>OU342745.1:496541236-497838124 GCA_910589775.1 Avena eriantha
CCTACTCCCTCCGGTCCATATTAATGTTCTCAACTTTGTCCAGATTCGGATGAATCTAGTCAAAATTATTAACTAGGTACATCCGAATCTAGATATAGTTGAGAACAATAATATGGGTTGGAGGGAGTATTATAATTTTATAGTGATGATATGACATACTTTTATTATCTGAGTCTGATGTGCAAGGCAGGTGCAACTTACTAGTATGGACTAACCCGCAAAACTGCCCGGTAAGGACAATTCAACGTGGTCAAATTCGCTCAGTTCATTCAAATTCCATTCAATCCGTTTGAAATAGACTAAACTGCACCCGTGGTGCAAGGTGTGGGCCTAGTTTTTCCCATTTACAAGATGTGAGACTAATTTGCACCCTGGATGTATGAAGCAGGACTAAAAGTGTAGCTCCTTGCCAAACTAGCTTTCCATGGGCATAGAATTGACAAAGCGAATACATAGCTCGTTCTTACTGGGACTGGACCGCGTTTCGACGAATCCTTGCATGGTGCTTGTTGTAATTTTGTGGGACCTGGTTGTGTCTCCTTGTTTTCTTCTGGTCCTTTCTATAAAATGTACCTACAGCTTCATTACCACTATGTATGAAAAAACACACCATAAGCCAAAAAGTACACCTTAAGAGCTATCCATATGCATAGTGGAGCTTGTCCACAAGCCAAAAAGCTTAAGGGTGACCCATAAGCTTAGGGCATCACCTCACCTATGTATAAGGTTCATCAAGGACTTCTTCTGTGCTTTCAGGTGTTGGAGCAGCCCCTGAGTCTTTTGCGATTTGACCTTCTTTTGTGTCTTTGGCGCCATGACCTCAGAGACCCTTTTGGATTTGATGGAGCGTTCCGTTATATCTTCCCAAAAAACTCCGGGTGGTACTGGTAAGCATAGGGATCCAATATTTGCCAAACTGTCGGCTTCTTTGTTGCTTGCCCTACCTATGTGCGATACTTCACACCCATAAAATTGATCTTCCATTGTCGTGGAAATGGCCACGGCAGTCGCTACAGTAGGCAGCGATTGATTGAATCAGGGGCAAGAGCTGGCGGCCATTTGTGGTGCGAGATGCAGGCGGATGCACATGGATTTATCCAGGTTTAGCCCCCGGAGGGTAAAGACCTACTCCTGCTAGATTGGATTGACAGAAAGCGAGTTACAATGGTGGCGAGCTTGGCGTCTAAGCAGCGAGTCGCTCGAAGGGGTGTATGATGGAACATAAGTCCTTAGGATACCCTAGGGAGGTTTATATATGAGGTACCTCGCTAGGGTTTATAGTTTACAACCGAACAGGATATGGATTCGGAGGCTTTGACCTAATCCGACTGGGCTTCGAGTATGCTTCTAGGCCTCCAGTCTCCAGTCGCTAGGCCTTCTCCTTAGTCGCATTCTAGTCGTCGTCCTGCGTGCCCACTCGTGAGACCTTTGGCCCAATCGGAACGTCATGTTGGGCATACCCCATTCGGCATATCTCCATCATCCATGATGTTGTACAGGTCACAGTAAGCAATCATGTTGTCGCTAATAGCGTCACATTTGTTCATTGCTTGTTGTTCCACAAGGTTTGAGTCACCAAATATCTTTAAGCGAGTTGCACCACAAGCTTTAGCCATACACATGTCGTGCAACAGAGATTCATATTTAGCTTCATTGTTTGACGCATTTGCAAAACGCATCCAAATTACATAGTGCATTTTGTCGCCTTGAGGTGACACCAGTATGACTCCATCTCCTGATCCTTCTGTCCTTTTGGACCCATCAAAATAAATTATCCACGCGCTGGAGAGGTCTAGCGGACTCGTGCATTGTAGTTCTGTCCACTCAGTAATAAAGTCAGGAAAAACTTGAGACTTAATTGTTTTATGTTTATCATACGTGATATCACGAGGGATATCTCGATGCCCCATAGAGAGACATGTCTTGTGGCTTCTAGATTGTTGAGAATATTGGAAAGAGGTGCCTCATTGACTACTATGATCGGGTGTTCCAAAAATAGTGGTGCAGTTTGCTTGCTGTCATGGAAACTCCGTAAGATAGCTTCTGGTAGTACGGATACCTTTGTTTGGATAGAGAGAGGACCTCACTTAGGAAATAAACTAGTCTTTGGACACCATGAGTTTTTCCTTCTTCGGGTCGCTCGATGACCAAACCTGTGCTTACCACCTGATTAGTGGTAGCGACTACAATAGCAGGGGTTCTCAGGGGATGTCAAAAGTGTTTTCTTTAAGTCTTTGAAGGTGCGCCGGGCATCACCTGTCAAATCAAATATATCTAATTTCTTCATGAGAGCGTAAAACGGCAATGCTTTTTTCACCTAAGCGGGCAATAAAATGACTAAGCGCCGCGACTCGTTCGGCCAATTGCTGCACACCACGAAGATTTGTTGGCTTTTTCATCATGAGGATTGCTTGTATTTTCTCAGGATTAGCCTCTATTCTCTTGCTGATACAAGGTATCTGAGGAGTTGCCCCGCAGAGACTCCAAAGGAGCACTTCATCGGGTTGAGCTTGATGCAGTATTTGTCGAGGTTATCAAATATTTCTCGGTGATCATTGATAAGGGTTGATCCTTGTTTTGTTGTAACTATGACATCGTCAATATATACCTGCATATTTGTTCTGATTTGGCTTCCTAGGCAATTTTGCATCATCCGCTGGTACGTTGCACCCGCATTTTTTAGTCTGAAGGGTGTTGTTATGTAGCAAAATACATGTAAGGTGTGATAAATGTTGTTTTATCCTGGTCTTCCTCCTTCATCTGAATCTGGTGATACCCTCAATATGAATTGAGAAATGGAAGACGTTCGCACCCTGTAGTTGCATCGATTATTTGATCGATTCGTGGTAGTGGGAAGTGATCATTTGGACAATGTTTGTTCAGCGCAGTGAAGTCCATGCACATGCGTAGCTCATTTGTGTTTTTCTTCGGGACGCATACTATATTGGCGACCCACTCTGCTTTCTTAAGTTCTTTGATAAATTAGGTGTCTGTTAGGTGATGAAGTTCTTTTCAAATGGCCTTGTGTTTAGGTTATGCGAAATGACGAAGTGACTGCTTTACCGGCTTGGCCTCAGGGTTCAAGTTAAGTGCATGCTCAGCAAGTTCCCTAGGGATTCCTGGCATGTTAGATGGCAACCATTCCTGGTTCACGAAGGAACTTGATGAGCACACTTTCCTATGCAGGGCCGAGATTGGAAGCCACAAAGGTTGTCTTTTTTGGATCTATAGGGTGCACCTGGACTTCTCATGTATCCTTTGTGGTGTCAAAAGCTTGGTCAGGGTTGATCCGTGATGTTGTCAGAGGCTTTGTGTCCATTGAGATTTTGAGCTGCTTAAATTCCACTTCAATTCCGAAGGATTAAGAGATTTTATTGAATTCTCGATCACTATTGTCGATTCGGGTGAAGCTGCCTCTTACAGTTATGATTCCTCCTGGTGCTGGCATTTTCATTACCAAATATGCATAGCATGGCACAACCATGATCCGTGCAAAGGCTGGGCATCCCAGGATCGCGTGGTACTGCGATGGTCAGTCTATGACTTCGAATTCAAGCTTTTCGCGCCTAAATTATCTTTGGATCTGAAGACAACATCAATATAAATTTTGCCTACAGGAATTTCAGCTTTACCTAGGACTATGTCATAGAATGATGTGTCCATTGGCGCCAAATTTGTCAAGGAAAAGTTCATTGGCCGCTGGGTTTTGGTGTAGATTAGGTTGATACTGCTTCCTGCATCCATGAAGACCTTGCTTATATTGAAACCCGCCGATTTGTGCTTCCACTATTAGAGCCGAGTGGCCTTGTCACGGGACCCGAAGCGGGTGATCGGCTCTATTGAATGTAATTTCTTGTTCGGACCAATGGAGATACTCGGGTGTTGGCGGTGGTGTTATTACTGCTGTGTTGACTTGTCGTGTGATCAACTTCTGGATCTTATTTTACGGGCGCCCTTTTTGGATCATTGACATTGCACCCTTGGAACTTGGGTACTTATCCTCATAATTTCTATTTGCTGCAATTTGCGGTTACCCTGCTATCGAAAGTACAGGTTGCGGTGGTGGCGGTGCGCCAATTGCCAGGGTACAGGTGCTGCGGTGTATCCTCGATTTGCTTCTTATGATGGTTTTGCATTACATACCTCCTGCATTTTTAAGAAAGTACGACAATCCTTCATGAGGTGGTTCCATCGCCTCCTTCCAGCGGAGTCGAAGTAGCAGTGCATGTTGCAGGGTCCTTCCAACATTTGTAGTAGAGACATTGGGGGCTCTCGAGCCCTTTGTTGGTACCTCTGTGCTGATTGGCTTCCTCCATTGTCATCTCTATGAATGCAATGTACACCATTATGATCATCGTTTCTTGTGTTATCTTCTCCTAAAAATCCAGCTGCAACATAGCTTGGTCCACTATGTCTATCGTTGTTGTGTCTTTGTCATTATTGCGCTTGTCCCAGTCTTCTTCGAGTGAGGTACCTCATTTATTGTTTACTGCATCTTCGCCCATCTCCTAGCAATTGGCCATGTCCATTAATTGTGAGATTGTTTTGGGTTTGACTTGCCCCATCTCTTCTATAAATTCACTTCGTCGAAGGCCATTGTTGAAAGCATCAATTGCCCTTTCATCGGATATGGCTTCGGCTGAGTTTTTAATTATGTTCCACCATTGGATGAAGGATCGTATTGGCTCACTCGGCTTCTGCTTGCACATCCATAGTTGCTACAAGGATGCGGATCATTTAAACGTAGATGTAAAATTTTCGATAAACTTATCTTCAAGGTTGTTCCAGCTGCTGATGGATTCTTTGGTTAGTTGTTTTAACCATGACCTTGCAACGCCACTCAAATGTAGCTGCAAGCTTTGCATTGCGGTAGCCTTGGAGTCACCATGTAGTTTTACGGTTGCTAGATAATCCGCCAGCGAAGCTTCGGGTTCTTGGACACTATCGTACTTTTGGCGATCGTGAGGAAGTTTAAAATCTTTGGGTACTGGCAGTTTGCGAACCCGTTGGGTGAAGCAACTGGCTCCACATAATTCATACTCATCCTCACTTTCACCGTTCTAGTATCTTCGGCTGCTACGCTCTTCCCTGGATCTATCAATCTTGCGTTGTGTAATGTCGTTTCTTGCATCATCTCGTGGCTCGGTGTTCGAAAGGTGCACGCAATGTGGTGATTGCGACCGTCAGGTGTGCCTCATGTAATGAGGGTTGTTGCGACGGCGTGTGGATATGTCGGGTTGTCGTGTGGAACCTTGTTCTCCTTGTGTGAGTGATACTCCCACCATACCGAGGTTCATGAGATCGGATTGGTGGAGGGTCGTACGAGGATTGTCGGGTGTGGGTTGAGTTGTGATTAGGTAAGCCTGGGCGATGACGATTGCGGTCTGTGCTATTTTCGCTCTTATGTGTCCCACTTGATCTACCGACATATACGATATGTCAAGGTTTCAGGCCATCTCGTTTGTTTCGGCTTCGGAAATATTCTGTAATTGTGAAGTTCCTCTTCTTGGTGGCGTGCTTCCGGTTACACTTCATGATCCTCGGGTAGAGCTTAGCTGCGCCCATCGGAGGCTAGATTCATCGGCTAGCATTTTTCTTTCGTCGAGTTGTCTCTACATCCTAAGAAAATCCCTCTTCTTGTGGTGGAGTTCATACTGGTATGCCATTAGGTCTGCATGCGTTGCTTCTGCTATCATTGGGACTGCTCCCAAAACTGCATCTCTTGCTCTTTTCCACGTTTCTGCGGATAACTGGAGAGTCGGCCGTTCTCCTTCACGTGCTCCTTCTCTTCCTTGTACATCACGACTGCTAGGTGGATCTCTTTCGTTTCCATGGTTTCCTGCATTGTCATCTGATAAGATGTCATTGGGATAAAGGATGGGGTTACCATTGGAGTAGCATGGTGTTGATGTATCCCGAGGACCATGCACACTTAGTGGTGCATTATGTATGAGCAGCTGGCGTCGTCGTCTGATCCATGGGAGACACTGTTTGAGAAACCAGTGAAATCCCGTGGTTTCTATTCTGGGTAGATCTCAGCCATCCTGATTCCGAAGTCTATACTTTCACCGCTTTCCTCGGGTGCAGTGTTTGCTGGACTTGAGCCATGTGCTGCGTTAGCTGGGCATCTAACCCGAAGGAGAGACTGTTGCATAATCATCCAGATCCCCAAGATCTGTGTAGTCTTTGGAGTTTCCCTTTTTATTTGCTGGATGGGGTACGACTTCTTCAGATGAGCCAACAGAAGATGCAGGTATCGTCGTGGGTGTTGCGGTTGCGACCGATGGACCCAATGAAATCGGGACCGATAGGGCAGGTTCTTTGGGTTCCTCCACACGAAAGTGAAAGCTTCTGATGATGAGATCGGATCCATTGAAGTCGATAGGAATCGAAATAGGGGTGGGCGAGTGTGGATCCACTGTTGTTGGATTGTTGCTTGATGAGAGGGGGGCGCCAAATCCATGACTCCAACATCCAGACTTCCCACAGACGGGCGCCAATTGACAAGGTGTAACTTCGGCAATGCCCATGGTTATGGACTTAGGATTTCATGGAAAAGAGAACGTTGGGGATTTCGTTGGCTGATCAGACAAACAAGGGAGACAAAGTCATCTGATTGCTTATGGTCAAATCGATTACAGATCGCTCAAGATTTTTTTTGGTCCCTCCCCTTTGGCTCCTCCCAACCGACATATAATAGGCTGGGTCCCGAGGCCATATACGGATAGGTTACAATCTTACAATTATAACACTAATACAATGTTGGTTTCTACTCTTTCCTTATCCGGCAAGCTATGCCTTCCGTCGGATGCTTTCTGGGCCATCCTTTATTCTTCTTGGGCTTCGTGGGCTATGAGCCTTTATGTTACTATGGTAACTAATCATAAGGACCTGGGTAATCATACCTATGATATGCTAGCGTTACCGAGCTATCCACTCGCTTGTGTGTATTTCCCATGCTTATACCCTCAAAAGGGAGTAGGATGAAGAGGATGATTCTTTCTTCACCCCAAATAAGGAATAGTACTCACAAGGAGTTATGTAATCCCTCCTGGCTTGACTTCAAGCTTGGGGAGATCTATTGGAACCTTGTAATATATCTTTCTGTTTTATCATGTTTACCTTCTTGCACGCATGAAAGATTTGTAATTCCAAAGTTTGCATTAGTTGCATGATCAACTTCCTTGGTCAAAGGAAAGATTTATATCCAATGATTTTTCAGACTTTATGATATTTGGAGTGATTTTGGTTTATGATTATTGTACTAGATGTATGAATTAGGATGAGTGCTATGATACTTGTACCACTATTATGATTTTAGGGTCTTCCACGCACACCAATAAAGTATTGATAAGATATGAGAAGAAATTTTGATAGCATGTCATAATCACTGATTTAAACCAATAGGAGACATAGAGAGTATTTACATGATACAATTTTGTTGATAAAACGAAAGAAAAATTATGCTATCAAAGAATAAAAAAGAAAAGCGCAAGTTGACAAATGTACTCACACAATGATCATAGACTATTCTCTACTCAATCAAGTGCCCATCTAGATAAACTTGATGGTTTTATAATATGCTCAGTCGCTAAACTTCATATAGATTATTAATACAAAAGGTGTGTAAGCCTCTAAGTCATGTAATGTGTGAGAGTGTGATACAACTCACGGTGCAGTTCTGTGTCTGATATTGTAATTATGCTTTGAATGCCTCATTTATTGTAACAATGTCTGCCTCATGAACATGATGACCTTGTCCATAAGTCACTACCTTGCTCGGGGATGAGCAAGAGTCTAGCTTGGGGAAGTTGATGAGTCCATTTTTGAAGCATATTTACCTTTTTTGCATCAGTAGACTTAGGTTTTTGGTATTTTATAGCGCTCACATGCACCTTTTATCCTTGTTTCAACGGGACCCCGAATTAATAGGTCTTTTGTGAATATATCGATTGGGATTGTCGTGTTATGCAATAATATGATATTTCTAAGTGATAAATATCATTTAAATGTTTTTCCACGTGCATGCGAGAAGATAGGATTCGAGCAGAAGTTACTGTAAGTTAAGGACATGTGGTACGAGCAGAGCTTTCCCGTACTGTCTGCCTATAATGCTTGCCAGGACATCCGCCTCGTCAAATAACCCCACCACGTGAAGATGGATCTAAGATCCGACATTCGTCACACACCTCTAGCCATGAAACACCACGCCAGGAAGGGATCTAGAGGAGGAATCTAGAGAAGGGAAAATCCTTGCTGCTACACGAATCATCGGAGGACAACACATCATCCCCCTCATCATCAACCACTGCACCTCCATCCTCATCATCATCCTTTCTCTCATCCATTAGATCTTGTTGTAATTCCAAATACAGTTGTGGGTTTCCACTTGATTTTAGCTTTGCACTTTCAATCCATCCATATGAATATGATATTGTTGATTACCTCCATGTGTGAGTAGTTCCGTTCATTCTTGGGGAGATGGAGAAACCCTAACACTATTATTAAATGATATAAAGATGATCTATAACTTTGGTCTTTGATCTATACTTGATCTATATATGATATTGTGTTAGATCTCTCTCTAGATGGTATGTGCAGTCAATCACATAACATTTTCCTTCAGGACTAAAGAGAGGGAACTACCCTTTGGACGTGTATGGTAATATATTCGGTGCTACTTTGTGATTGCAAGCATTGACTTATAACCTACACGATCAAAAAGGGATAAAGAGATATTCACTAAGCTCATAACGATATCCATGGGGAAACCTTTAATTGTGGTGGTCTGTAGAAGTGACTTGCTCGCAGGGATCATAGTGGATATTTAGAGATGACCTCATCACTTGACTTGTAGAAGTGGCTTGCTCACGAGACTTGTTGGTGAACATCTTATTATGGAACTCTCTCCACACATATCATGACTAAATATATATGTTATCCTAGTTATAAGTAATTATCATATGCTAGTGGTGTATCCTACATCCCCGACAACATTTAAGCCTTATTGAGTTCCAACATCATTCCCAACACACTTGTTACTTTGTTTACTTGCTTTCATTACTTTCTTGCACACAGACACATCACTCTTTAAACACTCTTTACTTGAGATCAAAGGCAACTCACAAGTATCCTTTGGTAGATAGTGACGAGGGGCATAAAGACCTTACCAAATAGCTCTCTGTAGGTTTGATACTCTTATTTTGAAACTAGCTATAATTGATCTGTGCACATGAATTCATCAGTGGGTCACGTCCCCTCTAGGAATAAAATATGCCCTACCATACCCTAAATGTGGTTGGCTATCTTAGCCTTTTCTAAGAATGTCGCAAGGGCATCCACTTCGAGATCAAAGAGTAGGGGTGAAATAGGATCTCCATGTCTTACCCTACAATAGGATCTAAATTAGGGACCCACTTCCACATTAATGTTGATGACAGTGTTACCACTCATAACTAGTTGGATGACCCAAAAGATCACACTATCATCTAAGCTTCTCCGCTCCATCACCTAACGCAAGAAAGCCCAATCTAACTGGTCATAGGCCTTCTAGAAGTCCAGCTTTAGGAAGACAACCTTATTCCGTCATACCTTAACTTCATGGATAATCTCATCAAGAGCCAGGACCCCGTCATGTATATATCTTCCTTTAAGGAAGGTGAATTAGTAGGGATGCGTTGTTCGCTCCACAGCTGGCGTGAATCTATTCGCACGCACCTTAGCAAAGATGCAAAGATGCGTTGAATAGCCTTGATGACGTAACTGGTCTAAATTGGTGTATTTTTGTGGCCCCTCTAACTTGGGATCATGGTTTGTGATGGTTTCGTATATCCGTGGCAACTTCCAACTGTTTTAGGCTACACCCTGGTAGAACTCACACAAACCCACATCCTTTGGCTAACATGGCAGAAAAAGGACAGCAGACCCACATTACTGGTGGATCACCCTGAAGCAGTCGCAATTGCCAACCAGCATAAGATCATGGGCTTGCAGGGTTCTCGATAGATCTTCTGTCGTGATCCACTTCTCGCCTTTCACGTTGGTGAGGTTCTTAAGCTCCAACAAGGATTGAGACATCCTTCTCTTCTCCACGGTCAACCAGGCTCCAGCCACAATAGCAGAGGAGGAGCACGCGCCAGCTTCTCCATCCTAGCAACCAACGAGTTCAACTTTTCTCTTTCTGCTCCTCCTAGCAGTATCACCCATTGAGCCAGGTTGAAGGCACACCTCCTCCAGATTTCCTGCATTCCAGGCCACATAGATCGATTGAAACATATGTCATTTCGAACGATCCAAATCACCCAAAGTGTAGCAACATATACCACATTTTCAACTCTATAGAGTTTGTTATTATCCCATTTAGAGAAAATGCCAGCAAGAGTCGTTGCAATAGGAGTAACCCCACATAGAAAAGCCACCTCTCTCCAAATAGCATTTGCAACCACACACTCAAAAAACAAATGATCATAAGTATTAGCTTCATTACAAAATAAACAATTCATATCATCTACATTTTGTCTTTAGCCAGGTTATCTCTAGTAAGAACCCTATTATGCACTAGAAGCCACAGAAAGAAATGAATTTTAGGAGGAATTTTTAACTCCCATACATTTTGAATGTGCACAGGAACAATTCCTCTAAAATTAAGGACTGCATATAAAGATTTTACACTATAAAACCCACTAGGTTCTTGTTTCCAAACAAGAGAATCCTTCTCAACACTAATGCATAGAGTTTGAGCAATCTCCATAACCTCATACCACCGAAGCATCTTTCAATGCTAAAAACACCTCCTAAAGGTAAACTTTAAGGAAACCCCATCACATACATCAGCTATGCATGCATTCTGCTCATTTACCAAGACATAGATGTCCCAATATTGAACAGCAAGACTGTAGGAACTAAACCACTAGTCCTCCCAAAATTTAATTTTCTTACCATTTTTAACATTCCATTTATAACCCATATGTGTTGCTTTAGCAGCCCACAAAACCCCTTTCCAAAAAGGAGAAGTCCCCACATCAGAGCAAGCAAAGATATTTGGATTATTTATCTCATACTTGTGGTTAATAATTTGCTTCCACAACTTGTCCTCGTCAAGGTTATATATCCTAATCCAAGATGCCAGCAGGCACCTAGTCATCATAGATAGATCTAGAATACCTAGCCCCCAGCCTCCTTCTTCTGAGAGACCAAACCCCAAGTAGCTAGATGGTATTTATGGTGGCCCTCATAATCATCCCACAAGAAGTGTGCCATCTAGGAGTTAATGATGGAAATGGCCCACTTGCGAAACTTAATCACACAAAGCAGGTACAAAGGAATGCTTGCTAACACATTTCTAACTAACTCCAGCCTAGTAGCATGATTTAACAACCTACCTGACGAGGGTTACACTCATCAATGCCCATTGTTATGGACTTGGGTTTTGGAGAAGGAGAGAGCACTGGAGGCATCAATCGGCTAGCAAACAAGCACACAGGGACGCAAGGTTTACCCAAGTTCAGGCCTCGTAGAGGTTCCTACTCCTGCTTGTCTGCTCTTGGAATTATTGAGGGAGTCGAAAGTTACAGGGGGTGCGCAGATGCAATCTGGCGAGGTTGTGGAAACTAGGGATGTAATTGTCCTCCTCGCCACCCCCTCCTAGCCTTTATATATATAGGCTAGGTCTCAGGTAGCAGGTCGAGTCGGTTACAAGTTAGGGTTCACCCTTTTAAACTTTCTATCTTAAGCTTTGCCTTGTGCCGCAAGCAGTCGAAGTCTCCGTAGGTCACCTGAACCCTGGATTGGGCCGCAGTAACACCGTGGGCTTCTTCCAAATCAGGTTGTATGTACCAGACTCGAATACATGTAAGGTATGCCCACGTTAGTAGCCCCCGAGTGTCCAGTGGAATCGCAGATTCGAGTGGATACTTTATGAAGTCTTTCGAGTGCGTATCTGAGCATATTTTCGAGTGCTTCGTTTTTCATCATAGGGATTGTTGATATAAGTGCCTGATTTATCCGATGTATCGGGATTAGTTAACTGCCTTAGTGCAAAGCAATGTAATCTACTCAAACTTGAGTCCCTATACTCGAATTCGGAAAAGTGCTGGTGTAATTCGACTCAGGCCGCGGAGGTCTTACAAGAGTCGAATCCTAGTGTGTAAGTGTGAGCACTCGACCCGTCCATCAAGGCTTATTCATCGTACCTACAGGTACAAATTATTTCTGGTACAGCGCAGCAGATGTGTTGCCAGGCCTTATTCGTTCATGCTGTAAGCGCGTGATGGCTCAATGCACGGCGCCCAGAAAAGTGTTGATGGCTCGTGGTTGATGTAGAGCTCGTTGGGAACCCAAGAGGAAGGTATGATGAGCACAGTAGCAAGTTTCCCTCAGTTATGAAACCAAGGTTTAATCGAACCAGTAGGAGCAAGGAAACACCCCAAAGGTGTTACTAGCTGAGCTTTGGTAGGGCGCACTACCGGTGCTAGTAGCAACGTGGAGACCTGCATAACACAACCACATAACTTTGTCCCCAACTTGCGATGAGGTTGTCAATATCACCGTGTTTTGTGGAAAACAAAGGATTAAACGTATCGAACGGAAAGAAGTAAAAGTTTGCAGAAAGTAAACACAAAGAAGTAAACAGTTGTAGATTGTATGTAAAGAAAAAGGCCGGGATCCATAGTTCACTAGAGGTGGCTCTCCATAGATAGATAACATGCTGGGTGAACAAATTACAGCGGGGCAATTGACAAACACCGAGAAAGCAATACATGCATATACTAATCATCTTGACTCCTCTGAGACTTGATTGGGCATTACAACATAATACATAGACCGCCATCCAACTGCATCTATGACTAATAATCCACCTTCAGGTTATCATCCGAACCCCCTCCAGTATTAAGTTGCAAGCAACAGATTATTTATTTACAAACTGCGTGTAAAGTAAACAATACGATTGTTCTATGAACAAAGGATTGTTGTTTTTTCTCTAGTAGCAACAGCACATCTAGTACCTTAGAGATTTCTGTCACTTCCCCAGATTACCAGAGGCATGAACCCACTATCGAGCATAAATACTAACTCTTGGAGTTGCTAGCATCTACTTGGCCAAGATAGCTACTAACAACGGAAAGCATGCAAGATCTCAAATAACAAAGACATGATAGAATCAATAATCAATCTGAAATAGCATCTCAATATCCATCGGATCCCCGCAAACACAACATGTATGAATTACAAATAGATGATCTTGATCATGAACGGAGCTCACAAGATCTAAACATGAAAGCACAAAGGAGGAGAAACCAGCCATATAGCTACTACATGGATCCGTAGTCCAAGGATGAACTACTCACGCATCACACCAGAGGCTTGCATGGTGATGAAGAAGGCCTCCAAGGTGAATTCCCCTCTCCGGCAGGCTGTCGGGAAGAGCTTCAGATCCCTCCCGATCTAGGGATGGAGATGACGGCGGCTACAGACTCTTTCGTGAATTTTTGATTGGGTACTTAGGGTTTACGTCCCGAGGGCATCTTATAGTCGGAAGGGGAGGCCGAGGGGGTGCCAGGGCTGGCCTCACCACCCCCTGGCACGAGCTAGGCTGGGCCGCGCGGCCAGGTGGTGTGGTGGCCCCCTAGTCCTTCTCCGGCTCGTATTCTGGCACTTGATCACTTCCGGAAAAATAGGCACTTTGGCTTTTGTCCCGTCCAATTCCGAGAATATTCATTTTCTGACTTTCCTGGAACCAAAAACAGTAGAAAACAGGCAGCTGGCACTGTGGCTCTTGTTAATAGGTTAGTCCAAGAAATCATATGAAAAGTACTCCAAAGTTGGAACAAAACACAAGAAAGTGGATAAAACCAAGCATGGAACATCAAAAATTATAGATACATTTGCAATGTATCAACATCCCCAAGCTTAACTCCTGCTCGTCCTCGAGTAGGTAAGTGATAAAAAGAAAGAATAATTTTTGAGGTGACATGCACCATCAAAGACTTGGTCAAAGTATTTGTAAAACGTTCAAGCTTGGATCATAGTACTTCAATCATAACATGAAAGACAAAGTTCTAGCAATAAGCAAAGAAACTATGATGCAACATGAAAAGGCACAAACAAAAGATTCATGAATAACAATGCTTTGCAAGACGTTTGTTTGTTTCACATAAAGAAAACATAGCATAATAGTATTCAGCTTGTCCCTCAATAGAGTAGCAAATATAAATGCATAAGACACCTTAAAAGTTCATTAGAGTGACTAGATACAATAGTTTCAAACAAGCAATAACAAGTTATGCATCAATCAACTAGTCTTGGGACAATGCACATAGAACTAAGAATGGCCACTATGCTCTCAAAGTAGGTGCATAAAGATAGAAGGTGGAGACTCAATATAATGGTGGAAGAAAGGCCTTTTGTAAAAGGAAGTAGGGATTCAAGTCTCATAAAAAGCTTCCAAAATTATGGTACTTATAGCTTTCAGCTCTCATTGCCCCTATCATAAGCATCTTGAAGTGATTAAGGTTAAAGTGAACAAACTATGGTGTACATGCTTGACGAAGTATAAGTCAGAAATCTCATGTCCCTTGTATACGAGGGCCGCTCCTCATGCTACTCAAGTTTAGTCACCGGTAAGTTCTTGTCATCGTAAGTATATGTGTATCATTGAGAACCGCCAACGGGGTACCCCTTGCCCGATGGTACGGAAGAATCCCCATATCAAAATGACAAGGCAAGTAGACAACGAGCATCTCAGCATTCTTCTTATTTACCATGGGAATATGGTGCTTTTTTCTCTCTTTCCTCTTTTCATAGTATCTCTTTTTTTCTTTTTCTTTTCTCTTTTTTTCTCAATATAGGACTCCTTTTTTATAAGAATAATGCTTCATGGACAACTCATTATGGTTACGCTGCAGGTTTCCACCATGTCAGCATGGATTAGACCAGCGGCCCAGGCGTTTCTCTAACACATATACATAACTCCATGGACTTACAAGCTCCCCTTTCATTTCACACCGACGACATCCATATACAAAAGAGCATGATATCAACTAGGTACAAGTACCAAGTGCAATGTTGAAAGTGTTCCCATGAAAGCATGGTTCTGCTAATTCCGACAATGCAAGCATATACAACATAGAAGACACAATGGTTCAAGTTTATTAAGGGAAAGTAAAGTAAAGTGTGCCATCAAGTTCGTGAGAGCTTTAATCACTAGTTTTCTCATAACAAGTGGAAGGTAAACAAAAGCATGAATATACTTGGAATAGCATAAGCTAGTAGGTTGGTATGGTGGACTCTTTGGAATAACTTGGTTTAGGGAGTTGGATGCATGAGTGGAACTCATACTTTGTTGTGGAGGCTAGCAGAAGACTGGGAGCGACAAACTAAGAGAGTAATAATGGCCATAATCATGCAGAGCGACAAAACATCATGGATCAAAGCATCAAGTGATACTACAAGTTGAAAACTAAAGGATCATAAAGGCTATGGTGACTTGAGATAGTCATAACATGGTGTAAGCATGCGCCAAGTCAACCCAAATAAATCATCAAAGGAGAATACCACTATACTATGCTTTAATATGCTAAAACAATGCATGATTCATCCAAGGCACATTAAGCAATCTCAATTGTTTATAACAAGTCGTGCTACAACAAAGAATACTAAGCATAAAGCCAAAACAATATCAAGCATGGCATGACAAAGCATAGGCCACAGTCAAAAACAAGCTCTTTTTAGCACATAAGTATTAACTTTCCTACTCTTTTCCAAACCAAACCAAACTATTTGCAAACCAAAGTATGAAAGAGGGGGTCCAACCAATTTATTCAGCAAACTAAGCAAACAAAGCAAACTAAAAACCAAAATTAAAACAAAAAAGAAGACGCTCCAAGAAAAACACAACTATGCATGAAACAATAAAAATGAAGCGTTTGGAAGAAACCTAGGATTTTTATTGATGAAGAAGGGGATGCCTTGGGCATCCCCAAGCTTTGACACTTGTACTTCCTGGATGTTTCTTGGGGTGACACGCGTGGCATCCCCAAGCTTGAGCTTTAGTCCATCCTTCATCTCATTACTCATTCCTTCCATACACCTGAAATTTTTCCTTCATACAAAACTTCACACAATCTCATTAGCAACATTAGTGCACTTAAGATAAATAAGTATCAAGGTTCAGTTCTAAGACCAAATAAACTTCCATTAGAACACTAGCTACTGTAGCACTTCCTCCAAAAAGCTCAATTCCCCAAAAGAACTCAAGAAGGAACCAACAAGAAGCAAATGCAGAAAATGGTAGAAATCTGTCAAAACAGGCCAGCAGGTAAAGACGAATTTTTTCGAAGACCTTCTGTTGCTCAAATCAAAAAGTGTTGAACTAAAGAAAGTTGATAACAACCTGGGGCAGAAGCACAAAAAATTACAGCTCAATCCGACATACAGAGCTCTCTCACGAATTTTTACGGTGAAGCACAAAAATATGTTTCCGGACAGCAACTTTCCCAATCATTACTTCACTCTCATTAGAGGTTACTCTTGGCACAAAAAGAAAATAGAAAGGATAAGGAGCGGTTATTACAGAGGTAATAACTTCCAAGACAAATCTAAAACATTTGGGTTATCTCCCAATAAGTGCTTTTCTTTAACGCCTTTAAGTTAGGCATAAGAAGTAAAGAAAGAATCAAGTGTTCTCAAATGAAGAAGCATTAAGACCAAATTTTGTTTTCATAGGAGAAGCAAAAGAAATCTTTTCTCTCTTTTTAGGGAAGTGTTCTATACCTTTCTTGAGTGGGAGTTGATATTTAATGGTGCCTTCTTTCATATCAATGATGGCACCAACAATTCTAAGAAAAGGTCTTCCCAAAGTAATAGGACAAGAAGCATTGTATTCAACATCCAAAACATAGAAATCAACGGGTACATAGGAATCATTAACCATAATAAGAACATCATTAAGACTCCCCATGAGTTTCTTTTTAGCATTTGCATCAAGTGGGACATTCAAATAACAATCTTCAAGAGGAGGCAAATCAAGCATATCATAAATCCTTCTAGGCATAATAGAAACACTACTATCAAGATCACACAAAGCTTTGAAATAAAGTCATTCACTTTCATATTAATGATGGGTTCCCAACCATCTTCTTTTTTATATAGGAATAGAAGCTTTATGTTTCATATTTTCTTCTTTAATCTTTATGAGAGCATCTGTGTTTTGTAAAAGCCATGTCCATAGCACTAGCATTAGGACTTTTGGCAAGCTTTTGTAGGAACTTAATAACTTCAGAGATATTGCAACCATCAAGATCAAAATCAACTTTATCATCTAAAGTAGTAGGACTATTACTAGCCTCAACACTAGTGGTGGTGATAGTATAAACACTAATGTTTCTAGCAATTTCATCTTCTCTTTCCCACTTAGCATGTAATTCAGCTAATAGTCTAACATTTTCATCAACTCTTACTTGTATGGCATTAGTAGCTGCAAAGGGATTCTCATTAGTTTCAGGTTTAGCAGCCATTTTATTCAAAGTAGATTGAGCTTCAGCCAAAGATGCTATATTTCTTTTAGCATTAGAGAGTTGTTCCTCAATAGTTTTATTGAAAGCAGTTTGTTTACTAACAAACTCTTTAAGCATAACTTCAAGTTCAGAGGGAGCACTCTTATTATTGTTGTAAGAATTTCCATAAGCATTACCATTGTTGGGAGGATATGTCTTATAATTGTTGTCACCAAAATTGTTCCTATAAGCATTATTACCATAAGCATTGTTGCCAAAATTGTTATTTCTTATGAAGTTCACATCAACTTGCTCTTCTTGAGCAACCAAAGAGGCTAAAGGAACATTATTTGGATCAATATGGGCTTTCCCATTAACAAGCATAGACATAATAATATCAATTTTATCACTCAAGGAGGAGGTTTCCTCAACAGAATTTACCTTCTTACCTTGTGGACCTCTCTCAGTATGCCATTCAGAATAATTAACCATCATATTGTCCAAAAGTTTTGTTGCAGCACCCAAAGTGATGGTCATAAAGGTACCTCCAGCAGCTGAATCCAATAGGTTCCTTGAAGAATAGTTCAATCCTGCATAAAAAGTTTGGATGATCATCCAAGCAGTCAGTCCATGAGTGGGACAATTCTTTACCAAAGATTTCATTCTTTCCCAAGCTTGAGAAACATGCTCATTATCAAGTTGTTTAAACTTCATTATTTCACTTCTCATGGATATAATCTTAGCAGGAGGATAGTATTTTCCAATAAAAGCATCTTTGCATTTAGTCCAAGAATCAATACTATTCCTAGTTAAGGAATTCAACCATTCTTTAGCTTTTCCTCTCAAAGAGAAAGGAAACAATTTCAGCTTAATAATATCACCATCTATATCCCTATGCTTTTGCATCTCACAAAGTTCAACAAAGTTATTTAGATGGGAAGCAGCATCTTCATTACCAATACCAGAAAATTGCTCTCTCATAACAAGATTGAGTAAAGCAGGTTTTATCTCAAAGAAAGTATTTTTAGCCACAGGTGGAGCAATAGGTGTGCTCATAAAATCATTGTTGTTGGTGCTAGTGAAGTCACACAACTTAGTGTTTTCAAGAGTAGTCATTTTTTTGGGTTTCCAAATAAGAAAGCAAATAAGTAAAAATAATTGTTTTTGTGTTTTTTGAATAACAAAACAAGCAAACAAAGCAAAAGAAACTAAGAAAAACAGAAAACAACAAAGTAAAGAGATTGGTTATGAGGGACTCCCCTTGTGAAGATGTCCTTGACTCCCCGACAACAGCACCAGAAAAATGCTTGATGGCTCAATGCACGGCGCCCAGAAAAGTGTTGATGGCTCGTGGTTGATGTAGAGCTCATTGGGAACCCCAAGAGGAAGGTATGATGAGCACAGCAGCAAGTTTCCCTCAGTTATGAAACCAAGGTTTAATCGAACCAGTAGGAGCAAGGAAACACCCCAAAGGTGTTACTAGCTGAGCTTTTGTAGGGCGCACTACTGGTGCTAGTAGCAATGTGGAGACCTGCACAACACAACCATAGAACTTTGTCCCCAACTTGCAATGAGGTTGTCAATCTCACCGTGTTTTGCAGAAAACAAAGGATTAAACGTATCGAATGGAAAGAAGTAAAAGTTTGCAGAAAGTAAACACAAAGAAGTAAACAGTTGTAGATTGTATGTAAATAAAAAGACCGGGATCCATAGTTCACTAGAGGTGGCTCTCCTTAAGATAGATAACATGTTGGGTGAACAAATTACAGCGGGGTAATTGACAAACACCGAGAAAGCAATACATGCATATACTAATCATCTTGACTCCTCTGAGACTTGATTGGGCATTACAACATAATACATAGACCGCCATCCAATTTCATCTATGACTAATAATCCACCTTCAGGTTATCATCCGAACCCCCTCCAGTATTAAGTTGCAAGCAACAGATTATTGCTTTACGAACTGCGTGTAAAGTAAACAATACGATTGTTCTATGAACAAAGGATTGTTGTTTTCTCCCTAGTAGCAATAGCACATCTGGTACCTTAGAGATTTCTGTCACTTCCCCAGATTACCAGAGGCATGAACCGACTATCGAGCATAAATAATAACTCTTGGAGTTGCTAGCATCTACTTGGCCAAGATAGCTACTAACAACAGAAAGCATGCAAGATCTCAAATAACAAAGACATGATAGAATCAATAATCAATCTGAAATAGCATCTCAATATCCATCAGAACCCCGCAAACACAATATGTATGAATTACAAATAGATGATCTTGATCATGAACGGAGCTCACAAGATCTAAACTTGAAAGCACAAAGGAGGAGAAACCAGCCATCTAGCTACTACATGGATCCGTAGTCCAAGGATAAACTACTCACGCATCACACCGGAGGCTTGCATGGTGATGAAGAAGGCCTCCAGGGTGAATTCCCCTCTCCGGCAGGGTGCCGGGAAGAGCTTCAGATCCCTCCTGATCTAGGGATGGAGATGACGGCGGCTACAGACTCTTTCGTGGATTTTTGATCGGGTATTTAGGGTTTTCGTCTCAAGGGCAATATATAGGCGGAAGGAGAGGCTGGGGGTGTCAGGAGCAGCCACACCACCCCCTGGCACGGGCCAGGCCTGGCCGCGTGGCCAGGTGGTGTGACCGGCCCTTGGCCCTTCTCCGTCTCGTATTCTGGCACTTGATCACTTCCGGAAAAATAGGCACTTTGGCTTTTGTCCTGTCCAATTCCGAGAATATTCATTTTCTGACTTTTCCTGGAACCAAAAACAACAGAAAACAAGCAGCTGGCACTGTGGCTCTTGTTAATAGGTTAGTCCAAGAAATCATATGAAAAGTACTCCAAAGTTGGAACAAAACATAAGAAAGTGGATAAAACCAAGCATGGAACATCAAAAATTATAGATACATCTGCAATGTATCAGCGCGGCATCCGAATTTTGTCATCGTAGAGATGATTCGGGTGACCCATGAGAAGCAATATCTTTGCAGCAAAAATATGAGGCGAAGTCGCCAGAGCATTCGAGTGTGGATGTTATCAACACACGGTGTAACGTATAAGAAAAAATCAAAGGGTGCGCGACGAGCATTCCATCTGGGAGTAGCCCTGAGTGCCTATTCGAGTCGTAGACTCGAGTGGGGACTATAAGTATTTTGTGACTGCTGTCATCTTTTGCTTGTTTCAGTGGAATGTGCTTTTCAGCGCTCCCTATGGGAGTAACCCGAAGTCCATAATCGAATCGTAGATTCGAGTGAAGGGTTTTCATGATGCTTGGATATCTTCACAAATTTCTTCGGGTACGCAGCCATCGCTCTTGTTAGGAGTAGCCCCCGAGTGCTTGGTTGAGTTGAAGACTCAAGTAAGGACTAAAGTAGTCAAAATGTGCTCTTGCTGGAGTTGATGACGTCAGTGCTGACGATGAGATGACATCAGTTGCCCGTGTGAGCGGCTTTGACGGGACGTGATGAGTAGTGGGTCCAACTTTCTAACTTGGACTTGACCAGGCATGCGTAATCTTATGTTTTTAACTGAGTGTCCTTGATTTTCACGCGTAATGGGCGGAGTGGCGCGACGGTTCGTGCTTTACCCTGGCCACGCGTCGATGTTGATGTGTGCCACGCGTCTGATAGGTTTTCTCCTGGCCGTTGGATGGCATCTGTTGTTATTCCATTGCTCGCATCTCCTTCGTGGCACTGGACCAACTTTGTACCTTCCCCAGCTACTTCCTGCGCTCACATCGCCAGCGCGAGATGGGCAAGAAGAAGGGAGGCTCCGCCACTGGATCTGCAGCTGTTGCTAACGCGTCCAAGAAGAAGGGCGCCGCCACCGCGGGCACCAGCGCCGCTGGAGCTAGGAAGAAGAAAGGCACGGGGACTCGCGTCACCAATGGGGCATGGCACCCATCCATCATCAAGTCGTTGGAGTTGTTCACCCAGTGCCAGTACGGGGCACTCTCTGCCGCGAAGGACGATTCTCGCGTTCTCGGCCATGAGGTAATCCCCAGTCCCCCCGCGGGTTTTCGAGTGATGTTCCTTGCGTTCATCATTCGTGGTCTTGCTCTCCCCTAGATCCGTTTGTTATGGGTCTCCTTTGTTTCTATGGGCTCCAGCTTCACCAGCTGACCCCAAATTCTATCCTCCACATCACCTGCTTCATTACTCTTTGCGAGTGCTGGCTCGAAATCGAGCCACACTTTGGCCTATTCAAGAATCTCTTTAATCTCAAACGTCAATCGGCATCGGGTTCCGTAGTCTACGACGTACGAGGCTGTGGGATCCATGTCGATTCCAACGTCACCTACTTCACCATCAAGCTCATTGTGTTTGTCCAAGGATGGAGGGAGAAGTGGTTCTACATCCACGATCAAAAAGCTGATGGAGAACACTTCGGACTCGCACCCTTCAATCCAGTGGCACCTTGTAAGTGGAGGAGGTCCTAGAAGAATGTTGCGATGCCCGTCGAAGTCGAGGAAACAGAGACCATGTATCAGCATGTTTGCGACCTCAAAAAATGCATAGGCAAAGAAGTAGGAGGTGCGGAGCTCATTCGCGCATGGATGCGTCGCCGTGTAGAGCCTCTACAGGCCAGGGTACACCCATTGTTCCGCTGGACTGGTACTTATGATGTGACTCGTATCTTTGCAGAGGGCATATCTTCTAGCGAGGTAGACAGGAGGTTTCGACTGCTGACTAAGTACACCACCAAGGAGGATCTCCCAGGTGACTCAGTCGTGCCTCCATTTTGCGCCAGCAATCCTCCGCCTGAGATGGATTTCTCTTCGAAGTTTCTTGATTTTTCGTTTGCCTGTAGGTACTTTGTTTTATATACTGATATTTCTTCTATTGATAGCACTGGGTTGTGGCCGCCAACTTGCCTCCTCGACCTGAAGGAATTATTCCTCGTGAGGTGGAAGAAGAGGACGAGTCGGGTTCCACCGTCCCAGTTGAGGAGGAGCAGGAAGCCCCCGAGTCCGGTGATCACGGGACTCGCAAGCATTCCCGTAGCAAGGATTCGGATGCCCCCTCACCGTCGATGCCAGAGGGTCCTCCTTCTGCTGTAGAGGAGACAATCCCCGTCGTACTTGTACGCGCCGCGGCTCCTCCCTCTCGGAAGAAGCTAAGGTTGCTGAAGGGGTCGTCGGGAGATTCCTTCGACCTCAACAAATTTGACGGGTAAGTCTTATATCCTTGGGGATTCGTCTGATATTTCTCAAAGTCTTCTCCTCTGACGACTGCCAACTTTTCAAGGAGTATGGAGTCGCAGACTCCAGAGATGAAGAAGTTGTGGCAAAATCTCCGTCTCCTCCGGTGGCGGCCCACTCCGGCGTAAATTCTTCGAGTTCCCCCGCCCCCTCCACACTGGGGGCACCAGATGGTTGCATAGACACCCACTAGACAGGAACCTTCAGAGTCCCTGGAGGAGCATGTAAGTGTCTTTTGCCGCTGGCAGTCAAATTTTGATTGATGTTCATATTTGGTCGTTTTTGCTAATGCTGATCCTTCTTTTCTTTTGGTGTAGCCTATTTTGAAGAATTCTTCTCGCCTCGCCAAACAGATTATGTCCTTGGGTCCGCAGCATGCCATGCTGGACAATCGCCACCATGTAGTCGAAGGTTTGTGTTAAACTTTTCTCTTCGCTCTTTTTGTGTAGAGGTTTGTAAACTTAGGTGTTGTCATGTTCTGCCCTTTGTAGGTGAGCATAATGAGCTTCTCCGTCGCGTCACTTCCCTCGAGAAGGGAATTGCCATAGCGGAGAAGAAACACGCTGAGGCAGGCGTGGCTCTAGAGGAGTAGCAAAAGCGCGAGGAAGATCTGTGTGCTTCCACCTCTGAGAGAGAAAAGTTGTTCGCAGAACAGCTTTTCTCTCTCGCGAAAGGGCTCTTAGGTATTATGCTGCTTCTCTTTGCATTTTCCCCTGTTTTCGTATTCATGCTGCTGTGCTGATACGTGGGTTTTTTAGATGCTGCCGGCGTGAGCTTCGATGCCCAGGCCTTGATCCGCGCAGATGCTTTGGCTGGCGCCGTGGCTGCAGTCGAAGACCGCAGCGCCTCCCTCCAGGATACGCTTGGGAAAGCCAAGGGCGTGCTAAGACGCCTCCGAGAGGATATGGTTCCCAAGTCTAGCTTAATCGACAATCTTGATGGCTTGGTGGAATCCTTCGGTGAAGGCATCCCAATGGACTTCAAGAATGTGCAACGGTTTGTCGGCGCCACAATGGCACTTGCGATGGCGCAAGCCCATGGTGTGGAGATGGACCCCAGCGCAATCTCTGAGGTGATGTCTGTCGACGCAGATGGCCAGCAGGTAGTATTTGCTCCCTTCGTTGGTAGTTGTAGTAAGTATGGGCACTAGCTCATTGATACAGTCGCAAAATATTCTGTGGAGCTGCGGCGAGCAAAGGCGGCGAAGGCTACGGCGTCTAGGGATACCACTAGAAAGTCTGTGGCGTCAGAGACTGCCACGGATTCGAGGAAGCCCCGGAAGTCGAAGTCGAAGTCAAAGAAGCAGATCGTGCCTTAGCTGCCATATGTAATAGTTTAGCTTTCCTTTTGTTGAACCATGTTTTGTGGGGGTACCTTGTTGATACTTTGCCGAACTTGAATGCACTTCGCCCTTTTTATCAATGTATAATTGGTCTTTTTTGCCTCTTGTTTGGCTGTAATAGGGTCCTTCGAGTGGTCCTCCTGACTCTCCTCCCACTGATGAAACTGCGGGCGACCGCGTTCAAAGGTGGAGGAGCTGTCGCTGCTTTCGCGACTGCATGATTGTATAAAGTAGTTGGAGTGAGAGCTGCCCATTATTCGCGGTAACGTGGATGTGTGGAAGTCGAAGGCTAAGAAGGCCACTGCTCGCGAGAAGTATCTCCTAGATGAAGTTGCGCAGTTGAACGAGCAATTCAAATGTTAGCTCTCTATCTTCTGATCCTTTTCTTCAGCCATTTGTGGCGATGCCCTGTCTTATGCTTTGGTCTTGCTTTTGTAGTTGTTAGCGCTCGTCACCCGCAGGATGAGAGGGACCGGGTTGCCGTTCGAATGAATGACTTAACCCAGGAGCAGCTGCAGGCTAGTGGGTACTTCTGGGTGGACCACGATAGTGTAGTCGCGTTGGCAACGTTGCAGGATCGTGCGTCGTGGGTGCTTCAGTGTTTGAAGAAGGCACAGTCATGCCTAAGGTATATTTTTCAAACGATGTTTCCGCTGGACATGGTGCCTTCAAGCCTGTTGGCTCTTCTGGCGAAGTCTCGGGATATCAGCACGATCCGCGAGTGCATGCGCCAACAGCTGGTCACGGGTGCCAAGGCTGCGTTGTCGCTTGTTCGACTGCATCGGCCAGATGTGGATGTCGCAGCTGTTGCCGCTGGGCCACCGCTGCCGCTAGAAGGGATGACTTGGAATATGGTGTCACACTATCAGGCGGTTGACCAGCCAGCTGAGGATATTGTCGACTTCTTCGAAGAGCAAACAAATGTGCTCCTTCTGCGGCAGTAGTGTAAGATAGGCATGCACATAGATGTATAAGTGTTGTAAAATTCATAAAATTGTGCTGGGTGTGTTTGATACCCGTTAATGTAGAGAGCTTGCTAGCTTGTATATATATTTTTTAGTGTATTCTACTCTGTAGTTCCTTTTTGTTAGCCTGACGTGTATTTATCTCAGCACCTTGTCAACCTGTCAGGTGCGTTGCAGCTGGGATGGTGTTATCAAGGGTTCGATTGGTAGTGTGTCAGCTACTCATGATACTGCGTTTGTTCGTAGAACGAAAATGTAAAGGGTGGCGTAGCCCCCGAGTGATATAATTGCAAGTAAAATAGAAAAACACAAGATTTGGGGCACTTAGCTTTATTTATTCGCAGAATATCACGAGGTACAATGTGTGGCTAAGTAGCCTGGCTGAATAGCCTTATTTGTAAAGTAAAACATCTAAGGGTAGAAACGGCGCAGCTGCGTGATGTTCCAGGGATTGGAGTATGCGACTCTGCTTTCTGAGTCTTTGAGGCGATAGGCGTCACCTGGGATTACTTCAGTAATCACTTAAGGTCCTTCCCAAGGGGACTCGAGTTTGATGTGCCCTTGCTGCTTCAGTCGCAGGACCAGGTCTCCTTCGACGAAGGATCTAGGGCGTAGCTGTCTGCTGTGTTAGTTCGGAGGTTCTGTTGGTAGATTGTGGATCTCTCCACTGCAATCTTGTGTGCCTCATCTAGGAGGTCGACGGAGTCTTTGAGTGCGAGAGTTGATTTTGTCTCGTTGTATGCTACTACCCGCGGGGCTTTGTAGCATACTTTTACGGGTAGCACCGCTTCAGCTCTGTGAAGAACGAAGTGTAGCCTGTGGCGCTGTTTGGAGTTGTGTGCAGGCTCCATAGTACTGATTGCAGCTCGTCGGGTCAGCACCCTGCAGCTCTTTCGAGTGGCCGAAGGAGCCTTTTCTTGATTCCGCTATAGACGAGGCCGTTGGTCTAAGGGTGTGCCACAGAGGCGTAGCTGATGTTGATCCCCAGTTTTTCGCAGAAATCCTGGAACTCCTTTGAGGTGAAGTTTGTTCCATTGTCCATGATGATGCTATGTGGCACTCCGAAGCGGAAGACGATGGACTCGAAGAATTTGACAGCGCTAGCTCCTGATTGATTTGTCACCGGCATGGCCTCAATCCACTTGGTGAACCTGTCGACTATGACGAGGAGGTAGACGTATCCTCCAGGTGAGGACTTCTGGAGCTTGCTGACCATGTCGAGTCCCTATTGCGGAAAGGACCAGGCCACAGGTATTGGCCTGAGATCCGCGCCAGGCGCATGCGGTTTGTCCGCAAATTTCGGGTAGGCATTGCAACGCTGGACGATGTCCTTGGCGTCACGCATGGCTGTTGGCCAGTAGAATCCAGCTCGTAGAGCTTTGACGACGAGGGCGCGATTGCCGGTGTGGTGCCCGCAAGTGCCTTCGTGTATGTCTAGGAGGATGGCTCTTCCGTCCTTGTTGGAGACGCATCGCTAAAGGACTCATGTGATGATGTGCTTGTACAGTTTGCCGTTGATGAGGGCGAATGCCTTGGATCGTCACGCTATGTGACGCGCATCAGTCGGCTCATCTGGCAGCCTTTTGCTGAGCGGGTATGTAATGTATGGCTATGTCCAGGATGGCTCGATCATCATGACCTCCATGGGGCCTTCGAGTCCTGTGTCTGGCTCCATGTTGTCGAGTGCCATGGGATCTCTTGGTGGTGTAGCCCCCGAGTCCTTTGTTGAGCTAGCTTTAGGCTCTGTAGCCTTTGGCTTGATGGAGTGCTCGCAGATGCGCTCTGTAGCCTTCGGTCTTCGAATGCTTCTTGTGCTTCGTCTGTCCAGTCGAACTTGTCAGCTTTACGGTGAAGTTGGTAGAAGGGCGGTGCCTTTTCGCCCATTCAACTGATGAATCGACTGAGCATCGTGATTCACCCAGCCAGCTGCTGGATGCCTTTTACGTTCTTCGGTGTCTCCATGGCCATTATGGCCTTTATTTTCTTCGGGTTTGCCTCGACCCCTCTCGTGGAGATGAGATACCCGAGCAGTTGCCCAGATGGTACGCCGAAGGCGCATTTGTCCGGATTGAGCTTGATCCGGTAGCGATCGAGGTTATCAAAGGTCTAGCAGAGATCGTCGAGTAACGTGGCTTCCTCTTTGGTTTTGATGATGATATCATCGACGTGGACTTAGATATTTCGACCAAGTTGGTTCTTGAGGCAGGCCTTTATACACCACTGATATGTGGCTCCTGCGTTTTTCAGCCCGAAGGGCATCATCGTGTAGCAGAACACACCAAAGGGTGTTGTGAACGTTGTTTTCTCCTGGTCTTCCTCCTTCATTCGAATCTGATTGTAGCCTGAGTAGGCCTCAAGGAAGCAGAGGTGCTCGCATCCCAGAGTGGAGTCGATTATTTGATCGATATGTGGCAACGGGACATGATCTTTCGGGCAGTGCTTGTTCAAGGAGGTGAAGTCCACGCACATCCGCAGGATATCCGTGTCTTTTTTAGGCACAAGCACTAGATTTGCGAGCCAGGTGCTTTCCTTGATCTCGCGTATGAATTTTGCGTCGAGGAGTCTGTTGACTTCCGTACCGACTGCTTTTGCTCTTGGTTTAGACAGTCACCGTATTGTTTGCTTGACTGGCCTTGTGTCTGGATTCATGTTGAGTGAGTGCTCGGCGAATTCCCTGGGAAATCCTGTCATGTCCGCTGGACACCAGGCGAAGATTTCCCAGTGCCCACGGAGGAATTCGACGAGTGCGAGTTCCTATGCGGGACTCAAGTTGTTGGCGATGAGGGCCGTCTTTGTCGGGTCTGTTGGGTGGACCTGGACTTTCTTGGTGTGCACCGATGTGTCGAAGGATTGGTCGGGTCAGCTTGGCTTGCTCAGGGGAGGCATACTATTGTCTGTTGACTCCTTCAACCTTGCGAGTTCCTCTTGCATGCCGAAAGACTGGGAGATTCTGTTGAATTCCCTATTGCATCTGTCAGACCTCTCGAAGTTTCATTTTATTGTGATAATGCTGTTTGGGCCCGCCATCTTCATATGCAGGTAGGCGTAGTGTGGCACTACCATGAATCTTGCAAACGTGACACATCCGAGGATGCAGTGGTATTGAGAGGGCCAGTCAACAACTGCAAATTCGATGCGCTCTCGCCGAAAGTTTTGCGGCGTGCCGAAGATGACGTCGAGGTTGATCTTTCCCAAGGGGTACACACCCTTCCCTGGAACGATGTCGTGGAACATCGTGTCTGAAACTTCTAGACATGTCAGGGGTATCCTCATTGCGCGCAAGGTACTCATGAACATGAGATTGATGCCGCTTCCGCCATCCATGAAGACGCAACTCATCTCGAAGCCTCCAATCTGTGCCTCGAGCACTAGGGGATAGTGGCTTGGGCGAGGGAATTGTTGTGGGTGATCTCTCTTGTTGAAGGTGATGCAGGACTCGCTTCAACTGAGGTACTCAGGGGTGGAGGGCAGAGAATTCATCGCTAGATTGACTTGGCGAGTGATCGATTTCTGCACTCGATTTGAGGGGCGACCCTTTTGGATCATTCCCATGTTCCCCAGTGGTCGGGGGTATGGTTCGCTTCTGTGATTCTGGAGTGGTGCAGCCGTAGGTGGTGCCGGACCTGGTGGTGGTGGAGGAGCTCCATGTGCCACAGCGCCCGGGGCAGCTCCAAAGCCTTGGCTAATCGCGTCGCGATTCATCTGGGCCAGACCTTCATGGAGCTTGAGGAATTCGCGGCAATCCTTTAGGAGGTAGGTGGACTTTTTCTTGTTGTCGTGCTTGTCGATGTAGAAGTGCACGTTGCATGGTCCAGACAATTTGTCCTGGATGGATGTTGCGTGTGCGTCGTCATGAGTGTAGCGTCGCGACACTTGCGTGGTTTCCTACTGTCATGGTATCCACCGCTACGGTATCCATTGTTGCGGTTGTCGTCGCGTTTGTCAGTGTAGCCAGCCGCGACCATGCCGACCTCTTCGTGGTCCTCGTACCCGCGCATTCGACGTTTCCCTCGGTGATCGCGTCTACGCTCGAGGTCGTCGTCATCATTGGATTAGGCACGGGTTTTTCACTGAGTCCTCTCCATCGGCCCACCTATTCGCAATCTCCATCAGGTGGTCGATTGTCTTGGGCTTTGAGAGGCCCAACTCCTCCCTGAGCTCTCTATGGCGCACGCCGCCATTGAACGTGTCGATTGCGCGATCCTCGGAGATGTCTTATGCCGAATTCTTGATAATGGACCATCTCTGGATGTATGAGCGCAGTGACTCGCCAGACCTTTGGTGGCAGCCGCTTAATTCCTCGATTGATGCGGGCCTTTTGTAAGTGCCCTTAAAGTTTCGCACAAAGCTATAGACCAGCTCTTCCTAGCTGCAAATGGATCCACACAAGAGGTTATTAAGCCATGCATGAGCGACGCCTTGCAGCTGTAGCTGGAGGCATTGCATCGTCGTGCTCGAGTTTCCGCCATACAGCCTGATGGAGGAGATGTGATCTTCTTGCCATATTTTCGGGTCCTGCAGGCCACCGAATTTCGGGTTCTCCCATGGGAGTTTGAACCCCTTAGGCATTCGCTTCTGCCAAATGGCTCTGCTGAAGCATCTGGCGTCGTAGAGCTCTATTTCGTCATCCTCCAAGTCAGTCGAACAGGCACACCTTGCGTGCATCTTGTCGACCTTGCGCTGCGTGATGACATCACGCGTGTCGTAGTCGTGGTCGTGTCGCCGTGAGCGGCGACGTCTAGACAAGTCGTGGCTATCATCGCTAGACAAGCGCGAGGAGTAGCGTTTGGCCAGAGCCTTGCTCTTTTTTGGATCTGGCGTTGGATCCTTGATGAGGGCAGCTTCGACTAGCCCCATTCCCGTGATCGTAGATCAGTGCATGGCAGCTCGCGGGTCCCCATCCGGAGGCTGGTTGTTGAGGAGGTAAATGGTGGCTATCGTTACTGCCACCTGCGGTGTCTTTGGGAGCACGTTGCCCCACGTATCCACCGTCATGGATGAGAAGTCGAGGACTCGCGCGGCCTCTTCTCGCTCCTTGTCAGTGAGGTGGGCCAGTCGAGAGCACATTTTGGCGGCAAATGGTCATTGCCCTTGCAGGAGGATCCTCCCATGGAAGAGAGATGAGCTCGCCAAAGGCTCGACTCGTCCGCCGCCTTCCTACGTGCCTGGAGCTGCACGATTACTTGTTGTTGGTGCTTGTATTATTCCTTGAGCAGCCAATGGTAACCCATCAACATGTCTTGCGATGAGTTTAGGGGTAGGGGGTTACCCCGCAAAGCTTCTCGACAGCAGGCCCATTCGTTGTCATTCAGGTGGATTTGCACGCGCTCTCCGGTGTGCTCATTCGCCATGAGATGCGGGTCTCCTACTGTCCCATTGTTGGTGGATGCGCTGTTGGCGGGACCGCCGTTTGCGACTGGGATGCCGCTGTTGGTCAGACCAGTACTAGCGTTTTCACGACTGGTGCCGGTGTCGCCTGTGTTGATGACGGCACACATGTAGTGATTGGGGAAGCTGTTGCTTCCGCAGCTTTCAGATTCGGAGTTGTAGGCTCCATCTTAAGTAGCTAGATTGCCCAGATCGGATCCGCAACTGCTGTCGCTGATCGCGTTTCTGACTATTGTCGGGGCGTTGAGTTCGCTCAGGGTGCCGATCGGCGGTGGAAACCACGATGCTGGAGCAATCACAGAAACCGTGGGCTGGTCAGGGAGGCGAAGTGTGCCCAACTGACCAACTTGGAAGCGTAAGCTCTCGATCACCAAGCCGATCCCTTTGCCCATGGACTCGAAAGCCGGGCGAGTGTCCGACGTGTGGAAGGTGAAGTCGAAGGCGCCAAAGAAGAGGCGAGTCTCTGCTGTTGTAGAGTTGTAGATCGCGGTTGACGGGGCTGAAGAAGTTGTGACACCAGCACTCCCTGTTCCCACAGATGGTGCCAATTGACGAGGGTTAAACTCATCAATGCCCATTGTTATGGACTCGGGTTTTGGAGAAGGAGGGAGCGCTGGAGGCATCAATCGGCTAGCAAACAAGCACATAGGTACGCAAGGTTTACCCAGGTTCAGGCCTTGTAGAGGTCCCTTCTCTTGCTTGTCTCCTCTTGGAATTATCGAGGGAGTCGAAAGTTACAGGCGGTGCGTAGATGCAATCTAGCGAGGTTGTGGAAACTAGGGTTGTGATTGTCCTCCTCTCTGCCCCCTCCTAGCCTTTATATAGATAGGCTAGGTCTCAGGTAGCAGGTCGAGTCGGTTACAAGTTAGGGTTCACCCTTTTAAACTTTCTACCTTAAGCTTTCCCTTGTGCCGCAAGCAGTCGGAGTCTCCGTAGCTCACCCGTGTTAGAAATATGCCCTAGAGACAAATAGTAGTAAGTTTTATATCATGCTATAACTATATTGAGTGGAAACATCAATACATGTGTGATATACAAACAACCAGTGGTTCCCAATGAAACTCTAGTCACTAGTGCATTGGTCAACAGATGATCAAGTTTCCTGATCATGTGGCATTTATGCCAGTTGGAAATGGAGTCAACTCATTCTGTGAATGAGATGATGAACCAATACCCAACCTAAACCTCATGACCCGATCATGTCACGAAGTTCAAGTTACGATGATTAGAAATGGATCCTCGTAGACTATTCCTTAGACTGTGAGGCTATATCAATCATTGTCTCCCGAGAGTGCTTAGATAGCATCAAGCACCACTTGGTAATAGTGGTTATAAAGGTGCGTTCAGGTACTCGGAGGAAATCGTAGAGGCAATATGTGTCAAGAGCGGGATTTATCCGTCCATGTGACGGGGAGATACTCAAGGGCCTACTCGGAGAGGTTATATCCAATAGTTGTGCAGCGTGTGATTTCATCACATGGATATCACTTGTCGGAACGAGTCCAGTAGCATTGTTCGGTAACGATATTGAACATGACATGGTGATGTCACTGATCAGATCTCGGGCAATGCAAGTATCGAGAGACAAAGGGAATAAGACATGACTGTCCTGGTTCAAACGACGAAAGATCTTCGTGGAATGCACAGGGGTCACATGGCCATCCAGGTCCCTCTGTCGATCATTAGTGCGGGAGTGTCCCGGCCATGTCTGGAGTGTTCCCGAACCATGGGGTATCACGCTTAAGGGCTTGATGATGCTTAGAGAGTGTTTATAGGATCGGTAGAATCGCCAAAGAATAGTAGAGAGAAAACCGGAAGGGTTTCGGTAAGTCCAGAGGATGTCCGGAGTGGGGGTGGAAGGTGTTCCATAGCCACGGATATTGAATAATATATGAATGAATGTTAAATATTGATTTAATCATTTATTCATAATTATTTAATAAAGAGAAAATCAATTTAAATGGTCAAAAGGCTTAATGGGCCAATTCCCAGAGGGGAGAGGGCCTATTAGGGAAAGGAGAGAGGGAGAAGGTGCAAGGGGGTGGCCGGCTAGGCCAAGCCCCCCCCTCCATGTGGGGCCCACCAGGGCTGGCCGGTGGCTGCCCTCCCCCTCCTCTCCTTTAGTCCCACCCCGGGACTTTGAGGGAGGTAGTACCTCCCCTCCCCCTATATATAGTGGGGGTATTTGGCCAGATAAATACACCCAATAATCAATAAAGGTCTTCTCACTTTTGGGAGGACCTCCAATTGATATTTTCTCTCTCTATCTCTCTCTCTCTCTCTCTCTCTTGCTCTCTCGTGACCGTGGTCCCAAGTTCAGACTGCGCGAACGAGAGACATCTTCACTGCGAAGCGCCGTCGCACTTCGGGATTCGGATCCAGGATCTCTACTTCCGCAACTGCTGCTAGATCGAGGAAGCGGGAGTCATCATCAGGCACCGGACGTGTGTAACTCCCCGCGAGGTGTCGCACTTGAGGCACTCAAGTCGTTGGAGCCGTTGGAGCGCAAGGACTTCATCACGACCTTGAGGTCGGCTTCGGCTCATCTACATCAACCGCGCTCTCCTGCGAGTTGACAACGCTTTTCGGTCTTCAAGGGTAAGTTCGCAAAAAGCCCCTCTTGTTACTGTATTACTAATAGATAGGTCTTGGCAGCATCAGGGGTTCAGGGGCATAGGGTGAAATTTTATTGTTTTCATATGCGGAACCCCTACAGTGGTATTAGAGCTAGATCTATGCGTAGTAATGCTAGTACGGGTAGAACACACGAGATGTAGCATGTGGGCGCTGATATTTTAGTTCTTACCCTCCCATGTGTACTTGTGTATACCGCAACAATGCTTGATGAAGCGCCCCCCAACCGAATTTACGCGTTCATTCGCGAGACTGGTCCACGCTTGACATACGTCTTGTACCGTATAAAGTGGCTTAGGGGGGTGTCTGTCTCTCTCGCATTACTTGGTATACCATTTGCAACGGAGGGACCCGAAAGGGGTGTAGTAGAGACAACTACTTGATCAGCGTTGTGCCGAAAGTTCGTATGTAAGAACGGTTCTTGTGCGAAAGCCCATTGAGCCACGTAAAACATGCAAAGATAAAGTAGAGGCGTCTAACTTTGTTTTGCAGGGGGCGTTGCTTTGTAATATGGTTGTGGCAAAGGTAAAGTGATTACATTATGTTACGTAGTAGTAGATAGTCACGGAGATGACAAACTACCACACCAGAATGACACCGGTACCCTGGTGTCTATGGCGCCGGAACCCTGGCGCCGGGATCCGGTGACGACGGATGGAGATCACGACATGAAGGACCATATCACATCGCATTTACATTCAATGTTATTGTTTGTATATATTATTGTGTGCTAGTATTAGATACTCGACGGTAGCCTAATAAGATGGTCCCTGTTAAAATTACCAATGATTGTGTTCCCCCTTAGTGTGCACTATTGGGGATATACTTTCCGGGTATCCTCACATTCCTTACTGACCAGGGTGGCCTACTTCTGGTTAGAGCTTTGCTTCACGGGTGGCCCAGTCAGGGAGAAGAGACGAAGTCCAGTTCGGCTACGGGAAGGCCCAGAAGACTTACCGATATAGGCCCATAGTGTTACTTGTAGTTCAAGATGTACTCTGTAACCGACTCTCAGTCGTAGCCGGATAGATATCTCCTGTAAACCCTAGGACGGATATCTATATAAGCCGTCCTAGGGAGAGCCTTTAGGGCACCCTCAATAGTCTACAATCTCAACTCGCACAGGCGAACCCTTTTAACCCATATTCCGGCTCTACCGTATTATTGGATTGCTAGCAGGAGTAGGATCCGTCCAAAGCCGGCGGATTCGAACCTGGGTAAAATTGTGTGCTCACCGTCTCGGAACACCGTACGTCTCACACCCCTCTCTTCTGCACGCCTCGAGGACCCCCACATGGCATACTTGTCATCAATCCGACGACAGTTGGCGCCCACCGTGGGGCAAGTGAACTTCGGATCTGCGTTCTGAGCGGAATCTGCAAGAATCAGAATCGGTGAGACTATCGCCGTCGGTCGCATCCTCTATGCCAGCGACGTCCCCCTCATCGTTCTCGACGAGACCTGGATTCCGGCTAGGGAGGCTGTGACTACCTACACCATCATGTCTTTTGGCGAGATCGATGTTTACATCGGTTTTGCTGAACCTGTCCCACCCACCCCAGTGGTGACGATAGAGGCAGAAGAAATCTCTAGATCCCCTTTGTCCGTGGAGGCGGCAGAGTTCCGGATCTCAGAAAACCCTAATCCCACCCAGCCCGCACCAGTTGTGGAGATAGTGGAGAAATCCGAGGCTGAAGTAGACCTGGCGGTCTAAGTTGAATCTGGAGTAGATCTCCCTAGAGAGGCCGAATCCCAGATCGACCCACCCACTGAAGTAGAAATCCAGGAGGAGCATAACAACAACTACAGTTCCGGCTCTGACGACGCCGGGACGGACAGGCCTTTATTGAAGTACACGTTGTGGCGTATGATAATGCAAAACTCGAGCGTAGATGCAATTCTCGAGACCATCAAAAGTTTCAACGAGGCCGATCGTGAGAGTCGTAGGTATCTCAGGAGGCACTGTCGCACTTCATCGGATATGTGGGATCCGGATCCGGCAATGTCGATGCTGGAGACAACACTGACTCTGTGCTGGAAGCGATCGTAACAAACGCCGACGTACCCGCATCCTCGGACGAGTCGATGACGTCGGCAGATTTCCGAAAGTTCTCCACGGAATACGATGAGGAGCTTAACTCCACAGCTGCAGTAGAAGGAGAAGACATGCACGAAGGATCCGGAGAAAACTCTCCCAAAGCACAGGACAACATGGATCTCGGAGACGATCCCAAGAACCAAATGGCCGAAAGTACCGATCAGAGCTTGACTCCGGGAAATGGGCCCAAAGCCGTCTTTGCTACCGGTGCTGCCAAGAAGGCAAAGAAGAAGATCAAGAAGAACAAGACCCTGGCAAAAGATCCTCCGGCAAAGGAGGTGATTGCCGAGGAATATGAGGAAGACTCGGATGGAGCACTTATCCCAGACGAGCCCAAAAAAGAAGAGTCAGTGGATGGACACGTGATCACTGAAGGTGCGCGTAAACTCATCGATGTTGCATTAACCACACCTATTCCTACAACTGCAGAACTTACCGCTGAAGAGCTGGACGAAAGGGCTCACGCCCTAGAAGCGCGTCGTCAAGTACTCCTCGATGAAGCCAAAAACATTGAGGAGGAAAAGAAACAAATGACATCTACGGAGAAGTACAACTCCATGCAACATCAGAAGACCAGGAAGCGTCATGCTAATGAGAACCAATTCCCGCAGATCCACAAAGTCCTCTTCGGAGGAGAGATGGGGATGCCTCAGAAGGATAGCAAAGGGGATTGGGTGTATCCAACACCAGTTCAGAACACTGTTGCGTCCCGAGAAATCCTATTGGCTAATCCAAGCCCGGAGTAGATCCGGTTGGGCATCAAATTACTCAACAAGGGACTGGAGTAGCAAAAGGTCGCCATGTCCAGAAGTCAAAAGCTGGTCTCAGATTCCGACCAATGACGCACAGATCCGGCATGGACTGACGTAAGACCCCAGCGTGTTCCGGAACAGCACCACCGTTCTGACCATCGAGAAGACAATTACTCAAGAACCGGATCTTCAGGGCAGCACCACAAAGCTGCCCGTGACTGGCATAACGTTAACCCAATTGCGAAGCAAGAGGCAATTGCCGCACTGAATCCGAGGAACCCGCCCTGGCGAGAGTTGAAAGACCGCAAGAACGAAGATAAAGATGAACATCGAGAGGAGGAGCGACAAAGAATTCCACCTCCTAGACACGCTAGCTGTCCGGACGACGAACGAAGAAACGACGGACATCGTGCCGAGACAAGCCGGCAGGAGGCTCGTCACAATGAAGACCCTCCCCGAACCGGAATAATGACGCTCCGGATGGAGGCCGGCGTTCAACCGGAAATAACCCAGCTGCTCCACCTTCTCCTCCAAGTAGCCATCACAACGGCTCCCAAGGAGGCTAAGGAGGGCGTCGTGGTGGAGGAGGTGGTGGTAGAAGCCGAAGTCCGGCTCCAAGGCACCGCAGCCACAGCCGACACTCGGGACGATCTCTATCCCCGAACAACACAAGGCACATGATCAACTCCAATATAGAGGCGCGATGCTACGAAAATGTTGATATATACATGGGACCAAAGTGCTCGGGACCACGCATAAGAGCTACAAGATTCCCAGAAGGATTTTCTATCTCACGACATATCCAAGCCTACGACGGCATTGCTCGGCCAGATACTTGGTACAGGATTTCTTCCAAGCTTGCTGCATTGCCAAAGGAGGAAATATCCTGGTCGTGACCCGATATCTCCCACTCATGTTGCGGAAAACGGCATGATCATGGCTCAATGAACTTCTAGAGAACACCATCCACAACTGGTATGACATGCAAAGTGCGTTCTTTCGGAATTTTGAACGCACATACCGGAGGCCCTGTACGGTTGGAGACCTACAGCGTTGCACCCAGAAAGCCGGAGAAACTTGCCGGGATTACCTCGGACGATGGATCGACACCAAGAACTCTTGCGAAGGAGTAAATGACCAAGCTGCGATTGAAGCTTTCATTGCAGGTCTCCCAATTGGATTACTACGTCATCGCTTGAAGTGCGACAAAGTCACTAATTTGGGAGAGATGATAGAAACAGCGAGCAAGTATGCAGATGCTGACGATGATGCAGAGGGATTACTCAACGCCCTGGCTATGCCACAGTCGGCAAAACAACCAAAGCAACAAGCTCAGAAGTGCAAAAACACCTCGGAAGAAAAACCCAACACAGAAATGGCAGTGGTTACTGCTACTTTCGGGTCTGGCTGACGAGCAGGACGTGGCGGAGGCCGCAGACGCGGTCGAGGGACTTCGAGAGTTCAAGGTAGAGGAGACCAGCAACCAGGCAAAACCTACTCATGGGCCGACATTGCCAATAACCCATGTGTGCATCACTTAGACGCCAATGGGGGCTCGTACCACACAAACGCCGAGTGTCATTTCAACGACGACATTAAGAGAGATGATACCGCTGGCTACAAAGCTAAGCAGAAGAAGGGAAAGAAGAATCCCGAAAAGGATAAAGAGACCAAGGAAGATTTTGACATGGAGGAAGCCGATGCTTCAAATCCCAAGCCAAAAGGGAAGAAAAAATGTCCGACCAAGAAAGACACTTACGTCACCTTCCTCGGATCTCAACCAGCAAAGGTCAAGAAAGCAGTTCTACATGAGCTCAATGCAACAGTTCCGGCTGTCCCCCAATTCTTGGACTGGTCGGAGGTGGCAATCATGTTTGACCGCGCTGATCATCCGCCTAAGCTACACAGGCGAGAAAAATGCGCCTTAATCATCAACCCACTTATTAACGGTTATGGTTTCTCCAAGAATCTCATGGACGGTGGCAGCAGTATTAATATTCTGTATGTCGAAACGTTACGCCGGATAAGGATCTCGGAGACCCAGCTGAACCATAGCTCTGTGATCTTTCATAGAGTTGTCCCAGGAAGACAAGCTAATTCCCTAGGAAAAATCACTTTGGATGTTACCTTTGGAACTCCAAAGAACTATTGGACGGAGGCACTTTCCTTCGAAGTGGTCCCGTTCAAGAGCGCATACCACGCTATATTCGGACGTCCGGCTTACTGGGCCTTTATGGCTCGTCCGTGTTACATTTACAATATGATGAAAATTCCAGGTCCCAACAGCGTGATCACCATCTGGGGAGACCCGAAGAAAGCGCGAGAGTGCGAGGATGGAAATGCTACCTTTGCAGAAGCCGTGCTGCACGCCCAGGAGTACCAGGAGATCAAGAAGAGCATAGATCCGTCCGAGATGCCTGCAACAAAAAAGGAGGTGACAAAGCCGAATCCGGAGTTCAAGGCATCAGAGGAGACGAAGAAGACGCCGTTGAAGGATAATGACCCCTCCAAGGTGACCCAGATAGCCATAGGCCTAAGTAGCGCATAGGAAAGCGCGCTCGTCAAGTTCCTCAAAGCAAATCGAGATATCTCCGCATGGCAGCCATCTTACATGACCGGAGTACCTAGGGAACTTGCCGAGCATTCTCTAAATGTAAACCCGACCGCTAAACCCGTCAATCAGTCCTTACGACGTTTCGGCGATGAAAAGCGTAAGGCAATAGCTAAGGAACTAGCACGGCTCGAGTTAGCCGGATTCATAGAAGAGGTCATCCACACTGAGTGGTTAGCCAATCCTGTAATGGTCCCTAAAAAGGACACCACTAATTTAAGGATGTGTGTTGATTATACTGCCTTGAACAAGGCTTGTCCCAAAGATCCGTTGGCTCTGCCTAGGATTGATCAAGTTATCGATTCTACGACAGGCTCGGAACTCCTCTGTTTTCTCGACGCATATTCCGGTTATCACCAAATTCGGATGAAGGAATCTGACAAAGTCAAAACTTCATTCATAACCCCTTTCGGAACCTTCTGTTTTGTTACGATGCCCTTTGGGCTGAAGAACGCAGGACCGACGTACCAACGCACAATGCAGCGTTGCCTCCACGATCAAATCGGACGCAATGTACATGCATATGTGGATGATATTGCGATGATGTCCAAAAGGAAGGAAACACTGATTTCCGACTTGGAGGAAACGTTCGCCAATCTACAAAAATACAACATCATGCTTAATCCGAAGAAATGCTTCTTTGGAATTCCAGCCAGAAAATTGTTAGGTTTCATCGTGTCACAAAGAGGCATAGAGGTGAACCGAGACAAAATCAAGGCTATACTCAATATTTCCAGTCCAACTCGTCTGAAGGACGTACAAAGACTAATTGGTTGCATCGCTACAGTCAGTCGATTTGTAAGCCGGCTTGGTGAAAGAGCCGCACCATTATACAAACTCCTAAAAAAGACCAAGGATTTTGTGTGGACCGACGGAGCTGAAGCTGCATTACAAGACTTGAAGAAAGTACTCTCATCTGCTCCTATCCTCGCTACACCGGAACCGCGGGAATCGATGTTCCTTTATCTTGCTGCGATAAACAAAGTCATCAGTATCGTCATGGTAGTGGAGAGACCGGAGGAAAATCAGGAACACTTGGTGTAGCGTCCGACTTATTTTGACACCGAGGTTCTAACAGAGTCAAAACAGTGATATCTGCACTATCAAAAGCTGGCTTACGGTGTTTTCTTGGCATCTCGTAAGCTACGACACTATTTTCAGGAGCATCCAATTACCGTGGTGAGCACAGCTCCCATGAGGGATATAATCAACAACAGTGATGCCATAGGACGCGTTGCCAAATGGGGCATAGAGCTCTCAGCTTTTGATATTGAGTATAAACCCCGGACAGCAATCAAATCCCAAATCCTTGCCAACTTTGTTGCTGATTGGACAGAGACGAAGGAGAATATGACCCTCCCTGAGTCGGAATACTGGACCCTATACTTTGATGGGTCTAAGGCTCACGGGGGCTCAGGGGCTGGCGTGGTGCTCAAATCACCCCAAGGAGATAAACTTCTGTATGTGTTGCAGATCCACTTCACAGCGACAAATAATGTTGCCGAGTATGAAGCACTTCTACATGGAATCCAGATTGCTAAGGATATCGGCATCCGACATTTGATGTGCTATGGAGATTCGGATCTTGTTGCTCAGCAAGTGTCGGATATTTGTAATGCAAATAAACACATGGCAGCATATAAAGACGTCGTGGATGATTTATCAAAATCGTTCGAAGGGTTTGAGGTTCAACACATCCCTTGAGCAGAAAATGAGGAAGCATATGTTTTATCTCGAATAGGCTCTGCACGGAAAGAGGTCCCGGATAGCGCTTTTTTGGAGCACCTCAAAGTTCCCTCAATAAAGGGAGTGGATGAGGAATATTCGACCAAATCCGACTCACCTTTGATAGCAGTTCTGGCTGTAATTCCAGGCTGGACCAACCCTACCTCGATTATCTAGTAGATAGCAAATTACCCGAAGACGAGGTGTTGAGCCGACAGATCGTCCGACGAGCAAAAACCTACACTATAGTTAAAGGTGAGCTCTATAAGCAGAGTGTGTCTGGGGTCTTTCAGCGCTGCGTATCTCCGAAAGAAGGAGTGGAAATCTTAAGAGAAATCCACGAAGGCGAGTGTGGTCACCACGCTGCAGCTAAATCTTTAGTGGCAAAATATTTCAGACACGGTTTTTTTGGCTTACAGCCAAGGCGGATGCTGAACGGCTGGTCAAGACTTGCAAGGGCTGCCAAAAGTACGCCAAACAAGCTCATGTTCTGGCTGATCAGCCGAACAATACCTATAACATGGCCTTTCGCGGTCTGGGGGCTTGACATGGTAGGACCGTTTAAACGAGCTCCAAGTGGATTTACTCACCTCTTAGTGATGGTGGATAAGTTCACCAAATGGATTGAGGCTAAACATGTCACCAGTTGTGATGGAGCAACAACCAAAAGATTTGTCAAGGACGTTATAATCCGGTATGGTTATCCACACAGTATTCTCACGGACAACGGGAGTAATTTTTCTATGCGAGAGCTTGCCGAGTTCTGCAATGAACAAAATATTCGGCTTGACATTGCGTCAGTCGCACATCCACAAGCTAATGGACAGGTTGAAAGAGCAAATGGTTTAATTCTGCAAGGCCTAAAACCGAGACTTGAAGCACCACTACGACGTGCTGCGGGGGCTTGGGCAGAGGAATTATCCTCTATAATTTGGAGTTTACGAACAACTCCGAACAGGTCAACCGGATACACACCTTTCTTCTTAGTCTATGGCGCAGAAGCAGTTCTTCCTAGTGATTTGATTCACACTTCTCCTAGAGTCGCCACGTATATCGAAGAAGATGCCGAGATTTCTCGACAAAATGATTTCGACTTAGTCAAAGAAGTTCGCGTCGTTGCTAAAATGAGATCAACAACCTATCAACAAAAGTTACGCAAGTATCATAGCCAGAGAGTCAGAAACCGGTCTTTTAATAAGGGCGATTTGGTTCTCTGGCTTGTGCAACAAAGAAAGCAAAAACTTTCCCCAGTATGGGAAGGGCCCTTTTTAGTTAGTCGAGTATTGCACAATGGTTCGTACTACTTAACTGATATGAGGCCAGTCAAAGAAAGACCTGCTACTAAGAAGAGAAAGAGAGCTACAGGCAGTACGAATCCGGATAAGTTAGACAGACCGTGGAATATTGCTCAGCTACATCCATTTTATTCTTAGTTTATCCTTCTTTGTAATCATATATGTGTACATGTTCTGCGAGAAATAAAAGTTTTGGTTGCCTCAAGTTTTTCTGAGAAGTTTTTGCCATCTTATTTCCGAATGATCATGTCACAGTCGAAAATCCCAGAATACTTGAAAGTATTTATGCTCATGTTTATTCTAGTTTAGATTTCTGATTCTAAAAATACTACCTTCGGGTATAACTCTAAATTTCATAATCTATACTTTGGTTATTTGTCTGATTGCCGGATGCGGGTATTTTCCGAGTAGTGAATTGTTGGTACTTGAAGCCGGCTTTGTTTCCGAATTTAAACTGGTTTAGCAATTGAGCTCCGTTGCTCGGCAAAGTTTCCGTGCAGAAGGTTTAGCCGGCTCACGAAAGGGACGAGGCGGAAAGCCAGATAAACGATAAGTATAGGCAAAAAAGTACAAATGCTTATGTAAACATTTCAGGCACACAAAAATTTAAAGCCAAAAGCGCTGAATAGATTAAAACTTAGCACTAGCCAAAAGTATCATGCTACATATTTACATATACATAATGTTTTTCAAAATAACACATTTGTTTTCTGATGATCTATGATGCAGGAGAAGAGGCAGGCGTTGCCGGCTCGCTGGATGCATCGGCCTCGGTTTGATAACATTCCGAGATGTTCAGATCCGATACGGTTTGTTCATCGTCGGAAACTTCAGCTGCTTCTTCTGGAGGCAGAGGCGGTGTGTCCACGCGAGTGAAGAAGGGAGTGTCATATCTGGTTAAATCAGCTACGTGACACCCATATCTGGCGCAAGAGTCCATGATGGCCTTGATATCTTGCTCCTGTCCGTCTCCATCCAAGTAGAATACCCTCTGGTCACTTGCCATATCTCCATGCTTCCATGGTGGCTCATGACCATGGTGAGAGCATTCTGCGCCGCGGATCGCTCGTAGGACATGTTCCAGTCCCAAACGAGCTGCGGCATCTCTTTCACTTGGTCTTGCACCTGAAAGTCGGACATGCGATGCATGTCTGGAACCTTGAGAGCTTCTCTAATATCCTCAATGGATTGGCAGAAGTCATGAAGCAGATCACCGACTTGGGTAAGCCGATGGGTGTGAGGCTCAGCGGAGGTGGAATCCGTCAAGTTCAGAGGACCTATACACATAACACAAAACAGTTAAGTAAATCCGACATCGAAAGAGTTGAAGAATGTAGACAAGTCAGAGAGATGAAAAATACCAAAGATGGCGTCGTCAACTTTGGCTTTCTCTTCACGAAGACTTTGGAGTTCAGCCCGGAGTGCCGTGGATATATCCTTTTCTCTGCAAAGCTCATCGTTGAGATCCGAGATTCTCTAATCTTGAATCGCAATCTTACGATCACGTTCATCAGTGGCCATGGAGCTGGATTCGAGAATTTGAGCGATGCTCTTCTCATGATCTGCCTTGAGCTTATCCAGCTCTTGGCAAAGTTCTTTATTCTCCACCACCGGGGTTTTGAGGTTCTCGATAGCACATGATTGTTTTACCAGTGCTGTAAGACAAAAGAACAACAGTTCAGTAAAAAATATTCGACTATGAAAATCAAGACAAAGCTTTGAGTCTCGAAATGTTTACCTTCGGACTCATCTTTGGAAACCTTCAGCTCGGCATTTTCAAGTCGGAGAGCTTTGATCTCTCTCCGCTTGTTGCAGATATTCTTCAACAAATCCTGGTTATATGAATTAACTTTCTGTAAGTCAGAATACCCAGAGTCAGAAGTCTACTGAAGACTCGGGCTAATATTGTTACTAATATCAGCACGAGCCTTGGGGCCTACACTAGTTCATTCTTTGGCATCCTAAGGAAGCATAAACCCGGATTGTATATCCTACTTCATGCTTGGGGGCTAGAGGATATGATATAAAGTACAATAAAGAAAAACGTGAGTTGGAATTCCGACTTACATGATGTTCATGTGTGAGCTTGCTCAGGCACATGTTCACCTCAGTGGTAACCTTCTCGGCGAGGGTGAGTGGAATAACCGGAGGTGGTGGAAGCACACCAGCTCTTAGTCCCTCGTCGCGAAGGCGGACTTGTTCAAGAAGGTCGGAGAACTTGATGTCCTCCAACTCCTGTGTTTCTTCTTCGGTAGAGAGATTACGGCTCTCCAAGCATTGCCGGGCCAGCCGCTGGATCACCTCCGCAGATTTCCGAGACAAGCCAAATTTGGCAAGCCTCGGATTGTTCAGGAGGTTTTCGGCGAAGGTCTCTGCCGAGGGATCATTACCCGAAGAGGGTTCACCCTTATCTAATCCTGAGCCACCCATGGCAGCATCAGTTTGCGACTCAAGGGTCGCTGGCTCCGTTGAAGGAGCCGAATCTTCTGCGATAACCGGCAATGGAGTGATCACCAGCATTGCAGAGGGTTGTGGGGCAGGATTCGGAGGAGCTGCGGCAGGAGAAACGATAGTCAGCTTTGTCTTCCACAAGGGCTTCGAAGAAGTTCCCTTCCCCTTGCCCTTGATGAGCTGCTTAGCTCTGAGAATGTGATAGAGTAGAAACATTACATCTCGGAAGAAAAAACGAGTAAAGTATAAATACGGAAGTTGTGTTGAAAGTTACCTCTTCACGATTGGCACTTCCTTTGTGCCGACAGCCACTGTCGGAGCCTTGCGCTTCCTGGGCACAATGTCCGGCAGTGTAACCAGTTCCTCCTCCTGAGAAAACTCCGGAGTATACCCCTCGATAGGAGCAAGCTCTGACTCAAGGAGATCAGAAAGCTGATAAGAAGATAATATCTCAGCACTGCGAAATAAACTAAAAGGTGAAACACATAAAAAGGGTTTACAGTTAAAAATTTACCGGCACTACAGGGTCTTCCGCTGTGTGCATGTCCAGAGACAAGTCCGGAATCTTTCTCTCGATCCGCTCCTTGATCGGCCATTTGATTTGGCTTATGTAATCATGTGGCTTCAAAGCCCTGGGACTGATGCGGAGGGAGTCATTCTTCGACGCCGTGATGAAATGCATTAGACGGTCGCCGTGGTACTGGAGAGGCTGGATTCGACGTGCCACCCAGCACTGGACTAAGTCGGACCCTCGCAGGCCCTTGTGTTTTATCAGGTATTCGATTCGCCTCTTGGCGAGGATCAGATCATCACTGAGAGCCGAAGGGGCCTCGTCCCAAGACGGTTGGGCCGTGGCAGCTCTGTCGATGAAAGCCGACAAAGCAATAGCTTTGCCGGGAGCAGGAATATCCTTATGGTAGAAGAAAGTGGCCGGCCATTGTTTGACCGACTCACTAGCTAAAATGCGAGGATAACTACGCTCGTGTCTAACTGAAAGACTAATAGTGTCGGTAATGTAAGGATTACCGGCGGTGATGGAGTTTCTCCGCACATGAAAGTAGTACCGGAATAAGGTGATTCTCGGCCTAATGCCGAGAAACCCCTCGCACAAAGCTGCATAAGAACTTATCTCTAAGATGGAGTTTGGGGGAAGATGGTGCAGTTGAACACCATAGTGATCTATCACCTCGGAAAAGAATTCCGAGGAGGGAAGGACAAACCTCTGTCGAGGTGAGTGCCGAAGTGTACCCGCTCATCGGCGTGCGGGTTGGGGATGGTTTCACCGAAACCGCTCCGCTAGTCACCGGCGCGGAGGAGACCTTCATTCTCCATGCCGCGGAGCTTCTCATCGTCGAGGAGACAGGGGATCCAAACCCCCCGGTTGCTCTCCTTCTCTGCCGCTGCCACTACCGCTGCCAAGCCGGATTATGAAGAGGAAGCCATTTCTCCGGTGCGCCGGTGACTTAGAGGGGCGGCGCTAGGAATCTGGGAGGTGGGAGAGCTCTATGCGCGAGGGAGGAGTGGAGGAGAAGAAACGGCAAGGGGAACAGGTGAAGATGGGGGAAAGAGAATCCTCACCCCTTATAACCACCTAACCGGGCCAAGATTCATGCAAATAGCACTGTGTAAACGCCGTGTGTCGTGGAAGGAACCGGGAAAGACCCACGCGATGATTACGTCGCCTCGATCTCCACATACGCATTGAAACGGTGCCTCGGTTCCGCGAACTACGGACCCACCAATGGTCGTGCTGACAGGATGTTTGTCAGATGACGTGACTTGACCATGACCAGTGTCAGGTGACGTCAGAGACCAAGTTCCGGCTTAGTTTGAATATCAAGCTGGAAAATCCGAGTAACATGTTGATAGGTCTGACTTATTTTTAAGACCCGGGTCGTATTTTCTGTTTTGAAGTTTCAGGAACCAATCAAGATTCTGCAAGCCGGAGATCAAGCTAGATGAAGATGAATCCGACTTTGGATCTTGGAGACTTCTGGGGGCTGCTGTTGGGGATATACTTTCTGGGTATCCTCATGATTCCTCACTGACCAGGGTGGCCCACTTCGGGTTAGAGCTTTGCTTCACGGGCGGCCCAGTCAGGGAGAAGAGACGGAGTCCAGTCCGGCTATGGGAAGTCCCAGAAGACTTACCGATATAGGCCCATAGTGTTACTTGTAGTTCAAGATGTACTCTGTAACCGACTCTCAGTCGTAGCCGGATAGATCTCTCTTGTAAACCCTAGGCCGGATATCTATATAAGCCGTCCTAGGGAGAGCCTTTATGGCACCCTCAATAGTCTACAATCTCAACTCGCATAGGCGAACCCTTGTAACCCATATTCCGGCTCTGCCGTATTACTAGATTGCTAGCAGGAGTAGGATCCGTCCAAAGCCGACGAATTCAAACTTGGGTAAACTTGTGTGCTCACCATCCCGGAACACCGTACGTCTCACACCCCTCTCTTTCGCATGCCTCGAGGACCCCCTCATGGCGTACTTGTCATCAATCCGACGACATGCACCACCAAGAAAGTTCTTCGGTATGAGGCAGGCCGTGATGATCGGGTGTCAGACATATCTACGTTCACATACAGTGGGTGTAAGCCATGTTGCACAACGAATACACTAAGGTTGAGTTGGCGAGCCTAACATGTACAGACATGGCCTCGAAACACGGATGGTCGAAAGATCGAGCACGAGTGGCATGAATGATGTGACGACGTTTAGCATCCACCCTTGAACCCACATTGATGGCCATGATGATCGGGGGAGATGTGGCTGATAGGGGTCGTGTTATCACAAGGAACCCTTCTAGGGATAGGTGTTTCTGAGTGGAGTTATTATTAAGTCATTTAATTATAAACTTAGTCTAAATTCCTTTTTGCATTTATAAATGCAGAGATGGCTCACCGTGAAGCTTACTTTGTCATTAAGGAATGGGTAAAGGGTGAGAAACTTAGACTTGATGGATCCAACTTCCCTAATTGGCTTGTGCGCCTGAATGATCTCCTTACTAGGAATCATGTGGTAGACTACATACGCCGCACGATGGATTTGACTGAGCCAGACTACTATGAGACCCCACAAGAGCTGGCAGACCGCTACTATCATCAAGATATGTCCACCTACATTCAGATAATAATGTGTTACGAGATGGTGGATGAACTCCATCCGCTCATGGGTGATCTTGATCCATATTCAATGGTGGATCAGCTGAGAGCAGAGTTCATAGGCCATAATACGCATGTGGAAGCACGAGCTACTTGGAGAGTTACTTTCCATACAGATGGAGGAGCATACATGTTTGAAGGGTCACTTGGAGCGCATGCTTGATGCACACATGAGACTGGTTCACTTCATGGATTACTAGATGGATGATCTGTTTGCGATATGCGTATTGCTTTGATCGTTGCCTCCTAGCTATGAAGGACATGTCCGGAGTAGCATCATGAGTGGTGACACAGAAACATTGGATTTCCAGGAGTTCATATTACGTTTCAGGAACGTAAAGGTTGAACCAATCACTAGAGAGGTCATCGATGACAAAGGTATATATTTGATATACAATTTTATAAATGTTATAATCTTGCAAACACATTTGCAGTGTTAAGTATATTTGATACTTGTTCTGTTTTGCTGAAAACAGGTCCTTCTGCATGAGAGGTGCTTGCTGGAGAGGAGGTGACGTTGTGTGCTGATGGCGAGCATGATGATGATGGCCAACGGCGCTCACCCTCGACATTTATCACTTAGTTTATGTTTTTGGATAGTTATTGTAATCAAAATATTATGAACTTCTTTTGTGTGTCTCACACTTTGTGTGACGGTTATTCATATGAGTTTGTAACAAACAGTTGTTCTACTTTTATGAATGATTTCTATTTGTTTTCATATCTTGTTTGATTATATGTGAATTATCCTTGTTGTTTGAAACTAATTGATAATGCATGAACATTTGTAAAATATTGAAATGCCTTAAAATACCCAACTTAATGATATTTCATTACTGAATGAAACCATTGTTTAAATTCAAAGTTATAATGATAATATGTGAAAGTCATTCGATTTCTTATCACATATAAATCATGCCTAAGTTCGGCAAAATAACTTAAACACCGTGTATTACTTGAATACAAAGTGTTTAATGAATTGTTAAAAGTAAATACATATTCGATGTATTGTGTTTTAACAAAAATGGTAATTATCATTATATGATTGTTTAAATGCATAAATAAGTTTACCAAAGGAAACATAAGTATGAAACTGTTTGATTTGATCAAAGTGTTTCATCAACAAAGGGTATAAATATAAAAGAGAATCTAATTACTATGATTTGATCAATAGTAATGAAATTCAACTTTATGAGATTGGCATAAGAGAAAATTGTGGAATGCAATGCGTTTAAAATGTCAAAATGCAAAGCATCACAATATGATATTAGATATCAAAATGGGTGAATAGATGGCACCAAATAAATCGTTGTAGTGTAGATGTAGAGACCATTAGTTAGAAATAGTTAGCACTCAATTAGAATGTAGTGAACCATTTGAATTTTTGAAAGCGGCTCCATATCTAGTATGGATTGTCGTAAAAGTTTTGGGGTCATTCGATATAACCAAAACAATAGCGAATAAGTCCTCGTAGAGTATTCATTGGGAACTTTGAATACGAAGTCCATAGCTAAAACCAAAAGAAAAGCAAAACTTGCATTGCTTGGATTTTGGTGCATTTTTTAAGAAAGCTCACTTTTAGTGGTATTTCTCGATTATGGAGCAAATGGAAGATAGTGCAAAACATTATGAGGATTCAAATCCATGCATTAGAGTGTTAAGAAGCACAACGGACAATGTTCTTGAACGATTCTCTTCACAGAAGGAAGGAATCAATGATAATGATCATTGTGTTTTCTCCACTGGTGTTTTCACTTCATAAAGTAGGATTCAAAATGTAACCCATATCTTGTATGGAGACATTTGTGAATCATTTGTCATGATTCTTGGAATATGACATACCTACGAACTACTAAGGAAATAATGGTAAACTAGAATTATGAGAAATCCTAAAAGCAAAATTCACTTGAGATTAGAAAGCAACTCGTTGCTGAATCTCACAAGTAAAAAGGGGTTACTTGAATTTTCCCAAATGATTGCAAAGCCATAGTGGAAAAGGGGGTGAATGACAAAGGCACAATTTGTCAAGTATTGGACGAATTAAAATGAATTTGGTTCGTGAATGCTAAATGTCTAGTGGATTTAAAACTAGTAAAAGTACTAGTATCTCATAGTAAAACGCCAAGTTTGATATTTGATCAAAGGATTTTGAAATTGTTCAAAGTAGTGAGTGGATATGCAATTTGCATGAAATTGAGTGGGAGCTATGAAAGTATTCCTAAAACAATATGTGAATGACATATTTTTGAGTGGGAGCAATATAAGTCTCAAATTCAAATATGTAGGAACATAGTTTGAGTAAGAGTAGTGACTCATACCCAAATATGTTAGAAACATATTTTGAGTGGGAGCTTATAGAGTGATTCTTAAGTGTGTTAAGAATAAAAGCACAAGTACTTATAAAGAATGATTTATGAGGTGTAGAAGTTGATAATAGGTGTATTATGATATTATGTAGTATTCCTTAAGGGATTCTGAAAAGGGTTTCAGAATAGAAGTTAATTAAGGAACTAGTCCTTAATAACTCAAGTTAGGAATAGTATTAAGTTTAACATCAATGGTTGAAAGAAAGAAAAGGATGATCATCATCCACTATGTTGAGACATAGGTTCTATCTTAGAAAACCATGATGATAACTTAACATAGTATATGATCCAATAAGGAACGCTTGAAAGTGATTAAGTTTGAATCACAGAACGTTGAGCTAAGTTTGTCTGTAGTGTCTAATAGAAAACTGTGGACACATTTTCCAAATCCATAAAGGATGACATATCTTAAAGCATAAAGGGTTATGTTATAGGGTAATATGTTGGAAACTCCTGTAAATACTGATTAAAGTCAAGTAGGAAGCGAGGTGAACAAAACATCGAAAGTTGCACAGAGTGCACTAGTGTTTCGATGGTTACATTTATAATAATAGATAAGGGTACCATCTAAAGTGTTGTATAATGTTATGGCGGGGCTAGTTTGCTTTTAACGTAGAATGATGTGTCCCAGGGCATAATGCCCATGAGAAAGCCCTCGAGGTTGATCTAAATTCACTGTAGGCTCCTGGAATCAGGCCTCGTTCTGCTGCCATAGCGATGATGCATACACACAGATGTTATCATGTGATGATAAAGTATTAATGTCAATCAAGGTGACATTAGTAAGTTGCAAAGGATTTGGGACTGTAAAGTACATACCCAAGACTCAGCATGTTCCATAAGCAAGCATGTTCAGGGTACCGAATACATGGTGCCAATGATTAAGAACAAATGCAGCTAGTGTATTTATACTCTAGTGCAAGTGGGAGACTGTTGGAAATATGCCCTAGAGACAAATACTAGTAAGGACTATTATCATATTTCATATATTTTATGATTAATTTTTATATCATGTTATAACTGTATTGAGTGGAAACATAAATACACGTGTGATATACAAACAACCAGGGGTTCCTAGTGAAACTCTAGTCACTAGTTCATTGGTCAACAGATGATCAAGTTTCCTGATCATGTGGCATTTATGCCAGTTGGAAATGGATTCAACTCATTCTGAGAATGAGATGATGAACCAATACCCAACCTAAACATCGTGACCTGATCATGTCACGAAGTTCAAGTTACGATGATTAGAAATGGATCCTCGTATACTATTCCTTAGACCGTGAGGCTATATCAATCACTGTCTCCTGAGAGTGCTTAGATAACATCAAGATCCACTTGGTAATACAGTGGTTATAAAGGTGTGTTCAGGTACTCAGGGGAAACCGTAGAGGCAATATATGTCAAGTGCAGGATTCGTCCGTCCATGTGACAGGAAGATACTCAAGGGCCCACTCGGAGAGGTTATATCCAATAGCTGCGTAGCGTGTGATTTGATCATAGGGATATCACTTGTCGGAACGAGTCAAGTAGCATTGTTCGGTAACGAGATTGAACACGACATGGTGATGTCATTGATCAGATCTCGGGCAATGCAAGTATCGAGAGACAAAGGGAATAAGACACGACTGTCCCGGTTCAAATGACGAAAGATCTTCGTGGAACGCACAGGGGTCACATGGCCATCCAGGTCCCTCTGTTGATCATTGGTGCGAGAGTGTCCCGACCATGTCTAGAATGTTCCTGAACCATGGGGTATCACGCTTAAGGGCTTGATGATGCTTAGAGAGTGTTTATAGGATCGGTAGAATCGCCGAAGAATAGTAGAGAGAAAATCGGAAGGGTTTCAATAAGTCTGGAGGATGTCCAGAGTGGAGGTGGAAGGTTTTCCATAGCCACAGAGATTGAATAAATATATGAATGAATATTAAATATTGATTTAATCATTTATTCATAATTATTTAATAAAGAGAAAATCAATTTAAATGGTCAAAAGGCTTAATGGGCCAATTCCCGAAGGGGAGAGCGCCCATTAGGGAAAGGAGAGAGGGAGAAGGGGCAAGGGGGTGGCCGGCTGGGCCAATCCCCTGCGCGGGGCCCACCAGGGCTGGCCGGCGGCTGCCCCTCCCCCTCCTCTCCTTTAGTCCCACCCGAGGACTTTGAGGGAGGTAGTACCTCCCCTCCCCCTATATATAGTGGGGGTATTCGGCCAGATAAATACACCCAATAATTAATAAAGGTCTTCTCACTTTTGGGAGGACCTCCAATTGATATTTCTCTCTCTCTCATTCTCTCTCTCTCTCTCATGACGGTGGTCCCAAGTTCGGACTGCGTGAATGAGAGACATCTTCACAGCGGAGCGCCGTCGCGCTGCAGGATTTGGATCCAGGGGCTCTATTTCTACAGCTGCTGCTGGATCGGGGAAGCGGGAGTCATCGTCAGGCACCGAACATGTGTAACTCCCCATGAGGTGTCGCACTTGAGGCACTCAAGTCGTTGGAGCCGTTGGAGCGCAAGGGCTTCATCACGACCTTGAGGTCGGCTTCGGCTCGTCTACATCAACCACGCTCTCCTGAGCGTTGACAATGCTTTTCGGTCTTCAAGGGTAAGTTCACGAAAAGCCCCTCCCGTTCTTGTATTACTAGTAGATAGGTCCTGGCAGCATCAGGGGTTCAGGGGCGTAGGGTAAAATTCTATCGTTTTCATACGCGGAACCCTACAACCCGAACCCTGGATTGGGCCATGGTAATGCCGTGGGCTTATGCTAGATCAGGCCGTATGTACCAAACTCGAATACCTGTAAGGTATGCCCACGTCACTACCTCTCCTCCCAACAACTTTCTTAAGAGTTTTATCTACTATGGGCTGAAGATCTTCCTTCCTAAGCTTGCTATAATGTAGAGGGACTCGTAGATACTTTAAAGTAAACTTCCCCAGCCTACAACTTAAAGTTTGAGCGGCTGACTAGGCCACATGTTTATCAAGATTAATGGGAATAAGATCACGTTTATGGAAATTAATGCGCATCCCAGACATTTGCTCAAAACAAGATAGCAACCACTTCAAATTAATAGAAGTTGCAGGATTATCATCTAAAAAGAGTAGAGTATCATCTACATACTGCATACTTATCACCCCAGTTCGATTTAAGCTTTACATGAGACCAGTAATATGACCCTGACTAGCAGCTTTAATAAGCATTTTTTGTGAAAACATTAGCCACATAGTTGAAAAAAGGGGAGAAATGGGGTCACCCTGTCTCACCCCACGCCCAGACACAAAAAACACACTATTAGCATCATTAATACGCACACCAACAGATCCATAATCCATCAGGGATTTAAAAATTCTAATACAATTTGAACTAAAACCCCTTTTACTCAACATTCCTAAGAGGAATTCTCTATTAACCATATCATAAGCCTTCTCATAGCCTAATTTAAAAATAAACCCAGACTGTTTTTTCTAGACTATATCATGAATAATTTCATGTGTAGAGACCAGACTTTCGAATATATACCTACCCTTAATAAAGGCAGTTTGTTGTGGTGATATTAGGTATTCAATCACCACCCCTAACCTATTGGTAGCACATTTAGGGAAAATCTTAAAGCTGCAATTAGTCAGAGCAATTGGTCTGACTTTCTGTATACTTACAACATCAGGCTCTTTGGGAATCAAGGTTAATAGAGAAAAATTCAACCTATAGAGATCTAGTTGACCATTATTCTAGTCATTCACCATGGAAATCAAATCATGTTTGATCAAATTGCAGAAATGCTGATAAAACAGAAAAGGAAAACCATCAGGTCCAGGGGCCCCTTCAGAATAAGGGCCAAAGAAAGCCACCCTGACCTCCTCTTCAGTGAAATCACTTTCAAGGAAAAGGTTTTGTTGTAAAGTTACTTTGTCACCTATATCCCAGAAATCATCAGCCAACTCAACGTTTGGCTTAGATTCAAAACCAAACAACTTTCTATAATAAACAATAGCAATATCCATCATACCTTTGTTGTCTTCCAAAACACCACCAGGTCCTTCCAAGGCAACAATATGCTTCTTCCTCCTACGCTGGTTAGCTACAGAATGAAAAATAAGTAGCATTATGATCCCCTTATAAAATACACCTCTCTCTAGACCTCTATCTAGCTTTAATTTCCTCTTTTCTCCAAATCTCAGTCAGTTCATTTGAAATAGTTTTCATCCTTGTCCTAGAGACAGGAGAAAGAGGTTGATTTTTAGCTAAGATATCTAATAGATCATATTCTGCTACAAGATCCTGCTTAGCTTTATGTTGACTAGCCTCTAGGTTGGCACTCCACCCTTTTAGGCCCTTCCTAAGCTTCCTAATCTTAAATTGCCATCTATCCAGATCCCTACCAAGGTGACAAGGGGCAAACCAAATCCTCTCAACCAAATGATCAAACTCACCCACTTCCAGCCACCATTTTTCAAACCTAAACTGCTTTATCTTTGGGGGCACAATAGCCCTAGTATCAACAATCAGAGGAGTATGATCACTCCCTACTCTGGGTTTTGCAACACCATTGCTACACGGGAATAAGGCACCCCAGCAAGTAGTTACAAAAACCCTATCAAGCAGAGCCATAACCATATCCTCCTGATTATTGGCCCAAGTATATTTCCAACCCACATTTTTAATTTCCATAAGACTAAACTTATTAACCCAGTCATTGAATAAATCTGCCCAATGTTGATTAATATTGCCAGTATTTTTCTCACGGCTTTCTCTAATAAGGTTGAAATCTCCACCCACTAAAGTGGGACCATCCCAGGTTTGTAGGACATTATGGAGCTCATTAATGAAATCGAGTTTAAACTCTAAATAAGCTGACCCATATACAGATATAAATCTCCAGATCACACCATCTTTTTTATGTTTAAGCAAAGTAGAAATAGTATAAGTGTGGATATCACAAGATACAATCTCAAACATGTCATCATTTATACCCACAAGGATACCCCTAGCAGTATCTTTTCCAGGTAGCCAGTTCCAGGAATATTTCCCAACTGGATCTAGCTGACTAAGCTGATAAGGAGTGAAATCCATCTTCTTAGATTCAGAAAAATTAATAATATCAGGGCATGTCTCTCTAATGAGGTCATGCACTCTAGTGAACTTATCAGGTCTGTTAAGATCTCTAGGATTCCAAATTAGTGCAACTACCATGATCAAAATTCAGTTTCTTTCTACTTTATCTCTTAGAAGAAACCTCAATCCAAGGTTCCTTATCAGACTGAAGTTCACTAATCCCCGTCCCTCCTCTCCTTCTCACCATAATTGGTAGAGCAAGATCCTAACATATCCATAGCAGTTATATCTATATTACTAGGCAGGAACATGTCAGGGTGATCACTATGGAAATTAACTAGTCTGCTAGTTTCAACATCTTTAATAATGTTGATATTATTCACAACTTCCTCATCAGAGGAGCCCAGATTAATTCCAGCAGCCTTAGCTCTACTTAATAGTAAAGGGTTATCTAAAGCCTCAAAGGAATTTTCAAAACCAGGAACTCTACATTTACCTTTAGGCAATTCTAGATTTTGAGCCTTCTTAAGATCGTGAGCTTTCTCAATAACAATTTTGCCATCTCTAATAATTCTGCTACTCATTCTAGTAGCCACCACAGGGCCCCACTTTTTCTTTTTGTCTTTGGCATCAACAGGTGCCAAGTGGGTCACCTCACCCTGGTGAGGACTCACATTTCCTTCTTCAACCTCCTTCTCAGCTTGATCTAGCCTCTCTAGTAAATGTACACCAATGTTCTCTTCTGGCTTCCTAAAGGAAAAACTTGGAATTGTAGTAGACCTCTCACCAGCAACCCCCCTAATTTTTTCCATCACAGATCCTTCCAGAGATTTACTTCCACCAGCTGCAACTGTCATAGTCTTACTCCTAGCTCTACCATTAGGAGTTTTCTGCCTAAGCTCAGTACCCAGTCCATTGCCAACCTCTTTGTTCTGCTTCAAATGGTCCTGGAAGTCATCTCCTAGTTCATCTTCCTCCATTTCTTTATCTTCATTGGTTTTATTGTTACTATAAATATCATGCCCATCATCATCTCCCCCAGAATTGTTGTCAATATCACCATTTTCAACCTCAAAGTATATCAGGTAGAAACCTTGCTCCATATCAAATAGCTTGTTAGCAGGGATCTTTGCAATATCTCTTACAACAACCTTCACCCTTACGTTATTGTAAAAGGTCTTAAAGATTTCATGCCAGTCTATATTGACAAGTACTCCTAGAGCAAATGCAACTTCACATATGACCTTCTAGGACATCCACTAAGGAGGTATACCCTCAATTTTGACCCATACTTCCTAAAAACCTCAAATGGCTCCACTTCTCCATTCCAGTTCTCAAAGGAAATATTGACCCCTTTTTTCTTCAGATTGATAGAGGGATATTCTACCAAATCTTTGATCTTCTTAGAAGGGGAAACCTTACTAAGAACCTCTTAGCAGATAATTGCCTAATCTGCCAAACCCACTTAATTTTCCACATTTCAATGAAATTTTGCTCAGGCTCCTTCTCTTCTAATTCCCCCTCATTGACAACCACAACACCTACATTGTCCATATTAAGCCATTTAACTGCAGCTGGTCCTTCCACATCAACATGAAAGAAACCAAGGCCTGGATTAGCACTCCCCAAATATTGAGCCATGGGCAGTACCTTGTACCATTCTGAGCAAGAGTCCATATGGTGACCTGCTTTACCACATATGAAACATATCTTTTGCCTTGTACAGATTCCCGCATAGTGTCCTGGTTCCCCACAATTAAAGCAAATCATATTTCTATATTTGGGTCAAACCTAGGACTTGTTTCTGTCCCAGCACTACCACCTCCACCCCCAGAGTTGGTATGTTGTAGACTGTTACCTCCCTCTTGACCAGTTCCAGTACTCCCACTTTTTTGCTGCTTCTTCTTATTTTGAGACTGCACTGGTTGTTGTTGACTATTCCCATGTATCCCTACACTGCTTGCCTGGCTATTGGACACATCCTGTTGAACATTTTCAAAGTGATTCGGCCCATCCAAGCTCATCATCTGATTATGCAGCATATCTTGCTGCGGGAAGAACTGTTGCCATGGACCCATTGGGAAATTGTACATCCCAGGCGGCATCACAGGAAACATCTGCTGATTTTGAGGCATACCTTGAACAAAGTTCCCCGGCGTCGGCAATCGCTGACCAGAGTTCCCGGACCCTCCTAGAACACCATATGAAGTAGGTGAAGCAACTACCTGGGGAGCAAGGCCGCCATCGCCGTATCGGCCCCGGTCACCACCGTAACTACCCCCTCCTCATCCACCTCCTGTCATCTTCACAGTCTCCGCAAAAGTCGCATTCCCAGAGTCTGCCCCCACCAATCCTACGAGAAGCTGAAATTCTTCAGGATTGGCAACCGATTACCACCGGCAGGGTGACAATCCTCAGGCTTGAAGGTCCTTGACAGGAACAGATCCCTTCTAATCCATACCAGATTCCCCTTTGACGAAACCCTAGCTTGGCGAGATCTGGCCAGGTCTGATTTCTTCCGAAGTGGGGGGATCCTCTCTTCGTATATGCGGTGGTGGCGTATTCCATAGATCCGTCTTCTTCACTAATCTCTCGCCATGAATCACGCCATGTGTCGCACATCCGCGGATGACGCACGACGAGCCACTACCAGGTGGGGTACATGTTTGGTTCAAAAAAACCTTCCGCGCGCCTTCGGCGATCCTCCTCCTCGGCGGTGACCCTAAGCACCTCACCAGTGACGGTGCCCGCCCGCGAATCCCGCGCATCGCCCCTCCGCCCCTGTGTTTTCCTTGACGCCATTCGCCACCACCGCTGCATAACTCTTCCGCGTATGGCAGGGAGCAGCAGGAGTGGGGGCTGACTCACGGCAGGGAGAGGACTGGATCGGTGGATGGGCTAAGGTGCGGGAGCGGACGCCGACGTGGATGTCGCGGAGACAGGGAGAGAGTCATCATAACCCCTTCCTCCGTACCAAAGCAATTCCCTCATGGTGAATTTTTTAATAGAACTAATCAAATTTTACATTGTTTATCTTACAACAAAATAATAATGCACTATACTTTAAAATAGAGTAAGTAATAAACTGGAATTTCACGGATGTAGATAAGTGCATAGCAGCCTCCACGCGATAATTGAGGATACAGATACGATTGTGAGTTGGTGACGTGTGGCACATAATTTAATCCCGAAAGTGGCATTTTTTTCTTAGAATAGAAAATCCGTAATAAGTGACACACTTCAGGCAGTATATCAACGGATATTTTTACGGACGACTGACGTGGTGATCCCGGTGTGGGTGGATCACGGTACGGAAATCAGGGAAGGACCTTGCCCTCCCCTAGATGTGTTGCAACAGCTCGATCGACGCGTACGACTCGCCCTCCTCGCCGCACGCCAAGTGATAACCACCATGGAAATGGTCACCGGCCACGTAATCACCTTCTCCTGCACCCCGCACTATAAATTCACCAGCTCCTTCCGCTACTTCTCATCAGTCCTCATCTCACTCAGTCCCCCCCCCCCCCCCCCCCCCCCCCCCCCCCCCCCCCCCGTTACAGTTTGAAAATGGCAATGCTAGCTTCACGGAAGGGCTCCTCGCCGGCGGCGGCGGCCAGCTTCCTCTTCTGCTTCCTCCTCGTGGTTGCGGCCGGTGCGGAGTACGTCAAGTACAAGGACCCGAAGCGGCCGATCCAGGAGCGCGTGGAGGATCTCGTCGGCCGCATGACGCTGGAGGAGAAGATCGGCCAGATGACGCAGATCGAGCGCGCCAACGCCACCTCCACCGTCATCCAGAAGTACTTCGTCGGTACGTCCCTCGCCGTAATTAAATGGCCGGTCTTGATTTTTTTTCCTCTCTGTTTCCTCACCACCGATCGATTCTTTGTGTAGTATATATGTAGCGATCTGATTAATCTGCACGTATGTACGCGGGTGCGAATGATGTATGCAGGTAGCGTCCTGAGCGGCGGCGGCAGCACGCCGTCGGAGAAGGCGTCGGCGGCGACGTGGCAGCAGATGATCACCAAGATGCAGAAGGCGGCGCTCAAGACCCGGCTCGGCATCCCCATCATCTACGGCATCGACGCCGTGCACGGCAACAACAACGCCTACAACGCCACCATCTTCCCCCACAACATCGGCCTGGGCGCCACCAGGGACCCCAGCATCGTCAGGCTCATCGGCCGCGCCACGGCGCTCGAGGCCAGGGCCACCGGCATCCCCTACGTCTTCGCGCCATGCGTCGCGGTAACCACTACGACTACGAATCCATCCTGTACTATCACGAAGGATTGATCGATCGACCTTCCCTTTACATATAATAAATGTGTGTGCATGATGGGCGTTCAGGTCTGCCGTGATCCGAGGTGGGGCCGGTGCTACGAGAGCTTCAGCGAGGACACGAAGCTGGTGCAGCTGATGACGGCGTCCATCGTGACCGGGCTGCAGGGCGACGTCTCCAAGCGCCACCCCAAGGGCGTCCCCTTCGTGGCCGGCTCCAAGAACGTGGCCGGCTGCGCCAAGCACTTCGTCGGCGACGGCGGGACCAAGCGCGGGATCAACGAGAACAACACGGTGCTCAGCTTCCACGACCTCATGCGCATCCACATGCCGCCATACGACGACGCCGTCATCAAGGGCATCTCATCCATCATGATCTCCTACTCCAGCTGGAACGGCATCAAGATGCACGAGAACAAGTTCCTCATCACCCAGCTCCTCAAGGAGAAGATGCACTTCAGGGTAATTCATTCACTTGCATTTTCTAATTATTAATCTGTGTCCATCAGGAGTGATCGACCTGAACGAAGCAACTCTGTATTATTACGCGCGCGCAGGGGTTCGTGATCACGGACTGGCAGGCGGTGGACAAGATCACGACGCCGCCGCACCAGCACTACTACCACTCCATCCAGGAGACGCTCCACGCCGGCATCGACATGGTCATGGTCCCCTACGACTACACGGAGTTCGTCGCCGACGTCACCAACCAGGCCAAGAAAGGAACCATCAGGATGGACCGGATCAACGACGCCGTCAGCAGGATCCTCAGGGTCAAGTTCACCATGGGCCTCTTCGAGGAACCCTTGCCCGACCACCGCCTCCTCGAACACCTCGGCAGCAAGGCGCACCGTGAGCTCGCGCGGGACGCCGTCCGCAAGTCGCTCGTGCTGCTCAAGAACGGCAAGAAAAACGGGACGGCCGTGCTGCCTCTCTCCAAGAATGCCAAGAAGATCTTCGTCGCCGGCAGCCACGCCCACGACCTCGGCCTCCAATGCGGCGGCTGGACCAACACGTGGCAGGGACAGGCCGGAAACAACATCACCGGCCAGGGTACGCAAGCGTCCCCCGTCTCTCATGAACCGATTAATTAATCAATCTGTCTTCTTTGATAGTAGAGTACTGAATCTGTTGGTGTCGACGTACGTGGACATGCCTGCAGGCACGACGATCCTGGAGTCGATCAAGTCGGCCGTGAGCGACAAGACGGTGATCGAGTACGCGGAGCACCCGGACAAGGACTCCATCACCAAGGGCAAGGATGAGTACGACTACGCGGTGGTGGTGGTGGGCGAGAAGCCATACGCTGAGACGGCCGGCGACAACCAGAACCTGACCATCCCGTCCCCGGGGCCCGACGTGATCAGGGACGTCTGCGAGCTCGTCAAGTGCGTGGTCATCCTCGTGTCGGGGCGGCCGCTCGTGATCGAGCCGTACCTCGACACCACCGACGCGTTCGTCGCCGCGTGGCTGCCGGGCACCGAGGGCCACGGCGTCGCCGACGTGCTGTTCGGGGACTACGGCTTCAGCGGGAAGCTGCCGCGGACGTGGTTCAGGTCCGTGGACCAGCTGCCGATGACCTACGGCGACAAGCTCTACGACCCGCTCTTCCCGTTCGGCTACGGCCTCACCACCAAGCCGGTGTCCAACAGTTAGGAGTTTCGCTTTCTTTTCCCTAGTGTGCCATTTAATTGGTAATAATTCAGGAGGATTTGGATTTTGTCTTAGCCGTGTAAGTTAGTTACGAATTTTTCGTGAGGATTCTGCTGAGCTTGAAATCTATAGTGATGTCGAATTTTTGTCTGTCTCGAAATCTCTAGTTTTTCGATTCTCACTCGGACGCAAGCACTGCTATTGCATTCTGTATTCTGGCCGACGGCAAAGCTCCGTGCTTCGTCGAGCACTCTACCAGTAGGCTCAAGATCTACTTGATGGTTCGTGCATAGTTCGTTTGCATGCACATCACTGGTTGAACACGATTTTAATATATCCTTTGTGGGGGACTAGTTGACTAAGAAATACAGATAATTCTCACATATAGCCGTCAGATAGGGATCTTTTAATGCCTTTGCATTTGAACTAATCTCAATATTTAGATTGGGTCGTTTATCAATATTTCGATTAGAATTTTGTCTCTAAAATGGATAAATATTGTATAATCTGGCTCAACTTGACGTTTATAACATGTCCACGGCTAGCCAAGTTAATTCGCAGAGCTGCATAGGTCGGCACGTGGAGTAGATTGTTGAAAGATAGACAATTACTAGGAAGGGTGGCGCGGCGGCACGCCGCACCTGTGGCGGAACTTTTTTTAGATTGTTTGAATGCATTGGATATTCAAAATTAATGTTTCTAAATGTTGCAACTATTTGTTGAATTGTTTGACTTTCTTGCCATTAAACGTGCAACATGAGTATTTAAATGTGGTCAGCAAACTAAGATTAGACAGTAAAAGTTAAGATCGATAGAAGCGATTAGTAGCAGAAGATAGCTGCATTTTGTCAAATAAAAGAGGCAACGAATAGTGGAGTATGTTGTCTCGAAGTTATCATACGAGAACACTCAACCCACCGCAGAAGAAGGTACTCCCTCCGATCTAAATTAATGTTCTCAGATTCGTATGTATCTAGCGCTAAAGTATATTTAAATGAATATTAATATGGATCGAAGGGAGTAGTTAATTACTGATGAGGATCACTGTTGTGCATCGCTTCAATATTGCTGAGAAAATACTACTAAAGAATTACGTGCTGTCGAAAAATTATTGCTCAATAGTTACCATAGAGGAAAAGTGATGAGCTTGATATTTTATTTCAAAAATTACCGTCAAAGCCCGCACTGCTTAAAAATTATTGTCGAATAGTCACTTTTGAGGCTACAGATTTAAGTCAAAAAATTTACTGTAATGACTGTTAGTGCACCAGCGAAGAAGTACTGCTAGGAAGTACCGTCCGAAAATTACGCACCGCTTAAGAATTATTTTTGGACAGTTAACGTCCCACGGAAAGTCGATGGAGAACAATTACTGCTGACGTTGGAGATTTGTACCGAGAAATTACTTTCAGAAAAAAGTTAGATAGTTGCATCAAAAGATTACTTTCGGGAAAAAGTGAGATAATCTATCGAGTTGTTAAATCGTGAACGTTGGCAAATGACTGCCGAAGTTGAAAAAAATTTACCGTCAAATTGCAGTCAATTTTTTGGCCGAAGTTAGAGATGTCTACGAGCAAATTACTATCAAAAAGTTACTGTCGGTCTAAAAAATATCCGAAATTCGAGATTTGTATAGCAAATATTTTTACTATTAAATTACTGCCAATAAAGTTACCGAATTTTGGAGATTTTTGCCAGTGTACTACGCAAAAACTCACCGCCAAAATTAGCAAAAATTTATGATGAAAAATTATGAAAAAAGGGAAAATTGTGAGTCCGCACACTGTTCATCATCGGCGTTGTTCATGCAACAGTCCCTGGGCGGATGTGGGTGTAAGAGGAGCCTTGAAATTGTTCTCCCTTAAAGAATGTAGTAACTGCCAATAAAGTTACCGAAGTTTAGAGATTTTTGCCAATGTATTACGCAAAAACTGACTGCAAAATTAGCAAAAAATTATGAAAAGGGGAAAATTGTGAGTCCGGACACTGTTCATCAACGGCATTGTTCATGTAACAGTGCGCGGGCGGATCTGGGTGTCGGAGGAGCCTTGAAATGGTTCTCCCTTAAAGAATGTAGTAACTGCCAATAAAGTTACCGAAGTTTGGAGATTTTTGCCAGTGTATTACGCAAAAACTGACTGCCAGCGTAGCCACCGTACCATCCTCTTTTGATTTTGTAATTGACTATGCCTTTCGGTGTTGCCTCTAAAACTATTATTCAGTTTGAATATAAAGAGCTGATATATGTTTGTTTCTGCTTCTCCGCCTTGCTTAGCCCCCGAGCATATGACTCGAAGAGGGTATCATGTGCTTGGTCAACGTGTTGGGTGCCTAAGTAGTATCTCGTTGTGTTGTGCTAGAGGCAATCGTGGATTCATCAAGTGCCCCGGTTCCTAAGGTTCCTCTGATTCAGGTGCAACCAGCAGACAGAGTTCCGGATCTATCAATGAATGTGCGGCTTCGTGACCAAGTGAAGGAATTGGAGAAGCAACGTTTAACCCTCAAGGGCTTTGCAGATGTTTGGAAGTTGAAGGCTGAAAAGGCTGCCCAGTGTGAGGGGTATCTCCTTGATGCGGTGAAAAGGTCAACGAGAAGCATAAATGTAAGCACTCGCCAAATCCCTTGATTCCTTAGATTAGAACTTTGTTGTGTGCTTGACTTTTATCTTGATGTTTGTAGTTGTCAATCACAATCCTCAGGATGAGGAGAGCTGCATCAAGCTTCAGCTAAATTGCTTGAGACAGGAGGAGTTGGATGTTGGTGGATTCTTCTAGACAGATAGGGATCGAGGCCATGCGTTGGATATCCTTCATGAGCGCATCCAACAAGTTCTCAAGCACTTTAAGGATGCTCACACAATATTGTCCAAGGTGTATGACATGATGCTCCCGTTGAATCCTCTGCCCTGGCTCCCATTACCAGTGTTTCCTCTAGCAAGCTTCTCTCGCTCCTGGAGTTGCTCACTACCTTCCCACGACCTTCGTTGCATCTAGACAGGTCCATGGTTCCGAGCTCTACGTAGAGTTAACGACACACATGCTCGCCCTGGCTCCAAGCTTCAGCTCCACATCACTTCCCCCACCATGGCTAGTCCCTACAGAACATCTACGTCGCTGCCCCTCGGTTCCCTTTGTGTAGGTCATTCTCGAATTCCCTATGTCAGGGATGTCGACATTTTGGTCTACGCGCATGCTAGCATCCAACTCCATCTCGGCAGCGCTAACTTCCTTAGCTACTGCTTCCCGTCATGTCGCTAACCTTGTTGTGTCTTCTGTTGTTGTGGGTGTGGAGGCAATGTGCGATCTCCCTCCTATGCAAATTTCAGAGCTTCAATACCCCCTGGTGACCCAGCACATGGTACATGTTGTAGTGCGCAAATCGTTAACATAACACTCACGAAACACCATTTCACAAATATTGACGGGATTCGCAGAATGGAAAACAAAAAAATCCCACGGAAGAGCAAATTGAACCCAAAAATATCCGATCTATGAGATGATAGTAATGAGAATTATATCAAATCTACATACCCTCGAAGATCCAAAGCGTTTAACTATCTCGAAGATCGTGGTTGATGTAAACGTACATGGCATCAGATCAATCTGATGAAGCATCGCAAGGGCATCACCTCCACGGTATCCACACGTTTAGCTTGATGTATTCTACTCCTCCTTGATCCTGCAAGCAAGAGACAAGAGCTCTGCGAGATTCCATCAGGACAACAGCATGGATGTTGTGGTGTATGGAGAGCAGCAAAGCTTCGCTAAGCGAACTACGAAGGGAGGAGGGAGAGATAGGGAGGGACTGAGGCCAGCACTTGCTTTCCATCGAGCTTACGCCCCTCCCCTTTATATAGGGCTGGGGGAGGGCCATCCAGCCCTAGCTCCTCCTCCAAGGGAGGGGCGGCGGCTAGGAGGGGAATCCATCCCCTTTCCCCTAGGCTTCTGGGTCGCTAGGGTTTGGGAGGGGGAGGGGGCATGGGCTTGGGGAGTGATGGCTCAGTGTCGGCGCCAGAAAAGTGTTGGTGCGATGTTGATGTACAGCCGTTGGGAACCCCAAGAGGAAGGTATGATGAGCACAGCATCAAGTTTCCCTCAGTTATGAAACCAAAGTTTAATTGAACCAGTAGGAGCAAGGAAACACCCCAAAGGTGTTGCTAGCTGAGCCTTGGCAGGGCACAATACCGGTGCTAGTAGCAACGTGGAGACCTACACAACACAACCACAGAACTTTGTCCCCAACTTGCGATGAGGTTGTCAATCTCACCGTGTTTTGTGGAAAACAAAGGATTAAACGTATCGAATGGAAAGAAGTAATAGTTTGCAGAAAGTAAACACAAAGCAGTAAACAGTTTGTAGATTGTATGTAAAGAAAAAGGACCGGGATCCATAGTTCACTAGAGGTGGCTCTCCTTAAGATAGATAACATGTTGGGTCAACAAATTACAGCGGGGCAATTGACAAACATCGAGAAAGCAATACATGCATATACTAATCATCTTGACTCCTTTCATATTCGATTGGGCATTACAACATTATACATAGACCGCCATCCAACTGCATCTATGACTAATAATCCACCTTCAGGTTATCATCCGAACCCCCTCCAGTATTAAGTTGCAAGCAACAGATTATTGCTTTACGAATTGCGTGTAATGTAAACAATATGATTGTTCTATGAACAAAGGATTGTTGTTTCTCCCTAGTAGCAACAGCACATCTAGTACCTTAGAGATTTGTGTCACTTCCCCAGATTACCAGAGGCATGAATCCACTATCGAGCATAAATACTAACTCTTGGAGTTGCTAGCATCTACTTGGACAAGATAGCTACTAACAACGGAAAGCATGCAAGATCACAAATAACAAAGACATGATAGAATCAATAATCAATCTGAAATAGCATCTCAATATCCATCGGATCCCTGCAAACACAACATGCATAATTACAAATAGATGATCTTGATCATGAACGGAGCTCACAAGATCTAAATATGAAAGCAAAGGAGGAGAACCAGCCATCTAGCTACTACATGGATCCGTAGTCTAAGGATGAACTACTCACGCATCACACCGGAGGCTTGCATGGTGATGAAGAAGGCCTCCAGGGTGAATTCCCCTCTCCGGCAGGGTGCTGGGAAGAGCTTCAGATCCCTCCCGATCTAGGGATGGAGATGACGGTGGCTACAGACTCTTTTGTGGATTTTTGATCGGGCCCTTAGGGTTTTCGTCCCGAGGGCATCTTATAGTCGGAAGGGGAGGCCGAGGGGTGTCGGAGGCGGCCAGACCACCCCCCTGCTGCGGGCCAGGCTAGGTCGCGTGGCCAGGTGGTGTGGTGGCCCCCTGACCCCTCTCCGTCTCGTACTCTGGCATCTGATGACTTCCGGAAAAATAGGCACTTTGGCTTTTGTCCCGTCCAATTCCGAGAATATTCATTTTCTGACTTTCCTGGAACCAAAAACAGCAGAAAACAGGCAGCTGGCACTGTGGCTCTTATTAATAGGTTAGTCCAAGAAATCATATGAAAAGTACTCCAAAGTGTGGACAAAACACAAGAAAGTGGATAAAACTAAGCATGGAACATCAAAAATTATAGATACATTTGCAATGTATCAACATCACCAAGCTTAACTCTTGCTCGTCCTCGAGTAGGTAAGTGATAAAAAGAAAGAATAATTTTTGAGGTGACATGCACCGTCAAAGACTTGATCAAACCAAACTATTTGCAAACCAATGTATAAAAGAGGGGGTCCAACCAATTTATTCAGAAAACTAAGCAAACAAAGCAAACAAAAAACCAAAACGAAAACGAAAAAGAAGACGCTCCAAGAACAACACAAATGTGCATGAAACAATAAAAATGAAGCGTTTAGAAGAAACCAAGGATTTTTATTGATGAAGAAGGGGATGCCTTGGACATCCCCAATCTTTGACGCTTGTACTTCTTGGATATTTCTTGGGGTGATACGCGTGGCATCCCCAAGCTTGAGCTTTAGTCCATCCTTCATCTCATTACTCATTCCTTCCATACACCTGAAATTTTTCCTTTATACAAAACTTCACACAATCTTTATTAGCAACATTACTGCACTCAAGATAATAGGTCTTAAGGTTCAGTTCTAACACCAAATAAACTTCCATTAGAACACTAGATACTGTAGCACTTCCCTCAAAAAGCTCAATTCCCCAAAAGAACTCAAAAAGGAACCAACAAGAAGCAAATGCAGAAAATGGCAGAAATCTGTCAAAACAGACCAGTAGGTAAAGACGAATTCTTTCGAAGACCTTCTGTTGCTCAAATCAAAAAGTGTTGAACTAATGAAAGTTAGATAACAACCTGTGGCAGAAGCACAAAAATTCACGCCTCAAAAAGACGTTCAGATATTTTACACGAATTTTTATGGTGAAGCACAGAAATCTGTTTTGGGACAGCAACTTTCCCAATCATTACTTCTCTCTCATTAGAGGTTACTCTTGGCACAAAAAGCAAATAAAAAGGATAAGGAGCGGTTATTACAGAAGTAATAACTTCCAAGACTCATCTAAAACTTTTGGGTTATCTCCCAATAAGTATTTTTTTAACGCCTTTAAGTTAGGCATAAGAAGCAAAAAAAGACTCAAGTGTTCTCAAATGAAGAACCATTAAGACCAAATTTTTTTTTCATAGGGGAAGCAAAAGAAATCTTCTCTCTCTTCTTAGGGAAGTGTTATATACCTTTCTTGAGTGGGAGTTGATATTTAATGGTGCCTTCTTTCATATCAATTATGGCACCAACAGTTCTAAGAAAAGGTCTTCCCAAAGTAATAGGACAAGAAGCATTATATTCAACATCCAAAACATAGAAATCAACGGGGACATAGGCATTGTTAACCATAATAAGAACATCATTAAGACTCCCCATGAGTTTCTTTTTAGCATTATCATCAAGTGGGACATTCAAATAACAATCTTCAAGTGGAGGAAAATCAAGCATATCATAAATCCTTCTAGGCATAATAGAAACACTACTATCAAGATCACATAAAGCTTTGAAATCAAAGTCATTCACTTTCATATTAATGATGGGTTCCCAACCATCTTCTATAGGAATAGAAGCTTTATGTTTCATCTTTTCTTCTTTAATCTTTATGAGAGCATCAGTAATGTGTTTTGTAAAAGTCATGTTCATAGCACTAGCATTAGGACTTGTAGCAAGCTTTTGTAGGAACTTAATAACTTCAGAGATGTTGCAACCATCAAGATCAAAGTCAATATTATCATCTAAAGTAGTAGAACTATTACTAGCCTCAACACTAGTGGTGGTAATAGTGGAAACACTAATGTTTCTAGCAATTTCATCTTCTCTTTCCCACTTAGCATGTAATTCAGCTAATAGTCTAACATTTTCATCAATTCTTACTTGTATGGCATTAGTGGCTGCAAAGGGATTATCATTAGTTTCAGGTTTAGCAGCCATTTTATTTAAATAAGATTGAGCTTTAGCCAAAGATGTTATATTTCTTTCAGCATTAGAGAGTTTTTCCTCAATAGTTTTATTGAAAGCAGTTTGCTTATTAATAAAGTCTTTAAGCATAACTTCAAGTTCAGAGGGAGCACTCCTATTATTGTTGTAGGAATTTCCATAAGTATTACCATTGTTGGGAGGATATGGCTTATAATTGTTGTTACCAAAATTGTTCCTATAAGCATTATACCAAAATTGTTATTTCTTATGAAGTTCACATCAACTTGCTCTTCTTGAGCAACCAAAGAGGCTAAAGGAACATTATTTGGATCAATATGGGCTTTCCTATTAACAAGCATAGAAAAAATAATATCAATCTTATCACTCAAGGAGGAGGTTTCCTCAACAGAATTTACCTTCCTACCTTGTGGAGCTCTCTCAGTATGCCATTCAGAATAATTAACCATCATATTGTCCAAAAGTTTTGTTGCAGCACCCAAAGTGATGGTCATAAAGGTACCTCCAGTAGCAGAATCCATAAATTCCTTGAAAAATAGTTCAACCCTGCATAAAAAGTTTGGATGATCATCCAAGCAGTTAGTCCATGAGTGGGACAATTCTTTACCAAAGATTTCATTCTTTCCCAAGCTTGAGCAACATGCTCATTATCAGATTGTTTAAACTTCATTATTTCACTTCTCATGGATATAATCTTTGCAGGAGGATAGTATTTTCCAATAAAAGCATCTTTACACTTAGTCCAAGAATCAATACTATTCTTAGTTAAGGAGTTCAACCATTCTTTAGATTTTCCTCTCAAAGAGAAAGGAAACAATTTCAGCTTAATAATATCACCATCTACATCCCTATGCTTTTGCATCTCACAAAGTTCAACAAAGTTGTTTAGATGGGCAGCAGCATCTTCATTACTAATACCAAAAAATTGTTCTCTCATAACAAGATTTAGTAAAGCAGGTTTTATCTCAAAGAAAGTATCTTCAGGCACGGGTGGAGCAATAGGTGTGCTCATAAAATCATTGTTGTTGGTGCTAGTGAAGTCACACAACTTAGTGTTTTCAAGAGTAGTCATTTTTTTGGGTTTTCAAATAAGAAAGCAAACTAGTAAAACTAATTTTTGTGTGTTTTTGATAAAGAAACAAGCAAACAAAACAAAAAGAAACTAAGCAAAAAAAAATAACAAAGTAAAGAGATTGGTTATGAGGGACTCCCCTTGTGAAGATGTCTTTGACTCCCCGGCAACGGCGCCAGAAAAATGCTTGATGGCTCAGTGTTAGCGCCAGAAAAGTGCTGGTGCGATGTTGATGTAGAGCTTGTTGGGAACCCCAAGAGGAAGGTATGATGAGCACAGCAGCAAGTTTCTCTCAGTTATGAAACTAAGGTTTAATCGAACCAGTAGGAGAAAGGAAACACCCCAAAGGTGTTGCTAGCTGAGCCTTGGCAGGGCGCACTACCGGTGCTAGTAGCAATGTGGAGACCTGCACAACACATCCACAGAACTTTGTCCCCAACTTGTGATGAGGTTGTCAATCTCACTGTGTTTTGCGGAAAACCAAGGATTAAACGTATCGAATGGAAAGAAGTAATAGTTTGCAGAAAGTAAACACAAAGCAGTAAACAGATTGTAGATTGTATGTAAAGAAAAAGGACCGGGATCCATAGTTCACTAGAGGTGGCTCTCCTTAACATAGATAACATGCTGGGTCAAAAAATTACAGCGGGGCAATTGACAAACATCGAGAAAGCAATACATGCATATACTAATCATCTTGACTCCTTTCAGATTCGATTGGGCATTACAACATTATACATAGACCGCCATCCAACTGCATCTATGACTAATAATCCACCTTCAGGTTATCATCCGAACCCCCTCCAGTATTAAGTTGCAAGCAACAGATTATTGCTTTATGAATTGCGTGTAATGTAAACAATATGATTGTTCTATGAACAAAGGATTGTTGTTTTCTCCCTAGTAGCAACAACACATCTAGTACCTTAGAGATTTGTGTCACTTCCCCAGATTACCAGAGGCATGAATCCACTATCGAGCATAAATACTAACTCTTGGAGTTGCTAGCATCTACTTGGACAAGATAGCTACTGACAACGGAAAGCATGCAAGATCACAAATAACAAAGACATGATAGAATCAATAATCAATCTGAAATAGCATCTCAATATCCATTGGATCCCTGCAAACACAACATGCATAATTACAAATAGATGATCTTGATCATGAACGGAGCTCACAAGATCTAAACATGAAAGCAAAGGAGGAGAACCAGCCATCTAGCTACTACATGGATCCGTAGTCCAAGGATGAACTACTCACGCATCACACCGGAGGCTTGCATGGTGATGAAGAAGGCCTCCAGGGTGAATTCCCCTCTCCGACAGGGTGCCGGGAAGAGCTTCAGATCCCTCACGGTCTAGGGATGGAGATGACGGCGGCTACAGACTCTTTCGTGGATTTTTGATCGGGCCCTTAGGGTTTTCGTCCCGAGGGCATATTATAGTCGAAAGGAGAGGCCGAGGGGGTGCCGGAGGAGGCAAGACCATCCCCTGGCGTGGGCCAGGCTGGGCTACGCGGCCAGGTGGTGTGGTGGCCCCCTGGCCCCTCTCCGTCTCGTACTCTGGCATCTGATGACTTCTGGAAAAATAGGCACTTTGGCTTTTGTCCCATCCAATTCCGAGAATATTCATTTTCTGACTTTCCTAGAACCAAAAACAGCAGAAAACAGGCAGCTAGCACTGTGGCTCTTATTAATAGGTTAGTCCAAGAAATCATATGAAAAGTACTCTAAAGTATGGACAAAACACAAGAAAGTGGATAAAACTAAGCATGGAACATCAAAAATTATAGATACATTTGTAATGTATCAGGGAGATGGGCACCATGGCCCATGTAGGCCAGGCAGCCGTCCCACAAGGCCAATGCACCCCTCCGGACAGGTCATACTGACGTGGGGTCTCCATGGCCATTCCCATACTTGATGGACATGGATTTTTGGTAAGGAGGTGTGTGCTGGTGACTTCGTCAGCTAATAGACAAATAATAGGGACACAAGTTTACGCTGGTTTAGACCCCTAGAGGGAAAACCCTACTACTGCTTGTATGTTCTTGATTGATGATGAAGATTATATGCCAACGAGATGGTTGTGGATGCGTAGATTGGATCTAGTGTATGCTATGGATTGTGTGTCAGGTGTCTATTGCGGGTTGTCGTGTCTCGATCTATCCTCCTCAGTGTCCAATCCTACCCTTTATATGATAGGCTAGCTCTTAGGTACCATGACCGAGTATATTACAATTTATATTCGAACTCTAGAGTTTCCTAGTCTTGATCTTTTCGTGTTCCACGTGCTAGGAATATGGCCATCATAGTCGCCAATATTTGTCTTGGGCTTCAGGATCCTAGTAGGTCATCATGTGGGCCTTCCGCTAGGCTGAGCTGGGTAGGCTAGAGGCATGTTCCCATTGTGCATACCTATGTCACATACCCATCTGGAACCTTCCCTATGTTTAGAACCTTCCCGGAACAAATTGTGATAATATTGAATATTATCCCGAAACCCAAAACTAACATCCATATACTTTTTCTATATCTCCGAACCATTCCAGAACTCCTTATGATATCCAGGATCCTATCCAAGACTCCGAATCACTATTCATTTACACCATCTACTATCTCAATGAAACCTAGTGACACTGAAGCGTTAAGTGTGTGGCCATATGGGTTCGAGAACATGTAGACATGATCGAGACACCTCTCCAATCAATAACCAGTAGCGGGACCAGGCAAAGTCCATATGGTTCCTACATATTCAACAAAGTTCTTTTATCGGTTGAACCACGATGTCGAGGATTCAATCAATCCGGTATTCGATTCCCTTTGTCTCGCGATATATCACTTGCTCGAGATTTGATCTTCGATATCCGTATACCTAGTTCAATCTCGTTCTCTTTACTCATTCCATGGTATAGGATCCTCATGACTAAACACATTAGTCACACGCTTGCAAGCTTTAGGATGCTATACTACCGAGAGGGCCTAGATTTCTCCGTCAAGTAAAGGAACAAATCCCAGTCTTGATTGGTGCAACTCAACAAGAGCCATCCAACATACCTGAAATCCATATTTATAATCACCCAATTACGAAGTGACGTTTGATGTCCACAAAGTATTCCTCTGGTACCAGGGAGTAACACAATCTCATGGTCTAAGGAAACAATACTTGACATATACGAAAGCGATAGCAATCAAATTAAGTGATGCAATCAACAACTATGCTTATTATTGGGTATGTCCATCACATCATTCTCCTAATGATGTGATTCACTTATCAAGTGACATTGCATCTCCATGGTTAGTAAACCTTAACAATCACTTGACTAACGAACTACTTAGAAGAGGCTCACTAGGTACACTTTGTTGTTTATATATATGCACATGTATTTTGTTTCCAGTTAACACAATTATAGCATGGAGAATAAACACTTATCATGAACAAGGAAATATGATAATAACAACTTTATTATTGCCTCTAGGGCATATTTCCAACAGTCTTCACATCCCTCAAATTGGTAGAATAGAAATATTGCGGGTCCACAAACTTTTACGTGTTCATTGTTATCAACCATAAGTGTGCAAAAGCTTCAATATAGTCCTTGGTTTAATTAGGATTCACGTGCAGAAGATAATTCAGATTAGCTATCTTGAAGATAAATGGTACCACTAAGCTTAGTACCATTGGACCTCAGCAATTAAGGTAGTTCTACGCTGCTTGACTCATCTATCATATTCTAATCTATCCAAGCTTCTTCTTCTTCTACGTCTTAAGATCCATAGACTATGTTGTAGTCCATTTTTCAATGCCTCCCGAGAGATATGGCTCATTGTAATTGATTTTGTCTTAGGTCTCTCAATAGTTTCATCGTTGGAATTCTCATAGTCTAAGGAAGGATTTGAGAAGGTACGGTTGAGTACGCCTATTTCACTGACTAATGTGTTTTAAAGTTCCTCACCAAACTGGCAGCAAATAGGTTGCAAGATCAGATTCTTAGAGGCATACATAAGAACCAATATGGATTTCAATAAATAGAACAATCTAGAATTTCTTGTCCTAGACTTTCTAATATTTTCATCTATGTCACACATTTAAAAAGTCTATAGTCATTAGAAAGTTGGATTTTGAAAAAGCCTTTGACTCTATAGAGCATGATGCTTTGATAGGATAAAGGTTTTGATAGGACTTTCATAGGATGGATCAAGGAGCTACTATCGTTTGGAACTTCATCTGTACTTTTAAATGGTGTGCCGGGAAAACAGTTTATATGTAAAATGGGAGTGCATCAAGGGGATCTATTATCTCCCCTTGTCTATACTGTGTTGGAATATCAGGCATAATTTCCACAATTAATTCCAATATATAAATCATGACTACAACAGCAATGAACATGTTAAACTCTAACATACTAGATGTATTAATCAACATTTAGTAGTAGTGCATATGCAAGACCAACCATACTATGGAAAAATATCATATCATTAATATACGTATCGATCGATTGTGATGAAGTCGTCATTGGTGCAGTGGTGGTAGCAACATCTCGAAGGAGAAGACGTTGAAGACGAGTCGCACGTGGACGAGGAGATTGTCGAGGAAGACGCGTTGTGATGACGAACTTGAGCAGTCGCGTGGAGTGCTTCCCAAAAACCTTATTCTCGTCTCCCGTTCAAGATCATAAAGCCGAGTGGTTCCGGAGACCTGCTCTTCCGTCCGTCGATACACGCGTCCAATATAGAAAATATATTCTCAAAGAATGTTGCATCACGAGATTCCATTATAGTATCAACATGTATATCTCCGATTTCATCACTAGAAATATATAGCCTACACTCTGTGGAGCATATCCTAGAAAGATACAATCCACTGTCTTAGGTCCGAGCTTGCATTTCTTGGGAATCGGTATGTTGACCTTCGCCAAACACCCCCAAGTGCGCAAGTACGAAAGTGATGGTTTTCTCCTAGCCCACTCCTCATAAGAGGTCTTTTCTTTATTCTTGTTAGGAACTCTATTCAGGACATGACATGAAGTCAACAAAGCCTTCCCTACCATGCCTTTGATAAACCGGCAGTGGCTAGCATGGAATTCACCAAGTCAGTCAGCGTGCGATTTTTCCTCTCAGCAACCCCATTTGATTGGGGCAAGTAGGGAGGCGTCCTCTCATGAATAATATTGTGTTCCTCACATAATTCATCAAATATTTTGAGAAAATACTCGCCACCACGATCTGACCTAAGATGCTTGATCTTTCTCTCTAGTTGATTTTCAAGTTCGGCCTTATAAATTTTTAAGTGGTTTAAAGCCTCATCTTTAGTTTTCAACAAGTAAACATAGGAGAATCTAGTAGCATCATCCATCAATGTCATCAAATATCTCTTTCCACTTTTTTCAACACACCATTCATTTCGCATAGATCAGAATATATGAGTTCTAAAGGTGCCTAGTTTCTCTCCTAGACATCATTGTGAGGCTTTCGAGGTTGCTTTGATTGCACACAACTATGGCACTTAGAACCTTTGGCAATAGTGAAATTCAGAACTAAACTCACACTGGACATCCGAGATATCAAACCAAAATTAATGTGACATTAACGAGAATTCCAAACACTGATATCATCATTAACATCACCACAAATATGATTCACAGATTTATTAAAAAACTCCGAAAGTGAAAATCGGAACAAGCATTCGGACTCATATATAACCTTTATCAATAAATTGTCCATGTTTCGAAACAACGAATTTATTAGACTATAAAACAACCTTAAACCCATCTCTGCATAGAAGAGAGCCGCTAATGAGATTCTTGTTCATAGTAGGGATATGATGCACGTTCCACAGTTGCACGATCTTTCTAGAAGTGAAATTCACATCCACTGTTCCAACACCACGAACAAGAATCTCACATGCGATCTATTTCCCATTAGGACGAAAGAATCTCGAGCGACCTGATAAGAAGTGAACATAAAGATGTTAGCGCACCCATATCAATCCACCAACATGTTGATTGAAATACTGAAAGAACAGTAAATAAATTACCGTACCCATCAATGTTGCTAGTGGTCACAATGTTGATAGTCTTCCCGTTTTCTCTCTACGAACTACACGTTCTGGGCAGTCCTTGGAAAAGTGGTCGAGCTCTCCACAGGTATAGCAACCCAGCTCATCCTTGTTTGGCTTCTTCTTCTTCTTGAAGGTTGTAGACTTTGCAGGCTTGTTGAACGAGGGCTTGTTGTTCCCTTTGTTCTTTCCAAAGGTTTTCTTTTGCACCATATTGGCGCTAGATTGACCCTCGCCTCCTTTCTCAGTAGTGTCTTTAACTCGAGCCTTCTGCTCAATATCAAGAGACGCTATCAGGTTTTAACCGATATCTCTTGTCTCTTGTGTTTGAGAGATGTGGCGAAGTTCCTCCATGAAAAAAGCAACTTTGAAATAATGCAACCAGCCACAAACTTGTCGGGTAAGATACACTTAAAGATTTAAAGCTCCTTGGCAAAGCATTGTATTTCATGAGCTTGTTCAACTACAGAATGGTTGTTAACCATCCTGTAATCATGGAAGCTCTCCATGATATACAATTCACTACCATCATCTGCTACACCGAGCTTACCTTATAGTGCCTCCTACATATTTTTTGTGTTTTTGATGTGCATATACACGACAAACAACTTGTTGTCAAGAACAGTCAGAACGCATCCCACAAAGATAAGATTGGTTTCCTTGAACATGTTCTGAACCTCGTCAGATATAATTCCTTCAGATAAACCCTCACTAGCCTCGAATATTTTTAGAGCTTACAGCCACATAGTGATCTTATACTACCACCTCTTAAAATGAACACTGGTAAACTTATCCGGGTTTATTGTATCGCCCAAGTGTCCCATGTTTAACTTAAGAAATTGCCTAAGGTTTTTGGATTGTTGAAATATATAAATTATGACTGCAGGAGGTACGAACACGTGAAACTCTAACATACTATATGTATTAATCGATATGAACAGTAGTAGCGCATACGCAAGAACAACCATACTATGGCAATCGATCAGATCAAAATATACGTACCGATCAGTTGCCGATGAAGTCATGTTGGTGCAAAGGCGGCATCATCTTCTTGAAGGGGACAACATTGAAGGCGATTCGCCGTGGACCAGGAGATCGCCAGGAAGACACGCCGTGATGAAGAATTTGAGAAGTCACGCGGAGCACTTCCCAAAAACCTTATTCATCCCATCCCATATAGGATCGCAAAGGCGAGAGGTTTTAGAGACCTGCTCACCCGTCTGCTGGTGCACATCGGCAAGCAGGATGGAGTAGACCACGTTCGGGTCGGTTACAGATAGCCCACGATCTGGGAGCGACCCAAACCCACTAATTGTTGACACATGTCACCCGCGGCGCGAGCGGGCGGGCGAACGGGTGAGCGTCGGCATCGAAGGAGGAGCACGCGTGTAGCACTTCTCTTCTCACTCACTTAGAAAGTGGTGAGACACTCCACCATATAAGGTGGTGTAACTTTCCATGTGGGAATAAACTTTAGCCCCCACTTCACTCATATATGAGCTGCCACCAAATTGGGCTACATCACATATGGTCTTTCACACACATGAGCTTTAAGTTTTAGGAAAAATCTGAAATCTAGTATGGACCCAAAGTATTGGTCCATTATTTCTAACCTGATGTTGGCTGTGATATTTTTCAATCTACGGTAAATGATTCACTACATAGAGGAGGTATTCATTTGCCTATTTTTACTTTAGATCCTGACTTCTTCTAATCATTCTGGTCGATGAGTCTTAGATTTTGGCTTTGAGCGAATTGTTGCAGTTTTTTCTAAGTCAACAGAAATGCATATTAATTATCATAAATCATCGAGGATGCCTATTAACATTGATACTAACCATATGGCTATGCTAGCTCGGGGTTTTGGTTGTCATGTGGGAATGTTACCGTTAACTTACATGGGATTAGGGTTGCAAGCAGAACGGAGTGCAGTACTAGTCTCTAGTATAATTTACCTGGATGTAGTGTTAAACGAGGATGAAAGTCTCCAGTAAAACTTGTACTAATTCATGTGTTTTACGGGATATGAGGAATCCCACTTCTACAACCCTACCAATTTCCCAGTCATCGGACCAAAACAATACTAAATCGCTAGAAACAATTGCATCTGATGAGTGGGAAATTGGTGAATCAATACTACCTTTAAGAAACAGATTTGCCAAGTTATTTTATTTTTCTTGAGATGAGAAGCTTTCCGTTAAGGATGTATGGCTATTTTAGGACAAATTAGAACTATTTCACATCCCTCTTTTTCCAGAGTTTATAAGGAGTTTCAATTACTATTGTCGTGGTTGGATGGGTTACAACTAAACATTACAAGGAAGGATATTTGGGAGTGTGCTTGACAAAATGGATATTATATTACTGTTAAATTCTATGCTTTGGTTCATGAGCCAGTCGCAATTTCCTTATTTATACATGGATCTGGAGGAGTAAATGCAGAATGACTATTATAATGTTTTCTTGGCTACGTATTAGTGATCGTTTGAATAAAAAGGACTTATTGAAAATACAAAATTGGAAATTTACTAATGATTATAATTTTGTGTTGTGCAATGGGAGAATATATGATGATCGATAACATTGTTTTCCAAATGTATCTTTAGTCACCGAATATGGAACTATTTGCAAATTCAATGGGGGCGATGGTGATGATATGCTACATGTGGCCAGAAATGCCACGAGAAATTTTTGAAAACCATTTTTCGCTGAGGTGGGGTTCTTGGCTTGCTGGCATATATGGAAGTTGAGGAACGCAAAGATTTTTAGGGGTGAAAGACCAACTTTTGCTTCTTGGCATAGTAATTTTGTTTATGACAAACTCTTCATGCTCACAGATTCTCATCCAAATATGTAAAAGCTATTAGGGCTTGGATAGTTGGACTGCCATAATGCAGGTTTTCTCTTTCCCTTGGTATATATTTGTATTAAACCCTTAACATAATAAAGTGAAAATGGGCTATGGGGCTTTTGCCTCCGAGTGTTCGATAACAAAGAATAACATTTAAAACTATTGGACCATCCCGAACACACTTCAAATGTTCATCAAATGAATACGACTACTAGAAAATTGAACCACGCGGACCACAATTTTAGTGCCCACGAAAAAGCAGAACAAAATTTGGGGAAAATTATTTTAGTGCGGTGGAATAAATATGAATACTATCGGAACAAATAAATTGGACAAACTGGGGGGGGGATTGAACCATAATCGCATAGTATGTGGAACAAAATTTTCTAAATGAAAGAAGAAGTAATTACACATGGCAGCAAAAAAGACACGTCATCGGGAACGAAAACCTAGAGAAACTAGAACAAAATATTGAACCATAATGTTAAAGTTTTTGGTAATAATATTTCCAAATGAATGAACAAGTAATTGTACACATGGAAACTAAAAATAAACATAACCGGGAACGAATAAATTGAACAAACTAGAACATAAATTTAAACCATAATTTCACTCTATGTGGAACAAATTTGGTAAACGAAGGAACAAATAATTATACACGTGGAGAAAATGAAACATGGTCGGGAACAAAAAAATTGAAAAAATAGAAAGAAAATTTTGAACCATAATTTCAATTTGAGTGCAACAAAATTCTAAATGAATAATTAAATATTATACACATGGGGAAAAAAGAAACATCACCAAGAACGGAAAAATCCAGGAACAAATTTTGTGGACCTAATTTAAAGGTTAAGTGAAGTAAAAAAATTTGAGTGAAGGAACAAATAGTTATACACCAGAAAACAAGAAATCGTGGTATTATTTTCTAAATAGTTTAAACGAATCTTTCTAAATAAAAGGAAGAATTGGTTATACATCTGAAAACAAAAAATTACATCTCCGAAAACAAAAAATAGAAAATATACTTAAAAAGGAAAATAGGAAAATAAAAAGGAAAATAGAAAGAAAAAGTGAAAGAAACATATGAAATGAAAACTAAAATAACACAGCGTAGGTAGACACCTGCGCTACATTCGCTTTGCTTAAAAAACTGCACACTTCCCTAGGTTCCTATCGTGGCTTGCGTGGGAGATCAAGCTTCCTATATTGGGTTCAGGAGGTTAGAAATTTAGCTAACCGTGGTAGGGTGTGTTCCCTTATTAAGGTGGAACGAGAGCAGGTTAGGATTAGTGAATCTCTTGCAAGATTTGCAAGAATACAGCGCCGCACTATGATATGGTTGTATTCTGGACCTGATGTAATCCGTCAGCTGCTAGAGCTTGACCGCTTTGTAACCCCACCTGTCTAATAAAGTTCCACTGTTTTACCCGGAAAAAAAATGTTCCTATCGTGGCATGCATGTTTGGATCGCATGCGTACGTGTTCCAGGAGCTAAACGGGCCGAGCCCACAGCAGAAATCCTTGAATTAAACGGCAGCTGGAGCGCTAGCAAGCAACTACCGTCAGAATCCTATGTGCCGCTCAATGCGGCGCGATTTTACCGTGCTGCACACCCCGCATAGGGGGTTAGGTCAGGCCCATTTTTCTGTTGCGACCTCTAAGTTTTAATTGTTTTCTACTACATATAAACTACAACCTCTAAGTTTCAATTTTCATCCATTCTGTTTTTCCGTTTAAAAAAAAGCGGAAAGCAACATCTGGTTTTCCTATCGATCGAACTTTGTCGACTGTTCAGTTAACAAAAATCCACTGTTAATAAAAATGAAAACTCTCGTTGATGGACAAAAGTAAATTGCCGCCTCCGCTACTGAGTACCACTTTGACACTAGGGGAGATGCATACCTGAGGATGATGAGGATCTATAAAACTTCTTTGGTCGAGCTCTTGCTTCGGCTGAAACGAATGTGTACGTAGTCAATCGAATCTGAGCCATGTGCACTGCCAGATGTTGGAACACAAATCGGAGCAGCCACAAGGTCCCAATTCAAGAGAAATTTGTGAGCAAGGGGTATGTCGTTATAATCCACCGGCGTCAAAGAAATTAGTTACTACCTCCGTTCTATAATATAAACCTTTATCTTTCTAAAAAAGTTTATATTGTCAAACGGAGGTAGTAATTGGTATCCTGTGATAGTTCTTCGCATTTTTTGTTGATTTTTGTCCTGACATCAAACACACTGTCCAAGTACAATAATATCCGATCGCTAGGGTATAAGAATTAAAATAGTATATTTATGCTTAGTTGGATGAGAGAGAAGAGGAGTGGACTCTTGGTTAGAGCAACGGCAATAGTACAGCCAACTGCTCGCTATAAGCCATGTCCATATCATCTAGAGTCAACCTAATAGCTAACATGTACAATAGATATAGATATAAAAATATCTACTCTATTAATATATGACTCATTTTACACTCTCACATAGTGTCTGGGAGCACGTGCTTCAGCTGGCTGTTAACTAAGAGCACACTCTTCTTCTCTCTCCTCTTTTCTCTCATCCAACTAAGTACAAATATCCTATTTTAAGTCATATAGTCTACTGACTGGACTTTATTATACTTGCTCTTACTATGTGAGAGTGTAAAGTAGATCATACATTAATAAATTAGTACTCCTTCCGTATAGAAATAACTGAATTGGATTCTTTAGATTAAAATATATCTATACACTAAAATACGCCCAGATACATTCAAATCTAGAAAAACTCAAATAAGTTATTTTTAGACAGAGAAAGTATATGTTTTTAGACGGAGTATTAGCTATTAGATTTGCTCTACCTGACATAAACATGGTGGCCTATGCACTGATATAGGACACGCATGTCTCGGTTATGCGACCGTGTCATCTCATCTCCCACCCCAAGTAAAACCTTGCACGAAACACCAACAACAACAATGTTTTTGGCGCAACCTGGCACGCATGGTCCATCACGGCTTTTTCCGTCTGAAAAGCCCGCGTTTCCCGACGTCCCTTCGTCCGCATGCGGGGCGCGACGGCGAGTGGGCCTGACGGCCGGGCTGGCAGGCAGGGCACGTACGCGTGCGTGAGCTAGCTAGGTCCATTCTACTTGTCACACGTCGATTCTGTAGCTGCCGCTGCATCATTGGATCTTGAGATTCGGCGCATGCACGCCGGCTCGCCCGGCTTTGGTTTTGTTCGGCTGGCCACTCCGGCGCTAGGCCCACCGGGTACTCGGCACGCTTTCGGCCTTCGCAACCCTGGAGTGTTCTCGCCTGGACTCGTTTTAGGCCTACAGCTCGTCACCTTTTCGTGTAATCTAGAGCTCCAGCAGATCCTGAACTCGTACTTTGCAGTTCAGAATTCGCTCGCACATTTTCGAAACCATAAACTAAACTGCATATTTTGAAACCTTGCTCTCGCGGCAAAACTCGATAGAAGAACAAGGGTCGATCATACCACGACCATACATATTGCATCAAACCTTGCTCACCGTCGTCACGTCACCGGACATGAGTGTGTGCAAGGACAAAAGCCAGTTTTGTTACTTGTTTCTTTGAATAATCTGGTTCCTTTCTTCTCCACCTCTGATCCACCGATCTGTCGTCGACCCAGTTGCTTGCACACATCGTACTGTAACAACGAACCAGGAAACTAGTACTAGTACGTACACGTGCGTGGTACTCCGGGTCTTTGCATGTTCGTACTGTTCTCCCGGTAGCAGCCATATTTCGGAGTACCAACAGCGGAAGGAGCAGCAGCATTCATGAGTTATAGAGAGGCCAAGTGGAATGGAGTAGATGACCGGCCCCGTTCGGTTTAGCTTGATTAACCTCTCATCTGATTAATGTCACCGGCACGGCATCCACCCATCCTTCAACAACCATAGGGATAGGAGTAACCGATTACCCAAGAGCCCAAATCTCTAGTCGAGTAACGGGAGTAACAGGGCACAACTGCGTGAGTTGTACTCCCAAGTGAAGAGAGCATCTCTATGGCGGCACCGGCCAGAGCGCATCGAGGTCGCGCTCTCTCGGGTCACAAAGAAAAACACATATGACATACCACACCCCAAGAAATTGTCAGTTCCCCAACACAAAAAATCCGTACTACTAGTAGGTTTCATCTCGACAGATGAAACCGTCCTGACTGATGCGCGTACGTACACCCGTAAATTCCTCCACTTGATTAGCTAGTATCCGGCGGTACTGGCCTAGCTGCAGCGGTACCACGGCGCAGAGGACGGAGGTTTCCCTTCCTCGGCCATTCAATCCACTGCCGTGCCGTGTCGTCCTGTTGCTCAGTGCATCCACGGACGGGCCTTCACTGCATGTGCAGCTGCTACCTAACGTCACTGTCTTTACTCTCACACTGTAGCGCCATGTAATTTAACCTGTTTATACTACTGTTCATTCACACTGTCTTAACTCGCACGGTACCGTCGTGCCAGCGGTTGTTCTATCCGTATCCGTGTGGTCACCTCGCCTCCCTTTCATATTCCGTGATTTCCATCCATACTTGTTACTCTCTCAGTTCAGAATATATCTAAATATAACACGTTTTAGCTTTATGACTAAAATATATCTAAATATATTTTAATATATAGATTCATACAGATCCACTCATAGTATATGCTAAAAAGTATCTAGATATATTTATTTCATAAAACTGAAATGTCTTATATTCCTGAAAGGGGAGAGGACTTGTTACTACTATCACGTTGTGGGCTGCTGATCAATCCGAGTCAGTGACCCAAGTACTCCGTCGCTCCGATTAGACTAGCCTTAATAGGGTATCATAGATAGTATCATGCATGCCATGTTGATAAAATTCTAACGTGACGTGCTAATTAATGATGAAAGAGATTGTTTTGATATCATAGGATAGGTAGATACCGAATCATAGCACGTAGAACTAAAAAACTAATCTCAAATGAACCTTGTACACAATTTTGCATTGAGATTCTACAAAATAATAAATATACTAAATTATGATACTACTATATAATACTATGTATTGTAGAGATGGTATCATATACTAGTATCATATGCATAATACTACTATATGATATTGACTAGTCTTCGTAGCCGCCGGCCTCGCGTGCTCTCATAATGGCTTATCTGATGCCAAAGCATCTCTGATTATTATTTGACGAAACCATGACAAGTCACTCAAACTCAGATTGTCCATGGTTGATTTTTTTACAAATATACCTCTCTATATATTGTAATGGCTAAAAATACCTCTCTTGAAATGCAATTGACAAATCTATCCTGACGAACAGTGGGATAAGTGACACGTGTCACATTCCGCCACAGCAGCGGGCGGAGCAGACATCCAGCCAGCGCGCCTGCCGGAAGGTGCTTCCGGCCATTGCCACCGGCGGAACCTGCGGGACCAGTAAGAAATTACCAACTAATTAACTCCCTTTTTTTGACAGAACTAATTAACTCCCTCATATTAATGTCCGCGTGATATCTGCGTCACTAGCTCCCCCTAAAATCGTGCGCATGCTAATTATCTCATTAAACAAAAGTCCTGTTGTCAAAAGAAATTAATGGCCTCTTCTCTCTTCATGCATGGCATGCAAATGCATGCCCGGTACGACTGCTAACGATTGGGATTCCTGTTCAGGTCTTAATTGACATTAATCATCAAATGACTAAGTCGAGGGTCCAGCTGCATGCAATGGCCAGCAAACATTGCACTAAACAGGATCATCACCCTTTCACCGGTAAACAAGGCGGTTCCAGCACATTCCGCCTAATCACCTGGCGGGAAGCCTTTTCCGCCACCAACACGGGCGGGATGTTTGCTCCGCCGTTCCCTCTGGCGGGAAGAGCAACGTGTCACTTAGCTGACATTCCGCCAGGGTAGATTTGCCAATTTTGTTCGGGTGGGGTTATTTCTAACCATTGCAATGTGCAGACAGGTATATTTGTATAAAAATCTCCATGGTCTTGGCGCGCGCCTGTCCGCATCGCGATCGATCCATCCATCGATCTGCATGCCGGTCTTGATGCGATCTGGGTCACTATTCTTCTTCTGAAACACGATCCGCGTACTTGATCTGGATCTTCGGGTTCAGACTTCAGACCTCAAGGTTACACCAAGACAAAAGTTTAGGTGTGCAATTTTCAGAGCGCAGAGCGCACGTGCTACCTAGCTGCCGCGCAAATTTCAGATCCAGCTTGCGTGCGCGATGCCCTTTTCCGTAGGTCGTAGCCACTCTTGATCTCACGAGAAGCGAAACCGAGATCGTTTGCTGCCACGGTCCATATCATCTTTGACATTTTTTTGCGTGATCGGGACTTGGCGGGGCACATCCACAGACCACAGCCAGCTACTCTTCGTGCATGCTTCGCTGGAGAGATAATGCTAGTAGACTGGTTGATGGAGCAGATTGCGGATCAGAGGAGCAGGATTTTTTATAAAAAAAATTAGAAACACAGTACAAACGCAACCCTCACCCCTATGAATACACGCACGCACACCTTATCCCTTCGATAGACTGAGCCGGCGGGTCTTGAGATTGACGAAGTCATCATAGCCGCCTCGCTATCGACGCAAACGTCGCCTCCCACTGAAAAATATTCCGCCTTTATGAGACACCAAAGCGTCAAACCTAGGGTTTGAACTCTGGTGGGTTAGGGGTACCACTGCCCTCCTAACCATCCAACCACGGGTTGGTTCTCGGAGGAGGAATATTTCTGTACTGGAAATAAAGGTAACCTACATAAAACAGTCACGACGTCCGGCGAAAGCGTTGGATCAGAAATAACATCCCAAACAAAAAAATTACTTAAAAATTGATTTTGCAAAACCTGGTACATGGAAGAAATAGAAATACAACCAACAACCAACCGAAACCTAAACTAGAGGCTTCTCGTCAGCGTTGTCGCTCCCGTCGATGTCATCGTCTATATCCGTATGGTAGTGCCTACGACACATCGTGTCATCGAACACCTTCACGGGGAGCACGCCATCGTCTTCATATGTGAAGTTCACGGAGCAGCCGACCTGCATGTCGTGCGCATGGGCGAATCGCTCCCACCCGCCGTCGAGGTAGATACGGCCTTGTCAGTCGAACAACACCTCTATGTGCTAGAGCGAAGCACCGCAGCATGCCCACAACTTCACTTTGGCGGGCTCCTGCCCGTCGAGAAGTTGCGCGAACTTCTCCGAAAGTTTCTTCTTGCTCAGAGGTTCTTCATAGATGGGGACGAAGAACTCGAAGTCGGAGACGTCCTCATTCATCGGCGATGGCGAGCACAAAGGCGTCATTGATCGACTGCGTCCATGATCACGGCCACGACCACGACCCCTGCCTATCCATGATCGCGCTCGCAACCCCTTCCCCTGGAACCTGTAGCCATGGAGTGCGGTTGGAGCAAGATTGAACCGACAATGGAGCACCTATGGGGAAATGCGGCTCGCGCGACCTGCTTATATAAAGGCCAAGCACAAGAATGGTTGTTCCATTTTATAAAAGAATTTTCAAAGGCTTCACAAATGAAGAACAAAAAAAAATATCGAATCATCAATTGTTGGGCAATGAAATTATGGGTGGAATACAAGATGGTAAATCATGTGGGGGAAGATTTCAATATACCGGAGAAAATTACTAACGATAACTCTAGTTAGTCATTCCAAGACGCTCCACAAACCGCGTTGACCACAGATCTTGGAAACATATTCTCAAATAATGTTGCATCACGAGATTCCATTATAATATCAACATGCATATCAGGTACCTCAGATTTAACTACTAAAAATCTATAGCCTATGCTTCGTGGAGCATATCCTAAAAAGATACAATCCACTGTCTTAGGTCTGTGTTTCTTGGGAATCTGTATGTTGACCTTCGTCAAACACCCCCAAGTGCGCAAAATATAAAAGTTATGGTTTTTTCCCAGCCCACTCCTCATAAGAGGTCTTTTCTTTATTCTTGTTAGAAACTCTATTGAGGACATGACATGAAGTCCATAAAGCCTTCCCCACCATGCCTTTGATACACCAGTAGTAGCTAACATGGAATTCACCAAGTCAGTCAGCGTACGGTTTTTCCTCTTATCAATCCCGTTTGATTGGGGTGAGTAGGGGGACGTCCTCTTATGAATAATGTTATGTTCCTCACAAAATTCTTTAAATATTTTGGGAAAATACTCACCACCATGATCCTACCTAGCCTAAAACGCTTGATCTTTCTCTCTAGTTGATTTTCAACTTCGGCCTTATAAATTTTAAAGTGGTCTAAAGCCTCATCTTTAGTTTGTAACAAGTAAATATAGCAAAATTTAATATCTCCGTCTATCAAAGTCGTGAAATATCTCTTTCCATCTCTTGTCAACACACCATTCATCTTGTATAGATCAGAATGTATGAGTTCTAAAGGTGCCAAGTTTCTCTCCTCGCCAGTGTTGTGAGGCTTTCGAGGTTGCTTTGATTGCACACAACTATGGTACTTAAAACCATTGGCAATAGTGAAATTTAGAATTAAACTTATACTAGACATCCGAGACATCAAAGCAAAATTAATGTGACATAAACGAGAATGCCAAACACTGGTATCATCATTAACACCACCACAAATATGATCCACGGATTTATTACAAAACTCTGAAAGAGAGAAACAGAACAAACCTCCAAACTCATAACCTTTATCAATAAATTATCCATGTTTCGAAACAATAATTTTATTAGACTCTAAGACAATCTTAAACCCCATATCTGCATAGAAGGGAGCCACTAACGAGGTTCTTGTTCATAGTAGGGACATGTTGCACGTTCCTCAGCTACATGATCTTTTTGGAAGTAAATTTCAGATCCACCATGCCAACACCATGAACAGAAGCATGTGATCCATTCCCCATCAGGACGGAAGAATCTCGTGCGACCTGATAAGAAGTGAACATAGATATGTCAGCACACACATGAACATTAACACTCATATCAATCCACCAACATGGTGATTGAAATACCAAAAGAATAGTAAATAAATTACCGTACCCATCCGTATTGCTAGTGGTCACGACGTTAACATTCTTCTCACTTTTCCCTCTACGATATGCATGTTCTGGGCAGTTCTTGGAAAAGTGCCCAATCTCTCCACAGGTAAAGCAACCTAGCTCGGCCTTGTTCGACTTCTTCTTCTTCTTGAAGGTTGTAGTATTTTCAGGCTTGTTGAAGGAGGGCTTATAGTTTCCTTTGTTCTTGCCAAAGGTCTTCTTATGCACCATGTTGACACTAGACTGGCCCTCGCCTCTTTTCTTAGCAGTGTCCTTAGCCCGAAACTACTCGTCAATATCAAGATACGCTATCAGGTTTTCAACTGATATCTCTTGTCTCTTATGCTTAAGATTTGTAGCGAAGTTTCTCCACGAAGAAGGCAATTTGCAATAATGCACCCAGCCACAAACTTGTCGAGTAAGATACACTTAAGGATTTCAAGATCCTTGGCAAAGCATTGTATCTTATGAGCTTGTTCAACTATAGAACCGTTGTTAACCATCCTGTAATCATGAAAGTTCTCCATGATGTATATTTCACTGCCAACATCTGCTACACCGAACTTAGCGTTCGGTGCCTCCCAAAGCTCTTTTCCATCTATGATGTGCATGTACACATCAAACAACTTGTTGTCAAGAACACATCCCACAAAGACAAGATTGGCTTCCTTAAACTTGTTCCGAGTCTCGTCAGATATAGTTCCTTCAAGTAAACCCTCACTAACCTCGAATACTTTCAGAGCTTGCAGCCACATAGTGGTCTTATACTGCCACCTCTTAAAATGAACACCGGTAAATTTTTCTGACTTCATTGCATCGGCCAAGTGTCCCATGTTTAACTCAGAAAATTGCATATAATAAGGTTTTGGATTGTTGGATTATTAAGCATAATTTCCATAATTAATTCTAGAATATAGATCATAACTACAACAACTATGAACATATTAATCTCTAATATACTAGATGTATCAATCAACACGAACAGTAGCAGTGCAAATACAAAAACATCCATAGTATGACAATAGATCAGATCACAATATACATACTAATCAGTTGTCGATAAAGTCGTCGTTGATGTAGCGGCAGAAGAAGCTTCTTGAAGGAGTCGATGTTGAAGACGAGTCGCGCGTGGACCAGGGGATCATCCAGGAAGACGCGCCATGATGACGAACTTGAGCAGTCGCGCAGAGCGATTCCCAAAAACCTAATTCGCCCTTTCTCATACAGGATCGCAAAGGCGAGTGGTTCCGGAGACCTACTCCCCCGTCCGCCGGTGCATGTCGACAAACGGGATGGAGTAGACTACGGTGGCGGCGCAAGTAGAGAGGAGGCAAAACCTAGTTTGCTGTTCGGTGTATTGTGGCAATAGCCGCGCATGACTTTATATAGAGCGGCTCAGGAAACCCTAATGAAGGCGAACGTGGGCCAAGTCCATGTCGCGCATGCTCAGGTCGGTTACAGTAGCCCATGATCCTAGAGCGATCCGAATAGGCTGGCTGTTGACATGTCTGTCAAAACCTCACAAGTTTTCCTGAGTAGCAAAAATAGAACTTGGCTCGACAAGATTCCCGCAATCCGCGGTGTGCGCGCTGACGAGACGGACGGGCGGGCCGGCGGGCAGTGTGTGCGAGCGGCGGCGACGTCGGAGGAGGAGAGCGCGTGTAGCTCTCTTATTGTCACTCACTTACAAAGTGGTGCAACACTCCTTCAACTTCCCATATGGGACTAAACTTTAGCTCCCACTCCACTCTCATGTGAGCTGCACCAAACATGAGCCCAAACACATGTGAGCTGCCAGAAACATGGGCGTTGAGGTTTAGAGAAAATGTAAAATCAACATGGGCTTATTTAGATTAGCCAATTATTTCCAACGATATGTTACTCCATATTCGAGGAATGAATTGTGAACGTAGTGTGGAAAAGAATAAGTGAAAATTGATAAATATAGTCCTTTGCAAACTAAAAATTATCTTTTCGAAAAACTATGTTCGAAAACTAAGAAAACCTGGATGATTGATCCATGGTTACACACATACACAATTATAGAATTTGTTGAGTACACTATACTTAAAATATCTTCTTAAATGCTTGCTAGACTTTGAGAGCTGCGACACAGAGGACAACAACAAAACCAATGAGAAGAATAAGCATATTACAAGGAGTCCGATCCTTTGGGGACTTTGATAGACTAGATTACGGTATAGAATATGGAGTGGAGTATGAAGACCCCGAAAAATAAGCATAGTGTATACACTAGAGCAAATGAAAGCATAGTGTATACACTAGAGTCAAGGAGCTGAGCAACATAGACCTACCTAAATAAGTTGCTGAGCTCCAAGAGTACTAAGTATAATGGTGCCATTGATAATTAAGCTAGTTAGTTTGCTTTTAAATTCAAGTATGAATCCTCTATAGGCCAAAGGGGATATCAAATCTTTGTACCCTTCTGATTGATATGATAAACACGTAAATTCGCAGACCGATAATATTTATGTTGTATGACTCTGAGAAATGTAATGTTTACCAAATGGTACAATGGTGTGCTGAGTCACCGCACTAGCGGCGTGCATGGCCATGTTGCTTGTACACAAATTTCTCATCCGAGAAAAAAAACCTGTGACTGCCCGCATTGCCGACATTTTTTGTTTCAAACCGATATTGAATTTATATTTGAAACGTAAATGAAAATATATTTAAAAAGGAAATTTTCATTTGTATTTACGATATTTTACATAATTTCATCCAGACGAAATTCAAATAAAACCTAATCTAAATAGTAGATCTACGGTCGCCTGCGTTGCCACGATCCCGTCCATGGGCGGGACGATCCCTCCTATGATGCAAAGGTCGGTGTGATCAGCACCGGAGCAACCCTTCTCAAAGGAGGAGAGAGTAGAAGGCAACCTCGTTAAGCTGGTCTCGCCATGTGATCCCAAACTTGTTCATTACAGTACATAGTTTTCCGGGAAAGAGCAAGCAGGGGAATGAAGAGCTTCACTGCTGCCCACTTGATATTAATAAGAGCAAGTACAATAGTAGGCTTACAGCCATAGTTTTAAAAACCGGACCGGTTCGGTGGTCCGTCCACAAAAGATGTCTCACTGGGTTTTTAAGAGGCAACGGTTCAAACAACAAAAAACAGTGAAAAAAATATGTTGCAACATGAATCGAACTTACAACCTTCTGCTAGAAAGAAATAATACCAAGTAAGACCCAATATCACTTGGGCTCACCATCGTTTCTGATTACACATTGAAATATATCCTACATATATCTTTTATGGTCATTTTACTCCGAAATTTGATTAAATTTTAATTAAAAATACCCTTTTTATCACCATCGAATCGGATGAACCGGTAGTCCAACCAACAAACCAGTGAATCAGTCATCTCACAGGTTCGCTTACCGATCTGGTTTTTAAAACTATGCCTATAGCCCGTTTATGTGACTTTTTTCATATATAGAAGAGAGATATGAAAAAATAGGAAGAGTGGGGCTGTCATGCAATAGTCAGGTCCTAGACCCACTATATGGGTGAAAGTACTAGAAGATATGTCTTATATAAATAAAGTAGAATCCCCACCCGAAAATAAATGACACGGGTTTATTCTGTATCTACACACTATATGCATATGAATATTAACAAATCTAAGTCACTTATTTTTAGATAAAAAATATCTTTGTAGCAAATTATTATTATACATATTAGACATAAGCTAGTTATTGATGACTCGGCGATAGCTGGCCTCTTGTGCCTAATCCTCTCTAAGGGTGGAGTAGTATATCTTTATAGCTAACTATGTTTGTGTATGTTCCGAGGGCCAGGGAGCGCATGTTTCTTCCTTAGATTTTAATTAATATGCTATGATTTGTCTAGATTCGTATATATCTAACACTAAAACATGACTAACTACATTTGTATCTAGATCTGGATCCATTAATTTGCTTCGAAGGGAGTATACATATTGGCTATAGTATACTCCTCTGTTCAGAAATATATGACATTTTAGCTTTCTAAAATAAATATATCTAAACATTTTTTATTGCGTAGATTCACTATTCGAATCTATACACTAGAAGAAGTATAGATACATTCGACTCACGGATGAAAAACGTATTATATTTTTGAACGTAGGAATATAATTAAACTTTGCTCTGGAAATACTTACCAGCTGCCCCGTGGTCCCGTGGCGTCAGTGAACACATGGGCAGTGGTAGGACGTGCGTATGGACGTGTGAGCGTGGGACCACTCTGTCCGCCCGCCTGCCCGACATCCGCACGGTCAACATGTGTGTTTCGTCGTCGTCGTCTGCGTCGGATTCCCGGGTATGAAATTGGAAAACAGTGATATACTGTCAGAGAAAAAGGTAAAAAAAATAAAAAATCCGGGGCGGGGAGCGTGATTGATTCAGAAAGCTTTTGCGGCGCAGGGCCATTAAAAGGCTGCGCTATCCTGTCATATGCCAGCAGCCAGCGCCAGCGTCGTCTGATCTGGGCTGTGTGCTCTGCTCCGCTCCGCTGGTGAGATCGAGAGAGAGACGCGGCTGCCTCATCTCTCTGCTCTGCTCCCGCTGGTGAGTGAGAGCAGCCTCCTTCGCTCGGCCCAGGGTCACCGTGGTGAGCCGTCTGTCCCTCTCTCTCCCCGCTGTTTCTTTGTTTGGTTTCTTCACCGTCTCCGGCGCCGTCGCCGTCACCGCTACACGCACGCACGAACCACCTAGGAGCGCTGTGTCCTGTTCTGCCGCCACCACCGACCGTTTGTCACTCCCCCGCGGGGACGGCTCCAAAACGGAAATCTGCATGGGTGGCGGTTGGATGTGGATTTGCGAGCGACCGCGTCCGTGTCTCGTGGTGGTTCTAGTCTAATCGGTAGAAGTAGACCATGGTGGCTGTTCCCATCCACGGGCATGTTCTGTGGCTTGGTTTGGGCACTCATGGAGTGGAGCAGTGTTGACCGGAGTGAGTGACGAGCTCACTGTCCTCACCACCTTCGATTTGATCCACGGGAACACGGGTCTCGCCCAGATTACTAGTAAATCGGTCCATCCGCGTCTCCCGGATCGGAGTCGTCTTGCGTGCACGCCGCCCCTGATTTTGTTTTCCGACATTTCTCTGGGTCAAGATTCGTGTGCTACTGCATGGGTAGGGGGTTAATAGTATTAGCAGTGCCGTTGATGGCAGTCCAGCATTTCCCCTAATTAAATCTGTCACGGCCGGTGGTTAGGCCTTCCCATTCCATGGCCCCCGGCGGAGCAGAGCAAGATTTGCTCTTCTCAGATGCGCCGTGGCACGCCACAAACCCACCATTATTCTTCGTGTAGGTGCCGTGTCCTCTTCGGCCGGAGATCTAGCTGGAAAATTCGTCCCTGCCGCGCCGGCCGGTGAGATGGGCCTCTCGCCCGCCCGTGCGGAGGAGCAGGGTCGCCAAATAATTCAGTGCGGTTACGTCCGCCTCTGCGTGCGGAGCATAGACTGCGCTGTATGTGTGTACTAGTCAAAGCAGTCAGTGTGACACCCGCAAAAAAAAGCAGCAGTCAGTGTAAGAGCATCGAAGGGGAATTAACAATCTGGTTATTAGCCAGCGATCTCGCCCATAGCGACGTCTCAGCTGTAGATGCCCACAGTCGACCGATCCCTCTCGTGGTGGCGCCGCTGCTGCAGCAGCAGCAAACGCTAGAAAATGTGGAGGTGGAGATGGTTTCCAGTGGCCTCTTTATGCTTCGAAAAAGGAAGAAAGAAACGAATATTGTTCATATCAGCATGCCGCCGTCGCCGTCGTTAGCGCGGTGGCCGCTAATTAGCGCGTGAGGTCCACCCCGTGCTGTGCTAATCAAAGCAAATGATTTCCTTTCCTCTCGCTTTCTTTCCTTCATTTCTTTCCCATCTTCTTGTTGCCTCGCGATTCTCGTGTCGGCGCGGCATCACTTTGTGAGAGTGCTCATCGCTTCGCCCTTCTATAAGAGGAACCGGGGTTCCCTTTCCCCAGAGGACCTGCTCACGCTTCTCCTCCTTCTCACTTACACAAGAGCCTTCTGGCAGTGAGGACATCGGTTTCTTCTCTGCGCTTGCTTGCGTTTCGTGCGCATGAGAAATTGACAATTGTTAGGTATTGCAGTTGCAGTATGTCTGTGAGATCTTAGTTGTCCTCTGTCGTTGAAAATGATCTGAATATTGCGTTCTGCATATGCTCTGTTTTCTGCTATATTTATTTCCGGCTATATCTAGCTTGCTGCTTATAATCATGCTGGTTTCCAGCACCTTGATTCCTTTGGGCAATAGTATACAAGTGACAGAAAAACCCACTTGGTTTAAAGAAACATGTTCCCTTCTATCTCGCTAGTACTTCTTTATGATGTCTATACCCAATAGAGGAGCCTTGATTGTCCTAGGCCTAATGTTTGGTATTCAGATTCCAGACATGAGTCACCCGTTGTATCTTGCTTCTTTATGATGGCTACTATGTCCAGCAGAGGAGCATTTGAATGGCCTAGGCCTAATGTTCGGCCTTTATGCGTGTCCTTTCAAACATATATGCATCTTTCTGTACACTAAAACATGATTGATTCTTCCTTGGTGGATAAGCATCATCGAATGTTTACTCACATAATAAGCATCCTTTGGTCAGGTTTATATATAGCTGGCGGTGATTGGTACCACAAACAAGCGCCAAGATGGGGAGTTTGCACAAGACCACCTTTGTTCTCCTTGTGCTCTGCTTAGCGGTGCTGGCTAGAGCGGATTATAAGTACAAGGATCCGAAGCAACCTATTTCTGTTCGCATCAAGGATCTGCTTGGTCGGATGACTCTCGCTGAAAAAATTGGCCAGATGACCCAGATCGAGAGGGAGAACGCCACCACAGGGGCGCTATCCAAATACTTCATCGGTAAGTTTTCGGTGCAAATGATGAAGGACCGCATGCATGCAGAGTTTGTGTTTGACAGTGCGTTGTGTGCTGTGGTGCAGGTAGTGTACTGAGTGGTGGAGGCAGTGTGCCTTCTCCGCAGGCATCTGCCAAGGACTGGGCTACAATGGTTAATGCAATGCAGAAAGACGCTCTTTCTACCCGCCTAGGTATCCCGATCATCTACGGCATTGATGCCTTGCATGGTAACAACAACGTCTACAAAGCTACAATATTCCCGCATAATGTTGGGCTTGGAGCTACCAGGTAGACACTGTTTTAATACTTTTGGTGAATAATGAAATGTCATATATATCCTAATATCCTGTCCTGTAGTAATAAATATGCCTATATTATATTTGATCAACAAGCTACGACAATATCGCGAAACACATACTGATTGTGACGCATACAGTCCTGTGATGCATGCTTTGGTCTAAATTAATATATTGCTGTCAACTAGGGACCCTGAGCTGGTAAAGAGGATAGGAGAAGCAACTGCTCTTGAAGTTAGAGCTACTGGAGTTGATTACGTTTTCGCTCCGTGCATTGCGGTAATACATACTAGCACCCCTTGAGTGTTTGATACTTTACCCTTGATAACAGCAATGTCTTCTACTAGCTGTTCCTGGGAACTCATTTGTCGATATCAATCAGGTCTGCAGAGACCCAAGATGGGGACGGTGCTATGAAAGCTACAGTGAAGACCCAAAGGTTGTCCAGTCAATGACCACAATTATCTCTGGCTTGCAAGGCGATGTTCCAGCTGGTGAAGCGGGAAGACCATACGTTGGTGGAAGGTAATATACACCCAACATATATAACTGCTAAATTGTCCTGTCTGTGATTTAGTCTGACTTGATGGAGCTAACTTTGTTGCCACTCTGATACCCTGCAGTAAGAAAGTTGCCGCATGCGCAAAGCACTATGTTGGTGATGGTGGTACGTATATGGGGATCAACGAGAACAATACAATCATTGACGTCCATGGGCTCATGAGCATCCATATGCCTGCTTACTATAATTCTATCATCAGAGGTGTATCCACTGTTATGGTTTCGTACTCTAGTTGGAATGGAAAGAAGATGCATGCCAACCATTTCCTAATCACTGATATTCTCAAGAAGAAGCTCAAATTTAGGGTCAGTTGCTCAATAGAAAGACAGAAGAATTTTCTTTGTATTTTTTTATCTTCTGGTATATTAAGAGATACTGATGTCATTGATTTCTTGGGATTATGTGCAAACAGGGTTTTGTGATTACAGACTGGCAAGGCATTGATAGGCTTACTACTCCCCCAGGCCTGAACTATTCGTATTCAGTTGAGGCAGGAGTTGGTGCTGGTATTGACATGGTAATTTCCTGACTTATGATACTACATCCTTGACAGATGTTACCTCTTCTACAACTATTGCAAAATGAGCCATCTTCTTTTCTGATCATGCTCTGAAATGTGTTGTTTTGCAGATCATGATTCCTTATGCCTACACAGAATTCATTGATGATCTGACAGCCCAAGTTAAGAGCGGTGTTATCCCCATGAGCAGAATCGACGATGCTGTTTACAGGATTCTTCGGGTCAAGTTCACCATGGGTCTATTTGAGAGCCCTTATGCTGATCCCAGTCTTGCTGGTGAACTCGGAAAGCAAGTTAGTTCTAAAATCCCATGTTCTGTTTCTCACAGATCTCATTTCTCAAGATCCTAGAATTCATACGGATAAATTCCTTTGCCATTGTTAGGAACACCGGGAACTCGCTCGGGAAGCCGTTAGGAAATCATTGGTGTTGCTGAAAAATGGAAAATCTGCGTCCGCTCCGTTGCTGCCTCTCCCAAAGAAGGCCGGTAAGATCCTCGTCGCCGGAAGCCACGCCGACAACTTGGGCAACCAGTGTGGAGGATGGACAATCGCATGGCAAGGATTGACCGGCAACAACAACACTGTCGGTAAGTGGTGTCTGTTGTTCCATTGCTTGCACTAATTTGTGGAAACGTCTCGATCCTTTGGAACAAAGATTCATGGAACCATGTGATGCAACGCAGGAACGACGATCCTCTCGGCGATCAAGTCCACAGTTGACCCTAGCACGCAGGTGGTCTTCTCGGAGAACCCGGACAGCACCACCTTAAGCGACAAGTACGACTACGCGGTCGTGGTGGTCGGCGAGCCACCCTACGCCGAGACGTTCGGAGACAGCCTGAACCTGACGATCCCTGCCCCCGGCCCCTCCGTGATTCAGACCGTCTGCAAGAGCATCAAGTGCGTGGTGGTGCTCATCTCCGGCAGGCCGCTGGTGGTGGAGCCGTACATTGGCGCCATTGACGCGTTCGTGGCCGCATGGCTGCCCGGCACGGAGGGCCAGGGTGTCGCCGACGTGCTCTTCGGCGACTACGGGTTCTCCGGGAAGCTGGCGAGGACATGGTTCAAGTCGGTGGACCAGCTGCCGATGAACGTCGGCGACAAACACTACGACCCGCTGTTCCCGTTCGGCTTCGGCCTCACCACCGTGGCGAAGAAATGAGTCCAGTGAGCGATAATCAAGATGGGAGAAGTTTTTCGGTTGGGATTGAAAGATGAGATACTTATACATGAGTTTGTGGTGGATTTTTTAGCAATAAAAGAGATGCGTTCTTGAGGTTTTGCAATATATCTTCCATTCTCTTTCACTCCCTTCGAAAAGCATGGGAACTGATGTGATTTCTGCAATGATCGATGATAATGGTTCAGTACTGGAAACAGTTAGGCCCCTACAGAGTAGATCGTATTCGGAAAACAATCATTCAGGTTACTGACCTATAAACAAACTTTCTAAGCTCCATATTCACAGAACTCAACTGGATTACCATACACAAACATCGCATCTCTTTAACATGATATATAGACATCATACATGGTAGGTATTGAATTGACAACTTGACGTACGGTTGAAGCTGTGTGAGTGGCCAGTTGGCCACCGACGTCGGTCACCATCAGTCCATGGACCACGGCAAACTCAGGCCGCCCTCTGTTGAAGACGACCTCGTCTGCAATGCAAAGTGTCTGTAAAGTCACTGGTATGCAAAACCTCTCCAGTTTTGCTGGTCTCTGCCGGCAATGACGTGGGTAAAAGGCCCTTCACCTAAACCTTCGCATTCCTACTAGGAAATCACCATTGTAGGCCTGCCTTTTCATATAATCAATTATACTCAGTCTCTTTGATAATATAACGTCAAAGAGATAGTCAAGACATTAAGAATGCACACATCCAAAATAAAAAAATGCAGAAACAAGAACAAAGAAAAAATCCCCGCCAAACCTATCAGCGAAGCACCTGAAACTATCCACCAAAGGCAACACTCATACTGCAAAAAAGGTTCTTCAACAACGTTTCCTCCGTGAAGGGTACATTGCACAAACACCGTCTTCGTCTGATCATCGGATCATCAGTTTTCACTATCAAGAAAGTCAAAAAACTCCAGACAATGCCTTCAACAAAGAGACGAATAGAGATCGGCCATTGCTAGATACAACCAGTCAAGGTTAGACCTAGGGTTTTCATCCATGGAAGAGACTTGGTGCAAAAAGAACACCTCCAAGAACGAAGTGTCACCCCCCGCTTGCCGAGACAGTTGTAGAACACCGATCATCTAGATCACAGTCGCCACGAGCACGGTTTCGACATGGACCTTGTCACGCAAGTGAAACCGCAAACACAAAACGAGTAGTGAAGCACCTTTCCCCTCGTCCGTTGTGATGCTTTCTCCTCCAAGCCTTCCGGATCTCTTCAAACACAACTACCATGGACATGGCGTGATTTTCCGAAGTACCCCTAGAACTCACCTAGGTCCGCATCGGCGAATGCCTATCAGCCACACATGTACGCCGATGTGGATCGGGAGGGCGAGGAGAGGCGGCAGCCATGACCTCGACCACACGTGGCAAACCTGGAGACCACACTACCACCATACCCTCGAATGGTAGAAGGATCTTCGCGACACAGGTAATGAGACACAACCACACCGATTTGATTGGCTCAAGCGCACCACATCTAGGTGTGTTGACCTGTAGCCATCGAACACGTCGACGACGACAAGTCACACACCCGCCGAGATGCAGCCTCAAGTCACCGGAGGAGGCATCAGAGGAGGAAGATCCATTGCTGGGGACGGAGATGCAGTATAGAGCCCTCAAACCATTGACAATAGATTGATCGGCGCCTGCGCGCCAATGGAGTGTAGTGAAGTCGACCATGAACTTCCATAGCTTCAAGATTTGTCTTATTACATGCCTCCTTGAGCGAGAGGGGAAAAGGGGGTGGCGCCCGCCTCTGTCCATCGTCAGATGGCCTCCTCCGACGGTGGGGCAGAAGGGAGGGCGTGAAAGGTGGCCGGTGGCGGGTAGGGGCTAGGGTTTCCACATGCCACCTCAGAGAGGGACGTGTGAGACCAAGGGAGTGAAAAAAAGTTGCAGGCCTGCTTGAACTAGGCAGAGCAGCGCAAAGAATTTGCATATGTGATGCGCCGGGGTACGATATAAGTTTCTTGAAGCGCCGTGTTCCGTTCGGCCGGAGACCGAGCTCAAGAACTTAGCGCTACCGGTGAGACAGGCCTCTCGCTTGCTCGGAGCATAGGGCGTGATCGGTTGCCTGTGCCTATTTTGGGATCTCCGGCGCCTGGCTCTGGAGGGGCATGGCCGGGGGAAAACGGCCTCTTGGCCACGTTGTGGACTTTGTTTGGTTACCCAGAAAGTATTTTCTTGCACGAGGCTAGGAAGTAGGAACGGCAGTGTTTGGTTGCCTGCACTACAACATTCTAGGGAAGACAAAAGTGACAATCTGTTGTTTGGTTGCAACTCAAACTAGTGATGTGGTAACCTCTTCCATCGAGTGGTGAGGTTACCCAGCACATAACAAGTCTGACGTAATAAATTAGCGAGAGTGGACTGAGCAGTGTGTGTGTGCTGTACTATTTGTGAGAGGGAGAGCATCAAGTCAAAGTATCTCGCCCACAGCGACGTCCCAGCTAGTAGTAGATACGCCCCCGTCGAGATCTCTAGTAGTGGCGCTGCTGTAACGGTCGAACTGTGGAGGCGGGCAGATCGTTTCCATTTCCTTACCTATGCTTCGAAAAACAAATCCTGTTTACTAGCACTAGCACGCTCCGTTGCCGATCGAGGCGGCTAGGAAGGGCGTGAGGTCCACTCGTGGTAATCAACGCAGATACAGATGATTTCTCTCGTTTCTTGCTGCCTCGCGATTCCCGTGTAGCCGGCCACCTCGTGGGCTGCTAAGCTTCGCTGGGCTATAAAGAGGAGCCGGCCGGGGTTCCCTCTCCCACAGGACCTGCTCACACTCTTCCTCCTTCCCACCCTTTCACAGTGCTCCTAGGTTGCTGGTTTTATCTCGCGGATTGCTGGTTAGTCCTCTTGAGGTATGCATGCTTTCAGTTTACCGAGTAGCTTTGCTGTGAGCTTGGGTTGCTCTCTTTCCTGTTTTATTCACTACTGGTGTGTTTCATGTTGGTGAGAATGGGGCTATGTGGCTTGCTGTTTCGCATATACAGTCAGTCATGCTCAGCACCTTTTTTTTTTGTGGCGTTTTGTTTTGTTTTGCTGGGAGGGAGGAGGTGGTTTAGCAAACAGAGGAGCCTTTGAATGGCCTTGGCCTAACGTTTGGTCTTCAAATTTCAAACATGAATCTTTCTCTACACTAGCCCATGACTATGACCAACGGGGGGGGGGGGGGGGGGGGGGGGGAGCCTTTCAATGGCCTAGTCCTAATGTTTTGGGTCTTTATATGCGTGTAACTTCAACCATTTGAGCCCTACTCTACACTTCCCACAGGACAAGATTGTTTTTGTTTCGTTGATGTGTAACGTTTCATTGTTTTTTCCAGACACGGTGCCAAGATGGGGGGTTTGCACAAGACCACCCTTGTTCTCCTGATGTTCTGCCTGGCGGTACCGGGAAGAGCGGAGTATCTCAAGTACAAGGATCCGACGCAGCCTATCGGTGCTCGCGTCGACGATCTGCTGGCTCGGATGACTCTCGCTGAAAAGATTGGCCAGATGACCCAGATTGAGAGGGAAAACGCCACCGCAGGGGTGCTATCCAAATACTTCATCGGTAAGTCGGTATTTCAGATTTACGAAAGCCGCGCAAATAATGATGAAGAACTGCATGCGGATTTTTGTGTTTGACAGTAACTTGTGTGCTACGGTGCAGGTAGCGTACTGAGCGGTGGAGGCAGCGTGCCTTCTCCTCAGGCATCTGCTCAGGCCTGGGTTTCCATGGTCAATGCGATGCAAAAAGACGCTCTTTCTACACGCCTAGGTATCCCGATGATCTACGGTATTGATGCAGTGCATGGCCACGGTAACGTCTACAAGGCTACCATCTTCCCTCATAATGTTGGGCTTGGAGCTACCAGGTAGAAGAAACTCTTTCTTACTTCGATCTGATACAATTAAATGCCATATTATATAGTTACCATGTCCTGTAATACATATGTGCCTTGTACTACTGCTTGATCTACATGACTGAGTGGCTGTGACTTTGGTCTAAATTAAATATCCTTTTGCTGCCTTCTAGGGACCCTGAGCTGGTGAGGAGGATAGGAGAAGCAACTGCTCTTGAAGTTAGAGCTACCGGAATTCCTTACGTTTTCGCTCCGTGTATTGCGGTAACACATATACTAACACCTCTCGTATGGTTGATAGCAACCCCTGATTAGTTGTACTTGTGGCCTCATTTGTTGATATTTATTAATCAGGTCTGTAGAGACCCAAGATGGGGACGGTGCTACGAAAGCTACAGTGAAGACCCAAAGGTTGTCCAGAGTATGACCACAATTATCTCTGGCTTGCAAGGCGATGCTCCATCAGGTTTCGATGGAAGACCATACGTTGGTGGAAGGTAAATGGAGTACATCCAACAGATATATGTGGCCGAATCGTCTTCTCTGGATTTAGTTCGATGAGAAGAAACTAACCATTGGTGACACCCTGCAGTAAGAAAGTTGCCGCATGCGCAAAGCACTATGTTGGTGATGGTGGTACTTTTACGGGGATCAACGAGGGCAATACGATCATCGACGAAAGTGGGCTCATGAATATCCACATGCCTGCCTATTATAATTCTATCATCAGAGGTGTATCCACTATTATGGTCTCGTACAATAGTTGGAATGGAAACAAGATGCACGGCAACCATTTCCTAATCACTGATTTTCTCAAGAACAAGCTCAAATTTAGGGTCAGTTGCTCACTACAAAAGAAAAATACTTTTTTTCATACTTATTTCCTTCGGGTATATCAAGAGATACTGATGCCATCACTCTTTTTTGCGAACAGGGTTTTGTGATATCTGACTGGCAAGGCATTGATAGGATCAATACCCCCGAACACCAGAACTATTCTTATTCAATTGAGGCTGGAATTGGTGCTGGTATTGACATGGTAATTTCCTTGAAAATTCGGCAAAGCATACTCTTGTCAATTTTGATTTTCCAGAAAAAAGCCAAGTAGCTAACTCATAACACACGAGATTAAGGATGTTCCTTATGACCAGTTGGCGGAGCTAGACAGTAATCAATGGGATATTTATGCTGGGGGGACGGTGCACCCCCCCTCGCTTGTGCTTGGCTAGTGATCTGACCTTATGAGACATCCTTGACAATTGTTATCTCTTCTATGGCTAAACCTTACTGATCTTGGTCTGAAATGCGTTATATTGCAGATCATGGTTCCTTTTGCCTACACAGAATTCATTGATGGTCTGACAACCAAAGTTAAGAACAACATTATCCCCATGAGCAGAATCGATGATGCTGTCTACAGGATTCTTCGGGTCAAGTTCACCATGGGTCTATTTGAGAACCCTTATGCTGACCCGGGTCTCACTGGTGAACTCGGAAAGCAAGTTAGTTCTAAATATCACATTTAATTTCTCTCACACTTCATTCATCAAGAACCTTGAATTCTAGCTAATAAGTTCCTTCCCATTTTAGGAACACCGGGAACTCGCTCGGGAAGCCGTCAGGAAATCATTGGTTTTGCTGAAAAATGGAAAATCATTGTTGCCTCTCCCGAAGAAGGCCGGTAAGATCCTTCTCGCCGGAAGCAACGCCGATAACTTGGGAAACCAGTGTGGAGGATGGACAATCACATGGCAAGGGTTGACCGGCAACAACAACACTACCGGTAAATGGTGTCTCTTGTTTTATTGTTTGTGCTAATTTGTGGTAACGTCTTGATCATCGGGGCAAAATTTCATGTAACCATGTGATGAAACAGGGATGACGATCCTCTCGGCGATCAAGTCCACCGTCGACCCCAGCACGCAGGTGGTCTTCTCAGAGAACCCAGACAGCGCCACCTTAAGCGACAAGTACGACTACGCGATCGTGGTGGTCGGCGAGCCCCCCTACGCTGAGACATTCGGCGACAACCTGAACCTGACGATCCCTGCCCCTGGCCCCTCCGTGATTCAGACCGTCTGCAAGAGCATCAAGTGCGTGGTGGTGCTCATCTCCGGCAGGCCGCTCATGGTGGAGCCGTACATCGGTGTCATTGACGCATTTGTGGCTGCCTGGCTGCCCGGCACAGAGGGCCAGGGCGTCGCCGACGTGCTTTTCGGTGACTACGGGTTCTCCGGGAAGTTGGCGAGGACATGGTTCAAGTCGGTGGACCAGCTGCCGATGAACGTCGGCGACAAACACTATGACCCGCTGTTCCCCTTCGGGTTTGGCCTCACCACTGAAGCCAAGAAATAAGTCCAGTGAGATAATTGAGATGGAGGAATTTTCGGTTGGGATTGAGAGATGATATTGATACTTATATCTAAACATGCATTTCTGCACTGAAACCGTTTAATTCCCTCTTCTAATAGAATAGGTAGCGCTCCTGCCGATTGCTTTAAAAAATAAATAAGATATTGATACTTATACATGAGTTTGTAGAAGAGATGCATTCTTGAGGTCTTGCATTCTCTTTCACACCCTTCAAGAAGTATCGAAACTGATGTGATTCCTACAACGATTGAAGTTGTGTGGCCACCGACGTCGTTCACCCTCAATACATGGGCCCATGCAAACTCAGACCGTCCTCTGTTGAAGACGACCTCTTCTTCAAAGTCACTGATATGCAAAAAGCCAAAAACCACTCGCAGTTTTGCAGGTCTATGCCGGCAATGATGTGGACCTGGGAGAAGGGCCCTTGACATAAGGGCATATCCACCGGCGCCCCCCTAAGCATCGATTGAAAAGATCATCATCGAGGTCACAGCGAACTCGAAAGATAGAGAAGAAAAGAACAATGTTGCTTTGTTCCGAAAAGGCGACAAGAAGATAGAGCTTAAGGCAGTTAGAGTTGGAGCCACCAAGGTCTCCGCCCATTCCACCATGATCAAGACGGCGAATGAAGCGTCGCAAGCCACTGTCATTAAAATGAAAGAGATCTTAACGGCTGGCACATCGAACATGGATGACGATGGCAAGTCTTGGTATACGATGGCTCGGCAACATATCATGCATGAAATGAGGGCTAGTGCAGCAGCGATTGGCAGATGGAGCCAACACTGGCGGTGACCGAGGGCCCGCCGTGCTCCATTTGATCTCTATCCTTTAAAAAAAGATCGCGTGATGACGTTTTGGTGCCGGCTCGGTCACCGCCATGCTCCATTTGATCTCTATGCTTTTTTTGAAATATCGCATGATGACATTTTGGTGCCGGCTTGGTGGATGTGAATTTGAACTTGTTTGGATGCTCTATGTATGAGACTTTGAACTTACTTATTTTCATTTCCATGTGACTTCAAAATTTTGCATTTCTCTTGGAGATGGCCTGAGCCTTCACATTCCATAACCCGGCGGAGCGAGTATATTCTTCTTGTACGCTCTCGTCCGCGGAGTAAATTTAGCCAAATTTGGAGTGTTGTGCTTGTGTGGTAGTCAGTGGGAAAGCATCAAGTCCAACGATCTCGCCCACAGCTGCCCGTCGAGATCGCTGTTCACACTGTGCACATGTCGCCCAAATTTGGAGTACTGTATTTGTGTACTCTGACGCTACTCCATTTTCTTTTTTTTGAACAGACGCTACTCCATTTCTTGTTTACATTATTGTATACTACTACTTTCAGAGAAAATCTTGTTTATAGTATCAGACCTTGTTTGATACTAGTGTATTTGTGGGATGAGAGTGGATAATCCCCACCAAATCCTAAATCCCCATCTATGGTTAAAACATGTTTGGTTCTAGAGTATTGGGCTAGTTTAATCCTCGCTTATCCTAACTTTTTCTCAAGTTCTATTGTATTTTTTTAATATTCAATATACTATTCATACCTAGTGGATTGATGGGGATTAGAGGGGTTAGGGTGAAGATGGGGTTTTCACCCAATCCCCTTGGGATTATCCCTGTTAATCCCTACAAAACACTAGTACCAACCAATGCATCAGGGATTGCTGTTTAGCCTCTAGTCATGCTCAGCACCTTGATTCATTTGGGTGATGAAAGTGTGCAAAAATACCAACCTGGTGGAGTATCAAGTAATAGGTTCTCTTGTATCTTACTTCTTTATAATGGCTATAGCCAACAGAGGAGCATTTGAATGTCCTAGGCCAAATGTTCGGTCTTGATGTGTGTGCAAGTCTTACTCGATTGATTTTTTTTCCTTGATGTGTAAGTTCCATTGATCTTTCCCCGCTCATAAGGGCTGTTGTGATTGCTGCCATTGTAATTTATTGATCAATCATATTGGTGTAGTTGTAAATCTTATTGCGAGAAATTCAATATAATATTTTGTCACTGTAAATCGTTTTGCTAGGAATTCACTGTAATGGTTAACTTTTTGAGGCACTATGGCTAACCTTTGGAGACACTATCGGGAGTGCCTCTAATGGTTAGCTTTTGAAGGCACAACTAAAAGTGCTTTAAATGGTTAACCTTTGGAGGCACAACTAGAAGTGCTTTCAATGGTTAAGCCTTCTGAGGCACAATTGGAAGTGCCTCGGTTAGCCTTTAGAGGCAGATGGTTAACCTTTTGGAGGCTGTCTCAAATGATAGTGTCTCAAATGGTTAGTCTTTAAAGACACTCTTTTGGAGGATGCTTAATAGCTGCCTCTAAAGACCTTTATAGACCATACCAAAAGTTTCACTTTTTAAAAAGCACCAAAAGATCATTTGAGGCACTAATTTGATTTTTGGAGGTATTTTTGGGTGCCTCAACTTTCTTTACGTGACATAGTTGCAGATGATTTCTTTTTCACACTCATGTAATCAGTGCAGATGATTTCTTTTTGGCTGACTCGAGATTCCCTTGTAGGCGAGCAGGGCCGGCCGGAGGGAGTCAGATTGCTCTCAGCCTTTCAAAAGGAATCGGGGTCCCCTCTCCCACAGGACCTGCTCACACTTTCCTCTTTCTCAGCCTTCCAGTTCCAGAGTGCCTGTAGGTTGCTGGTTTCATCTTGCAATTTGCTAGCTGGTTACTCCCAGGGGCGAAGCCAGCCTACAACGGTATTGGGGTCATCTCCATTTTGCTGGGGTCATTTTCTAATAATGAACAATATTTATCACTGATTTAGTAAGGATTTTCATTTGATCATTGGTGTCAATTGACCTCACTAATTGTACCTAGCTCCGCCACTGGTTACTCCTCTTGAGGTACGCATGCTTGTAGTTACAGAGTAGCCTTGCTGTGAGCTTGGGTTGTTCTATCCAAAATGATATCGATATATTTGTATTCTGCATATGCTCTATTTCCTGTTTTATCACTCATTTGTTTGGCCTTGCGGCGCCTGTTTGTCATGCTCAACACCTGTTTTGCGGGGAGCCATGCTCAGCACCTTGATTCGTTTGGGCGATAAAAGTGTGGAAAACTACCAACCTGGTGGAGTATTAAGTAACATAATAGGTTCCCTTGTATCTTACTTCTTTATGATGGCTATATATAGCCAGCAGAGGAGCATTTGAATTAATGGCCTAGGCCAAATGTTTGGTCCTTATGCCTGCGCAACTTCAAGCATATGAGGCACTCTGCACATGATTGATTTTTCCCTTGATGTGTAAGTTTCATTCATCTTTCCAGACACGGTGCCGAGATGGGGGGTTTGCATAGGCGGACCACCTTCCTTCTCCTCATGTTCTGCCTGGTGGTACTGGGAAGAGCGGAGTATCTCAAGTACAAGGACCCCAAGCAGCCTATCGGCGCTCGCGTCGATGATCTGCTTGGTCGGATGACCCTCGCCGAAAAGATAGGTCAGATGACCCAGATCGAGCGGTCGATGGTCACCATAACCCCGGATGTGCTGTCAAAATACTTCATTGGTAAGTCGTGCTTTGCTCATACTACTAAATCAGTGCAGATGATGGAAGGACCACGGAGGTTTGTGTATGACTTTGACGCGCCGGCAATGCAGGCAGTGTGCTGACTGGTGGAGGCAGCGTGCCTTCTCCTCAGGCATCTGCTGAGGCTTGGGTTTCCATGGTGAATGCGATGCAGAAAGACACCCTTTCTACCCGTCTAGGCATTCCCATGATTTATGGTATTGATGCTGTGCATGGTCACAACACTGTCTATAAAGCTACAATCTTCCCACATAATGTTGGTCTTGTTGGGCCAGGTCCCTCCACATGGAGGTGTGTTGGCAGCCCAACGTTAGCCCGTGAAGTCCAACACATTTCAACCGTTGATTGATGTTTGTATCTAACGGCTGAGGTGCTCCTTGAAAGAGGAGTATAAAAGAAAACCCTAGCCACCCTTGGTGGCGGTGTGGGAGCAAAGTGAGCAAGTGAGAGAAGCAAGTCATCATGGCTGCTGCTGAGAGAGGGTGAGAGAACACACAAGAACACCACAACCTAGTGAGAAGAGAGGAAGAAGAAGGAGAGGTGATTTCTGTCCAGATTTCTGAGATCTGACCGGTCTGTCTTCAAGCTGGTGTTTGGAGACTCAAGGGTGCTTGGATTGACTCCAAACTTGGTGAGCTCGTTCCTTGATTTGAGTACTTCGATCTGGTTAGCTGGTTTAAGGTCTGGGTCAGTGTAGCTTCAGATTTGGAAGCGGTTTATTCAGTTCGGACTGCTGCAGTTTCAGCACAGAACAGTTTTGGTAGACGAACAGTTTGGGCAGGCAAACGGTGTCCGATTGACCTGAAATTTGGTGTGTATGTTGGGTACTCGTATGTCAGCTTGTCTACCAAGTTTGGTGCTGATTGGATCTGCGGTTTAAGAGCAGTTTGTTGATTACCGAAGGGGACAGAAACTGAGATACTCTGCTTTGTTGTAATCTTTCTCTCAAGTGGTTGTTGTTGTTGTTGCCGGTTGGCAACGTGCTGAGTGTGTTGTATATCTCTAGATGTTCTAGAGAAGACTCTGTACCCAGGTTGCTCATAGTGAAGCTCGCGTGGACCGGTTGGTCTGCACCTGTGGTTTTTTCTTCCTCACCTTGAGGAGGTTTTTCCACGTAAATCCTTGTGTCACATGTGCATGTGCTCGTTGTTTTATTTCCGCTGCATATCTGTTGATTGAAACTATCCTCGAAGGTTCACCGCAGGCTAGAGCGTGGGAGGTTGTGTGTCTATCTCCTCCTCCCAACCCCAACAAAGTGGTATCAGAGCTGAGGTTCAGTTTTGTATTCAGTTTTAGAGCAAGGTTTGTTTTGGGCTGATTGCATTTGCTTGTGGTGAAGGATGGAAGTGAATACCAACAGAATGGTTTCTTTGAATGGTACAAATTATCAATCTTGGAAGTGCAAGATGAAGGACTTGTTATATGTGAAGGATTACTGGATGCCGATATTCTCCACTGAGATGCCTAGCGATATGAAAGAAGATCAATGGGAGGTACTTCATCTCCAAGCTTGTGGGTTCATCCGCCAATGGGTGGATGACAATGTTTTGAACCATATCATTGAGGAGACACATGCACGTACCTTATGACAGAAATTGGAGGAGCTGTACGCCCGCAAAGAAGGTACCAACAAGATGTTCTTGATCAAGAAATTGATGCGTTTGAGGTACAAGGAGGGCGCTCCAATTGCAGATCATGTAAATGAATTTCAGGGCATTATAAATCAGCTATCTTCAATGGGAATTACATTTGAAGATGAAATCAGAGCCTTGCTGCTACTTGGCTCATTACTGGACACTTGTGAGACCTTTAAGGTCACCGTGTACAATTCATCACCTAATGGAGTTGTCACTTGGAACCTTGTGAAGACCAAGGTACTAAATGAAGAGTCCAGAAAAATTGCTGATAAGGACGGTTTTTCTTCACATTCTGAAATGTTAGCGACCGAGTCATGGGGGAGAAGCAAGAGTAAAGGTCCGAGTAAGGGAGGAGAAAGAAGTAGAAGCAAATCAAGAGGCAAAGACAAGTATACTGATGTTATATGCCATCACTGCCGTGAGAAGGGCCATATCAAGTGGCATTGTGAACAATGAAAGAAAGACAAAAAGAAAAAGAAGAAAGTTCAGAAACAAACCGACAGTGATAGTGACAGTGAGGGAGGCCGGATTGATGCGGTAGAGGAGATCATGTTTCTCATGCATGAAGAACATGATGGCAGCAGTGTTTCCATCATTGAGAAGAGGATCACTGTAGTTTCTGATGATACCATCAGCCTTGCAGATGGTGATGAGATGAGTTGGATTCCGGACAGCGGTGCTACCATACATGCTACATCTCGTAGAGAGCTCTTCACCAACTACACAGCAGGTGATTTTGGTGTTGTGAAGATGGGGAACAATGATAGAGCAAAAATCATTGGAAGAGGAGATGTGCACTTGGAGACTGAAAATGGTACGACACTAGTCCTCAAGTCAGTGAGGCATGTTGAGGCCCTTCGGCTCAACATTATCTCGGTTGGATTGCTTGATAGAGATGGGTACTTGAGCAAATTTGGAAATACACAGTACAAGCTCACCAAAGGAAATCTGATTGTTGGTAAATGTAACATGGTTTCAGTTTTGTATGATGTTCATGCTAAGCTTTCTACTGCTTGTGTCAATGCGTTGTAGAAAGAGAATGCGTGTGCTTTATGGCACAAGAGGCTTGGGCACATGAGTGAGAAGGGGATGACGATGCTAGTGAAGAAAAATCTGTTGAAAGGTGTGAAGGGTGTTCATATCAAGAAATGTTCAGATTGTCTAGCGGGGAAGCAACACAGAGTTGCATTCAAGAGTCAACCTCCTCACAAGAAGCCCGAGGTGCTAGACTTGATACATTCCGATGTTTGCAAAATATCGGTGAGGTCATTGGGTGGAGCAAAGTACTTTTTCACATTTATTGATGACTTTTCCAGAAAGGTTTGGGTCTATGTTTTGAAGAACAAACATCAAGTACTAAGTATGTTTAAGCAATTCCAAGTCTCGGTTGAGAGAGAAACTGAGAAGAAGATCAAGTGCATTCGCACTGATAATGGGGGAGAGTATATTGGCCCATTTGATGCCTATTGCAAGGAGCAGGGAATTAGGCACCAATTTACTCCTCCGAAGACACCACAGCTGAATGGTCTTGCTGAGAGGATGAACAGGACAATTGTTGAGAGAGTTAGATGCTTGCTATCGAGTGCAAAGCTGCCTAAACATTATCGGGGTGTGGCTTTGTCGACTGCAGTTTATCTTATTAATCTCTCACCAAGTTATCCATTGTAGGGAGATGTTCCAAACATGGTCTTTTATGACAAGGACGTCTCATATGAGCACTTGAAGGTTTTCGGGTGTAAGGCCTTTGTTCATATCCCTCAAGATGAAAGGTCAAAGCTTAATTCAAAGACACGACAGTGCATATTTCTTGGCTATGGAGGTGATCAGTTCGGCTACAAGTTGTATGATCCAATAGCAAGAAAGGTTGTGAGAAGTCGTGATGTTGTGTTTGTTGAATACCAAACAATTGAGGATATTGTGAAGACAAATGTGCAAGTTCCGGTGCATGTTCCTCCTCAAAATCAGCAGCAAGACAGATCTGATTCTGACCCAGTTCTTGAAGATTCAGATGAAAAAGAAGCTGAAGATGATGATGCAGAATATGTGCAAGGTGATGCACATAGTGGTACATGTAAGGAAGCTCCCCAGCAGCAAGAGTATGATGCTGAAGAAGATGATCATGATCAGCAAGCACCTGAACCAGATAGTCCACCAGCAGCTCCACTCAGACGGTCCAGCCAAGACCGTGTTCCTTCCACCAGGTACGATTCAGACAAATATGTGGTGTTATTGTCTGATGGTTCAGAACCTGAGTGCTTTCAAGATACAATGAAAGATGAGAACAAGGAGTGGAATAAGGCTATGCAAGAAGAGATGGATTCCTTGCATAAGAATCATACTTATGAGCTGGTGAAGTTGCCCAAGGGCAAGAAAGTTCTAAAGAACAAGTGGGTCTACAGAATCAAGCAAGAAGAGCACACGTCACATCCAAGGTACAAGGCCAGGCTAGTTGTAAAAGGATTCAGCCAGAGAAAGGGTATTGACTTTGATGAAATATTTTCTTCGGTGGTGAAGATGACATCAATCCGAATGATCCTTGGCATGGCAACAAGTCTCAACTTGGAGGTTGAGCAAATGGATGTGAAGAAAGCTTTCCTTCATGGAGAGTTGGAGGAAGAAATCTACATGGAGCAGCCTGAGGGGTTTCTTGTTAAAGACAAAGAAGACTATGTGTGCAAATTGAAGAAAAGTCTCTATGGCCTGAAACAAGCACCGAGACAATGGTACATGAAGTTTGAATCTGTCATGGGGGAGCAAGGCTACAAGAGGTGTAGCTCAGACCATTGTGTATTCATCCAGAGATTCTCAGGTGATGATTTTATCATGTTATTGCTCTATGTGGATGATATCTTGATTGTTGGCAAGAATGTCTCAAGAATTGCTAGGCTAAAGAAAAGAGTTGAGCAAAAGTTTTGCCATGAAAGACTTGGGTCCAGCAAAGTGTATTCTTGGCATGAGAATTGAGAGAGAGAGAAAATCCAACAAGTTGTACTTGTCTCAAGAGAAATATATTGAGAAGGTACTTCGCAAGTTCAAGATAGACAAGGCAAAGGAAGTGAGCTGTCCACTCGCAGCTCATTTCAAGTTGAGTAAAAAGAAATGTCCCTCCACTGAAGACATGGAAAAGGAAATGCAAAAGGTTTCTTATACTTCAGTTGTTGGGAGTTTGATGTATGCTATGGTGTGCAGACGGCCTGACATTGCTCAAGCGGTTAGTACTGTGAGCAGATTTATGTCCAATCCAGGAAAACCACATTGGGAAGCCGTGAAGTGGATTTTGAGGTATCTCCGGGGCAGCACTAATATGAAGCTTTGCTTTGGTGGTAGTGAACCCAAGCTGATTGCATATTCAGATTCAGACTTGATTGGAGATGTCGATGGAAGGAAATCTACTTCAGGTTATTTGATTACCCATTCAGGGGGAGCAGTGGCATGGCAAAGCAGGTTGCAAAAGTGTGTGGCGCTAAACACAACTGAGGCCGAGTTCATCGCAGTAACTGAGGCGAGCAAGGAGCTATTGTGGCTGAAACGATTGGCTTGTGAGCTTGGTTTTGAGCAAGACAAGTATGTGCTATTTTGTGATAACCAAAGTGCCATTCACCTGAGTAAGAATGCAAGTTTTCATTCAAGGTCGAAGCATATTGATGTGCGCTATCATTGGATTCGAGATGTGCTGAATTCCAAGAAAATTCAAATTGAGAAGGTGCACATAGATGACAATGGGGCTGATATGTTGACCAAGGTGGTGACAAGGGAAAAGCTCGAGGTATGCCGTCGGCTCGCCGGCATGACTGACGGTTGGCAGTGAGACCCTCCATGATGTCGGGAGGGGGAGTTTGTTGGGCCAGGTCCCTCCACATGGAGGTGTGTTGGCAGCCCAACGTCAGCCCGTGAAGTCCAACACGTTTCAACCGTTGATCGATGTTCGTATCTAACGGCTGAGGTGCTCCTTGAGAGAGGAGTATAAAAGAAAATCCTAGCCACCCTTGGTGGCGGTGTGGGAGCAAAGTGAGCAAGTGAGAGAAGCAAGCCATCGTGGCTGCTGCTGAGAGAGGGTGAGAGAACACACAAGAACACCACAACCTAGTGAGAAGAGAGGAAGAAGAAGGAGAGGTGATTTCTGTCCAGATTTCTGAGATCTGACCGGTCTGTCTTCAAGCTGGTGTTTGGAGGCTCAAGGGTGCTTGGATTGACTCCAAACTTGGTGAGCTCGTTCCTTGCTTTGAATACTTCGATCTGGTTAGCTGGTTTGAGGTCTGGGTCAGTATAGCTTCAGATTTGGAAACGGTTTATTCAGTTCGGACTGCTGCAGTTTCAGCACAGAACAGTTTTGGTAGACGAACAGTTTGGGCAGGAAAACGGTGTCCGATTGACCTGAAATTTGGTGTGTATGTTGGGTACTCGTATGTCAGCTTGTCTACCAAGTTTGGTGCTAATTAGATCTGCGGTTTAAGAGCAGTTTGTTGATTACCGAAGGGGACAGAAACTAAGATACTCTGCTTTGCTGTAATCTTTCTCTCAAGTGGTTGTTGTTGTTGTTGCCGGTTGGCAACGTGCTGAGTGTGTTGTATATCTCTAGATGTTCTAGAGAAGACTCTGTACCCAGGTTGCTCATAGTGAAGCTCGCGTGGACCGGTTGATCCGCACCCGTGGTTTTTTCTTCCTCACCTTGAGGAGGTTTTTCCACGTAAATCCTTGTGTCACATGTACATGTGCTCGTTGTTTTATTTCCGCTGCATATCTGTTGATTGAAACTATCCTCGAAGGTTCACCGCGGGCTGGAGCGTGGGAGGTTGTGTGTCTATCTCCTCCTCCCAGCCCCAACAGGTCTTGGAGCTACCAGGTAGAGAAACTTTCCTTTTTTCTACGTCCGATGTGATAATGCACCATCTTGTTTTCTTACTTTTGAGTTAATGAAAGCTCAAAAATGCTAGACTTACGAATGAAATCCTACGGGCAGATGTTACGGACAGACGTGGATGAATTCAGTTGGTGAAAATCATCCTGCCTCCCGCGATTCCAGGGCCTGAATTTCTCAGCTGATCTACATGTCAGTCCGTAAATCTGATTCCCGTAGCTGCCCTTATCGAAACAATCAACAAGCTATATAAAAAATACACACTGACTGTGGTGGATGCTTTGGTCTTAATTAATATGTTGCTCTCGTCTAGGGACCCTGAGCTGGTAAAGAGGATAGGAGAAGCAACTGCTCTTGAAGTTAGAGCTACCGGAATTCCTTACGTTTTCGCTCCCTGTATTGCGGTAATACATACTAACACCTCTTGCGTGGTTGACACTCCGCTCTTGGTAGCAACCATGTCTTCTAGTACTAGCTGTTCTTGGAACTCATTTGTTGATATCAATCAGGTCTACAGAGACCCAAGATGGGGACGGTGCTACGAAAGCTACAGTGAAGACCCAAAGGTTGTCCAGTCAATGACCACAATTATCTCTGGCTTGCAAGGAGATTCTCCACCAGGTTCTGCCGGAAGACCATACGTTGGTGGAAGGTAATACACATATATCCAACATATACAGTGGCTGAATCGTCTTCTCTGTATTATTCAGTCTGCTGGGATGGAACCAACTTTGTTTGTCACCCTGCAGTAAGAAAGTTGCTGCATGCGCAAAGCACTATGTTGGCGATGGAGGTACTTTCACGGGGATCAACGAGGGCAACACAATCATTGACGAACATGGGCTCATGACTATCCACATGCCTGCCTACTATAATTCTATCATCAGAGGTGTGTCCACTATCATGGTCTCGTACAGCAGCTGGAATGGAACAAAGATGCACGGCAACCATTTTATGATCACTGATTATCTCAAGAACAAGCTCAAATTTAGGGTCAGCTGCTCTCTGCAAAAGCGAAAAGATTCTCTTCATATTTATTTCTTCTGGTATGTTGAGATATATATATACTGATGCCACTGATTTCTTGGGATTTTCTGCAAACAGGGTTTTGTGATTTCAGACTGGCAAGGCATTGATAAGATTACAACTCCCGAGCACGTGAACTATACTTATTCGATTGAGACTGGAATTGGTGCTGGTATTGACATGGTAATTTCCTTGAAAATTCGGCAGAGCATAGTCCTGTCAGTTCTGCTTTTTCGGACAAAAGCAAAGTGAGTAGCTAGCTCGTGACACACACGATAAAAGATGCTCCTTGACAACTGTGCCATCTCTTCTACAGATGATACAAATGTGACATTTCCTTGCTTACTCTGATCATGGTCTGAAAAATGTGTTATTTTGCAGATCATTGCTCCTTATGCCTACACAGAATTCATTGATGGTCTGACAACCCAAGTTAAGAACAACATTATCCCCATGAGCAGAATCGATGATGCTGTCTACAGGATTCTTCGGGTCAAGTTCACCATGGGTCTGTTTGAGAGCCCTTATGCTGATCCAAGTCTCGTCGGTGAACTCAGAAAGAAAGTTAGTTCTGAACACCATGTTAACCTTTTCTCAGACTCCATTCATGAAGATCCAAGAATTCTAACTGGTAAATCCATTCTCATTCTTTTAGGAACACCGGGAACTGGCTCGGGAGGCCGTCAGGAAATCACTTGTGTTGCTGAAAAATGGAAAATCTGCCTACACTCCATTGTTGCCTCTCCCGAAGAAGGCAGGTAAGATCCTTGTCGCCGGAAGCCACGCCGACAACTTGGGAAACCAGTGTGGAGGATGAACAATCACATGGCAAGGGTTGACCGGCAACAACAACACTGCCGGTAAACGGCGGTTCTTGCTCCATTGCTTGTACTATGTTGTGGCGACGTCTTGATCATTGAAACAATTCATGGAATCATGTGATGAAACGCAGGCACGACTATCCTCTCGGCGATCAAGTCCACCGTCAACCCCAGCACACAGGTGGTCTTCTCGGAGAACCCGAACAAAGCCGCCCTAGACAGAGGCAAGTACGACTACGCGATCGTGGTGGTCGGCGAGCCACCATACGCCGAGACGTTAGGCGACAATCTGAACCTGACAATCCCTGCCCCCGGGCCCTCCGTGATCAAGACCGTCTGCAAGAGCGTCAAGTGCGTGGTGGTGCTCATCTCCGGCAGGCCCCTGGTGTTGGAGCCATACATTGGCGCCATTGACGCGTTTGTGGCCGTGTGGCTACCTGGCACTGAGGGCCAGGGCGTCGCCGATGCACTGTTTGGCGACTATGGGCTCTCCGGGAAGCTGGGGCACACGTGGTTCAAGTTAGTGGACCAGCTGCCGATGAACGTCGGCGACAAGCACTATGACCCGCTGTTCCCTTTCGGGTTTGGCCTCACCACGGAGGCGAAGAAATGAATCCGGTGAGATAATAGAGATGCGATGAATGCCAGTGGGATATGAGAGATGAGATACTATACCTGAGTTTTTGGTTGATTTTGTTTGGTGTGGGCTGTGCGACAATATCGACGAAGCGCTTATTGCATCAGACATGTGACTTGTTGCATTGGACATACGATTGATGTTGTGTGGCCACCGACGCACGCCACACAACTGGAGGTCTTGAACACATGCATCACGGAACAAACAAGACGGGAACTTCCTCCCTTGTCTCCAGGTCCCAGAATCGATTCTACAGCAACGTCAGCACACGATCTCGCCACTCTTTCAACCAACTTCCAGCTTCGTCACTCCTTGGCGTATTTGCTCCTGTTGAAGACCTGCCCAATAATCCACAGATGAAGCAATATGATTCAAAACGACCTCTTCATGACATCGTAATTTCTAAGCTCGGTTTCTGCGTCTCTACCTTAGCTAAGCCTACTGTATAGAAGTATACATCCATGCATGATGATGTTGCCATAAATTTACTGGGATATAGCACCTTTCTTAGTAATCCTCGAGAAACTGCAAATCGTCCTCTTTACTGGGATATAGGTCATATCAAAACCGGAAGCAAAAATGGATCGAGCAACAATGCAAGTGAAAAAATAGACAATTTGCAGTTTCTCGAGGATTACAAAACTGATCTGTAGAATCACCCAACCAATCCTTCTTTTTCATGTTGTCTCTTGTAGCGACGAAGAATATATTTGCAAGGAAAACAGATCATTGTAGTACAAAATTGATGTGCTTTAATTAAGTCGTAGAAGGAAAAAAGGTTGAAAGGAAAATAGAAAAATCATTTTTTACCAATGCTTTCTAGGCTCTTGGTGGCCCTTTCCTTGTTCAAACAACTCTATATATACATAATCCACTATACTGCATACTACATCAACCATCAATCCACAGGACATACTCCTTCCACTTCCCAAGGGCCAGCCTCAAGCAGCCGCTTTCTAGGCTCTTGGTGGCCCTTTCCTTGTTCAAACAACTCTATATATACATAGTCCACTATACTGCATACTACATCAGCCATCATTCCACAGGACATACTCCTTCCACTTCCCAAGGGCCAGGCCAGCCTCAAGCAGCCTGCTAGGTTTTCTTCCTCTGCATCTCTTTTCTTCTTGTTGTCACTTGGCTTTCAAGGAGAGGTAGCTTGCGTTTGATGGTTGCTGCAACAACCAGAGTTTGAGTTCTTATTGCATTTTGTATTCCTGAGTTGTAGCAAATCGGGTTGTAAAAGAATCTAGGAATTCCAGGAGTCAGTCTAGATGGTATGCTTTGCAAAGTTTGTTGCATAGTATGCAGATTGCGGGTACTGATAGGTCAGTGGTTTCCAGGGTAGGATGGCTGGGTACCATGGGAGTAGATCGAACTGAGTTTCATTTTGTTACCTTACTGCCATGTCCTGCATTCATGCAGGCGACAATGGAGTGCTTCCTCTTTGCACTCACGCTGGTGCCTGTGTACACCAGCACCGTGCACGCAGCCAAGCCCCTGGTGAACCTGTCAACATTGACCTCAGCAAACCTTGCAATGAATTCTTACAGAAGATCCAAAGTCAGCTGACAACAACCTTTATAAGAGCTAACTGTCATGAATCATGATCAGCCCTTGTCAGTTATTTTACAGCAGAGCTAACTAGCCCTTACATGGCAACCACGGATCCAATGAGATCGGCGAATGAAAAACAAAATCGAGCGTGGAAAAACTCTACAGTGAAGAGAAAATCAAATCTGAGGTTGGTAATCTTAAATCAACATTCATAGAATCTGAACACGAAAAACCTGTGATGCTCGGAGAGCAATAACAAGGCCCATATCTGAAGCAAATATGTAATAACCATTAAGTTAAACCATATATTATGTCAAGAAAGACTGTTCAATTTATCATAGCATCCTAACCTTTTCCTGATTAGTACATGTGATTTCACCATAGTGCAGAATTAAAAGCAATAACAGCTAGGAAAATTTGGTACAAAGGATAGGAAGCAAGACATATTAAGGATTTGCACATGTGACATGATGGAAAGCAACGTGCAATTAAATATTTTGTTCTAAAGTCTGTACACAGATTTTCTCAATAGCAGTTTTTACATAGTGTAACTTCCCCAAGAAGTAAACAGCAGTTTTCTGGAAGTGTATTGACTGTCAGCTTTGTCATATATTCAGTTGCTGACATTTCATTTCTTTAGTTTAAATGAGCACAGAATGATAACTATATGCTCATCAAACAGAACGAATAATCACACAAAAGAAGCTGCTTGCTATCATAATTTCTCAATTTAAGAGCAGTTCGCACAAGAAGAGTCCAATCAAGAAATGTCATGACCTACTATTGAACAACTCCACTGCTTCCAGATAACCTCTCCAAATTTTCGTCCTGGAGTTCCTTCCTCACTAATGACACGTTGTTCCAGCGACGAGCATCGGCAAAGATATTTGACAAGGCCACTTTGGATGCTCCATGGTTTGGATCAAGCTTGGCCAATTCTTCCGCGGCCTTTTCACCTAAGGCTACATTTCCATGGGTCCTCGCAGCTGCAAGGATGCTGCCCCATATCACGACATCTGATTTCATCGGCATCATCTCAATAAGATGCTCTGCCTCTTCCAAGTGTCCAGCTCGACCAAGAAGATCAACCATGCAACCATAGTGTTTAATTGTTGGTTGGATTCCATATTCTCTCCTCATGGACTCAAAATGGTGCTCCCCTTCGGTTACCAGCCCAGCATGACAGCATGCATTTAAGACACCAATGTATGTGACTGAGTTTGGCTTGATATTGGTGCTTTGTAATTGTGAGAACAGTTCAAGTGACATGTGCGCATGGCCGTGGATGGCTAAACTGCAGATTATAGCATTCCAAGGGGACACAGAAGATGACTTGCGCTTAACATAACTGAATACTTGAACTGCATCAGCGACACTACCACACTTTGCATACATATCAATCAGCCCAGCACTCAGGTTATCGGTAAGTTCGATTGATTTGCTGACTACATAGTGATGAATACATCTGCCTTGCTGCAATGTGCCAGAATCAGCAACTGCGGATAGAGTACTTGCCAAGGTGACGTTGTTCGGTTCAACACCAGCACCCAGCATCAAGCAGAATAGCTGCAAAGCCATGTTTGAGCGTCCACTCTGTACATACCCAGATAACAAAGTACTCCATGAAATGGTGTCCCTCTCAGGCATGTCATCAAAAAGTTTCCTTGCTTCCTGCATTAGGTTCCTCCGCAGTAGACCAGACATGATAGCATTCCAAGATGCAACGTGTGACTTGTCTGATGATTTGAATTGCATCCGTGCAAGGTCAAGACGATCACAAGAACCATAGAAATGGATAAGGGTCGCCTGTACAAACAGATGGGCATCAAAACCATCCTTCAGAGTGACTGCGTGGAGTTGCTGCCCTTCCAAAACAGCAGCATGCCGAGCACAAACCTTTATCAAATCAACAAGCAGAGCTGCGTTGCCCCTCGTGTCCGCCTCAGCCATCATGCCAGCATATACCCTGAGGGCTTCTGATTTACATTCTGCACGGATATACCCATCTGTCATCGTCAACCAAGAGACCACATCCCTTTCCGGGATCCTCCCAAACACCTCAGCAGCCATATGAACCATCCCTGCCTTCACATAGCCATTAACCATGGCATTCCAGGTGACGGTGTTCTTATATGGCATCTCCTCAAAGATCTCACGGGCAGAACAAACCTGTGACACTGCCGCATAAGCATGGACCAGGTTGGTGGCTACAATGAGAAACCCGTCAAGGCCGCGTCGCACGGTGACTCCGTGCGCCACACCCACTGACACCGGCGCCCTCTCATGGGCCAACGCCGTGAGCACGCCCGCGAGAGTCACCTCGTTAGGAGGCACGCCCTGGGCGAGCATGCCGCGGAAGACCGCTAGGGCATCCTCTGCGTGGCCGGCGCGCGCGAGGGCAGTCAAGACGGTGGTGTATGAGACGGTGTCCCTCTGGATCTGGGGAATCTCCGCGAGCATGCGCTGCGCGAGGTCGATTCGGCCCGCGCGAGCGAGGGCGGCAAGGAGGGTATTGTGGGCGGCGGGGTCGCGGAGGGTTAGGGGTATTTCATCGAACAGGTGGTGGGCGAGCGCTGGACCTTGTGGGGAGGGGAGCCTGGCGTAGAAGGCGAGGAGGGAGTTGCGGACGAAGGGGTTGGAGAAGAGGAGACCCGACTTGGCAGCGAGCGCGTGGAGCTGCTCTCCGTGGCGGAGGCGCGCACCGGACTTGAGGGACGAAACCAGGAAGACGGCGAGAGGGACGCCGGCACTGGGCATGTGCTTTCCACTTCTTCGCGTCCGCTTTGCCCCCCAAAAAAAACTACAGTAGATCGATGAAAGTCTGTCCCATTCGGTTCGGTTGGGTCGCCCCACGGATTAAATTTGTGTCGCGGTCCGGTGTGGTCAGTGCGCGCAGCGGGGACCCATGCTGTCCGCCATGGACAGGATTTGACCATCACTGTGACCGTGGTGACGACGTCAGTATGTTTCCAGCGTCTTCCCGCTGTCCGCCGTTTCCCGTCGCTTGGCCACTTCCCGTCGGACATGTCCTGCCACATCCAACCGCAGGCGATAATGTCCTGCCACATCCAACCGCAGGCAATAAAGGAAAGGCCAGCGGCTGTGGATTTCCCACATCCTCCCAACGACCATTATAACTGGCCTTCGTCTTCCTGCCATCGGCGCTCGTAACCGTGGCAGGAAGAGTCAGGGGAAGCTATCGCCGCCAAAACCCGCGGATGATCCAGTCGGTGCGAGGGCAGTCACAAGCGTTTAAGGTACCACACAACAGGACCTCTGGCGAGCATTTTTCGCGCGACATCCACGACAACATCATGATGTGGGGAGTTCCAACGGCGGCAAGCACTCGAAGAAGTGCTCGCTGAGGTCATGGAAGCGGCACGCGCCAATCCCAGCGATTCGGCCTTGCGTTCCCGCCTCGTCCAAGTTGTAGAGAACCTAGAGACGCAGATGACGGTATACCGCTCTCTCCAAGAGGAGTGGGGTCTTATTTCCCCGCCACCGCCAACATCATAGTCAGCGCAAGTTTAGATTGTTGTATCTCATTCAAGCGCTTGTAATATGCATACTAGTAATGGAAGTTTTTCATTGCAATGGATGCCGCTGCCCTTGTTTGATCATAGCAAGCAAGTTGCATACATAGATCGAACACATTGAGAAAAAGATGGGGAAAACACAAGATAAACTAGGAGACCATGGTCTTCTTCTCGTCCTCGTCGACTCATCAGAGTCGGTGTGGTAGTGGCGACGACACATGATGTTCTCGAAGACGCTGATGGTGAGCATGGCTTCGTCATCATACTTGAAGACGAGGAAGTGCCCGACTTTGATTTGATATGTGCAGGCGAATTCCTTCCAACTATTGGTGAGGTACATCTGGCCATAGCGGTCGAATAGCACTTCCACATACCACTGTCCGGTCGCGCCACCGGGCACCCGTAGCACAACATGGTGGGGCTCTTGCCCTTCTACTATCGACGCAAACTTCTAGGGGAGGCGCATCTTGTCCCAGCTCATGCCCAAGTGGATGGTCACGGCGAACTCGAACCCATCGAGGTCGATGGTGACGATCTCGAGCTTGGGTGACCATGGTGGTGGCAACGCCAGTGGCGGCGAAGGTGGTGGCGGCGAACCGCTCTTGCCTTGTCCCCGCATCTTCCTCAACGGCCTCGGCTACGACTAGGGTCTAGTGGTCATCCAAGACGCCCTCCCCTTGATCCAATGTCTTCGACAATGGCTAGCTAGTGCGGTGCCTGCGGTGGTGCTGACGACTGGAGGATGGGAGAAAGGAGGAGAGTGTTGAAGAAGATGGTCACAGACGGCCCGTTAAAACGCCACAGTATTGGATGCCGGTGTGGAGACCAAAACGACGACATTGGGTCGTTGTCGCAGACGCGCCCTCTGTTTGCACGACGCAAATGTTACCCAAATTTGGTGCGCCGATGGGTCGCGTCGGACGCGTCGGTCCGTATGGATCGCCTCGCTGGAGAGGGCGCGCCCACCACTCGGATCCGGCATGCCCATTTGAGTCGTGTCGATGTAGATGCCCTTATTTACCCCAGAAGCTATCATTAGGTGTCATTAGGCGTGGAGGTCCTGTTTTAAAAATAAATGTTAAAATCTACTTTTAGGTCTCTAAAAGTTCTGAAAATAAATTTGTATAACTAGATACATACATCTAGAATGTATGACAGAAATTTTATTTCAAAATATGTTGTATTTTGGGCTACACCAAAAATACAAATTTCTGAGAAAACATACGTATTTCTAGTCTTATTTACTGTCAAATTTTTGTTTCTTATGTAGCCTAAAATAAAATATTTTTTACTGAAATTTCACACAAATATATAGACCATGTACATGTATTTTCGAGATGTTTTAAATTTTTCAAACTTAAAAGTACCATTTTTATATTACTTTTTCCAGAACAAAAGAAACACCGGTGCCCGTGTGCACTAAATCTCTACTCCCACTTTAGCAAAACCGTCTTTGGGAAAGGCGACACGAAGCACAGTAAACTTGTAAGAACATACTTCCCTGAAAAAACTTGTAAGAACGTACTCATAACTTGTATAGCTTAGGAGAACATGGTCATCTTCATATGAGATCACCTTTTCCGGCCAGCCATCCAACTTCCTCCCAAAGCAGTTCTTAATTGGCTTACATTCTTTATTGAGCAATCTTCCATGCTACTAGATCGGACGCCTGCATATATAAAGGTAAGAGCATCTTCAGCAGGCGCGCTATATTGTGGCGCTGTAAATGTCGCTGCGCCGGCTCTGTATAATTTTAGAGCACAACGCGCAATGTTTTCCTCCACCAGAGGCGCTAAACCGCAGCGCGAGCGTGGCCGCAAAAAGGGGTCCTCCACCAGGCGCTGAAAATTATAGCGCGCAGCAGCGCTGGAAACAACATTCACACGACGCTATGCATTCAACAAGATCAAATAAGCTTCTAAAATTAACGAATAAATGCACCAAAAATACAACAAGATCAAATACTCAAATAAATCATGAACCAAAAGATCTACCATAGTTCAAATATCATCACATAGTTCAACAAACACGCACAACATATTAAATGGAAGCAAAGTGCAACATTGCATTTGCATATGACAAATGCAAGAGAGAATCTCACACTTCGTCCTCATCTTTTGCTTCTTATTCTTCTTGATTGGCACCTTGGCTTGATTGAAGAATAGAAGGATCCATAGAGGCCACGAATCCTCCCGGTGGTGCTCCCATGGCTCCATAGACACCACTCACCGGTGCTCTCATGGTACCTCCGTAGACTCCTCCATAGCTTGGTCCTCCCATGCCTCCCATGCCTCCCATGCCCCCATGCCTCCCATGCCTCCTCCAAACATTCATCCTCCAAACATGCCAGTCGTGGGTGTGCTCATGTTCACCACCAACATTCTTTTTTTTGCCAACGCTTCATTGATGGCTCAATGCACGGCGCCCAGAAAATTGCTTGATGGCGGTGTTGATGTAGAGCTCGTTGGGAACCCCAAGAGGAAGGTATGATGAGCACAGCAGCAAGTTTTCCTCAGTTATGAAACCAAGGTTTAATCGAACCAGTAGGAGCAAGGAAACACCTCAAAGGTGTTACTAGCTGAGCTTTGGCAGGGCGCACTACCGGTGCTAGTAGCAACGTGGAGACCTGCACAACACAACCACAGAACTTTGTCCCCAACTTGCGATGAGGTTGTCAATTTCACCGTGTTTTGCGGAAAACAAAGGATTAAACGTATCGAATGGAAAGAAGTAAAAGTTTGTAGAAAGTAAACACAAAACAGTAAACAGTTGTAGATTGTATGTAAAGAAAAAGGACCGGGATCCATAGTTCACTAGAGGTGGCTCTCCTTAAGATAGATAACATGCTGGGTGAACAAATTACAGCGGGGCAATTGACAAACACCGAGAAAACAATACATGCATATACTATGTTGGAGATATGCCCAAGAGGCAATAATAAAAGTGATTATTATTATATCTTTATGTTTATGATGAATGTTTACATCCCATGCTATAATTGTATTATTAGGAAACACTGATACATGTGTGTTTTGTAAACATAAGAGAGTCCCTAGTAAGTCTCTTGTTGAACTAGCTTGTTGATTAATTGATGATCATGGTTTCCTGATCATGGACATTAGGATGTGATTAATAACAAGGTTATATCATTAGGAGAATGATGTGATGGACACACACCCATAGTAAGCGTAGCATAAGATCAAGTCATTAAGTTCGTATTGCTGTAAGCTTTCAAATACATAGTAACCTAATCCTTCGACCATGAGGTTATGTTAATCACCATCACCGGATGGATACTTTGATGACATCAAACGTCGCTTCGTAACTGGGTGGTTATAAAGGTGTCATTGGGTATTCTGAAAGTATGTGTTGAAGCGCATGGACCAAGATTGGGATTTGTCCATCCATATGACGGATAGATATGCTCTGGGCCCTCTCGGTGGAATGTCATCTAGTTAGCTTGCAAGCATGTGACTAGGTCACAAGGGATGACATATCACGGAACGAGTAAAGAGTACTTATCAGTAACGAGGTAGAACTAGGTATGGAGATACCGACGATCAAACCTCGGATAAGTATAGTATCGCGAGACAAAGGGAATTAGTTTCGTATGTAAGTGGTTCAATCGATCGTGAAGTCATCGTTGAGTATGTGGGAGCCATTATGGATCTCCAGGTCCCGCTGATGGTTATTGATAGGAGATGTGTCTCTATCATGTCTACATATTCACGAACCGTAGGGTGACACACTTAAGGTTCGAAGTTGTTTTAAGTAGATATGGAATATGCGTTGGAGACCGAATGTTGTTCGGAGTCTCGGAATGGATCCGGGACATCACGAGGAGATCCGGAATGGTCTGGAGAATAAGATTCATATATAGGGGATCATTTTCTGAGTTAGGAAATGTTCCGGAGTGTTTGTATGAGGATTCTAGAAGGTTTCGGAATGTTCCGGAAGGTTCTAGAAGATTTCTTGGAGTTTGCTTGAAAACCAAGGAAGGGATCAAGGAGTCCTGGTGGGTCTAGACTAGGAGTCGTGGGGGAGGAGGACTCCTCCCCCCACTCCCCAACCCGCCGGCCATAGAGGAAGGGGAGTCCTACAAGGACTCCCCTCCCCAAGGCGCCCTCCCCCCTTAAATAGAAGGGAAGGGGCGCCCCCTCTTGGCCCTCTTCAACAACTCCCAATCTCTGCCGCCTCTCTCCTCCACCTTTCTTCTGCACAGGCATAGGCGAAGCCCTGCAGAATTCTCTACTCCACCACCACCACCATGCCGTCGTGCTGCTGGGATTCCGTGGAGAAGATCTACTACCTCCGCTGCTTGCTGGAACGGGGAGAGGAAGGTCTGCTTCGACTCCGCACGTGTGACCGACTGCGGAAGCGCTGCCGGAACGCGGCGCCGGAAGGATCGTCCACTTGACCGACTGTGGAAGCGCTGCTGGAACGCGACGCCGGAAGGATCGTCCACACGATCTTGAGATCGGCAAGTGATCGACTACATCAACCACGAGATCTAATCTCGTTAACGCTTTCGGATCTACGAGGGTTAGTTCCTATCTATCTCGTTGCACATGTCTAATAGATTAGATCTTGGCTTTCATCTAGATTAGATCTGGGTTTTGTTCGTTCTTGCGGTAGAAATTTTTTGTTTTCCATGCTACGAACCCATCAGTGGTATCAGAGCCGTATCTATGCGTAGATCTGTTGCACGAGTAGAACACAATGTTTTTGTGGGCGTTGATGCTTTTGTTGTCGGTGTCTTAGCGTGTACTTTGCATCTTGCGGCATGGTGGGATGAAGCGGCTCAGGCTAACATTACATGTCATCGCACATGAGACTTGCTCCATGCTTGACGTGCAACTTTCTTTGCACAAGTGGCTTTGCGGGTGTCTGTCTCTCCCACCATAGTTAAGATTCAATTTACAATGAGCATCTTGACAACACTTGTATCAACGTTGTGGTTCTTGTTCGTAGGTAAGATCGGTCTTATGCGAAAGCCCCAAACCACGTAAAACTTGCAAAGAAAATTAGAGGCGTCTAACTTGTTTTTGCAGGGGTTTTGTGATGTGATATGACCAACATGTGATTGTGATTGTATTTGATGTATGCAATGATCCTTGTTGTAATATGGCAACCGGCAGGAGCCTAATGGTTGTCTTTAATTCTGTTAAGACCTGCGTGTCTATTCATCTTGTAATAGCTTTATTCCAAGTAGTTGTAATAGTTGCTGGTGATGATGGACAACCATGAAGCGGCGCCACTGACCTTGACGCAATGCTGGTGATGATGGAGATCATGTTCGTGCTTTGGAGATGGAGATCAAAGGCGCAAGAAGAAAAGGCCATATCATATCACACTAATTATGAATTGCCTGTGATGTTAATCCTTTATGCATCTTGTATTGCTTAGATCGCGACGGTAGCATTATAAGATGATCCCTCTCACTAAATATCAAGTAATAAAGTGTTCACCCTTAGTTGGCACCGTTTCTAAGACTCGTCGTTTCGAAGCATCTCGTGATGATCGGATGTGATAGATTCTACGTGTGCATACAACGGGTGCAAGCCAGATTTGCACATGCGGAAACTAAGGTTATCTTGACGAGCCTAGCATGTACAAACATGGTCTCGGAACACGGAATACCGAAAGGTAGAGCATGAGTCATATAAATGATATGATGAACATGAAGATTGTTCGCCGATGAAACTACATCTTCTCTCGTGAAGATCGGACTTGGTGTAGTGGACTTGGTTTGTGTAATCACTAAGACAATGTGAGGGATGTTGTTTTGAGTGGGAGTTGACCTAGTTAGTTTAAGAATTAAATTTGAACTCAATTTGTCAGAAACTTAGTCTAAACTACTTGCAAATTGTTGTAGATTATGGCGACCCCCTCCATCAATTTCAATGCGTTCCTAGAGAAAGAAAAGCTTAAAAACAATGGAAGCAATTTCACGGACTGGTTCCGTGGACTGAAGATCGTCCTCAGGGCTGGTTAGTTGACCTATGTGCTCGATGCACCGCTAGGTGACCCACCTGCAGATAATGCCACCGATGACGAAAAGAATGTTTTCGCCACTCGGAAAAATCATTACTCCACAGTTCAGTGTGCCATCCTGTACGGTTTATAAGCGGAGCTCCAACAGCGTTTTGAGCACCACGACCCGTTCGAGATCATTAAGGAGCTCAGGCTAATTTTTGAGACTCGCGCGGCCATGGAGAGCTATGAGGCCTCCGAAAAGTTCTTTAACTGTAAGATGGAAGAAGGAAGCTCCGTTAGCGAGCACGTGCTCACCATGTATGGGTACGCTAAGAAGCTCCAAGAGTTGGGAATATCGATTCCTAATGAATTGGGGATTCACCGTCTCCTTCAATCACTGCCACCAAGTTACAAGAACTTTGTGATGAACTACAACATGCACTGCATGAACAAGACGTTGCCTGAACTATCGTCCATGCTGAAAACTGCTGAAGTGGAGATCAAGAAGGAATACCAAGTGTTGATGGTCAATAAGACCACCAATTTCAAGAGACGGGGCAAGCCTAAGAACAAGGGCAACTTCAAGAAGGACGGCAAGAAAGCTACCGCACCTGCTAAGAAGCCCAAGGCTGGTCCTAAGCCTGAAACTGAGTGCTTCTACTGCAAGGAAGCTGGTCACTGGAAGCGTAACTGCCCCAAGTACCTGGCGGATCTGAAGAATGGCAACATCAAGAAGAAAGGTATATTTGATATATGTGTTATAGATGTGTATCTTACTAGTAATCGTAGTAGTGCCTGGGTATTTGATACTGGTTCGGTTGCTCATATTTGTAACTTGAAAGAGGAGCTACCGAATAAACGAAGACTGGCAAGAGACGAGGTGACGATGCGCGTTGGAAATGGCTCCAAGGTTGATGTGATCGCCGTCGGCACGCTCCCTCTACATCTACCTTCGGGATTAGTTTTAAATTTAAATAATTGTTATTTGGTGCCAGCGTTAAGCATGAACATTATATCTGGATCCTGTTTATTGCGAGACGGTTACTCTTTTAAGTCTGAGAATAAAGGTTGTTCGATTTATATGAGTAATATCTTTTATGGTAATGCACCTGAGATGAATGGTTTATTCTTACTGAATCTCGATAGTAGTGATACACATGTTCACAACATAGATGATAAACGAATAAAATTGAATGATAATTCTACATACATGTGGCACTGTCGTCTTGGTCACATTGGAGTGAAGCGTATGAAGAAACTCCATTCTGATGGACTTCTTGAATCACTTGATTTTGAATCACTTGAAAGATGCGAAGCATGTCTAATGGGAAAAATGACTAAGACTCCATTCTCTGGTACAATGGAGCGAGCTACAGATTTATTGGAAATAATACATACCGATGTGTGCGGTCCAATGAGTGTAGCATCGCGTGGTGGATATCGTTATGTTCTCACTTTCACGGATGACTTAAGTAGATATGGGTATGTCTACTTTATGAAACATAAGTCCGAAACTTTCGAGAAGTTTAAGGAATTTCAAAGTGAAGTGGAAAATCATCGTAACAAGAAGATTAAATTTCTGCGTTCTGATCACGGAGGTGAATATCTGAGTTATGAGTTTGGCATGCATTTAAAGAAATGTGGAATACTTTCACAGTTGACACCACCGGGAACACCACAACGTAATGGTGTGTCCGAACGTCGTAATCGAACTCTCTTAGATATAGTTCGATCTATGATGTCTCTTACAGATTTACCGTTATCATTTTGGGGCTATGCATTAGAGACAGCCGCATTCACTTTAAATAGGGCATCATCTAAATCCTTTGAAACGAAACCGTACGAATTGTGGTTTGGAAAGAAACCTAAGTTGTCGTTCCTTAAAGTTTGGGGTTGCGAGGCATATGTAAAGAAGTTACAACCTGATAAGCTAGAACCCAAAGCGGAGAAATGCGTCTTCATAGGATACCCTAAAGAAACAATTGGGTATACCTTCTATCATAGATCCGAAGGAAAAGTTTTCGTTGCAAAGAATGGATCCTTTCTTGAGAAGGAGTTTCTCTCGAAGGAGGTGACTGGAAGGAAAGTAGAACTCGATGAGGTTATTGAACCTTCTCTCGGATTTGAGAGTAGCGCAGCACCGAAAGATGTTTTGGTGCCGCCTGCACCAATTGGAGAGGAGGCTAATGATAATGATCATGAAACTTCAAGTGAAGCTACTGCTGAACCTCGCAGGTCAACGAGGGTTCGTACCACTCCTGATTGGTATGACTCTGCCTTGAACGTCATGTTGGTGGGCAACGCTGATGACCCTGCGACGTATGAAGAAGCTATGGTGAGCCCAGATTCCGACAAATGGCTAGAAGCCATGAAATCCGAAATGGGATCCATGTACGAAAACCAAGTATGGACTTTGGTGGACTTACCGGATGGCCGTAAGGCTGTCGAGAACAAATGGATTTTCAAGAGAAAAACAGATGCTGATGGTAATGTTACTGTCTATAAAGCTCGACTTGTCGCGAAAGGGTTCCGACAAATTCAAGGAGTTGACTATGATGAGACTTTCTCACCAGTAGTGAAGCTAAAGTCTGTGAGGATTTTTTTAGCAATTGCTGCGTATTTCGATTATGAGATTTGGCAGATGGATGTCAAAACGGCGTTCCTTAATGGTGACATTGAGAAAGAGTTGTATATGGTACAACCCAAGGGTTTTGTCGATCCTAAAGATGCTGACAAGGTATGCAAGCTTCAGCGCTCCATTTATGGACCGAAGCAAGCATCCCGGAGTTGGAATCAACGTTTTGATAAAGTAATCAAAAACTTTGGATTTGTACAAACTTATGGAGAAGCTTGTATTTACAAGAAAGTGAGTGGGAGCTCTGTAGCATTCCTAGTACTATATGTAGATGACATATTGTTGATTGGGAATGAAATAGAACTTCTTAATAGCGTCAAAACCTATTTGAATAATAGTTTTTCAATGAAGGATCTTGGCGAAGCGGCATACATTCTAGGCATCAAGATTTATAGAGATGGATCAAGACGCCTAATAGCGCTTTCACAGAGTACATACTTGGACAAAGTTCTAAAGAAGTTTAGAATGGAAGATAGCAAGAAAGGGTTCGTGCCCATGTTGTCAGGTAAGACCTTGAGTAAGACTCTAAGTCCAGCTACGGCAGAAGATAGAGTGAAAATGAATAATATTCCCTATGCCTCGGCCATAGGTTCTATCATGTATGCCATGCTGTGTACAAGACCGGATATAGCACATGCTGTTAGTTTGACTAGCAGATATCAAAGTGATCCTGGAATGGAGCACTGGACAGCGGTCAAGAATATCCTAAAGTACCTAAATAGGACTAAGGATATGGTTCTTTCTTATGGAGGTGATGAACAACTTGTTGTAAACGGTTACACCGATGCTAGTTGGAACACCGATCCGGATGACTCGAAGTCACAGTCGGGATACGTATTTATTTTGAATGGTGTTGCAGTGAGCTAGAGGAGTGCGAAGCAAAGCGTTGTGGCGAAATCTTCAACTGAATCGGAATACATAGCTGCTTTGGAGGCTGCACAAGAAGCTGTTTGGATGAAGGAATTCATTACTGAACTTGGCGTGGTTCCCAGTGCGTTGGACCCGATGGCCATCTACTGTGACAACACAGGTGCCATAGCTAATGCACAGGAGCCAAGGTCACATAGCAAGCTGAAGCACATCAAGCTACGTTTCCACGCTATTCGCGAGTATGTCAGAGATGGTGACATAAAGATTTGCAAAGTACACACTGATCTGAATGTGGCAGATCCGTTGACTAAACCTCTCCCTAGGGCAAAGCATGACCAACACCAGAACGCCATGGGTGTTCGGTATATTACCATGTAATCTGGATTATTGACTCTAGTGCAAGTGGGAGACTGTTGGAGATATGCCCAAGAGGCAATAATAAAAGTGATTATTATTATATCTTTGTGTTTATGATGAATGTTTACATCCCATGCTATAATTGTATTATTAGGAAACACTGATACATGTGTGTTTTGTAAACATAAGAGAGTCCCTAGTAAGCCTCTTGTTGAACTAGCTTGTTGATTAATTGATGATCATGGTTTCCTGATCATGGACATTAGGATGTGATTAATAACAAGGTTATATCATTAGGAGAATGATTGGATGGACACACACCCATAGTAAGCGTAGCATAAGATCAAGTCATTAAGTTCGTATTGCTGTAAGCTTTCAAATACATAGTAACCTAATCCTTCGACCATGAGGTTATGTTAATCACCATCACCGGATGGATACTTTGATGACATCAAACGCCGCTTCGTAACTGGGTGGTTATAAAGGTGTCATTGGGTATTCTGAAAGTATGTGTGGAAGCGCATGGACCAAGATTGGGATTTGTCCATCCATATGACGGATAGATATGCTCTGGGCCCTCTCGGTGGAATGTCATCTAGTTAGCTTGCAAGCATGTGACTAGGTCATAAGGGATGACATATCACGGAACGAGTAAAGAGTACTTATCAGTAACGAGGTAGAACTAGGTATGGAGATACCGACGATCAAACCTCGGATAAGTATAGTATCGCGAGACAAAGGGAATTAGTTTCGTATGTAAGTGGTTCAATCGATCGCGAAGTCATCGTTGAGTATGTGGGAGCCATTATGGATCTCTAGGTCCTGCTGATGGTTATTGATAGGAGATGTGTCTCTATCATGTCTACATATTCACGAACCGTAGGGTGACACACTTAAGGTTCGAAGTTGTTTTAAGTTGGTATGGAATATGCGTTGGAGACCGAATGTTGTTCGGAGTCTCGGAATGGATCCGGGACATCACGAGGAGATCCGGAATGGTCCGGAGAATAAGATTCATATATAGGGGATCATTTTCTGAGTTAGGAAATGTTCCGGAGTGTTTGTATGAGGATTCTAGAAGGTTTCGGAATGTTCCGGATGGTTCTAGAAGATTTCTTGGAGTTTGCTTGAAAACCAAGGAAGGGATCAAGGAGTCCGGTGGGTCAAGACTAGGAGTCGTGGGGGAGGAGGACTCCTCCCCCCACTCCCCAACCCGCCGGCCATAGAGGAAGGGGAGTCCTACAAGGACTCCCCTCCCCAAGGCGCCCTCCCCCCTTAAATAGAAGGGAAGGGGCGCCCCCTCTTGGCCCTCTTCAACAACTCCAAATCTCTGCCGCCTCTCTCCTCCACCTTTCTTCTGCACAGGCATAGGCGAAGCCCTGCAGAATTCTCTACTCCACCACCACCACCACGCCGTCGTGCTGCTGGGATTCCGTGGAGAAGATCTACTACCTCCGCTGCTCGCTGGAACGGGGAGAGGAAGGTCTGCTTCGACTCCGCACGTGTGACCGACTGCGGAAGCGCTGCCGGAACGCGGCGCCGGAAGGATCGTCCACTTGACCGACTGCGGAAGCGCTGCTGGAACGCGACACCGGAAGGATCGTCCACACGATCTTGAGATCGGCAAGTGATCGACTACATCAACCACGAGATCTAATCTCGTTAACGCTTTCGGATCTACGAGGGTTAGTTCCTATCTATCTCGTTGCACATGTCTAATAGATTAGATCTTGGCTTTCATCTAGATTAGATCTGGGTTTTGTTCGTTCTTGCGGTAGAAATTTTTTGTTTTCCATGCTACGAACCCATCATACTAATCATCTTGACTCCTCTGAGACTTGATTGGGCATTACAACATAATACATATACCGCCATCCAACTGCATCTATGACAAATAATCCACTTTCAGGTTATCATCCGAACCCCCTCCAGTATTAAGTTGCAAGCAATAGATTATTGCTTTACGAACTACGTGTAAAGTAAACAATACGATTGTTCTATGAACAAAGGATTGTTGTTTTCTCCCTAGTAGCAACAGCACATCTAGTACCTTAGAGATTTCTGTCTCTTCCCCATATTACCAGAGGCATGGACCCACTATCGAGCATAAATACTAACTCTTGGAGTTGCTAGCATCTACTTGGCCAAGATAGCTACTAACAACGGAAAGCATGCAAGATCTCAAATAACAAAGACATGATAGAATCAATAATCAATCTGAAATAGCATCTCAATATCCATCGGATCCCCGCAGACACAACATGCAGAATTACAAATAGATGATCTTGATCATTAACGGATCTCACAAGATCTAGACATGAAAGCACAAAGGAGGAGAACCAGCCATCTAGCTACTACATGGATCCGTAGTCTAAGGAATTCCCCTCTCCGGCAGGGTGCCGGGAAGAGCTTCAGATCCCTCCTGATCTAGGGATGGAGATGACGGCGGCCATAGACTCTTTCGTGGATTTTTGATCGGGTACTTAGGGTTTTCGTCCCGAGGGCAATATATAGGCGGAAGGAGAGGCCGAGGGGGTGCCGGGAGCGGCCACACCACCCCTTGGCGCGGGCCAGGCCTGGCCGCGCGGCCAGGTGGTGTGGTGGCTCCCTGGCCCTTCTCCGTCTCGTATTCTGGCACTTGATCACTTCCGGAAAAATAGGCACTTTGGCTTTTGTCCCGTCCAATTCCGAGAATATTCATTTTCTGACTTTCCTGAAACCAAAAATAGCAGAAAACAGGCAGCTGGCACTATGGCTCTTGTTAATAGGTTAGTCCAAAAAATCATATGAAAAGTACTCCAAAGTTGGAACAAAACACAAGAAAGTGGATAAAACCAAGCATGGAACATCAAAAAGTATAGATACATTTGCAATGCATCATTCATCGCGAGCAAGGTTGATGTACTCCTTTTGCCTCTCATCCAAGTTGGAAGTGTCCATCAAGAAGAGCTTCCTCTCGTCCTCCACTAGGCGTAGGTGCTCCTCATTGGCGAGCTTCTTCTCCTCCAATGCCAACTTCCTCTCCTCGTTGGCGGCGAGCCTCTCCTCCAAAGCAGCTCTTCGAGCCTCCATAGCCTCTTTCTCCAAGCTTCTTGCCACCTTCTTATCTTTATTTGCTTGCAACCTTGCTTTTGCAATCCTATCCATAGCAATCGCTATATCATCATCTTCGGCCTTCTTTCCCTTCATCTCTTTGGTGGCCTTCCTACCAAGCACATCCCTCCGTGTGTTGGTAACCGAGTGAGGAGTGGAGCTTCTCTTATTGCCTTCGTCACTTGAGCCATCATCATCGATGATTGTTGCATCACCGGTTGTATTGGCGGCCATGGTTGCCGCGTCCAATTTTCCACGAGTCTTCCACTTTTCTTCATTCCCTAGCACTTCAAAGTAATGATGCGTGATGAATGGCTTGCCAAGAACCCAGTTGCCTTTGTTGTTCTTTTTGCCCACATCTCTAAACAAGTCTTGAGCCATGCCTTCCTACAAAGAAAACAAAAGAAAATAGATGAGCCATATAGAACAACAACCGTGCGTAAAGATGATCAATAAAGTAGTAGAATTGCTTATCCTATCGATATCATTTGTGTCACTTGGGTTAATGACATCAACAATGGCTTGCACGCCCGCCCACTTTTGACAATCGGTGTTGATGCCCGACCAACGAGACCGAACAGAACGCACGCTCCGCTCATTCCCACTTGTGTTGTTGGCATCGAAGTACTCCTTCATCCTCATCCAATAAGTCTCTCTAGTTTGGTCAGAGTCGGTTGTTGGATCCATTCCAATTGTCAACCATGTCTTGCAAAACAACTTGTCCTCCGCTATGGTGTAGTTTGCGGACCGACTGGTAGGGCGCGGTTCAATCAACCCCTTTCCTTCCTCGTCGACATCCTCATATTCTTCCTCTTCAACAATATCTTCATGGAAAAACGAAGAACCTGTTGGAGATATGCCCAAGAGGCAATAATAAAAGTGGTTATTATTATATCTTTGTGTTTATGATGAATGTTTACATCCCATGCTATAATTGTATTATAAGGAAACACTAATACATGTGTGTTTTGTAAACGTAAAAGAGTCCCTAGTAAGCCTCTTGTTGAACTAGCTTGTTGATTAATAGATGATCATGGTTTCCTGATCATGGACATTGGATGTCATTAATACCAAGGTTAGATCATTAGGAGAATGATGTGATGGACACACACCCGTGGACACACACCCGTAGTAAGTGTAGCATAAGATCAAGTCATTAAGTTCGTATTGCTACAAGCTTTCAAATGCATAGTAACCTAATCCTTCGACCATGAGGTTATGTTAATCACCATCACCGGATGGGTACTTTGATGACATCAAACGCCGCTTCGTAACTGGGTGGTCATAAAGGTGTCATTGGGTATTCTGAAAGTATGTGTTGAAGCGCATGAACCAAGATTGGGATTTGTCTATCCATATGACGGATAGATATGCTCTAGGCCCTCTCGGTGGAATGTCATCTAGTTAGCTTGCAAGCATGTGACTAGGTCACAAGGGATGACATATCATGGAACGAGTAAAGAGTACTTATCAGTAACGAGGTAGAACTAGGTATGGAGATACCGACGATCAAACCTCGGATAAGTAGAGTATCGCGTGACAAAGGGAATTGGTTTCGTATGTTAATGGTTCTATCGATCACGAAGTCATCGTTGAGTATGTGGGAGCCGTTATGGATCTCCAGATCCCGCTGATGGTTATAGATCGGAGAGGTGTCTCCATCATGTCTGCATATTCACGAACCGTAGGGTGACACACTTAAGGTTCAATGCTGTTTAGGTAGATATGGAATATGCGTTAGAGACCGAATGTTGTTTGGAGTCTCGGATTGGATCTGAGACATCACGAGGAGATCCGGAATTGTTCGGAGAATAAGATTCATATAATGGAGATCATTTTCTAGGTTCGGAAATGTTCCGGAGTGTTAATATGGGGGTTCTAGAAGGTTTCGGAATGTTCCGGAAGGTTCTAGAAATTTCTATGGAGTTTACTTGAAAACCAAGAAAGAAAAAGGGGAAACTTGGGGGGGAAGGAAACTCCCCCCAAGCCCCCCTTGTGCGCCGGCCCTAGGAGGTGGGCCTAGGGGTGGGAACCCTAGGCCGCACCCCTCCCTCTATATATAGAGGGGTGGAGGCGCCACCCCCCTTGCCCTAGCCGCCTCTCTCCTCCTCCTTCCTTCTGCTCAGGCTTAGGCGAAGCCCTGCAGAATTCTCTACTCCACCATGACCACCACGCCGTCGTGCGTCTGGGATTCGGTGGAGAGATCTACTACCTCCGCTGCTCGCTAGAACGAGGAGAGGAAGGTCTGCATCGACTCCGCACGTGTGACCGACTGCGGAAGCGCTGCCGGAACGCGGCGCCGGAAGGATCATCTACTCGATCTTGAGATCGGCAAGTGACCGTCTACATCAACCACGAGATCCGATCTCGCACAAGGCTTTCGGATCTGCAAGGGTTAGTACAGATCTATCTCATTGCACATGTCTAATAGATTAGATCTTGGCTTTTATCTAGATTAGATCTGGGTTTTGTTCGCTCTTGCGGTAGAATTTTTTTGTTTTCCATGCTACGAACCCATCAGTGGTATCAGAGCCGTGTCTATGCGTAGATCTGTTGCACGAGTAGAACACAATGGTTTTTTGGGCGTTGGTGCTCGTGCCGTCTTTTGCTTTGTGTACTTTGCATCTTGCGGTATGGTGGGATGAAGCGGCTCGGGCTAACCTTACATGTCATCGCACATGAGACTTGCTCCACGCTTGACGTGTAACTTGCTTTGCACAAGTGGCTTAGCGGGTGTCTGTCTCTCTCTCTCCATAGTATAGATCAAATTTACACTTTGCACTTGATAGCACTTGCATCAACGTTGTGGTTCAGTTTTGTAGGTAAGATCCGTTCTTATTTGAAAGCCCCAAACCACGTAAAACATGCAAAGAAAATTAGAGGCGTCTAACTTGTTTTTGCAGGGGTTTTGTGATGTGATATGGCCATCATGTGATTGTGATTATATTTGATGTATGTAATGATCCTTGTTGTAATATGGCAACCGGCAGGAGCCTAATGGTTGTCTTTAATTCTGTTAAGACATGCGTGTCTATTCATCTTGTAATAGCTTTATTCCAAGTAGTTGTAATAGTTGCTAGTGATGATAGACAACCATGAAGCGGCGCCACTTACCTTGACGCAATGCTGGTGATGATGGAGATCATGTCCGTGCTTTGGAGATGGAGATCAAAGGCATAAGAAGAAAGGGCCATATCATATCACACTAATTATGAATTGCCTGTGATCTAATTATGTATTGCTTAGATCGCGACGGTAGCATTATAAGATGATCCCTCTCACTAAATATCAAGTAATAAAGTGTTCACCCTTAGTTGGCACCGTTGCTAAGACTCGTCGTTTCGAAGCATCTCGTGATGATCGGATGTGATAGATTCTACGTGTGCATACAATGGGTGCAAGCCAGATTTGCACATGCGGAAACTAAGGTTAATCTTGACGAGCCTAGCATGTACAGACATGGTCTCGGAACATGGAATACCGAAAAGTAGAGCATGAGTCATATAAATGATATGATGAACATGAAGATTGTTCGCCGATGAAACTACATCTTCTCTCGTGAAGATCGGACTTGGTGTAGTGGATTTGGTTCGTGTAATCACTAAGACAACGTGAGGGATGTTGTTTTGAGTGGGAGTTCACCTAGTTAATTTAAGAATTAAATTTGAACTCAATTTATCATAAACTTAGTCTAAACTACTTGCAAATTGTTGTAGATTATGGCGAACCTCTCCATCAATTTCAATGCGTTCCTAGAGAAAGAAAAGCTTAAGAACAATGGAAGCAACTTCACGGACTGGTTCCGTGGACTGAAGATCGTCCTCAGGGCTGGTCAGTTGACCTATGTGCTGGATGCACCGCTAGGTGACCCACTTGCAAATACCGTGTCTCGTGATGAGCGCAATGTGTATGACACAAAGCATGATGTCTACAATCTTGTGAAACATGCGATCCTTATGTCAATGGAGCCTGATCTCCAAAAGCGCTTTGAACATAGCAACGCTGATGCGATTGTGAAGGAACTCAAAACCATGTTTGAGAGCCAAATCCATGCTGAGATATACATGATCTCTAGCAAGTTCTTTAGTGCTAAGATGAAGGAACACAGCTCTGTGAATGATCACGTCATGATGATGATACGATATGTTCAATGCTCAAGACACTAGGATGTGACATCCCGGTTGATCTTGCGATGGATAGAGTTGTGCAGTCGCTCCCTCCTAGTTACAAAGAGTTTGTGATGAGTTACAAGATGAGTGGTGCAATTAGATCGCTCACTGAACTTGCTGCCAGTTTGGTAGCTGCTGAAGTAGACATGAAGGAAAAGGGTGAGCCAAAGCGTAACTGCCCCAAGTACCGGGCTGATCTGAAGAACGGTAACATCAAGAAGAAAGGTATATTCGATATACATGTTATTGATGTGTATCTTACTAGTAATCATAGTAGTGCCTGGGTATTTGATACTGGTTCGGTTGCTCATATTTGTAACTCGAAACAAGAGCTGCGGAATAAGCGAAGACTGGCGAGAGACGAGGTGACGATGCGTGTTGGAAATGGCTCCAAGGTTGATGTGATCGCCGTCGGCACGCTCCCTCTACATCTACCTTCGGGATTAGTTTTAAATTTGAATAATTTTTATTTGGTGCCTCCGTTAAGCATGAACATTATATCTGGATCTTGTTTATTGCGAGACGGTTACTCTTTTAAGTCAGAGAATAAAGGTTGTTCGATTTTTATGAGTAATATCTTTTATGGTAATGCACCTGAGATGAATGGTTTATTCTTACTGAATCTCGATAGTAGTGTTACACATGTTCACAACATAGATGCTAAACGAACAAAATTGAATGATAATTCTACATACATGTGGCACTGTCGTCTTGGTCACATTGGAGTAAAGCGTATGAAGAAACTCCATTCTGATGGACTTCTTGAATCACTTGATTTTGAATCACTTGAAAGATGCGAAGCATGTCTAATGGGAAAAATGACTAAGACTCCATTCTCTGGAATAATGGAGCGAGCTACAGACTTATTGGAAATAATACATACCGATGTGTGCGGTCCAATGAGTGTAGCATCGCGTGGTGGATATCGTTATGTTCTCACTTTCACGGATGACTTAAGTAGATATGGGTATGTCTACTTTATGAAACATAAGTCCGAAACTTTCGAGAAGTTTAAGGAATTTCAAAGTGAAGTGGAAAATCATCGTAACAAGAAGATTAAGTTTCTGCGTTCTGACCGCGGAGGTGAATATCTAAGTTATGAGTTTGGCATGCATTTAAAGAAATGTGGAATACTTTCGCAGTTGACACCGCCGGGAACACCACAGTGTAATGGTGTGTCCGAACGTCGTAATCGAACTCTCTTAGATATGGTTCGGTCTATGATGTCTCTTACAGATTTACCGCTATCGTTTTGGGGCTATGCATTAGAGACAGCCGCATTCACTTTAAATAGGGTACCATCTAAATCCGTTGAAACGACACTGTACGAATTGTGGTTTGGTAAGAAACCTAAGTTGTCGTTCCTTAAAGTTTGGGGTTGCGAAGCATATGTAAAGAAGTTACAACCTGATAAGCTTGAACCCAAAGCGGAGAAATGCTTCTTCATAGGATACCCTAAAGAAACAATTGGGTATACCTTCTATAATAGATCCGAAGGCAAAGTTTTCGTTGCCAAGAATGGATCCTTTCTTGAGAAGGAGTTTCTCTCGAAGGAAGTGACTGGAAGGAAAGTAGAACTCGATGAGGTTATTGAACCTTCTCTCGGATTTGAGAGTAGCGCAGCACCAGAAGATGTTTTTGTGCCGCCTGCACCAATTGGAGAGGAAGCTAATGATGGTGATCATGAAACTTCGAACGAAGTTGCTGCTGAACCTCGGAGGTCAACGAGGGTTCGTACCACTCCTGATTGGTATGACCCTGCCTTGAACGTCATGTTGATGGACAACGCTGATGACCCTGCGACGTATGAAGAAGCTATGGTGAGCCCAGATTCCGACAAATGGCTAGAAGCCATGAAATCCGAAATGGGATCCATGTACGAAAACCAAGTGTGGACTTTGGTGGACTTACCGGATGGCCGTAAGGCTGTCGAGAACAAATGGATTTTCAAGAGAAAAACAGATGCTGATGGTAATGTTACCATCTATAAAGCTCGACTTGTTGCGAAAGGGTTCCGACAAATTCAAGGAGTTGACTACGATGAGACATTCTCACTAGTAGCGAAGCTAAACTCTGTGAGGATTTTGTTAGCAATTGCTGCATATTTCGATTATGAGATTTGGCAGATGGATGTCAAAACGACGTTCCTTAATAGAGACATTGAGGAAGAGTTGTATATGGTACAACCCAAGGGTTTTGTCGATCCTAAAGATGTTGACAAGGTATGCAAACTTCAGCGCTCCATTTATGGACTGAAGCAAGCATCCCGGAGTTGGAATCAACGTTTTGATAAAGTAATCAAAAACTTTGGATTTATACAAACTTATGGAGAAGCTTGTATTTACAAGAAAGTGAGTGGGAGCTTTGTAGCATTCCTAGTACTATATGTAGATGACATATTGTTGATTGGGAATGATATAGAACTTCTTAATAGTGTCAAAGCCTATTTGAATAATAGTTTTTCAATGAAGGATCTTGGCGAAGCGGCATATATTCTAGGCATCAAGATTTATAGAGATAGATCAAGACGCCTAATAGCGCTTTGACAAAGTACATACTTGGACAAAGTTCTAAAGAAGTTTAGAATGGAAGAGAGCAAGAAAGGGTTCGTGCCCATGTTGTCAGGTAAGACTCAAAGTCCAGCTACGGCAGAAGATAGAGAGAAAATGAATAATATTCCCTATGCCTCGGCCATAGGTTCTATCATGTATGACATGCTGTGTACAAGACCGGATATAGCACATGCTATTAGTTTGACTAGCAGATATCAAAGTGATCCTGGAATGGAGAACTGGACAGCGGTCAAGAGTATCCTAAAGTACCTGAATAGGACTAAGGATATGGTTCTTTCTTATGGAGGTGATGAACAGCTTGTTGTAAACAGTTACACTGATGCTAGTTGGAACACCGATCCAGATGACTCGAAGTCACAGTCTGGATACGTATTTATTTTGAATGGTGCTGCAGTGAGCTGGAGGAGTGCCAAGCAAAGCGTTGTGGCAAAATCTTCAACTGAATCGGAATACATAGCTGCTTCGGAGGCTGCACAAGAAGCCATATGGATGAAGGAGTTCATTACAGAACTTGGCGTGCTTCCTAGTGCGTTGGACCCGATGGCCATCTACTGTGACAACACAGGTGCCATAGCTAATGCACAAGAGCCAAGGTCACATAGCAAGCTGAAGCACATCAAGCTACGTTTCCATGCTATTCGCGAGTATGTCCAAGATGGTGACATAAAGATTTGCAAAGTACACACTGATCTGAATGTGGCAGATCCATTGACTAAACCTCTCCCTAGGGCAAAGCATGACCAACACCAGAACGCCATGGGTGTTAGGTATATTACCATGTAATCTAGATTATTGACTCTAGTGCAAGTGGGAGACTGTTGGAGATATGCCCAAGAGGCAATAATAAAAGTGGTTATTATTATATCTTTGTGTTTATGATGAATGTTTACATCCCATGCTATAATTGTATTATAAGGAAACACTAATACATGTGTGTTTTGTAAACGTAAAAGAGTCCCTAGTAAGCCTCTTGTTGAACTAGCTTGTTGATTAATAGATGATCATGGTTTCCTGATCATGGACATTGGATGTCATTAATAACAAGGTTAGATCATTAGGAGAATGATGTGATGGACACACACCCGTGGACACACACCCGTAGTAAGTGTAGCATAAGATCAAGTCATTAAGTTCGTATTGCTACAAGCTTTCAAATGCATAGTAACCTAATCCTTCGACCATGAGGTTATGTTAATCACCATCACCGGATGGGTACTTTGATGACATCAAACGCCGCTTCGTAACTGGGTGGTCATAAAGGTGTCATTGGGTATTCTGAAAGTATGTGTTGAAGCGCATGAACCAAGATTGGGATTTGTCTATCCATATGACGGATAGATATGCTCTAGGCCCTCTCGGTGGAATGTCATCTAGTTAGCTTGCAAGCATGTGACTAGGTCACAAGGGATGACATATCACGGAACGAGTAAAGAGTACTTATCAGTAACGAGGTAGAACTAGGTATGGAGATACCGACGATCAAACCTCGGATAAGTATAGTATCGCGAGACAAAGGGAATTAGTTTCGTATGTAAGTGGTTCAATCGATCGTGAAGTCATCGTTGAGTATGTGGGAGCCATTATGGATCTCCAGGTCCCGCTGATGGTTATTGATAGGAGATGTGTCTCTATCATGTCTACATATTCACGAACCGTAGGGTGACACACTTAAGGTTCGATGTTGTTTAGGTAGATATGGAATATGCGTTGGAGACCGAATGTTGTTCGGAGTCCCGGATTGGATCTGAGACATCACGAGGAGATCCGGAATTGTCCGGAGAATAAGATTCATATAATGGAGATCATTTTCTAGGTTCGGAAATGTTCCGGAGTGTTAATATGGGGGTTCTAGAAGGTTTCGGAATGTTCCGGAAGGTTCTAGAAATTTCTATGGAGTTTACTTGAAAACCAAGAAAGAAAAAGGGGAAACTTGGGGGGGAAGGAAACTCCCCCCAAGCCCCCCTTGTGCGCCGGCCCTAGGAGGTGGGCCTAGGGGTGGGAACCCTAGGCCGCACCCCTCCCTCTATATATAGAGGGGTGGAGGCGCCACCCCCCTTGCCCCTCCACCCTTGCCCTAGCCGCCTCTCTCCTCCTCCTTCCTTCTGCTCAGGCTTAGGCGAAGCCCTGCAGAATTCTCTACTCCACCACCACCACCACGCTGTCGTGCTGCTGGGATTCCGTGGAGAGATCTACTACCTCCGCTGCTCGCTGGAACGAGGAGAGGAAGGTCTGCATCGACTCCGTTGAGATCGACAAGTGATCGTCTACATCAACCACGAGATCCGATCTCGCACAAGGCTTTCGGATCTACAAGGGTTAGTACAGATCTATCTCGTTGCACATGTCTAATAGATTAGATCTTGGCTTTTATCTAGATTAGATCTGGGTTTTGTTCGCTCTTGCGGTAGAATTTTTTTGTTTTCCATGCTACGAACCCATCAGAACCAACATTCATTGCGTCCATGAAAGCATCATGATCGACTCTACATTGCAAAAAAACTCATGGCTATCCGGCATTGTATGCATCTAAAACTAAAAATCATTGACTCTACATTGCAAGAAATGTTTTTTACCTTTCCGACATTTCATTGAACACCATGTGCGCGCTAGTTTGGTCGACGGATGGCGGTGGCGGCGGCGGTGATTGCTCCTTAGAGCCGGCGGTGGAGGATGTTGCACGCGCCTAGCTATGGACGCCTTTGCCTTCTTCTGCGCCGGCTTGTCGACACCTGTCGCGGTCGACGGGCGCTTGTGGGCGGGCGCCTTCCTCTTCCCTGTCGGCCGCACCTTGCCAGCCGCCTGCGCGGTGGCCTCCTGCGCGGCGACGATGCTAGCGTGCACCGTCGGGCGCGGCGGGACGAAGAGGGCTCGGGCGGCGCCGCTGCCGGCATCGACGGCGCCGCTAGGGTTTGGGGAGACCATGGGGTTTGAGGCGGCGACGACGACGGTATGTGGAATGGAGTAGGGAGGCGTCGGAGGGGTGCCGGAGGGCGCGTCAATCGCCGGGATTCCGTCGGCGGCCGCGAGGAGGGGAGGATTTGGCGCTGGGAAGGGAGAAATTTTTAGCGCGGGTTTTCTTCACGAGCGAGCGGAGCAATAGAGCGCACTGCAGCAGGAGCCCAAAGTATAGCGCTCAGGATAACGCAGAGCGACCCGCGCCCAAAAAAATTTACAGCACCGCACGGTTTACAACGTCTGTTGGAGGGCAGTTTTTTGCTCCGCGCGCTGCATATCTGCGGTTTTTTAGCGCGCGGCCGATATAGCGCGCCTGCTGGATATGCTTAAAAACCCGATGTCACATCCAAACAAGATTTTGTATTCGTTCTCCGAATTTTTAGCCTTGCCAAAACAAAACAAAAAATTGGTTTCATAAAAGTTTAAAGCCCGACAATCGTTCAAACATGCATATAATTAATGAGTTTCATATTCACAACTTTCTCCAAGCCGCGCTCCATAGATATAAAAGTAGCATCAACATATTACATGATTGACACACCACCCTCCACCGAGTGGGGTATGATGCCCTTCTATGTGACCATCCCCTGTTGCCCTAACAATAAGAATTGTCAACGTATTCGTGACAATGTTGAAAAGCATATGAGAAGATTCGCCTTGTCTCAAACCTTTTATGGGTAAAAATAATAATGGCCAATGTTGTCGTAGTCTTATTTGAACACCACCCCTACCCTAAACAAATTGCATAATCCATTCACACATTTTTTTGTGCAAAACCTTTCATACACAAATCTTGTTGCAAAAACGACCATTTTACTTTATCATGAAAATTTTCAAAATCGGTAAATATGATACCATCCATCTTTTTCAATAAAGTTTATTAATGGTATTATGAAGCATGAGAACACCCGACGGATATGTCATCCAGGCATAAAGGCAGACTGGGTTGGTCTAATCACCTTGTGGGCAATCCCGATTACGAGATTCGTGCCAACCTTCGTAGAGATTTTAAGACCACCATATGATTTCATGAATGGTCTAACCACCTTGTGGGCAATCCTGGTTACACGATCCGTGGCAACTTTTGTAGAGATTTTAAGATCATTCTAGCATCTTTAATTCTAGTGGAAGGCAAACACTTCAATATCTATAAGTTGATTCCAATTCCACAATACTGATGAATACCATGGAGCCAAGCACCAAATGGGGTGGAAAAGAACAAGGGTGTTTGGTTGGGCTTAAATTTGTCTTTTAGCTTATATGCCGCAAAAGTATCCAAATATGTGCTTTTGATTTTGGCTTTTGGCTTATACCATCATACAACTATGTCTAGTTAAAAGCAAAAAGCTAGAGCCATTTTGTGGCTTATAAGACAAAAACCAAAAGCCATATTTAAGCACAATCAAACAGCCTAAACTTGCCAAGCTTCCTCGCTGGAAAAGCCCCCAAAAAACTACGGACTGTGGTGATTTTCAGTAGAGTGCTAAAATGTCAGCTCACCGCTAGTGTGTCTTTTAGTAAAAGTATGATGATTTTTATAGTTATTTATGTGACTAAAACATAATTCAATTTCACAGTAAAATGTGCTCCCACTACGGATGTTATTTGACTTCATCATGTCACATATTTGGACACAACATACCAACAAAGTAAAAAATGGAAACATATAATATACATAATATACCTTCATACCCACCCATTTACGTATCTTTATGTTCATAAGGCAACTTCAACTTCAGAGAATGGTATCAAATTAGAAAAATGAATGATTAGTCTACCTTCCCTCTAGAACTGTGAGAGATATGCCATTATTTGAGTTTCCAGTACCCCTTACATGCTCCATTTCATCACTTGTATGTGCAATATATATGGGTTTATTTGGTATGGGGAGTGTGACGCTAGTGTTCTCAAGAAAAAACACAACAGATGACATGAACGGCCTCTCGTTGGGATTGTCCTGCACACACAAGAGGCCTAGTTGGACATAAACCAAAGCTTCATTTTCTAAAGAGCTTTCCACAATGTTGGAGTCTATTAAACCTTCCACGTTTCCTTCCTTCCATAGGTTCCATGCCTAAAACAAATATCACATTAACACTTTGTTGTGGAGCTTAAGAAACTTAGATTTATATAATTCAAATTAAAAAGGCTTATACTCACGTGGATAATGAGATTGTCAAACTCTGTTATGTGACACATAGAGCTTATCGTTACACCGCTAATAACCTCCAAGGTCAACACACCAAAGCTACACACATCGGACTTGGCAGAAAATATACCTCTCATTGCATATTCAGGCGCCATGTATCCACTGTTGATATTGTTGCCAACAAGAGTTATTTTCATGTGACCAAGAATAATTGTATTTCAAATTCATAAAGTTCACCACTCACTATGTTCCGACAACTCGCTTGGTGTTTGCTTTCTGTTGGTTGTCACCAAACATCCTTGCCATACCAAAGTCGGCTATCTTGGGTGTCATCTTTTCATCTAGCAAAACATTGCCTGCTTTAAGATCTCTATGAATTATCTTCATTCTTGAATCTTGATGGAGATATAAAATCCCTTTAGCTATCCCTTTGATTATCTTGATTCTTGTTGGCCAATCAAGCATTGCTTTTCTTTCTCTGTCTACACAAGAAAATTCCTATGATGATTAGACACGAACCAATTGTGTTGGCTACATGAGTCAAAAGTTTCATATGGGGTGTTAGATGTACCAAAAAGGAGAGAATCTAAGCTATTGTTAGACATGTACTCAAAAACCAGCAGCTTTTCTTCTCCTTTTGAGCAGCATCCGAGAATTCTAACCAAATTCCTATGTTGTAGTTTGGCAATGAGAATAACTTCATTTCTGAATGCCACAATTCCCTGGTCGGAATCCCTGATGAGCCTTTTGATGGCAACTTCTCGACCATGTAATGTTGCCTTCGTAATTCAAATAGAATATATATAAGATTATGATTCATGCATGATTTAATCAAGAAAAACTAGAATAAAAAAAGATGTTTTACCTTGTAAACCTTGCCAAAACCGCATTGTCCAATCATAGATGATTCGTGGAAGTTGTTTGTCACGGCTACAAGATCTTTAAAGCTTACCAATGTAAATTCAAAACCTTCAATGGTATTCCCTGCTACGGGGCCTTTAGTAGTGCCCAAGTCTTCTAGCATAAACACCCTACGACTTTTTTGCCTGTTTCCAAAATGTTAATGAACATTTCTAAGCACAAGAGGATAATGTAGAGTTGGTTAAATCCATGTCATGGTGAGAAAATATATTGTACCTTTAAACTTACAAACCCATCTCACAACATATATGCATGCCATCACTAGAATGAATGCTAAAACCGGCAATACAACTTTGGTCGTATTTCTCTCCTTCCTTGTACCTTCAAAAAGGACCATGAAAAATATCAGATGGTGTTTGTAGTACAAATAACTAAAAGCATATTATGCACTCTGCATCAAAATCTTTGTAAGAATTCTGTTGTGTAAATGGCAGGGTATAAGATGCATGAAATATGAAGATAAGAGGATAAATTTAATCTACGTGAATGTTCTATATTCGAAGGGAAAAAAATTATGATGTGGAAAATTGAATGGGCTTGCATATATAGATAGGCGGTCATTAGTAAGTGTTAGTTAATTTTTGCTTTACGAGTGATATAGATTACATAACTGATCAAGCCGCTAGGAGGGAAGTATAACAACCTGTTTTAGGATTGGTGAATATTTTTTGGCAAAAAAGACCCCAAAGTTTATTGATGTCTTGCAAGGAAGTCCCTACTCTGATGAGTTACACATAATGATATGACAAGTTCTTCACTTTTTTCGGAAGGATCCGTTGATGCCTTTATAAAGTATTCTATGTTTGTACATGAATTTGGGTAACGATTTTGAGACACTAAAAAGTTCTTCACACATTTATGTAACGATCTGGCTATGTGTTTTCCAAGTATTGTGAATTTGCAATAACAACCACTAAACGGTTTTTCATAACTTTCCATCAAGATCTAGCTACATGTTTACAAGGTACTATAATTTGTAGTAGCAAACACAAACACAAACACAAACACAAACACAAAATACAAGAATCAAAAAATCCACACAAGAAATATGTAAGTAAAAATCAAAGAATAACAAAGAGGGGAGGTCGGATCTTGGAGGTGGAGTTCGGATATGGGCCTGCTAGACCCAGATCGGGAGATAGCGGCATGTACAGGGTCCACTGCCAGCCGCCCAGATCAAAGATGGAGGAGTGCAGCTCATGAGTCCCTAGTAGCGGTCGGGGAAGGCGATTCGACTAACATCCTGACCACCACAAGAGGATGGTGACCTACGCAATGGGAGGGGCAGAGTACCTCGGATCCGGCTCCGCCTATCATGATGCACAAACACGGTGGATGATGGCATCTTTGTGGTCTTTGTTGAGGAGGGAGGGATCCAGCGTGCATACGTCATGGTCTTGGTCGAGCGGGAGGTGTGCGTCCAGGACAGAGGGTCTCGTCGGGGCCTGGAGGAGGGCAAAGGCGGATCTACACCCCGGGCAACCAGGGCTATAACCCATGGTGTAGAAATAAATTCCCCATATGTATTAGTACAAATAGGTTATTTGTTTTAGGATATAGCCTAACTATAAAACACAATACCATGTTGACCTTAGGTGTGCTAGTATTCTACATCTGCCACTAGTCGTGGGTGCCGGAGGGGAGAGAGAGAGGCAGGGAGGGAGCGAAGATGTGATCTGGTAGGGTTAGGGTTCGATCTAGTGAGGGTTATCCACGCCCTCGATGTACTACCGATTAAAATTACTAAATTTTGGAATGGTAAGTTTGCAAAACTATCAGCGCGGATATTGGAACGATACAGACCTACCAAATTTGAGTTTCGTGTCCAATGAGATGGGGCGTGTATTTTTCAACGGGGTAGTCGCTGAGGGAAAATCTTCTTAGAATGATGTAGAGGGATACTCCTACTAACAGGCAAATGAACCAATAACTCTAGCTAAATCTTCTTGGAGATTTTTCCAATCACGAGAGTCGAATGTCATATAAGGGTTACACACATGGAAGTCTTATATCTTTTGGTCCACCATTAACTATATGCATGAGACTTGTTCCAAGTGGGTTTTGTAAGTATGGTTAGAAAATGGTTTTGTAAGTATGGCTAGATTAATTTCTGTTCCACCTCACCTACTTCGACACACGACGAGCCCTAATCATTTGGTGTACACTCCTAACGAAGTATACTTCAGCAATAGTTAGGTAACTGGGCCTAGCTCAACTGGTTGAGGGAGTGGATGTACAAACCCGACACATGGGTTCAAATCCTCACGGATACGAATTTAGGCTCATATTTATACTTGAGGATCATGCTCATCTGGTACTAATGCAATTTATCCCGATGATCATGCTTGGTGCATGCCTAGTTGGTGTAGAGGTTAGGGAAGTGAACTTCTCCCCCAATTTTGGAAAGTGAGCCTAGCTCAACTAGTTGGAGAGTGGATGTACAAACCAAAAATCCAGGTTTAAATCCTCACGGATGCATGTTTAGGTTTATATTATACTTGAGGAACATGCTATCATGTTACTCATGCAATTTATCCTAAGAAATAGACTTGGTGTTTAACCAAGTTTAAAAATTCCGGTACTCATGTTTAATGGATATATGCATCCCTAGTTGGTGCAAAGGTTCGGGAAAGTAAAATTCTCCTCTATTTAGAGCCTAATCAAAAAGGAGTTTTCTCGAGCCTAACCTCCCGGGCGACTCCGGAGACCCTTCTGCCACCAGCAAACAGTCGCCCCTCAGCCTCGCCATCACCTCACCGTCGTCGGAGGAGGCTGTTCCATGACGGACGAAGGTAGTGTGGCGTTGTGCTCATTTGTTTTCTGCCCTAGCAATTTTCCCTAATTATTGATCTGGTGACACCTTGTCTGGTTCACGCTGTGGTCACAGTGATCTGAAAATCCCGATGCAACTGCTCCATCCCCGGCCGAAGTGGATCAAGGACATGGGGACCACGGGAGGTGTTCCTCCATGGAGTAGACCAAGAACATGGGGGCACGTGGTCTTGCTCCATGGCATCTCCGATTGGAGTAGATCAGGAAAAGCAGGCCATCGTGTGGTCTAGTTCCATGCCACTCACACTCTGGTAGATCAAGATCTTCATATCTCCCACATTCTACCAGGACACACTACAAGGCCAAATGCATGGAGGCACCGCGACAAATCAGGTTGGTCTCGCACCGTCTCCAACTAAGAGCGCTGCTGGATGTATTGCTCGGCGGCCATCGCGCGAGATCAGCATCTCATGCAGTGCTCCAAAAGTTTGCTTGGCCGTCAATGTTCTCCCTTGACAGCTGACGACACATGAGCCGAGGATGGCATGTTCTCCTACGGCTGGTCCAGAAGATCATTTGCCCAAGCTGTGCACCTCTCCGCCTAAAGAACACATGGTCGTTTTTGTATGTACGGCTTCAAGGTGGCACATCATGAAGACTCTCTTTTGTCGGTACCATCAGGCATGATCTAGCGACGATTCCCGTGGTGTTAATATATGTGGGAATACAATATGGGTGCGCCCGGAAGACCAGTGGATCTCGCTTGCTCACGTGGAGTCGAGATGATCAAATGATGGCATAGCTATGTATTTGGATATGGTGAAGATGAAGCATCACAACGAGTCTGTGATCCCAGTGAATTGGTGTTTCACAGCAAAGTAGGGGTGGCATCATTAGCGGACCCAAGATCAATATGAAGTCTGGGCAAACAGTGAATTAAAGGCTTAAAATGCTAAATTTGTATTAAATATGTATTAAAATAGGCTAAGCAGGCCGGCCGGAAGCCCGGCAACTGCCCGGGCAGTAGGGAAGCCGGGTCCACCCCTGGGTGGCATCACAGGGTAACTTTGTTCTTGGAGGCTCGAGTTCCGAGGTGAAAATCCTAGGTCTGGCCTTCATTGGTTGTACCTGACAATGGTGGTCTTTTGGCCATTACCTCGTTGAAGGCATTGTTTGGGAGATTAGTCTTTCTCCTGGGTGAAAACCCATGGTCCGACCTATGGATGGATCAGACGACGACAACGTTTTCCTGAAGGTGTCGTTGCCGGAGAAATGCACTCCGTGTGTCATTGATGTTTGTCGGTTCTACCATTGTTACAACTTGTTGATCACTTTGGTGGAGCCTTTTTTCCTTTTTTTTGTTTTTTATCCTTTTGGTTGTGTGCATCCTCGATTAATTCTTGACACCACGCTATTGTAGAGACCGGGTGTAACTGGTATCACTTGATATTAATATATTCCCATTGTTAGAAAAATACTTCAGCAATAGTTTAGAAAAGACTATTCCCAATCTTTCATATTGTCTGTTTTTTAGGGATAATCTAGCATATTCTTAAAGCATTTGGGAGAGAGAAGATTTAGCAAGCTTAGCAAACAGTGAAGACTATACACGTACATGTAGGGTTTGTAACAAACGCAACTCTAACAATTGAAATAAACACAAATTAGGATAATATTTTTTTGGGAATAAATTTATTCTCATATATTTTTATTTTTAATATTGTTTGCGAAAAATTCACCGATCTATTAATAATCACCGACAGCGGTACAAAGAGGGTTGTGTCAAGGTGAGAATGGTGCGGGTTGAAGTGGTGTTTTCGGTGCGGGTTATGTTATGGCGTTGATTGTTTTGGACCGAAATGGCTGCAACATCCAAATGGGCTGGAGCGGTGTGGATTTATGAGAAAAGTGGTTGGGGGCGGTGCGGTTTGGTAACCAGAAAAACAGGGTGAACCCGCGGCTTCAACCCGCGGAAGCCCCGTCGGGGCCCCACAACTCTATGCGAGCACGCCCCCGTCCCTGAATTCCCCTTCCCTCCTACCTCTGTTCTCCCCTGCTCCCCATGGCCATGGCAGACGCTCGCCAAACCTAGGGTATCAGGCCGCATCACCTCTACCGCCGCCGGTTTGCCTGCATACCTCCTCTAGAGACCGGTCTTCCTCACCTCATGCGCGGCGCCGTCTTCCTCCGGGCCACCCTGCCCTTCTCACACAGGTGAGCAGAGCAGCAACTCCTATGGCACATGTCCTTATTGATTGCATATATGTATAGTCGAGCATCCAATCTTTATTTTTTCTGTACAGATTAGTGTTCAGGTCCATGTCGATGTCTGAAAATTTGCCATTAGCATTACATGAGAGACTGAGAGTTAAAGCTGTGAAGAGAATAGAATAAATAATGAATTGTCATTAGCATTCTCATATCATTAGTAGTATAAGTGATTTCTTCTATAATTGTTATTGGTAGAACATGTCCTGTGTATTGGTAGATTGCTAATTTGGCAAGTTGAGATCGTTCCACTATATCATGGCAGTACAGGGTACCATTATATTGTGTGTCAAGCTAGTTCTACTCAAGCAGAGCAAAGATAGTTCTTGCTAAACGTTATAGTAGGAAATTAGTCCAGACTTTCTATTAAGTACTGCTATTGGTAAGAAAAGAAAACTACAAATTTACATCCCCTAACAAATTCCTGACCTGATGCTTTGTAACAACAAGTTGACACTTCATGATGAGTAGATGCAATATAATACCAAATATGTATACCCTTTAGTCTGGTGGTGTACAAATTTTAAAAATATATTAAGTTTATTCTATTAGATGCAGATGTATTATACAAGCTGGGAGCATTTGCCATGATGTGATGGCCAGATTCGTGGGCCATCGTCCACGTGTGCCGCCACTGCACTTCTGCACCTCTTTTACAAGATTTTGTTGTGCTCGTGTTTTTAGTGGCATATATATTAATGTATGGCGATGCTTTAGAGAATTTAGTAAGTATATTTTTTTCTTCTCGAAATTGTTTTGTTGTATGAAGAAATGCTGAGAAGAGTTTTATTTTGGTGTATTTGTGATAGTTGCACCTTTGATTGGTGATTTCCCTTGCCGTACACCTACATGCTACAGGCTACTAGTACGTGTTTTATCTGTTTCTGTTGCCCCCATGGGCTTTATTGTGGGCTGTTTGTTGGTTGCAAGGGGTAAAACTTGTGCGGGTTGGTGCGGGTTGGATTTTTGAGATGAAATAGTGGGGTGGGCTGGTGTGACCTGACATCATGACTGGCTTGGATGCAGTGCGGTACTCGCCCCATTCTCAGCTTGAGGTCCGTGGACCACCAATGAAAATATTGAAAAAAAATTGTGATAAACGTGATACATAAAAAATATACCATATGAAATGTGTAGGACACCAAGCTAACTTCGTACTATGAAAGTATGAAACTACTGTTCGCGATGATTCTAAGCTAGGATTTAGCTGTGAAGATTGCATGGTACCTGCTGTGGCCAAGCCAGCAATCCGGAGATGTAGCGTCGCGCCACCAGGAACGTTGGCAGCTCCGGCTACCACCTTCTCGGTGTCGATGAGCTCTCCCGCCCACACCAAGCACCTGGTTGTATCCCCTCTGAAGCTGGTGCCTAGATTAGCATACGCGTACGCCACGCAGGAGCAGTTGCGAGCGCACGCCGCCGCGCACTCATTGGCGCTCATGTTCCTGACATGGACGAACTTGTCCGGCGCTTTCATGGCCGGCAATGCCAGGAAGACGTCCCCGTCGCCGCATCTCAGCTCGTCCTTCCGCTGGCACCCTCGCGAGAACGAGCCCTTGCTCCACTCTTCCATGCTCGCCGGACCGAAACCGTCGAGGTACTTGCACGTAGGCGCAGCCACCGTGTTGTCGCAGTAGCCGTACGGGCCACAGTAGCCGTAGTGGTTGCATTTCCGGGTCGGCCACTCCCCGTGGACAGTCCACGCCGAGGAGTTGCTGCTCCAGCTTTGAAGCTGGAATTTGCCGGAGTAGTTCAGGGCGTACCTGGTCAGGGAGGCGCCGTCGGAGAGGCTGTAGGGACACGGTGATTCCACAACATGTTTGACGTCCTGGTCTTATCTATCGGCCTGGAGCATGCCAAGATTCGGGTAGGATACTTTGCACAAACAACCTGTACACTGTATAGGCATCGAAGTGCACACGTACACTTTGTTGGCTTCATTATCCCTGCCCGTCTCTCCCCACGCGACAAGGCGGTACCTCCTACACCACCGGTCTTCCTCCACCGGTCTCCGCCGTGTCCCTGCCCTCTCCCTCTCCTGTCTACTGCTCCACCACCGGCACCCATGCCATTTCGGGACACCGGCGCTTCCTCCCGAACCTCTTGCTCCGCTACCGGTGACGCCTCCAAGTCCTCGCCGCCTCGCACTCCACCACCGCCGGCCCTCCTTCCAGATCCACCGGCCTGTGGCCTTCCACTGCATCCCGTTCTTCTCCTCCTCAGATCCGATGGTTCCACAAAAAAAGGGGATTTTCTTCAATAGATTTTCGTTTTTGTTTGGTTATTATTTTCGGAGCGGATTTGCATACGATTTTTAACGTCCGTGTTAGTGGATTTGCGTACGATTTTTTAATGTCCGTGTTAATGGATTTGTGCTTCTTAATGGATCCTAATTAGCGCTTTTAATCCTAATTCATACATGGAGTATTGTAGATCTAGGACTAATTCACACGGTTGGATTAGTTGAAGTTTCCATATATGGTTCAGATTTTGTTTTTTATATTTCTCCACTATTTTTTTGGGATGCTTCATGAGTCATGACAGATTTGATATTGTACAAAAGGTTTGGCAGGGAATATTGCTAAATCTTGGGAGTGTCTATTTGGCAGATAGCTGTTTTAAAATTCAAAAACAGACACATTTTCAGTCCAATAAATAGTTGATAGCTGTCAAACAAAACTCATTAAGAAAAAAGAGAAGAGACTCAAACAAAAGTGTCTGTTTCTTTCCTCCCGAACAGACAGATTTTCGGCCTCTCAGTACGAGTCCATTGAGCTCTTTGAGTCGTTGATTCTCTCTCTCATGTTCGGCCTTTCTCCAGTGACTATACAGAAGGCCTGATTAAAAAGCCCGCTGGAGACAAACTTAGCGTAGAAGCGACCACTCCAGCAAGAAATTGACGCCCCCTGACCTCGCGGCAAAACCTGCCCACCCCTTCATGCTTGGGGATCTCTAGATCGACGGATCCCCCAAAGAAGAAGAACAGAGCAAAACATCCGTGGACTAGTTATTGGTGAAATAAATGACCAAAAAAATATACTTACAAGGGAGTGTTATGTGCTGCGTGCCAAGAATTATTAACTTGTTATATTTGTTCTGGAGGATATGACATTATAACAAAATGTTTTTGTGTACTATTAGATATACACGGTGACAGTCGAAAACCAAACAATTATTCAACACCATACTGGATCAGGAAAACAAAATGTGCTACAAAATCACAGAGACAATATACCCCTACGATAGAAGAAAAAATCGTTCCATAACCTATTGTTGCCATGCTTCACTAAAGCAAAGAACATGCAGGAACAGAAAATCTGAAATATATAAGGTGGTTCCTCCTTTACCCGGTCTTGAAAACGTCTATCCAAAGTAAGAAAATGTTGAATAGGCGGAGTTCCCCACAAAAACCTTCCGGTAACTCAAGATCAAAGAAAAAGAATCAATAAGCTAATAAAAACACACTAAGAGTCAGTGAAGAAACTAAATATTGAAGTGACAGAAGGTGAGATACTGAAAAAAATAAACACGACAAACGAAAGCTCGTAGAGCAATGAGAAAAAGAAGAGAGAGAGAGAGAGAATGGTAAAAATGAAGAAGGTAGTGTAACTGAATAATAACTAAGAAAAAGGGAAGCTAAAATAATTAAATAATGAGATAAAGAGGAAAGGCAAAGATAAGAAATATTATTCTTATTACTAAAGAATCTGTTATCGGAAAGGCAAAGAAAATAAAATGAGATCGAAAGAACTAAGAATCTGAAGAAAGGCAAAGAAAAGTAACTAAGATAAAAAAAACTAAGAAACTGAACAGCTAAGAATCTGAAATAAAGAGATGATCAAGGCCTAAAGTAATAAGAATCTGAATACTGACTAAAGTAAGAGTGAGACATCTCAAAGAATGAACAATTGAGAGAAAAACTAAAGAAAGAAATGGAGATCGAAAGAACTAAGAAACTGAACAGCTAAGAATCTGAAGTAATGAGATGACCAGTGACTAAAGTAATGAGAATCTAAATACAAACTAAAGTAATTAAGAGTGAGACGTCATAAAGAATGAACAATTGATAGAAAAATTGAAGAAATGATATAATTAGAAAATGAGATAAAGAAATGAAAGATAGAAAACACTAAAGTACTAGAAGACACTAAAGTACAAGACTAGAAGAAATTACTGAGAAAGTAGAACACTAAAAGAAAGAGAAACTGAGGAGAGAAAATTAAAGAATCTAATATCTAACTGTGACATATCAGACATATTATATAGTCAGAAACCTAGCTAACCGAGACCTATAACCCAAGTATGAATTTGCACATGATCATTGATTGTGAGTTGGCCTGCAAAATCAATTACGTCCTGAGGAGATTGCCACCAAATTCAGAAATAACTTCCCTTCCAGATACATGAACTGCTTTACAAAGAAGTATTAAGCAAAATAATGAAGCTAAAGTCAACCTGACAAAATGGATATCAACCTAAGCAAAATCCTTGAGCACAAACTTAACATGTACATGACCAAAACAAAGATATGAACTAAGAAACCCTAGCTGCCTAAAATATGCACATCATAGTGACTCCCCAATTTCAGGACAACTGATAAAAATCTCCAAAACCAGGGGAGCCCAGCTACATGAATTGCTCTACATCCGTAAGAAGCAGAAGCTACTGCTAACAAAAAAAGCACTGAATTTCTCAGATCTGCCACAGACAAACAACACTGCACGGACACACAATTGTAGCGCGTGGAGCAGCTCTGCTTCCATGCTGCTGTTGGCAGGGGCCTCTCTCGTGCAAGGAAATGCGGCTGATGCGGGGATGAACGGCAACGCGTGACCGTGGCTGACTGACCGTGGTCGTACATGCTTCTACGAGCTGAGGCGTGCACGCGCATGGAGGAAAGCACAAGGCGGGCTAGCGCATGGCGCAGGGAATCTGCCGGTGGTTTGCAGCGATTTGGGTTGGGAGGAGTAGAACATGCGGAGACATGGGAGTTATAGGTGGCGATTTGGGCGCGCAGATGACGAGGAGCAAAAATCAAAACAATACAACAGCCATGGGACGATGGGAGGAAGCCGGTGGAAATACCCAAGTCGTCGGCGACGCACATGCCTTCCACGCTCGCTGATCGAGGGTATCCTCCCCTTTGCCGCCGCATCTCTCTCCATCGCTGATATCACCGGCTGCTGTGGGGACCCGAATCTCTCCAAGGATGTCCACTCGGCTCGCGGCGCACCACCTCCTCCGGCACCATCTGAGCTGGCTGCGGCGACGCCGCTGCTATCTCTTCCATAGCTACCGCCTCTCCCTCTCCTGGGGAAGACGAGACAGAGCAGTGGCCTGCAGAAAACAGAGTTGAAATGAAGTTTTTAAAAACAAAAGCAAAACACTCAGACAGAACCGGACGAGACGACCGACGACTTGAGGCCGCGCTGAGATTCGTGAGAATCATCCAACGCCCCAAAAAGTGACTGTTTCTCAATTTTAAAACAGCCAGCTGTTTATTAGAAAAAGTGTAAATCTTACTATTTGGTAGCGTTGGGCGCGTCGTCAGTACTAACATGGAGGATTCCAGGTCCTAAATTTCTGCAATATGAAAAACGTGAGGGGTATGCGATGCAAAGGAGGAGGGGCTTACTAAGTTGAAAAGGACATAGCCTAAGGTCTTCTTTATAATGTTAGATGGGAGTTGCACGAATCATGATGTTAGATTGGACCACTGAGGATAAGCCCGAGACGTCTATACGTGGGCGGAGTTTGTTTTTCGGAGGCTGTAGGTCGAGTAGATCTACTCGTCGTTGCGGACGATTGACTAGTAGATGGCGTTGCTGTCGTTCGCCTGGTACGGGCCTGACACCCCGAATCCGTCCCACGGGGCGCTGCGGTACACCGGGCGCGACCTGTTCCAGACGAATAACTGGAGGAGGGTTCTCGGGTCGCTTCCGAAGGTAAAGTTCCCCGGTGAGGGGTCATCGGGGCCCTTCCAAGACGCCAAGCTCTCTCAGTCGCCTGTCTTGAAGTTGGCCCCGATCTTCATGCCTGGGAGAAACGTGTCGGTAGGATGTTCGAAGCTTTGCCATAAGGTGCTGCCGTTGGGCGACCGGAGAATAAGGTTGCCGGTGTTCAGAAGCACCGCCGTCGTCGGTGAAGAGGATGAAAAGGAGCTCGTGGGCATGTTGGTCGTTCAGAGGACGCGCCCCTCGTTATTACCGACAACTAATGCAAGATTAGAAGTGTTGGTAAGGGAGAGCGCCGGCGCAGACAAGGTGCTGTTTGTGATGGGGGTTTCTTGGTTGGCAACCCACACCACGGTGAGCTCGGGGATGGCGTTGTACCATATGCCGAGGTACACGTTGCCTGGAGTAGAATTCGAAGGGGAGAAGAAGCCCAAGGCGAACGCGCCACCATTGGAGACGAGGGTTGTGCCAGGGGTGAGCGGCTTGCCGGGGGCAAGTGTGTCGGCGGGTGCACTCGTCCGCAGGAAAACAAGGATCAGGATCGTGGCGCGGTAGATGGGAGCGAACCAATCCATCGGTCAGGCCTAAAAGAGTTGCAGTACGTGCGTGATGTGAATTTTAGAAGCTAACTAGTACTGGGATCTTATCTTATGGTGCTGCTTGTCCAGAACTTGCTCCGTCATTGCTCTACCATGAAAAGGCAAATTGTTAACATTTTTTACGAATGACTCATTCATATGTTACATCACCAGATACTTACTTAGGCTCGATGAGGAAGCAAACACGATTGAATAATATAAACTTTTGATTTACTCAACTCTGTATGTATAGAATTATTCCAAATGCAACTTTTTTTCTTATGAATGACTTGCTCAAATGTTGGGCTATCACGTACTCAGGTGGGGTCGATCAGGACGCAAATGGAACGCGCTAGCCGTCGGCCGATTGGCTGACTAAGCGCCAGCTGACTTGTGGGTTTGCTGCACGTGGGGCCGCATGTCAGTGACTCAAAGTCACGTGCCGTTATATCTGAGCCCGGCTGCTCCGCGAGCTACCTTGTCCCATGGGTGGAGCCCAACAAATGTTGTGTCGGACTAACTTCTAGCAATTTTAATGTTGTTAAAACATTTACATGAGTGACGCTGACTCAAATTTAAAATAAATTCAAATCATTGATGAAAAAGTTAAACTTGTACAATGAAAGTCATATAGTACCGGATGCGCCGGTACGCAAGACAGTCGCCAGGGAAGCGACCAACAAAACCCATCTAGGATTCCGTCCCCTCGCCGGTGACGCCGCTGGTCCGCTCCGCCTCCGGTGGCCTTAGGGTCTTGGAGATGTGGCGGACCACGACCTCTCGCCGGCGGAAGGGTTTTCGTTTTTATTTAGGCTTTTTTCCAGTGTCTTTTTCGAGATGTTGAGGCGACGGCTGTATACTAAAGTCAAAATAAGGTCCTCTCCGCCCTATCCTCGCTCCGGTGATGTGTTTAGCACCGGCGGAGGACGCGTGGAGTCGTGTGTCCGACGAATCTCTTGGGATTCAGTCGTTTTCAGTATTCGTCAATGTGGTTTGAGGTCAGTCTCTTCTGATCTACGGTTATCATCTTTGGCGATGGTTGTTGCTCTGGTGTGCTGGTCCTTTGTGGCCTTAGCACGACGACTTCCCGTCTGTCTACTATAACAAGCTCAACTACGACAAGCATTGCCCGACTCCGGTGATGGAGAGGCGAGGACGGCGGCGCGCCTTCCGCTCGTGCTAGCGTCTGTAGTCGTCGCTAGGTGGTCCAATGACATATTTGTAATTTCTATTGCTTTTAAGGTTCTTTGTACTGCTGTTGATGATTATTAATAGATCGGTGGAATTCACAAAAAAAACCATGCGAACAACAAAGGTAAAGAAATACATGAAAAGGTGTTTAAAAAACCTAAAAAAAATTACCACATGGATACAATGTGCATCATTTAGGTCACAAACTCACAAAGTTTCAAATTGAAATTTTGAACAAATCTCAAGAAACATAAATGAATATTTTAGCTCTCGTAGTAGAATGCGCTCAATTCATGGTCCAACTTCAAATAAGTACTATTCATAACGTGGTTTGTCTTCTTTATTCTTGAGCCGTGGATAGAATTTCAAATTTAAACTTTGTGACTCGCGTGGTAGATATGTGGTGTATCTTTGCGCTAAATTTGTTTCGAAATATTATACAAAATGTTTCTTGTACTTTCCTACTGTGGGTGTACCGGCCGATTGCACCAATTAGATTGGTGCATAACACATGTTCTATGTGTAGTGCAATCTTGTTAGGTTTTCTCTCGGATTGGATTAGTCCCATATGATTTTTTTTGTCAAGTCCCGCATGGAGTCAACATGAGAAACATCTCAGAGAAATTGCAAAACAAGATGAACACATAGTTATTTGCAGATCTAGATGAGAAATAGCTTCATGTAAGATACCCGGAATTAGGGTTTGTATAGAATATATTATTTTAGGGTTTGTGCTTGATGAATAAGAGAGAGATGATCCTAGATGCCAACACGGCTGGACTTCCATATGATAGCATAGTAAACACTATGACTTGAAAGGAAAATTACGTAAAGAAGTAAAAACTAGTTTGCCTAAAAAGACAATAAGCAAAGTGGTATCTTCTCATCTCGACGTTGATGCCTTTAGTGATCACCGTTTATTACCCGGTGAATAGGAATACTCTCTGTAGATGCCCCCTTCTTAGTAGTTTTTTGTCCTCAAGGAGCTGAGTTTGCTTCATGCCTTTCTTCCACTGTTGAGATAAAAAACAGGGAAACCTTTTTGATAAAATCAGCATCTTCCCATATAGCTTATTTGGCTAATAAAGTTTCTCATTAAATCAACCAATGAACGACAACAACATTTTTTCTTGGTATATGCCTGATCTACAACACTGCGGCTGGTGTTGTATGAATCTTCCCTCGTCATTAGTCAGATAAACCTGGCTCATAATGCCACTATGGCCATTGTGTTTCTTTAATTGACGGATGTGGAAACCGGATGGATTTTGATTCCTTCTAGCGACAACAATTTTTAAGCCATGTTGCCCACTTTCTCCATGAAACGAAATTGTCCACAATATTTTCTATGGAGTTTGATAGTTTCCCTGACACCAAACGGTATCATTCAATATGGTTGCACTGTGATATAGACCATATTTCAAATTTCCAAGGTCCTTTCACTTCCATGTAAATCTACAAACTTATTCATTCTAGCTAAAGTTTGAGCTATGTATTTTTGAGTTGTTCTAACATTTCTTTCTTTGATGCTATGAATTCATTTGCATCCAATTCAACAAGGCTACGAACAGATAACTCACTGATTTGTGGACGAGAAAAATCATATAAATCATGAAAAGGTGGGATACTCAAAGAAGTCTGGAAAGAGGTGTTCTACTAGAATTATGCCAAAGAGATCAAGCCACCCATTGGTTTGGTTCATTGAAAATCGTACACCTCAAGTAGGATTCTAGACATTGGTTTATCCTCTCAGCCTGTCCATCAAACTGAGGGTGGTAACCTGAACTCAATCTTCATTTAACTTTGTTTCATGTAAGACAACTAGGATTTTTGATTGTAAGTGTCTATCCTTGCAAATTACCAGCCTTCCCTTGTATCTTAACAATCCAGCAAGAAAGCGCTGGAATTATTTCAATAGACACCGAAACTGTTTCGGGTGAAATTGCTGAAATTGGTTCTGTATGTAATATTAAAATGTTGCTGGGGGTTTTATGTGAATGTTTGTTAATTAAAGTAATTAACAAAATTTTGAATAAAATTAATAAAAGAGTTTTATTAAATGAGAGAGCATTAAATTTGGAGAAATTTAATGCATTTAAAGTGGAGACTTTAAAAGAGAATGTGAAGGGGCATTTTAATGTGGAGGGGGTTACCACCACATGAATGGGGGAGGTGAAGGGACACCCTCCATGGGCGCCGGCCATGGGAGGGGTACCCTCCCCTCCTCCTATAAAAGGCCCCCCTCTCACACCTTCATACTAACACCTCCTCGTGAAGGATATCTCTCCTCCTCTAGTATTATTCTCCCATGGTCTCGGATTAGCGAGGTACATGTTCCCGGTGGCTTTATATGGAAAGGAGTTGCTGCTTCCGCTGCTTTGCTGGAGCAAGGGACGGAGGTTGTCGGGGTACCGGACGTGTGTGTGATCACGGATGCACCGCTGCTTTGCGGTGCTGGACTTGGTGGTGCTGGACTTGCTGGAGCTGGATCTGATGGACGTGTTGGAGCCGGACCTGCTGGACTTCATCACGATCTTGAGATCGGCAAGCGTACGACTACATCATCCACGAGTTCCTACTCGTTAACAAAACTCGTTGTCTTTGAAGGTAAGTTCTCCATGGATGTATATCCACTCATTGCTCTGTATCTAGTAGATAGATCTTTGCGTATAGTTCTCATCGTAGGAATTTTTTTGTTTTCTATGTTGCGAACCCAACAGTGGTATCAGAGCCTGATCTATGCGTAGTTGCTTTGCATGAGTAGTACACATATGTTTATATGTGGGCGGTGATGATCATGTTATTGCTTCTTATATGTACTTTGGATATTGGTGGCATAGTGGGATGAAGCGGCCTGGACCAACCTTACATGTCATCGTACATGAGACCGGTTCCACGACTGACATACAACTAGTTTTGCATAAGTGGCTGGCGGGTGTCTGTCTCTCCTATCTGATTTACAACGAGTTGCTAATAACTTGGTTATTCTCGTTGTGGTTCCATGTTCGTAGGTAAGAACGGTTCTATCTCCCAAAGCCCTAAGCCACGTAAAACTTGCAATGGATAAATTAGAGGCGTCTAGTTTAGATCGTTGCTGGGCTAGTGTCATGATATGGTAATGTTGTAAGTAGATGTATGATAGATACTCTTACAACACATCTAACGTGTAAGTTCCATAGACCTTGGCCTTACACACAAAGGAATGATAGAGATCATACCATGATGCATATGATAGAGATAAAATGCATGAACCATATCATCCCACTTTACACATTAGATGTTTGCATCTTATATTGCTAGTTTGGAGCTTTTAGTAGCATTAAGATGATCCCTCATTTAAATATCAAGATAAAATATGTTCTTCCTTAAGTATGCACCGTTCTATGGATCGTGTTTCAAGACATCACGTGATGATCGGGTGTACTCGACTCTATGCTTTCATACAACGGGTGTAAGACAGCTCACGCGGGTACTAAGGTTCTTACTTGGCGAGCCTAGCATGTACAGACATGGCCTCGGAACACGGACCGAAAGGTTAAGCATGAGTCATATAGTTGATATGATGCTCATATTAATGCTCGCCTTTGAAGCTACACCGACTCACGTGATGATCGGACTTGGTGTAGTGGATTTGGTTCATGTAATCACCAAAAAGGCACGTGGGATGTCATTTTTGAGTGGGAGTTCATTTCTAATTTGGATTAGTCAAACTCAATTTGTCATAAACTAAATCGAAGTGATTTTGCATAATTTGTTGTAATCATTGGCGTATGTTCACTACCTTATGCTTAGTTTTAATTAAGATAAGAGAACTATAGAATTCTAGATATTTACTTTACGAACTGGTATCGTATTGTTTTGAATGTCAATTTAAAGTTTATAAGTCCTATTGCAAACTTTCAGCAAACTCTATTTACTTCATGAAGTTTAATAAGTAGTATTAAATTAAGAGTAAGAATTCCAACGTTAGTATCTAAAGTATCATGTTTGCCTCCATGATTATTGATATTCAAAAGTTGTTTCAATATCAAGATTATATAGGAGCTGAAAAATTATTTTAGAAACCATCATGTATGGAAGATATTGTGATATCTGAAACAATATTTTTGGTTGCATTATGATAGGGTATAATTTATCAAAATACATGTTCTCATATTGTATGAGAATTTGTGAAGGATGGAGATGCTAGGCATCCGGATTTCTCGAAAGGGTTTTGGGAACTAACATTATACTCGCGATTCTTCCTTATAGACTATAGTAGCTTGATCATGAAAGTTGTCATGATAAGGATGAATAGAAGATGTAGGTAAAATGTTTACTACACTAAAAGATTACTAAAGAATGGATTTTTGAAAGAATGCCAAACATTTGATGATGGTGATCCACTTCGAAGTGCAAGTCCAAAGATATTAGTATTTGACTATATACAAGCTTTGTACTATGTGTCATGTGAATGACACCACTATTGATGTTGATAGATTCTTTTAAAAGAAAAGGAATTGCTGAAAGATAATCTATAAAATATTTGGCAGAAAATAAAAGGTTGGAGATGTCCAACTTAGGTATATAGAATATATACATGTTATGGCTGTATTCCTTGCTTATTAAACAATGTGGTTCTGAGGTATTGGATACCGAATTGGTTGGTGTGAAATATCATACAGAACAACACAATTCATGAACTGCAACGGCCTAAGTAACTGGCAAAAGAATAAGTGATGATGTTCATCGAAAACAAATAAAGTGTTATTGTGTTTTTCGTTGTCGTCAAACCTAGCCTTTAAGATTTGTTTTAATAATTGTTATTTTGTTCCGGTATTACGAGAACAATGGTTGTTCAAATAATTACCGTATTCCATTAAGGATGAATGAACTTTTACAAGTCTAGTGGGAGAAATCACATCCATAAACACTATTGCTAAAATGTCACAAGACAAATGATTAAAAGATCACTTATGAAGTGACATCGCTGTTTTAAATTATATTGGAAAGAAAACATGAAGAAACTTCATGTTGATGGAATTTTGGAGTCTTTGATTTTGATCAATTGACGCTTGTGAAACTTTCCTCGAGATAATTGAAACTCTGTCCATAGGCCAAAGAGGAACGAATGACTAACTTATTGGATATTATACATATTGATGTATATAGTCTATTATGTGTAGCCATATGCGATGGATCGTTTTGCTTCATATGCTTTCTCCAAAAATTTGAGTGAATATATCTATATATTTACTTAATAAGGAAGAAGTATGAAACATTTGAAAATTGTTCAAAGACTTTCAAGATGAAGTGAAAAATCATTGTAACAAGAAAATAAAAGAGTTTATGATTTGATCATAAAGGAAGATATTTAAGTTACATGTTTAGCAAAACACTTAAGATTTGAGGAATTGTTCCATGATTTGTGTTTCCCGGTAAACCATAGGAGTATGGCATATTCGAGAGATGAAATCAAACCATGTTTGACATGGTAAGATCAAAGGTGTCATTTATAAAACTGCCATTATGTTTTAAGGATTGAAGCTTTAGAGACTACTGCTTTTACACTAAAAAGAGCACCATCGTGATCCGTTCAAATGACACCATATAAGTTATGGTTTGGGATAAAACCCGAATTGTCTTTTCTTAAATTTTAGTATGCTAAGTAAAATGTTTACAACCAAAGTCGGATAAGCACGTCTTTGTAGGTTATCCCAAAGAATCTGTTGGTTATTTCTCCATAACACCAAGGACAAAAGAGTTTGTTACTTGGAATGTCAAGTTTCTTGAGAAGGAATTTTTCGCGAAAAGTTAAGTGGGAGGACAATAGAAATTTGATAAGGTTGTTGAACCTTAGCTATATATGCTAAGTAGCGCAGCGCCAGAAAGTGTCCTGGTGGCGGCCACAATGCTCATGGCTCCCGTGATTACAAAGGTTGTGATCCCGGAGATTAGAGTTCCTATTGAATCGTGTGGGTCGGTAAGAATCAAATAGTGTGATTTGATAAGCAAGTCGTTATTGTTTTGACAATGATGAACCGACTACATGTAAAGAAGCGATGATGGGCCCTGACTCCATAAAATGACTAGAAGTCATAGAATCCGTGATAGTATCCATACACGAGAAATCAAGTTTCTGAACTTGGAAGACCCTCCGGAAAGGCGTGAAGCCTATCGGTCGTGTTTGGATCTATAAAGAAATAGACATGGATGTTTAACATCTATGAAATAGTCGACATGTCAGAAAGAATTTTACGACAATGTTCAAGGAGTTGACTATGACAAGATTTGAACTTTCATAGCGATATTTAGTCTTGACGGATTAATGTAGCAACCACTACATATAATTTGATGTATGGTAGTTGAACAAACAAAACAATGTTCTTCTAATAGAATGGTTATCTAGGACGTGTACAAGACACGGTTCGAAGGGTTTTGTTAATTCAAAGGGTGCTAAAAGGGCATGCAAACTTCAATAGTTGAAGTAAGCATAGCGGAGTTGGAATCTTCACCATGATAAAACTGTTAAAAGAGTTTAAATTCATCGGAGATGATGAAGATGCTTGCATTTGAAAGAAATTAAATGGGAGCGCTGAGACATATTTCTAATACATTATGTAGAGAACATATTGTTGATTGTAAATGATATACTTGTATTGACACAAGTTAAGAATTTCATTAAAATAAGATTTCGATGAAAGACTTGGGCAAACCCGGAATATTTAGCATCAATATCTATATGGATAGATTGAGGTGCTAATATGGTTGTGCCAGACATACATATATGAGATATTGAAAGGGTTCAATATGGAAACAACAAGAAAGGTTCTTGCTGCATGGAAATGATTGTATCAAGATTCAAGTGTTTCAACACTTGGTGAGTAAAATCACATGAAGATTTTGATCGATTGTACCATGATATGCATATATCTAGAATGTCCTATGCTCTAAATGTTATGAGCACATACCAAAATGATTCATAAGATGATCATTGGACAATAGTAAAGATATTCTTATGAGCTTTGGAAGAACTAAGAATATATCATGTATAAGTGACAAATAGTTAAAGGTAGTTCATTATAAAGTGTTACATTGATACTAGTTTTGTCACAAGATACAAATTAAATTTATCTCAAATTAGACTATGGGTGGCACAATGTAATGGAAAGGATGTTCCATGATGGATTTGGATAAGTTCCAAAGGTGAAACATTGTGACGGATACTACAACAAAAGGCTAACTATATGACTGCTATGGTAGCAGCAAAGGAGGGCATTTGTGTTAAGTAGTTTGTTATCAAACTAGGTGTGGTTCAAAGTGGGCTAATACTATGAAGATATATTGTATGACAATAATACCAACATATTTTAACCCGAACGAACTAAAGGTCTCACCAAAGGACCAAATTTATACAATGCCATCTCATTTGAGAATGAGTGATGCGTAGAGACGCAAAGACATGCAAATACACACGGACCTGAAAGTGCCAGATCCAGAGATTATGTTAACCACTAGCAAACGTGTATATTCAACACCTAGGTGTTGTATATACAAGTTTACAAACTAGATTATTGACTCTAGTGCAAGTGGGAGACTGAAGGGAATATGCCCGAGAGGCAATAATAAAGTGGTTATTATGTTATTCCATATTTATGATAAATGTTTATTTTGCATGCTATAATTGTATTGATCGGAAACGTCAATACATGTGTGTTTAATAAACAAATAAAAGGTTCCTAGTTATGCCTCTCTTATAGACTAGCTCGTTGATTAACAAGATGATCAAGGTTTTCTGATCATGGACATTGGATGTTGTTAATAACGAGGTCACAACATTGGTGGAATGACGTGATGAACATTCATCCGAAGTATAGCATTACGATCAAAGTCATTATGTTTATATTGCTATAACATCATACGAAGTAATCTTTATCCTTAGACCATGAGATCATGTTAATTGCTAACACCGGAAGAGTATCTTGAAATATCAAACGTCACACGTAACAGGGTGACTATAAAGATGGGTTAAGTGCTACGAAGGTGTTATGTTGAGGCTCATGGATCAAGAGTGGAATTTGTCAATCCCGATGACGGATAGATATACTCTGGACCCTCTCGGTGATATACATTGAAATAGCTTGCAAGCAAGTGATGTGATCACTAGAATGTTATATCACGGGAACGAGAAAAGAGTGCATGTCGGTAACGAGATCAAACTAGGTATTTGGATACCGATGATCGAATCTCGGACATATATTATATCATGAGACAAAGGGATTTAGTTATTAGCGTTAAAGGTTCTTACGATCACAGAAGTCATCGTTGAATGTGTAGGAGTCAGTATGGATCTCCAGGTCCCGCTTCTGATTATTGATCTGAGAGGGGTCTCGATCATGTCTGCATTATTCACGAACCGTAGGGTGACACACTTAAGGGATACCGACACCATTTGGAGCAAATATGTTTCAGATAAAGATTTAAGAAAGCGCTGGAATTATTTCAATAGACACCGAAACTGTTTCGGGTGAAATTGCTGAAATTGGTTCATGTAATATTGAAATGTTGCAGAGGGTTTTATGTGAATGTCTGTTAATTAAAGTAATTAACAAAATTTTGAATAAAATTAATAAAAGAGTTTTATTAAATGAGAGAGCATTAAATTTGGAGAAATTTAATGCACTTAAAGTTGAGACTTTAAAAGAGAATGTGAATGGACATTTTAATGTGGAGAGGGTTACCACCACATGAATGGGGGAGGTGAAGGGACACCCTCCATGGGCGCCGGCCATGGGAGGGGTACCCTCCCCTCCTCCTATAAAAGGCCCCCTCTCACACCTTCATACTAACACCTCCTCGTGAAGGATCTCTCTCCCCCTCTAGTATTATTCCCCCATGGTCTCGAATTAGCGAGATACATGTTCCCGGTGGCTTTATCTGAAAAGGAGTTGCTGCTTCCGCTGCTTTGCTGGAGCGAGGGACGGAGGTTGTCGGGGTACCGGACGTGTGCGCGATCACGGATGCACCGCTGCTTTGTAGTGCTGGACTTGGTGGTGCTGGACTTGCTGGAGCTGGATCTGATGGACGTGTTGGAGCCGAACCTGCTGGACTTCATCACGATCTTGAGATCGGCAAGCGTACGACTACATCATCCACGGGTTCCTACTCGTTAACAAAACTCGTTGTCTTCGAGGGTAAGTTTTCCATGGATGTATATCCACCCATTGCTCTGTATCTAATAGATAGATCTTGGTGTATAGTTCTCATCGTAGGAATTTTTTGTTTTCTATGCTGTGGACCCAACACCATCCAACGCTGCTCCACATGCGATGCTCCTAGGAGAGAATGCGATACTGATACCGTAGCACCGCCATCGCCCGACCCGAAGATCTTAGGTTTTCCCCCGGAGTAGCACGATTGAGGTCGTCACAAGGTGCACGGCGATGCCTTCATCAAGGTAACGACGTGGTAACGCCGCCATCGCCTGCCAATGGCTCGGTTTTCACCGGCACCTAGGTCTCCCCGCCTCGCTGCTGGGACTGGAAGACGGATCGCGAGATCTGCCAATCCAGCCACAGGCCGGCCACCTTCGACGGAGAAGATGTCCACCTCCACCAAACCCAGGGCCTCCACCCCGGGCGCCCTCATGATGCAAAGTAGGCCGCAAAATACCTCAGGACGACAACGACCGACGTCGTGGAGGCGAAGACGTCATCGATCTAGGAAACCTAGATCTCGATAGCATCCGCCGCCCCGCCGCACAGGGACCGCTGCCGTCAGAGCACTGGTTGTCGCCCACCCGCCATCATTGCTGGAGATCCGCTGGAGCGCCACCACCGAAGCCTGGATCTCGAGCCGGAGGGAAACCACCACCGCCGCCGCGCCCGCGGGCCTTTGCCCGGCGACGCCTATGGCGACGGCGGCGCCATGGAGAGGAGGGGCGCGGGGAGGGCCCGGAGCGAAGGAGGAGGGGCACCCCGGGGGCGGCGGCGGCGCCGCCTCGGGGGTGGGTGGGAGTCGGGGTTGGGTAAGAATAACGACGTATCAATAGACACTCAACTAGTAAATTGATAAAGGCAGTATTATTTTGATTGCGCCTAAGCCTCGGTCAATTTTCTAAATTTGTTTGTCTAGGAAAATGTTCAGGTTGATCAAAAAATCTACATGATGCAAAACACTGTAGCATTATTTCTTGGAGTTAGAAGAATTATTTACACAGTTCTAATTTTTTTCAATGTAACAATAAAAAAAATATTATTGTAGTAGTTAACTGGTGAACAAAAAGTCGTAGTTTCCAAAATCGAGAGTGACATACATATATATCTATGAACGATTGTTGGAGCACGTAAAAAATAAGATAAGAAATCAAATTAAAAAACAAGTAAGTAAACCAAAACCCCAAAGAAAGAGAAAGGGAAAAAAGGATAGTGCTATGGATCCTTGTTGTGCCTGAGCCTAACTACCGTCGTCACTTGTGCGGTAACGGACAGGACTGAGCTAATCCGTAGTAACACATTTAACCTTCAGACTTCAGTGTTGTTGTGTGGAGGTTAGTGAGACCAGTACCACTGTACCTTATGACCACATGACTTCGCATATACATTTTGCAAATTTATCAGTTTGAAATGGCTTCAGTCTTAGAATGAGAGTAAGCTAGCTTAGTAAAGTTGATCATCAGTGGCTGCTGCCTAGAGTTATTAGCGTTGGCTAACAGCTCTCAAAGATGATCACCAAACGGGCAAAATTGCCATTTGAATTCTGCCCGAAAACTTACCGATATCTGGGAAACATTCATACCAAAACATGTAGATCAGACCTGAAAACAGAGCAACACAGAGGCAAAACCATGGGCAAAGACAAAGCAAATAACAGGGGAAAAAAAGCAGAAATAGCAGACAGCAAGCATGAAATGGCAGATCATTCTACAGTCTAGACCATCATTCTCCAAGATACAATAATTATAGGACGAAACATTGAAACTAGGAGCTGGCACTCGAAAATAACACCAGTTCAGCAGTCATTAATACTTCATACACACATCACCCAAATTAGAAGACTTTAAGATGATGGCATGAGATAAACAAGGAACCGAAGTTGTCTTTGTGATTCTTTGCATCTTTGGCAGTCATCCGGCATGATCAAGCTTGCAGCATATATAAGAGGCATGTACCCACTCTGTTCAAAAAAGAAATGTTGAAATTAGAATGCAAATTGAATATTTTTTAGTTAAAAAAGAATGGTTTAAAATAAGCATTTAGTTACGTAATAGCTAGTCCTAGTGTTACTAAGACATACTCTATACAAGATCATCTCGCAGGCACGATTATTACTATTGCTAATTTTCCCATAAATACATGTTTGAGAGTTGTTGTCTTTAGAGAACCAACTACGCTAATGGAGGTTGCACAAATTGATAGGCTTTTTATACTATTAGTACAAAATGAAAACTGGTAATGCAAGCACAATGAGGAATAAAACGTGTCCTACCTCTCCTCTTAAAGATCAACTCCTGAGTTTTGTTCACTGCTGCTCAATAACATGCCCTGCATCAACAAAATAAAACCGCATCAATATCGAGTGAAACCATAGGCTTAACATAATAAATAACTTAGATTACATGACTGATGTAGGCCGAGGGCATTAACATAAATAATTGAATGGCAGAGAAACCATTCAAGAGCTAACTAGTAACTAGTCTAGGACTGTCCTATATGATGAGTTGAAGCAACCGAGCAAAGTCCGGAGAACAAGTAGTGAAGCTGGTCAACATGTGAAAAGGATGGTCCTTTGATACCCACCATGAATCCGATTTTTTTTTTGAAATTGACGCTTTATTATTTAAAAGGTTTAAACATTACACCTGGCATTTGCATAACTAGGATGCACACATCCGACAAGTATAATTAAGCATCGCAACATATAGGAAAATTTTGCTACAGTGCACCGTTATTTTCTGTCATTTGTGACTGTCCGATTATGTCTTTGCCAGATACCATTACAATTTTATGGCACATTTGCCAGAACACACCACGTGGCCAAAATAGGAAAGTTTTAGCACTTTTGCTCGGGTGACCATGTTATGCCGGGTTTGAACAAAATGTGCCAAACTTTCCCTTTTTAGCCGTGCGGTGTGTTTTGGCAAATGTGCCATAAAATTGTAATGGTACCTAGCAAAGACACAATTGTGCGGTGTGTTTTAGCAAACGCCAGAAAATAACGGTGTCCTGTAGCAAATTTTTTCTCCTTTTTTACAGGACATTTGTGGAGTTGTTATACGTATTAAGATTTACATGACTTGCACATAAAATGTCAAGGAAATTCAGATGAGACAACTAGAAATTCTCCTTTTCTACTAAATGAAGATCCACATGAAAAGGGCATAATCAACATAGAAAATTGACAAGAACAAAAGGGAACCTAACGTAACAAAGTCTGCATACATAGTTTCCAGAAAAAATTGTGACCCACTCAACCATTTGAGCTTCTTTTTGGATAAAAATATGATGGTTTGTGCACATAATTTCAGCAGAAAGCATAATTAGCTAGTTAACAATTATGCCCATGTTTGCAGGCAAGACTCATACTCACCAGAGTTAAGATAAAGATAGCATTCCACGGAAGAATATGCACCAAAGATGTTGTGTATTTGTGTGCATGTATCATTAGGTGGCGAGACCTCATGTGACAGGCTCACAATCATTCTTTTTAGCATCGGCGCACATTTGAACATCAGCTTCAAGAAATCAATCTCTTGATCATATCCTTCGAAGCCATTAATCTCCACTTCTTGAAGAGCATTCAGGGAGATAGTTTTGGATCTCCATTCTAGGTTGTCACAAGCACAATCTAGTGGGCATTCTTGTTTCAGCTAAAACCAAAAAGTCATACATTAATTAGTAGACAACGTACTAGTGAGATAGATAACCAGAGCAACAAAGAGCAAACAATTACCATTGATCTCTGTAGGACGACCCTAAGCCTCCGAATCCTCCTAAAACCTTGATTCATCCCAAGGAGATGAAACACAAATGCTCCAAAAACATGCCCCTTTGTTTTGAGATGTAGCTCCAAAACGTAGAACTTGACAATAATCATATGCTTCTCTATCTCCTGCGTAGAGTCCTCCACTTCACCATGAACAATGGACGAGGTCTGGAAAGGTAAAATATATCGTTTAGAAATTTTAGTTCAGCCAGAGCCTGCAGAAAATTAAGCATGAGAGAGGAAACACACAATGCGGGCATGAATGTGCAGCGAAGCGAGCTCTCTTTGTCTCTCTGCTCTCTGCAGCATCAGTTTCGTAATTCGCCAAAGACCAAACTTAATAGAGTAATAGGACCACTGCCATGAGACCTTCTCCACCATGGGTGCCAAGATAGAGATGTTGACCTCGTCGTTAACCCTCAAGGACACCGCAAGTTGCCTAAGGTCGGGGACAACAAGGTCGACAGTGTCTATACATACTTGGGTGGCTTCCACAAAAAGCTCTTGCAGCGACGCTGAGTGGACCGACATGAAGGTTTTGATGTCGTCGTTGCTTCCATGATCATTGAACTTTAGCCTGAGCACGCGCAGGAGCGGGCACCAGGGGAGCAAGGAGTCGAAGCGGACGTGGCAGCCCGAGAGTGACAATGTCTGGAGCGCAGGAAACTTGACATCGGCCGGCAGCTGGAGGAAGAACATGGGCGAGTCGTATACCAAGCGCGACGGAACGACAAGGACGAGCTCCTTCGGCTCGAGCAGCGCGGCGGCGCGCAACAGCGAGGTGACGCCGGCAGCATCGGGCCTGGGCTTCATGTCCGCGACGCGGATATCGAGGAGGGAAAGCCCCGCAGGTGGGCGAGAGACACGGCCGAGAGCCGCTTCGAGCGAGGGGCACAGGGCGTCGCGGAAGATGATGTGGCGGAGGCTGGCCCAGAGGCCGCGCCACCGGCGGGAGAGGACGCCGGTCCGCGCGGCGGCGCGGACGCATCCGAGGCGCGCGAGGATGAGGAGGAGCATGTCGTCGTCTAGGGCGCTGATGCGGTCCCATCCGGCGGCGCCACCTGGGCCCAGCTGCTCGGAGGAACGCCGGAGACGGACCGGGATCGGCTCCATCAACGCCAAGATCAGTCCTCCGGGCTAGCAGAACGGGGGAAGCGGCGTGCCGGCGTGGGACTCCGTCACTCCGGATCACAGAAGCACAGCGGCGTCGTAGGGACTCCGGAGCTCAGCTACACGGTGATCTGGAACTGGGTGTTGGCGAGAGGTCGAATGGATGGGTGGAGAAATGACGACGGCGGCCGGCCAAGTAACGATCCAAAAAAAAGAGCGCGCCGCCAGCGCCAAGCCGCTCAGGTCTCGTGCGCGTGTGAAATGTGACGGGTTTTGCTTCCTTTCCTTTTCTTTCTATATTTGAGCGGCATGGGGATTGGAGAGACGCGGCTCACAGGAGATATCCGTTTCCTGTCTACGGCATGGGGATTGGAGAGACACGGCAGGTAGGGCACGCAGTGTAATAAACCGATTAATTCTGAATTTCTATCTGAATCCACTATGTTTTCCCATTCAAATACTGCCCCGTCTCAAACTAGATGTCGCAGATTTATTAAAATTTAAATAAATCTATATACTAAATAGTATCTAAATTTATCCAAAATTTGACAAATCTATGACATCTATTTTAAGATGAAGGGAGTATGTTATTCAATGTATATCCGCAGCCGAGTCGGTAATATGTAATTGGTAACACTCCCTCGATCCGAGAGAAAAATATGTTACACCCCCATCGATTTCCTCCCATATTCTATAAAGTCGGGTTAGGAACCGATCATTACCCTAATCAATTTCATCCTTATAAAGCAATTGTCTATCTATAGGGTATGTTGTCTTTTTTTCTTAAATCAATGTAGTCATCAAGTTTATACTCTTTTTAGTTGTCGATGTCTCATACTCCCTCCATTTGGCATTATAGGTCTAGGGAACTAATTTGGCTGACCCAAGAGACGAACACTTTAGAGAATCTTTGTATGACTTCTTTTGCAAATTGATTCCAAGACCAACTATTGCTTGTCTAAATATGAACGTCTGAGCTACACAATAGCAGGACCAAGGAAATATTATTGAGCCAGATGCACTTTATATTCTTCAGGAGCAAAAACCATTTGATAATACTTTTCATAGCGTCTATTCTATCCTGCAGGGTTATCTCCATCGAAACATGCCATATGAGGACCTTTAGTGATAGATTTCAAGAATTGCATCTTCAACTCTTTTTCATGATCCCTTGCATAACCTTCCCACATTTTCCGTATCCATGGTTGTTGCTAATGAAAATTTTAGAAGGCACGAGTCGATACTTGCTTTGAAGTTGGAGCATGTGACCGAGCTTGATTTCTGTTAGGATAGCAAGACCAAAAGGGGTTGATCGTCTGCCATTGTTGATAGGAAGCAGGTTTGCAGAAGTAACCAAGTTAATGTACATAGACTTTTGATGTTTCTGTAGCAGATGTTTTTTCTGTTCGTCACTTTTTTTAGGGAATTTCTATTCGTCACTTAACTTGCCATGTTGCTACAACTGAGACTACTAAAATGTGGGGGCTTTTTTGTTGCATTCTAGTGTATCTTCAGGTTGTGTTGTTGGCTGTGACATGATGTCGATGGAAGAGTGTTTATAGCATGAGCCATAGGTGCTAATTGTTTGCTAATTGTTCCAACAACATAGTTCATGCGTGTATTAGCATCTACGACATAGTTCTGCTTCAGATTCATTACATTAATATCGGTTTTTATCTGAGTTACCTCATGATGTAGCTCATCTGTGTCTTTGTGAGTGTTGTTCATCTCTTGTCAGAGAGCTCAAAGCCCCACGAGTTGCTTTCATCCATGCATGCATTTGACCCTCGCAGCATCACGATCTAGATACTAAGAAGAGGAATTTTATGTTGAAAAAGATTTAAAACCTGGTTCTCAAACAAGATCCTATTGTCACCTCATGATTCCGCCAACCAAAAGGCACACCAATCGAGGTTGTTGCAATAATTTTACTACTCAGGAGGGATAATCTCTAGCAGCCGCAGTGAGAGCTTTTCAAACTTTGCTGCCGCCAAGCCATTGATACCGACCATGTCAGGAATTAGATGCTAAAGGAGCGCCACCGTCGACCAAACACTACGCTGCCAGGATAAGGGTGAGAAGAGAGGGATTTTACATGAGATCCAAACCAACCCTGTTACACTAAATCGAAATGCCTTTAAGGATCTAAAGCTTCCTATGCCAATTTGTGAGGTTCCATATGGAATCAACATGAGAAACATCTGAGAGAATTCGAAAATCAAGATGAACATAGAGATATCTTTTGATTTGCACTTGAGAAATAACTAAAGGATATATGCCCCAGAGGCAAATAATAACTAGGTTCATTATCATATCTTAATAAGTTTATAATGATTTTATACTATGCTATAACTGTATCAGGAGAAAACATTGATACATGTGTGGTATATAAACAAACCAGAGTCCCTAGTAGCCTATATTAATACTAGTTCATTGGGCAATTGATGATCAGAGTTTCCGGATCATGGAGCATTTATGTCGGTTCACAATGAAGTCATATCATTGGTGAATGATGTGATAAATATTACCCAATATAAGTATTGCAAAACGATCATGATCAAGTCATAAAGTTCATCGTTGCAATAGTTAGAAGAATACTATCCTTATCCTTAGACCATGAGATCATATTTAATCACTGTCACTCGCGGCTACTTAGATTGCATCAACCGTCACACCGAAACAGGGTGATCATAAATGTGTATGTTGGGTTTACAAAGGGACACGTTGAGACGCATGCATCAAGATCGGGATTTGTTCACCCGTGTGAAGGAAAGATACACTGGACCCACTCGGTGAATTATATACATAAGCTGCGCAGCGTGTGACTATGTCACGGGGATAGAATATCACAGAAACGAGTAAAGCAACATTTTTTGGTAACGAGATTAAACAAGGTATCGTGATAACGATGATCAGGTCTCGGATAAGTCAGGTATCAAAGTAACAAAAGGAATTGAACTCGACGTTTATGGTTCAAACAACGGTGAAATCGTGGAATGCACAGGGGTCAGTATGGACATCTCGGTCCCGCTAATGATCATTGATATGCAAGGTGTCTCGATCATGTCTATGATGTTAACGACCCGTAGGGTAACACACTTAAGTATTTTATGACGCTTGAAGATCATTTTGGCATTATCGGAATCATGGGAAGAAAGAGATGATAATACTAGAAGTGTTTCTAGAGAAAACCGGAATTGTTCCGGGAGGATCCGAAGGAGTTGGGAATGTGCCGAAAGATGTTCGAGTCAAATAGAAGTCAATGATATGTATTTTATATTAATTATGGGAATTAATAATAAAATAATATTTAAAATTAAATTCTTTTGGAAAAACTTCCCTAATGGGCCAAGTCCCCGGATGGGAACAAGGCCAAAGAGGCAAGAAGCCAAGGAGCAGCCACCGCTGGCTAGGGCTAGGCGTGGGTGGGGCCCACCCCACTGCTGGTGTCCCATAGGCCACGTGCGGGGCCCACCTAACCCTGCCGGTTGTCCCTCCTCCTTATGCGCATGTGCCTCCTCCTCCCTTGGCTTAGTCCTAACCTGGGACTTTAATTGATGGGTAGGCTCTTTTCTCCTATATATAAAGGTCTATACGGGAGGGAAAAGAACACACAATAATCTCTAAGGCAATTTTCTAAGGGATTTCCCTCTCTGCCTCTCTCTTTTCTCTAGCAACCGTGTTCCCAAGTAAGGACTGCGCACGTGGGAGACTGCTTTGTTGCCGTACACAGTTGTGTTGTAGTGATTCCGGCCAGAAGATCTACTTCCGCATACTGGCTAGATTTGGGTGACCGGGAGTCATCGTCAAACACCGAACGTTTGCGAGACCTTAGAGGTGATGCCACTTGTGGCACCAGGAGTTGTCATGCGAGGACCAGGAGGTGACGTGAGAGGAGCTTCACGGCCTTGAGGTCAGTTCGAGTACGACTACATCGTCCACGTTACTGCATGAGCGTTAGGAGTTTTCGGTCTACAAGGTTATGTTACCAAAACCTCTCTCCATTACAGCATTACTTCTAGATAGATCTTGGGCATATTGGTGGTGCGCTAGTCAGTTTTTTGTTTTCTACTACAAACCCCTTGAGTGGTATCAGAGCCGATCTATGCATAGTATTGATTGTACGGTTAGAACACATGTGGAATATGGGCATTGATCCTCTAGTTATTACCCTCCTACATGTACTTGTTTATATCGCGGTACTGTTTAATTAAGCGGCCTGACCCTTCCTTATGTGTAAGCTTATGCGATACTGGTTCCATGCTCGACATACGGCTTATACTGTATAAGTGGCTAGCAGATGTCTGTCTCTCTAACAGTAGGTGGTATAGAATTTACAATGGATGGCCCCAAGAGGGGTGTCGTAGAGACAATTATTTGATCAATGTTGTGGTTGAAAGTTCGTAGGTCGAAATAGTTCTATTATGAAAGGCCTAACAGTCACATAAAACTTGCAATAGATAAAATATAGGTGACTTTATGTTGTGGGAGGGCATGTGATGTGATATGATTATGGTCGTGATCAAGGTAAACTAGTTTACATTTATATTACTAAGTTGTAGTAATAGTCATCATTATGATGAACGACGAACCGGTGGCGTCGTGGACTTGGTGTCGTACTAATGGAAAGATGGAGATCATGCTGAAGCTCTTGATGGAGATCATGGTGCAATAAGAAGAACCATATCATGTCACATATAAATTGCATGTGATGTTAATTTTGTGTGCATCTTATTGATTGCTAGTATTAGATACAGGTAGCATTAAATAAGATGATCCCTATCTTAATACCAACTGTAGTGTTCTCTCTAAGTATGCACCATTAAGAAAGTCCATCATTATGGAGCAGGCCGTGATGATCGGATGCAAACATATCGATATTCGCATATGATGGGCGTAAGACATATATGCACAACAAATACACTTAGCTTAAATTGGCGAGCCTAGCATGTATAGACATGGGCTCGGAACACAAGAAGATCGAAATATCGATCATGAGTCACATGAATGATATGATCGACACTGTGTTGTCCACCTTCGCAGATATATCACCGGCTGTGAAGATTTGGGGTGGTGTAGCGAATTAGGATCGTGTGATTGCTAAAACTGCCTTAGGGATGATAGTTTTAGTGGGAGCTCAATGAATAATTTGATTATAATATGAACTCATATTATGAACTTAGTCTAAATTATTTGCAAATATCCTTATAGATTATGGCCTATCCCAATGTTCGACATGTTTGTTCATTCTTGAACGGGGAGAAACTTAAGCTAGATGGGTCGAACTTCATCGACTGCTACCAACGCCTCAGGGACGTCCTCATATAAACCCAACTTTTCTATGTTCTGCGTGAACCAATAGAAGATTTCCCTGACTACTCCGATTGTGAAGAAGAATAAATTCTTTGAGGTCGCCGTGACACCTTCATGACGATCAAGTACATCATAATTCATGCCATGGAATCTGTACTGTGGGTACACTTTCATGAAATTGACACATATGATATGCTCGATGGATTGAAAAGTCTGTTCCTAGCCCAAGTTAGACTCATGAGATATGAGTACATGAATGAGTTTACTTCTACCAAGATGGAAGAAAACACCTGTTTTGAGAACCACTTGGACATCATGGAAGAGATCCATGAACGCCTTGAGGATGCCATGGGAAACTGTTTGACTAATAGCTTTGCGATAGACGGGGTGTTGCGCTCGCTTCCTCCTAGCTACAAAGATGTCGTAGAAGGCTATGTCATTGAAGGAATATCATATACCTTTCGTGATTTCATGGCCAAGTTGAGAACTACTAAAGTCGAGCCCATTGCAGGGGAAGTTGTCAACGGAAGAGGTATTTATTTAATATACAAGTTATAAATGTTTCCAGTTGAACACTTATTGCAGTTTTACTAAGTATTTGATACTTGTTCTGTTTTGTGAAAATAGGACCTTCTGCTTGAGATTTGTTGGACGGATGAGGCGACATTGGCGTGTTGATGGCAAGCAAGATGGTTGATGCCGACGACACACTCCCTCGACATTTATCGTTTGGATTAGAGAATTTTAATAATTTTGTAATCTTTGTTAAAGTGTGGACTATATTAGTGAGTCTTGCATTTTGTGAGACAAATTATTCATAAGAGTTTGTGACAAGCCAGTTATAACTATCTTTATGAATAATATCTTTTATGGCCACATTACTATTTGAATTGCTCGAAGAATTTCATAATGAAGTTGGGTATTAAATTAACAAGAATATCCAAGTCTCTGCGATTTGATCAAAATGACAAGTATTTAAGTTAAAGTTTTTGGCATGAAGACTTGTGAAAAGAGTTTTCATAAATTATGAAGTTTGGACACTTAAAAATATGTTGATATGTCAGATCATCATAATCATATTGTATTGGATACATATGGTCTAGAAATAATCTCTTATTGGGTTAACGTTAGATGTTAGAGTTATAGTTTGGAACAACAAACACTCAAATTTAGAAATAAGGAACATCTAAAGATTCATGAAAACAACACCATATGGGATATGCCACGTTCGAATTTCTGGAGAGTTCGATGAATTCAAAATAGTAACGAATAAAAGTTCTTTGTAGTGTATTCTTAGGCAACTATGAATACATCTTATAAACTGAAACCAAGAAAAGGCAAAGCTTGTGTTGCCTTAGTGCGTTGCTTTCTTGAAAAGGTGTTTTCTCAAGGAAAGTGTTAGTGGAAGGAAGTAAAATCTTAAAACAAGGCATTTGACATTACCTCCAAATATCAAGTAGCGCAACATAACATGTTCCGCGATCGAAACTCTACGAGTAGAGGAGAAACCGATGATAATGATCATAATGGTTTGAGAAATACTTTTACTTAAGTAAGTAGAAGTCAAGAATACATGCTACCCCTTTGCGGAGTCAGACTCGTGATTCACTTGTCATGTTAATGGAACAATACATACCTAGGAACTACGAAGAAGCGATGATGAACCTAAGTAGGATAAATAACTTGGAGTCATGAAATCCTCGATTGAGTTACATTTAAGATTACAAAGTAATATGTTACTTGATCTTATTAAGTAAACATGTTTAATTGATCTTCTCAATAACTACAAGTTATAAATAAGAGATGAAACTCAATGGAAGACATAGTCTGCTAGATTTACACCAACAATTGCTACAATTTGATGAATTGTAGAAGATTTTCAAAGCTGCGTATTATTCAATGTCAATAATGAAGAAAGGTTGTGATGGCTGCAAGTGTGATGTCTATAAGAGCACAGATCGTTTGTAGCTAGTTTCGAAGTTCAGATATCGATCCCACAGGGAGCCCAAAGGTAAATGTTTATGGGTGAAGTCTCTGTCACACCCAAAGTTGTCACAAGTCTTCGAGTGAATTGACTTCAAGTGTTGAAAATAGGAATGGGGTTTTGATTAAATGAGATGTATTTAAATAGAACTAAAATGGGAAAGGGGAAAGGGGAGCTCCTTTTAAAGGGCTCCCCGATCTGCCTGTTACTCACGGCCGGTAGTACCGGTGGGTGGCCGGTACTACCGGTGGCACTCAGCCAACGGTCCAAAAATGGTGATGCGAATGGACACAAAAACAAGGATGACCGGTACTACCGGTGGTCACCGGTACTACCGCCTGGGCCGATACTACCACCCAAGATTCCGATTGAAGTACCGTAAAATAGCGCAAGCCAGGCAGAGAGAGTACTGAACCAAAATCGGGTTTACCGGAAGTTGGGCCGGAATTAACACCGGTACTACCGGCGGAAAACTCCCCTAGCGGTACTACCGGTGGCCCGCCGGAACTACCGGCCACGCAAAAACTCCAGAACTAAAACTGCCACAACTTTTGCATCCGAACTCCAAACGAGATGAAACCAATTTTGTTGGAAAGATAACGACGAGTAGAATCCAAAAAATTACAGGGAGGGTCATCCGTCCAGAGCCGGCTAGACACGAGGGAGTGGGATACCTTTTTACAAATTATGGAGCAATAATAAAACAAGGTTGACAAAAAAATCAAATTAACGAAAGATCTAATATCCCTGGAAATAACTTCCTTCGGAGCCAGTAAAACTTTGCGATTGAACTACATTTATGGAGATTATGATCATCTACCTCAAGTCCTCAACATCGATTTGTGCACACCTGTGCCTCTGCAGTCTGCACACACTGCACTAGAATAGTAGTTTGCCCAAAACGGTAATAAACAGCGAGTGGAAATTTCTTGCAAGCGGGACCAAAAAGTGGATCTTCTTTTACTTGGCAGAGTATAGTATCTGGTCTTCATTTGTTTAAGCGTGGCCACATCTAGAGAGTTGGCAATGAAACTAGTGTTAATATATGGGAGGACCACTGGATCCCTACGGGCTTTACAGAAAAGGTGATGTCGAGTCGTGGTCAGTGCATTTTGCGTACAGTTGATGAGCTCATAAACCCTATCACAGGAACATGGGATGAAGCCATCTTGAGGGATAACTTGATGCAGATAGATGTGGAGCGGATCCTTAAGATCCCACTTAGTGAGCATCTCGCGGAAGATTTGATTGCATGGCACTTCACTAAGAATTATATGTTCCCAGTACGATCTGCATATTTCTTGGAATGGGAACATCACTTCAGTGCTCGATCCAGAAGGGCTGACAGGCAGGGTTCTTCATGGATAAACCTGGTGTGGGCGATTATGTGGAAGCTGCAGATACCAAGTAAGATTTAAAAAAATTGTGGAGAGCCTTGCATGGTATAATACCTGGAAGATCGATCCTTGCAAACAGAGATATTTGTGTCCCGGTTGTCTGCCCAGTATGCCTACAGGGAGCGGAGGACATAAAGCATCTTCTTTTCACTTGTGCAAGAGAGAAACAAATCTGGAAGGCTTTAGGATTATATGAAATCATCTATCATGCTTTGGGGCAGATCGGTATGATTTTGTGGTTCTTAAAGGTCTTATGTGCAACCCTAATAGGAAATCGTCTGTACTAGGAAATTTGGGGCTGCAGGAGTCTATTGGTGTTGGTTGTTGGTACATTTGGTGGCAACGTCGATAATTAGTCCATAGGGATCATGTGAATTCACCAAGGAATGCATCTTTTGCGACCAATTCCTTGACGTCCAATTATAAAACTGCTCAATCAAACTTGAAGATGGATCCGCCAAGATGGGTAAAATGAGGTTTTGGTTCATAAAACTCAATATAGATGCTTCTTATCATACTGATGGTTTAGGTGTTGTAGGAGGTGTTCTTCGGGATCATACCGGAGAGGCTATTGCAGGTTTTTGTTGCCCTATAAACAACCTCCTCTCAGCTGCATTGGCAGAAGCATCTAGTTTGTTGAAAGGCCTGGAGTTTATTAAAGGGAAAGAATGTCCAAAGCTGATTATTGAATCAGACTGCCTTGAGTTGATCGAATGCTGCAATGGAACAATGGAAGTGTGGAATCCCTATTCAGCTATCTTGGTAGAATGTTTTTTTAAAAGAAGCACAATACCTCTAATCCCATTCTAGCAGTGTATGCGGGAAGCAAATGAACTGGCTCATATAGTAGCTAGACATGTGTATGATTCTAAAGAGTTTTTAGTTTATGGTGGGGACCCTCTAGGGTTTATTTTATCTGATGTAATTAACGATGTAACCGCTCTAACGATGTAATTGTTTAAACCCATAGGTTACAAGTTTCAGACGCACTCTTTTTCCTTACCATCGTACCTGTAAACACACACACACACATAGAGAGAGAGAGAGAGATTGGGCGATGCACCTTGGGTGTTCGGCTCTATATTCCTCATGTATATATAGGGGCTCAAGTTACAACTGTACAGGTACGTGCACGAGATCGTGTGAGTGCACGTCGTGGATGAGGTGGACTACATGTAGTACTATGTGAGATCGTTGTCATGAGAAGATGATCCCTGACACCCCGCCGCAGCTGCTGCGTCCGGTGGCCGGATGCACAAGCTGGATCGGAATTCCTTGAACGTCGCCGTAGGGAGCCCCTTGGTCATGATGTCGGTGAACTGATGTGTCATCGGAACATGGAGAACACGGAACTGCCCGAGCACGACCTTCTCGCGAACAAAATGGAGGTCGAGCTCGATGTGCTTCGTTCGACGGTGGTGGACAGGGTTGGTAGCCATGTACATCGACGAGATGTTGTCGCAGTAGACGACCGTGGCCTTGGGCACGGGAGCGTGCAGTTCTCCGAGAAGCTGCCGCAGCTAGCAGCATTCGGCAACCACATTGGCGACAACGCGGTACTCCGCTTCGGCACTGGATCGCGACACCGTGGGCTACCGCTTGGATGACCAGGAGATCAGCGCATCGCTGAGGAAGATCGTGTAGCCTAATGTGGAGCGCCGCGTGTCGAGCAGTCCACCTAGTCTGCATCGGAGTAGGCAACCAGGTCGAGGTGGGCAGCGTGATGAAGATGGATCCCGAGTGTGGTTGAGACCTGGAGATACCGCAACACGCGTTTGACGAGCACCAGGTGTTGCTCTCACGGATCATGCATGTATAGACATGCCTGCTGCACGGCGTAGGTGCGGTCGGGCCGCATCATAGTGATGTACTGTAGGGCGCTGACGATGCTCATGTACTCCGATGGATCGGCAACGGGCGCTCCACCGTCAGCGGACAACTTGGACCGTGTGTCAACCGGCGTGGACACAGACTTGCAGTCCATCATGTGGGCGTGGTTAAGAAGCTCAGTGGCATACTTGTGCTGGGACAGGAAGAACCCCGACGGTGAGCGCGTGATGCTGATTCCCACGAAGTAGTGCAGCGGCCCAAGATCTTTCATGGAGAACTCGAAGAAGAGGCGCTGCTGGAGTTGTCGGAGGAGTGCGGGCGATGAGGCAATGAGCACTATGTCGTCCATGTACAAGAGCGGGTACGCAGTGCTGGCGTCGTGTCATGGGACGAAGAGCGATGGGTCGAAGCGCGCTGCGATGAAGCCGATGCTACGGATGAACGCGGTGAACAGGTCAAACCAGTGATGGGTTCGTAGCATGGAAAACAAAAAATTTCTACCGCAAGAACGAACAAAACCCAGATCTAATCTAGATAAAAGCCAAGATATAATCTATTAGACATGTGCAACGAGATAGATCTGTACTAACCCTTGTAGATCCGAAAGCGTTACGAGATTGGATCTCGTGGTTGATGTAGTCGATCACTTGCCGATCTCAAGATCGTGTGGACGATCCTTCCGGCGCCGCGTTCCGGCAGCGCTTCCGCAGTCGGTCACACGTGCGGAGTCGAAGCAGACCTTCCTCTCCTCGTTCCAGCGAGCAGTGGAGGTAGTAGATCTTCTCCACGGAATCCCAGCAGCACGACGACGTGGTGGTGGTGGTGGAGTAGAGAATTCTGCAGGGCTTCGCCTATGCCTGTGCAGAAGAAAGGAGGAGGAGAGAGGCGGTGGAGATTTGGAGTTGTAGAGGAGGGCTTGGAGGTGGCGCCCCCACCCCTCTATTTAAAGGGGGAGGCGCCATGGGAGGGGGAGTCCTAGTAGGACTCCCCTCCCTCCTATGGCCGGCGGATTGGGGAGGGGGGAGGAGTCCACCTCCCCCACGACTCCTTGTCTTTCCCCACAAGGACTCCTTGATCCCTTTCTTGGTTTTCAAGCAAACTCAAAGAAATCTTCCAGAACCTTCCGGAACATTCCGAAACCTTCTAGAAACCTCATACAAATACTCCGGAACATTTCCTAACTCAGAAAATGATCCCCAATATATGAATCTTATTCTCCGGACAATTTCGGATCTCCTCGTGATGTCCTGGATCCAATCCGAGACTCCGAACAACATTCGGTCTCCAATGCACATTCCATATCTACTTAAAACAACTTCGAACCTTAAGTGTGTCACCCTACGGTTCGTGAATATGTAGACATGACAGAGACACATCTCCTATCAATAACCATCAGCGGGACCTGGAGATCCATAATGGCTCCCACATACTCAACGATGACTTCATGATCGATTGAACCATTTACATACGAAACCAATTCCCTTTGTCACGCGATACTATACTTATCCGAGGTTTGATCGTCGGCATCTCCATACCTAGTTCTACCTCGTTACTGATAAGTACTCTTTACTCGTTCCGTGATATGTCATCCCTTGTGACCTAGTCACATGCTTGCAAGCTAACTAGATGACATTCCACCGAGAGGGCCTAGAGCATATCTATCCATCATATGGATGGACAAATCCCAATCTTGGTCCATGCGCTTCAACACATACTTTCAGAATACCCAATGACACCTTTATAACCACCCAGTTACGAAGCGACGTTTGATGTCATCAAAGTACCCATCCGGTGATGGTGATTAAGACAACGTCATGGTCGAAGGATTAGGTTACTATGCATTTAAAAGCTTATAGCAATACGAACTTAATGACTTGATCTTATGCTACGCTTAACTATGGGTGTGTGTCCATCACATCATTCTCCTAATGATATAACCTTGTTATTAATCACATCCTAATGTCCATGATCAGGAAACCATGATCATCAATTAATCAACAAGCTAGTTCAACAAGAGGCTTACTAGGGACTCTTATATGTTTACAAAACACACAAGTATTAGTGTTTCCTAATAATGCAATTATAGCATGGGATGTAAACATGCATCATAAACACAAAGATATAATAATAACCACTTTTATTATTGCCTCTCGGGCATATCTCCAACAGTCTCCCACTTGCACTAGAGTCAACAATCTAGATTACATGGTAATATACCGAACACCCATGGCGTTCTGGTGTTGGTCATGCTTTGCCCTAGGGAGTGGTTTAGTCAACGGATCTGCCACATTCAGATCAGTGTGTACTTTGCAAATCTTTATGTCACCATCTTGGACATACTCGCGACTAGCGTGGAAACGTAGCTTGATGTGCTTCAGCTTGCTATGTGACCTTGGCTCCTGTGCATTAGCTATGGCACCTGTGTTGTCACAGTAGATGGCCATCGGGTCCAACGCACTGGGAACCACGCCAAGTTCAGTAATGAATTCCTTCATCCATACGGCTTCTTGTGCAGCCTCCGAAGCAGCTATGTATTCCGATTCAGTTGAAGATTTCGCCACAACGCTTTGCTTCGCACTCCTCCAGCTCACTGCAGCACCATTCAAAATAAATACGTATCCCGACTGTGACCTCGAGTCATCTGGATCGGTGTTCCAACTAGCATCGGTGTAACCGTTTACAACAAGCTGTTCATCACCTCCATAAGAAAGAACCATATCCTTAGTCCTATTTAGGTACTTTAGGATATTCTTGACCGCTGTCCAGTGCTCCATTCCAGGATCACTTTGATATCTGCTAGTTAAACTAACAGCATGTGCTATATCCGGTCTTGTACACAGCATGGCATACATGATAGAACCTATGGCCGAGGCATAGGGAATATTATTCATGTTCACTCTATCTTCTGCCGTAGCTAGACTTTGAGTCTTACTCAAGGTCTTACCTGACAACATGGGCACGAACCCTTTCTTGCTCTCTTCCATTCTAAACTTCTTTAGAACTTTGTCTAAGTATGTACTTTGTGAAAGCGCTATTACGCATCTTGATCTATCTCTATAAATCTTGATGCCTAGAATATATGCCGCTTCGCCAAGATCCTTCATTGAAAAACTATTATTCAAATAGGTTTTGACGCTTTTAAGAAGTTCTATATCATTCCCAATCAACAATATGTCATCTACATATAGTACTAGGAATGCTACAGAGCTCCCACTCACTTTCTTGTAAATACAAGCTTCTCCATAAGTTTGTATAAACCCAAAGTTTTTGATTACTTTATCAAAACGTTGATTCCAACTCCGGGATGCTTGCTTCAGTCCATAAATGGAGCGCTGAAGTTTGCATACCTTGTCAGCATCTTTAGGATCGACAAAACCCTTGGGTTGTAGCATATACAACTCTTCCTCAATGTCACCATTAAGGAACGCCATTTTGACATCCATCTGCCAAATCTCATAATCGAAATGTGCAGCAATTGCTAACAAAATCCTCACAGACTTTAGCTTCGCTACTGGTGAGAATGTCTCATCATAGTCAACTCCTTGAATTTGTCAGAACCCTTTCGCGACAAGTCGAGCTTTATAGACGGTAACATTACCATCAGCATCTGTTTTTCTTTTGAAAATCCATTTGTTCTTGACAGCCTTACGGCCATCCGGTAAGTCCACCAAAGTCCACACTTGGTTTTCGTACATGGATCCCATTTCGGATTTCATGGCTTCTAGCCATTTGTCGGAATCTGGGCTCACCATAGCTTCTTCATATGTCGCAGGGTCATCAGCGTTGTCTACCAACATGACGTTCAAGGCAGAGTCATACCAATCAGGAGTGGTACGAACCCTCGTTGACCTGCGAGGTTCAGCAGTAACTTCGTTTGAAGTTTCATGATCATGATCATTAGCTTCCTCTCCAATTGGTGCAGGCGGCACAAAAACATCTTCCGGTGCTGCGCTACTTTCAAATCCGAGAGAAGGTTCAATAACCTCATCGAGTTCTACTTTCCTTCCAGTCACCTCCTTCGAGAGAAACTCCTTCTCAAGAAAGGATCCATTCTTGGCAACGAAAACTTTGCCTTCGGATCTATGATAGAAGGTATACCCAATTGTTTCTTTAGGGTATCCTATGAAGACGCTTTTCTCCGCTTTGGGTTCTAGCTTATTAGGTTGTAACTTCTTTACATATGCTTCGCAACCCCAAACTTTAAGGAACGACAACTTAGGTTTCTTACCAAACCACAATTCGTACGGTGTCGTTTCAACGGATTTAGATGGTGCCCTATTTAAAGTGAATGCGGCTGTCTCTAATGCATAGACCCAAAATGATAGCGGTAAATCTTTAAGAGACATCATAGACCGAACCATATCTAAGAGAGTTCGATTACGACGTTCGGAAACACCATTACGCTGTGGTGTTCCCGGCGGTGTCAAATGCGAAAGTATTCCACATTTCTTTAAATGCATGCCAAACTCATAACTCAAATATTCACCTCCGCAGTCAGAACGCAGAAACTTAATCTTCTTGTTACGATGATTTTCCACTTCACTTTGAAACTCCTTAAACTTCTCGAAAGTTTCGGATTTATGTTTCATAAAGTAGACATACCCATATCTACTTAAGTCATCCGTGAAAGTGAGAACATAACGATATCCACCACGCGATGCTACACTCATTGGACCGCACACATCGGTATGTATTATTTCCAATAAGTCTGTAGCTCGCTCTATTGTACCAGAGAATGGAGTCTTAGTCATTTTTCCCATTAGACATGCTTCGCATCTTTCAAGTGATTCAAAATCAAGTGATTCAAGAAGTCCATCTGAATGGAGTTTCTTCAGACGCTTCACTCCAATGTGACCAAGACGACAGTGCCACATGTATGTAGAATTATCATTCAATTTTATTCGTTTAGCATCTATGTTGTGAACATGTGTATCACTACTATTGAGATTCAATAAGAATAAACCATTCATCTCGGGTGCATTACCATAAAAGATATTACTCATATAAATCGAACAACCTTTATTCTCGGACTTAAAAGAGTAACTGTCTCGCAGTAAACAAGATCCATATATAATGTTCATGCTTAACTCAGGCACCAAATAACAATTATTCAAATTTAAAACTAATCCCGAAGGTAGATGTAGAGGGAGCGTGCCAACGGCGATCACATCAACCTTGGAGCCATTTCCAACGCGCATCGTCACCTCGTCTCTTGCCAGTCTTCGTTTATTCCGCAGCTCCTGTTTCGAGTTACAAATATGAGCAACCGAACCAGTATCAAATACCTAGGCACTACTACGATTACTAGTAAGATACATATCAATAACATATATATCAAATATACCTTTCTTCTTGATGTTGTCGTTCTTCAGATCCGCCAGGTACTTGGAGCAGTTACGCTTCCAGTGACCAGCACCCTTGCAGTAGAAGCACTCAATTTCAGGCTTGGGACCAGCCTTGGGCTTCTTTGCAGGTGCGGCAGCTTTCTTGCCGTCCTTCTTGAAGTTGCCCTTGTTCTTAGGCTTGTCCTGTCTCTTGAAATTGGTGCTCTTATTGACCATCAACACTTGGTGCTCCTTCTTGATCTCCACTTCAGCAGTTTTCAGCATGGACGATAGTTCAGGCAACGTCTTGTTCATGCAGTGCATATTGTAGTTCATCACAAAGTTCTTATAACTCGGTGGTAGTGATTGGAGGAGACGATGAATCCCCAACTCATTAGGAATCGATATTCCCAACTCTTGGAGCTTGTTTGCGTACCCAGACATGGTGAGCACGTGCTCGCTAACAGAGCTTCCCTCTTCCATCTTACAGTTAAAGAACTTTTCGGAGGCCTCATAGCTCTCCATGGCCGCGCGAGTCTTAAAAATTTGCCTGAGCTCCTTAATGATCTCGAAGGGGTCGTGGTGCTCAAAACGCTTTTGGAGCTCCGATTCTAAACCGTACAGGATGGCACACTGAACTGTGGAGTAATGATTTTTCCGAGTGGCGTAAACATTCTTTCCGTCATCGGTGGCATCTTCTCCAGGTGGGTCACCTAGCGGTGCTTCGAGCATATAGGTCAACTGACCAGCCCTGAGGACGATCTTCAGTCCACGGAACCAGTTCGTGAAATTGCTTCCATTGTTCTTAAGCTTTTCTTTCTCTAGGAACGCATTGAAATTGATGGAGGGGTTCGCCATAATCTACAACAAATTTGCAAGTAGTTTAGACTAAGTTTATGATAAATTGAGTTCAAATTTAATTCTTAAATGAGCTAGGTGAACTCCCACTCAAAACAACATCCCTCACATTGTCTTAGTGATTACACGAACCAAGTCCACTACACCAAGTCCGATCTTCACGAGAGAAGATGTAGTTTCATCGGCGAACAATCTTCATGTTCATCATATCATTTATATGACTCATGCTCTACCTTTCGGTATTCTGTGTTCCGAGACCATGTCTGTACATGCTAGGCTCGTCAAGATAACCTTAGTTTCCGCATGTGTAAATCTGGCTTGCACCCGTTGTATGCACACGTAGAATCTATCACATCTGATCATCACGAGATGCTTCGAAACGACGAGTCTTAGCAACGGTGCCAACTAAGGGTGAACACTTTATTACTTGATATTTAGTGAGAGGGATCATCTTATAATGCTACCGTCGCGATCTAAGCAATACAAGATGCATAAAGGATTAACATCACAGGCAATTCATTATTAGTGTGATATGATATGGCCCTTTCTTCTTGCGCCTTTGATCTCCATCTCCAAAGCACGAACATGATCTCCATCATCACCAGCATTGCGTCAAGGTCAGTGGAGCCGCTTCATGGTTGTCCAACATCACTAGCAACTACTACAACTACTTGGAATAAAGCTATTACAAGATGAATAGACACGCAGGTCTTAACAGAAATAAAGACAACCATTAGGCTCCTGCCGGTTGCCATATTACAACAAGGATCATTGCATACATCAAATATAATCACAATCACATGATGGCCATATCACATCACAAAACCCCTGCAAAAACAAGTTAGACGCCTCTAATTTTCTTTGCATGTTTTACGTGGTTTGGGGCTTTCGAACAAGAACGAATCTAACCTACGAAACTGAACCACAATGTTGATACAAGTGCTATCAAGTGCAAAGTGTAAATTAGATCTATAGTATGGTGGGAGAGACAGACACCCGCAAAGCCACTTGTGCAAAGCAAGTTACACGTCAAGCGTGGAGCAAGTCTCATGTGCGATGACATGTAAGGTTAGCCCGAGCCGCTTCATCCCACCATGCCGCAAGATGCAAAGTATACAAAGCAAAAGACGGCACGAGCACCAACGCCCACAACACCATTGTGTTCTACTCATGCAACAGATCTACGCATAGATATGGCTCTGATACCACTGATGGGTTCGTAGCATGGAAAACAAAAAATTTCTACCGCAAGAACGAACAAAACCCAGATCTAATCTAGATAAAAGCCAAGATCTAATCTATTAGACATGTGCAACGAGATAGATCTGTACTAACCCTTGTAGATCCGAAAGCGTTACGAGATCGGATCTCGTGGTTGATGTAGACGATCACTTGCCGATCTCAAGATCGTGTGGACGATCCTTCCGGCGCCGCGTTCCGGCAGCGCTTCCGCAGTCGGTCACACGTGCGGAGTCGAAGTAGACCTTCCTCTCCTTGTTCCAGCGAGCAGTGGAGGTAGTAGATCTTCTCCACGGAATCCCAGCAGCACGACGACATGGTGGTGGTGGTGGAGTAGAGAATTCTGCAGGGCTTCGCCTATGCCTGTGCAGAAGAAAGGAGGAGGAGAGAGGCGGCGGAGATTTGGAGTTGTAGAGGAGGGCTTGGAGGTGGCGCCCCCACCCCTCTATTTAAAGGGGGGAGGCGCCATGGGAGGGGGAGTCCTAGTAGGACTCCCCTCCCTCCTATGGCCGGCGGATTGGGGAGGGGGGGAGGAGTCCTCCTCCCCCACGACTCCTTGTCTTGCCCCACAAGGACTCCTTGACCCCTTTCTTGGTTTTCAAGCAAACTCAAAGAAATCTTCCAGAACCTTCCGGAACATTCCGAAACCTTCTAGAAACCTCATACAAATACTCCGGAACATTTCCTAACTCAGAAAATGATCCCCAATATATGAATCTTATTCTCCAAACAATTTCGGATCTCCTCGTGATGTCCTGGATCCAATCCGAGACTCCGAACAACATTCGGTCTCCAACGCACATTCCATATCTACTTAAAACAACTTCGAACCTTAAGTGTGTCACCCTACGGTTCGTGAATATGTAGACATGACAGAGACACATCTCCTATCAATAACCATCAGCGGGACCTGGAGATCCATAATGGCTCCCACATACTCAACGATGACTTCGTGATCGATTGAACCATTTACATACGAAACCAATTCCCTTTGTCACGCGATACTATACTTATCCGAGGTTTGATCGTCGGCATATCCATACCTAGTTCTACCTCGTTACTGATAAGTACTCTTTACTCATTCCGTGATATGTCATCCCTTGTGACCCAGTCACATGCTTGCAAGCTAACTAGATGACATTTACCGAGAGGGCCCAGAGCATATCTATCCGTCATATGGATGGACAAATCCCAATCTTGGTCCATGCGCTTCAACACATACTTTCAGAATACCCAATGACACCTTTATAACCACCCAGTTACGAAGCGACGTTTGATGTCATCAAAGTACCCATCCGGTGATGGTGATTAACACAACCTCATGGTCAAAGGATTAGGTTACTATGCATTTAAAAGCTTATAGCAATACGAACTTAATGACTTGATCTTATGCTACGCTTTACTATGGGTGTGTGTCCATCACATCATTCTCCTAATGATATAACCTTGTTATTAATCACATCCTAATGTCCATGATCAGGAAACCATGATCATCAATTAATCAACAAGCTAGTTCAACAAGAGGCTTACTAGGGACTCTTATATGTTTACAAAACACACAAGTATTAGTGTTTCCTAATAATACAATTATAGCATGGGATGTAAACATTCAGCATAAACACAAAGATATAATAATAACCACTTTTATTATTGCCTCTTGGGCATATCTCCAACAACCAGGCCCGTGGTGCTTGCTTGAGCCCATAGAGGGATTTGTCAAGGAGGCAGGCGTGGTTGGGATGGTGCTCGTCGATGAAGCCAGCCGGCTACTGGCAGTAGATGCGCTCGGTGAGGTGTTCGTGCAGAAAGGCGTTGTTGACGTCCATCTGATGCACGGGCCAGTCCCGCAACGCCACGATGGTGAGAATGGCGTGTACGGTGGCGGATTTCACCACTTGACTGAATGTTTCATCGAAGTCCACGTCGGGCCGTTGCGAGAAGCCGCGCACGACCCAACGCGCTTTCTAGCGCTCCAGCATGTCGTCAACCTTAAGCTTGTGCCTGGATAACCATTTGCCGATGACCACATTTGCGTCAGGCGGTCGGGGCATGAGAGTCCGGGTCCTATTCGCCATTAGAGCCCCATACTCCTCCTGCATAGCTGTTAGCCAACATGGATCACGGCACGCCGCACGAACAGATTTTGGGATTGGTGAGATGGTGGAAGTGGTGGTGACATTGGCGTACTTGGGATTGGGTCGTAAGGTGCCGATCTGGCCACGGGTGATCATATGGTGTGTGGGTGTGAGAGGTTCCTGGCATGGTGTGGCCGGGCGTGGCGTGCGTATGCATGGGGCCATAGCTGGGCTGGGCACAGAATGGGACGTCGGAGCATACCTAGGCAATTTCCGGGCCAGGCCAGGCTTGGGCCGGGCCTAACCAAGCCCGCCCGTGAAAATCCCAGGCCTGAGCCTGGCCCGGCCCGGCTGTCGGGCCTGAAAATCAAGCCCAGGCCCGACCCGTGATACACGTTTTTCCTCGGGCCGGGCCTTTACCTATTTTGCGCATTCATGAAACCCGAGCCCGGCCCGTGACACCTTCGGGCCATAGAATTGGAGCCCAAGCCCAGCCGCGGGCCTCAAAAGCCTGGCCCGTCAGGATTTTTTCGGGCTGCCCACGCCCAGGTATACGGTGGAGGCGAGCTGGAGCGTGGCGTGGCAGGAGGGGACAGGGGAGACGTCGCGGTGGTGTTGTGGGGCTCGGCAGGGCGAACTGCAGCAGAGGAGTGTGTCACGAAGGGTGTTCTAGCGCGTGCATAGGCAGAGCCGCGCATGCAAGACTGCTGATCGTTGTCATCAGAGGGAGCGGCGGTGGCTGCTGAATTTCTGAACGGGAAGACGGTCTCGTCAAAGGAAACATGGCGCGAGGTGATGACACGGCCAGTGGCACGGTTGTAGCACCGATAGCCTTTGTGATCCGAGGAGTAGACGATGAAGGTGCAAGCGACAGATCGAGGGGCTAATTTGTGGACCACCATAGCAGATGTGTTTGGATAAGCTAAGCAGCCGAAAACATGGTGGGGAGCGTAATCTGGGTGGACACCATGTACTAGCATGTAAAATGGGGTCTGGTTGTGGCGAGGCCGACACAGTCGGCAATTGAGGAGGAAGGTTGCGGTGTTGAGTGCCTCGACCAAGAAAGGGAATGGCATGCCAGCATGGATGAGGAGGGCTCAAACAGTATCATTCAGGTGCAAAGGATGCGCTCAGCGTGGCCATTCTATGGTGATGTGTAGGGGCACGACATGCGGAGCGTGATGCGTGAGAGGATAGGAAGTTGCAAGATGTGGTATTATCGAACTCCTTTCCATTGTCAGATTGGAGAGCTAGGAAGGGAAGGTTGTACCGACGGAGGCAAAAAGCCTGAAACTGCTGAATGTGTGCGAGGGCATCAGACTTAAAATGAAGGGGAATTGTCCAAGTAAAGTGGGAATAGTCATCAAGTAGCACTAGATAATATTTACACCCTGACAAGCTAGGTACAAGTGACGTCTAGAGGTCACAATGAACAAGTTGGAAAGAAAAATATGAATCATGAGTGCTTTTTCCTAATTTACAAGTGTGGCAGGTGGTGGCGAGCGAGTCTGACTCTGACGATGCGCCGGGAGCTTCACAGAGACAGTGAGAGAGCGCATCGCGGCCAGGGTGGCCGAGGTGTAGGTGCCACATATCCTTGGTGACGGCGGACAGACTCTGGTGAGGGCGTGGTGGCGTGACAGGGTACAAGTCATCGTCGCAATCACATCGCAGGATCACCGTCCTTGTGCGCCGATCCTTAACAAAGAAGCCAAGATGATCAAATTCAATATTAACTAGGTTGTCACGGCAGAGGGTTTTAATAGAGATTAAAGTTTTGATTAGGAAGGGAGAGACAAGTATATTGGGGAGGTGGAGAGGTTGAGCTGAGGTGGGGATTGTGTGGTGGCCTGTGTGCGTGACGGGAAGCGTCGAGCCATTGCCAACAACAATGCAAGAAGAAGTAGTGGGGCTGAGAGAGGCGAGAGTACATGGGGAGGAGGACATGTGAGCCGATGCGCCAGTGTCGAGGTACTAGTTGGGGTCGGCGGAGGCGCCAGGTTGTGACTGCTGGATAAACAGATTGTTCAGTGCCTAGATGAGCCCGGCCTGGTCCCACGAGGGCTGTGGGGGAGCGCTCGACCAGCTTCGTAGGTGCTCTGCTAGGGCACCATGCCGTAGTGGGGGGCGGACAGAGCGCCATAGTAGCCGTCCATGCCGGCGAACAGGGAGGGCACCGAGGATGCCGACGCCAGGGGCATGAGGGTGCCAGGGCATGGCCCAGGCCGGTCCAAGGCGCCGAGGATGGCACAGGTGGTGCAGGGAGGCAGGGATTGTTGAGGATGACCTCGCTGCTGCTAGAGGTTGTGGTGGCGGGCGCTTTGCCCCGACGGTGTCCGCCGTTACGGCCGCCGCTGTTGTTGTGGCCGCCACCGCCATGGTGGTTCTGACTACCGCCCCCGCTGTTGTTGTAGCCGCCTCTGTCGTGGTGGTGTTGTCCACCGCCCCCGCCGTTGTTATAGTCGCCTCCTCCGCCAGCGTTGTACTGCGGAGCGTGAGCGGCAGCGAGTGTTGTCTCCGTGGTGGAGTCCGTGAGCATGGCCGAGCGGCTTTCCTCGAGGATAAGGAACGCGCAGCAGCGGAGGAATGACGGGAAGGGACTCTGCATGGTGAGAATCGGGAGCACATAATGCAGACGAGGATGGATGCCTCGAAACATATTCAGAACCTGATCACGATCGGAGACCGGCTCGCCGAGGTCAGCAAGGCGATCAGCACAGTCCTTCAGGCGGGCAAAGTAGGCGATGATGGAGGAGGATCCCTGCTCGATGCGATAGAACTCGGTGGCGAGGTAGACCGCCTGGTGCTCGCGGTTCTCTAGGAACGGCGTGCTGATGGAGTCCCACAACTGCGCGGCGGTGGCGTGACGCTGATGGATCATCCCGAATATCTCAGGACTGGCGCGGTTGTAGAGCCAGGAGACGACATACGCGTCGTCCTGGAGCCAGTAGGGCACCGCTGTGGACGGAGGGTTGCTGATGTGGTCGTCGATGCTGGTCTTGGTGAAGGTGACCTCGAACAGTGTGTGCCACTGCGTGTAGTTGGAGGGATTGACCATCAACACGAGCGGGACATGTTGGTTGATTAAAAAACCCGCAAGTGGAGAGGAGAGGGGGGCGCCGCTACATGTGCAGTTTTGGCGGCGGGCTTGCTGACTATGGCGCTGCCGGGGGCAGCTGCAGTAGCGGTGCTGCTTGAGGCAGAGGCAGTGATGCCAGAGGGGGTGAGTAGAGGGCTGGAGGTGACAGAGGGGAGGGCGCCGGCAAGGCCAGGGCGGCCCGATGGAGGTAGAGGAGGTGGTAGGGAAGACATATCCGGCGATCGCTGGAGGGAGGCAGCGGAAACAAGTGGAGTTACAGGCTCAAGAAGACGTTGGTGTTTGATACCATGTAAACACAGAGAGAGATTGGGCGATGCACCTTGGATGCTCGACTCTGTATTCCTCGTGTATATATAGGGGCTCAGGTTACAACTGTACAGGTACGTGCACGAGATCGTGTGAGTGCGTGTCGTGGACGAGATGGACTACGTGCGGCACCATGTGAGATCGTTGTCAGGAGAAGATAATTTCTGAGAAGGAGGGGTCTGCTTTGCGCCGCCAGGGAGTGCTTGCCACCGCAGGGTACCTCCATACTGCATTGTTCCTGCTTTGCATGGCTATTGGGGGAGGCGCGTCAGGTGTCTACTATCCAAGGTGCAAGGTCCTACGGTCAGCGCACTGAGGGCGTTCGGCAGAATGTCCGCAAGAGAGCTGCCGGTGAGAATTCTATTTCTTCCGACGCTGTTCGTGTTTCTGGTGCTGGTGAGGCAGAGGAATGCTTAGGTGAGTTCGTTTCAAGAAATCTGGAGACGAGATTAATCATTGCCATGTAGTTGTGGCTTCCTGTTCCTGTGCTCTAGCTAGACCTGATGCATTTTCTAGTGATCAGACCCAGACCTAAAGGCCGATTTCACTATCAAAGGGTAAGGTGCTTCCACTGTACTGTCATTATGTGTACTTTGAACTGGACATAACAAATCAGTAGCATGAGAAACAAAAATAGTAACACAATATACCTTCAAAGCCAACTATTTACACATCTCTAGTCCAGCCTTTGCTTTAGATAATGGCTGTCATATCTGGAAAATGAACATCTAACCTACCGTCTACCGACCCTGTAGAACTGTGAGAGTAAGACTGTTCTTTGAGTTTTCAGTACTGCCCCTTACAAGTTCTGTTTGGTCGTTTGTATGGGCAAAATATGCAGGTTGGCTTGGGATGGGAATTGCCGCGCTCCCGTTCTCCAGGATAAACACAACAGATGACATGAGTGGCCTATCGTTGGGGTTGTCCTGCACACACAAGAGCCCTATTTGAACACAAAGCAATGCTTCATCTGGTATACAGCTCTGGACTATATCAGAGTCCACTAGGTCATTCGCCTTCCCTTCCTTCCATAGGTCCCATGCCTGAAAAAAAAGAAGAAATTAAATCAACAGTTGAGGTTCTGGAACTAGATTACTAGAGACATTTAAATTGTGTACTCTTTGCAGATTCCGGAACACTTATACTCACATAGGCAATGAGATTTTCAAACTCCATGGTGTGATCAGTAGAGCTTATCTTCACACCACTTACAACTTCCAAGGTCAACACGCCAAAGCTATACACATCGGACTTGGCAGAAAATATGCCTCTCATTGCGTATTCAGGAGCCATGTAGCCGCTGTTATTTGTACCAACAAGAGTTATTTTTTTCCTGCAACTTAGTTTAGCTAGAATGTTTATTTATAAAATCTACCACTCACTATGTTCCGACGACCCGCTTGGTATTTGCCTTTTGCTGGCTGTCGTGAAACATCCTTGCCATACCGAAGTCTGCTATCTTGGGTCTCATCTCTTCATCCAACAAAACATTGCCTGCTTTGAGATCTCTATGAATTATCTTCATTCTTGAATCTTGATGGAGATATAGGAGCCCTTTAGCAATACCTTTGATGATTCTAAACCGTGTTGGCCAGTCTAACATTGTTTTTCTTGAACTGTCTACATAGGGCAACGATAGTATGGTTAGTGACATATCTATTGTGTTGATTCAAGAACTTGTGAAGTGGTGTTGGATCATACGGAAAAGCAGAGCATCCAAGCTTTTGTTAGGCATGTACTCAAATATTAGAAGCTTTTCATCTCCCTCTAAGCAGCAACCAAGAAGTCTAACTAAATTCCGATGTTGCAGTTTGGCAATCAGAACAACTTCGTTTCTGAACTCCACTATTCCCTGGTTAGAATCCTTGTTGAGCCTTTTGATAGCAACTTCTCGACCATCCAACATTGCCTTTGTGATTGTGTGGAAAATAAATTCAAGAAAATATTGAAGTGAAAAAATGAATAAGATCGGAATGTATGTATGCCTCAGTCAAGAACACAATTATTACAGATAGATGGCTAATACCTTATAAACTTTGCCAAAACCACCCTGTCCGATCATATAGGATTCTTGGAAGTTGTTTGTCACAGCCACAATTCTTTTGAATCTTACCATTGGAAATTCAAAACTTTCAGCAGGGCTTCCTGCTTCAATTCCTTCATGGGTGTTCAAGTCTGCTAGCACTAACCTATTGAGATTATCACGTTTCTGTTTTTTCCCTGCTTCCAAAATATTACGAACATTTCTAATCTCATTAGGACAATGTGGAAATTAGATGTTAGTATGTCATATATGCATGTCACTTTGAGCGAAATTTGTTATACCTATGGACTTGCAAATCCATGTCACCAGGAACATGCATATAAGCACCAGAAAGCTTGCTAAAACCAATAGTACAATCTTCGTCATATTTCTTCCATGTATTCGACCTTTCAAAAGGAGGTTAAACTTATCAGATATCAGAGAGCGTTTCTAGTACAAATAATAATTCTGATCATCTACCGTCGTGTGTTTTTGTGTCATCTGAAATTTTGACATTATACTCTGTTGAGTCAAACCTGCCCACAAAGGATCTCTAGCTGTTTGGATTGAGTCCTTCTAATTTCTGCGCTAGTTTTTTTAGACTTTTTTCGTTTCTTGTCTTTAGAAACCTGTTTTCTTTTTCTAAAGCCATGTAAATATCTAGAGACTTGGTTTATTTGTTTTTGTCCTCTATTAATGAAAATTATACCGTAGGGGTTTCCCCTACGGTTTTCTGGTAAAAAAAAGACATTATACTCTGTTTAAAATTGCCTACACATTGGACGCTGAGCAGACTTGGGTAAATCATATAGTACCAGTTTGCCTACACTTTAGATACCATGTTGAATTTGCATACCGAAGGTGTTAGAATCTGTGCATCAGCTGAGCACTTCAGGTTTTATTTTTTCACATCCATCCATATTTCACATTTCTGACAGGTTCTTATGGGACTGCTTGTTGCAGGGAAGTGAAACTTACACAACCCTCATCCAGTGCACCAGATTTATTCTCCTCCTGTTACTACATTTGCTGTTTATACTGCTATGCTTATGTGCAGATGGTTAGTCTACATACAGAAAATTACCTGTGGGTGGTGAAGTAGTTCGTTGACTCAATTCTGATCTGACATGGTACATGTTTCTAAAATTTATATTCACCCATGTTTTCCTAAATGTGGTACTACTTCTTTCTTTCTTTCTTTCTTTTTGCTTCTGCTGTGAACGTGAATTTACAATAATTTTCCACTCACCCAATTTCGTTGTGATTAACTATTATTGGAAGGTGATGCACATCTACTAGAGGGAAGACCGGTGTTACGTACCTGAAGTAGCCAAACCAGCAACCCTGAGATGCAGAGTCTCGCTACCAGCAACGTTGCCACCGATCTTCTTCTCCATGTCGATGAGCTCCCCAGACCACATGAAGCACCTAGTGGAATCCCCCCTGGCACTGCTGCTCAGGTTGACCTGCGCATACGCGACGCAAGAGCAGTTGTGAGCGCACTCCGCGGCGCACTCCTCCATGCTTCTGTTCAGGACATGCACGAACCCGTCCGGCACTTTCATGGATGGCAACGGTGAGAAGCCGTCGCCGCACTGTAAGACCTCCTTTCGCCTGCATCCATCCGAGAACTTACCACTGCTCCACTCCTCCGTGCTTGCTGGCTGGAAACCTTCGAGACACTTGCAAGTAGGGAGAACCTCTGTGTTGTCGCAGTAACCGTAAGGGCCACAATAGGCGTAGCGGTCGCACTCCCAGTTCGGCCACTCCCCGAGGACAGCCCATGCCGACAAGCTGTTGTTCCAGCTTTGGAGTTGGAATTTGCCGGAGTAGGTCAGCACATACCTGGTCTCGGCGGCGCCATCCGCGAGGCTATAGGTTAAGTAGATCTCCTCGTCGTTGTTGATGATGGACTGGTGAATGAGGTTACTGTTGTTCGCCTGGTACTGGCTTGACACCTGGTATCCCGTCCACGGGGCGCTGCGGTACACCGGTCGCGACCCGTTCCACAAGAAAAACTGGAGGAACGAGCCTGGATCACTGCTGTAGGAGAAGCTCCCCGGAGAAGGATCATCAGGACGCTTCCAGGATACCAAGATATCCCGGTCGTGCGTCTTGTAGTTGGCCCGGATCTTCATGCCAGGGAGGAACGTGTCTGTGGGGTGCTCGAAGCTCTGCCATAAGGTGGTGCCGTTCGGTGACCGGAGGATGAGGCTCCCGGTGTTCAGAAGCACCGCCGTCGGCAAAATGGAAGATGAAGAGCTTGTGGTAGTGGTTATGTTGGTCGTCCAAAAGATGTGCCCCCCATTACCATCCGCTAAAACAAGATTGGAGCTATTGGTAAGGAAGAGCTTCGGTGCAGATGTAGTGTTGTTTGCGACCGGGGTTTCTCGGTTGGCAACCCACACCACCGTGAGCTCGGGGATAGCGGTGTACCATATGCCGAGGTACAGGTTGGCCGGAGTGGAGTTGGCAGGGGAGAAGAAGCCCAAGGTGAAGGCCCCGCCATCGGAGACGATGGTCGTGCCAGGGGAGAGCTCCTTATCGGCGGCAAGCCGGTCGTCAGGTGCACTCATCGGCAGCAGGAGAAGGATCAGGATTGTGATGTAGGTGAGAGGTGACCAATCCATCTATCCCCCCAAAATCTTTGAGCGCAGTGTGCGCCTTATATGAAATCTGGAATTGGAATGAACTGATGCCTCTTGCCCAGAAGTACAGCCTTGGTCTACGGTGAATAATGTGAAGTGTTAATTTGTTAACTAGATTGCACATTTGACCTAGTACTTAGATCACCTCAGTTGCATCCCGGATATATAATATACTTATAAAAGTTGCAGTTTGGATTGGCCGCCTGGTTCTTATAATTTTGCACGTTGGACCAAGTATTGCCGATGTGCTGACTCCGGGTATTTTCGTGCTATTTAAGGAGCACTAAAGTCATGCATATGACATGTTTAGATACACTGTAACTTGTACTTAATGTAATATCTTATTCAACTCATTTGGTTGGATAAATTTAATGTCGGAAATGGTGAATTAGGAAGACTCATCTTACTTACACCCTTAAGTTTCAAGATGATGTGCCAAGCAATTTTTTTTTAGATTGAAGGCACCACGTGCCCAGCTTTAAATTAATAAAGCCCCCACCAAAGGAAGCGAGCAAACACGAGTACAGGGTTGCTGCATAAACAGCTTACAGTCCATGCCCGACGGCCAAATAACGAACCACAAAAAGTATCATAAGACCGCTACACTAGCAGGTCGCGACTGACGCAGAGACACCAATGCCAAAGGAGACGAGGAGCTAGGCGCAGGCGCAGGGGAGATGGTGGTGTGCGTCTCAGCGAACAGCTTCCGCAGTAGCGCGAGCAGCTCCTCCAGTAAGAGCAGCGCCTTGGGATTTTGAAGCGATCTCCACTGCTGCAAAATCAAGATAGTTTTAAAAACAATGTCAGCAGGCTGCCGCGGAAATATAGATTCAATTGTGAATTTATTTCGGGTGGTCCAAATGGCCCAGCACTGCGCAGTAAAGAACATCCACAAGGTGCCCCTGGTTTTGCCCTGGAACCCGTCGACAATCTCGCACCACTGCATTCTGGATGAGGGGTCCCAGGAGGAGCCAAACATCGAGCGGGCACCGCTCCAGGCAAACTTTGCCAGGCCACAGAGGAAAAAGATGTGCTCAACATCCTCTGGTTCACCGCAAAGCGTGCAAAGACCCAGAGACGGTCCATGTCTCTTCAGGATCTGGTCGTTAGAGGGGAGACGTCCACGGAGGAGCTGCTAGACGAAGATTTTGAATTTCAGAGGGAGCCGCAGTTTCCAGATGTTGTTCATCACCAGCACCTGGGGCCCTTTGGAGAGCTCCTGGTACATGGAGTTGGCTGAGAAGATGCCCGAACTGTCCAACTCCCAGCTAACACTGTCATTCTCCTCAGGGAGGCTGACCAGCTCAAGCTCACGCATCAAGGAGTGCCACTGAGCCAGCTCCTCAGGCCCAAACGATCTTCTAAACTACAAGTTCCAGATCGTCCCCTCAGCTGCCTTTCCCACCGAGAGGGTAGGATCAGCCGAGATGTCAAAAAGCCGCGGATATCTCTCACTGAGAGTCTCAGGCCCAATCCACAAGTCAGTCCAGAAGCGAACCTTAGATCTCCTGTCCGGCTTGAATCTAGACCCCAATTTAAAGAAGTCTTTGATTTTATGTATACTGTGCCAGAACTGGGATCCCCCCGCTGCATTGGAGTCAACAAGGTCAGCAACCTTGTACTTGGCTTTTAGGAGCTGTAACCAGAGGAGCTTGTCATCTTCAGCAAAGAACATGCGCCATACCCACTTCAGCATTAGAGCAATGTTCATACGCTTCATGTTGGTCACCCCCAGTCCCACCTAAGACCTGGGCGAACAAATGTCTTTCTAGCTGACCATGTGATACTTCCTTTTATTTCCTTGCCCTTCCCAAAAGAATCTACCTCGGTGCGAATCGAAGCCATCATGCGTACTGTCCGTCAGGAGGAATAAACCCATCACATAGGTAGGCAGGCTAGAGAGGCAGGCGTTAATCAATGTCAACCTAGCCGCAGAAGACATGAAGCGGCCCTGCCAGGGCTCAACCCTTCTACCCACCAACGCCACCAGGGGTTGAACATCCTTGGCGGTAAGCTTGTGGTCCGCCATGGAGAAGCCCAAGTAAGTGAAGGGGAAGCGCCCTTGCTGACAGTTGAGGAGATTGGCAATTCTGGCTTGATCGTCCTGATCCCCACCCAGAACAATAACCTCGCTCTTGTGGTAGTTAATCTTCATACCCGATAGCAGATCGAAGCAAATGAGAAGGAACTTGAGGTTAACAACAGCCATCTCAGAGTTTGGGATCATAATCATCGTGTCATCCTCCTATTGGAGGTGCATGACCCCTCCAGGGATCAGGTGAGGGACCACCCCACAAATGTGTCCCGCCCCCTTTGCCTTGCCTAAGATGAGGTCCAGGGCGTCCACCATAAGGTCAAACAATAGAGGGGAGAGAGGGTCCCCTTGCCTCACTCCTCTCTTATTGCGAAAAAAGGGGCCAATCTCCCCGTTGATCGAGATAGCGGTTTGACCCCCGCACACCAGCTACATAATACGATGCACCAAGCCCCCTTCGCAGCCCTTACGAAAGAGCACCTCCCTTAGGAACTTCCAACTAACACGGTCATAAGCTTTCTCAAAATCCAGCTTGAGGAGAACCACGGGCAGGTTCTTGGATTTCAGCTCGTGAATGATCTCGTGGAGAGCTAACACACCATCGTGAATGAGCCTACCCTTGATAAAGGCCGTCTGCGAGGGAGCGATGATCTTGTGGGCAATTGGGGACAGTCTGGATGCAAAAGCCTTGGCGATCAGCTTAAACAACACGTTGATCAAAGCAATTGGCCTGAACTGTTTGGTCGAGTCCGCCCTCGGCACCTTAGGGATGAGGGACAGGATCCCAAAGTTCAGCCTGGATACATCAACCGTACCCAGAACAAAACCGTTTAGAATCTGAAGCACCAGCTGCCCAAGCTGTGGCCAAAATTGCTTGAAGAAAGCCACCAGGAACCCATTAGGGCCAGGCGCCATGTCCGTTTTGGTGTCTTTCAGCACCTCCTCCAGCTCCTCCATCAAAAAGGTGTGCATCATGCTGTCATTCTCCCGATGCGAGAGCATGAACTCAGGGGGCCACGCAGACTTCCCCAGCAAGAGAGGTTTCGGCTCCTTCGAGCCCATCAGCGCCATGTAGAACTCATAAATATGACGCTGGATACCCACATTATCTGAGATAATGCCCTGGTCAGTCTTAAGGCTTGAGATCGCGCACTTCCTGCGTCTACCATTCGCTATGGCATGGAAGTACTTGGTGTTGGTGTCCCCTTTAAGAATCCAGTTCTGTCTCCCCGGTTAGCGCCAGTACTCCTCCTCTGCTCTCAGGTCCTGGACCAACTGGTCCTCCAGAAAGTACCGCATCGCCTACTCATCCTCGGGGAGCCCGGAATTGTCAGCTCTATTGTCCAGCGCCTGAATTTGCCGCAGAAGATTGGCATTTTGGTCTCGGGTCAGTTGCCCAATGTTCGCGTACCAGCCACGAAGCCTCTGCCGCAACCCCGAGTCCAGCTCCTTCCAGCAATCAATGGGGCCACGACGCCGCGCCTGGGAGGCTACAATGAGAGCCCACCAAGAACGCACCAGAGGCCGAAACCCCTCCATCTCAAACCAGCCGGTTTCAAAGAAGAAGCGACTTCCTTTCCTTTTAAGGGTTTCACCGGTGGACAACAGAAGGGGGGCATGGTCCGAGCCAATGCTGGTTTCCGCCTTGAGGGAAACCAGGGGAAATTGGGTCTCCCAGTCCAGAGACACCAGCACCCTATCGAGCACACAACAGACTGGGTTCCGTTGTTTATTGGACCAGGTGAAGGCAGCTCCAGACCTAGCGATCTCTCTCAGGGCCAGACGAGCAATACAGTCATTGAATAAATTGACCAGGGGCCAGTTGGTGTTCCCGTTATTTTTGTCTTGCTGGCCTCGGAGCAAGTTGAAGTCACCCATCACCACTACTGGATGAGGGCCCTTACTAAATTTGTCCTCAAGCTCCACCAGAAATGCCGCTGACCTTGCATGGTCAGCCGGCCCGTACACTCCAATGAACTCGAATTTAAACTTGGATTCGCGATGAAGGAGGAGGGCACTAAGGAAATGATCGCCCTAATCAATCCTGCCCACCTCGAAGCTGTCGTCCCTGCAGCCAAGAAGCATCCCGCCAGAATGCCCCTCCGCCGGACGCCAATGCCAGTGAAAGACGTCCCTGTTGACCAGGTTCCGCAGCTCACGATCTCTGAATCCTGCCTCATGGTCTCCTGGAGGAAGATGATATCGATCTTGACCTTTCTCCCGAAGTCTTGGATCTGGGGGCTTCTGTCTTTGGCCCCAAATCCCCGCAGATTCCATCCAAAAGCCGTCAGCATTGAGAACCCGAGGAAGCTCGTGCTTGTCGAGCTGGGGTAGATCGGAGGTTCTCTCGAGGCCCCAAGTCCAGGAATCTCTTCCTTCTCCTTTTTATCCCCGTCTGCAAGTCCGTGATGAGGATCCGCTCTAGATCCTCCACCGGTTCCTGCCTAGAGATCGACAGCTCCCAGCCCAAGGTAGGGGCAGTGGGCTGAGGCTGACACTAAGCCTCAAGGGGGGCCTCTGAAATCTTCTCCTTTGCTGCTAGAGTTGCCCTAGTCAAGAGGGCTTGAGCTTCCTCCTTAGCCCGGACCAAGGAAATGAGAGAGGAGGGGGAAGAAACCAGCGGATCAACCGCCAAACCACAATCACGAATCAGACCCAAAAAATGTGCATCGGACCTCGAAGGAAAAGCCAGAAAAGCATGGGATTGAGGACTAGTGGGGGGGTGAGTACCTATAGCTGGTGAAGTGGCTCTGCGTGCAGCCTTGGCCGCCACTGGCTCCGCGTCCCGTCCCACGCAGCGAGCACTGCGCCTTGAACTCGCGGCCGGCGACGAGATTAGGACCGAGCGCTTCGCCTTAGCCACCTTGGCCACTTCCGAGATCTCCTTGGCTAGATTAGGCATGGCCTTCTTGGACTTTGCTGGGGGATTCTCCACCTCCCCATCCTGCTTCTTCTTCAACTTGTTGATCTTTTCCGCGAGGGTTTCATTGTCAAACTCCCAGTCTTCAGGGCTCACCTAGCCAATCTCCACCCTGTCCTCCTTAGAGAGCTTGCTGCACTTGAGCACGTCGGGGGACGGCGGTGATCCTATGGGAGAAAGACCCCACGAAGAGTTAGAGGGAACTTCTACCACTGCAGGAGGGGCCGCCTTGGGAGAGACAGTGAGGGGGGAGAGGTGCTTCCCCTCAAACAGCTCCGAGGAAGGGAGGTTGGACCCGTACTGATTGAAAGGAACGGGTTGAAGCTTTGATCTTGGCGGGGACAACGCCGGTTTGGAAGCCGAGTGGTCGATCAAGGAAGGGACCGACACGCTGCTGCTACCCACGGACAATTTGGCAATGGGGATCAGGGCCCAAGGGGGAAGCGGATTCGGGGTAGGTGGGTTGGGCTCCACCGGCGTTGGGGTGGCCAAGCTCACGCCCACCCCGTTCCCTAGCTTGTTGGGAGCTCCAGACACCACTCCCTTGTCCTTGGACTTGTCCTGGCCACCCGTCCGCTTCCAGTGATGATCCATAGAGGGACTTAGGTCTTCCGTCTATTCCTCCTCCTCCTCGTCCTTCCTGTTGCTAGGATCAATCGACGAGATCGTCTTCTTCCCTGTGTCCTTGGCAAATTCCACCTCCACCCCGATCTGAAAACCTTCAGCGTTGACGAATAAGACAATTCTCTTGGGGAGCTTATTAGGGGCATGCGAGTGAAACAACATACAAACCGGGCCTTCAGTGCATGCCAGAGATTCCTCATCCACGAGACATGGCCTTCCAATCATCTTAGTACCTTCCATCAAGAAATCAACATTCCTCAAACAATCTGGGACATCCGAAAGCTTCACCCATACTTTGGAAAGGGTTCGGCAAGCCTGAGGATTCACACGCGCCTCGGCAAACAACATCGCAACTCCACTGACCGGGAGCCTAATCCCACCCGCGTTCTTGCAGAGGTTTTTGCATAGGGTGAGGCTTTCCTTTGTCGGGAAGCTCACCACAAAGTCTGTATCGGAGAGTCGCCACGCCTGCCAGTCCCAGTTGTCCTCAACAAGTCCCTTCAGATCTCTGATAAGCAGATCACACGAGAGCGTGTTGTCCACGGCAATCACCGAGGACGCGAAGGACTGTCTCTCCGCCCCCACCAGCAGGGCCGAATCTTCCACTTCAAGGCAATGAAAGTCAACCCCATCCACCGCAAAGCCGTACCACTGAAGCGAGGGGACAACGGCCTGGGGCACCACCAGCTGGGGCGGAGGCGGCGGTGCAGCTCCTTTGCCAACCATGGGGCACATACCCGTGGTGTGCCCTTCCACCTTGCAAACCGCGCATCTAGCCTTGAAGGAATAGCCAGATTGGTGGTGGCCCTCCTGGGAGCAGTTGAAGCACGTGATGCCAGCCTTCCTTCCCCTTGATGCGGTCTCCCCTGCCTCCAACTGCGACGAGGAGGGGGCCTTGGAGGTGGCTGTTGCCTGGCCCTGGGTTCTAGCCTTAGCCCGCGCCGCTGCACTAAACTTTTTCGCCCCAACCTTCTTACGCTTCTGCTGATCTTGACCCCGCGGGATGGAAGGGACCGCATCGAATCTTGCCTCGTCCTCACGACGGCGAGAGTCGTCCCGTCGCCACTTTGGCGCACGGTCACGGTCTTGATCCCAATCCCTGGATCTGGCTCTATGTTGTCTCTGTTCCTCCTCAAACTCCAGCCTTTGCCGCAACACCCTCTCCACGCGGCAGCCTTCCTCCGCCTCGAACTCCTCCCGCGACCTCTTGCTCGAGCTCCCACGGTCGCGGTCCATCGTAGGGCTCGCCGGAGAAGGTGGGGACGCGGAGAAGATGCATCGGGGGATCGAGGCCGCGGATCTGGTGCGGCGGAACCACGCGCTCACTTCAGAGATGGGGGCAGGGTGGGAGAGAGTAAGATCTAGGGTTCCCTTAGGAACCCAGAACCACTTAAGTAGTGCCCCCGTCCCCGTGATGGGCCGCGCTGGTGGGCCAGAGGAAAAGGCCTGCCTATTCGAGCAAGGGCCACTATGGGGCGCCCCCGACCCAAATGCCTCCCCTGTCACCTGCTTGGTCCGCTCTGGATCGCAAGGTGGGCCCAACGACGCGGACTGGCCTGCCACCTTGGCCCAGACCGCAGATACCACTACCGCTGAGGGGACCAAGCCTGGCGACAGCGTGGGAGCCTCTGGCTCCCTCCCCGCCGTCCAGCACCCGCTCCCCTAGGCACACCCCATCGTCCCCACGCCCCTAGGGCTCGTCCTTTGAGGCTGGGAAGCACCGCCCAGGGCACTGCCGCTCCAGCATGGTACCGCCCACACCGGCGGCACCTCGCGGCGACCGATCTAGGACCGCCGTGGCCCATGGCCCCCTGGTGCGAACTTGCTCCTTCTCCTCGCCTCTGTTGACGCTCGCCGGGCCACCAGCTGCCAAGCAGGCTCGAGGAAATCGCCCAGCGTGGCCCGCTCCGGGGTAGATATGGGCGACCCGCCCCTTGATACATTGCAAATGTATCTATAATTTTTGATGTTCCATGCTTGCTTTTATCCACTTTCTTGTGTTTTGTTCCAACTTTGGAGTACTTTTCATATGATTTCTTGGACTAACCTATTAACAAGAGCCACAGTGCCAGCTGCCTATTTTCTGCTGTTTTTGGTTCCAGGAAAGTCAGAAAATGAATATTCTCGGAATTGGACGGGACAAAATCCAAAGTGCCTATTTTTCTAGAAGGGATCAAGTGCCAGAATACGAGACGGAGAAGGGCCAGAGTGCGGCCACACCACCTGGCCACGCGGCCAGGCCTGGCCCGCGCCATGGGGTGGTGTGGCCATCCCAGGCACCCCCTCGGCCTCTCCTTCCGCCTATAAGTTGCCCTCGGGACGAAAACCCTAAGTACCCGATCAAAAATCCACGAAAGAGTCTGTAGCCGCCGTCATCTCCATCCCTAGATCGGGAGGGATCTGAAGCTCTTCCCGGCACCCTGCCGGAGAGGGGAATTCACCCTGGAGGCTTTCTTCATCACCATGCAAGCCTCCGGTGTGATGCGTGAGTAGTTCATCCTTGGACTACGGATCCATGTAGTAGCTAGATGACTGGTTTCTCCTCCTTTGTGCTTTCATGTTTAGATCTTGTGAGCTCCGTTCATGATCAAGATCATCTATTTGTAATTGATACATGTTGTGTTTGCGGGGATCCGATGGATATTGAGATGCTATTTCAGATTGATTATTGATTCTATCATGTCTTTGTTATTTGAGATCTTGCATGCTTTCCGTTGTTAGTAACTATCTTGGCCAAGTAGATGCTAGCAACTCCAAGAGTTAGTATTTATGCTCGGTAGTGGTTTCATGCCTCTGGTAATCTGGAGAAGTGACATAAATCTCTAAGGTACTAGATGTGCTGTTGCTACTAGGGAGAAAACAACAATCCTTTGTTCATAGAACAATCGTATTGTTTCCTTTACACGCAGTTCGTAAAGCAATAATCTGTTCCTTGCAACTTAATACTGGAGGGGGTTCGGATGATAACCTGAAGGTGGATTATTTGTCATAGATGCAGTTGGATGACGGTCTATGTATTATGTTGTAATGCCCAATCAAGTCTCAGAGGAGTCAAGATGATTAGTATATGCATGTATTGCTTTCTCGGTGTTTGTCAATTGCCCCGCTGTAATTTGTTCACCCAGCATGTTATCTATCTAAGGAGAGCCACCTCTAGTGAATTATGGATCCCGGTCCTTTTTCTTTACATACAATCTACAATCTTTTACTGCTTTGTGTTTACTTTCTGCAAAATTTTACTTCTTTCCATTCAATACATTTAATCCTTTGTTTTTCGCAAAACACGGTGAGATTGACAACCTCATCGCAAGTTAGGGACAAAGTTCTGTGGTTGTGTTGTGCATGTCTCCACGTTGCTACTAGCACCGGTAGTGCGCCCTGCCAAAGCTCAGCTAGTAACACCTTTGGGGTGTTTCCTTGCTCCTACTGGTTCGATTAAACCTTGGTTTCATAACTGAGGGAAGACTTGCTGCTGTATTCATCGTACCTTTCTCTTGGGGTTCCCAACGAGCTCTACGTCGAAAGTCGAGCGCATCAAGATTTTCTGGCACTGTTGCCGGGGACTGAAGAACAAGAAGAAGCTCCCACGTCAACTACACACCAGATTTTCTAGCACCGTTGCTGGGGATTCAAGGACATCTTCACAAGGGGAGTCCCTCATAACCAATCTCTTTACTTTGTTGTTTTTGTTTTTCTTAGTTTCTTTTTGCTTTGTTTGCTTGTTTTGTTCTTCAAAAACCCAAAAAAATTAGTTCTACAAGTTTGCTTTCTTATGTCAAAAACACACACAAAATTAGTTCCTTTCTTAAGTTGCATTTATGACTAGCTCTGCTCCAATCACTATTTCATTATGGATAGCTCACTCAATTTCCTATTTGGGAACAGTTTTATGACTGCTAAGGTAATAGATGAACCACTGCCTGCTAGAACCTCCATGGAAGAAGAAATTGCTGAACCTGAATGCTCATTAGATGAAAAAGAGGAGGAGAGTGATGGACAAAAGGAGGAAGAATGGATCTACCCATGCCTACCCTCTAATGAGAGTAACTCTTTATCCCTTACATTATTTGATTATCCCCCATGCTTATCAAAGGAGGGTGAATGTTATGTTCCCGAGGATTCTTTTGAAAATGTTTATAACAAAACTCTAGTGCTTGTAGATCATGAAAAGCATGCCTTATGTGATAGTTATATTGTTGAGTTTATTCATGAGGCTACTGAAAATTATTATGAGAGAGGAAAATATGGTTGTAGAAGTTTTTATGGTAATGAAACACGTCTCTATGTGCTGAAAGTTTTGAAGGTACTTTTGTTTTATCTTCCTATGCCTGTCACTTTGTTCTTTGTGCATTTATTTGCATACAAGATTCCTATGCATAGGAAGTGGGTTAGACTTAAATGTGTTTTGAATTTGCTTCTTGATGCTCTCTTTTACTTCAATTCATATTTCCTATGAGAGCATCTTCTCAAATTTTTATGTCTAACTTAAAGGCGTTAAAGAAAAGTACTTGTTGGGAGATAACCCAAGAGTTTTAGATGAGTCTTGGAAGTTATTACCTCTGTAATAACCTCTCCTTATCCTTTTTATTTGATTTTTGTGCCAAGAGTAACCTCTAATGAGAGTGAAGTAATGATTGGGAAAGTTGCTGTCCCGAAACAGATTTCTGAGCTTCACCGTAAAACTTCCTGAGAAAGCTCTGTACGTCGGATTGAGCTGTAATTTTTTGTGCTTCTGCCCCAGGTTATTATCTAACTTTCTTTAGCTCAACACTTTTTGATTTGAGCAACAGAAGGTCTTCGAAAAAATTCGTCTTTACCTGCTGGTATGTTTTGACAGATTTCTGCCATTTTCTGCATTTGCTTCTTGTTAGTTCCTTCTTGAGTTCCTTTGGGGAATTGAGCTGTTTGAGGGAAGTGCTACAGTAGCTAGTGTTCTAATGGAAGTTTATTTGGTGTTAGAACTGAACCTTGAGACTTATTTATCTTAAGTGCACTAATGTTGCTAATGAGATTGTGTGAAGTTTTGTATGAAGGAAAATTTTCAGGTGTATGGAAGGAATGAGTAATGAGATGAGGATGGACTAAAGCTCAAGCTTGGTGATGCCACACGTGTCACCCCAAGAAACATCCAAGAAGTACAAGCGTCAAAGCTTGGGGATGCCCAAGGCATCCCTTCCTTCATCAATAAAAATTCCAGGTTTCTTCCAAACGCTTCATTTTTATTGTTTCATGCATAGTTGTGTTTTTCTTGGAGCGTCTTATTTTTCGTTTTTGTTTTCGTTTTTAGTTTGCTTTGTTTGCTTAGTTTTCTGAATAAATTGGTTGGACCCCCTCTTTCATACTTTGGTTTGCAAATAGTTTGGTTTGGTTTGGAAAAGAGTAGGAGAGTTCATGCTTTTGTGGTAAAAAAAAGCTTGTTTTTGACTGTGGCCTATGCTTTGTCATGCCATGCTTGATATTGTTTTGGCTTTATGCTTAGTATTCTTTGCTGTAGCATGACTTGTTATAAACAATTGATATTTCTTAATGTGCCTTGGATGAATCATGCGTTGTTTTAGCATATTAAAGCATAGTATAGTGGTATTCTCCTTTGATGCTTTATTTGGGTTGACTTGGCGCATGCTCACACCATGTTATGACTATCCAAAGTCACCATAGCCTTTATGATCCTTTAGTTTTCAACTTGTAGTATCACTTTATGCTTTGATCAATGATGTTTTGTCGCTCTGCATGATTATGGCCATTATTGCTCTCTTAGTTTGTCGCTCCCAGTCTTTTGCTAGCCTCCACAACAAAGTATGAGTTCCACTCATGCATCCAACTCCCTAAACCAAGTTATTCCAAAGAGTCCACCATACCTACCTACTAGCTTATGCTATTCCAAGTATATTCATGCTTTTGTTTATCTTCCAATTGTTATGAAAAAACTAGCGATTAAAGCTCTCACGAACTTGATGACACACTTTACTTTACTTGCCCTTAATAAACTTGAACCATTGTGTCTTCTATGTTGTATATGCTTGCACTTATCTGTCGGGAATTAGCGGAACCATGCTTTCATGGGGAACGCTTTCAACATTGCACTTGGTACTTGTACCTAGTTGATATCATGCTCTTTTGTATATGGATGTCGTCGGTGTGAAATGAAAGGGGAGCTTGTAAGTCCATGGAGTTATGTATATGAGTTAGAGAAACGTCTGGGCCGCTGGTCTAATCCATGCTGACATGGTGGAAACCTGCAGCGTAACCATAATGAGCTGTCTATGAAGCATTCTTCTTATAAAAAAGAGTCCTATATTGAGAAAAAGAGGAAAAAAAGAGATACTATGAAAAGAGGAAAGAGAGAAAAAAGCACCATATTCCCATGGTAAATAAGAAGAATGATGAGATGCTCGTTGTCTGCTTGCCTTGTCATTTTGATATGGGGATTCTTCCATATCATCGGGCAAGGGGTACCCCGTTGGCGGTTCTCAATAATACACATATACTTACGATGACAAGAACTTACCGGTGACTAAACTTGAGTAGCATGAGGAGCGGCCCTCGTATACAAGGGACATGAGATTTCTGACTTATACTTCGTCAAGCATGTACACCATAGTTTGTTCACTTTAACCTTAATCACTTCAAGATGCTTATGATAGGGGCAATGAGAGCTGAAAGCTATAAGTACCATAATTTTTGGAAGCTCTTTATGAGACTTGAATCCCTACTTCCTTTTACAAAAGGCCTTTCTTCCACCATTATATTGAGTCTCCACATTCTATCTTTATGCACCTACATTGAGAGCATAGTGGCCATTCTTAGTTCTATGTGCATTGTCCCAAGACTAGTTGAGTGATGCATAACTTGTTATTGCTTGTTTGAAATGAAGGAAATATGCCCTGAGAGGCAATAATAAAGTTTTTATTATATATTCCTTATATATGATAGATGTTTATTTTACATGCTAGAATTGTATTGATCGGAAACATCAATACATGTGTGTTTAATAAACAAAAGGGGTTCCTAGTTATGCCTCTCTTATAGACTAGCTTGTTGATTAAAAAGATGATCAAGGTTTCCTGATCATGGACATTGGATGTTGTTAATAACAAGGTCACACCATTGGTGGAATGATGTGATGAACATTCATCCGAAGTATAGCATTACGATCAAGTAATTATGTTTATATTGCTATAACATCATACGAAGTAATCTTTATCCTTAGACCATGAGATCATGTTAATTGCTAACACCGAAAGAGTATCTTGATAACATCAAACGTCACACCGTAACAGGGTGACTATAAAGATGGGTTAAGTACTACGAAGGTGTTATGTTGAGGCTCATGGATCAAGAGTGGAATTTGTCAATCCAGATGACGGATAGATATACTCTGGGCCCTCTCGGTGATATCACATTAAGATAGCTTGCAAGCAAGTGATGTGATCACTAGAATGTTATATCACGGGAACGAGAAAAGAGTGCATGTCAGTAACGAGATCAAACTAGGTATGGAGATACCGATGATCGAATCTCGGACATGTAATATATCGAGAGACAAAGGGATTTAGTTACAAGCGTTAAAGGTTCTCACGATCACAGAAGTCATCGTTGAATGTGTAGGAGTCAGTACGGATCTCCAGGTCCCGCTGCTGATTATTAATCGGAGAAGGGTCTCGATCATGTCTGCATTATTCGCGAACCGTAGGGTGGCACACTTAAGAGTTACCGAACACCATTTTGGAGCTTCAGACGAAAGAATTGCAAAAGAAAAACTGATGGAATCCATGTACGAGAACCAAGTTTAGAACTTGGTGGACTTACCTCACGACCAAAAGGCCGTTGAGAATAAATGGATTTTCAAAAGAAAAACTGATGCTGATGGTAATGTGACCATCTATAAGGCTCGACTTGTCGCAAAGGGGTTTCGACAAATTCAAGGAGTTGACTACGATGAGACATTCTCTCCCGTAGCGATGCTTAAGTCGGTTAGGATTATGTTAGCAATTGCTGCATATTTCGATTATGAAATATGGCAGATGGATGTCAAAACTGCGTTCCTCAATGGTAATATTGAAGAAGAGTTGTATATGATACAACCTAAGGGTTTTGTTAATCCTAAGGATGCTAATAAGGTATGCAAACTTCAGCGATCCATCTATGGAATGAAGCAAGCATCCCAGAGTTGGAATCTCCGCTTTGATGAGGTGATCAAAGAGTTTGGATTTGTCCAAACTTATGGAGACGCTTGTATTTACAATAAAGTGAGTGGGAGCAATGTGGCATTTCTGATATTATATGTGGATGACATATTATTGATTGGAAATGATATAGATCTTTTAAACAGTGTTAAAAGTTATCTAAACAGCAAATTTTCGATGAAAGATCTTGGTGAAGCATCATATATATTAGGCATTAAAATCTATAGAGATAGATCAAGGCGCCTAATTGGGCTATCGCAGAGTACATACCTTGATAAGATATTAAAGAAGTTTAATATGGACGAAAGTAAGAAGGGGTTCTTACCTATGTTGCAAGGCAAGACATTGAGTAAGACTCAAAGTTCGGCTACGGCGGAAGAAAGAGAGATGATGGATAAGATACCCTATGCCTCGGCCATAGGCTCTATTATGTATGCCATGCTATGTACAAGACCGGATGTGGCACATGCTATTAGTTTGACTAGTAGGTACCAATCTGATCTAGGTTCGGAACACTGGATAGCGGTAAAGAACATCCTCAAGTACTTGAGAAGAACTAAGGATATGTTTCTTATATACAGAGGTGAAGAAGAGCTAGTCGCTAAGTGTTATGTCGATGCTAGCTTTGACACCGATCCGGATGACTCTAAGTCTCAATCCGGATACGTATTTCTCTTGAACGGAGCAGCAGTTAGTTGGAGGAGTTCCAAACAACCTATGGTGGCTGGATCAACGACGGAGGCGGAATATGTTGCTGCTTCAGAAGCGGCGCAGGAAGCGGTTTGGATGAAAGAGTTCATTACGGAACTAGGTGTGGTTCCTAGTGCGTTGGACCCGATGGTGATCTATTGTGACAACAATGGAGCCATAGCCAACGCAAAGGAACCGAGGTCTCACAAGAATTCCAAGCATATTAAGCGCCGGTTTCACTCCATCCGCGAGCATGTCAAGGATGGAGATATAAAGATTTGTAAAGTACACACGGACCTAAATGTAGCAAATCCGTTGACTAAAGTTCTCCCTAGGGCAAAACATGATCAACACTAGAACTCCATGGGTGTTAGATTTATCACTATGTGAACTAGATTATTGTCTCTAGTGCAAGTGGGAGACTGAAGGAAATATGCCCTGAGAGGCCATAATAAAGTTGTTATTATATATTCCTTATATATGATAGATGTTTACTTTACATGCTAGAATTGTATTGATCAGAAACATCAATACATGTGTGTTTAATAAACAAAAAGGGTTCCTAGTTATACCTCTCTTATAGACTAGCTTGTTGATTAACAAGATGATCAAGGTTTCCTGATCATGGACAGTGGATGTTGTTAATAACAAGGTCACACCATTGGTGGAATAATGTGATGAACATTCATCCGAAGTATAGCATTACGATCAAGTCATTATGTTTATATTGCTATAACATCATCCGAAGTAATCTTTATCCTTAGACCATGAGATCATGTTAATTGCTAACACCGGAAGAGTATCTTGATAACATCAAACGTCACACCGTAACATGGTGACCATAAAGATGGGTTAAGTACTACGAAGGTGTTATGTTGAGGCTCATGGATCAAGAGTGGAATTTGTCAATCCAGATGTCGGATAGATATACTCTGGGCCCTCTCGGTGATATCACATTAAGATAGCTTGCAAGCAAGTGATGTGATCACTAGAATGTTATATCACGGGAACGAGAAAAGAGTGCATGTCAGTAACGAGATCAAACTAGGTATGGAGATACCGATGATCAAATCTCGGACATGTAATATATCGAGAGACAAAGGGATTTAGTTACAAGCGTTAAAGGTTCTCACGATCACAGAAGTCATCGTTGAATGTGTAGGAGTCAGTACGGATCTCCAGGTCCCGCTGCTGATTATTGATCGGAGAAGGGTCTCGATCATGTCTGCATTATTCGCAAACCGTAGGGTGGCACACTTAAGAGTTACCGGACACCATTTTGGAGCACATATGTTTCAGACGAAAGAATTGCAAAGCGCAGGAATTGTTTCAATAGAAACCGGAAATTGTTTCGGGTGAAATTGCAGAAAGTGTTTCTACATGTGATATTGAAATATTGCAAGGGGCTATATGTGAATATTTGTTAATTAAAGTAATTAACAAAATTCTGAATTTAATAAAAGAGTTTTATTAAATGAGAGAACATTAAATTTGGAGAAATTTAATGCATCTAAAGTGGAGACTTTAAAAGGGAATGTGAAGAGGCATTTTAATGTGGAGGGGTTACCACCACATGAATGGGGGAGGTGAGGGGTCACCCCCCATGCGCCGGCCATGGAGAGAGGGGGCTGTTGGGGGGATACCCCCGGGTAGGGTCACGCCGTGGTATAAAGGCCGAGTTAGCCGAGGTTCGGCAAGGCCAAAGCGGATGCTGGCCGGGTCACCTAAAGGCAGGCCGAATCACGGGGTAACCCGGACCAGGGGGCTTTCGCCTGACTAAGTCTCAACCGACTTAAGGAATAAGTCGGAGGTGTCTGTTTTACTTGTATGCAGGAACGGGTGTGGCCGGATCAACTATGATCCGGGTCGCGTCTGGCTTCTAGGAGAAGGAAGGAATCTCGCTGGTCAAAAGAAGCCCCGGTACGCACTACCTGAGCGAAGCAAGCAAGGGCAGGACCACCGGGGCGTGGCAGACAAGGGCGACGACGCCCATGTCGGCTGACGCGGGCGCCGCAGAGGCTCATGTAGCCTCTGCATGTGTGACGCGGGGGAAAAGCACCCCGGTCGGCTTACTACTTTGGGAGAAGGCATATTCTTAGGAATATGCCTCCACGTATGCCCTAGGCAGAGACTGAGTTCCCTCTATAAAAGGGGGGCTAGGGTTTCAGTAGAGGGGGTTCCGCTATTCTGGTTTGGCTAGGGTTTTAGGTGCGATCTGTGGGTGAGAGTAAGAGAGCTCCTTCTTCCTCCTCTCGCCAATACAGCTCTAGGAGCACTTGTAATCTTGGAAACGGAGCAATACAAACAACTGTGTGGAGAATCACTTCACTATCCCTCCCTGGATTCCCCTAGCGTGTATTAGTCCCCACCTTTAGCCTATCCATGGCATCTGCCGTGACACCACCACGACAGTTGGCGCCCACCGTGGGGCTAGCGGCGCTAGCAGGGGTCAAAATCCGGACGGGAAACCTCATCGGCACCGGCGAACGCATCGTCTCCGGGCTCGTTCAGCGCTTTGGAGCGCTGGACTTCATCAGCGACAACGCTGGCTGCTTCGGCATGCGCCCTCTTCCGCGCAATGGCCTCTTTGTCAAGCTCGGCGCGCACAAGGTCTACGTTGCTGTTGACGTGTCGTGTGTTCATCCGCGTCACGTCGTCGAGGCGGGGGAGCCACCCCTCACCGTGGTTCCCGGGACGCGTATCGCTTGCTCCCCGGACCATGCAGAGGTGATGATGACCGCGCCTGGTGCGGGCGCGAGCAAGGATCCGGCTCCAGATCCGGAGGTAACGCCTAAGGCACCTAGGAAAGGTAGAGGTCCTCCACTAGAGAGGCCAGAGAATGTGTTGAGGGAAGCAATGGATAGCTTGGAAAACCCTGTAGTAGCAGCAGTAGATCCGGCTCGAGCGCAGGCCGAGCTAGAAGAAACTAGGCAGAAAATACTAGAGGGCGCAAAGAAAATAGCCGTGGCTCAGCAATCGTTGAATATGACGCTGCGGGAGTACGCAAAGGCGAACAAAGTTGATGTTGTAAAAGTAAAGGGAAGAAATCTCATGAGCGAGATGAACAGAGAGGGTGATACTGAAATTGAGGAATCAGAAAACTGTTTGTCCGTGGGGCTGCCGAGGTATAGTACCCCGGCAAAGAACCTCAGAGCAGCGGATGCAGCTGCGTCCGAGTTAGAGGGTCTGACGGGTGAGGCTCGGCAAAGACAACAAGATAGGGTTAATGAGCTGGTTCGGATTGCGAACAGGCAAAACGAAGAACTACTCAGAGCTAACCCGGAGAGAGTTGGAGCCTCAAAGATCGTCCATTCGGCGGTGGGTAACCCGGAGAAATCCGTTGGAGCCGCATCGTCTCCTCATGGTGGTCCAAGGAGAGAAGAGGTAGTAACCTCGGCCAGACGGAACAAACAGATCGTCCCGTATGACCCGACGCGGGTAGGGAAAGGAAAAGAAGCACATAAAAATGATGATCGACGGAGTGTGAGCCGAGGTGAAGCTGGCCGGGGTAACCGCGACCAAGGCAATGCCGGTCAAGGGAACGCCGTCAACGGCAATGCCGGACAGCGAAATTCGGCTGGAGCAGGGCAACCGCAGTAGCGGAATATACCAAGGCAAGATCAAAGTGCTGGCCAAGGTATGCAACAGAAAGGTGCTCCGCGAGAGCAAGACAGGTATAATGATGGAGACTCGGAAATGGCAAACGTGGGATACCCAAGGCCGAACTATCATGTGATAGGGTCAAGACTGGGAAGCAGGGATTTGATGCTGGATGATGCCAAGTTGAAACTGGATCGACTGTATAGGTCGGAACAGATCGAATGTCAAGGTCCACCGGGTCTGGCGTGTTTTGGACCCCGGATCATGAAGGAGCCACCGGTACCGAACTTCCAGTTACCTAGGGGCACGAAGACGTATGACGGCAGTACAAAGCCAGAGGATTAGTTGATAAATTATGCTACAGCTGTGAAAATTGCCACTGGCAACTTGAGATGGGCTGTACGATATGTACCCCAGATGTTGGAAGGACCGGGAAGGGTATGGCTGAACAATTTGCCGCCAGGAAGCATCAACTGCTAGATAGATTTCGAGGAAATGTTCATCAGGAATTTTTCGAGTACGTATCAAGGTGGCAAAAGAGATTGGGATACGTCGGATCGTATGCTTTGGCGACTCGGATTTGGTGGTGCAGCAAGTGTCGGGAGTGTGGGACGCACTGGATCCAAACATGGCACTGTACAGATTTCATGTGCAGAAGATATCTGGTTACTTTGAGGGATGCGAATTTCACCATGTACCCCGGGTGGAAAATGAGCTGCCGACATGCTATCGAAGCTCGGGTCAACCCGACAAGCAATTCCACCAGGTGTAGCATTAGAGTACCTCAGGAAACCATCCATCAGGCCCTCCCCAGAAACCGACTCAATCTATGTCCCGGAGGACATAGAATCCGGAGCTGTACCCATGGACATTGACATGGGAAGTGGTGCGCGAAACCCGGGGACTGCCTCGGCAAGCCCGGGGGCTGCTTCACTAAACCCGCGGATTGCTTCGTAAGACCCGGGGACTTCTCAGCGTGATCCGGTTAAAGTTATGCCGGTGGATCAGATGGAGATTGATGAGGATGTGTTCCATGTGCGAGCAATACCAGCTTGGGCACTACCTATATTTCAATTCCTGAAAGATGGAACGTTACCCACTGAGGAAGTGCTGTCCAGGCAAACACAGAGGAGGGCAAAGGCTTACACGATCATCAATTCCGAACTATACAAGAGAAGTGTGACCAATGTCCTCCAGCGATGTGTTAACCCGGAAGAAGGGCTTGAAATCATCCGAGATATACATCAGGGGGAATGCGGGCATCATGCCTCATCCCGAGCCTTGGTAGCAAAAGCTTTCCGGCACGGATTCTACTGGCTAAGTGCCTTAGAGCAAGCAGAAGATCTGGTGAGAAAGTGTAATGGTTGTCAGAGGTATGCAACCAAGACACATATGCCAATGTCGGAACTCAAGACCATACCAATTACTTGGCCATTTGCCGTATGGTGCTTAGATATGGTTGGCCCGTTCAAACCAGCAAGGGGAAATATGACTCACATTTTGGTGATGGTGGACAAATTTACGAAGTGGATTGAAGCAAAGCTTATAAGAAAATGTGATGGAGCTACGGGCATAACGTTTCTCAAAGATATCATCTTGAGGTACGGTTATCCTCATAGTATCATAACTGATAATGGCACAAACTTTGCGGAAGGAGCATTTGCGCATTTTTGCCGGGATAAGAAGATCCGGTTGGACGTAGCCTCGGTAGCCCACCCCGCATCGAACGGACAAGTGGAAAGATCCAACGGATTAGTATTATCCGGGATAAAACCCCGGATCATTGAGCCGCTGCAAAGATCAGCGGGGTGCTGGATAGAAGAACTACCAGCGGTACTATGGAGTTTAAGAACAACTCTGAATCGATCAACATGCTATACGCCGTTTTTTCTGGTATATGGGGCAGAAGCTGTATTACCAGCCGACATAGAGCATGATTCGCCTAGGGTCACCCAATACACAGAAGCCGAAGTGCAAGAAGCCCGGCAAAATGATGTTAATCTGCTGGAAGAAGCGAGAGAACTAGCATTGTCCAGATCCGCCATATATCAGCAAAATTTCCGACGCTATCATAGCCGGAAAGTATGCCCTCGAGTCTTTCGGGAAGGTGATCTGGTGCTCCGGTTGGTACAACGTACTGCTAGCATGCATAAATTATCCCCCCCATGGGAAGGGCCGTTCATCGTGAGCAAGGAATTGCACAATGATTCTTATTATCTTATAGATGCAAAGCCACAGGAAAAGAACAAGGCGGACAGGTCTGGAGAGGAATCTAAGCGACCATGGAATATAGCTCTACTTCGACCTTTCTCCACTTAGCTAAGAAGTGTATGGATCCGAGTCTTCTCATATGTCGGTATGTATGTCGGCAATGAGCTTATCAATGAAATGTTGGCACCTCGAGCAGTAACTCGGGGACTGCCTTAATAATATTTGTCGTCTTTTGTGCGTTAGCTGGAATAAGTTGTTCTACTTAACTTGGATTAGTAATGTGTGAGCACCAAGGACCCAACTCTTCGATTTGCTGCTGTCCAACAAGAATTGGCTTCATGGCAAGCAAAGAGAACAAGTTTGGAATTGCGTAGCACATGAAAAACGACTAAGGAAAAGAATTTATTCGAGCAGACGTTTGTTTTTCGGACTAACCCTGTATTTATTTTCAAAGTCATTATGCAGTTTTATTTTTGAGCTAAGTCTAAAAGTTTCCCAGTATTGTTAAGACAATTTTTGAAACTCGGATTTGTAAGTCGTAAAACCGAATCAAGGTAGACACGAACCGAGCCAAGAGATTGGACGAACAAGAAAAAGAAACTCGGGGACTACACCCAAGTTAATCCGGCATAAGAACTTAGTAGCAAAATATCACATGTAATATGGGATACAACTCCACCTGGCATACTGGGGATCTGATAAATTTTTAAGTGTTTTCGCTCAAGGAGCTGCAGGAGGAGGAAGTTCGGCGTCGTCTTCGCTGCCTTCAATGTCCGAGGCGTCATCTTCTCCTTCATCGTCCGAGCCATCTTCATCGTGCTCAACCTCTTCATCCCCAGCGGCTTCCAGGAAGCTCGGCCCCTTAAACCATTCATGAATGGGAGCGTATTCGATGAGGCTATGGGCGCAAGCCTGGCGCCAAGCTACCCACTCCGGGTCATTGGTCCATCTGGATCCTGTGCACAGACGTGTCAGGAGGTTGAGATCGATCTTCTCATACCACGTGAGTATGTGGTGAAGAATGGTATCAGCTGCGGCACGTCCAGCGGATTCTCTCCAGAGGTCGAGCTGGGTCTCGGTTTCCATCAGCTTCTCAATGAGAAGTGCAGTGGTCTCCGGGGCATCTTCGCCGGGCCAGAACGTGTTGCAGATGCGAGCTGCTGCACCGAGGATGTCCTTGCCATAATTTTTGATGAGCTCCACGCGAGATGACAAGCTGACCAACAGGTCCTCCAGGTCATAAGGAATCCCTTCACCATCAGGAGCGGTCGGAGTACCCCTTTCTCGGCGGAAGTTGGCAACTGCTGCGCTCGCAATAGCAGTGCCCTCTGGAAATTTGCCTGGAAACGACGCAAAGGAGGAAGGTCAAGAAAAGACATATGAAGTAACCCGGAGAAGTAGGTCGGAAAAGGGAAAGGAACTTACGTGATATATGGCTGAGGATCCGGGTCAGCTCCTTGGTGCAGTCATCATGTCTCTTCCGAAGCTGCTCAAGATCAGCGTTCGCCGACCCAAGCTGGATGCCGTGGATGCCAGACTCCTTGAGAAGATCCTGGTCCTTGGCGATCTGGAGATTGAGGCGCTCGCGCTCTTCTGTGTAATTCTGACCAACCTTTTGAAGTTCGGATTGGTGCTAGGCCTTCATCTTCTCCATCTCAGCCTTGAGCCTGGCAATCTCATCGTCCTTGGTCCGGAGGAGGGCGAGCTCGTCATCTTTCTTCTTAAGCTCGGCTTGGTGCTGCCCTACTTGTTCGAGAAAATGCAGCATCATATCAGGCACGGGCACACTATCTTCAAGCGATGCTGAAATAGTGTGTTGGCCCGGCAGAGCCGAGGTATGAATGTTTGCCGAGCCAAGGAGAGAAGGAAATGGAAAGCACTGCAAGGTCGGACATAAATGACTTACCCTTGATCTGCTCCAGATTTTTCCGCATAATAATGTTCTCAGCCTCCACCCCAGCTGCGGACACCGAATGATGAGATTAGTTCGGCAAAGGAAGATGAAGAAAAATGAAGAAGCGCTAAGGAAGAAATTTACCCCTTTTCTCGTATTCCGCGATAAGTGCAGCCTGCTTTGCGCGTAGCATCTTGTGGGTATCCAGCAAGCGTTGGAAGTCAGCACTCCGGCGATTAGTGGTCACCTGAAAGGAGTACAAAAACATAAATTAGCTTGGTGCATATTCGAAGTGTACTAAAATCCGGGCCAAGTGGAACTTAACCCGGCTCTAGGTGTGTGCATATTCGAGGTGTACTAAAATCCGGGCCAAGTGGAACTTAACCCGGCTCTAGGTGTGTGCATATTCGAAGTGTACTAAAATCTGGGCCAAGTGGAACTTAACCCGGCTCTAGGTGTGTGCATATTCGAAGTGTACTAAAATCCGGGCCAAGTGGAACTTAACCCGGTTCTAGGTGTGTGCATATTCGAAGTGTACTAAAATCCAGGCCAAGTGGAACTTAACCCGGCTCTAGGTGTGTGCATATTCTAAGTGTACTAAAATCCGGGCCAAGTGGAACTTAACCCGGCTCTAGGTGTGTGCATATTCGAAGTGTACTAAAATCCGGGCCAAGTGGAACTTAACCCGGCTCTAGGTGTGTGCATATTCGAAGTGTACTAAAATCCGGGCCAAGTGGAACTTAACCCGGCTCTAGGTGTGTGCATATTCGAAGTGTACTAAAATTCGGGCCAAGTGGAACTTAACCCAGCTCTAGGTGTGTGCATATTCGAAGTTCTCATGGAGCTACGTTAGTTTTCTAAAGAGCATCCGGCCGAGTAACAAGTTACTCCCCCGGAGGCTCGGGGACTAATGGTTATTATCCACAACATGTAAAGGGGAAGCGACGTACCTCCATCATCCGCCCGACGAGGTTAATTGCCTCTGCGGCTGTGTTCATTTGGGCGGAAAACTCGGCGGGGCCGAACTTCTCCGGGAGATCAGCGTCTTGAACTACCTCTGCCTTATTCCAATTCATGACAAATTCAATCAAGCTCAGAGGGTACCGTTCACCGGTGGGCATATGGGGCGCCACCAAGCCCTTCGCGTGCGCTTCTTTCCTTTCAATCAAGGCAAGGGCTGGGCTGGTGTGCAGAACCATCTGCTGTGCATCAGTTGGCTTGGCAGGGGCGTCCTTCGCTGCTGGAGCTTTCTTTGGAAGCATTGATGTGAGGGTACGCTGCCCAGCCTCGACGAATGTTGGCTTGGTAGCGTCCGGAGCCTTCTTGCCCTTGGCTTGCTGGGAAGAGGAAGTCGTCGCAGCGGATTTCCCCTTAGGAGCTGCCGGGGGTAGTTCCTCGCCGAGGTTGAGAAGACTCGGACGAGGCGGAGGAGCTAGGCGTTGGTTCTCTTGTGGCTGGACTTGGTGCCGCTGCTGATGTTTTTGCAGCCGGGGTTGGTGCTGATGTCGGAGTTGGTATTGGTGCTGGTCTGGTTGCTGGTGCTGGAGCTGGTGCTTGTGCCGAGGTAGCTTCGGTGGCCACTGGTTGTGGCGAAGCCGAAGTGGTGGATGTCGTCGCCTCGACTGGGCCGGTCTCCCCTGCTCCAAGGTTACCCTCCTCTTGACGAGGTGGAGCAGAACCCGGAGCAGCCGCAGAACCCTCTAGAATAGGGCTCAGCGGACGTGACTCGTCGTCACGACGGGGAGAAGGGCTAGCTTGGAGCGGTGAAGAGATGCTAGATCCACTTTGAGGGACCTCCATCGGGGCCCTGCAAAAGAGAATAATGTCAGAAGAAAAATCACAACGATGCAAGGAAGAGCAAGTTACAGAAGGAAAAATGACTTACGCATCCGAGGTTTGGGCCTCCTTGGGTTTCCGAGCCCTTCGTGCTGGGGCCTTGCCTACTGGCTTGGAGGCAGTCTTGTCCCCAGACTTCTTTCGCCTTTTAGCGGGCTGAGGAGGTCCGGAGGAGGAACTTGGAGCAGCCCCGCGCTTCTTCTTCGGCGCTACCGGAACGGGTTCGCCAGTAGCGAGGGGAGGATCCTCGTGGATGTGACCACCGGGGTGAGCTGATGCCGGAAAAGCAAAAGAAAGGGGGACAGCCTCAACAGGTTCAATCACCTCGACATCCGAGTCATCTTCATCATCGGGCCAATCTCTAATAGAAGAGGATTTACTCGTGGGTCATTTCGTGGCGTCGGTCATTGGGAGGAACATCTCCTGGTCCGGCTCTTCCTCATCCGGAGTCTCCCAGTCCGGCGCCCACTTAAGGGTCGGATCGGTGCCATCCTCGAGGGTCTGCTAAAGAAATTGCTGAGGAAAAGGATGAACAAAAGAGTCAAAAATGCAACAATAACCGACAGGTAATTAATCCGGGGTAAGTTTGCAACATGAAGCTTACCGCGGGAGGAAGCCTATCGCGGCAATAATGCTCAATTCCCCACGTCCACTCGGAGGAGAAGTCCTTGTGGGTGGTGAAGAGAGCCTTAACCCGACGATATATCTCCGTGTTGCTCAGCTCGAAGGATGAGGTCCGGTTGGGGTCGCGGCCGAAGCTCATGTGGCACACCTTGTGGGTGCGCTTCTGGAGGGGGGAAATTCGGTTGCGCACGAAAGTGATCATAGCATCCTCGTTGCGCAGCCCGAGCTTCTTCAGCTCCGTGAACCTTTTGTTGACCTGGTTGGCCAAGGCCGTGGGCTTCTTGGGAACGGCATCCCATAGTTCCTGGTTAGGTGGACCCGGAGTATAGGGGAGCAGCCGGATTAAGTCTTCGGTGCCGGTATTCCGGACGTAAAAGAAAGTCTGGGCCCACCCTTTGCAGGACTCTAACCCGGAAAACGGGAAACCTCTGGGGAGAGATGGAAGCAGCTCCGAAGTGAGTGAGTTGCTTGTCCTCCGGATCAATGTGGATGTTTGGGATGACGTTGCGACGAAGGCCGAAAAACCGGATCCATAGCTCCTTCGTGGGCCATAGTCCGGCATAGCCTTCGATCGTGGAAGCAAAGGCGGAAAGAGAAGTGATGGCGTTGGCTGGAAGATGGTGCGGCTGGAGTTGGTAGGTACTAAGCCAGTCCCGGAAAAAGTCGATCACCGGCAAGCCGAAGCCCCGTTGGAAGTGGGACAAGAACACGACGTATTCACCCGGATTGGGTGAGGGGGCCAATTCGGAGGAGGCAAGATGAGCCGCAACGCCGGCGGGGATGCGCCTGGTGCGGTAGAGCCAATCCAGGTCGTCTTCGCAGACCCAAGATCCAGCCCACGCACCGCGGTCCACCGCCACGGCGTCCTCCTCCATTTCTTGCTCTGCGACGATGAGCTCCTCCTCCGTCATCTGGTCTTCGCTGCCCTCGCTGGCGCTAGCGGCTGCGGGGGGCCGAGACCTGGATTGGCGAAGACCCGTGGCGAAGGAGTTGCGTAGCAGTGGCTGCGATGCAGAGGTGTGAGGGAAAAGCGCGGCGGCGACGCTGCTATTTGGGAGCACTGGCGGCGGCGCGGTCGCGAGGAAGACGAAAGAGAAGAGCAACGGGTAGAGGGGCGCAGAAGGGGAAAAATCCTAAGGGGTGCGCCCCTCCGCTATTTAACCACTCCCTCGAGGGGTGAGTGGGATCGCATCCTGCGGATCAGCCACACGTAGTGGCCGTGTATGACCTGCCTCAGCCAATCAGTGGGGAGCCCCACGGAGGACCACAGAGCGGAGATGATCCCATGACGTGACACTGTGATGCGATAAACGAGGAGGCAGGCATGATGTGACCCGCGCATAGTGATAACTGACAATTACTGCGGCGGTTACTGTGCAGGCCCTTAAAATAAGACAACATAATGATTACCCTTCACATGGGTTGGCATACGAGAGAAGGAAACAAGACCGGATGAAACTGTGGTAACCCGGCCAGCAAGTGAAAACTTGGAATGTGCGGAGGGAAAGTAAAACCATGAGGTCCGAATTAAAGTGGTAACCCGGCCAGCAAGTGAAAACTTGGAATGTGCGAAGGGAACGTAAATCCATATAATCCGAGGTAAAGAGGTAGCTCGGCAATAACGACCGGAGCTCGAAATTGAACCTGATGTGGCCTTAGCGGCCAAGGCAGCTAAGACCGCACCAGCTTTGGGGACTAATGTTGGGGGGATACCCCCGGGTAGGGTCACACCGTGGTATAAAGGCCGAGTTAGCCGAGGTTCGGCAAGGCCAAAGCGGATGCTGGCCGGGTCACTTAGAGGCATGCCGAATCACGGGGTAACCCGGACCAGGGGCGTTCGCCTGACTAAGTCTCAACCGACTTAAGGAATAAGTCGGAGGTGTCTGTTTTACTTGTATGCAGGAACGGGTGTGGCCGGATCAACTATGATCCGGGTCGCGTCTGGCTTCTAGGAGAAGGAAGGAATCTCGCTGGTCAAAAGAAGCCCCGGTACGCACTACTTGAGCGAAGCAAGCAAGGGCAGGACCACCGGGGCGTGGCCAACAAGGGTGACGACGCTCGTGTCGGCTGACGCGGGCGCCGCAGAGGCTCACGTAGCCTCTGCATGTGTGACGCGGGGAAAAGCACCCCGGTCGGCTTACTACTTTGGGAGAAGGCATATTCTTAGGAATATGCCTCCACGTATGCCCTAGGCAGAGACTGAGTTCCCTCTATAAAAGGGGGGCTAGGGTTTCAGTAGAGGGGGTTCCGCTATTCTGGTTTGGCTAGGGCTTTAGGTGCGATCTGTGGGTGAGAGTAAGAGAGCTCCTTCTTCCTCCTCTTGCCAATACAGCTCTAGGAGCACTTGTAATCTTGGAAACTGAGCAATACAAACAACTGTGTGGAGAATCACTTCACTATCCCTCCCTGGATTCCCCTAGCGTGTATTAGTCCCCACCTTTAGCCTATCCATGGCATCTGCCGTGACACCACCACGACAGGGGCACCCCCTCCTCCTATAAAAGTCCACCTGTTCCCTCCTTCATCCTCACACCTCCTTGTGAAGGATCTCTCTCCCCCTCTAGAATTATTCCCCCATGGTCTCGGATTAGCGAGATACATGTTCCCGGTGGCATTTCATCTGGAAGGAGTTGCTGCTTCCGCTTGATCCCTAGAGCGAGGAGGTGGAGGTTGTCCGTGGCTTGAACGTGTGTGCGAGTGCGGATGCGCTGCTGAGTTGCAGCGCTCGGACTTCCTCACGATCTTGAGATCGGCAAGTGTACGACTACATCAACCACGAGTTCCTACTCGTTAACAAAACTCGTTGTCTTCGAGGGTAAGTTCTCATTGGATGTATGTCCACCCGTTGCTTTGTACCTAGTAGATAGATCTTGGCGTGTAGTTCACACCATAGGAAAATTTTGTTTTCTATGCTGTGGACCCAACAGTGGTATCAGAGCCTGATCTATGCGTAGGTGCTTTGCACGGGTAGTACACATATGTTTATATGTGGGCGATGATGATCATGTTATTGCATCTTCTATGTATTTTGGATATTGGTGGCATAGTGGGATGAAGCCGGCCCGGAACAACCTTACATGTCATCGTACATGAGACCGGTTCCACGACTGACATGCAACTTGTTTTGCATAAGTGGCTGGCGGGTGTCTGTCTCTCCTACTATAGTCAATATCTGATTTACAATGAGTTGCTAATAACTTAGTTATCCTCGTTGTGGTTCATGTTCGTAGGTGAGAACGGTTCTATCTCCGAAAGCCCTAAGCCACATAAAACTTGCAATTGATAAATTAGAGGCGTCTAGTTTAGATCGTTGCTGGGCTAGTGTATTGATATGGTATTGTTGTAAGTAGATGTATGATAGATACTCTTACAACACACTCAATGTGTAAGTTCCATAGACCTTGGCCTTACACACAAAGGAATGATAGAGATCATACCACGATGCAAGTGATAGAGATCAAATGCATGGACCATATCATCTCACTTTACACATTAGATGTTAGCATCTTATACTGCTAGTTTGGCGCTTTTGGTAGCATTATAAGATGATCCCTCATTTAGATATCAAGATAAAAATGTGTTCTTCCTTAAGTATGCACCGTTCTGTGGATCGTGTTTCGAGACATCACGTGATGATCGGGTGTACTCGAATCTACGCTTTCATAGGAATGGGTGTAAGACAGTTTTACACACGCGAATACTAAGGTTCTTACTTGGCGAGCCTAGCATGTACAGACATGGCCTCGGAACACGGACCGAAAGGTTAAGCATGAGTCATATAGTTGATATGATGCCCATATAGATGCTCGCCTTTGAAGCTACATCAACTCACGTGATGATCGGACTTGGTGTAGTGGATTTGGTTCATGTAATCACCAAAAGGACACGAGGGATGTCGTTTTTGAGTGGGAGTTCATTAGTAACTTGGATTAGTTGAACTCAATCTATCATAAACTTAGTCTAAATAAACTTTACAAATTCTGTTGTAGATGGCACCACCTACTTTTAATTTCAATGTGTTCATGGAGAAACAGAAACTTGCTGCAAATGGTAGCAACTTCAACAACTGGGCTATGAATTTGAGGATTCTCCACACTGCTGCACAAAAGCAATATGTGCTAGATGCGCCGCTAGGTCCCCCACCAGCTCCTGATGCCCCTGACAAGGAAAAGAATGTCTATGTGACTCATCAGGAGGACCACAACTTAGTTCATTGCGGCATACTGTATGGGCTAGAGCCAGAACTTCGAAAGCGTTTCGAAAATGGCAATGCCTTTGATACCATGGGAGAATTGAAAATGATTTTCGATACCCATGTTGCTATAGAGAGTTATAATGCTACAAAAAAGTTCTTTAGCTGCATGATGAAGGAAAACAGCTCCGTTAGTGAGCACATACTCAAAATGTCTGGGTACGCCGATAAGCTTGTGTCCTTGGGAATAACGATTCCCATTGACTTAGGCATACATCGTGTTCTCCAATCTCTGCCACCTAGCTACAAGAGCTTCGTGATGAGCTATAATATGCAGGGCATGAAGAAGACTCTTCCCGAGCTTCTGTCAATGCTTAAGACTGCAGAAGTGGAGATTAGGAAAGAACATCAAGTGTTGATGATCAATAGAACCACCGGTTTCAAGAAGGACAAGAAAGGCAAGCACAAGGGAAAGAAGGGTGGCAAGTCTATTGCCACGCCTGAAAAGAAACCCTGAGCTGACCCTAAGTCTGACACTGAGTGCTACTATTGCAAGGGGACTGGCCATTGGAAGCGCAACTGCCCCAAGTATTTGGCGGACAAGAAGTCCGGCAAGGCAAACAAAGGTATATGTGATATACATGTTATTGATGTGTACTTGACTAGTACTCGTAGTAGCACCTGGGTATTTGATATGGGATCGGTTGCTAATATATGTAACTCGGTTCAGGGGCTACGGAACAAGCGACAACTAGCAAGGGATGAGGTCAGAATGCGGGTCGGCAATGGATCAAAAGTTGATGTGATCGCCGTCGGGACGCTAACTCTCCATTTTCCATCGGGATTAGTTATAAACCTAAATAATTGTTATTTAGTGCCTGCACTGAGCATGAACATTGTATCTGGATCGTGTTTGATGCAAAGTGGTCATTCCTTTAAATCTGAAAACAATGGTTGTTCGATTTATAAGAATGATATCTTTTATGGTCATGCACCTATGTTGAATGGTTTATTTCTGTTGGATCTCGATAGTAATATTACACACATTCATAATGTTAATGCTAAAAAGATTAAACTTGATGATGATATGTCTACATATATGTGGCACTGCCGTCTAGGTCATATTGGCGTTAAACGCATGAAGAAACTCCATTCTGATGGACTTTTGGAATCACTTGATTTTGAATCATTTGATACATGTGAGCCATGCCTTATGGGAAAGATGACTAGAACGTCGTTTTCCGGTTCAATGGAACGGGCGACAGATCTATTGGAAATCATACATACTGATGTGTGTGGACCAATGAGTGTGTCAGCGCGAGGTGGATATCGTTATTTTGTTACTTTCACGGATGATTTGAGTAGATATGGGTATATCTATTTGATGAAAGACAAGTCTGAAACTTTTGAAAAGTTCAATGAATTTCAGAATGAAGTGGAAAATCATCGTAATAGAAAGATCAAATTTCTACGGTCTGACCATGGAGGAGAGTATCTAAGTTACGAGTTTAGCACACACATGAAAGAGTGTGGAATAGTTTCACAACTCACGCATGCCGGAACACCACAACGTAATGGTGTGTCTGAACGTCGTAATCGTACCTTATTGGATATGGTTCGATCTATGATGTCTCTGACTGACTTGCCACTGTCATTTTGGGGTTATGCACTAGAAACAGCTGCATTCACTTTAAATCGGGCACCATCTAAATCCGTTGAAACGACACCGTATGAATTATGGTTTGGAAACAAACCTAAGCTGTCATTTCTTAAAGTTTGGGGATGTGATGTTTATGTGAAGAAATTTCAACCGGATAAACTCGAACCCAAAGCGGAAAAATGCGTCTTCATAGGATACCCTAAGGAAACAATTGGGTATACCTTCTATCACAGATCCGAGGGCAAGGTTTTTGTTGCCAAGAATGGATCCTTTCTTGAGAAGGAGTTTCTTGCGAAAGGTGTGAGTAGTCGGAAGGTAGAACTCGAAGAGGTTATTGAACCTTCTCTCTTTATGGAATGGCGAGTGGCGCAGCACCAGAAGTTGTTTCGGAGTTGACTTCACCTGATGGAGAGGGAGCTAATGATAATGATCATGAAACTCCGAAAGAGGACACTACCGAACCTCGCAGGTCAAGCAGGACACGTGCAGCTCCTGAACTGTACGGCAATCCTGTTATGAATTTCATGGTTGCTTAAATGGATGACCCTACGACGTATGAAGAAGCGATGATGAGCCCGGATTCCAACAAATGGCTAGAAGCCATGAAATCCGAGATGGAATCCATGTACGAGAACCAAGTTTAGAACTTGGTGGACTTACCTCACGACCAAAAGGCCGTTGAGAATAAATGGATTTTCAAAAGAAAAACTGATGTTGATGGTAATGTGACCATCTATAAGGCTTGACTTGTCGCAAAGGGGTTTCGACAAATTCAAGGAGTTGACTACGATGAGACATTCTCTCCCGTAGCGATGCTTAAGTCAGTTAGGATTATGTTAGCAATTGCTGCATATTTCGATTATGAAATATGGCAGATGGATGTCAAAACTGCGTTCCTCAATGGTAATATTGAAGAAGAGTTGTATATGATACAACCTAAGGGTTTTGTCGATCCTAAGGATGCTAATAAGGTATGCAAACTTCAGCGATCCATCTATGGACTGAAGCAAGCATCCCAGAGTTGGAATCTCCGCTTTGGTGAGGTGATCAAAGAGTTTGGATTTGTCCAAACTTATGGAGATGCTTGTATTTACAAGAAAGTGAGTGTGAGCAATGTGGAATTTCTGATATTATATGTGGATGACATATTATTGATTGGAAATGATATAGATCTTTTAAACAGTGTTAAAAGTTATCTAAACAGCAAATTTTCGATGAAAGATCTTGGTGAAGCATCATATATATTAGGCATTAAAATCTATAGAGATAGATCAAGGCGCCTAATTGGGCTATCGCAGAGTACATACCTTGATAAGATATTAAAGAAGTTTAATATGGACGAAAGTAAGAAGGGGTTCTTACCTATGTTGCAAGGCAAGACATTGAGTAAGACTCAAAGTTCGGCTACGGCGGAAGAAAGAGAGATGATGGATAAGATCCCCTATGCCTCGGCCATAGGCTCTATTATGTATGCCATGCTATGTACAAGACCGGATGTGGCACATGCTATTAGTTTGACTAGTAGGTACCAATCTGATCTAGGTTCGGAACACTGGATAGCGGTAAAGAACATCCTCAAGTACTTGAGAAGAACTAAGGATATGTTTCTTATATACGGAGGTGAAGAAGAGCTAGTCGCTAAGTGTTATGTCGATGCTAGCTTTGACACCGATCCGGATGACTCTAAGTCTCAATCCGGATATGTATTTCTCTTGAACGGAGCAGCAGTTAGTTGGAGGAGTTCCAAACAACCTGTGGTGGCTGGATCAACGACGGAGGCGGAATATGTTGCTGCTTCAGAAGCGGCGCAGGAAGCGGTTTGGATGAAAGAGTTCATTACGGAACTAGGTGTGGTTCCTAGTGCGTTGGACCCGATGGTGATCTGTTGTGACAACAATGGAGCCATAGCCAACGCAAAGGAACCGAGGTCTCACAAGAATTCCAAGCATATTAAGCGCCGGTTTCACTCCATCCGCGAGCATGTCAAGGATGGAGATATAAAGATTTGTAAAGTACACACGGACCTAAATGTAGCAAATCCGTTGACTAAAGTTCTCCCTAGGGAAAAACATGATCAACACTAGAACTCCATGGGTGTTAGATTTATCACTATGTGAACTAGATTATTGTCTCTAGTGCAAGTGGGAGACTGAAGGAAATATGCCCTGAGAGGCAATAATAAAGTTGTTATTATATATTCCTTATATATGATAGATGTTTATTTTACATGCTAGAATTGTATTGATCAGAAACATCAATACATGTGTGTTTAATAAACAAAAAGGGTTCCTAGTTATACCTCTCTTATGATGGGTTCGTAGCATGGAAAACAAAAAAAACTCTACCGCAAGAACGAACAAAACCTAGATCTAATCTAGATAAAAGCCAAGATCTAATCTATTAGACATGAGCAACGAGATAGATGGGAACTAACCCTCGTAGATCCGAAAGCGTTAACGAGATTGGATCTCATGGTTGATGTAGTCGATCACTTGCCGATCTCAAGATCGTGTGGACGATCCTTCCGGCGTCGCGTTCCAGCAGCGCTTCCGCCTTCGGTCAAGTAGACGATCCTTCCGGCGTCGCGTTCCAGCAGCGCTTCCGCCCTTGGTCAAGTTGACGATCCTTCCGGCGCCACGATTCGGCAGCGTTTCCGCAGTCGGTCACACGTGCGGAGTCGAAGCAGACCTTCCTCTCCCCGTTCCAGCGAGCAGCGGAGGTAGTAGATCTTCTCCACGGAATCCCAGCAGCACGACGGCGTGGTGGTGGTGGTGGAGTAGAGAATTCTGCAGGGCTTCGCCTATGCCTGTGCAGAATATGGTGGAGGAGAGAGGCGGCAGAGATTGGACGTTATGAGAGCGTGAGAGGAGGGGGCGCCCCTGCCCCTCTATTTAAAGAGGGGAGGGCGCGCCAGGGAAGGGGAGTCCTTGTAGGACTCCCCTCCTATGGGGCCGGCGGGTTGGGGAGGTGGGGAGGAATCCTCCTCCCCCACGACTCCTTATCTTGACCCAACAGGACTCCTTGATCCCTATCTTGATTTTCAAGCAAACTCCAAGATATCTTCTAGAACCTTCCGGAACATTCCGAAACCTTCTAGAATCCTCATACAAACACTCCGGAACATTTCCTATCTCATAAAATGATCTCCTATATATGAATCTTATTCTCCGGACCATTCCGGATCTCCTCGTGATGTCCCGGATCCATTCCGAGACTCCGAACAACATTCGGTTTCCAACGCACATTCCATATCTACTTAAAACAACTTCGAACCTTAAGTGTGTCACCCTACGGTTCGTGAATATGTAGACATGATAGAGACACATCTCCTATCAATAACCATCAGTGGGACCTGGAGATCCATAATGGCTCCCACATACTCAACGATGACTTAGCGATCGATTGAACCATTTACATACGAAACTAATTCCCTTTGTCTCGCGATACTATACTTATCCGAGGTTTGATCGTCGGTATCTCCATACCTAGTTCTACCTCGTTACTGACAAGTACTCTTTACTCGTTCCGTGATATGTCATCCCTTGTGACCTAGTCACATGCTTGCAAGCTAACTAGATGACATTCCACCGAGAGGGCCCAGAGCATATCTATCCGTCATATGGATGGACAAATCCCAATCTTGGTTCATGCGCTTCAACACATACTTTCAGAATACCCAATGACACTTTTATAACCACCCAGTTACGAAGCGGCGTTTGATGTCATCAAAGTATCCATCCGGTGATGGTGATTAACATAACCTCATGGTCGAAGGAATAGGTTACTATGTATTTGAAAGCTTACAGCAATACGAACTTAATGACTTGATCTTATGCTACGCTTACTATGGGTGTGTGTCCATCACATCATTCTCCTAATGATATGACCTTGTTATTAATCACATCCTAATGTCCATGATCAGGAAACCATAATCATCAATTAATCAACAAGCTAGTTCAACAAGAGGCTTACTAGGGACTCTTATATGTTTACAAAACACACATGTATCAGTGTTTCCTAATAATACAATTATAGCATGGGATGTAAACATTCATCATAAACACAAAGATATAATAATAATCACTTTTATTATTGCCTCTTGGGCATATCTCCAACAGTCTCCCACTTGCACTAGAGTCAATAATCTAGATTACATGGTAATATACCGAACACCCATGGCGTTTTGGTGTTGGTCATGCTTTGCCCTAGAGAGAGGTTTAGTCAACGGATCTGCCACATTCAGATCAGTGTGTACTTTGCAAATCTTTATGTCACCATCTCGGACATACTCGCGAATAGCGTGGAAACGTAGCTTGATGTGCTTCAGCTTGCTATGTGACCTTGGCTCCTCGCATTAGCTATGGCACTTGTGTTGTCACAGTAGATGGCCATCGGATCCAACGCACTAGGAACCACGCCGAGTTCAGTAATGAATTCCTTCATCCAAACGGCTTCTTGTGCAGCCTCCGAAGCAGCTATGTATTCCGATTCAGTTGAAGATTTCGCCACAACGCTTTGCTTCGCACTCCTCCAGCTCACTGCAGCACCATTCAAAATAAATACGTAACCCGACTGTGACTTTGAGTCATCCGGATCGGTGTTCCAACTAGCATCGGTGTAACCGTTTACAACAAGCTGTTCATCACCTCCATAAGAAAGAACCATATCCTTAGTCCTATTTAGGTACTTTAGGATATTCTTGACCGCTGTCCAGTGTTCCTCTCCAGGATCACTTTGATATCTGCTAGTCAAACTAACAGCATGTGCTATATCCGGTCTTGTACACAGCATGGCATACATGATAGAACCTATGGCCGAGGCATAGGGAATTTTATTCATTTTCTCTCTATCTTCTGTCGTAGCTGGACTTTGAGTTTTACTCAAGGTCTTACCTGACAACATGTGCACGAACCCTTTCTTGCTATCTTCCATTCTAAACTTCTTTAGAACTTTGTCCAAGTATGTACTTTTTGAAAGCCCTATTAGGCGTCTTGATCTATCTCTATAAATCTTGATGCCTAGAATGTATGCCGCTTCGCCAAGATCCTTCATTGAAAAACTATTATTCAAATAGGTTTTGACGCTATTAAGAAGTTCTATATCATTCCCAATCAACAATATGTCATCTACATATAGTAATAGGAATGCTACAGAGCTCCCACTCACTTTCTTGTAAATACAAGCTTCTCCATAAGTTTGTATAAATCCAAAAATTTTGATCACTTTATCAAAACGTTGATTCCAACTCCGGGATGCTTGCTTCAGTCCATAAATGGAGCGCTGAAGTTTGCATACCTTGTTAGCATCTTTAGGATCAACAAAACCCTTGGGTTGTACCATATACAACTCTTCCTCAATGTCACCATTAAGGAACGCCGTTTTGACATCCATCTACCAAATCTCATAATCAAAATATGCAGCAATTGCTAACAAAATCCTCACAGACTTTAGCTTCGCTACTGGTGAGAATGTCTCATCATAGTCAACTCCTTCAATTTGTCGGAACCCTTTCGTGACAAGTCGAGCTTTATAGACGGTAACATTACCATCAGCATCTGTTTTTCTCTTGAAAATCCATTTGTTCTCGACAGCCTTACGGCCATCCGGTAAGTCCACCAAAGTCCACAATTGGTTTTCGTACATGGATCCCATTTCGGATTTCATGGCTTCTAGCCATTTGTCGGAATCTGGGCTCACCATAGCTTCTTCATACGTCGCAGGGTCATCATCGTTGTCCACCAACATGACGTTCAAGGCAGAGTCATACCAATCAGGAGTGGTACGAGCCCTTGTTGACCTGCGAGGTTCAGTAGTAACTTCGTTCGAAGTTTCATGATCATTATCATCAGCTTCCTCTCCAATTGGTGCAGGCGGCACAAAAACATCTTCCGGTGCTGCGCTACTCTCAAATCTAAGAGAAGGTTCAATAACCTCATCGAGTTCTACTTTCCTTCCAGTCACCTCTTTCGAGAGAAACTCCTTCTCAAGAAAGGATCCATTCTTTGCAACGAAAACTTTGCCTTCGGATCTATGATAGAAGGTATACCCAATTGTTTCTTTAGGGTATCCTATGAAGATGCATTTCTCCGCTTTGGGTTCTAGCTTATCAGGTTGTAACTTCTTTACATATGCCTCGCAACTCCAAACTTTAAGGAACGACAACTTAGGTTTCTTACCAAACCACAATTCGTACGGTGTCGTTTCAACGGATTTAGATGGTGCCCTATTTAAAGTGAATGCGGCTGTCTCTAATGCATAGCCCCAAAATGATAACGGTAAATCTGTAAGAGACATCATAGACCGAACCATATCTAAGAGAGTTCGATTACGACGTTCGGACACACCATTACGCTGTGGTGTTCCCGGCGGTGTCAACTGTGAAAGTATTCCACATTTCTTTAAATGCATGCCAAACTCGTAACTCAGATATTCACCCCCGCGGTCAGAACGCAGAAACTTAATCTTCTTGTTACGATGATTTTCCACTTCACTTTGAAATTCCTTAAACTTCTCGAAAGTTTCGGACTTATGTTTCATAAAGTAGACATACCCATATCTACTTAAGTCATCTGTGAAAGTGAGAACATAACGATATCCACCATGCGATGCTACACTCATTGGACCACACACATCGGTATGTATTATTTCCAATAAGTCTGTAGCTCGCTCCATTGTACCAGAAAATGGAGTCTTAGTCATTTTTCCCATTAGACATGCTTCGCATCTTTCAAGTGATTCAAAATCAAGTGATTCAAGAAGTCCATCAGAATGGAGTTTCTTCATACGCTTCACTCCAATGTGACCAAGACGACAGTGCCACATGTATGTAGAATTATCATTCAATTTAATTCGTTTAGCATCTATGTTGTGAACATGTGTATCACTACTATCGAGATTCAGTAAGAATAAACCATTCATCTCAGGTGCATTACCATAAAAGATATTACTCATATAAATCGAACAACCTTTATTCTCAGACTTAAAAGAGTAACCGTCTCGCAATAAACAGGATCCAGATATAATGTTCATGCTTAACGCAGGCACCAAATAACAATTATTTAAATTTAAAACTAATCCCGAAGGTAGATGTAGAGGGAGCGTGCCGACGGCGATCACATCAACCTTGGAGCCATTTCCAACGCGCATCGTCACCTCGTCTCTTGCCAGTCTTTGTTTATTCCGTAGCTCCTGTTTCGAGTTACAAATATGAGCAACCGAACCAGTATCAAATACCTAGGCACTACTAAGATTACTAGTAAGATACACATCTATAACACATATATCAAATATACCTTTTTTCTTGATGTTGCCGTTCTTCAGATCCGCCAGGTACTTGGGGCAGTTACGTTTCCAGTGACCAGCACCCTTGCAGTAGAAGCACTCAGTTTCAGGTTTAGGACCAGCCTTGGGCTTCTTAGCAGGTGCGGCAGCTTTCTTGCCGTCCTTCTTGAAGTTGCCCTTGTTCTTAGGCTTGCCCCGTTTCTTGAAATTGGTGGTCTTACTGACCATCAACACTTGTTGCTCCTTCTTGATCTCCACTTCAGCAGTTTTCAGCATGGACGACAGTTCAGGCAACGTCTTGTTCATGCAGTGCATGTTGTAGTTCATCACAAAGTTCGTATAACTTGGTGGCAGTGATTGAAGGAGACGGTGAATCCCCAATTCATTAGGAATCGATATTCCCAACTCTTGGAGCTTCTTAGCGTACCCAGACATGGTGAGCACGTGCTCGCTAACGGAGCTTCCTTCTTCCATCTTACAGTTAAAGAATTTCTCGGAGGCCTCATAGCTCTCCATTGCCGCGCGAGTCTCAAAAATTAGCCTGAGCTCCTTAATGATCTCGAACGGGTCGTGGTGCTCAAAACGCTGTTGGAGCTCCGCTTCTAAACCGTACAGGATGGCACATTGAACTGTGGATTAATGATTCTTCCGAGTGGCGAAAACATTCTTTTCGTCATCGGTGGCATTATCTGCAGGTGGGTCACCTAGCGGTGCATCGAGCACATAGGTCAACTGACCAGCCCTGAGGACGATCTTCAGTCCACGGAACCAGTCCGTGAAATTGCTTCCATTATTTTTAAGCTTTTCTTTCTCTAGGAACGCATTGAAATTGATGGAGGGGGTCGCCATAATCTACAACAATTTGCAAGTAGTTTAGACTAAGTTTATGACAAATTGAGTTCAAATTTAATTATTAAACTAACTAGGTGAACTCCCACTCAAAACAACATCCCTCACATTGTCTTAGTGATTACACGAACCAAGTCCACTACACCAAGTCCGATCTTCACGAGAGAAGATGTAGTTTCATCGGCGAACAATCTTCATGTTCATCATATCAATTATATGACTCATGCTCTACCTTTCGGTATTCCGTGTTCCGAGACCATGTCTGTACATGCTAGGCTCGTCAAGATAACCTTAGTTTCCGCATGTGCAAATCTGGCTTGCACCCGTTGTATGCACACGTAGAATCTATCACATCCGATCATCACGAGATGCTTCGAAACGACGAGTCTTAGCAACGGTGCCAACTAAGGGTGAACACTTTATTACTTGATATTTAGTGAGAGGGATCATCTTATAATGCTACCGTCGCGATCTAAGCAATACAAGATGCATAAAGGATTAACATCACAGGCAATTCATAATTAGTGTGATATGATATGGCCTTTTTTTCTTGCGCCTTTGATCTCCATCTCCAAAGCACGAACATGATCTCCATCATCACCAGCATTGCGTCAAGGTCAGTGGCGCCGCTTCATAGTTGTCCATCATCACCAGCAACTATTACAACTACTTGGAATAAAGCTATTACAAGATGAATAGACACGCATGTCTTAACAGAATTAAAGACAACCATTAGGCTCCTGCCGGTTGCCATATTACAACAAGGATCATTGCATACATCAAATACAATCACAATCACATGTTGGCCATATCACATCACAAAACCCCTGCAAAAACAAGTTAGACGCCTCTAATTTTTCTTTGCATGTTTTACGTGGTTTGGGGCTTTCGCATAAGACCGATCTTACCTACGAACAAGGACCACAACGTTGATACAAGTGTTGTCAAGATGCTCATTGTAAATTGAATCTTAACTATGGTGGGAGAGACAGACACCCGCAAAGCCACTTGTGCAAAGCAAGTTGCACGTCAAGCGTGGAGCAAGTCTCATGTGCGATGACATGTAATGTTAGCCCGAGCCGCTTCATCCCACCATGCAGCAAGATGCAAAGTACACGCTAAGACACCGACAACAAAAGCATCAACGCCCACAAAACATTGTGTTCTACTCGTGCAATAGATCTACGCATAGATACGGCTCTGATACCACTGATGGGTTCGTAGCATGGAAAACAAAAAAAATTCTACCGCAAGAACGAACAAAACCTAGATCTAATCTAGATAAAAGCCAAGATCTAATCTATTAGACATGAGCAACGAGATAGATGGGAACTAACCCTCGTAGATCCGAAAGCGTTAACGAGATTGGATCTCGTGATTGATGTAGTCGATCACTTGCCGATCTCAAGATCGTGTGGACGATCCTTCCGGCGTCACGTTCCAGCAGCGCTTCTGCCTTCGGTCAAGTAGACGATCCTTCCGGCGTCGCGTTCCAGCAGCGCTTCCGCCCTTGGTCAAGTTGACGATCCTTCCGGCGCCACGATTCGGCAGCGTTTCCGCAGTCGGTCACACGTGCGGAGTCGAAGCAGACCTTCCTCTCCCTGTTCCAGCGAGCAGCGGAGGTAGTAGATCTTCTCCACGGAATCCCAGCAGCACGACGGCGTGGTGGTGGTGGTGGAGTAGAGAATTCTGCAGGGCTTCGCCTATGCCTGTGCAGAATATGGTGGAGGAGAGAGGCGGCAGAGATTGGACGTTATGAGAGCGTGAGAGGAGGGGGCGCCCCTGCCCCTCTATTTAAAGAGGGGAGGGCGCGCCAGGGAAGGGGAGTCCTTGTAGGACTCCCCTCCTATGGGGCCGGCGGGTTGGGGAGGTGGGGAGGAATCCTCCTCCCCCACGACTCCTTATCTTGACCCAACAGGACTCCTTGATCCCTATCTTGATTTTCAAGCAAACTCCAAGATATCTTCTAGAACCTTCCGGAACATTCCGAAACCTTCTAGAATCCTCATACAAACACTCCGGAACATTTCCTATCTCATAAAATGATCTCCTATATATGAATCTTATTCTCCGGACCATTCCGGATCTCCTCGTGATGTCCCGGATCCATTCCGAGACTCCGAACAACATTCGGTTTCCAACGCACATTCCATATCTACTTAAAACAACTTCGAACCTTAAGTGTGTCACCCTACGGTTCGTGAATATGTAGACATGATAGAGACACATCTCCTATCAATAACCATCAGCGGGACCTGGAGATCCATAATGGCTCCCACATACTCAACGATGACTTAGCGATCGATTGAACCATTTACATACGAAACTAATTCCCTTTGTCTCGCGATACTATACTTATCCGAGGTTTGATCGTCGGTATCTCCATACCTAGTTCTACCTCGTTACTGACAAGTACTCTTTACTCGTTCCGTGATATGTCATCCCTTGTGACCTAGTCACATGCTTGCAAGCTAACTAGATGACATTCCACCGAGAGGGCCCAGAGCATATCTATCCGTCATATGGATGGACAAATCCCAATCTTGGTTCATGCGCTTCAACACATACTTTCAGAATACCCAATGACACTTTTATAACCACCCAGTTACGAAGCGGCGTTTGATGTCATCAAAGTATCCATCTGGTGATGGTGATTAACATAACCTCATGGTCGAAGGAATAGGTTACTATGTATTTGAAAGCTTACAGCAATACGAACTTAATGACTTGATCTTATGCTACGCTTACTATGGGTGTGTGTCCATCACATCATTCTCCTAATGATATGACCTTGTTATTAATCACATCCTAATGTCCATGATCAGGAAACCATAATCATCAATTAATCAACAAGCTAGTTCAACAAGAGGCTTACTAGGGACTCTTATATGTTTACAAAACACACATGTATCAGTGTTTCCTAATAATACAATTATAGCATGGGATGTAAACATTCATCATAAACACAAAGATATAATAATAATCACTTTTATTATTGCCTCTTGGGCATATCTCCAACATCTTATAGACTAGCTTGTTGATTAACAAGATGATCAAGGTTTCCTGATCATGGACATTGGATGTTGTTAATAACAAGGTCACACCATTGGTGGCATGATGTGATGAACATTCATCCGAAGTATAGCATTACGATCAAGTCATTATGTTTATATTGCTATAACATCATCCGAAGTAATCTTTATCCTTAGACCATGAGATCATGTTAATTGCTAACACCGGAAGAGTATGTTGATAACATCAAACGTCACACAGTAACATGGTGACCATAAAGATGGGTTAAGTACTACGAAGGTGTTATGTTGAGGCTCATGGATCAAGAGTGGAATTTGTCAATCCAGATGTCGGATAGATATACTCTGGGCCCTCTTGGTGATATCACATTAAGATAGCTTGCAAGCAAGTGATGTGATCACTAGAATGTTATATCACGGGAACGAGAAAAGAGTGCATGTCAGTAACGAGATCAAACTAGGTATGGAGATACCGATGATCGAATCTCGGACATGTAATATATCGAGAGACAAAGGGATTTAGTTACAAGCATTAAAGGTTCTCACGATCACAGAAGTCATCGTTGAATGTGTAGGAGTCAGTACGGATCTCCAAGTCCCGCTGCTGATTATTGATCGGAGAAGGGTCTCGATCATGTCTGCGTTATTCGCAAACCGTAGGGTGGCACACTTAAGAGTTACCGGACACCATTTTGGAGCACATATGTTTCAGACGAAAGAATTGCAAAGCGCAGGAATTGTTTCAATAGAAACCGGAAATTGTTTCGGGTGAAATTGCAGAAAGTGGTTCTGTATGTGATATTGAAATATTGCAAGGGGCTATATGTGAATGTTTGTTAATTAAAGTAATTAACAAAATTCTGAATAAATTTAATAAAAAGAGTTTTATTAAATGAGAGAGCATTAAATTTGGAGAAATTTAATGCATTTAAAGTGGAGACTTTAAAAGGGAATGTGAAGACGCATTTTAATGTGGAGGGGTTACCACCACATGAATGGAGGAGGTGAGGGGTCACCCCCCCATGCGCCGGCCATGGAGAGAGGGGGTACCCCCCCTCCTCCTATAAAAGGTCACCCATTCCCTCCTTCATCCTCACACCTCCTTGTGAAGGATCTCTCTCCCCCTCTAGAATTATTCCCCCATGGTCTCAGATTAGCGAGATACATGTTCCCGGTGGCATTTCGTCTGGAAGGAGTTGCTGCTTCCGCTGGATCGCTGAAGCGAGGAGGTGGAGGTTTTCCGGTGGCTTGAACGTGTGTGCGAGTGCGGATGCGCTGCTGAGTTGCGGCGCTCGGACTTTCTCACGATCTTGAGATCGGCAAGTGTACGACTACATCAACCACGAGTTCCTACTCGTTAAAAAACTCGTTGTCTTCGAGGGTAAGTTCTCGTTGGATGTATGTCCACCCGTTGCTTTGTACCTAGTAGATAGATCTTGGCATGTAGTTCACACCGTAGGAAAAATTTTGTTTTCTATGCTGCGGACCCAACATGAAACTATTGTATCTAGTCACTCTGATGAACTTTTAAGGTGTCCTATGCATTTATATTTGCTACTCTATTGAGGGACAACCTGAATACTATTATGCTATGTTTTCTTTATGTGAAATAAACAAACGTCTAGCAAAGCATGTTATTCATGAATCTTTTGTTTGTACCTTTTCATGTTGCATCATAGTCTCTTTGCTTATTGCTAGAACTTTGTGTTTCATGTTATGATTGAAGTACTTTGATCCCAGTTTTGAATGTTTTGCAAATACTTTGATCAAGTCTTTGATGGTGCATGTCACCTCAAAAATTATTTCTTTTTATCACTTACCTACTCGAGGACGAGCATGAGTTAAGCTTGGAGATGTTGATACATTGCAAATGTATCTATAATTTTTGATGTTCCATGCTTGGTTTTATCCACTTTCTTGTGTTTTGTTCCGACTTTGGAGCACTTTTCATATGATTTCTTGGACTAACCTATTAACAAGAGCCACGGTGTCAGTTGCTTGTTTTCTGCTGTTTTTGGTTCCAGGAAAGTCAGAAAATTAATATTCTCGGAAATGGACGGGACAAAAGCCAAAGTGCCTATTTTTCCAGAAGGGATCAAGTGCCAGATTACGAGACGAAGAAGGGCCAGAGGGCGGCCACACCACCTGGCCGCGCGGCCAGGCCTGGCCCGCGCCAGGGGGTGGTGTGGCCAGCCCAGGCACCCCCTCGGCCTCTCCTTCTGCCTATAAGTTGCCCTCGGGACGAAAACCCTAAGTACCCGATCAAAAATCCACGAAAGAGTCTGTAGCCGCCGTCATCTCCATCCCTAGATCGGGAGGGATCTGAAGCTCTTCCCGGCACCCCGCCGGAGAAGGGAATTCACCCTGGAGGCCTTCTTCATCACCATGCAAGCCTCTAGTGTGATGTGTGAGTAGTTCATCCTTGGACTACGGATCCATGTAGTAGCTAGATGGCTGGTTTCTCCTCCTCTGTGCTTTCATGTTTAGATCTTGTGAGCTCCGTTCATGATCAAGATCATCTATTTGTAATTCATACATGTTGTGTTTGCGGGGATCCGATGGATATTGAGATGCTATTTCAGATTGATTATTGATTCTATCATGTCTTTGTTATTTGAGATCTTGCATGCTTTCCGTTGTTAGTAGCTATCTTAGCCAAGTAGATGCTAGCAACTCCAAGAGTTAGTATTTATGCTCGATAGTGGGTTCATGCCTCTGGTAATCTGGGAAGTGACAGAAATCTCTAAGGTATTAGATGTGCTGTTGCTACTAGGGAGAAAATAACAATCCTTTGTTCATAGAACAATCATATTGTTTACTTTACACGCAGTTCGTAAAGCAATAATCTGTTGCTTGCAACTTAATACTGGAGGGGCTTCGGATGATAACCTGAAGGTGGATTATTAGTCATAGATGTTGTTGGACGGCGGTCTATGTATTATGTTGTAATGCCCAATCAAGTCTTAGAGGAGTCAAGATGATTAGTATATGCATGTATTGCTTTCTCGGTGTTTGTCAATTGCCCCGCTGTAATTTGTTCACCCAGCATGTTATCTATCTAAGGATTGCCACCTCTAGTGAACTATGGATCCCGGTCCTTTTTCTTTACATACCATCTATAATCTTTTACTGCTTTGTGTTTACTTTCTGCAAACTTTTACTTCTTTCCATTCGATACGTTTAATCCTTTGTTTTCCGCAAAACACGGTGAGATTGACAACCTCATCGCAAGTTAGGGACAAAGTTCCGTGGTTGTGTTGTGCAGGTCTCCACGTTGCTACTAGCACCGGTAGTGTGCCCTGCCAAAGCTCAGCTAGTAACACCTTTGGGGTGTTTCCTTGCTCCTACTGGTTCGATTAAACCTTGGTTTCATAACTGAGGGAAGACTTGTTGTTGTATTCATCGTACCTTCCTCTTGGGGTTCCCAACGAGCTCTACTTCGAAAGTCGAGCGCATCACCCCCCCCCCTCCCCCGCCTCTGGGATCGAGGGGGGGGCTCGTCTTCCTCGTCGGAGCCGTCTTCCCCTAGCGCCCAGAACCGCGAGCCACCTCCACCCGCCGCCGCTGGCCGGGGGAGGGTTGGGGCGAGAGTCTGGTCCGGCGCGAGGCCACCCTTGCGGCCGCACACCCCATGAGTCTCAGGAGCGAGAGCGAGAGCGAGCGAGAGCACGTCAACTATCATCCCTTTCCTATCTATTTGCCATGCCCACTTCGCCTGCAAGAATTAGGCCGTCACAAAGAGCACGAGCCTCTGTTGTCGATGGGTCTGATATAAATGGGATGCCGCAATAGCTTGCCGCCAAGAAGTAACCATGATCATTCCTGATAATAGCACCAGTGCTGCGGTAGCCCGTATCGGTGACGAACTTGTCAAACGAAGGGAGAAATCGTTGGCTTTCTAGGTGAATGGGAGTGAAGGGAGAAATCATTGTGCCAAGCCATTGGAAGAGGGAGCTACAAATATGTAGTGATGATCTATTTGCTGAGTACTGGTAGAACATTTAGGAATATAATAAACTCCACAAGAGAACCAACCCGTGGTTGGATGGTTAGGAGGGCAGTGGTACCCCCAGCCCACCAGAGTTTAAACCCCAGGTTTGACGCTTTGGTGTCTCATAAAGGCGGAATATTCTTTCAGTGGGAGGCAATGTTTCCGTCGATAGCGAGACACTTGTGGTGACTTCGTCAATCTCAAGACCCGCCGGCTCAGTCTCTCGGAGGTGCTTATAGGGGTAGGGTGTGCGTGCGTGTGTTCATAGGGGTGAGTATATGTACGCATTGTGACGTCTGCGTTTGTACTGTGTTTCTAAAAAAAAACTCCACAAACGTTTCTAAGGGGTGAAAATGGTTAGTAACCGTGCTAAATATGGTGCAAAATTGTAAATCGAAAAAAAGTACAATAGCATGTATATATTTTTTGAGAAACAGACAGTCGATCTGAGATCCGATTAGATAGAAATAAAAGTTTTTGCTTTCATGTACAGGAAGTGATAAACACTAGGAGGCGACGCCTGGAAGGGGGAAAGGATGTGGTAACCATCATTTCATCCATATCCGGTCTCTTTTCACCTCTTGCCCTGGATAAGAGTTGACGTTTTAGCTGTCCATGTCGGTGTTACAGTAGACACTTAACAGTAATTAAGGACGGTATTAATCTCTTTCGGCAGCCAGCTGACTAGTGATAGAAACATTAAGAAATGACGTGCGCATGAGCAGCCTGCGATTGTTCTTTGCATACTGTACTGCTTCAGTGACGACTGACGACTGACGACTACCAAGTTTCCTCGATTCCGTTAAGTATTTCACTCGGTGCCTTGTAGTCAATCTGCCATCACATCATGCATACCACCTGATAGCGAACGGGCGTGACATGAGTTGAACGGGTCGGGCGTGACATGAGTTGTTGGCAGAAAACAACACAAACCTCTTCTGCTGGGACGTGCAAATGTCACGACAAAGCTGAGTCACACGTTTCGTAGTCTACAGGATATATCGGACAAGACAAGAGTGGAGGTGTTGGCAAATTGTAAGGGTGCATTCCTACTGTAGGAAAATTATATATGAACAAGTATTGTTTGAAATGTTTTTCATGGGCTGGCTAAATAACCATATATAAAGGCGTGAAGATTTCTCGGCGTTGAGAGTGAAATAACCATATATAAAGGCGTGAAGATTTCTCGGCGTTGAGAGTGATTGGACTATTGTTCATCGACAATTTTTGCCAATCCACGATCGATGCGCGTACCTCCCGCGTACTCAGAAGCCACTGTGTCATCCTCGCGCTAGGTCAAAGCGGTTCCCATGACCGACCGATTCTGGAATCGAGAGAAACAGATCGCCCCACCTCTAACCTCTTCCTCCCTCATCTTCCTCTCCATTGCCGCCGCCATCATCCTCCCCATAGGGTCGGCGCCCCTTCTCTTCCACCACGCCACACCCTGCTCCACCACCACCCAACACGTGAGCCGGCAACCACCAGGGAGCCATGCAGTAGAAAACGTCGGCGAGGAGGACGGTGTGGAGGTGGCGGACCTTCAAAGGGAGGTGGCGGGCCGGGTCTCCTGGTTAGTAGGTCTGCTCCACAAATATTTTCCGGTCAAAACGGTGAGAGGATGAGGCAAAAAGGAAGAACCAAGATAATCGGCGGAGGGAGCCCCCCCCCCCCCCCCACCCACCCACCCCACCCCACACACACACATTTTCATTAAAGGAAGCCGTGTAGTAGCATGCCAAGTATTTATTACAAAATGTCCAGAAGGCCAAACTTTTCTCACAGACAAATAAAACTCCCCGGTTCTTAAGCTAGTAGAAAACGTTTTTTTCAGTTTTAAATTCACTTCACACCAAACCCCAGCCTTTGCTGCGATGAAAGAACTCATTTTCCACCATCGTCAACTTCTTCGCCCATTGTTTACTTCGAAGATCTATCATCTGTAGGCGTGCCGAAAAGTGAATTGTGTGAAATGCGGGAAATAATATTAACTGGATCAGCAAGCAGTGGCGTACCTAGGCCATGATCGGTGGGGGTGCCAAGGTAACTCTTATTTTTACTACTTTGGAGATTTGACCACAAGTATAAGTATATACCAATTTGACATTTTTGTACCTTGTATACACATAGAATTAGTGGAAATACAAGTAGGTAAAGCAAATCTTCATTTCTGGAGGTGGGCCATGGCATCCATGGCAACCCCGTTGGGCACGCCCCTGTTAACACGAGCTACATTCTTAAAACATGCCCCATTTCTAACGTCCCATAAAATCCACAAAATGCCAGCAACACCAGAAGCTATAATAGACCGAACACTTTTCTTTTTAAAAGACAAAATCTAGCTACATACATATCCATGCTATAATGTAAATTCTGTAAATTAAAAGTGCAAGCTATTACACCCCAAACATATCTATTGAGAACTTTTAACTTGACTATCAACCCGTTGTCCAGTTGAGCTCAAGCCCATTTCCTTGATTGCTTGAGTTCCTAATCCAATTCTCCTAGCAAATGTGTCAGCGACTTCATTAGGATCCACCTCTTAGTAAGGATCTTCGGTGCACGCACTAGAGTAAACACTCCCTTTATCATACATAGAATCATCTTCCGAATCAAAGTCTACATCATCACCAGAACCTCCAGAATCCCCACTGTTTCTTGGATTGTTTTCGAAGCATCTTGTCACTCATGTCCTTTTCCATTAGTTATCAAGTTCAGCTTGACTAGATGGTACCTTCTCCTCATCCATATCACCTTTTTTTTTTCCTTCCTTCTATCTCCAACTTCTTCATCTAATGTCATCTCCATGGTTTTTGTCTTGCTTCTTGTTATTCTTGCTCCCACCATTTTTTCTAGTTGCTCTATGTTTCTTGCTAGGGCTTGTTACATTGTCTTCTACATTGATTATTGATCCATTCAAAATAGGTCCACCGTGTTCCACAGTTTGTTCCAGTTTAACTTTATGTGATATATGTATGCATAATGTGTAATATCATACACATTAGAAGTAGCCACGATGAAGCCAAACGCGGCGAGGTTGAGCGCACCATAGGCCACACCACCGGGAGCACCATATTATGACCCCTTGCATTATGTCTTCTCACCACTTGCTCTCGTCTTTGCTTCCATCCTATGGCCATCTCTCCTATGTTCAAACCTACACCCTTCCTCTCCTTCCCACACTCGTGCATAGCTTCTCTCTCTCCGTCGGTGAAGCCATTCTCACTTGTAGGATCAGAAATTTTTAGCGAAGCTTCTCTCCTTTGGCCTCGACTATCTCCATCACCCACTGAATATTCCGCACTACCTCTCGCAAAGCTCCAAACCCCCATCTCTGGATACCAATGGCACTGCCCTTCCGCTTCCAACTCACCTTTATTCTTTCCACCCCCATTGCTGTTGTGCTGATTTGAGATTGTTGTTGCACATGTATCGAAATATACAACAAGGAAATTGGGTCTTTATGAGTAGGCATTGAGTATGGGATGGTACTAACAATTCTCAACATGAATCATGAAAAAAAATCTAACGTGGTGTTTTTCCTTCTTGTTCTTTGTACCCTCGTTCGCGGTGCTCCCAACAAGACGAGGCAAAGGCAAGAGTTGTATGCTCATTTTCAAGTATTTTGGCAAATGTTTTTCCTTCAATGTATGCAATGAATGTAACCAAGAATTTATGAAAGCCCTCTTACTTTGCTCATATCCAACAGCCTTGCGTGCCTATAAGGTGCCCTCAAGTATTGATCCCTAAACACAACCCTAACAAATCCCTTGCATGATGGTGCTTTCACAAACCCTCACAATGCCATCAACACTATGAAAGACCATAATCAAGCGTGTGAAATGAGGTGACAACGTTCTGTAGTGAAGTGGCACTAAGAAGGCTTAGTTCATATAGTTTATGTCTTAAGTACTCACATGCACCAAGTGCGTGAAGAGTTTCTTCGACATCCTCAACCATCCCCAAAAGTTCTTTCGTGGGGCATAATTAAGATGATTTGCAAATTAATCTTTCACAAGGCGAGCATTGTAGCAAATCCGTTCCTTGGCACTATTATGAGTCCCAAGGCTGATCCACAACGCTTCCTTTTGCTCATTTGATGCTCAATGTCGGCAAGTATAGCATATCCTCTCAATCTCCCCCGTACTTTGGTAAGACATAAGAGGAGTTACAAATTAAACTTCCACAAGAGGAGCACTCCAGCAAATATGCCCCTTTGCACTAGTATGTGTCTTAAGAATGTCCCAGGACGCTTCCTTTTACTCATTCCATGCTCAATGTCACTAAGTATAGCATATGAGATGTACTACTTCCGTTCCGAAATATAGTCTTTTTAGAAAACTAATTTAGCTCTCTAAAAAGGCTTATATTTTGGAACAGAGGTAGTAGCATTTATCATCGCTCCACTCCTCCTACTCTTCTCACCATTAATTAGCAATCATCATGGTTGGATATGACCATCTTTGCAATAAAATGCGGTGAAAAAAAACGCACATTCAGAATCATACAACCTTCAAAGATCGTACATAGAAGTAAGAAAACTACCACATGAGATCGTCTGAGCTGCGTGAAGGAGCAGGGCACGGTGGCTCTGGTGGCTGATGCGCTCGACTTTCGACGTAGAGCTCGTTGGGAACCCAAGGAGGAAGGTACGATGAATACCGCAGCAAGTCTTCCCTCAGTTTTGAAACCAAGGTTTAATCGAACCAGTAGGAGCAAGGAAACACCCCAAAGGTGTTACTAGCTGAACTTTGGTAGGGCGCACTACCGGTGCTAGTAGCAACGTGGAGACCTACACAACACAACCACAGAACTTTGTCCCCAACTTGCGATGAGGTTGTCAATCTCACCGTGTTTTGCGGAAAACAAAGGATTAAACGAATCGAATGGAAAGAAGTAAAAGTTTGCAGAAAGTAAACACAAAGCAGTAAACGGTTGTAGATTGTATGTAAAGAAAAAGGACCAGGATCCATAGTTCACTAGAGGTGGCTCTCCTTAGATAGATAACATGCTGGGTGAACAAATTACAGCGGGGCAATTAACAAACACCGAGAAAGCAATACATGCATATACTAATCATCTTGACTCCTCTAAGACTTGATTGGGCATTACAACATAATACATAGACCGCCGTCCAACAACATCTATGACTAATAATCCACCTTCAGGTTATCATCCGAAGCCCCTCCAGTATTAAGTTGCAAGCAACAGATTATTGCTTTACGAACTGCGTGTAAAGTAAACAATACGATTGTTTTATGAACAAAGGATTGTTGTTTTCTCCCTAGTAGCAACAGCACATCTAGTACCTTAGAGATTTCTTTCACTTCCCAGATTACCAGAGGCATGAACCCACTATCGAGCATAAATACTAACTCTTGAAGTTGCTAGCATCTACTTGGCCAAGATAGCTATTAACAACGGAAAGCATGCAAGATCTCAAATAACAAAGACATGATAGAATCAATAATCAATCTGAAATAGCATCTCAATATCCATCGGATCCCCGCAAACACAACATGTATGAATTACAAATAGATGATATTGATCATGAACGGAGCTCACAAGATCTAAACATGAAAGCACAAAGGAGGAGAAACCAGCCATCTAGCTACTACATGGATCCGTAGTCCAAGGATGAACTACTCACGCATCACACCGGAGGCTTGCATGGTGATGAAGAAAGCCTCCAGGGTGAATTCCCCTCTCCGGCAGGGTGCCGGGAAGAGCTTCAGATCCCTCCCGATCTAGGGATTGAGATGACGGCGGCTACAGACTCTTTCATGGATTTTTGATCGGGTACTTAGGGTTTTCGTCCCGAGGGCAACTTATAGGCGGAAGGAGAGGCCGAGGGGGTGCCTGGGCTGGCCACACCACCCCCTAGCGCGGGCCAGGCCTGGCCACGCGGGCCAGGTGGTGTGGCCGCCCTCTGGCCCTTCTCCGTCTCGTATTCTTGCACTTGATCCCTTCCGGAAAAATAGGTACTTTGGCTTTTGTCCCGTCCAACTCCGAGAATATTCATTTTCTGACTTTCCTGGAACCAAAAACAGCAGAAAACAGGCGGCTGGCACTATGGCTCTTGTTAATAGGTTAGTCCAAGAAATCATATGAAAAGTACTCCAGAGTTGGAACAAAACACAAGAAAGTGGATAAAACCAAGCATGGAACATCAAAAATTATAGATACATTTGCAATGTATCAACATCCCCAAGCTTAACTCCTGATCATCCTCGAGTAGGTAAGTGATAAAAAGAAATAATTTTTGAGGTGACATGCACCATCAAAGACTTGATCAAAGTATTTGCAAAACATTCAAAACTGGTATCAAAGTACTTCAATGATAACATGAAAGACAAAGTTCTAGCAATAAGCAAAGAAACTATGATGCAACATGAAAAGGCACAAACAAAAGATTCATGAATAACAATGCTTTGCAAGACGTTTTTTTGTTTCACATAAAGAAAACATAGCATAATGGCATTCAGCTTGTGCCTGAATAGAGTAGCAAATATAAATGCATAGGACACCTTCAAAGTTCATAAGAGTGACTAGATACAATAGTTTCAAACAAGCAATAACAAGATATGCATCAATCAACTAGTCTTGGGACAATGCACATAGAACTAAGAATGGTCACTATGCTCTCAAAGTAGGTGCATAAAGATAGAATGTGGAGACTCAATATAATGGTGGAAGAAAGGCCTTTATAAAAGGAAGCAGGGATTCAAGTCTCATAAAGAGCTTCCAAAAATTATGGTACTTATAGCTTTCATCTCTCATTGCCCCTATCATAAGCATCTTGAAGTGATTAAGGTTAAAGTGAAAAACTATGGTGTACATGCTTGACGAAGTATAAGTCAGAAATCTCATGTCCCTTGTATACGAGGGCCGCAACTCATGCTACTCAAGTTTAGTCACCGGTAAGTTCTTATCATCGTAAGTATATGTGTATCATTGAGAACCGCCAACGGGGTACCCCTTGCCCGATGATACGGAAAAATCCCCATATCAAAATGACAAGGCAAGCAGACAATGAGCATCTCAGCATTCCTCTTATTTACCATGGGAATATGGTGCTTTTTTCTCTCTTTCCTCTTTTCATAGTTTCTCTTTTTTCTCAATATAGGACTCTTTTTTATAAGAAGAATGCTTCATAGACAGCTCATTATGGTTACGCTGCAGGTTTCCACCATGTCAGCATGGATTAGACCAGCGGCCCAGACGTTTCTCTAACACATATACATAACTCCATGGACTTACAAGCTCCCCTTTCATTTCACACCGACGACATCCATATACAAAAGAGCATGATATCAACTAGGTACAAGTACCAAGTGTAATGTTGAAAGCGTTCCCCATGAAAGCATGGTTCTGCTAATTCCCGACAAATAAGTGCAAGCATATACAACATAGAAGACACAATGGTTCAAGTTTATTAAGGGCAAGTAAAGCAAAGTGTGCCATCAAGTTCGTGAGAGCTTTAATCGCTAGTTTTTTCATAACAAGTGGAAGGTAAACAAAAGCATGAATATACTTGGAATAGCATAAGCTAGTAGGTAGGTATGGTGGACTCTTTGGAATAACTTGGTTTAGGGAGTTGGATGCATGAGTGGAACTCATACTTTGTTGTGGAGGCTAGCAAAAGACTGGGAGCGACAAACTAAGAGAGCAATAATGGCCATAATCATGCAGAGCGACAAAACATCATTGATCAAAGCATAAAGTGATACTACAAGTTGAAAACTAAAGTATCATAAAGGCTATGGTGACTTTGGATAGTCATAACATGGTGTGAGCATGCGCCAAGTCAACCCAAATAAAGCATCAAAGGAGAATACCACTATACTATGCTTTAATATGCTAAAACAACGCATGATTCATCCAAGGCACATTAAGAAATCTCAATTGTTTATAACAAGTCATGCTACAGCAAAGAATACTAAGCATAAAGCCAAAACAATATCAAGCATGGCATGACAAAGCATAGGCCACAGTCAAAAACAAGCTCTTTTTACCACATACGTATGAACTTTCCTACTCTTTTCCAAACCAAACCAAACTATTTGCAAACCAAAGTATGAAAGAGGGGGTCCAACCAATTTATTCATAAAACTAAGCAAACCAAGCAAACTAAAAACCAAAACAAAAACAAAAAATAAGACGCTCCAAGAAAAACACAACTGTGCATGAAACAATAAAAATGAAGCGTTTGGAAGAAACCTGGGATATTTATTGATGAAGGAAGGGATGCCTTGGGCATCCCCAAGCTTTGACGCTTGTACTTCTTGGATGTTTCTTGGGGTAACACGTGTGGCATCCCCAAGCTTGAGCTTTAGTCCATCCTCATCTCATTACTCATTCCTTCCATACACCTGAAAATTTCCCTTCATACAAAACTTCACACAATCTCATTAGCAACATTAGTGCACTTAAGATAAATAAATCTCAAGGTTCAGTTCTAACACCAAATAAACTTCCATTAGAACACTAGCTACTGTAGCACTTCCCTCAAAAAGCTCAATTCCCCAAATGAACTCAAGAAGGAACTAACAAGAAGCAAATGCAGAAAATGGTAGAAATCTATCAAAACAGACCAGTAGGTAAAGACGATTTTTTAGAAGACCTTTTGTTGCTCAAATCAAAAAGTGTTGAACTAACGAAAGTTAGATAACAACCTGGGGCAGAAGGACAAAACATTACAGCTCAATCCGACGTATAGAGCTCTCTCAGGAATTTTTACAGTGAAGCACAGAAATCTGTTTCGGGACAGCAACTTTTCCAATCATTACTTCACTCTCATTAGAGGTTACTCTTGGCACAAAAAGCAAATAAAAAAGATAAGGAGAGGTTATTACAGAGGTAATAACTTCCAAGACTCATCTAAAACTCTTGGGGTATCTCCTAACAAGTACTTTTCTTTAACACCTTTAAGTTAGGCATAAGAAGCAAAGAAAGAATCAAGTGTTCTCAAATGAAGAAGCATTAAGACCAAATTTTGTTTTCATAGGAGAAGCAAAAGAAATCTTTTCTCTCTTTTTGAGGAAGTGTTCTATACCTTTCTTGAGTGGGAGTTCATATTTAATGGTGCCTTCTTTCATATCAATGATGGCACCAACAGTTCTAAGAAAAGGTCTTCCCAAAGTAATAGGACAAGAAGCATTGTATTCAACATCCAAAACATAGAAATCAACGGGGACATAGGAATCGTTAACCATAATAAGAACATTATTAAGACTCCCCATGAGTTTCTTTTTAGCTTTAGCATCAAGTGGGACATTCAAATAACAATCTTCAAGAGGAGGCTAATCAAGCATATCATAAATACTTCTAGGCATAATAGAAACACTATTATCAAGATCACACAAAGCTTTGAAATCAAAGTCATTCACTTTCATATTAATGATGGGTTCCCAACCATCCTCTTGTTTTATAGGAATAGAAGCTTTATGTTTCATCTTTTCTTCTTTAATCTTCATGAGAGCATCAGTAATGTGTTTTGTAAAAGCCATGTTCATATCACTAGCATTAGGACTTTTAGCAAGCTTTTGTAGGAACTTAATAACTTCAGAGATATTGCAGCCATCAAGATCAAAATCAACTTTATCATCTAAAGTAGTAGAACTATTAGTAGCCTCAACACTAGTGGTGGTAATAGTAGAAACACTAATGTTTCTAGCAATTTCATCTTCTCTTTCCCACTTAGCATGTAACTCAGCTAATAGTCTAACATTTTCATCAATTCTTACTTGTATGGCATTAGTAGCTGCAAAGGGATTATCATTAGTTTCAGGTTTAGCAGCCATTTTATTAATCAATGAAGATTGAGCTTCAGATAGAAAAGATATATTCCTTTCAGCATTAGAGAGTTTCAATTGTAAACTAGGAATTTCCCTATTTAGACTCTCAAGTTGATGGCTAATGTTCTTCAAAATGATAGATTGTTCCTCCATAGTTTTAGTAAATAGCTTATTTTTCTCGTATTGCATTTGCATGAAGTTTTTAGTGGCTCTTTCAACTTCTAAGATTCTTCCTTCACTAGGTAATTCAGATTTACCATTGTTGGGAGGATATGGCTTATAATTTTTGTTACCAAAATTGTTCCTATAAGCATTATTACCATAAGCATTATTGCAAAAATTATTATTTGTTATGAAGTTCACATCAACTTGCTCTTCTTGAGCAACCAAAGAGGCTAAAGGAACATTATTTGGATCAATATGGGTTTTCCCATTAACAAGCATAGACATAATAATATCAATCTTATCACTCAAGGAGGAGGTTTCTTCAACAGAATTTACCTTCTTACCTTGTGGAGCTCTCTTAGTATGCCATTCAGAATAATTAACCATCATATGGTCCAATAGTTTTGTTGCAGCACCCAAAGTGATGGTCATAAAGGTACCTCCAGCAGCAGAATCCAATAGGTTCCTTAAAGAATAGTTCAATCCTGCAGAAAAAGTTTGGATGATCATCCAAGCAGTCAGTCCATGAGTGGGACAATTCTTTACCAAAGATTTCATTCTTTCCCAAGCTTGAGCAACATGCTCATTATTAAGTTGTTTAAACTTCATTATTTCACTTCTCATGGATATAATCTTAGCAGGAGGATAGTACTTTCCAATAAAAGCATCTTTGCACTTAGTCCAAGAATCAATATTATTCCTAGTTAAGGAATTCAACCACTCTTTAACTTTTCCTCTCAAAGAGAAAGGAAATAATTTCAGTTTAATAATATCACCATCTATATCCCTATGCTTTTGCATCTCACAAAGTTCAACAAAGTTATTTAGATGGGAAGCAGCATCTTCATTACCAATACCAGAAAATTGTTCTCTCATAACAAGATTGAGCAAAGCAGGTTTTATCTCAAAGAAAGTATTTTCAGCCACAGGTGGAGCAATAGGAGTGCTCATAAAATCATTGTTGTTGGTGCTAGTGAAGTCACACAACTTAGTGTTTTCAAGAGTAGTCATTTTTTTGGGTTCTCAAATAAGAAAGCAAACAAGTAAAACTATTTTTTTTGGATTTTTTGAAGAGCAAAACAAGCAAACAAAGCAAAAAGAAACCGAGCAAAACAAAAACAACAAAGTAAAGAGATTGGTTATGAGGGACTCCCCTTGTGAAGATGTCCTTGACTCCCCGGCAACGGCGCCAGGAAATCTGGTGCGTAGTTGACGTGGGAGCTTCGTCTTGTTCTTCAGTCCCCGCCAACGGCGCCAGAAAATCTTGACGCACTCGACTTTCGACGTAGAGATCGTTGGGAACCCCAAGAGGAAGGTACGATTAATACAGCAACAAGTCTTCCCTCAGTTATGAAACCAAGGTTTAATCGAACCAGTAGGAGCAAGGAACACCCCAAAGGTGTTACTAGCTGAGCTTTGGCAGGGCGCACTACCGGTGCTAGTAGCAACGTGGAGACCTGCACAACACAACCACAGAACTTTGTCCCCAACTTGCGATGAGGTTGTCAATCTCACCGTGTTTTGCGGAAAACAAAAGATTAAACGTATTGAATGGAAAGAAGTAAAAGTTTGCAGAAAGTAAACACAAAGCAGTAAAAGATTGTAGATTGTATGTAAAGAAAAAGGACCGGGATCCATAGTTCACTAGAGGTGGCTCTCCTTAGATAGATAACATGATGGGTGAACAAATTACAGCGGGGCAATTGACAAACACCGAGAAAGCAATACATGCATATACTAATCATCTTGACTCTTCTGAGACTTGATTGGGCATTACAACATAATACATAGACCGCCATCCAACAACATCTATGACTAATAATCCACCTTCAGGTTATCATCCGAACCCCCTCCAGTATTAAGTTGCAAGCAACAGATTATTGCTTTACGAACTGCGTGTAAAGTAAACAATGCGATTGTTCTATGAACAAAGGATTGTTGTTTTCTCCCTAGTAGCAACAGCACATCTAGTACCTTAGAGATTTCTGTCACTTCCCAGATTACCAGAGGCATGAACCCACTATCGAGCATAAATACTAACTCTTGGAGTTGCTAGCATCTACTTGGCCAAGATAGCTACTAACAACGGAAAGCATGCAAGATCTCAAATAACAAAGACATGATAGAATCAATAATCAATCTGAAATAGCATCTCAATATCCATCGGATCCCCGCAAACACAACATGTATGAATTACAAATAGATGATCTTGATCATGAACGGAGCTCACAAGATCTAAACATGAAATCACAAAGGAGGAGAAACCAGCCATCTAGCTACTACATGGATCCGTAGTCCAAGGATGAACTACTCACGCATCACACCGGAGGCTTGCATGGTGATGAAGAAAGCCTCCAGGGTGAATTCCCCTCTCCGACAAGGTGCCGGGAAGAGCTTTAGATCCCTCCCGATCTAGGGATGGAGATAACGGCGGCTACAGACTCTTTCGTGGATTTTTGATCGGGTACTTAGGGTTTTCGTCCCAAGGGCAACTTATAGGCGGAAGGAGAGGCCGAGGGGGTGCCTGGGCTGGCCACACCACCCCCTGGCGCGGGCGAGGCCTGGCCGCGCGGCCAGGTGGTGTGGCCGCCCTCTGGCCCTTCTCCGTCTCGTATTCTGGCACTTGATCCCTTTTGGAAAAATAGGTACTTTGGCTTTTGTCCCGTCCAATTCCGAGAATATTCATTTTCTGACTTTCCTGGAACCAAAAACAGCAGAAAATAGGCAGCTGGCACTGTGGCTCTTGTTAATAGGTTAGTCCAAGAAATCATATGAAAATTACTCCAAAGTTGGAACAAAAGACAAGAAAGTGGATAAAACCAAGCATGGAACATAAAAAATTATAGATACATTTGCAATGTATCAGTGGCCGGTGGCAATGTGGCCATGGAGGGCGGGTGGCGACCAGATCTAGGTAGTTAGGCCTAGGTTTGGGCCAAACGGTGGGCTCGTTTGGGCTTTCTAGGTTGCATGGGTGGCTGGTGGAGGGCACGGAGGCACGCGTCCGTCGACCTTGCTGCCCTACTTTCATGTCCTCCCCTCCATCTGCTGCGTTTGGGCTAGATTTGGGCCAGGCGGGCTCAGGAACATGGCATCTCGGTCTGCTCCGTAGGCTCTAACCTCTCCTCGCGTGTAGTTCGTGGCGATGTCGCATGGAGGCCAGTGGTGGTGCTACTCAGATTGGCGGCGGTCCGTCGGGCCCGGGTGAACACGGTGCGACGACGCTGCTGCTTGGCGGTGGGGATCTGCGGTAGTGGAAATTCTGGTAGGAGGAGGGGTAGGGACTAGGGCTAGGGTTGGCGTGGACAGTAGAACCCTTGATGCAGTGTGGTGGGGGGGCTTCACGCGCCCATTCGGGCTCGGTTGGGCCAATGAGGGTCTGGTTTTCCCCAGTTGTTGCATCCGGTTGGCTATCGCCGGAAGGCGGTGAGGGCAGTTCCCTCCCGCGTGTTGCTATACCGACGAATCCCGCCGAAGTTCCTCTTTTTCGGTCTTACCAGCCTCGCAAGGTGGGTCGTGGTGAGATGTCGGTGATGACTTCAAGGTCGTGGTGGCGTTTGCTAGTGGGCGGCGAGCTTGGTGGAGCCATAAGAAGGGTCCGAGAGTGTGGTTTTTTTAGGGGTCGGGAGAAATCCTTGTCGTCTAAAAACTGACATGGTGATGCTTGCGGGTGTCATCTCCCTTCTTGAAGGGTGTAGGGTGTACCTCTTCCCACCTCCGGTAGCATATAGGGGGAAAGCCTAGGAGCAGTCCGGGCAGTAGTGCCGTTGTCGTCGCTTCCCTTCTTAGAGGTGCTACTTGGTACGCGACACTTTGGAGCGCTAGAAGCGTGGTGGACATTCTTCGGAGGGCGCAACGGTTGCGAGTCATATTCGTTTTCGTCGAGCCACCATTGTCGAATTTGTTTTCTTTTTGTTCTTCTTCCTTTTCTCTTTCGTGGTTCTTTTGGACTTGATTTGTGCTATCTGTCCCAGCAGTGGTCTCAATCTTGTATTGGTTGGTTGCTATATTAATATAGATGCACGCAAGCCAGTTTCTAGGAGAGATCCTTGAGCTGCCAGCATAGGGAAATAGAAATGTTGAGAGAGGAGAAGAGAGCGGATGAGGAGGCATGGGCCAGGGAGGCTGCAACTTGGGCTGAGGGATGTGGAAGCAGTCAGCCAAACGAGATGCAACCGCGATGGGCATGGGAGGCCGACTGCGTGGGAGGGTTAAAGTCCTGAAGTCAATGGATGGGGCATGGGTGGATAGCCCCTTGTAGCGGGGTCTTTCATGTTTGGGCCATACTAGAGTAGTCTTTTCTTTCTTGCTCCTTCCCCCCAAACTATTTGGGGTGTGTTTAGAGTGAAATCATATATGTCGGCCAATGCGCCGCGCGAGATTCGTGTCGCACACCCTCGGTCGTTGTATTTGGCTGACCCATTTGCGTTGGCATTTTTCTTTTGCTTTTTTATTTTTACTTTATCTTTTTCATTACTATTTCCTTCCTTTCTTTTCTATTTCATTTTTTGTTGTTTTACTTTAATTTTTTATGATTAACAAAAATATCTGGATTATAAAAATATTTAAATTTGAAAAATATACTTATTTAGAAAATTTTCTGGTTCTAAAAAATGTGCAGATTTAAGAATTGTTGAGGTATGAAAAAATTAGATGTGAAAATTGTTTATATAAAATGTTTATATTTAAAGAAGGAAATATTCATACTACATTGGGTGTAGTTTACACCCAAACTACACTTCTGTGTGTTTCACACAATCTACGTAGTAGTGCTACGTATGATACCCCGAGAGTATATACGGGTAGTATGAACTATATATGACTATCGAAAATAGCGGGCTACTCAGGCGACTAGCTATGCATATGCATATAACCATTGGATCAAATACATAGATCACTAGATATGAACCTGGGAGCACAACTTCTACTAATAGTGTTACATCTGGTGCAGATTTTCTAATTCAAAACCACCACCATGTCTAGCCACAAAACTAGTCTGCCGTATGCAAATACCACATATTTTTTACAGCCACAAACCATGTCATAAAGGTGCTCATAAAGCAAACAAACCATATTACGCGTCACATTTTTTTATCTACAACAAACCTCCATGGTGATTTGCTTTTTCTACCACACCATAGAGGTATCACATGGATACACAAAAGCAAACAACCATGATGCAAACCACAATCTATGTATCCAGAACAAAACTCCACGTTGTAGCAGCCAGAGTGTTTGTCACATGGATTTCAAAAAGCAAAAATCCATAAATGCATACCACATCCATAAATCCAAAAAGCAAAGCGTGGCCGGGTGCTTTAGCTCTTATGGCATGGACTAACCGAAGAGAACATGACTTGACTTTGTCTATATTCAAATTAATCTAGCGTTTGTACATATGCATTCAAATTTAACAAACTCAAGTCAGCTATTTCTGAACAGAGTGAGTACTTATCAACAATAATTTACTTCTTGTATCGTCCGTTTATCTCTACATGCAAGATATTCTTGCATCCTTTTTAGCCATCCAATTGTCACTTTCACCCATCACACATTCATTTAGTCTATCCCCGTTTGCGATGCCTTTTTGTTTTACAACTGACTGAACAAACATTTTGGAAGAACTCAAAGTAGTAGTATGAATTTTGCTAATCACAGCTAGATCCGGATTTTTCTTATATCCAAGTTGAAAGGTTCAACTTCAACCGAAAATTCCCAGTTTACCTAGATCTAGAAGTTGGGCGGAGCTCCAAAACAGAACCCGATTCAGAGTCCCGCGTTCTGTAATGTCTCGCTTTTCACAACCTCACCCTCCGTCGATCGAATGTCGCCGGCGCCAAATCGGACCTCGCTTGGAACATCGCCGATCTCGGCCTGCCTCCAAGACCTCCAACTGGCGCTAGTCTACTCATCGCCGCCGATTTCCTTTCCTGCACCCACTTCAGCGGAGCCCCCGTCGCTGATTCGCACTGGATAGCCTCGCATTTCCATGGTGGCGCAGTACTTCACCCTCGGCGAGGCTCATCGTCGAGGTGTGCAGGACCCTCCCAACCGTCGGTCTCTGTGACGTTTGCCCCGTCTCTGCATATTTTTTTAAAGTTCAGTGTTGAATTGTTATGCTAAAAGAAATGCTGAATTGTTGACCTTGGTTGCACCATAGGTGTTTGATGAAATGTCGTATGTTATTTTTATGCTTCACGATCTCATGCTGCATTCAGACTGGATTGTTTCTCTGTCCAATTAAGTGATTACATTTGTCCTTTAGTTAATAAAGGGTATATCTATTTGTTCAGTAATCAGTAATGTCTTCCCAAAATTTGTTCGTAGGGTTATGACACATGACACAAACAATTTTAGATACCAGCCACAATGGTATTATATGTCTAGGCCATGTCCAATAAGCAGCACCACTGAAGTTTTATGTCCAACCAGCAGCATTGAATGGAGACACAAGCAGGTGAAGTTTTGAGTTCTCCGTTCGGAAATATAAGACATTTTAGCTTTGTGAAAGAATGTATCTAGACACATTTTAGTGTATAGGTTCACTCCTAACTTTTACGAACCTATACACCAAAGGACGTCTAGATACATTCGATTCACAAAGCTATAACGTCTTATATTTCCGAATGGAGGGAGTACTTCGTAGGATGTGAATGTGGTGCAGACTGTGTTTGGTCACAAAAACATTTTTTGCACTCATGTAAAATACTACTTTTCTGCTTCTGTTAACGGTCACATATACATACACCATGTATCAGCAAGTGTACATCTAGAGTTTGTATATGCTTCACAAAATACGCACTACAAAAATACTTGCGATGGCTGGGGTTCCAATTCTGAAGAATTAACTGCCTTTCACTTTTAACAGTCGTCAGAAGAAAAGTTGGCATAGCATGTGCTGCACCTGCACCTGCACCTGCTAGGACTGAACACTCTTTTGTGTAGATTTATTTCTTCAGAGTACCTATCGTAATAAATATATGCTGAGTTCGTCGATTCTCTTGATGGGGACGGAGCCCACCGTTCTTGGTAGTATCCTCATTGAACACCTTATTTATTTCTCCAGCTGCTTCTTCACCATCTCTCTGCTGCTCCACATCATCCCCGAGCTCACATGGAAGGGTGGAGTAGAAGGGGATGTTTCGTGCAGAAGAAATAACCAGCGCGCAAACCAAGACATAATGGAGAGAAGCAGACGAGGGCTAGGAGGATGGCAGGTGGGTCCACTATAAGAGAGAAGATGTATATGGGCAAGAAGATGTCACGGGCGTGTCAGAGGGGGAAAGGAGAGAGAAGATGAGGTGGAAGATGAGAAATGGGCTGACTGTCCTTGCTGAAGATGCTCTCACTAGACTAGCTCGAGAAGGGGAAGAACCAACGCAGAGCTGGTAGGCTATAAAACCATTTCCTTGTCGCGCGAAGCTCCTGCTTTCTCGCATTCACCATCCAGGAGCATCCGAGACTGCTGGCCCCTCTCTCGTTTGCAGAGGAGTGTATTTGCGAAGGTATGCATTTTCAGTATAACTATGTGCTATCTAAGCTTCCGCTAATGTTGTCTTGTCACATTGTAGAAATCGTGAAGCTTACTGTGTTCCGTTTATGCGCATTTTCTGTTTTCTTCCACCCATCTGTTGTTCTGCGATAGCTGATTTTTGTAAACAAGGTTCAGGTTGCTTGCAGCATTGAAATCAGGAATACCCTACCTGGTTTTAGGGTGTCCTTTTTCTTAAGCCGTGCAAAATCAGCTACTGTACATGGCCTGCCCTGCTGCTGCCGTTTTTTTTAACAGCCGGCCTTCAGGGGTTGTCCCAACCCGTTCTTGAACAACACACTACCTGGTTTTAAGTAATATGTACCCTTGTATCTAGTTCACTTCTTTATGATGGCTGCAGGAGTCTTTGACTGGTCTACTGTTTTGGTTTCTTCATACAAGATCCTCACATTAGAATAACACATGATTTGATTGTGTGCACTGTTGGTATAAGCCTGCAGACGGTCTACTACTCACATGCATGGTTGGCATCCTTTACTCAGGTCTATATAACAGGCTGTGGTGATCGATACTAACCACACACGCTGACAAGATGGGGAGTTTGCACAAGACCACCTATGTTCTCCTCATGTTCTGCTTGCTGGTGCTGGGGAAAGCGGAACATCTCAAGTACAAGGATCCGAAGCAATCTCTCGCTGTTCGCATCGAGGATCTGCTTGGCCGGATGACTCTCGCGGAAAAGATAGGCCAGATGACTCAAATTGAGCGGGAAAATGCCACCGCGGAGGCGATGTCCAAGTACTTCATAGGTGCCCTTATGTTTTACTCATGCTAAAACAACTGCAGAACGATGAAGGGCTAAGCTGCAGAGTTTGTGTGTAACCAATTGGTATGTATGATGCAGGGAGCGTGCTGAGTGGCGGAGGCAGCGCGCCTGCTCCTCAAGCATCTCCTGAGGCTTGGGCTTCCATGGTGAATGAAATGCAGAAGGGTGCTCTTTCTACGCGTCTAGGTATTCCGATGATCTATGGAATTGATGCTCTCCATGGTCACAATAATGTCTACAGAGCTACTATATTCCCCCACAATATTGGGCTTGGAGCTACCAGGTAGAAACTGTTTTTATTGGTAATCAAATGTCATATCATCCTGTATTGCATTAGATCGACGAGCTGTGAATTTTCCCGAGGAAAATACCACCAACTTTGATGCATACAGTGCTTCTGATACATATGTTGGTCTATATTTATGTGTATTGTTGTCTTCCAGAGACCCTATGCTGGTGAAGCGTATAGGAGAAGCAACTGCTCTTGAAGTTAGAGCAACCGGAATTTCTTACGTTTTCGCGCCATGTATTGCGGTAATAGATAACACTGATTGCTTGTTAGATGCTTTAGTCTGGAATTCCGATTGGAAATTTGTCTTCTTATTATCCCCGTGAACTCATTTATGTAGTTTACATGATTTTCTCAGGTTTGTAGAGACCCAAGATGGGGACGCTGCTACGAAAGCTATAGCGAAGACCCAAAGGTTGTCCAGTCAATGACCACACTCATCTCTGGCTTGCAAGGCGATGCTCCGTCAGATTACACAGGAAGACCATATGTTGGTGGAAGGTAATACTCCTACTGCAACAAACAGTTATAGTAACTGAATTTTCTTCAGTGTAGCTTATACACTCATGTGTAAAAGTGAAAGCAGTGTTTCATCACAAGATGTAACTAACTTTGGTGTCACTCTAATACGATGAAGTAAGAAGGTGGCTGCCTGCGCAAAGCACTATGTCGGTGATGGTGGAACGTATATGGGAATCAACGGAAACAACACAGTCATTGACACACATGGGCTACTGAGCATCCATATGCCCGCTTATTATAATTCTGTCATCAGAGGTGTCTCCACAATTATGGTCTCCTACTCTAGCTGGAACGGAGAGAAAATGCACGCGAACCATTTCCTAATCACTGATTTTCTCAAGAACAAGCTCAAATTTCGGGTCAGTTGATCACCGAAGACAGATGATGGTATCTTGACATATTTTCTTCAGAAATATTGAGAGGTACTAATGCTATTATTTGCTTTGGATTTCGGGCAAACAGGGTTTTGTGATTACAGACTACCAAGGCATTGATCAGATCACTTCTCCTCCGCACTTGAACTATTCATATTCAGTTCAGGCTGGAGTTGGTGCCGGTATTGACATGGTATGATCCGTGAACTACGTGCCCTGAATTTACATGCCAAAAACTCTGCAAAGCATAGTGCACTCAGTTTCACTATTGGGAACAGCAGTGGAGTTAATATCTTATAGCTCGTAAACCGTAGAATCGTTGACAATTGTTATCTCTTTATATACAACTGATGTGAATGCAATGTTGCCTTCCCTTTCTGGTCATAATCTAGAACGCACTGTATGCAGGTCATGGTTCCCTTTGCCTACACAGAATTCATCGATGAACTGACGTCCCAAGTTCAGAACAACATTATCCCAATGAGCAGAATTGACGATGCTGTCTACAGGATTCTGCGGGTCAAGTTCACTATGGGTCTATTTGAGAACCCTTTTGCCGATCCAAGCCTCGCCGGTGAACTTGGAAAGAGAGTCAGTTCCGAACAACTGAATTTCCTTCTCTCAGTCACACTTCGTGCGTAGATTCTAGTATATTGACCGACTTATTTCCTTCCGCTGGCAGGAACACCGAGAACTTGCTCGTGAAGCTGTCAGGAAATCCTTGGTGTTGCTGAAAAATGGAAAATCTTCCGACAATCCATTGCTGCCTCTCCCAAAGAAGGCTGGTAGGATCCTCGTCGCTGGAAGCCACGCCGACAACTTAGGCAACCAATGTGGAGGGTGGACGATCACATGGCAAGGAGAGCCTGGCAACAACAACACTGCAGGTAAATGATCGTCTGCTGTTTGATGCTTTGATTACTTCTACTAGCTCGCAGCAACGTCATCGATTGTTCGAACAAAATTTCATGGAACAAAATGCAGGCACGACGATCCTCTCGGCGATCAAGTCCACAGTCGACCCCAACACGCAGGTCATTTACGCAGAGAACCCGGATAGCAGCGCCGTGGAGGCTGGCAAGTACGACTACGCCATCATGGTGGTCGGTGAGCCGCCCTATGCTGAATCAGCGGGCGACAACCTGAACCTGACGATCCCGGAACCTGGTCCGACAGTGATCCAGACCGTGTGCAAGAGCGTCAAGTGCGTGGTGGTCCTCATCTCGGGCAGGTCTCTGGTTGTTGAGCCGTACATCGGCGCCATGGATGCGTTCGTGGCGGCGTGGCTGCCCGGCTCGGAGGGTCAGGGCGTTGCCGACGTTTTGTTCGGCGACTACGGGTTCACCGGAAAGCTCCCGCGGACGTGGTTCAGGTCTGTGGACCAGCTGCCGATGAACGTGGGCGACGAACACTATGACCCGCTCTTTCCCTTCGGGTTTGGGATCACCACGGAGCCAAAGAAATGAGTCAGATTGGATGGGATGAATGCTGTAACAGATGAGAATGGGATACATGGCTTTGTGTTGGATTTGTTGGTAATAAAGGATGATGCATAGTGCGGGTTCTGAAGTAAAAACGATCGATTACGCTGCAAATTTTTCTACATCCTGCAGTTCAGTTTTAAAAATCAGGGGCGCGTGCATTAGCTAATGTTTGGGTTACCTGGTACTTTTCGATCCTACATATTCAAAGGAGATCATTTGCTTTCGTTGGTACAAACATTACAAAGAGTAAAGATTAGATCTTTTGGCTCCCATTCGTCAGCAAACATCCAGATTTTTTTGTGTGGACAGAGTCACGGTGAAGGTTGAATGAAATCAAGTACTCGCACGACTTGATTTGCCGTGATATGCCACAGTGTCTGAGTGCAGATTTTTGTAGCCCAAGCTACATGTAGCTCTTTTTGTTTTAAAAGTTTCAAAAAAATCTGAAAAAAAATCATAGATGTACTCAATGAAGTATTTTATCAAGGTTTAGAATCACAACTCAAAATTTCTTATATTCTAGGCTGTGCGAAAATGACAGAAAAAATGTCTGAAATAGTGAACGGTTCATATGTTAAAACCTCCAGAATTTGTCAGATTTTGTCATTTTCGTGTTGCCCAAATTACAAGGTGTTTCACTTTGAGATTTTGCACGTTGGTAGAGTACATCATTGGCAACATCTAGGATTGCTTCCATGATTTTATGAAACTTCAAAATATCGTTTTTAAATTATTTTAAAAAAAGAGGCTACATGTAGCCCTGACGGGATCTACACTTGCAGTTTCCGCTCAGGGCACCCACAGTGTGTAGCTAAATGTAGTTCCAAATTGTCTTTTTAGCTTTTGGAACTATTTCCATACATTATGAGGGTAGTTCTAAAAGCTACAAAATATGGAACCGGAGCATCCTCTTGCTCCGAATGCTAAATTGAGATGGTGAATAAAATTAAGATTCTTTGCATGCAATATGCGTACGTGGAGGGTCATGTGAGGATATGCGGGGAGAGAGAATGGAATATTTTAGCTACTTCTCTCTTGCAGTGGGTCCCATGTAACAGGTATTTGGCAACTATTACGTTGTAGAAAATTTAGCAATTTAGCATCCATGCCATATTCTGCCACTGTGTCAGATTTGGCAACCCACACGCTGTGGCTGCCCTCAGTATCTATGGCCTATGGGATAATCTGCACTAGCCAAGCTGTGCAAAGCGCCGACCACGTGGTCTACGTGGTAAGCAAACGCCCCCAAAAGAATTAGTACTACTTCCTCTGGTTTATATTATTATTCTCAATTTTATCTAGATTCGAATGTATCTAGTTAAGTATTTAGGCTAGATATATTCGTATTTAGCCAAAATTAGAACAATAATTTGAACCGGAGGAAGTAAATTATTTTTTTGAGAACTCCACAAAAAATTAACTGTGCAAATCGCCAAAGATTCAGATGTAGCGGGCTAGCGGCAAAGCCTCTCACCCGCCTTCCAGCCTAGCTTTTTTTTTCGAATACCTTCCAGCCTTGCTTGGAAACCTAATAGAAGCCCAGCACGTGAATGGCCCAGAATAGAGCCGTCTTACCAATCGCCGGGCCTGCTCCCCTGTCAATATGTTTCGGATCACGACTAAAAGAAAAACAAAACGTCAGTCAGGATCTTTTTCTGTCTTGCACCTGGCAGTACAATACGTTATCCTCGTTATCCGTTTGCATTTTACGTGCAAGAAAAGGATACGACCAACATAAATGTCAAAAATGGTGTCGACGTCTTACCAGAAACGTGGGGTGGTTACCAAAATCCTTTCGCCCTCATCTGGTTGGCCATGGACATAAATACAATGAGATCCAGTCCATCAATAGCAATCCGAGATATGTCATGGTACTGATCGTTACTATACTACAGGTCGTGTGCCTACTAGCTAGCACCATCACTCGTCAGATTGATGACGAGATCAAGGCTCGGACTGTGGTTCATGACGTGATCACACGCATATTTTTGAATCGAGAAAGTTGTGAGCAGTTGTAATTTTATTTATGTGGTGTGATTAATACATAAGCAGCCGTACAAACACACACATGTCTTACTTAAAGGAAATAACTGTAATGCATGTCTGCTAAACATTGACTTGTCACATCTTACTGTTTCAAGAAAATGAGACTTGTCACATCTTACTAGTATGCTATTCATATACGACATACGGTACTCCATTAGTAGTACAATGGTAAGTAACTGTGGGATTTGATTAACCATTTATCTTCTAGGTACGAACCTATTTAACATTTTTGTAAAAATGATTAATATAGGTTACCCACTGGATTATTAGGGTTCAAATGGTTAACTGTTAGTTATTAATTGCCGAACCACTTTTAATATTATGCAACCGTTGCAAACTGTAGCCATGTTTTTAATCAAACATTCATGTTTTATTTAACAAACATACAAAAGATCTACGTCTAGTTACTTTATACAAGGAAGCTGTACTTAAGAAACTGTGATATCATGAAGCAACATAAGATGCAAAGGTCACAAGTTCTTATACGTATAAGAGGGATACCACACAAAAAGTGTGATTTCAGATACCAAACTCTGAATTATCATACTGTTCAATGTGAAGGTAGCATGCTTATTTTTAGCTGCATCAGACGCGTCCAAGTGGGGTTTGTCTTTTTTTCTTTTTGCGGTCATGTGGGGTTTGTTTTACGGGAGTGGTAGTAACCCTCGTTGTATTACTATGTCCGGGAAAATAAATCACAATCATCACAACACAAGTTTTGTACTTCCTCCAGATGGACTTAATTTTTTTAGAATCAAATATATTTAGACATGTTTTAGTGCTAGATATATTTTAATTTAGAAAAATCTAAGCCCATTAATTTAGATCGGAGAGAGTATTAAGTTCTAGTCTATGATACCGTTAGACAAAAACTAACTTAGCAACATCCATGGACGTGGCTTTTTTTTTGTTTTTCTCCCGGGTGCATATGCACTCTTTATTTGAATTTGATGTTTATCAAAATTTGAAATGCCAAAAAAATTCAAAAAAATATGTACACATAGAACTTCAAGTTTTAGGTGCGTGCAAAGTCGTTTCACGAAAAATGAACATTTTAAATGACTTGTGCAAAAAAGATAAATTTTGGTGCTAAATTAACGTGCTCCACGACGAAAACGTTTGTCTTTTTTACACAGCACACAAAACATATCGGTTTTCGGTAGAATAAATTCGTGTGCACCTCAAACATGAAGCTACACGTGATCATATTTCTTTTCAAAAATTTCAACTTTTTGAAATATGTTTTTGTACTACTGGGTGCATATGCACCCGGGTGTAAAAAGAGGTTTCCGCAACATCCATGTGCTTTTCAAGCTAACCAATTCTACAAGATTGCTCATGGAACAGAAGTGCAAACTACAAGCTTCTAGCAGAACAATAGTGGTTTCTTGAATAAGGCATGGATTCATTGCCACCTCAGGTCAAAGAAGGAAGAATGAAAGAAAAGGAGGTCCTTTCCCTGAGGTTGCCATCACCATTGTAGAAGGGATGGTGAAGAAGGGCAGCGAAAAGGGGGTACCACTGCCTGATGGTAATTAGCAGTTGGGGAAGTTGTCGGCTGAGTAATCCCAAGGGGAGGAGGTGACGTTGGGACACCATACATGGATGGAGGCACATGGGGTGGGGGGAGGAGGGTTGGTCTGACAATGAAGGCGGGAGGCAAGAAGGCCAACAACGCTTGGGAGGCAGGAGGTAGAAGTTGGTGATGCGGCGCTCGGGAGGAAGGAGGTAGGAGATGACGGTGTGGCGCTTGGGGTAACAAGAGATTGCCTAGTGACTTTTTTTTACTGCGGTGGCCTCTAGGGAAAGGGGGTCCCTTTTTTCGAGCCGAGTGACGGAAAACCTCGGGCAAATATGGATGGAACCAAAAGAACCACGTGGGATTTAGGGGTTAACCATGCGACCTACTGTGCTTATTTTCATCTTATTAACCTAACCAATGGTTTAAAAGGGAAACACTTATCCGTGCTGATTTGGATTTGGACCGGTCGTTATGGGCGCGTTTGATAGCATGCACGAGGGTCTGCCAGCTCTGGGGATAAAATCGGTTGGTTGCATGCATGCGAGTTTGGGTTGCGCCAACACGCTTCTCAAAGCAGTCCAGGGACAGGCCCAAGGGGAACGCTCAGATCGACCATTTCTGTAGAGGCAGGCTGAGCGTGAACTTAAATCAGTCATTCGAGCTCATTCTTGCACGCAGGCCTATACACTATTTTCCTCTCTCCTCTCTTAAACTCGTTCATCTAAACCACTTGTAATTAGCACAAATAGGCTCTAAATCGACTCGATTTCTACATTAAAAAGATGCATATCGGCGATGGGGTTCCATTCTGACCATTGACTTTGAGGTTGGTGAACTGTATGTTCTCAGATTCGTGATCAAAGTTGGAGCTTTCTTGTCTTGTTTTTCAGTGTTGTCGCACATAAGCGATCGTTCGGAGTTTCCTTTAAGGAGTAGCTTGATCTTATTGTTTTCTACAATTTTTGTGCTACAAGTTTTGCATTTTGATGCAGGTATAGGGATCATCTGAAGCTCTCCTCCCTGAACCGTAAACTGCACGTGTACGTACCCGAGGATGAACTTGTCAACTTGTATGTGAGGTTGAAGATGATGTAGAGGAAGATGGTCTACTCGACGGGAGGGTCGTGCAGGTAAAGGAATGCCAAGGTCGACGAAAACGTTTGTCTTTTTTACACAGCACACAAAACATATCGGGTTTTGGTAGAATAAATTCGTGTGCACCTCAAACATGAAGCTACACATGATCATATTTCTTTTCGAAATTTTCAACTTTTTGAAATATGTTTTTGTACTACCGGGTGCATATGCACCCGGGTGTAGAAAGAGGTTTCCGCAACATCCATGTGCTTTTCAAGCTAACCAATTCTACAAGATTGCTCATGGAACAGAAGTGCAAACTACAAGCTTCTAGCAGAACAATAATGGTTTCTTGAATAAGGCATGGATTCATTGCCACCTCAGGTCAAAGAAGGAAGAATGAAAGAAAAGGAGGTCTTTTCCCTGAGGTTGTCATCACCATTGTAGAAGGGATGGTGAAGAAGGGCAGCGAAAAGGGGGTACCACTGCCTGGTGGTAATTAGCAGTTGGGGAAGTTGTCGGCTGAGTCATCCCAAGGGGAGGAGGTGACGTTGGGACACCATACATGGATGGAGGCACATGGGGGTGGGGGGAGGAGGGTTGGTCTGACAATGAAGGCGGGAGGCAAGAAGGCCAACAACGCTTGGGAGGCAGGAGGTAGAAGTTGGTGATGCGGCGCTCGGGAGGAAGGAGGTAGGAGATGACGGTGTGGCGCTTGGGGTAACAAGAGATTGCCTAGTGACTTTTTTTACTGCGGTGGCCTCTAGGGAAAGGGGGTCCCTTTTTTCGAGCCGAGTGACGGAAAACCTCGGGCAAATATGGATGGAACCAAAAGAACCACGTGGGATTTAGGGGTTAACCATGCGACCTACTGTGCTTATTTTCATCTTATTAACCTAACCAATGGTTTAAAAGGGAAACACTTATCCGTGCTGATTTGGAATTGGACCGGTCGTTATGGGCGCGTTTGATAGCATGCACGAGGGTCTGCCAGCTCTGGGGATAAAATCGGTTGGTTGCATGCATGCGAGTTTGGGTTGCGCCAACACGCTTCTCAAAGCAGTCCAGGGACAGGCCCAAGGGGAACGCTCAGATCGACCATTTCTGTAGAGGCAGGCTGAGCGTGAACTTAAATCAGTCATTCGAGCTCATTCTTGCACGCAGGCCTATACACTATTTTCCTCTCTCCTCTCTTAAACTCGTTCATCTAAACCACTTGTAATTAGCACAAATAGGCTCTAAATCGACTCGATTTCTACATTAAAAAGATGCATATCGGCGATGGGGTTCCATTCTGACCATTGACTTTGAGGTTGGTGAACTGTATGTTCTCAGATTCGTGATCAAAGTTGGAGCTTTCTTGTCTTGTTTTTCAGTGTTGTCGCACATAAGCGATCGTTCGGAGTTTCCTTTGAGGAGTAGCTTGATCTTATTGTTTTCTACAATTTTTGTGCTACAAGTTTTGCATTTTGATGCAGGTATAGGGATCATCTGAAGCTCTCCTCCCTGAACCGTAAACTGCACGTGTACGTACCCGAGGATGAACTTGTCAACTTGTATGTGAGGTTGAAGATGATGTAGAGGAAGATGGTCTACTCGACGGGAGGGTCGTGCAGGTAAAGGAATGCCAAGGTCGACGAAAACGTTTGTCTTTTTTACACAGCACACAAAACATATCGGGTTTTGGTAGAATAAATTCGTGTGCACCTCAAACATGAAGCTACACATGATCATATTTCTTTTCGAAATTTTCAACTTTTTGAAATATGTTTTTGTACTACCGGGTGCATATGCACCCGGGTGTAGAAAGAGGTTTCCGCAACATCCATGTGCTTTTCAAGCTAACCAATTCTACAAGATTGCTCATGGAACAGAAGTGCAAACTACAAGCTTCTAGCAGAACAATAATGGTTTCTTGAATAAGGCATGGATTCATTGCCACCTCAGGTCAAAGAAGGAAGAATGAAAGAAAAGGAGGTCTTTTCCCTGAGGTTGTCATCACCATTGTAGAAGGGATGGTGAAGAAGGGCAGCGAAAAGGGGGTACCACTGCCTGGTGGTAATTAGCAGTTGGGGAAGTTGTCGGCTGAGTCATCCCAAGGGGAGGAGGTGACGTTGGGACACCATACATGGATGGAGGCACATGGGGGTGGGGGGAGGAGGGTTGGTCTGACAATGAAGGCGGGAGGCAAGAAGGCCAACAACGCTTGGGAGGCAGGAGGTAGAAGTTGGTGATGCGGCGCTCGGGAGGAAGGAGGTAGGAGATGACGGTGTGGCGCTTGGGGTAACAAGAGATTGCCTAGTGACTTTTTTTTACTGCGGTGGCCTCTAGGGAAAGGGGGTCCCTTTTTTCGAGCCGAGTGACGGAAAACCTCGGGCAAATATGGATGGAACCAAAAGAACCACGTGGGATTTAGGGGTTAACCATGCGACCTACTGTGCTTATTTTCATCTTATTAACCTAACCAATGGTTTAAAAGGGAAACACTTATCCGTGCTGATTTGGAATTGGACCGGTCGTTATGGGCGCGTTTGATAGCATGCACGAGGGTCTGCCAGCTCTGGGGATAAAATCGGTTGGTTGCATGCATGCGAGTTTGGGTTGCGCCAACACGCTTCTCAAAGCAGTCCAGGGACAGGCCCAAGGGGAACGCTCAGATCGACCATTTCTGTAGAGGCAGGCTGAGCGTGAACTTAAATCAGTCATTCGAGCTCATTCTTGCACGCAGGCCTATACACTATTTTCCTCTCTCCTCTCTTAAACTCGTTCATCTAAACCACTTGTAATTAGCACAAATAGGCTCTAAATCGACTCGATTTCTACATTAAAAAGATGCATATCGGCGATGGGGTTCCATTCTGACCATTGACTTTGAGGTTGGTGAACTGTATGTTCTCAGATTCGTGATCAAAGTTGGAGCTTTCTTGTCTTGTTTTTCAGTGTTGTCGCACATAAGCGATCGTTCGGAGTTTCCTTTGAGGAGTAGCTTGATCTTATTGTTTTCTACAATTTTTGTGCTACAAGTTTTGCATTTTGATGCAGGTATAGGGATCATCTGAAGCTCTCCTCCCTGAACCGTAAACTGCACGTGTACGTACCCGAGGATGAACTTGTCAACTTGTATGTGAGGTTGAAGATGATGTAGAGGAAGATGGTCTACTCGACGGGAGGGTCGTGCAGGTAAAGGAATGCCAAGGTCGACGAAAACGTTTGTCTTTTTTACACAGCACACAAAACATATCGGGTTTTGGTAGAATAAATTCGTGTGCACCTCAAACATGAAGCTACACATGATCATATTTCTTTTCGAAATTTTCAACTTTTTGAAATATGTTTTTGTACTACCGGGTGCATATGCACCCGGGTGTAGAAAGAGGTTTCCGCAACATCCATGTGCTTTTCAAGCTAACCAATTCTACAAGATTGCTCATGGAACAGAAGTGCAAACTACAAGCTTCTAGCAGAACAATAATGGTTTCTTGAATAAGGCATGGATTCATTGCCACCTCAGGTCAAAGAAGGAAGAATGAAAGAAAAGGAGGTCTTTTCCCTGAGGTTGTCATCACCATTGTAGAAGGGATGGTGAAGAAGGGCAGCGAAAAGGGGGTACCACTGCCTGGTGGTAATTAGCAGTTGGGGAAGTTGTCGGCTGAGTCATCCCAAGGGGAGGAGGTGACGTTGGGACACCATACATGGATGGAGGCACATGGGGGTGGGGGGAGGAGGGTTGGTCTGACAATGAAGGCGGGAGGCAAGAAGGCCAACAACGCTTGGGAGGCAGGAGGTAGAAGTTGGTGATGCGGCGCTCGGGAGGAAGGAGGTAGGAGATGACGGTGTGGCGCTTGGGGTAACAAGAGATTGCCTAGTGACTTTTTTTTACTGCGGTGGCCTCTAGGGAAAGGGGGTCCCTTTTTTCGAGCCGAGTGACGGAAAACCTCGGGCAAATATGGATGGAACCAAAAGAACCACGTGGGATTTAGGGGTTAACCATGCGACCTACTGTGCTTATTTTCATCTTATTAACCTAACCAATGGTTTAAAAGGGAAACACTTATCCGTGCTGATTTGGAATTGGACCGGTCGTTATGGGCGCGTTTGATAGCATGCACGAGGGTCTGCCAGCTCTGGGGATAAAATCGGTTGGTTGCATGCATGCGAGTTTGGGTTGCGCCAACACGCTTCTCAAAGCAGTCCAGGGACAGGCCCAAGGGGAACGCTCAGATCGACCATTTCTGTAGAGGCAGGCTGAGCGTGAACTTAAATCAGTCATTCGAGCTCATTCTTGCACGCAGGCCTATACACTATTTTCCTCTCTCCTCTCTTAAACTCGTTCATCTAAACCACTTGTAATTAGCACAAATAGGCTCTAAATCGACTCGATTTCTACATTAAAAAGATGCATATCGGCGATGGGGTTCCATTCTGACCATTGACTTTGAGGTTGGTGAACTGTATGTTCTCAGATTCGTGATCAAAGTTGGAGCTTTCTTGTCTTGTTTTTCAGTGTTGTCGCACATAAGCGATCGTTCGGAGTTTCCTTTGAGGAGTAGCTTGATCTTATTGTTTTCTACAATTTTTGTGCTACAAGTTTTGCATTTTGATGCAGGTATAGGGATCATCTGAAGCTCTCCTCCCTGAACCGTAAACTGCACGTGTACGTACCCGAGGATGAACTTGTCAACTTGTATGTGAGGTTGAAGATGATGTAGAGGAAGATGGTCTACTCGACGGGAGGGTCGTGCAGGTAAAGGAATGCCAAGGTCGACGAAAACGTTTGTCTTTTTTACACAGCACACAAAACATATCGGGTTTTGGTAGAATAAATTCGTGTGCACCTCAAACATGAAGCTACACATGATCATATTTCTTTTCGAAATTTTCAACTTTTTGAAATATGTTTTTGTACTACCGGGTGCATATGCACCCGGGTGTAGAAAGAGGTTTCCGCAACATCCATGTGCTTTTCAAGCTAACCAATTCTACAAGATTGCTCATGGAACAGAAGTGCAAACTACAAGCTTCTAGCAGAACAATAATGGTTTCTTGAATAAGGCATGGATTCATTGCCACCTCAGGTCAAAGAAGGAAGAATGAAAGAAAAGGAGGTCTTTTCCCTGAGGTTGTCATCACCATTGTAGAAGGGATGGTGAAGAAGGGCAGCGAAAAGGGGGTACCACTGCCTGGTGGTAATTAGCAGTTGGGGAAGTTGTCGGCTGAGTCATCCCAAGGGGAGGAGGTGACGTTGGGACACCATACATGGATGGAGGCACATGGGGGTGGGGGGAGGAGGGTTGGTCTGACAATGAAGGCGGGAGGCAAGAAGGCCAACAACGCTTGGGAGGCAGGAGGTAGAAGTTGGTGATGCGGCGCTCGGGAGGAAGGAGGTAGGAGATGACGGTGTGGCGCTTGGGGTAACAAGAGATTGCCTAGTGACTTTTTTTTACTGCGGTGGCCTCTAGGGAAAGGGGGTCCCTTTTTTCGAGCCGAGTGACGGAAAACCTCGGGCAAATATGGATGGAACCAAAAGAACCACGTGGGATTTAGGGGTTAACCATGCGACCTACTGTGCTTATTTTCATCTTATTAACCTAACCAATGGTTTAAAAGGGAAACACTTATCCGTGCTGATTTGGAATTGGACCGGTCGTTATGGGCGCGTTTGATAGCATGCACGAGGGTCTGCCAGCTCTGGGGATAAAATCGGTTGGTTGCATGCATGCGAGTTTGGGTTGCGCCAACACGCTTCTCAAAGCAGTCCAGGGACAGGCCCAAGGGGAACGCTCAGATCGACCATTTCTGTAGAGGCAGGCTGAGCGTGAACTTAAATCAGTCATTCGAGCTCATTCTTGCACGCAGGCCTATACACTATTTTCCTCTCTCCTCTCTTAAACTCGTTCATCTAAACCACTTGTAATTAGCACAAATAGGCTCTAAATCGACTCGATTTCTACATTAAAAAGATGCATATCGGCGATGGGGTTCCATTCTGACCATTGACTTTGAGGTTGGTGAACTGTATGTTCTCAGATTCGTGATCAAAGTTGGAGCTTTCTTGTCTTGTTTTTCAGTGTTGTCGCACATAAGCGATCGTTCGGAGTTTCCTTTGAGGAGTAGCTTGATCTTATTGTTTTCTACAATTTTTGTGCTACAAGTTTTGCATTTTGATGCAGGTATAGGGATCATCTGAAGCTCTCCTCCCTGAATCGTAAACTGCACGTGTACGTACCCGAGGATGAACTTGTCAACTTGTATGTGAGGTTGAAGATGATGTAGAGGAAGATGGTCTACTCGACGGGAGGGTCGTGCAGGTAAAGGAATGCCAAGGTCGTCGTCGCCGTCGACCGTGCGTAGCTCCCCTTCGTTCCAGGCGGTTGAGTCCGCCGTGTTCGAGCTCGAGTTCCTAGACGTCACAGGCAAGGGCGTCTAGACGGTGAGAATATTCGAACACGAAGAACAAGAGCTGTTGGTGACTATTTAGGTGTGCATATTAGTGTACCGGTCAATCCGGCGCAGGTAGCCAACAACCTGATTTGTTGCTGTCTCAGTGAAAAATATCCATCCAGGATGTCAAACAAAATGCACAAGCTGGCAAGCGAGGCACCACTACCAAAACACCCCTTTATGTACCACCACGGATGGATTCACCGCATCCAACACGAGGTGAGGTGAGGCGAGGCGCCAGGCGGAAACGCGCGGTATTTCCAAGGAAAACGGGCAAATTTCTACTCCCGCATCGATGAGTCAGAGTAGCAGATAATCAAGACGTCGTACGGCCCTGCACAGCTGCGACTCCACGCACGCACACGCACGCTCCCTCGTCGACAGCGGCCGTGTCGCCCTCGACCCACCGCCGGCCCACGTTGGGAGTCACCCGGCCGAGACAAAACGCATCACACGGATTGCTTGCAAGCAACCCCCAAGCCGAGCACCGGTTTTCCTCCTGGAGTCCTGGGCTAGGTGTGACGGACGGATGCGTGGGACGCGGTGAAATCTCGTTCCTGAGTACTACACCCTACAGTCACAGACTCAGAGTCACGTGGCCGGCCGTGAGAAAAAAAGCTCGTAGAAAGTGGGGAACACGCAAGAGCTGTGGCCAAAAAAGTGGCGGTGTTCTCACGTGGCGGTGACCTGCCCGAAGAGGTATAGCATTCGCGTCAAGCTAGCTGCAGAGCTTACTCCCTTCGACGTGTGTGAACCGGCAGGTTAACTCAGAGAGCAGTACTTCGTTACGGGTAAAAACGACGGTAGCGTAATGCCGCGTCGACGCAAAGCACGGGCGCCAAAGTTCTCACTTAATTTACCGTATACGTACCGCGGCATCTCTCCTCTGAAATCTCAACATGTCACGTTCCATGGACGATTTTTTCGTATTGCAATAATTTGACATGCCATGGACGTCGCGTCGCCATCGTGATCGCGCTTATCGCCAATGGTGTGCATGGTGACCGGCGAGCGAGGGTGCATCGCATCGCGTGCATGATGCTCTGTCGTACCGGTCTTTGTAGCGATGCATCGCGTCATGGCCTGGCTTATAGCTAGCCTTTGTAGGCTTATCGCAGTAGCGCCATTTGGGTAGGTAGATACGACCAAGGGACGTAGCGTGGCGTCGCGGTCATGGAAAACAGTGCATGCCTACGTTCGTACTGTAGTAGCTGTGCGAGTTTTTCTTCCGTGATAAAAGTAACTTTGGATTCGTGGTGGAGAGACATGTGGTACATGTGAACCTTGCCAAACTTATGTTTAGTCCACTTCGATTTCTCCTGTCACGTATTTGTTGGTCGGTTTGTTTTCTTTTGCCGCGCCACGATACGTTCTAATCCCGCCGTACTAATTTTGGTGGCAAAATTTCGGTCACAGGTGCTGTTATCCGTAGTATATAGCACACCTAAGCTAAACTATACTACTAGCCCACCTAAGCTATATTTCGGTCACAGGAGTAGTAAGTATGTACGTTGGCCAGTGACGCACACATCATCATCTTGGAAGAAAGTGAGGGGAGCTGAGTCTTGTGCAGTTTGGAAGCGCCTATATAGCACATCTTGGAAGATAGAGGACGAGCTCTAGGGAGCCGCCACATGTTTTCACAAATTCTGAACCATGTTCACAAGTATAGCAAAAATTCAGAAAAGAAGTTTAGATGTAATCAATGATACGTTCTAATCTCACAAGCATGCAAAATCTCGATGCGGAATTGTTTATATTCTAAGATACATAAAGATGACAAGATCCGATAATCAATGATGAATCATATACAAGCTTGCAAAAATCTTAAGGCGGAATATTTTATATTCCAAAATCAGACAAATGTTGAGTTTTGAAAATGTGCACTGTTCACTATACTGAGATCCACGTGTCATCATTGACTACGTCCAGATATTTTTTAAGTTTCAGTTAGAAGTTGTAAATATGATTTTTATTTATATAGAGGGATCTCCGATGCTCGGCCTCCATTTGGGGTTTCTGCGTATGAGGCAGCATATACTTTCTCCATTTCAAATTATTCTCAGTAAAGAATGTTTACAAGTATATTTTTTTTCAGAAAAGAAGTTTAGATGTAGTCAATGATGCACCTTACATGCGTGCAAAATCTCGATGTGGAATTGTTTATATTCTAATCTACATAAAAATGACAAGATCCGATAATCAATGATGAATCATACAAGCGTGCAAAAAATCTTAATGCAGAATATTTTACATTCCAAAATCAGACAAATTTAGAGTTTTGAAATATGCACGTTTCACTATACTCTGATCCACGCGTCATCACTGACTACTTGTAGACATTTTTTTTAGTTTTACTTGGAAGTTGTAAATATGTTTTTAGTTTATATAGAGGGATGCTCGGCCTCCATTTGGAGTTTCCGCCTATGGGGCAACCTATAATTTCTCCATTTCAAATTATTCTGCATGTTGGCTTTGGTCAAAGTCAACTTTATAGAGTTTTATCAATTATGTAAAAGAAGTTTGTAAAATATATTTCAAAGTTTGTAAAATATATTTCATGATGGTTTTCATAGATTGATGTCGATATTCTTTCTACAAATTTGATCAAATTTAGAAAGTTAAACTTGACCAAATCTAACATGTGAAATAATTTGAAATGAATGGAGTAAGCTCTCAAGATGCCATTAAAACAAAACTGACCCATCAAAACATGGCAGTTCTGCTGCCAAGACTCCCCTCTTCTATGTGCCAACACTCAAAGTATCATCTGAGGTGGACTAAGGGCATGTACACTAGGCGATGTAAATATTCCCTAAGATTTATTGCGTCGGATATTTGTTTAGTTGGATGAGAGAGAATATAGAAAGAGAAGGTTATCTTCATTTAGCCAAGAGATCATCCCTTAAGAAATAAGAGAAAGCTATTTTCTCTATTATATCGTATGTCTTCTATTATTAACACATTTTTTATTAGAACTTAATTAATTCTTTTTAATTATTAGGGATGACAATAAGAGATAGCACATTGTATGACTTATTCTTTTTATCTTCTCTCGATGATATGGAAGCTAAGAGAAAACGCGCCTTCCTTACCATTACTTTGAATTATGGTGCAGCTGCGGGTAGAGTTTCATCGAAAGAGATATCTTGAGAAAAACCACCCCCTGTACAATACAAACTGAATGTTGATGTGACCTTCTTTCCGAGTGGAATGGGTGTTGTAGGCGTTGTCATGAAGCTATAGCATGCAGGGCTTATCCGATGGAAGATCTTCTTGATGCTTCTTTGGTTGAGGCTATGGCCCTAAGACAGGGTTTACAATTGTTAGAAGAAACTGGATCTCTCTGATGATTGTAGAGTCTGATAGCCTGGAACTCATTAAAAACTGCAATGGTGTGATCGATTTATGGAGTCCCTATATAGCGATACTCGCTGATTGTTTTCAGATAGCCCGACGCATCAACAATATCCCTTTCAAGCACTGTCCAAGAGAAGCAAATAATGTGGTGTATAATCTAGCTAGGTTGTCTTTTGATTCTTAATTTTCAATAGGGATGGTGATCCTCCCAAGTCAGTTTTAGGTGATACTTGTTAAACTTTGAATAAAGTGCACCACTTGTGTTAAAAAAAATTAGTCTGCTGCGATTGTAATAAGAGAGGAGCATTTGTGTCGTTTCCTCTCGGAAAGCAACATTTTGGTTTTGGATAAACGTGATGGCACATGTCATGATTTGTCCTGAATAAAGAAATAACCGAAAAAACATTCATGAAAGCGCACCGTTTATGTACACATCCTTGAAATAATAAATTTTTCCAACCATGAATCGCGTACGACCCTCCACGAGAGAATCCCACTTCCTAAAAATGCATATTTTCTAACTCTCCTTTTTATATATGCTTAGTTTGCCGGCAGATGTGGCGGTGGCTAGTTGTTTTCCTGCACTTATTTCTGATTAATACTCCGTCTAAAACTAACGTCACGAATGGAAAACACATGAGCAAGGTGCGGTACATGCGATATGTGTCTACCGCAACCGTAGAGGAAATGACTGCATGAACTAATCGTTTGTAAATGGCCGTTTTGGAAAGCTCACACGAAAAAATATGCATACATGATCAAGGCTTCACCTCACACCTCACAGTGTGCGTGCTGCATCTTCTCCTGCGTCTTCCACTACTACTCGTCGTCCTTTTGTTTCTACGTTTTTGGTGTGAAATGCATGACTCCGCTCTTCGGTCGTCAACTTTGTACTCCAGCTCCAAGTCATAACTATTTCCGATTTACCCATTGGTGCACTCCATTAACCATATTATAGCAGCCTGGCAGAGCACGAAACAGGAAAGAGTGAGAACCAACCTACGGTTGGGTAGTTAGACAGTGGTATCCTGGCTCACCAGGTGTCCACATGTTTGACGATTTGGTGTCATAAAAACACGGAATATTTTGTAGTGAGAGACGACTTCTCGTTGATAGCGAAAGACATCTATGATGACTTTGTCAATCACAAGACCTACAGATTAGGATGTGTATGTGCATTCATAGGAGTGAGTGTATGTTCCCTTCTTGAGTGTCTGCGTCTGCATTGGGGTTCGCAAAAAAAAAGTCAAAGAGTTTTTATCCCTTGAGTTTCCGACATTAGTATTCCCTTTGATTCAAATTAATGGTCTCTGATTTGTATTGGCAAGAGCAGGCCGGCCTGAAGACATGAACAAGGCAAGCAAGAAGGCATTCAATTTGAAGGATACGTTGTAGCATGTGCGGACTGCAATATCTTCCATTGTCCAAACATATATGGACGATCCTATCCTATTTTTGAAATTCTTTTCTTTCGCAAGAGCACTCAAACATAGATTGAAGATCTTCAGTTCTTCAATCGGCAGCCGCAATCAGTAATAGCAAGCAGCAGGCTGTCCCATACCACTTTTCCTTTGAATGTTCATTCTGGAATTGAATGTCACAAACAAGACTCATACTTCATACTTTGAAGTTGAACTGCTTGAATCAGGAGCTCTAATCCGCAGCTTTAGAGATAGGGGCGGCAGTCACAGCATTGGAAACAGTGAGCAGAGGTCAAGAAGAAGAAGGAGCGGTAAGAGCAGTTAGAGAGCAAGCAGCGGCTCATCAAACCTTTCTGTTTCGGTTATTCTGTAACTAGTTCAAGTAAGGTACTCAAGCAAGATTGATGTGTATGTGCATTCATAGGAGTGAGTGTATGTTCGTTTCTTGAGTGTTTGCGTCTGCATTGGGTTTCGCAAAAAAAAAGTAAGAGTTTTTATCCATCGAGTTTCGAACGGTAGTATTCCCTTCGATTCAAATTAATGGTCTCTGATTTGTATTGGTTTGGATGTATTTATGTGCTATATCCGAATCTAGACATTAATTTAGACCGGAGTGTAGTAAAAAAAAAGGTCACCAACGTTCGAAAGCCATCTTGGCATTGAAAAATAAAATCACAAACCGATAAGCACCAGAATACCACTAGATCAAGAAATCAAAGCATGCGCCTCGTTTTTTTCTTTCCTGCCTGAAGAAAAAAATGCTTAGGCTGCCCGTATTGGCTTCTTCTCACTACTAGGAGATCTGGGAACAAAGAAGCATAGGGATCTGCAAGCTCTCCAACAAAATCACAAGAATTTGTATCTCAAGCTCAGTGGTCCAAACCTTGGCTCTCTGGTGCAAGCTGGTGCACAGGGAGGACCTAGGCTGGATCGATTTGTTTCGCCCGGATCGGTCTGGTCTGGTCTGGTTACCATGATTGTAATAAGAGAGGAGCATTTTTGTGTCGTTTCCTCTTGGAGAGCAACATTTTGGTTTTGGATAAACGTGATGGCACATGTCATGGTTTGTCCTGAATAAAGAAATAACCGAAAAACATTCATGAAAGCGCACCGTTTATGTACACATCCTTGAAACAATAATTTTTCCAACCATGAATCTCGTACGACCCTCCACGAGAGAATCCCACTTCCTAAAAATGCATATTTTCTAACTCTCCTTTTTATATATGCTTAGTTTGCCGGCCGGTGCGGCGGTGGCTAGCTGTTTTCCTGCACTTATTTCCGGTTAATACTCCGTCTAAAACTAACGTCACGAATAGAAAACACATGAGCAAGGTGCGGTACATGCGATATGTGTCTACCGCAACCGTAGAGGAAATGATGTTTGACTACATGAACTAATCGTTTGTAAATGGCCGTTTTGGAAAGCTCACACGAAGAAATATGCATATACGTTGATCAAGGCTTCATCTCACACCTCACATTGTGCGTGCTGCATCTTCTTCTGCGTCTTCCACTACTACTCCCCGTCCTTTGGTTTCTACGTTTTCTGTGTGAAATGCATGACTTCGCTATTAGATATCTGATACCGCATCCCGCGATCCTGCAAAACGCATTTACAGTGAGCCGTATCTAGCCTTTGTGGTGTGAAAAACGGTGGGGCGGAGCAGATGCCGCATAGGTGTACCGCAAATCCGAATATTCTCTTTTACGGGTCAGCTATGCGGCATATGTTCTACCCTGTCGCGTGTACCGCAAAACAGAGTTGACTGCAACCTACACATAATTTCAATGTTTTACAAGAAATAACATTGAATTTTCCGAAGATTGAACATCACAAACATAGTTCAACATCACTATTCCACCCAGAGATCAAAGTATGACACATAGTATTCTTTGAAATTTCAACAATACTGTTACACAATCGCGTAGCAAAAAGTAGATCAAACAAAGAACAAGAACATAGATTTTTACGTGGAAATCATTACGGGAAAAAACCACGGAACGCTCGACGGCGTATAACTATAATTGGAAGGAGATTACAATACACGAGAGAACAAACCCTCTACGTGCTATCAATATGATGGAACTCTCTCAATCTAATCTATGGCAACCTGGCACTATATAAAAGGGCAAACAACTTTCTTTCTTGGCGGACACGAAATAGAGTTGTAGATGTGCTACATCTAGCACAGTTGGCACGCCGTAGTCTGTCAGGACTCCTTCTCTAGTACATAGGATTCAGATCATATTCAACAAATACAAAAAAAATGTAACATTCGTTTTAAGCCTGATGCAAGCGATACTAGGCGTCGTCAAGAGCATGATCACCTCCACCATTCGCAGCAGCGGTTGCAGCAACAACAACACTTGCAGCAGCTTTGCAAGATTTCGTCCTACCACTCCCTCGTGATTGGATCCATCATCATCACTCTTGTCTCACGGCAATGATGGTGGCCCTATACTTGTCCTCTTCGAGACGGATCCTTTGCTCCTCAAACTCAACCTTGCGCTTCTCATCTTCACGAGTTGCAAGCCACATTTTTACTTGTCATCTTCTCTCTTCCCGGCCAACTTGATCTTGGCTTTCAATTGTATCTGCACTACAACCACCTTATGCTTCATCATGTTGTCGATCTTGTACCTCAACTTTTCATGCTTAGCCTTTCTCTTCAACTCAGCCTTCACCTTCTTGGTGCCATTTGGTCTTCCTCTTTTGGCTTTCGGTTCATCGTCATCCTGCTCATCTAAGTTTATTTCCGACCATGTTCTTGGAGGAAGTGTCTCTTAATCCCTCAACCTCCACTTCTCACTATGCTTAAGCAATGCCCAACAATGCTGGAGTTGGAAGGTTATATTCTTAGATGCAGCCATGTCCATGTATCTCATTTGTGCTACCCCATCCTACATATCCAAACAATGAAAAGAAAAGTGAACACAAATGAAAATGCAATGTCAAAAGTGAGCACAATATCACAAGATTACTCGCATATTCTTCAATATTGACACCACTTGGGGGATGATTCTTCACTTGTTCATAAGCAGCAGTCCAATAGCTAAAAAATTCCTTGATTTTATCCCATCGGCCTTGGAGAGATCTCAATGTGCGAGTGCTTATTTGGGTACAAGCTTGAGAAAAATGTCCTCAATTTGCTGTCAATACTTCTTCCGGGATTGATCACTCTTGGTGACAGCATCTATGGACACACTCTCCCAAGCACGGATCAATGCCCCGTCTTCGGGCATGGTGTAGTTGGATGATCTCTTCGATTTGCCCTTCTCTTGGGCAACATCAAACGTTTCCTCATCCACCTCTTCCAGTTCATCTTCCTCTTCGTCCCCTTCGTCACCATCTTCCTCAATGACATCCACAGTGTATTGTTTCTCCTTAGGTAGGATCGAGCCATTGTTGACGTTCACTCCAGCATCCTCTAACATGCTCACGAAAGAACACGGAATCGAGTGATCCTTGCTACATGGCACACAATGTCGGCAATCTAAATAATATGTTTGAAATATGCGGTAGATTTTGGGAGGAAATCGTACCTGTCTGGAACCTCGGAGAATTGGGTAGAGGAGGACAGTCGAGGGAAGGCGTCAATGGCGTGCCCGCGGGGAGGGGCTTCCGCCCCCAATTTTGTTCATCTTCTTGGTGGGCTTTCTCCGACTAGGCTTCATGGGGACATCGTCTGGTTGCTCGGCAGTGGCGGAGGGGGTAGCCTTCGAACCACCGGCAACCGCGCAAGACTTCGCGCTGAGGCGCTTCCGCCTGACCACGGGAGGAGGGACAGCGTTCTCAACGACAGCCACGGTGGTAGGGGCGCCAACTGGGCTTCCGCGGTGGAAATGGCCGACAAAGGCACAAGAGGGTTCATGGTGATGGTGGTGTGGCGCGGAAAGGGCCAAAGGCGCGAGGGCGAGCAGATCGGCGGCGGCGGGGCGGGAAGCAGAGAAGGGGAAATGTACCTCCCACCAACCGAAGCGTCTGGATGCGGTGAGACACATCGTGAACCCTCCATATGGAAAAGATGCAACACGTCGCATTTCTGATGAACAACATTTTTTTATGCGATAGGCTTTGCCGCATCTGAAATGCCCATTTTTTTGGCTCTGTGCCTCAAAGTGGCAGTTATTTTGCGAGTTGGACCGCGATGCTCTTAGATCCTCAATCTTATACTCCAGCTCCAAGTCATAACCATTTCGATTTACCCATTGGAGCACTCCATTAACCATATTATAGCAGCCTGGCAGAGCATAAACATGAAAGAGTGGAACTAACCTACGGTTGGATAGTTAGAAAGGACAGTGGTATCCTGGTTTACTAGGTGTTAAACCGATGTTTTGGTGTCATAAAACACGGAATATTCTTTAGGCTAGACATAATGGGAGTATCATAACCGGAGTAGTATCATCCATGTTATGTTGGCAAAAATCTGATATGGCAGAACAATTAATGAATAAAAAATCGTTAGAGTATCATAGATAGAAACTGTATCATAGCACGCAAAACTAGAAATTCTAATGCAAATAAATCTTGTACACAAGTTTGCATTGAGATTATATAAATCATTAATTACAATACTATTATGATACTACCATATGATACCATGCACTATAGAGATAATATCATACTACATTAGTATCATATATACGCATGATACATTAGTTTCCAACATTAGTAGGGGGAAAAAAAGTCCCCAACGTTCAAAAGCCAGCTTGGCATTAAAAAAGAAAATCGCAAACCGACAAGCACCAGAATACCACTAGATTAAGAAATCAAACCATGCACACTTCTTCTTCTTTTTTTGAGAGCACGCCAAAGACGTGCCTTATCTTTATAGAAGGAATTTTGAGTACAAGAAGCTACCACTCGTTGCGAACAACGAGAGTAGCACACACTCCACTCCGGCAGGTCTGTAGACCGCCACCACAAACACAAGAGAGTAGCATACACTCCACTCCGGCAGGTCTGCAGACCGCTACCACAAACACAAGAACTGAAACAAGAAAGAATCCGTCCTAAGCTAAACCACGAAGCCGCGTCTCCACCAGCGCCGGAAGCCTCCAAAGAACAAACACTCAGAACGACTCTCCTTGTCGACGCATCATCTAAAGAAGATAGATGGCGGAACTTGGTCGGTCCTAGGAGATGCACACTTCTTCTCGCTACTAGGAGATCTGTGAACAAAATGCATAGTTCTCGTGCACAGCGTGACCCAAGAAAGAAGCATAGGGATCTGCAAGCTGTGGCCAACAAAATCACAAGAATTTGTATCTCAAGCTTAGTGGTCCAAACCCTTGGCTCTCTGGCGCAAGCTGGTGCGCAGAGAAGACCCCTACGGACGGATCGATTTGTTTCGCCCGGATCGCTCTGGTCTGGTGCTGGTTACCGTTGGCCCTCGTGTCCCCACGCGGAGAAAGGCGTCGGACCTGCGGCCAAAAACAAAGGGAGGGGGAGACCCAACCCGGCCGGACGGCGGGCCAGCAACATGGCGGTCACGTTCCCCCAACAGTGCCTGGTGTCCCTTGTCTACGCCGTCCGTTGCCCGTCCGGCGGCCGGGATGCGTGCCCCGATTCGAACGTTGGAGGTTAACTACTAATCTAGTAATCCCCTGATTACCTGGCTGCGTGTTCCATGGTTGATTGATTCATTTGCGCCTCTATAAAAGCCATGGGCGCCCTGCTCCGTTGCAGATCTATCACACACACAGCCCCCGCCCATACCTAGCCGTTGGTTGGGCGCTGCAACTTCTTCTTCTACCTCCCCTCCGGCCATTACTTTGCTTGGGTGAATTGATTTCCTGCAAGTTGTGGGCGGCCTAGTACTAGTAGCTGGGAGATACTTGCGGGACTGTCTCTGTGCTGTGCGTGCAGATAGGTGGCAGCAGAACAGTGGATTTGGATAGATAGTAGATAGGCTCGAGCGTCGCTGTCGGATCATCGCCGTCGTCCTCAGCCGTTCGCAACTAGTCGCCGTCGCTTCCGAACTCCGGTAAGTAACCGCTGCTGCTATTTATACCCCCGCCCCTTTCAAGTTTCAATCAGATCCCCTGTTTCCCGTCGCCGCATTTTCTGAGTGAAAACACGCAACCGTCCTTCTAGCTTCTTCTCTCTTTACCGCCGTGCCGAATGCTCGGCGTCATGGGGATCAAGCTGCTGCAGAAAGTGAGCCCCTGTGATGATAGCTCGGTAGAAAGCATGGTCTTGGCCGCCGCTTTGCTTGACCGCCGTACGTTTTTCCTTCCGTTTCTGTCTGTTGCGATGCGTTGTTGTCGTTTCGCCTTCGGGCGGGGCCTCGCCGGAGGATGGGAACAAATCCGGCCGGTCCGTCCGCCGAATAAGTGCCAAAATCCGGCCGGTGTGCATTGATGCTCCGTCGTCCTCCATGACCGCACCAATCCAACCACTCCTCGATCGATGAGCACCCTCATCGTCGGCGCCAGCCCTGTTATATATATACAGGGGAGGAGAACCGGGAGGAAGGCAGCAGGCAGGAGGCTTCAGCGCTTCACGCCTCCTCCTCCTCCTCCTCCCTCTTCTTCCTGTCCACCCTAGCTACCATTCGTCCCTCACCGTTGCCGCTGGTTCACACCACCACCACCACCACCCTTTCTCTTTCTGGTAAGAGAACGCAGGCCAAGCCACGGCGGTTTCTTGCTAATTCAAACACTCCTCCCCTGTTTCTTCTGTCAAAAATAAAATAATTTTGTTGTGTGTCTGTTGCTGCTGGGAGCATTTACCGTGTGCTTGGCTTGGGCCTGAGTCCAACTGTCCAAGGGCGGCCGGCCACTCACGCGTCTTGGATTTTGCCAGAGATTCCAATTTGGTTGCAACAAACCCATTGAATTTTCGGTGTTTCATCACATCAGCACTTTACCCCTCAGGCAGGATAGGAATAGTGCTCTGCTCTGAACCATCATTCATAACACCGGCCTCCTCCAGCCCTCACCCTGTTCTTGCAGTGGCTCATACACTTTGCAGCTTCAGCAAGGACGACGGCTGACCTGCCCTCTTCTTCCTCTGCTTCTGGTGATTTTGGATTACACTTCACGCCTAATTATTGCTACCAGTTCCTTTCTACTATCTGCTGATTGCTGCTCTTATTTTGCTCTTGGTTTACTACTGATGCCTGGAAGCATCTCTTGTGTGTTGCCATTTTGGAGCTCTCGATTTGATTTTTTTATGTTAGTATCTGTAACACTGTTGCACGGACACCTTAGATTAAAGAATGGATCGCTTAGATTAATGCCGGCACTAATCATGTTAGTAGCTACGTGCCACTTGCTTTCACGGTCACCAATTGGCACTAATGAAACGACCTGACAAACTATAGTTTTCTAAACAATCCGCGCACAAAAAGCGGCGCGGAGATCACAACCATCTCTTAGCACCATGGGTTCTTGCATCGTTCCGCGTTCTCGGATCCTCTCGCCGTTGACTCCATTGATCGTCCGCCATGTCGGTCGCCTGCCGTCTCCGGTCTGGCGTCCTCGAGCCGCTGGAGGACCGTCTCACGGTGGTTCTAATCGCGTCGCTGCAATGTTTCGCGCAGGTCAAGAGGCACCTGCTCCCGCTCCTTCGCCGGCACAGGATGGCGCTGCTCACTGCGCCGGCGGTGTTCGCCGCGCTGCTGCTCTTCTGGGCCGTGCTCGGCGCCAGCGACGCCGACGCCAACGGCCCGCTGTACAAGGACCCCAAGCAGCCCGTGGAGGCGCGCGTGGCCGACCTCCTGGGCAGGATGTCGCTGGCGGAGAAGATCGGGCAGATGACCCAGATCGAGCGGCTCGTGGCCACGCCCGAGGTGCTCGAGCAGAACTTCATCGGCAGCCTGCTCAGCGGCGGCGGGAGCGTGCCGCACAAGGGCGCCACGGCCAAGGAGTGGATGGCCATGGTGGACGGCTTCCAGGAGGCCTGCATGAGGACGCCGCTTGGCATCCCGATGATCTACGGCATCGACGCCGTGCACGGCCACAACAACGTCTACGGCGCCACCATCTTCCCCCACAACGTCGGCCTCGGAGCCACCAGGGACCCGTACCTGGTCAGGAGGATCGGCGCCGCCACCGCGCTCGAGGTCAGAGCCACCGGCATCCAGTACGCCTTCGCCCCGTGCATCGCGGTATGAGAGAGATCTTGATTCTTCTCGACAGGCAGCAATGTCCATCATCAAACCTTTTGATCTTTTTCTATTGCATTGTGCTGAATTGCTGGTTTCTCATGAACAGGTGTGCAGAGATCCGAGGTGGGGCCGGTGCTACGAGAGCTACAGCGAAGACCGCCGGATCGTGCAGTCCATGACCGAGCTCATCCCCGGTCTTCAGGGCGAGGTACCCAAGGACTTCACAAGCGGCATGCCATACGTCGCCGGAAAGTAAGATCACGTCCAAGAACAGTTTTGTCGAACCGTCAGTACTTGTTATTCATCTTACAATTTTTTTAATGCAGTAACAAGGTGGCGGCGTGCGCGAAGCACTTTGTGGGCGACGGCGGCACGGTGAACGGCATCAACGAGAACAACACCATCATCAACCAGGAGGGCCTGATGAACATCCACATGCCGGCGTACCTAAACGCCATGAAGATGGGTGTGTCCACCGTCATGATCTCCTACTCCAGCTGGAACGGGAAGAAGATGCACGAGAACGGAGATCTCATCAACGGATACCTCAAGGGCACGCTCAATTTCAAGGTAAGAATAATAATACTAACAAGGATTATTCTGAAACAGTTTGCACCCGTGTTTCAGGTGTGCTTCTGAAACAGTTTGTAATCTTGAGATGTTCATTATTGCTCTGTTGCAATCTTTTACTGCAGGGCTTCGTAATCTCGGACTGGGAGGGCATTGACAGGATCACGAGCCCTGCAGGGTCGGACTACTCGTACTCGGTCAAGGCTTCTATTAATGCCGGCCTTGACATGGTAAGCCAGACTGAAACTTTCGTCTGAAACCAACTATCTCTTTGAATGCAATGTTGCCGTGTCAAACAAAGGCTAAGATCGATTGATCCATGGCATGCCGCAGATCATGGTGCCTAACAACTACCAGCAGTTCATCAGCCTCCTGACTGGCCACGTCAACAGCGGCGCGATCCCGATGAGCAGGATCGACGACGCCGTGACCCGGATCCTGCGCGTCAAGTTCACCATGGGCCTCTTCGAGAACCCTTACTCTGATGCCAGCATGGCTGAGCAGCTCGGAAAGCAGGTATACTGACTGAAAGTAACTCCGACGCTGAATTCAGAAACCAACTAGAATGTTGACCTGAATTCTGAACTTATGGTGTGTTCTGATGAACTTGGGATATGCAGGAGCACAGAGATTTGGCGAGGGAGGCGGTGAGGAAGTCGCTGGTGCTTCTCAAGAACGGCGGCAAGTCGAGCGACAAGCCGCTGCTGCCGCTGCCCAAGAAGGCGGCCAAGATCCTCGTCGCCGGGAGCCACGCAGACAACCTGGGCTACCAGTGTGGCGGCTGGACGATCGAGTGGCAGGGTGACACTGGCCGCACCACCGTGGGCACCACCATCCTCGATGCCGTGAAGGCGGCCGTGGACCCGTCGACGTCCGTGGTGTTCGCCGAGAACCCCGACGCGGACTTCGTCAAGAACGGCGGCTTCTCCTATGCCATCGTGGTGGTGGGCGAGCACCCGTACACGGAGACCAAGGGCGACAACCTGAACCTGACCATCCCGGAGCCCGGTCTGAGCACCGTGCAGGCGGTGTGCAGCGGGGCGCCGTGCGCGACGGTGCTCATCAGCGGCCGGCCCGTGGTGGTGCAGCCGCTCCTGGCCGCCTCGGACGCGCTGGTGGCGGCGTGGCTCCCGGGCTCGGAGGGGCAGGGCGTCACCGACACGCTGTTCGGCGACTACGGATTCAGCGGGAAGCTGCCGCGGACGTGGTTCAAGTCGGTGGACCAGCTGCCGATGAACTACGGCGACGAGCACTACGACCCGCTCTTCCCGCTCGGCTACGGCCTCACCACCAACGCCACCAAGGCCTACTAGACAGGATTGCTAGACAGCAGGACGGTACACCATACTAGAGATAGGAAATTGGGACATGAACCATGAGTTCCTGCTTCCCGCCATGGCTGCCGATCGATTTGTTTCGATCGGTTTACTACTACTATTCTTTTCTTTTACTTTCTTATTATTGCTGGTTGATCTGGTTGTATGCTCGGTTCTCATTGAGGAGCCGCCTTATATATCCAATTGATGAGCGATTTCATTCACTGAGTTGGCTGTTCTTTCCCTTACTGCTCTGAATGTGTCACTACTACCAGATAAAATTTGCATAAAAAATGTGAGATTGATCATCTTCGACGCAAAATCATCAAATGTAATGCCCACTCCTCGCACCTTAAACCCTTGTCCCCTTGCAGTTTTATAGCTTCTCTTAAAAGTCTATCAGGGGTTCTCGGTGAACAACTCAAAACTAGTTCTCTTCAAAACTATTTCTCTGTTTAATGCAGTAAATTGAGCAGGGTGAGTTCTAAGTGACAGAAAGTACATTTGGTGCACTGACATGAAGATCCCACTTATGAACTGCTTGATAGAGTTCTAAGCTAGGTGTTAAAACTCGGACTCCAGCAATTTTCAGATTTGAGAACCGATGGTTCTAGAGACCAGGCCTGCCAGAGTTAATCAAAAACATATGGACAGAGAAGTATCCAAGCAAGAGCAACATAGCTGGAGTCGGAACTTGGGAAAATCTTGAAGGGTCGGAACAAGAACATTGACAGTTTATATAGAAAAATAGAAAAATCCTATTTTAAGAACGAGAGAAGTATCCATGCAAGATCAACATAGGTAGGTGGCAAACAAATTAAGAAAACTTGGAAAAATCTTAAATTGTTGGAACAAAAACATTGACAATTTATATAGAAAAACAGAAAATTCCTATCTTAAGAACCATATAAATTTGACAAAAAGGTAAAGATTGTCGATGTCCCAGTAAAGACCCTACATCGTGGTGTGGCTGTATAATCAAGTGTGTGAAGTGCTCACATTGGTACAATGGTGTGATGGCCAGCTAGGCTGAAGCCGGCCTAGTAAGCCTCTCCTTTCCTAAGGGAGAGACACTATGGTGGAGTGGTGGATTTTTCGGAAACTCTATGACACAATGAACTCGTCAGGTAAGTTTCTGTTCAAACCAAAATCCATAAGAAGCAAATTGTAGACTAGTCTAGCACTAGAACTACCTCTAGACCTATCTCGATGTCTAAAGGTTGTCTATTTGATCTAGCAGCAACTTCTATTGGTATGGATTCTATTCATGGGAATTGGATCTTGTCTATGTTTACCTTGATCTCCACTATCACTAAGTTGAAGTATTGTCTCCTTTAATTCTGTCGAACTAACATCGGCTTACCGTAATGTCTTCTCAGGTCTTCTAATACCATGTTTGCAGTCATGTCATTGACTTCAATATCTAAGCAAGGGATGAGAGGATATAGAAAAGGTAAGTCCTATCTATGTGGTCGTTTGATGCACTATCTACAACCGTGGATCAAACATCCTAGGCTTGTGCAGGTTTTCGAAATCGGTTTTTAGAAAAGGTAAGTTTTAGTTTATAAAATTCTATGTCAGTCAGTCTTCATAGGCTGTGAGAACTTCATGGAGTTTCTTTTCACGCTTCGATCGTAATCCTTTCCCAGAATAGGGAGTATCATAACATGTTTATACACTCTTGAGAGGTGCACTATTTTACCCACAAACGTTTTTAGTCTTGTTGCACGGCTAGGAGTATATCCTCTTTCACACTTTCATAGGTATGAGGCCCAGTCTAAAAACTAACCAATCACTAGCCTCTCCACAACCCCGCGGGCCATCCTTTGTAACGGATTTAGGTCACAAGACCTACGCCCAGTTATCCTCCCTTCTAATATACTAACAATCGTTATCCAGGGACACACGATAGAGACATCATGGGCTCCCACCCATTGCTAATCCACGCAAGGAACAACAACCCGACTAAGTATACAAGGACAAATGGAAGGAAGAATGTCTAGCTGAATTGCCCATCACATTTCGGGATCTGTGGTTAGCACGGTTTATACGACGCTTTTGAATCACTAACTATATAGGTTGTTAAGTCCTAACTTTTCCGGTACAATGGAATCTCCACCAGACGGCTTCCCAACCATGTATTCCAATCCATGATTTCCTTGCCCACCATTCACATTTTATTTCATTTATAAAATGCTACTTTGCTTTTAATATAGGTGATAGCTTTTGAAAAGGGGTTTTCTAGAATAATATGAAATACATGCAAAATTGCTCTAGCAAATGGTATGCAAGCTTGGTCTTGTAATATTTATGCAAGAATGAACTTGCTTTTTGGTTGAATGTCATGCAATCAGCATCTTCTACCATCATAGGATCCAAGTGGAAGTGTAGCATCATCGGTTTAATCAGGACTAATGTTGAAAGAGTCAATATGCTGGAATGCATAATATATGTGATGCTAGCGTTCTAATCCATCGGTACTAATTCTAGGATGATTTCGTTTAGAGGTTGTCTTAGTATTTGGATTGTGATTTCTTAGTGATTTTATTTACATTTAAGTTTACTTCACCCAGTAAAGCAGGCTCAGGCATTCAATAATCTTAATGAGAATTCTATATCTCATTCATTTGAGATAAGTCATGGCATGTTTATTTGTAGTTGGCAATCAAACCTTAAGCAATATTTAAGTGGTATGATTATTCAAGGAAAGAATTCATTTACTTTCTTTCTTTTTGCAAAAAAGAATAACTTTTGGAAGAAACTATTCTCTACGAACTGAATATACATTCTTTTACTTATAATAATGGTTGGTTCAAAGTAAAACATCTTGGTTGATTTCATTTTACTTTCACTTTTTATCTTGTTATCATAAATATCTAAGTAAAGGTTATTTCATTTTATTTAATGAGAGCATGGAATTTACAATTATTTTTGTATTTAACCATATTTAATCAAGTATTTTAAAGTTGAAGAGAAATTATTTACCAAAGGATTTGTAGGTGAGAAATATTATTTTCTAAGTATTTCTCAATTTTCTGAATTTTCCTTTAAAGTTTATTTTAAAATCATTATATTCATAATTCACTCAAGTATAATTGATTTGTGATTATCATTTATTCTTCTTTAAAGAATAAAATGGTGTTCCGTTTTAAGATTTATGGCTCACTTGAGATTGAGAACGGTACTAAACGAATCGAAATAGAACGTTGATTGTAACTAGCTACGACACAGTCTAGGAGATGGACGAAAACATCGACGGCAACCATCCCACGGCGGCACACATGACGAACACAGATTGATTCAATTTACTGAGGACGCCGAGACGAGCGAGTGCTCTCTCTAGGAGTGCAAGAACAAGGCGAAGCTAACGAGCTAACCTATGTGGCATATCGTCACCGGAGATGACAACTAGGTCAACCTACCGCAGCGGTGCTCTCTAGTGAAGATCGATTAAATGACAGGAGTCACGCTAAGACGAACTAAACATACTTGAAGATGTACAAACTCACTAGGAACCTAGGGCTATGGTCAATCGAGGTCAAGGTCATCGGAGCTAAGTACAATTTCACGGATTTCATCGATCATCGCCGAGGAAGAAGCTTGAAATTCGTCTGTTCTAGGGCTCTGTTTTTTGTTTCCTCCCGTGATGAGGCTTGTGTTGTTTTGGTGGTGCTCTTGGTCCACTCCATGGAACTCGAGGTCAACCCTACTGGCGGGTAGTCAGAGTTGGCTCTAGTACGGTACAGAGAGCTAGAGCGTGATTGGGCTAGATAGAGGAGGATCTAGGGGGTCTAGGGCTATTGGGTGACCTTAGCGGAGCTTAAGTGACTCGCTAGAGTGTCCTAGATGGTCTAGAACGATGGCTACTGGCGGTGGCAGCTTCGCCCTAGGGTTTGGGGCTCTAGGAAGAATGGGGCAAATGAGAGGAGTGGTTTATCGGTGTACGGTCAGAGGGGTATTTATAGGCGTCGGGCGCGTAGAATCAATGCCATGTTGGCATGAAATTGATGCGAGAGAGGCAACATGGCGACAACGATGCGTCGGAGGTGGGGACGATGGCAATGGGCATTTGACCATTTTCGGAAAACCCCATGCGAACGTGTCCTTATGTGCGAAGGTGGGGAAAAGCTTCCCAGGTTGGCTAGCTGGGATGGCTTGATGGGTTTTGGCCAATTTGCTCGTCTAGGTATTTTTTGGCTAAATCTTTTTCTATTTCTATTTGTAATTCATGTTTTGTATTTTCTAATTTGAATTCTATTTAGAATTTGGCTTAGGTTTAAAAGGAGATTGAATATTTCAAATGTGTGGATCCTTGTAGATGCCACATATATATATTGATATATTCCAAAATGTTTGTAGAGAATGATTTTAATTCATTATTTTCTCACATAGAAATATCAGTTTTGACTTCATCATTTTCTTGGATTTCAAAATGTGTTTGAATATTCCAAGTACTTGAATTTCCATGAGTATGATAGAGAGGTATTTGAAAACTCTCCAAATGATTTCATGAAATGAGTTTTGAAGCATTTATTACTCACATAACAATAGGTGGTATTGAAATCACTTCACCATTTCACATGGAATTTTCCTTAGGAAATATTTTGAATAATTTTTTTTATTTCCTAGCTATTTTTTGGATACAAATATGTCTTGAAAATACTTGCATCATATCTTTAGGATAGAATGGTAGAGATTACTTTCCTATTTAGGAAAGAATTTTATATGAGCAGATATAGTTGAAACCTTCAAATGGATTTCTTGTCCAAAATGGATTTCCATGGTCTCATTATTTTCTCGCTAACATTTCTTTGAAAAGTTATAAAGGATTTCTATAATCATTTCTTGAGATGATGATGTAGAATAACCACCTAGGGTTTTCCATTTGAGAGAAATTTTAAATGAATTCCTTTGTGTTCTAGAAAGTACCTCATAAGGTCTTGTGTCACTCAAAATTGAGTTAAGATACTTATAAATATTTTGATAAGTAGAATCACACTATAGACAAATAAGAATGGTTTTGAGTAATTATTCTTATGATGAAAATCGTAAGATGTTCCTTGTGTGTTTTACCCAAGATGGTTACTTGTCTCATATGGTAATTTTAATCATTGGTTAAGTTTTAGGTTTTACTCTAGCTATAATGCATGTGATCATCTTGTGATCACATCACTAGGGTTTAGTGTGTATGAATGGATCTAGTTCACAAGGCGTGAGGTACAGATCATCTCTACACTTGTATTTCTGGGGTTACAAGTATATATGGGAAGTGGTCTTGCAATCATGGTTTATTTCTAGGGTAGGTTCAGTAGAGTTAAGTCACTTTCTATGCTTGCAAACATAGGGTTGACTTTCTCTTGGTTCATCTCAACACTTAAGTCTTAAGGTTGAGGAATAGGAAATACATGGTCTCCTAATCATAGTAGAATGTCTATGATTAGTTTGATAGAGCTAAGTCACCAACTATGCATGGAAACATAATATGGACTTAATCTCTTTGGGTGACTATGACATATAAGGTATATTCCCTAGCTAGAAATAGAGTATCATTCATCCACTTAATTCCCCTTAGTATTAAGTAGGAATTATACTCTTCTAAAAATTTGGATATTAAGATGGCTTAGGAATGGGATTTAAAATGAATATTCAATGGTTAGTCCAGTGACTTGGATACAAGGGCTTGTATGAATGGCTTAGTTGTGATTAGATTCTCACTATCCTAATACTAATGAGTTGTCAACAAGGTTTACTTCAACTAAAGAGTAGTTGAAGTTATAGGTGTTCCTAGTTATGTTTGACACTGGCTAGGGATTCACAAGTTATAAGTTACTTCTATCAATATCTTAAGGGAATGAATATCAATCATCTTAAACTTGCTTTAGGTCAAATAGGAATGTGACATCATCAACTCCCAAGTGAATTGATGGTGATAAAGTAGTCTTAACAGTGGTCAGACTTGATATAGGTTTTAGAATGGATGCTTTCTTATCAAGTATGCTCAATGAGGTTTGATCCATAGGATGATACTTAAGACTTGGTATTAATTACATATCTCATCCTTGTTTAATAAGGTAATAATGTTGGATATAATAGCTAAGTCAAGTTTTAGTTTAAGTTGACTTAGCTAAAACTTGACTTAGCTATTATATCCAACATAAGCTAAGTTGATTCTATTTTATCTTAAAAATCATCCATTCTACCAATCACAATGGATGATTTTTAAGATAAAATAGAATCATAAATATGAGTTAATAATGTATTTGATCTTGTTTTAGGGTGTTATCATATGCTAAGGTTTGTTTAGCACATGAGTTAAATGAGGTTTATAGAAGATAAGCTAAGCACCAATTTTTACTTGTTCATTAAGTATGTGGGGTGTGTTGATTTACTTTTATTCATGAATCTTAATACTACCCTTCCTAACATAGACGTTTACCAAAGATTATTTCAAAGTTGGAACACTCGGCATGATGAACTAGTCCTAAATCATCAGCTCAAGTGGAACTTCAATCACTTTGACAAGTTCTATAAACAAATTGTTCTCCGGTATTTTATATGCATGGATGAAATGCACACAACTATCCTCTATCCATTTTTGTGTATCATAATCTACGAGATATTACACACGGTCTGTAGCTAACATTTCTATGAAACAACAATACTAATCTTTTAGGGGTAACCATAGATGAAAAACTATTATAATTAAGGATTGGAAACCTTCTAAGGATAAAATGGAAAGAAATTGGGATGTTGGCAAGGAAGAATCACATTCATTACTAGAAGCACAATTATTATAAACTCTTCACTTTCTAGCATCCCCTTTTTACATGCTCTACTTTTGTACAATTCTAGTTGGAGGGAGAGAGAAGTTTTATATAGGCGGGTATAGATTCGTTTGGAGTGGGGATAAGGAGAAGTAAGAATATATCATATGGTACACTATTAAGAGGGACGGTCTCAATGAGCTCTTTGGGGATGCCAATAACCTATACATCATCCTAACACCAAAAATCCATCACACCTACTTGAGGAGAGCATAGGACATAGGAGAAAATGTGCATGTTTTGAGGGTTTGGCGGAACAGGCGGGCAAACCGGCTCCGTCAGATCTATCGCTCGTTTGAACCGGTGTCATCAGATAGAACAGGTTTTGCCAAACTGATGTTCCGACGAGCAGTCCAACGGCGCACTGACTAATTCAGCATGCCCCCAGTTTGAACCGGTGTGTGGTCTGGCTCGCGGGTCTATCGCCGGTTTGTTTAGTGTATGGCACGGTTCTGCAGAACTTACTGCTGGTTCTATCACAAAACTCCTAAAACGGCTAGTTTCTCCCATGGACTATAACTACCCCTTGTTTCTCACTGAGGTGGTAAATCAATCATTCATTTGTCATATTCTTGAGCTCTCTCTCTCTCTCTCCCTCCATTGTTGAAACATCAAATCTTGAGGATCTCCTATTCTACCCAACAAAATACAAATCCCTTTGGTAGAAAGAAAGAGGAGTACTGATCTATGTTTCCACCAAGACATATTTCATTCCCCCTTGAGTTCATAAAGTTTTCTTGTTACTCTTGGGTTCGTGGGAAACCATAGGCGCCCAGGGTCACCCGGAGGCATTCGACTTGTGATTTTCCCCATGGAAAGTTTGTGAGGATTTGGTGACTATCTTAAAGTCTACCACGAGTAAGTGAGCTAATCCTTCGTGGGATAGGCTCGGAGAAGAAGGTGAGCCTTAGTTGTGTTGGGGAATCCTTCGTGGGACCTCACACCTCTCCAACGTGACATGCATTCCCCCAAGGAATACACCTTCGTCTCTTTACTTGTGTTGTTACTTTTGTGATAGTCTTTGTGCTTGAAGTATCTTGTATCACCATATAGGTCGTCTCACCTAGTTTTTATCTAGGCACACTTATATTCTGCAAAGCCTAAAAGTTGCAAAATAAGTTAAATAATTTTGTAGAACCTATTCACCCTCTCTAGATTAACCATATCTATCCTTTCAATTGGTATTAGAGCCTAGGGCTCTTTCTAAGGGCTTACATGCCTTAAGAGCGAGATGGTTTTCACTGATGATGAGGATGAGAAGACTTATATGGTCAAAGAGATCAAAGATTCTCTTGCCCGTGAAGCTAAGTCTCTTAGAAGGTGAAGAGCCTTGGCAATGATGCTAACATTGGTGATCCTCCAGTTCTCTCTCAACGAAAACCTTTGGGTATCGGTGACATAGGGTATGTGGACCCCATTCTAGAGATGGAATCCTCAGAAACTTGGGAGCACCATAATCAATTCCCTTTTACACATCTTAAACAAAATTCCTTTATGTCTCATATTAATAATTCGGGGACTTCTCCCCAATTTGATGGAACTCACTTTTCCTATTGGAAAACCTCTATGGAATCTCATATTCGCGACTGTAGTGTGGAGCTTTGGGAAGTTGTGGTCAATGGGTTCAATCCACATGATCCAACCAACCTTACTCCACGAGATTACTATGATCGACAACTAAATACCACTTCTTGTGACAAGATTCGGAGTTCCATTCACCGCACTCTCCTTGATCAAGTTAGTAACATTCACACCGCCAAAGATATTTGGGATAGGATTGTCATACTCCAAGAGGGAATATCCCTTATCTAAAATTCGAATATGAAGTTGCCAAGTCACAAATAAACTTGTTCATGACCAAGGAAGGGAAGAGCATTGTCGATACTTATGCGAGACTTGTTACTCTTCGTGTGAAGATAAAGGGTCTCGGTTGTGACAAGTTCAATCATGGTTTCAATGTGAATGATGAGTTCATCAGCCCGAGATTATCTTGATTATTGTAGTCGAGGGTAAGCAGTTGGCGATAAACTTGCAGCTTCTTTATGCTCAAATCCCCTTCTCTCCCGATGATCTCATGACATATTTTGTTGCCATGGATAACATGGCAAAAGAAGAGAAGACGGTCAAAGAAATTAACCACGCCATGGGATATTCTCTCACTCTTGCATTGAAGACCAAGCGTGTGCAAGAGCATGAACAAAGTGAATAAAAAGAAGAACTAGCTCTAACTAGTGATTGTGGAGATTTGCTCTCTCAGCTGGCTCTTTTCTCCAAAGGCGAGGTTCTATGGAAAAAGAAACTCAAGCGGGTCTAATGAAAATAAGAGAACTTGCTACAACTATTGGGGAGATACTTTCCGGGTATACCCACTGTGACTTGCTGACCAGGGTGGCCCCCTTCGGGTTAGAGCTATGCTTCCTGGTGGCCTAGTCAGGGAGAGAAGTTGGAAGCCCATCCGGCTACGGGAAGGTCCAGAAGACTTACCGACTTAGGCCTATAGGAATACTTGTAGTCCAAGATGTACTATGTAACCGACTCTGTATCATAGTTGGATAGGACTCTCCTATAACCCTAGGACCGGATGACTATATAAGCCATCCTAGGGATCAACCTTTAGGGCATCGACAATCAACCTCAACTCGCACAGGCTAAACTTCTCTTGTAATCTGTACTCCTGGCTCTACCGATATACTGGATTGCTAGCAGGAGCAGGATCTGTCCACTGTAGGTAGATTCGAACTTGGGTAAGCTTGTGTGTTCACCGTCTTGGACAACCGTACATTTCACACCCCACATCTTTCCACGCCCCGAGGACCCCCTCATGGCGTACTTGTATTTAATATGACGATAGTTGGCACCCACCATGGGGAAGGTTACTTTCGGATATGCGTTCCAGGCGGAATCTGTGTGAATCGGAATCAGCGAAACAATCATTGTCAGCCGGGTCCTCTATGCCAGCGACATGCCTCTCATCCTTCTTGATGAGACCTGGATTCTAGCTAGGGAGGCCATGACTAGCTACACAATCATGTCCTTTGGGGAGATCGACGTCTACCTCAGTTTTGCTGAAACTGCCCAACCTACCCCAGCGGTGATGATAGAGGTGGAAGAAACTTCTGGATCTGGTTTGTCCGTGGAGGCGGCATAGTTTTAGATCTTAGAAAACCCTAATCCCACCCAGCCCGTACCTGAAGCGGAGATCATGGAGAAATCTGAAGAAGATCTCCCTCGGGAGGTCGAATCTCAGGAAGATCAAAGTTGCAATAACTCTGGATCCGTCTCAACCAATGTTGGAGCAGGAAAACCACTTCTGAGGCACATAGTGAAGCGGATGATGCTGCGTGGCAATGCCAGTATGGATCTTGTTCTCAAAACCATCAAGAGTTTTGAGGAAGCCAATGAAGAGAGCCTCACCGACCTCAGAGCACATGGATATCACTTCATCCACTACGTTGCCTCTAGATCCGGCTCAGTCGATGCTAGAGATAATAATGACTCGGTGTTAGACGCAATCAGAATGAACACCGACACAACAACCTCCCCAGTGAAGTCCATGACATCGGCAGATCTCCGAGCGTATGAAGCAGAATTTGAAGAGGAGTTCACCTCCAGTAAGGCTGCAGAAGAAGGAGAAGCACTGGATCTAAGTCCCTACAACAGTATGGATGAGAGATATGCCGAAAAGTCTCCTGATCCGCAAGATGATATGGATCTGAGAGAAAATCCCGACATCCAGATGTCCGAAAGTACTGACAGAAGCTTGACTCTAGGAATCAGACCAAAAGTCATGTTTGCCACGGGTACCAATAAGGCCAACATGGCAAAGAAGAAGAAAAACAAGACTCCGGCTAAATATATTTCAGCTGAGGAGGAAGTCTCCTAAGAATATGAGGAGGATTCAGACAATATGAGGAGGATTCAGACGGTGCTCTGATCCCCATGAACCAAAAAATTCTTTGGTGGATGGACACGTGGTTACCCCAGGTGCCTGTGAAATTCTCGAATAAGCACTTACAACACTGATCCCAACCGGGTCTGAACTTACACCGGACGAGTTAGAGGAAAGGGCCTTAGCCCTAGAAGAACAAATTCAGGTACACTTGGATGAGACCACCCATCTCATTGAGGAGAAGCAGCGCATCATAGATGCAGGATAGTACAACTCCTTGCAGCATCAGAAGACCCAGAACGGCCCTAAGCTGGCAAATAAAAATCCGGATGTTCACAAATCCCTTTTTGAGGGGAACAAAGAAGAGATAATTGTGGGACAACCTTAGATCGACAGCAAAGGAAATTGGGTGTATAACACACCGATAGAAAACATTGATGCGTCCCGAGTGATCCTAGCAAATAATCCAACTCCAGAGCAGTTCTAGATGAGTGTAGCACTACTCGGCAAAGGCCTAGATCTATAGAAGGCCGTCATGTCTTTTAGCGGAAAGCTATTCTCAAAATCCGACCAATGCTGCACAAACACGGCTCGGCAACATGACATAAGGCCCCATCGAGAATCGGATCGGCGTCACTGCTCTGACCCTCGGGATGATACTTAATCAAGAACCAGATCTTTAGGACAGCCTCATATAATCGCACGTGATTGGAGCAACGTTGCACCAGCCGCAGAGTGAGACACCATGGTAGCACTGGCTCCACATCAACCTCCCCGATGGAAATCAAATCACCATGATACGTCCAAAACGTATCTACTTTCCCGAACACTTTTGCTATTGTTTCTCCTCTATACTTGTGTGATTTGGATGCAACTAATGCGAACTGACGCTGTTTTCAACAGAATTGCCTTGGTGTCTACTTTTTGTGCAGAAAATCAACTATCAAGAAAAATCCCGGAAAATATGCCAAAAATCCTATTTCACCCGAAGACTCCAGGAGCCAGAATACGAGACGGAGAAGAGACCTGGGGTGGCCACACCACCTGGTGGCGCGGGCCAGGCCAAGCCACGCCAGGGGGTGGTGTGGGCCCCCCAGGCACCCCCTCGGCCTCTCTCTTCTCCTATAAGGAGCCTTCTGACCTAAAAACTTCGGGGGGTTCGACGTTTTTCCGGAAGGAGTTCCGCTCTGCCGCCACCACCAGATTCCACGAAACAGCACCAGAAACTCCGTTCTGGCACCCTGCCAGGACGGGGAATTGGAGGAGATCATCGCCATCATCATCACCATCGCTTCTCCATCGACCATCCATGTTTCCCCCATCTATGAGTGAGTAATCCCTCGCTGTAGTCTATGGGGATGGTAGGGATTGGATGAGATCTTTCATGTAATGGCATCAGATTGTTAGGGCATGGTGCCTAGTATCTTTTATTAGTGCTTTATGACTTTGTTGCAACTTGTTGTGCTTAATGCTTGTCACTAGGGCCCGAGTGCCATGATTTCAGATCTGAACATGTTACTGACTCATTATGATAGTATTGTTTTTGGTCTTATCTACAAGTTGTATACACACGTTGTTGTCTGGAACCTATGGCCCCGAAGTGACAGAAATCGGGATAACTGGAAGGGAATGGCTTTGATGTGAGGATCACATGTGTTCACGGAGTGTTAATGCTTTGCTCCGGTGCTCTATTAAAAGGAGCACCTTAATTGCCAGTAGTTCCCTAGAGGCCCCGCTGCAAACGGGCTGGCAGGACAAAAGATGTTGTGCAAGTTCTCATTGCGAGCACGTATGACTATATATGGAACACATGCCTAGGATTGTCTAGTACTTGGGTACTTTATCTTATTTATCTGCAATTGCCCTATGTTCTGATTGCTATGTGAATTGTCTTGTCCATGCAACGCCCGTCCATCCATCCCTATGCCTACCGCACTCGAATCCCACCGTTACTGCTTTTGTTACTACTGTCTTTGCTTTGCTACTGCTGTTACTTTACTATTCCTACTACAAAACTGTTGCTACTGATAAACTGCTGTGAGCAAGATTGTTTCCAGGTGCAGCTAAATTGACAACTCAGTTGTTAAGGCTTATAAATATTCTTTGGCTCCCCTTGTGTCGAATCAAGAAATTGGGTTTCACTTCCCTCGAAAATACTGCGATACACCCCCTATACTTGTGGGTCATCAAGACTATTTTCTGGCGCCGTTGCCAGGGAGCATAGCTTTATTTATCAAGTTCACTTGGATTCTCTATTGTTCGCTGCAATCCATCCATCATGGGTAAGTCTCGTGATGGCAAGGTTCCTATTTTACCATCCACTACAAGAAGAGGTACGGTTCTAAACACCTTTGCTGCTCTTGATTCACCGTCTGTTTTGAGTAAGTTCCTTACACCACCACATACACATGCTACACACACTGCTACTACTGCTGAATCTGAAACTTCTGATGCTTATGATGCTGCTTCTACTGTGCTTGATAAGAGTGGTTCATTAGGTCCTTTCCTAGATGCCACGATTGCTAGAACTATAGCTGGAAATACTGAAACTCCTAATGAAGACACTACCACAGCTGTTAGTTCACCTGAGTCTAGTGAGAGTTATGATATTGAAGATGGTTATGTTGAGATGACCGATGAGTTTATTAAAGAATGTAAGAACACCCATGATAGGAGCGCTGCTAAGAGTCTCCTTGAGAGGCGTACTATTAGACCCAAATTATATCCTGCTGCTAAGTTTGCTGCTTCTCCCATAAACATTATAGATGAAGATTATGATTTTTCTCTCGATCTATCTTACATAGATATTGTCGAGAAAGAACCTTTTTGTGGGACTAAGAATGAAAGTGCGGTAGCACATATGAATGAACTTTCTACCATGAGTGGCTTATTTTCTGATGATATTAAGATGCGTACTTACTTTGTTGTTAAGGTTTCCCCTTTTCAATAAAAGGAGAAGCTAAAACTTGGTTTAGTAATTTACCTCCTAGATCTATTGATAGCCCTGAGTGCTTGATTAGTACTTTCCTGCAGAAATATTTTCCTCCCAGTGCTAGACATGCTATTTTGCAGGAACTTTTTGATTTTAAACAGGGAGAAAAAGAGGTATTGCCCGAATCTTGGGCAAGGTTTTGTGCTTTGATTCATGCACAGGCTGGAAGTCCATTACCTAAGAATGAGCTTCTTGATATATTTTATAATGGACTAATCGAGGAATCTAGGACATACCTAGATAGTTGTGCTGATTGTGTTTTCAGGAATAGGACTCCAAAGGAAGCTGAGGAATTAATGGCTAAAATAAGCAAGAATTATGAAGATTGGACTCCTCCTAAACAAGCTATACCTGAAGTAATTATACCTGAACCATCTATTCCTGTGCCTATTCCAACATCAAAGAAGAGACGAGTTATTGAATTAAATGATGAAGTGATGAAGGAAGCTAAGAAATGTCTTAAGGAGAAGGGAATTAAAGCTGCAGATGTCAAGAATCTACCTCCTATAGAAAAATTATGTAAGCGTATTCCCTACTCACCCACTATTGAGGTACACTCTCTCCAACACTTTGATGAAGGTGATATCCCTTACTCTAAACCTCCTGATCAATGCTTAGAAGAATTTGATATCTTTATTGTTAAGCAAGATAACTTTAATAAAAGGGTGCAAAATCATCTAATGGAAAACACTAGAGCTATTGTTGAGTTGAAAGATATTGTGGAAAGAACCTCTAATGATGTTAAAATGATTGTTAAACACTTTCAAATGGTTCAAACTCAAATAGATCATCTCGTTAAAGTGCAAAACGACTTGCTAGTTAATGCTGCTAAAGAAAAACATGCTTATGAAATTAGGACTAGAAGTGGAGATGCTACCCAGGATCCTCTATATCCTGAGGGGCATCCCAAAAGAATTGAGAAGGATTCTCAACAAGCTAAAAATAGTGGTTCTACTCGTAAGAAAAGGAAAAAGAAACATAAAACTGTTGTAGAACCCTCTGAACCTGCTATAGATCCTAATAGTATATCTATCTATGATGCTGAAACTGAAAGTGGTAATGAAGAAAATGAAGTTCCTAATGAAGAAAAAGTTGAAGAAGAACCTGAAAACCACACTAAGACTACTAAATACACTAAAGAAGATTTTATTGCTAAGAAACATGGTAGTGAAAGAGAACCTTGGGTCCAAAAACCTATGCCTTTCCCTGATAAGAAACACAAGTCAAAGGAAGATGAACACTATGATAAGTTTTGTGAGTGGATGATGCCTTTATTCTTGCAAATTACTTTGACTTATGCTATTAAATTGCCTCCCTACTCAAATTATATGAAGGACATTGTCTCGAATAAAAGGAAGATCCCTAATGAAGAAATCTCTACTTTGCTTGCTAATTATTCCTTCAATGGCAAGGTTCCTAAGAAACTTGGAGACGGGATTCCAACTATCCCTTGCTCTATTAAGAACAGTTATGTTAGAACTGCTTTGTGTGATTTGGGAGCTGGAGTTAGTGTTATGACTTTCTCTCTCTCTCTATAAGAGGCTTCAACTTGAAAAATTAATACCAACTGATATATCTTTGCAAATGGCTGATAAATCTACCACTATTCATGTGGGTATATGTGAGGATGTACCTATTCAAGTGGCTCATAATTGCTTGATATTAACTGATTTTGTTGTGCTTGAAATGCCTGAAGATGATAATATGTCTATTATTCTTGGGAGACCTTTTCTTAATATTGCAGGAGCTGTTATTAATTGTAATCAAGGAAAGGTGACCTTCAATGTTAATGACAAGGAACATACTGTCTATTTCCCCAAGAAGATTCAAAGGACTTATGGTTTGAATTCAATTGAACATGTTGAAGGCATTCAAATTGGAGAAATATATTGTCCCATACCAAGAGAAAAAAATGAAACTATTATGATTTGGACCATTGCTATCAAGGTTGAGGTAACATAATCATTAGTGGAGTACAAAGTTTTGTCTCATATGCAATTGTTTTGGTAGCAAGACTTGATCAACCTTGCTAACAAAAGGATTCCATTGAACAAAACAATGTTTTCATTATGATTATCTCCGTTTATTTCTATCCTTTGCATCTTAGTTTTTGCTTTCGTTTAGTTTTCTTTGTGTTGTTAGTTGCTTGCATGTTAGAACTTCTGTAGTTCTAACCTTGTTTTGTCTTTGCATCATGTTTCCAAAAGAAAAAAAATCTGTCTGTCAGAAAAATCATTCTTCTATTTCTGAAAAATGCCCAAAAATAAAGTGTCTCGAAAAATTCCAGAAAATTCATATTAATTTTTTACATGAAAAAAGGGACAGAGGAGTACGTGGTAGGTACCAGGGGGACCCACCAGGCAAGCACACCACATGGTGGCGCGGCCAGCCTTGGGTGGCGCCATGCCCTGGTGTGGGCCACCCCTGGCCCCCCACAACCTCTCTCACCTGCCACTTTCTTCTCTCTCCCGAGTAAGCTCCAGCTCATAGCTCAAAATCGCGTTCTTGCTGTGCTTGCTCTCGATTTTTTCGATCTCCTTGCTCAGCCCATCTTTCTTGCTGAAATTTGGAGCATTTGTTCCCTGATATGTGACTCCTCCCCTTGTCCAAGTAGATTTGTGTTTAGTGGATTATAGGTTGAGTATTTTGTTGCTGTAGGTGGCTGGTTATGAGAGCTTGTAAGCTTGTTTGATGCTTAGAGATATAGTTTTGATGCATGTTTAGGCCTCTTGCAAGCCCCTATGAGTAGAATTCTTCATTATATTTACTTTGCAATCACTTGTTTAATAGGTGTTTAAATTTCAGAATACCAAGCATGAACAATCATACTTTTGGAGAGATATTTGAGAGTGATGCACCTAGGAGGTCGAGGCCCTCAAGAACAGCCTCTCAATCTAGGTCATCATACAATGAAGACGTCATTGCAACCCGTATTGGCAGTGAAAGGGATGATGGGGATGCTCACCCATCCTCTTTTCCTTGTTTTACTCTCTTGCAAGCTGCAGGTATTCTTGATGATTTCTTGCTACTGATTGAGAGGATTGGTTTGACCTCATATATGCAAGATGAGAGCGCAGAATACACTATGCTCACCAAAACTTTTGTTGAGAGCTTCGCGTTTACTAGCACACCCTATCAATCTACTGTCTCTTTTAAAATCTATGATCTGCCCTTCACCATGCCTTTGGAGAGATTTTGCAGTATTGTAGGTGTGCGTATGACAGGGACCGTGAAGAAAATTCAAGGGCGACCCGCTGATTTGTTGGAGCTTTACCGAGGAGTGACCAATGATGATGACCGCGTGGCGCAGCGCAGAAAGATAAGAAATATCCAACTCCCTGCTCTTAGATACTTTGCATATTATCTTGCTACTAGTGTATTGGGTAGGGAGAACACTAGTAATATCTCCAACTATCATTTAGCTTTCCTAGATGCTGCGCTTAACAATGATACTCGGTACAATCTTGGCTCGCTTATTGCTCGCCGCCTAGCTGCTAGGGGGCCTATCTATGGGGGCATCATTGCATCGCGCATGGTCATTGCATTAGGTCTTTTAGTGGATCCCGATGATGCTATGCTGGCACCATAGAGGCTTGACCTTGTTGCCATGAAAACTCATCACTTTGTCACTGCTACCTCTGATTTGAACAATCTAGTATATAGGATGCTTTTCACTGACGGGGATGAGAGGGAGATCCTTTTGCCACAACCTGCTTTGTTTAGTGTTCACAGGAGACCATGGTCGCGCTCCAAGGAGGAGGTGGACGAGCAGCTTCGCTTGCTGGGTTTCCACGAGCAGCACCAGGAGGATGTGCCCTCCTATGATTACTCCGCGCATTATGGAGGGACGTACTAGAGCTCGCACCAGGATGAGGGTACCTCCTCGTCGTACCACGGTGATACTTCATCCTGGCCAGCTTGGGATTGATACCCACTTAGGCCAAAAGCCTAAGCTTGGGGGGAGGTACACCGACACCGCACTCATCTCCATATCATATTGCGTCGGTACTTTGTATATTCATGTTTTCGTTCTCTTTTTAGTTTTCGTTCTTCTTTGTTTTTGCTTTCTAAAAACACAAAAAGACCAAAAATATTTTTGTTGTTTCTCTTTGGTTTGCTTCTCCCTTTTTTGCCTTGGTTTGCTTTTCCCTTTTTTCTTTGTTTGAACTATTCGAAAGACCCAAAAAGATTTTGCTTTGTTTGTTTTTCCCTTTTGGTTCTTGTTTAAAAATCGAAAACACCAAAAATATTTGTCGTTCTTCTTTGGTTTTTGCGAGTTTGCTTCAAGGTTCGGCAGTCCTCAGTGGATATTGGTTTCATATTATTATTCAAGCCACACAAGTGAAGAGCAATAATGAGGATCAATGACAACTTGAGGCGTGGTAAGAGGCTGGTAACCATTTTTTTTTCATTTTTGTACATATAATCATCACTGTGGGCATGCTTAGTCCGTTCATGTAGAGTGTATGTTATCTTTGGATGCTTAGTAGTTCTTGCTTTCTTATTATTAGCTCCATCTCGCTAATAGTTTGTAGCATGTCTCATGAATGTTTGCTTGCATTACTCTATTCATATATTGGTATGACACTGTGGTATCCTCCTTTGAATGTTTTCATTTGATTGACTTGGCACATGCTCACGCATGCACATGACTGTAATAGATAGTTAAGCCTCGATGAATTATTTTGCCTTGAGGATCTTGAATCACTTTCATGCCATGAGTAGTCCTGTTTTGTTGCAAGCATGATAATGACAACTATTGCTCTCTCGTTTGTCGCTCCCTTACTATTGCTAGCCTCCACTTCCACTGAGTGTTTACTCATGTTTCCAACTCCCTAAACCGAATATGTCCAAAGTGTCCACCATACCTACCTATTAGCATCATTTGTTGCTCCCGCGCATATTCAATATGCCTTGTTTTCTTCCGAATAAAATGTTTGCTTGTTATGGGAAAATTAGTTAGTAAAGCTCTCACAAACTTGATGGCACACTTTATTTCCTGCACTTAATAAATCTAAACCATTGTGAACTCTCCATGAAAGTTATATGCTTGCAAATTATAGGTTGGGGATTAGAAGAACCGTGCTGTCACGGGGAACGCTTTCAACACTTGTAAATATATACCCAGTTGATACCTTGTTCTTTTGTTTGCGGATGTCGTCGGTGTGAAATAAAAGGGGAGCTTGTAAGTCCATGGAGTTATGTATGTGTGTTAGAGAAACGCCTGGGCCGCTGGTCTAATCCATGCTGACATGGTGGAAACCTGTAGCGTAACCATAATGATATCTATGAAGCATTCTTCTTATAAAAAAAGAGAGAGATAGCTATTGAGAAAAAAGGGAGTTTTATGAAAATAGGAAAGAGAGAAAAAAGCACCATTTTCCCATGGTAAATAAGAAGATTGTTGAGATACTCATTGTCTGCTTGCCTTGTCATTTTGATATGGGGATTCTTCCGTATCATCGGGAAAGGGGTACCCCGTTGGCGGTTCTTAATGATACACACATACTTACGATGACAAGAACATACCGGTAACTAAAGTTGAGTAGCTTGAGGAGCGACCCTCGTACTCAAGGGACTTGGGATTTTTAGTTTATAGTCTGTCAAGCATATAACTCAGATTGGACCTCACTTTCACCTTAACCACATTAAAGATGCTTATGATAGGGGCAATGAGAGCTCAAAGCTAATGAGTACCATACTTTCAGCATTTGGAAGCCTTTCAAATTACTCAAAACCTTTTTCTTCTACTTGTTGAGTCTCCACATATTCTTTGAGCACTTTCTTGAGAGCATAGTTGTCATTTTTTGTGTTTGTTCCATTACTTGATTATTTGTGTTATGACTTTGATGCTTGTACCCTTGATATCTTTACTTCTAGTCATCACTTGAACTTTACAGGTGCCTTAGCATTCATAATCAAAGGCAAGCAAGATACCACTCTATCATACCTTTCTATGAGCATTGTAATGTTGCTTATGTTTATGCTTCATGCTACTTATTATTCTTGAGTTGGAATCTCTTCATAGCTTGCAATGACTATTAAGTAGACTTGGTTGCATACTCTTTATTATGAATTGTCTAGGTAGTTGATCACATTGCTGAGAATATTTACATCATATGAAGCAAATGTGTTCGTGAAAGTTCTTTTATCGCACTCAGTTTTCAACTAAATTGCTTGAGGACAAGCAATAAGCTAAGCTTGGGGGGAGTTGATACGTCCAAAACGTATCTACTTTCCGGAACACTTTTGTTATTATTTCTCCTCTATACTTGTGTGATTTAGATGCAACTAATGCAAACTGACGCTGTTTTCAGCAGAATTGCCTTGGTGTCTACTTTTTGTGCAGAAAATCAACTATCAGGAAAAATCCCGGAAAATATGCCAAAAATCCTATTTCACCCGAAGACTCTAGGAGCCAGAATACGAGACGGAGAAGAGACCTAGGGTGGCCACACCACCTGGTGGCGCGGGCCAGGCCAGGCCGCGCCAGGGGGTGGTGTGGGCCCCTAGGCAACCCCTCGACCTCTCTCTTCGCCTATAAGGAGCCTTCTGACCTAAAAACTTCGGGGGGTTCAACGTTTTTCCAAAAGGAGTTCCGCTCCGCCGCCACCACCAGATTCCATGAAACAGCACCAGAAACTCCGTTCTGGCACCCTACCGGGACGGGGAATTGGAGGAGATCATCGCCATCATCACCACCATCGCTTCTCCATCGACCATCCATGTTTCCCCCATCTATGAGTGAGTAATCCCCCATTGTAGGCTATGGGGATGGTACGGATTGGATGAGATCGTTCATGTAATGGCATCAGATTGTTAGGGCATGGTGCCTAGTATCTTTTATTAGTGCTTTATGACTTTGTTGCAACTTGTTGTGCTTAATGCTTGTCACTAGGGCCCGAGTGCCATGATTTCAGATCTGAACATGTTATTGATTCATTATGATAGTATTGTTTTTGGTCTTATCTACAAGTTGTATACACACGTTGTTGTCCAGAACCTATGGCCCCGAAGTGACAGAAATCAGGATAACCGGAAGGGAATGGCTTTGATGTGAGGATCACATATGTTCACGGAGTGTTAATGCTTTGCTCCGGTGCTCTATTAAAAGGAGCACCTTAATTACCAGTAGTTTCCAAGAGGCCCCGCTGCAAACGGGCTAGCAGGACAAAATATGTTGTGCAAGTTCTCATTGCGAGCACGTATGACTATATATGGAACACATGCCTAGGATTATCTAGTACTTGAGTACTTTATCTTATTTATCTGCAATTGCCCTATGTTCTGATTGCTATGTGAATTGTCTTGTCCATGCAACGCCCGTCCATCCATCCCTATGCCTACCGCACTCGAATCCTACTGTTACTGCTTTTGTTACTACTGTCTTTGCTTTGCTACTCATGTTACTTTACTATTCCTACTACAAAACTGTTGCTACTGATAAACTGATGTGAGCAAGATTGTTTCTAGGTGCAGCTGAATTGACAACTCAATTGTTAAGGCTTATAAATATTCTTTGGCTCCCCTTGTGTCGAATCAATAAATTGGGTTTCACTTCCCTTGAAAATACTGCGATACACCCCCTATACTTGTGGGTCATCACACCACAGGGAAGAAGATGAAGCACGACATCGGGAACATGATAGGAAAAGGATGCCACCTCCAAGACATACAAGTCGTACAACTGAGCCTCTCCATAACGGTGACAATGACGGACGAAGAAATGATGGAACTGCACCAGATCAAGCCGACATGGTGGTCATCGCCACGAAGACCCTCCCCGAAGCCGGTGTAACAAGGCCCCGGATGGAGGCCAGCGATCAGCCAGAAATAACCCACCATCACCACCCTCTCCAAAAAGCAGCGACCACAACGACTCGCACGAGATCCAAGGAGGACTCTGAGGTGGAGGCGGTCGCAGGGGAAGTAGAGACCCGTCTCCACAACATCGTAGCCACAGCAAAAATCTGAGATGGTGCTCCCTGTCACCAAGTGATGCCTAGGAATCGGATTAGCTCAAACATAGAGGCGCGATGCTACGAGTCAAACAACATATACGTGTGTCCAAAATGCTTTGGGACACGGATCTGACAAACAAGTTTTCTGGCGGGATTTGCTATCTCAAGGCACATTCAACCCTACAACAGTGTGGCTCGGCCATACACCTGGGTCCATGATTTCTTTTAGGCCTGCTGCATCACCAAAGGAGGAAAGAACCTAGTCGTAGTATGGTATCTCCCACTTATGCTGCAGAAGATGGGTCGATCATGGCTCAATGAACTCCCGGAGAACACAACTCAAAATTGGTATGATATGCAAACTGCGTTCTTTCGGAATTTCGAAGGTACATACATGAGGCCCTACATGGTCGAAGATCTGTAGCGTTGCACCTAGAAAAAACCGGAGAAACTTGCCAGGACTACCTCAGACGATGGATCGACATGAAAAACTCCTGTGAAGGAGTAAATGACCAGACCATGATTGAAGCTTTCGCAGGGCTCACAATTGGATTACTGCGTCATCAGCTAAAGTGTGACAAAGTTACTAACTTGGGAGAGATGATAGAAATGGAAAGAAAATATGCATATGCTGATGATGATTTAGAGGGACTGCTGAACGCCTTGGCCATACCATAGTCAGCTAAGCAGACGAAGCAGTAGCAAACCTAGAAGCGCAAGAATACCTCTAAGGAAAAACCCAATCCAGAAACTACAACTGTTAATGCAACTTTCAGATCTGGAGGATGAGGAGGGCACGGAGGCGGCGAGGGACGAGGTCGCGAAACTTTCCTGGGTGCAATGTAGAGGAGAACAGCAACCTGGTAAAACCTACTCTTGGACCAACATTGCCAATAACCTGTGTGCATCACTTGGATGCCAATGAGGGATCATCCAACACAAATGATGAGTGTCGTTTTAATGATGACATCAAGAAAGACGAATCCTGTGGCTACAGGGCCAAGCGACAAAAAGGAAAGAAAAATTCTGACAAAGAGAAGGAGTCCAAGGAAGATTCGTACATGGAGGAGGAAGATGCCTCAAATCCCAAGTTGCATGGCAAAAAGCCTTACCTGACCAAGAAAGACACCTATATCTGCTTCTCGGACCCAACCCGCCAAGGTCAAGAAGGCAGTGTTGCACGAACTTAACGCAACTATTTTGGCTGTCCCCCAGTTTCTAGACTGGTCGGAAGTAACAATCACCTTTGACCGATGCGACCATCCGCCTAAACCCCATAGGCGAGGAAAATACACTCTGGTCATCAATCCGTTGATTGATGGTTATGAGTTCTCAAATACTCTCGTGGACAGTGGCAGTAGCATCAATATCCTCTACGTCGAAACACTACACCGCATGAAGATATAAAAAACGCAACTAAATTACAACAACATGATTTTCCATGGAATCGTCCCCGGAAGGCAAGCGAACTCAACAGGAGAAATTACTCTGGGTGTTACTTTTGGAATGCCGGATAATTACCAGATTGAACGACGTCTTTTGAAGTGGTGTCGGTCAAGAGCGCATACCACGCTATCTTTGGTCATCCGGCCTACTCGCAATTCATGGCTCGCCCCTGCTACATCTACAACATGATGAAACTTATATGTCCCAATGGAGTTATCACAATCTGGGGAAACCCGAAGAAAGCACGAGAATGTGAGGATGGAGCTTCCACCTTTGCTGAAGGCGTACTGCATGCCGAGGAGTACCAGGAGATCAAGAAGAACACTGATCCATCCGAGATGCCCGTGATGAAGAAGGAGGTGTTGAAGCCGACTCCGGAGTTTAAGGCATCAAAGAAACAAAGACAACACCGCTGAAGGACGATGATGATGGGGTTTGTTGCATACAAAACAAAAAAATTCCTACGGTTTGCAACTGCCAAGATTGAATCTAGGCGATACTTTGTAACGGTTACATATGGACTCACCCTCATAGACCGTAAGCGGGATAACATTCTTGCAAACAAACGTGGTTGATGTAGATGGCACACGACCGTCCTCAAGGATGTGCATACGATCAGCACCACAGACAGGCAGCGCCTCCATAGCCGGTCATTGTTTGGTGTGTCGATGACTCCCGATCCCTTGCTCTGGCTGAGCAGCGGAAGTAGTAGATCCTCGCGAACTCCAATAGATCTACGCCATGGCAGTGGTGGTGGACGGGAAGGATTAGAGCAGGGCTTTGCGGAGCACCTTTTCTAGTGGCAATGGACAAGGCAAGCAAGGGGGACAAGGTTCCAACCTTGGGGCATGTGAGAGAGCTTGTGAGAGAGTGTGTGGATAGGAGGAGGCCATCTCCTTTTATAGGCACCATGGGGCTGCCCCCTCCCCTCCTCTCATTCAATCTCCATTAAAGTACTTTAATTCCCTTAAAGGTCTATCCATTAAAGCACTTTAATTCCCTTAAAGTACTTTAATTACATTAAAGCATTTTAATTCCATTAAAGCACTTTAATTCCCTTAAAGGACTTTCCATTAACGCACTTTAATTCCATTTTAATGCAACTCAATTTAATGAACACTTCATTTGATGAGTACTTCATTTAATGAACACATTAACATTTTGATCCCTTGCTTTGTTTCGATACCCCGAATCTATTTCGGCACAACAACTTTTATAGCAGACCAATTTTCTACGATGTCCATTGAATTCCCCTGTGTTCCCTATCCACTCAAACGCGTTGGTTAACCTTAAGTGTGTCTCCCTACAGGTTAGAGAACTATGTAGACATGATCGATACTTTCTCCGATCAATAATCATTAGCGGGACCTAGAGATCCATAACGACTCCCACTAGTTCCATTAAAATCAGATGATCGTCTGAACCTCTTTTGTTGCAATCAAATTCCTTTTGTCTCATGATATATTACTTATACGAGATTAGATCACTCAATATCATCTATAACTTATTTAATCTCCTTCCTGACAAGTACTCCTTTTCTCGTTCCTGTGATATGACATTCTAGTGATCAAATCACTTGCTTGAAAGGCTATGTCAATGTGATATCACGGAGAGGGCCCTGAGTATATCTCTCCATCATCCGGATGGACAAATCCCAATCTTGATCCACTATCCTCAATTTAAACTTTCCAAATACCTGATGACACCTTTATAATCACCGTGTTACGGTCTGACGTTTGACGTAATCAAAGTACTCTTCCGGTGAAAGTGATTGATGTGATCTCATGGTCTAAGGACATTGAGTTACTAAGAATGTGATAGCAATTTAAACTTGATGGCATGATCGTATTGATACATCTACTGTGGGTGATTGTTCATGATAACATTCTCTAATGATATGACCCTATTATTAACAACATCCAATGTTCATGATCATGAAACCTTTGATCATCTATTAATCAACAAGCTAGTATAAAGAGAGGCTTTACTAGGAACCCTTCTGTTTATAATTCACACATGTATTAACGTTTCCTTATTAATACAATTCTAGCATGAAAAATAAATATTTGTTATAAACCTAGCATAGCATAATAACCACTTTATTATTGCCTCTCGGGCATATTCCTTTCAGACTCCCACTTGCACTAGAGTTAATAATCTAGTTTACATATTCATGAATCTAACACCCATAGAGTTCTAGTGCTGATCATTTTTGCCCTTGGGAGAGATTTAGTCAATGGATCTGTAACATTCAGATCCGTATCTACTTTGCAAATCTCTACATCGCTATCCTGAGCATGTTCCCGATTGGAGTGAAAACGACGCTTTATATGCTTGGAAGTCTTGTGAGACCTTTGTTCCTTAGCATTGGCTATGGCACCATTGTTGTCACAATAGATCACCATAGGATCCAAAGCACTTTGAACCACACCTAGTTCAGAAATGAACTCCTTCATCCAAACTGCTTTCCCCACTACTTCCGAAGCAGAGATATATTCCGCATCCATTGTAGATCTAGTAATCACTGATTGCTTGGAGCTCCTCCAACTCACCGCTGCACCATTCATCAAAAATACATACGGATTGTGACTTAGAGTCATCTGGATCGATGTCGAAGCTAGCATCGACATAACACCTTACGACGATCTCTGCTTCACCTCCATATACGAGAAACATGTCTTTAGTTCTTCTTAAGTACTTAAAGACCTCCTTGACTGCCTTCTAGTGTTCTGAACCTGGATCAGGTTGGTACCTGCTAGTCAAACTAACAACAAGTTCCACATCTGGCCTTGTACATAACATAGCATACATAAGAGAACCTATGACTGAGGCATAGGGGACACGGTCCATTATTTGTCTATCGGTTGCTATCGCTGGACTTTGAGTCTTACTCAAAACCGTTCCATGCAACATCGGTAAGAACCCCTTCTTACTTCCGCCCATTTTGAACTTCTTCAAAATCTTGTCAAGGTATGTACTCCGTGACAATCGTATTAAGCGTCTTGATCTGTCTCTATAGATCTTGATGCGTAATATGTATGCAGCTTCACCAAGATCTTTCATAGAAAAATTACTATTTAAGTAATCCTTTACGCTTTTCATAAGTTTTATGTCATTTCTAATCGACAATATGTCATCCACATACAAGATTAGAAATACAATAGATATCCCACTCACTTTCTTATAAATACAAGCTTCTCTAATGGTTTGGACAAATTCAAAACCTTTGATTACTTCATCGAATTGGAGATTCCAACTTTGGAATGCTTGCTTCAGTCCAATGGATCGCTGAAGTTTGCATACCTTGTTAGCATCCTTAGGATCGTCAAAACCTTTTGGTTGTACCATATACAACTCTTCCTCAATGTTTTCATTAAGGAGCATTCTCTTGACATCCATCTGCCAGATTTCATAATCGAAAAATGCAGCAATTGCTAACATAATCCTAACAGACTTTAGCATCGCTATAGGTGAGAAAGTCTCATCGTAGTCGACTCCTTGAATTTGTTGGAACCCTTTCACGATAAGTAGGGATTTATAGATGGTCACACTACCATCAGCGTCCTTTTTTTTGAAAATCCATTTATTCTCAACGGTCTTTCGGTTTTGAGGTAAGTCTACCAAAGTCCAAACTTGGTTATCATACATGGATTCCATCTCGGATTGCATGGTTTCTAGCCATTTGTTGGAATCCAGCTTCATCATCGCTTCATCATACGTTGCAGGGTCATCACTTCCATCTATCATGAAATTGAGGACTGGATCACCATACAGTTCTAGAGTTGTACGTATCCTACCCGACCTATGAGGTTTGGTAGTACTCTCTCTTGGAGTTTCATGAGGAGGGGTGGGTACCTCATCATCATTTCCTTCTTCCATGGGTGGAGTCAACACTGGAACAGATTCCGGCGATGCGCTACTCGCCACTTTTGGAAGAGAAGTTTAATAACCTCGTGAAGTTCTACCTTCCTACTACTCACACCTTTCAAGAGAAACTCTTTTTCTAGAAAGGATCAATTCTTGGCGATAAACACTTTGCCTTCGGATCGGTGATAGAAGGTGCACCCAGTTGTTTCTTATGGGTATCCTATGTAGACGCATTTTTCTGCTTTGGGTTCGAGCTTATCAGGTTGAAGTTTCTTCACATAAGCATCGCATCCCCAAACTTTTAGAAATGATAGCTTAGGTTTGTTACCAAACCATAATTCATACGGTGTCGTTTCAACGGATTTTGATGGTGCCCTATTTAAAGTGAATGCAACAGTCTCTAATGTATGACCCCAAAATGACAATGGCAAATCTATAAGGGACATCATATATCATACCATATCCAATAAGGTTCGATTACGATGTTCGGATACACCATTACGCTGTGGTGTTCCGGCGGGAGTGAGTTGTGAAACAATTCCACATTGTTGCATGTGTGTGCAAAACTTGTAACTAAGATATTCTCCTCCACAGCCGGATCATAGAAACTTGATCTTAAGGTTACAATGATTTTCTACTTCACTCTGAAATTCTTTGAACTTTTCAAATGTTTCAGACTTGTGTTTCATTAAGTAAATATACCCATATCTACTTAAATCATCCATGAAGGTTACAAAATAACGATATCCGCCACATGCCGACACACTCATCGGATCGGATACATCGGTATGTATTATTTCCAACAAGTTGGCGGCACGTTGCATTGTTCCGGAGAACATAGTTCTAGCCATCTTGCACATAAGGCATGGTTCACATGTTTCAAATGATTCATAATCAAGTGATTCAAGCAGTCCATAAGAATGGAGCTTCTTCATGCACTTTACACCAATGTGACCCAAACGGCAATGCCACAAATATGCAAAAATATCATCATTCAACTTAATTATTTTGGCATTCACATTATGAATATGTGTACTACTAATATCAAGATTCAAGACAAATAAACCATTCAACAAAGGTGCGTGACCATAAAAGATGTTATTCGTATAAAAGGAACAACCATTGTTCTCTGATACTTAGCTAGTGGTCGACTATTCCTTAGTCTGTGTTTAGAGTTACATCTATTAGCAGCCGAACCGGTGTCAAATACCTAGGTACTACTTCGACTACTAGTAAGGAACACATCAATAACAAGTATATCGTATATACCTTTGTTCACTTTCTCGGCCTTCTTATCTGCCAAGTACTTTGGGCAGTTCCGCTTCTAGTTACCAGCCTCCTTGCAGTAAAAGCACTCAGTATCAGGCTTAGGGATCCCCTGGGTTTTCTTCTCAGGCGGAACAATAGTCTTGTCGTCCTTCTTGAAGTTACCTTTGGGCTTTCCCTTTTCTTCAGAGTTGGTAATCTTATTACCCATCAACTCATGATGCCTTTTCTTTATGTCTACTTCAGCAGCCATCAGAATGTCAGCGAGTTCAATGAGCGATCTAATCGCATCACTCATCTTGTAATTCAGCACAAATTCTTTGTAACTGGTTGGGAGCGACTGCAGAACTCTATCCGTTGCAAGATCAACTGGGATATCACATCCTAGTGCCTTAAGACGTTGAACATAGCCTATCATCATGACGTGCTCGTTCACAGAGTTGTGTTCCTTTATCTTTGCACTAAAGAACTTGCCAGAAATCATATATTTCTCAGCATAGATTTGGCCCTCAAACATAGTTTTGAGTTCCTTCACCATAGCATCAACATTTCTAACTTCAAAGTGCTTTTGGAGTGCAGGCTCCAGTGACTGAAGGATCGCACACCGCACAAGAGTGTAGTCATCATGCTTTGTGCCATGCACATTGCGCTCATCTTGAGATGTAGTATTTGCAGGAGCGTCACCTAGAGGACCATCCAACACATAGGACTTCTTTATGCATATGAGGAAAATCCTCAAGTTGCGATACCAGTTGGTGAAATTAGACCCATTGTCTAGCAGTTTTTCTTTCTCAAGGAATGCATTGAAATTGAATGCAGGGGTGCCATGATCTACAAAGTATTTGCAAATACTATTTAGACTAGCTTAATAACATATAGAGTTCAAGCTAATTCAAAATTACTTATGTGAACTCCCACTCAAAATGACATCCCTCTAGTCATTTTAGTGATTACATGAACCAAATTCACTACGCCATGATCGATCATCACGAGTGGTGGCACAACTCCAATGGCGAGCATCGTATGGGTCATCATATCTCCATATGACTCGTGCTTTACCTTTCGGTTCATGTTTATACATGCTAGGCTCATCAAGTAAGAATCTTAGTATTCGCGTGTGTAAAAATGTCTTACACCCGTTGTATGTGAACATAGAATCTATCACACCCGATCATCATGTGGTGCTTCGAGACTATGAACTTTCTTAACGGTGCATACTAAGGAAGAACATATTATTATCTTGATATTTAGTGGGAGGGATCATCTTATAGTGCTACCAAGGCAATCAAATCAACGCAAAATAAGATGCATCAAAGGATAAACATCACATGCATATATAATGTGATATGGTATTGTCCTTCTCACATTCGATCTCCATCTCGTGCGTCATGGCATGATCTCCATCATTCCACCAACGTGTCACCAAGGTCCATGGAGCCACCATCAAGGTTGTTCTCCACTAATCTAATTACATGGATTTCCATTTTCCGGCACGCAGGCCATAAAATAAAATAACAGCCATATGGCTCATGCCGGTTGTTTTACAATAAAACACACTGCATACAACAACATTTGTATCACAAACCATATCACATCACATGCCTTTCAAAAATAGGTTAGATGCCTCTAATTTATTTTTGCATATTTTACACGAATCTAGGCTTTCTAGGATAGAACCGTTCTACCTACGAACTTCAGCCACAGCAGTGATAACCAAGTTATTAAGAAGACCGTTGTAAATCATATATCAACTATAGTGAGAGAGATAGACACCTGCTAGCCACTTATGCAAAAATGAGTTGCATGTCAAGCGTGGAACATGTCTCATGTGCAAGGACATGTAAATTTTGTCCAAGCCGCTTCATCCCACTATGCCACCAATATCTGAAATACAAGAGATTTTGTAAACACCCGAATTTTTAAGCCCCAGATGCCTGTTATGCCGTACATCGCAATCCCATGATTACCATTTTTGTGAGACATAACAGAATTGGTACCACAGTACATCATACATTACAAACCATAATAGTCTTACAAATAGTTGATCTCATGATCAAGTCTGAATACATATCAAAGCAGTGGAAATAAACATAGTAGAATCCATCTTCATTGTCACAGGCAATGCTGACGATGGGAGACGATCCTATATATCGTAGACATCCTGATGTCCATCCTCCGGATATCCTTCATCATAGTCTGGCCATGGGAATAGCCAGGGACAAAGCCATGAGTACTCTTAAAGTACTCGCAAACTATCACTAATGTAAGCAAGACATTTCTAATAGGAATCCTAAGCTCTAGTCTTTTTTGCAATAAGGTAGTTTTATTTCAGAGGTACTTAGTAGTAGAGCCTAGTTTAGTTATCTAGATTAATTAAGTGGGAACCTAGATTCATGTCCACAACTCTGTTGTGGTCAAGTCAAAGTCATCTTTCAAGTCATAATTCATTTCGAAAACATCTGACAACGGAACAGTATGGCCACTCCAACTGTCCATAACCGCGGACGTGGCTATTCGAATAGTTTGACACTCTGCAGAGGTGGTACACTTTCACCAAAAAATTCGATACATCTGTCAGGGATAACCCTGAATCATCATACTTGGTATGTGGATAACCAATCCTAACCTTTCAATTACACACCCTAGTATAGGCACTTCCCCTATGAGTTTGGTCTCCTAGCCATGGCTAACTACCATCCCGGGAACTGCATAGGTGGACATTCACACTCACGAGGTAGCCTTAGCTCAACCTATTTCCACGAGGGAACCCATACTAAGGCATATAAGCTTCCAGTTAAGCCCTACCCAACTGAGGTATTGTGGCTGTACGGTAAAATTGGAATGGTATCGCATCCAAACCCAACCATCAGTTTTTATCAAAGTCAAGGCACATGTTTCATTCAGTATCATCTTCAAATCATTGTGTTTCATAACACATGTCAAAACATTTCAATAGAATGACTCATCATTCCAAGGTTTTCATAATCATTTTCTCCAAGTATTCCCGTCTAAAGTGATCCATATTAGCTTAGCACTAGCATCTATTCATGAGGGTATCACTATTGATGGGGGCTAATCAAGTGTAACTACTCAGGCTTAGTTCTATGCTCTTGATAGCTTCTATCCTATTTTTACACTAATCACCAATTTAATTAGCTATTTGAGAAACTTTGGTAAAGGGAAAACTAAAACTTCTATGTAAAACTGGGAATTGGTAAAGTTGCATCTCAAAGAATGCATAGGGTATCTGCACAAGTCAGCTTGCATAGCTAAGCTTGCATGGATATCTTGCATAGTGGGCTTGCCTTGAGTAGTGCAGTTGTTGAAGTTCCCTTCCTCTTCCTCGAAGTACTCCTTCTCGCCGTACCCCGGGTCGGTACTAGCGTCTATAAACACATACAAGGTACACAATCACCAAACAACACTTAACCACTTCTATTTAGCACACATGAACTCACACTAGCTGATCTAGCATCATTTCAATCATCACATGAAATATTTACACATTCTTATTTATCTTATTTTGAAAAAGTAATTTCTACTCATTGAAAATACGTAAGGTTTAATATTCTCCAATTAAAATATGGGATCATGTTGACACAGGCCATCACCACATATTCCAATACTTGGGAATGTGATTTAAAAGGGTTTGGCATATATTACAAGTTTTAATATTGCTATTTAGCAATATTAAAGTGACTAGAAATGCCTATATAGCATTCTTTTAATACTAGTCCAATATTAATATATGTAAAACCAAATATTTTTACATATTCGTATAGAGCATGGAAAATGTGATTTTTGAGAGTTGGAATCAACTCAAAAGCATTTATGGTTGATTTTATAAAAATGTTTAAAGTTGTGAAAGTCACTATCTTATTATTTTTACTATAGGTGATATACAATTTCAAATAGTTTGAATCCAACGGGAGTGTGTAGATATTTTCAATACCTTTCTAACAAAATTGGAATCATGCAATTTGGTTTAGTATATCTCTTTGAATTCAATTTTGAACCACTAACAGAATAGGATTTTAAACTAAATGGAAAAATCTCTATTTGAATCTGTGGGCTATGAGCAGGAATGGACATGGGCTAGCCCAACTACGCGGTGCGTGCGCAGTGGGCTGCTGACAGGCTGGTCCCACGCGTCAGCGGCTCTATCTAAACGAAACGGTATCAGCTAATCTCAACCATATGATTAGAGATCGAATCGACGACTCTGGTTCATCGTCTACGTCGCAGGGGGTGCATGATATTCTAAACCTAACTCGATGGTGAGGGTTGCTGGGGGCTTACCAGGGCTCTAGCTAGGTCCGGCGATGGGGGCGAATGGTCTGGTAGGCGACGGCGAGTTGTGGGGTGGTCGCAGCGGCTCTTGGGGTGGCACCAATCAACGGCGCCTTTCCTTCACAGCAGCGGCGGGCTCTGGTGAAATTCCGGCGATTTGGTGCTCGCCTTGCTCTAGGGAATGGTCAGGGGTGTTTCTAAGGGAGAGGGGAGTGGAATGGTGTGCGGTTTGAGGCTGGGGAGGGTCCTATTTATACACCGATGAGAGAGGCAGTGCAACATGGCTCGGCTCGTCGGCGACATTGCTACAGAGTCTCTATAGGCATGGCGGAGGGCATAGGTCGACACGGTGGTCTACGGCAATCGCCATGCGCATAGTGGCGCGGCGAGGCGTGGTCTTAATCGGCCAGGAGAGGTCCCAGCTCTGTGCGGGTACTGAGGTGTTCGTCATCGCGTACGGTGGTCACAGGCGCGTGGCGGCGAACAATCGTGTCTAGGAGGTTGCTGGTGACGCGACGAGTGCGGGTACGCACGGAGAGAGCAAGGCGCAGCGTGGCTGCACGAGGCGGCTTCGGCGCTCTGGCGTGTGCTCAGCATGGTAGAGAAGTAAATGGGCGCGGTGATTCTGGCTTCTCCACTTCTCTCCATTGGTCGAGGGGTGGACAGAGGGGCGTGGTGAGGTCACGCCTAGCTGCTAGTGGTCGTGGGAGAGGGCGGCGTGGCGTGTGGCGTCGCGTCCATGATCGACCAGCATGACATGCTCGGGTACGACATGGCACTGGTGCAATGATGAAGGAGAGAGGCTCCACTGCATGGCTGGGTACTGGGAGTGATTGTGGGCTAGTTATGGAGTTGAATTGGGTACAAATGGTGAGCAATTGATTGATCACAAACAGTAGATAGTTGGTAAGTTGTACTCTGTCTGCTAGGTGTTCGACTAAATGGCCGCATGAACTAAAGATTCAAACATTTGAATGCATTTTGGTGGGTGTGCTGGTCACATGCTTAGTAGTCTCTGGTTGCTAAGATTTTTCAAGTGGTGGAGGTTTGAGTGGTTTTTGTAAAATGGTGATCTAGGTACCTACACTTGATTCAATTTTGAATTGCCTCTCTAATAGATTTGAAATTGGTTTCTATAAAGTTTGCTTGTACTCATTTTCACTTAGTATAGCAAGGGGTGAAAAGAAATAGAATTGTTTCTGTTAAGAATCATTTCATAGAGATGCCTAAAGTGGGTAGTGGTTAATTTTGGCAAAAGTGACCATTTGCTCATATGCCTCTTATTTGATTTCTTTTTAATTTGGTTTTGTTTGGAATTGACCTAGATGATATTGTTTTCATCTTTAAGCTAATCCTTATCATTTATAGCAATCAAACAGGGCATAACAAGCATTCATGCATTAATATAAATACACATGCATTCATATGGGTTTAAGAATAAAAGTTTTTGTTAACCCTAATCTTGGGTGATTAAAACTTGATAATCTTGTTTAATATTTTTGAGATGTTATAGATTTGTAATAACAAGAATTATCAACGCCCACATATCCATGTGTTCTAACCGTACAAAGCATCTGCGCACAGACATAGCTCTGATACCATTGATGGGGTTCGTTGCATAGAAAACAAAAAAATCCCCTATGGTTTGCCACTGCCAAGATCGAATCTAGGCAATAGTTTGTAACGGTTACAGATGGACTCACCCTTGTAGATCGTAAGAGGGATAACATTCTCACAAACAAACGTGGTTGATATAGATGGTATATGATCATCCTCAAGGACATGTAGACAATCAGCGCCACAGACGGGCAACGTCTCCTTAATCAGTCACACGTTCGGTGTGCCGATGACTCCGGATCCCTTGCTCTAGCTGGGCAGCGGAATTAGCGGATCCCTGGGAACTCCAACAGCGCTTTGCCATGGTAGTGGTGGTGGAGGGTAAGGATTAGAGCAGAGCTTCGCCGAGCACCTTTTCTAGTGGCAATGGACAAGGCAAGCAAGGGGGAGAAGATGCCAACCTTGGGGCATATGAGAAAGCTTGTGTGAGAGTGTGGGGAGAGGAGGAGGAGGCCACCTCCTTTTATAGGTGCCATGGGGTAGCCCCTCCCCTCCTCTCATTCAATCTCCATTAAAGCACTTTAATTTCCTTAAAGGTCTATCCATTAAAGCACTTTAGTTCCCTTAAAGTACTTTAATTCCCTTAAAGCACTTTAGTCCCCTTAAAGGTCTTTCCATTAAAGCACTTTAATTCCATTTTAATGCAACTCAATTTAATCAACACTTTATTTAATTTACTTCATTTAATGAACACATTAACATTTTGATCCCTTGCTTTGTTTCGATACCCTGAAACTATTTCGGCAGAACAATTTTCTGCAATGTCCATTGACTTCCCCTGTGTTTCCTATCCGCTCAAACACGTCGGTTAACCTTAAGTGTGTCTCCCTACGGGTTCAAGAACTATGTAGACATGATCGAGACTTTCTCTGATCAATAATCATTAATAGGACCTGGAGATCCATAACGACTCCCACTAGTTCCACGAAAATCAGATAATCGTCTGAACTTCTTTCGCTGTAATCAAATTCCTTTTGTCTCATGATATATTACTTGTCCGAGATTCGATCACTCGATATTATCTATACCTTGTTTAATCTCGTTCCGACAAGTACTCTTTTTCTCATTCCTATGATATGACATTCTAGTGATCAAATCACTTGCTTGCAAGGCTATATGTCAATGTGATATCACCGAGAGGGCCTTGAGTATATCTCTCCGTCATCCGTATGGACAAATCCAATCTTGATCCATGAGCCCCAACTGACACTTTCCAAATACATGACGACGTCTTTATAAACACCCTGTTATGATGTGACGTTTTATGTAATCAAAGTACTCTTTTGGTGAAAGTGATTGATGTGATCTCATGGTCTAAGGAGATGGAGTTAATACGCATGCGATAACAATTTAAACTTGATAACATGATCGTATTGCTACATCTACTGCAGGTGACTATTCATCATATCATTCTCTAATGATATGACCCTGTTATTAACAAGATCCAATATTCATGATCAGGAAACCTTTTATCATCTATTAATCAATAAGCTAGTATAAAGAGAGGCTTTACTAGGAACCTTATATGTTTATAATTCACACATGTATTAACGTTTCCTTATTAATACAATTTTAGCATAAAATAAACATCTGTTATAAACCTGGAATAGCATAATAACCACTTTATTGTTGCCTCTTAGGCATATTCCTTTCAGACGACCCCTCCAAGGTGACACGGGTAGGCATAGGTTTAGACCGCACATAGGACGAAAAAACGATCTTCGAGTTCATCAAAGCTAATAAAGATATCTTTGCATGGAAACCATCTAACATGAACGGAGTACCTAGGTAACTCGTCGAGCACTCTTTAAATGTGTATCCTGACGCTAAACCCGTCAAACAGTCCTTACGATGTTGGGGCGATGAAAAGCGCAAATCTATAGCTAAGGAGTTAGCCCGGTTAGAATTAGCCGGATTTATCGAAGAGGTTATTCATACTGAGTGGTCGGCCATTCCTGTAATGGTCCCTAAAAAGGACACTACTGATTTAAGAATGTGTGTCGATTATACTGCCTTGAAGAAAGCTTGTCCCAAAGATCCGTTCGCTCTGTCTAGAATCGACCAAGTTATCAACTCAACGGCAGGCTCGGAACTCCTATGCTTTCTCGACGCATATTCTGGTTATCACCAAATATGCATGAAGGAGTCAGATAAACTAAAGACTTCGTTGTCACCCCCTTTGGAACCTTCTGCTACGTAATGATGCCTTTCGGACTAAAAAATGCAGGGGCTACGTACCCGCGCACTATGAAGCGTTGTCTCCATGATCAAATCGAACGCAATGTACATACATACATGGATGATATAGTTGTGATGTCCAAAAAGAAGGAAACTTTAATTTCTGACTTGGAGGCAATGTTCAAAATCTACAAAAATACAACACAATGCTTAACCCAAAGAAGTGTTTCTTCAGAATTCCAGCTGGAAAATTGTTAGGTTTCATCCTATCCTAGAGAGGCATAGAGGTGAGCCGGTACAACATAAAGGCTATACTCAACATTACCAGGACAACCTGCCTGAAGGACGTATAACGGCTCACTGGCTGCATAACTGCAGTTAGTCTGTTTGTAAGCCAGCTCGGTGAAAGAGCCGCACCATTATACAAGCTCTTGAAGAAGCCCAAGAAATTCATCTAGATCGATGAAGCTGAAGCTGCACTCTAGTACATGAAAGCAGTACTCTCATCCGTCCCTATCCTTGCAATAGCGGAACCTCAGGAACCCATGTTGCTCTACATTGCTATAGACAAACGGAGTCGTCAGCATCGTAACAGTGGTGGAACAACCGGTGAAAAAACAGGAACAGTTGGTGCAGCGTCTGACTTATTACCTCAGCGAGGTCCTGGCAGAATTAAAACAACGGTATCCTCATTACCAAAAGTTAGCCTATGGTGTGTTCTTTCCATCTAGTTAGCTATGACATTATTTTCAAGAGCACAAGATTACCGTGGTGAGCATAGCTCCCATGAGAGACATAATCAACAACAGCGATACCACATGATGCGTTGCTAAGCGGGGAATTGAGCTAGCAGCTTCTGACACTGAGTATAAACCGTGCACAATGAGTAAATCCCAAATACTTGTCGATTTCGTCGTTGATTGGACAGAGACGGTAGAAAACATGAATGTTCCATAGTCAGAATATTGGACAAGGGTCGAAACCGCTAGGGGGATGCATGGTACTCAAATCATTCTATATGTTGCAGATTCACTTCACGGCAACCAATAATATTTCTGAATATGAAGCCCTCCTACATGGAATTCGAATTGCAAAAGACATCGGCATTCGTCGACTAATGTGCTACGGAGACTCGGATTTAGTTTCTCAGCAAGTATCCGATAACTATAGGGCAAACAAGCACATGGCAGCATATCGAGCTGTCATGGATGAATTGGCAAAATCGTTCGAATGGTTTTAAGTTCAACACATTCCCCGAACAGAAAACAAAGAAGTAGATGCACTATCAAGAATAGGCTCTGCATGCAAAAAAGGTCCAGGGATGACGCTTTTCTAGAGCACCTTAAAGTTCCCTCTATCATAGGAGTTGATGAGGAGTATGCTACCAAATCCGACTCACCGCTCATTACATTGGAGGAAATCTCCTCCCACAATAGCATCTAAAGCATATTTATAGCAAAGAGCAATCCCAAGGTAAAAACTGCTAAGGAACAAGCTTTGAGTCATTTTAGGCTCAGTTTTTTCATGTAGATCAGAGATTCTAGATCAAGCTTCTTTAAAACTTTCATCAATTCCTTGTTTAAAAGTGAAAATCATTTCCTCGGGTGACATAGTGATTGGAGCAAGGCTAGACATAATGGCAACTTAGGATAGGAACTAATTTTTTGTGTTTTCAGATAAGAAAGCAAACTAGTAAAACTATTTTTTTGTGTTTTTGATAAAGAAACAAGCAAACAAAACAAAAAGAAACTAAGCAAAACAAAAATAACAAAGTAAAGAGATTGGTTATGAGGGACTCCCCTTGTGAAGATGTCCTTGACTCCCCGGCAACGACGCCAGAAAAATGCTTGATTGCTCAGTGTACGGCGCCAGAAAAGTGCTGGTGTGGTGTTGATGTAGAGCTCGTTGGGAACCCCAAGAGGAAGGTATGATGAGCACAGCAACAAGTTTCCCTTAGTTATGAAACCAAGGTTTAATCAAACCAGTAGGAGCAAGGAAACACCCCAAAGGTGTTGCTAGCTAAGCCTTGGCAGGGCGCACTACCAGTGCTAGTAGCAACATGGAGACCTGCACAACACAACCACAAAACTTTGTCCCCAACTTGCGATGAGGTTATCAATCTCACCGTGTTTTGCAGAAAACAAAGGATTAAACGTATCGAATGGAAGGAAGTAATAGTTTGTAGAAAGTAAACACAAAACAGTTAATAGTTTATAGATTGTATGTAAAGAAAAAGGACCGGGATCCATAGTTCACTAGAGGTGGCTCTCCTTAAGATAGAAAACATGTTGGGTGAACAAATTACAGCGGGGTAATGCCTACGTTATTCTATTCTTTTAGACAGTTGTTGGGCCTCCAAGTGCAGAGGTTTGTAGAACAGCAACAAGTTTTCCGTTAAGTGGATCACCCAAGGTTTATCGAACTCAGGGAGGAAGTGGTCAAAGGTATCTCAAGCAACCCTGCAATCAAGATACAAGAAATCTCTTGTGTCCCCAACACACCCAATACACTTGTCAGGTGTATAGATGCACTAGTTCGGCGAAGAGATAGTGAAATACAAGTGGTATGGATAATTATAAGTGGTAACGGTGATAGAAAATAACTTGATGGCATGGAAAAGACTAAAGCAAAACTGAAATAAATATGGAAGCAAGCAAACATGTAAGAGATCTAATTGCAGACGGTGTATCAATGCTTAGAAATAAGGCCTAGGGATCATACTTTCACTAGTGAACACTCTCTCATAAATATATTATCTTCATGATACTACTCTTAACTACTCTCCGGTTGGACACTCTAATCGTTGGTAGGGTTATAACAGCACTCCTCAAAGTAAGCCTTTCCCATCTAGAAAACCCCACACTGTCACCTTGAGTATTAGATGAGTCCAACAAACACCACAATTTCATAAAGACATCCAACTCCAAATATAACTCATAACAAGTATTTGTAATCTCTAGCCTAAGTGCCACCATGGTGAGCACGCTGTCACTTTCACACACATGGGGAGAGCAGAGATTCATTAAATCACTTGAGTAGCAGAATAGATCTATAGATTACAAGCTCATGATCTCAATAAGATCATGCATAGAGAGAGATATGAACACATAGCTACCGGTAGAACCCTTAGCCTCGAGAGAGAACTACTCCCTCCTCATCATGGGAATCAGCAATGGTGATGGAGATGGCGGTGGAGATCGATGGATATGGCTCCGAGGGCACTTCCCCGTCCTGACAGGGTGCCGGAACAGAGACTTTCTGTACCCCAAATCTCCCCTTCGGTGGCGGCGGTGCTACGGAACTTTTCGTGGCTGGAGGCTTGATTATTTAGGGTTTATGCCTCGGGAGGCTTCTTATAGGCCAGAGGGCAAGGTCGCTGGGCAGCCAGGGGGCCCACACCATGCCCTGGCGCGGCCTGGGGGGACACGTGCCATGGGGTGGTGTGGCCACCCTGTGGCCCCTCTCCGACTCACCTTCTGGCTCCGTGAGTCTTCCGAGAAAATATCAACTTTGGCTTTTGTCCGGTCCAATTTCGGGAATATTGATTTTCTGACTTTCCTGGAACCAAAAACAGCAGAAAACAGGCAGCTGGCACTGTGGCTCTTGTTAATAGGTTAGTCCAAGAAATCATATGAAAAGTACTCCAAAGTGTGGACAAAACACAAGAAAGTGGATAAAACCAAGCATGGAACATCAAAAATTATAGATACATTTGCAATGTATGAACATCCCCAAGCTTAACTCCTGCTCGTCCTCGAGTAGGTAAGTGATAAAAAGAAAGAATAATTTTTGAGGTGACATGCACCATCATAAACTTGATCAAAGTATTTGTAAAACATTCAAAGCTAGGATCATAGTACTTCAATCATAACATGAAAGACAAAGTTCTAGCAACAAGACAAAGAAACTATGTTGCAACATGAAAAGGCACAAACAAAAGATTCATGAATAGCAATGCTTTGCAAGACGTTTGTTTGTTTCACATAAAGAAAACATAGCATAGTAGCATTCAGCTTGTCCCTCAATAGAGTAGCAAATATAAATGCATAGGACTCCTTCAAAGTTCATAAGAGTGACTAGATACAAATAGTTTAAAACAAGCAATATCAAGTTATGCATCAATCAACTAGTCTTGGGACAATGCACATAGAACTAAGAATGGCCACTATGCTCTCAAAGTAGGTGCATAAAGATAGAAGGTGGAGACTCAATGTAATGGTGGAAGAAAGGTCTTTGTAAAAGGAAGTAGGGATTCAAGTCTCATAAAGAGCTTCCAAAAATTATGGTACTTATAGCTTTCAGCTCTCATTGCCCCTATCATAAGCATCTTTAAGGTGATTAAGGTTAAAGGGACACAACTAAGAGGATATGCTTGACAAGTTATAAACCGAAATCTCATACCCCTTACTTACGAAGACCAATCCTCATGCTACTCAACTTTAGTCACGTGTAAGATCTTGTCATTGTAAGTACATGTGTATCATTAAGAACCGCCAATGGGGTACCCCTTGCACATGATACAGGAGCTATCCCATAATCAAAATGACAAGGCAAGCAGACAATGAGCATCTCAGGATCTTTTTATTTGCTATTTGCATAGGTTTTTATTGAGGATGCTTCATAGAGTGCTCATTATGGTGATGCAGCAAGTTTCCACCATGATTAGGCATGGCTTAGGCTAGCGGCCCAGGCGGTTCTCTAACACACATACAAAGTCCATGATCTTACAAGTTCCACTTTTATTTCACACCACCAGGATCCATAAGCAAAAGAACATGATATCAACGGGGTACAAAGTACAAGTGCAATGTTGAAAGCGTTCCCAATGATACATGGTTCTGCTAATTTCAACTTATAAAGCGCAAGCATATACGCAACAAAGAAGGACCCAATGGTTCAAGATTATTAGATGCAAAAAAGTAAAGTGTTCCTTCAAGTTCGTGAGAGCTTTAATCACTAGTTTTCTCATAACAAGTTTAATTCCGAAGGTAAACAAAAGCATGAATATACTTGGAATAGCATAAGATAATTGGTAGGTATGGTGGACTCTTTGGAATAACTTGGTTTAGGGAGTTGGATGCATGAGTGGAACTCATACTTGGTTGTGGAGGCTAGCAAAAGACTGGGAGCGACAAACTAAGAGAGCAATAATGGCCATAATCATGCAGAGCCACAAAGCATCATTAATCAAAGAATAAAGTGATATTACAAGTCGAAAACTAAAGGATCATAAAGGCTATGGTGACTTGGGATAACCATAACATGTTGTGAGCATGCGCCAAGTCAACGCAAATAAAGCATCAAAGGAGAATACCACTATACTATGCTTTAATATGCTAAAACAACGCATGATTCATCCAAGGCACATTAAGAAATCTCAATTGTTTATAACAATTCATGCTACAGCAAAGAATACTAAGCATAAAGCCAAAATAATATCAAGCATGGCATGACAAAGCATAGGCCACAGTCAAAAACAAGCTCTTTTTACCACATAAGCATGAACTTTCTTACTCTTGTCTAAACCAAACCAAACTATTTGCAAACCAATGTATGAAAGAGAGGGTACAACCAATTTATTCAGAAAACTAAGCAAACAAAAGCAAACTAAAAACCAAAACTAAAACGAAAAAGAAGACGCTCCAAGAACAACACAACTGTGCATGAAACAATAAAAATGAAGTGTTTGGAAGAAACCTAGGATTTTTATTGATAAAGAAGGGGATGCCTTGGGCATCCCCAAGCTTTGACGCTTGAATTATTGGATATTTCTTGGGGTGACACGCGTGGCATCCCCAAGCTTGAGCTTTTGTCCATCCTTCATCTCATTACTCATTCCTTCCATACACCTGAAATTTTTCCTTCATACAAAACTTCACACAATCTTTATTAGCAACATTAGTGCACTCAAGATAAATAAGTCTTAAGGTTCAGTTCTAACACCAAATAAACTTCCATTAGAACACTAGATACTGTAGCACTTCCTTCAAAAAGCTCACTCCCTAAGAGAACTCAAAAAGGAACCAACAAGAAGCAAATGCAGAAAATGGCAGAAATCTGTCAAAACAGACCAGCAGGTAAAAACGAATTTTTTCGAAGACCTTATGTTGCTCAAATCAAAAAGTGTTGAACTAACGAAAGTTAGATAACAACCTGGGTCAGAAGAAGAACAATTCACGCCTCAAAAAGACGTTCAGAGATATTACACGAATTTTTACGGTGAAGCATAGAAATCTGTTTCGGGAAAGCAACTTTCCCAATCATTCCTTCTCTCTCATTAGAGGTTACTCTTGGCACAAAAAGCAAATAAAAAGGATAAGGACCGGTTATTACTGAAGTAATAACTTCTAAGACTCATCTAAAACTTTTGGGTTATCTCCCAATAAGTACTTTTCTTTAACGCCTTTAAGTTAGACATAAGAATCAAGAAAGAATCAAGTGTTCGAAGAAGCATTAAAACCAAATTTCTTGCCCTTACCTCTCTTACTTTTATTCTTAACATTGGGGAAAATATGATTCTTTGGTGGAGAAGAAAGGTGCATGGTCCCCTTTCCCACATCTATTATTGCTCCAAGAAGTTCTAATAGGAACCTTCCAAGTGTAATTTGTCCTTTTCCTGCACATTCAATGACAAGATAATCAGTAGAAATCATTTTCCCAAGGATCTTTGTAAACACTCCTTCAGCTATTCCAAGAGGTAATATGGTAGCATTATTAGCAAGAGATATTTCTTTTCCTCCTTTAGTAAGCCCCCAAGTATTCAGATATTCATAAATATCTTTGGGCATAAGACAATTCAGACATGATATCACAGCGAGCTTGAAAAGTTTCAGTGTTTATCTCAATATTTACTATAGGGAGCCACTTTGATGGTTCAGAATTTATTGGAACATAATTGTGATGCTCCCTAAGCGTATTATAGCAATCTTTTAAGTTAGCAGTGCCAGTCTCAAGAGTGTTCAATCTAGCAAATATTTTTGCGAAAGAAATATCAGTTTGGCTAGGAAGTTGTAAGTGAGGATCAATTTCTTTATAGCATTAATAGCATCATCCACATTACATTGGAGGAAATCTCCTCCCATAACAACATCTAAAGCATATCTATAGCAAAGAGCAATCCCAAGGTAAAAACTGCTAAGGAACAAGCAATCCGAGATTCTAGACCAAGCTTCTTTAAAACTTTCCTCGATTCCTTTTTTAAAAGTGAAAATCATTTCCTCGGGTGACATAGTGATTGGAGCAAGGCTAGACATAATGGCAACTTAGGATAGGAACAAATTTTTTTGTGTTTTCAGATAAGAAAGCAAACTAGTAAAACTATTTTTTTGTGTTTTTGATAAAGAAACAAGCAAACAAAACAAAAAGAAACTAAGCAAAACAAAAATAACAAAGTAAAGAGATTGGTTATGAGGGACTCCCCTTGTGAAAATGTCCTTGACTCCCCGGCAACGGCGCCAGAAAAATGCTTGATTGCTCAGTGTACGGCGCCAGAAAAGTGCTAGTGCGGTGTTGATGTAGAGCTCGTTGGGAACCCCAAGAGGAAGGTATGATGAGCACAACAGCAAGTTTCCCTCAGTTATGAAACCAAGGTTTAATCAAACCAGTAGGAGCAAGGAAACACCCCAAAGGTGTTGCTAGCTAAGCCTTGGCAGGGCGCACTACCGGTGCTAGTAGCAACGTGGAGACCTACACAACACAACCACAGAACTTTGTCCCCAACTTGCGATGAGGTTGTCAATCTCATCGTGTTTTGCGGAAAACAAAGGATTAAACATATCGAATGGAAGGAAGTAATAGTTTGCAGAAAGTAAACACAAAGCAGTAAACAGTTTATAGATTGTATGTAAAGAAAAAGGACCGGGATCCATAGTTCACTAGAGGTGGCTCTCCTTAAGATAGATAACATGTTGGGTGAACAAATTACAGCGGGGCAATTGACAATCATCGAGAAAGCAATACATGCATATACTAATCATCTTGACTCCTTTGAGACTTGATTGGGCATTACAACATTATACATAGACCGCCATCCAACTGCATCTATGACTAATAATCCACCTTCAGGTTCTCATCCGAACCCCCTCCAGTATTAAGTTGCAAGCAACAGATTATTGCTTTACGAACTGCGTGTAAAGTAAACAATACGATTGTTCTATGAACAAAGGATTGTTGTTTTCTCCCTAGTAGCAACAGCACATCTAGTACCTTAGAGATTTCTGTCACTTCCCTAGATTACCAGAGGCATGAACCCACTATCGAGCATAAATACTAACTCTTGGAGTTGCTAGCATCTACTTGGCCAAGATAGCTACTAACAACGGAAAGCATGCAAGATCACAAATAAAAAAGACATGATAGAATCAATAATCAATCTGAAATAGCATCTCAATATCCATCGGATCCCCGCAAACACAATATGCAGAATTACAAATAGATGATCTTGATCATGAATGGAGCTCACAAGATCTAGACATGAAAGCACAAAGGACGAGAACCAGCCATCTAGCTACTACATGGATCCGTAGTCCAAGGATGAACTACTCACGCATCACACCGGAGGCTTGCATGGTGATGAAGAAGGCCTCCAGGGTGAATTCCCCTCTCCGGCAGGGTGTCGAGAAGAGCTTCAGATCCCTCCTGATCTAGGGATGGAGATGACGGCGGTTACAAACTCTTTCGTGGATTTTTGATCGGGTACTTAGGGTTTTCGTCCCGAGGGCATCTTATAGGCGGAAGGAGAGGCCGAGGGGGTGCCTGGGCTGGTGAAAGGGCATGTATGCCCCCATGTGTGGTTTTGGTAATTAATGACAATCCCTATGGACTAATGTGCAAACTGAGTCTCACTTGTAGGTTTGTCCATTGGCATCGCTTGGACCATGTGTTGGTTTCAAGGATGAAAAAGAAGAAGCATTGTCTAAGGGCTTTGTGCCTATTGGAATCAAGTAGAAGAAGAAGATCAAGTATGTCTTGAAGAACAAGAAGATGGAGTTCCTCATGGCAATCTTCAAGACATCATCAAGAATTGAAGTGCAAGCTCAAGATGCATCATCTCTAGAAGATCTCATTCTTGAAGCTTGCCATCCTCGGCAATCATGGAATGATGAAGACAAGTTCGAAGAAGAGGCTTCCCCATGGAGTATTAGGGAGCATGTCTCAAGACTTCATCAAGCAAGTGCAATCAAGAAAGGTGTTCCATCTTGAAGGTGACAAGATCGTCTACATCAAGCTCAAGTGGGATGCTCAAGGCAAAGGTATGATCTTGATAGGGTTTCTATTTTACCGGTCTCTTGTAGTGTTGGGAGACCGGGTTTAGGATAGATAGCCGTACTATCAAGAGGGGCTCTCGAGTGGGTGACTCGTTCGTATGTTTCGGAGAGAGCTCAAACCTTTGCATACATAGCATCATCTTTCTTGGTTGTTGTTTGGTTCTTGTCCATGTGAGGATCTAGAGCTTGTGGTTATCTTCATAACAAGCTCTAGTTCATCAAAAACGGATTTCCCATGCATATCTCATTGTGTTTTTGATCTTGCGGGTTTTCCGGCTCCACACCTTGGGAGGTATCTCACATATATATTCATGGTATTTTCTCCCTTGGTGATATCCAATATTTCGTTATCTTTCCAACAAAATTGATTTCATCTCGTTTGGAGTTCGGATGCAAAAGTTGTGGCATTTCTGGTTCTGAAGTTTCTCTGACCGGAAGTACCGGCCAGACGCCGGAAGTATCGCTCGGGCAGAAATGCCGCCGGTAGTACCGGTGTTAATTGCGGCCCAATTTCCGGTAACTCCATTTTCGCTTCAGTATGCTCTCTGCCATGTCTGCGCTATTTGACGGAACTTTGGTCGGAATCTTGGGCGGTAGTACCGGTGACCCACCAGTAGTACCGATCGGCCTCGTTTTTGTGTTCGTTTGCACCTTGTTTTTGGACCGTTGGCTGAGTGCCACCGGTAGTACCGGCCACCCACCATTACTACTAGCCGTGTGTGATTCTGTGGGTAATGGGCAGATCGGGGAGCCTTTTAAAAGGAGCCCCCCTTTCCCCTTCGGCCCTAACTAGCTTTTTCTTGGTTCTTGCTCTCTCTCTCTCTCTCTCCTCCATTGTTGACCTTGAAGAGATTGCCCTCTCCCGTTCTCCCTCCCATGATTCTTGCATCTCTTTGAGGGATTTGAGAGAGGAGATCTAGATCTACAATCCCCACCAAATCAAATCCCTTCTTTGTGAAGGAATCCTTGGGATCTAGATCTTGGAGAGTTTTTGTGTTCTCCTCTTGTGTTCTTCCTCCCTTATTCCCCCAATAGCTTTTGTAGCTTTGGTGGAATTTGAGAGTGAAGAACTTGCCTCTTGCATTTGGTGCATAGGTTTGAGTTCTCCTCGAAGATTCGGCGAGTTCAAGCTCTTGGGCTTGTTTCTCTTGGTTTCTTGGAACCCTAGATGGTTGTGTGGAGTTGTGGTGTGTTCTTGGGGCTCCAATTGAGTTGTGGAGGTTCCCCAAGCTTGTTGGCCTTTTGTGGCATTGTGGAGCCTTTGTGACATTTCTTGGGAGCCCTCCAATTGAGTTGTGGAGATTGCCCCAAGCCTTGTACGGGTTCAGTGACCGCCCTCGAGTGTCCCATAGCGGAACGTGAGTAGGCCTTTGTGGTGAGCTCATGGGAGAATAGGGTAAGCCTTTTGTGGCGTTGGTAGGTTGTGTGCCTTCGCATTGGGGTGAGGCCTTGTGTGGCGTTGGGTGAGCATCGAGCCACCACACCTCGAGGTGAGCCACTTGTGCCATTCGAAGTACATTGCGCCCCCGCACCTCTCCAACAGAGATGTAGCTTCTTTGGAAGTGAACTTCTGGAAACAAATCTTCGTCTCCGCATTCATCGGTTATCTCTTAACCGAGCCCTTTACTTATGCAATTTACATTGTGATAGCCTTCGTGCTTGAAGTATATTATCTTGCTATCACCTTGTTGCTTGTCTTGCTTAGCATAGGTTGTTGGTGCACATAGTGAAACTAGTGGATATAGGTTTTGGCTTGATAAATTAAATGTTAAGTTTTATTCCGCATTTATTAGAGCCTAAACCGTAATAATTTTAAAACGCCTATTCACCCCCCCTCTAGGCGACGTCCATTTCCCTTTCAGCTGGCCACACCACCCCCTGGCGCGGGCCAAGCCTGGCCGCGCGGCCAGGTGGTGTGGCCGCCCTCTGGCCCTTCTCTGTCTCGTATTATGGCATCTGATGACTTCCGGAAAAATAGGCACTTTAGCTTTTGTCCTGTGCAATTCCGAGAATATTCATTTTCTGACTTTCTTGGAACCAAAAACAGCAGAAAACAGGCAGTTGGCACTGTGGCTCTTGTTAATAGGTTAGTCCAAGAAATCATATGAAAAGTACTCCAAAGTGTGGACAAAACACAACAAAATGGATAAAACCAAGCATGGAACATCAAAAATTATAGATACATTTGCAATGTATCAAGGCAGTACAGATCCGGATGAGTTAGACCGTCCATAGAAATATTGCTCAGCTATGTCCCTTTTATTCTTAAGTTTTCTTTCTTTGTAATCATGTCAATGAGCATGTTCAAGTGAAATAAAGTATTGGTTCCCTCAGTATTTTCTTGAGAAGTTTTAAAAGTACCATCTTATTTCAGAATAATCATGTCATAGTCGAAAATCTCAGAATACTTGAATGTACTTTATGGTCATGTTTGTTCTAGTTAGATTTACGATTCTAAAAATAAATCTACCTTTGGGTGTAAGTCTCATTTTCTATTTGTACTTTGGTTTTTGTCTGACTGCTTAGACGCGGGTATTTTTTGAGTAGTGAATTATTGGTACTCGAGGCCGGCTTTATTTTCGGGTTTAAACCGGTTTAGGAACTGAGCTCCGTTGCTCGGCAAAGTTTCCGTTCTAAAGATTTGCCGACTAACAAAAGGGATGAGGCAGAAAGCTAGATAAACGATAAGTATGAACTAAAAGTGCTTAAGTAATTTTCGAGCAAAAAGAACAAAAAAGTGCTAAGAGTAAAGCATCAGTTCTTACACAACAACACCGTAAAATAAATAGTTTAACTATTACAACAGCTTGCTTCAGAATAACACAGAGTTTTTTCTTGTGAATTTTATGTTGCAGGTGAAGGATTTGCCGGCCCGCTGGTGCTACCACCCAAGTCACCTTGATCTTTCTCCGAAACAAGGACGTTGGACTCATTCGCTTCATCATTGTTGGGGGTTTCATCATCTTCAACCGGGGCTTTGGAGGCACTTCGATAGATTGGAAAAATGGCTTCTCATAATTGGTCATCTCGGCCACACGACAAGCATATCCGGCACTAAGAATTCCATATCTCGCCAACATTCTGAGGCTTGCCGTTTTCATCAACAGTCGAATAACCCTTGGTAACTTGCCAAATTTCCATGTTGCCATGCTGGCTCATTACCATGGCAAGGGAATTCTACGCCGTTGTACGGGCATAAGACATCTTCCAATCCTTTACCAACTGGGGGATATCCTTCGCTTTATCACACACCCCAAAGGTGGACAATTTGTCTAAGTCAGAGAGATCAACGGTATCACCAATCTCTTCAAGAGATTGTCGGAAATCATGAAGCAGATCTCCGACTACAATAACTCGGCTGGTGCGTGATTCAGACGAAGACGAATCCGGGAGGTTGAGAGGCCATGTAGAAAGGAACAGTATTTAAAAAATCACACAGAAACAGTCAGAAAAACCAAACAGGAGATGGAATGGTAGTAAATATATCAAAGATAGCTTCGTCTACTTTGATATTTTCCTCTCGCAGACTTTGGAGTTTATCCCGCAGGGCTTGAGTGGTATCCTTATGTTTATCCATCTTTGCTTTTAAATCTAATATTGCTTTGTCTTGGCGAGCAATGGTTCGGTCACGTTCTTCGGTGGCCATGTTGCTGGATTGGAGGATATTGTTGACACTACGTTCATGGTCAGCCCTCAATTTTTCAAGTTGCTCGCGCAAGCCGGTATTCTCGGACTCTAAGGCTTTGAAGTTTTCAGCTAGCTCCAAAAGTTTGCAAGATTGAGTCAACAAGCCTAGAGTGAGAAACACAATGTTAGTCGAATTACAAATCTGCATAGCAGAAAATTATGAGAAGAGATAACCAGAAAATTTACTTTCAGCTTCATCCTTCTCAACTTTAAGCTGAGCATTTTCAATCTGGAGAGTTTACTTCTTTCCGCTTGTTACAGATGTTCTTTAACAATTCCTGGTTGTAAACATTAACTTTCTGTAAGTCAAAATGGTAACCAGAGTCAGAAGACTACTAAGACTTGGGCTGCTATTTTAACTAAGTTAAATTTTAGCACGAGCCTTGGGGGATACACTACTTTGTTCTTTGGCATCCTGTAAAAGCATAAAATCATATTTCTAGTTCTATCCAACTTCATGCTTGGGGCTAGAGGATATGGTATAAATACAGTAAAAAGAGTCGAAAAGTGACTTACAAAATGCTCATGTTGCAACTTGTTGAGGCTGTTGTTGATCTCAGCAGAAACCTTCTCGACCAAAGTTAAAGGAATGATTGGTGGAGGCGGAACTGCACCATCCTTTAACTTGTCGTCGCGAAGATGAAATTGATCCAGCAGATCGGCAAGTTTTACATCTTCAGCTTCCCGAGCCTCTTCCTTAGCAGTGATAGTCCTGGTCTCTAGGCAGTTCAGGGCAAGCTTCCAAAGTTCTTCTGCACTTTTTCAGGTGAGGACACCAGGGATCTTCAAGGGATCATCAACAAAGGCTTCCGTTGAGGGATCATTACCCTTACAGGGTTCATCCTTATCAGTTCCCGAGTCACTCATGGTGACATCGGTTTGTGAACCTAAGTTCACTAGCTCTTCAAGTCGAGCCTCAACATCCCCAACACACGGATACAGAATATCTTCTGGCGCTGACGATGAGATTGGGTTAGGATTCAGATGCGCGATAGTAGGTTAAGCCGAAGTTAACTCTTGCTAGCGCAGAGTCTTCCTTGGCTTTCCCTTTCCTTTTATCAATGGTTTAGCTCTAGATAGTAACAGATTATAATCGTTATGGCCTAGAAAGAATACAAACAAAAATGCGAGATCTGGCGGAAGACCTTATTTCTTTACGACTGTCAGCGTTTGCGGGCCAGCCAAAACAACAGGAGCTTTACGCTTCTAGGTAAGTGCTTCGGGTAGTTCTTCAAGTTCTTCATCCTCCAGAGGAACTGGATCCTCTGGTGGATATCCCTCGATGGGAGCAAGCTTCAACTCAGGAAGGTCAGCAAGATGAAAGTCAGCAAATATCTCAACATTGCAATATAATGAAAACATCCACAAAGTAAACAATGGCAAGGTAGGCCAGTTGGAAAACTTACTAGGTGAGGGGTTTATCGGCAGTGTACATGTACATGGATATCCCTGGGACTTTCCGATTCACCTGCTCCTTGATCAACCACTTGACCCAGGAATCGTATTCCTTGGGGGAGGGTCGAGGTCGGACTCACCTTCAAGCCATCCTTCTTGTCGGAGGTGACTGTATGCATCAGCCGGTCTCCATGATATTGCAAAGGTTGAATCTGACGTGTTAGCTAGCAATGGACAAAGTCGGATCCCTTCAAACCTTTATTCTTCATCAAAAACTCAATCCGCCTCTTGGCATGGATCAAGTCTTTAGTTAGAGTCGACGCCTCCGCATCCCAAGATTCTTGGTGGGCAGCGACACCGTCAACAAAAACCGACAAGTTTTCTGGCTTGCCGGGAGCTGGCTTATCCTTATGGTAAAAGAAAGTGGCTAGCCATCTCTTCACTAACTCGCTATCTATGACCTTGGGGTAGACTCGGTCTCTCCTAAGTACTAAGCTAAGAGTTCCAGTATTGTATGGAACATCGGCAATGATAGAAATTTTTCAGGTACCGAAGTAGTACTGGAACAAAGAAGACTCAGTTTAATTCCGAGATATCCCTCACAAAGAGAGACATGAGCGCTAAGTTCTAGAATGGAATTTGGGGGAGATTATGGAGTTGGTCGACGTAGTAGGAAATTACCTTGGAGAAGAACTCCGACTGCGGAAAGCTCAGTCCGCTATCCAAATGGGTCCCGAAGTGAAGCCGTTCGTCGTTGCGAGGGGCGGGGAGAAGTTCACCGAAGCCGTTCCGCCACCCACCGATGCGGAGAAGTCCTTCCTCCTCTGTGGCTTGAAGCTTCTCATCGTCAAGTACGCATGGGATCCAGACCCTATGGTACTTCTTATCTTCCTCCGCCGATGACACCGCGACCTCGGAGCACGATGTGTCGGCCATATGGATGTGGCTGATCTTGGATGGGTGGTGCTGGAGGATTTGGGGGAAGAGAGGGAGAGGAAGATGAGGAGTGCGGGGTTTTCTCGCGGAGAAGGAGGAATGAGGGCACATGTGGAAGAAACAAGGGATTTATTCCTTATAAACCCCTCTGCGCCAAGATTAGTGTGTAAACACGTGAAAGTGCCACACATCGCGGAACGAGAAAGACATCTTTCTCGTGAAGGCTCATCCACCTCGATTTCTGCACTCACATTGAAACGGTGCCTCGGTTCCGCGTGTTGTGGACCCACCAACGGTTACACTGACAGAATATTTGTTAGTGACAAGACAAGACCTGAAAAGTTGTCAGGTTACCTCACCGACCAAATTCCGGCTTAGTTTAAATTGAGCATGGAATCAATGATGGGATATCAATCGATCCGACTTATTTGGGGACTTGGATCCTACTTTTTGTTTTGAAGTTTTAGGAACCCTTCAAGATTCTAGTGCCAAAGAAGAATCAAGCTAGACGATGGAATCTTACTTTTGATCTTGGAGGCTTCCAAGGGCTACTGTTGGGGATATACTTTCCGGGTATACCCATTGTGACTCGTTGACCAGGGTGGCCTACTTCGGGTTAGAGCTATGCTTCACGGGTGGCCCAGTCAGGGAGAGAAGTTGGAAGCCCATCCAGCTACGGGAAGGCCTAGAGGACTTACCGACTTGGGCCTGTAGGAATACCTGTAGTCCAAGATGTACTATGTAACTGACTGTATCGTAGCCGGATAGGACTCTCCTGTAACCCTAGGACCGGATGACTATATAAGGCGTCCTAGGATCATCCTTTAGGGCATCGACAATCAACCTCAACTCACACAGGCGAAACCTCTCTTATAATATGTACTTCCGTCTCTGCCGATATACCGGATTGCTAGCAGGAGTAGGATCCGTCCACCGCAGGCGGATTTGAACCTGGGTAAGCTTGTGTGTTCACCATCCTAGACAACCATATGTTTCACACTCCACATCTTTCCACGCCCCGAGGACCCCCTCATGGCGTACTTGTCTTCAATCCGACAACAACAACTGTGATGAGGCAAATCACCTGGCCAACAAGTGCCCATATAAGAAGAGGAGAGAAAACCCAAGTATGAGAAGGGTGACAAGCCAATATTGAAGCCTAATCCCATCAATGAGAGATATGGAAGAAGGAAGAAGAGAAGATATGGTAACACTCTTCTTGGTGTCGAGTACATTTCCGATGAGTAGAGTGAGGATGAGGAGAGTGAGGTGGGAGTGTCTGGTTTGGCATTTGCTAAACCCATGTCACTATTGACCTACGACTACACCAAGGACTATGATGATGACTCCCTACTCCTAAGGACGCTGATACTTGCTTCATGGCAAGGAGCACCAAGGTAATCTCTTCACTCCCTTCTCTCTATAGTGTCTTGGATAGTGATAGTGATGATGAGATTGACAAGACTATAAATGAAATGTATAAGATAATGGTTGCTCTTCCTAGCGAGAAGCTCGTGACGAGACCATTGATAACTTGGAATCTCATATTGAGATAACACCACTCTTGCTAGGGCTCTCTCAATGTCTCAAGAGCTTGATGGTTCTACAAAAGAATTTAAAGTTGCTCATGCTTCTCTCACCAAAGACCTTGATCACCTTGATAAAGCTAACAAGCTTGAGCTCATAAAACTTGAGGAGAATCATAATCAACTTTGGGTTACTTACGAAAAGGCTCTTGGTATATTGAAGAACCATGATCATCCCAAGCTCCTCACTTGGTTGACTAATCTAAAGAGTCCTAGTAGTTACCAGTGAGCTATGTTTCTGATCTTATTATCTAAAAATATTTTGAATTCAAAAGTTTTTTGAATTTTTCTAGGTATAAATTTGACCACACTTGTACAAAAAAAATTAATAGTTCCAAAATCACAACCACAAAAAGGTGAAATAGGAAAACATTAATGTTTGTCACATAAGCCACTATAATGATTTAGTTGTTGATCAAAGCTCTTAACTTACAAAACCAAGTCACACCTTCCTTTAGATAACTGGCATACACCTTACATAACCGGGCGGATGCATCAGAATATGAACATCAAGGTTCGAGGGTTCAACTATCTGGCTATCTCTGATGAATGCTGGTCTGCCTAGCCTCACCGTCCATACGAATAAATAGTCTTCTTGAAGGAGCCATCAATAGGACTGCTAGGCACCAGCCAAAAACAAACATCACTACACGCATGGAGGGGAGGCACAAGAGCATAGAGAGATAGCAAAGTGCCCTTCAAAACGGATGCCCTACTTCCTCTAAACTGAAAAAGTGCAGACCTTTGATGCTTCAAGTCACCACAGTCATGAGAGCAGCTGAAATTTACAATATATACAGTTACACCATCCAGGGTATTCTTGAGTATGTGGGATCTTTAACCACCCTCAAGAATCCCTTTTTTCCAAGAGTGGCTCCCAACCTCCAAAAAAAGCTTCAACTTGTAGTCATGCGCAGACGTGTAGTGTCTACCTCTTAGCATAAGAGAGGTAAGGATCTTGTGCTATGGATAGAACGTCTGGTCTCTCTGATTGATTGTATGTCAAGCAACGGCGTATCAGTTCCTGCATACATTTAAGTAAAATTGAAATTGACTGACAAAAAGATGGGAACAATAATGTGACATATTAATACAGCTAAACTTTTCCAACGCAAGGTAAAAATATGCCAAACTAGCTAACATGGGCACACATACTTGCTGCAACAGTTAAGACTTGAAAGATAAGGGATTTTATCATCATTTTTTAGACAATTCATGGGATCCAGCAAAACTAGAGCCTACATACAGAACAAAGTTCAAACCAAACTGACAGACTCCTGTCAGTGTGTAGCATGCATAATCTAGCAAGGGAATCGCTACGACTACAAGTGATGGCTCAGAAGGTATATGTGCCATATGAACAAACAGAAAATGTACCTTTGCCTCATTTGATACAGCTGGCTTTGAAGGGAATTCCACTCTCCGTGCGTTGATAATTGTATCTTCCCGAAGTATTCTCTCCTGGGTCTGGTCATGGCCAAAAGGACGCCTCCCATAGAGCATCTGATAAAACATTACACCAGCTGACCAAACATCAACCTGCATGATAGCAACAATGATAGTTTACTCACCAATCAGAATGAGACTGCAGCTGCCATAACTGGGTTGTTTAAACTGAAAGTTTGGGAAGCTCGGAAAGGAGTCTATAACTTGAAGAAAGAGGGTTAACTAGGGATCATGTCTCCGATTTTGTACAAAAAAAATGCATATCCACCCGACCAGTCTCCCCTCTCTCAACTGCCACCTTCCATTTCCCAGTTTTGATCTATCGATGATGCAGCCTCCACATCAATCCACTTCTCCACTTCCACATTGACAGCAGACCAGTATTTGCATCCTAATGCTGCAAGCACCGCACACCTCCCAACACCAACAGGCAACAGCCTCCCAGCAGCACGGCCCACCTAACAGCTTCACATGGCTTTGCCCAGAGATAATCTAGTGTTGTGGTCTACTGAACCCAACATATGTGATGGGCCTGCACAGATCTGGTAATATCTCAGGGCTTTTTTCTCGAACACACCGAAATGCGCATAACTTTGTATTAGAAGAACACCAAGAAGGCGCAGCATACAACCCACCAATGGTGGTGCGACCAAACCAAACCAGAACAAACTCTGGCAGTAGAGAGACTTTCTTTTATAGGCTACACCAGACTGACACAGTAGAATAGACCACCTGTTGTTTACAACTTTATATTAAAAGGTAAAACATGCTGGCAAATATCAATACCTTAGATGAAATAAATGGTGTTTTGCTGAGATCAAAGCATTCTGGTGGCAGATACCTGGAACAAGAACAAAGAATTAAAAACAGAAAAAAATGTCATTCTGGAGGAACATTGATGCAGAAGACACACCAACATAAACAAGAATTGTATGCATAATACAACCGGTTTACTTTTTTTTTATGCTAAAAACAGTAGGGAAGACCTCTACTGGGTCATTTTCCTTCTATAAAAAGGGATATGTATAGATGACAATGGTTATATTAGGTGGTAAGTGGTAACACAAGAACAGTTGCAATCCACAAACAATAATATATTTTGAAGGTTATACAATTATACACCAAAGGTAATCCTAAAAAGAGCATGCACTATTGCACCAGGTACAGAAAATCAAATGCCAACACTTTAAAAGATACCATAAAAACACGAAGATCCGGGCTAGTAAAAATTAACTGAAAAGTGAACACACTCAGCCACTCACCAATAGGTTCCAGCTCCCTGAGAAGTGAGTTCCATTCCCTGAGACCCAACATCATCCTCAACAATCTTGCTGAGGCCAAAGTCTGTAACTTTTGTAACTCCAACCTCATCAAATAGAACGTTGCCTGGTTTGAGGTCATAGTGGATGATCTTTTGAGCCTTTTTGTTAAGATAAACAAGGCCCTGAAATACTTGAACAATTATGATCCTTGCTTCCTTTTCTGGAAGAATTGGTGTTGCTTTAAGGACTGCATCGAGATCCTTACCTGCGTCAAACAGTAGCAATGGAGAGAACATTATTAGATGTCACAGCCTCCTGATCCGGGAGTTTTAGATGTCGGTAGTAAAATCACTATCAATAACTATTACTCCCTCCGGTCCATATTAATGGCCTCAACTTTGTCTAGATACGAATGCATCTAGTCTAAATACTTGACTAAATACATACGAATCTAGATAAAGTTGAGACCATTAATAATGACCAGAGGAAGTATATATATGTTCACTGGAAACCAGAAAGGACTATACACCTACTAATAATAAGATAACAGCAAAAATGAAGAAACTTCAATCCACCATATGAGACATCACATTTTCCATATCTATGCACTGAAGCCAAGTATCAATGCATGTTCAGCAACTACAAATGATCACTTCTGCCGCCATTATATATCATTAGAATAGCTAATAATCTATCTAAAATCTTCATCACATCAGCATAGTTTTCTGTATTCAATCTTAGTGATCAAATATGGCAGTTGTGTTCCTACCTCATAAGCTCATAATGTGGCATTAGTGCTCCATAAAAAGATCATAAATGGCAATGTGGAAGTTGTAACTGTAAAAAAAAGACCATATATGGAAGCATGGTTTAAATATCCCTTTTAGTTCCCGACTTGAACATTTTTTCTCGCTACCTATACTGCTACAATTAGAAACTGGAATAAGTTCGTTGGCGTAAGAGTTCACCACAGATAAATGTATCTGGGTTACACCGTGCATGCAATACTAAAGGAAACATGAGGAAATGGATATAATCAATGACATAAGACTCCACACAAAAGAATTGACAGAACCGAATCTTTACAGTGTCAAGAAGATTAATAAGAAAATCATTATACCACTGCAATATTCTAGGACGGTGCAGAATGTATTGTGGTCAATCTCGAATATGTCCCATAGCCTGACAATGTTTGTATGAACCAGAGTCTTATGGATATTATATTCACGTATCGCATGCCGTATGTAGCTTTGCTTTTTCTCCTCACTCCACTGAGCATTCAAACCATGAAGCTTACAAGCCACATACTTGTATTCAACCAAGTCAAAAGCCTGCTCAAAGGAACAGTTTCATGTTAAGTGTTACCATATTCAGATTTCTACAGATCAGATGTGAATGCTATATCAAAGCACAGTGAAATGGCTTGAAAAGAAAGCTGAAAAACTAGTCAATGTCTCACATACAAAACAAATAAAACATTAAAGCTGGTATACCGTGTGCTTATTTCATAACACCTTGCATTTTACAACAGAAAAGGAACATAAGCTGCCACAGACAAGGATCAGTAACAGAAGGTGATAGTTGTGGTAAGTCCGACGCGAAGCACCCATGCGAGGCTTGATGGCACCGTGATAGGATTTCAGTGGAATAAATAGCAGCTCAGTAGGAGGTCAATGGTTAGGGAGGACAAAAAGAGTGTAGGGATTAGAGAAATATCTTATTGTTGGCATGCTTTTATAGCATAGCCTAATACAATGACTGGGCCAACTAAACTTCAGGTACAATATCCTAAACAGAACCGAACTATTCCTTCCCTTACTGACTACTCCCTCCGTTCAGAAATATAAGATGTTTTAGCTTTGTGAATCAAATGTATCTAGACGTCTTTTAGTGTATAGGTTCGTAGAGGTTCGGAGTGAACCTATACACTAAAAAGCGTCTAGATACATTCATTTCACAAAGCTAAAATGTCTTATATTTCGGAACGGAGGGAGTAGTCGATTAGGAGCTGATAGGCAGCTGGAAGCCAAATCTAGTTCTCAGCCACTTGCAACGGCCGCCGCCACATGCTGCCTGGAGTAGTGATTTCCTACGTGACATAAGCCAGTGGACCCTAGCGCTGCCACTAGCACCTCCTGTCCAGGCTCCCTCTGCCGCTGCTGCCACCAGTGGACCAGCCTACACCATGTTGGCAGCAGGCCCCACTATCAAAGGAGGTGGGGACTCTCTTCACTGGTAGTGGTCGCCTAGTGGGGGGCAACGATGGCCAGGAGTAGTGAAGCTGGGACGCAGCCCCGAGCCCTGGTCTCGCCGACATGTTGCGGTGGTGATGGAGGAATAAGTAGATGTTGGTGTGGTATGTGTTGTGCTGCTGGCGGCTGCGGCGGGCCTGACAGAGCAGTGGGGGTGGCTGAGTGGTCACTGTGGTGGTGGTGCTTGTGACTGAGTGCTGCTTCGGCGAGTTGGAGGCGCACAGGCGCGTGGTGGCAGAGTGGGCCTGATCTGGGCCAGAGCAGGCTGCAGCCAGAGAGCGCAGTGACGGCCCGTAGCAGTGTGGGTGGTGCCAGCCATCGACATAGGCAGTCCTCCGTGGTGGTGAAGTGGAAGTTCTCAGATCAGGTACAGTTCACCATTGCAGGTGTGAATGGAATCGCGGCTTAGTCTCGCAGGTCCACAGCTGTAGGTTTCCGTCCCAGTTTTTCAGATAGGTGGAGAGTCATAAGGCTCTGAGCAAAAGCTCAGGGTTCGACGGGGGATGATGATGATTCGTGGCGTCCTTCTCCTCCTTGGAGGCATCGTCGGAGTACTTCCTCTACGCTGGTCCGTGTCTGATTTTGAGGTTCGGTGGCATGCTCGTGTGCGGTTCTAAGCGAAAGCTTAAGTCCTTGACAGGGGTTGATGCCACTGATGATGGCGCCCACGTGCGCCGTTTCCCTTCTTGAAGGCGTTTCCAAGAACTCATTCACAATCACTCTGGGTGGTGGACATGTTTGGCAGTTGAGAACTATTTGGCTCGACGAGGGCGTTGTTTTCCTCTTTTGTCCTGTAAATATTCATTGTATCTTTTTCATTTTTTCTATCTAAATGAAATGAGCAGAACACCTGCCTTTCCCATCAAAAAAATAACTAAGCCAACGAACATTTCAATGCCAGAAGTGTCGAGTGTTTGTCCAACTGTTGTCATACAGATTTTGTCACCTAAAATTTAAATACCAAGTTTGGTTCTTTCTATGTAACTCCCTCCAATATTTTGTACCTTTTAAGCCCAATTTGGATAGGCCAAGATCCCAGCCTCCCTGCCCACCCTAAATAAAGCTCTTGAAAAGAGCATATATAGAGACAAAACTAAATTAATAAGTACAGTGGTGCTACTACCTTATTAACACAAAATGCATTGGTATTTAAAGATGCATTTCTGATAACAATGGTTTAGTGCTTTTTTTCTTTTGTTTCAAATACGTATAGCTGAAGAAAGAATATACCTTGTACACCTCACTAAACCCACCCTTTCCAAGAAGATTTAACAGAGCATAGCGATGGTGAAGAATTTGGAAATTATTAAAGCGTGATCCGTCTTCATCTCTAAGACGCTTCATTTCACGTATAAGCCTCCCTTTTTCCAATTCATACCGATCTCTTTCTCTCAAATATTGCTCTTCTTCCTGGCATTCAATTGTCAAAAGTAAGTTAGGAGAGGGAGGGTGTGTTCAATAACAAGTAGCAGACCACCAACCAGGAAAACAAATTTACCCGTTTGATACTTGTTAACCGAGATTTACATATCTCATCCTGTAAGAGGAAATCTTCCTCAGACATGCTAGTTTCAGCATCACTGCCGTCACCCTTATCTACAATAGCAAACCATGACAAATAAGCAGTGTGTTTAAAGAGAAGTGACAACAAAAATATCACTTAAACTGATATGCATGTTTATCTCTTGCTTGTGTAAATGCAGAGAGCTTTCCCTTGTAGAAAATAATGAACTGCACTTAAACTGAAAATAATGAACTGGAGCAATAATATACATATATCTACTTCAAATCTTCTTCAGTGCAAGATAGTTCAATCAGTAACATGTAAACAATGTAAGCCAGTACAAGACGATAATTTTTTATAAGAAAGGGTAACACTTACCGGATTGTCTTTTCTTTAGAGATTTACGATGTCTTTCAATAGCCTCTTTTGTTTCCAGCAATGATTTCTACAGAAAGGTACACCATACATGAGCAATTTAACAAAGTGATGGTACGTCACTGTCATGAATATATAAAAGGGAGGCAAAACATGTATAGATAAGAGCTGCAAGTCATACAATGTGCCTCAATAGATAAAGCTGTATGGAATATAAACTGCATGTCAAGCCAAGCCAGATCAATAAATTAGGAGCACAAACATTTCCCTTGTGCACATGATGCTCAATTATAAAAGATCAAGATGTCCTATAAGATGCTTGGATGGTTATAACTTAAGGCTAGTAATGTATGATTGTGATGAAAATTGCAAACAGGACGAAAAGGAAAAGAAGTTGGACTAATATATGTCTTCTGAAAGTGCTACTGGCTGGGTATCAAAAACCGGACATATCACATAAATTAAAATTCCACAGTAAGTGTTCTCAACATTATGATCAGCTTTAACAATCGAGTATTATAGCTAATAGTGTGTACTGAAATGGATAGATCTATGAAGCTGCAGAAACTTACAAGGTGTGAATTAAGGTCCTTTATTGCCTGGCCATCCTCCCATGTTTCCGATATCATAGTTCCAGCTCTGAGTTATATGAGAGAGAGTAGTCAAAGAAAGTTGCAATACATGGTCCATGCCAAAACAGGAAATAGAAGAGATAAAGAAACATCCATTGTTCCAGAAAAGTTGCCAATAGTAGAAGACACGCTGGATCTATACAGCAACTTACAGGCCATGCTATTAGCCTGTCTCTATAAGACGATAATCGCATGACACGTGCTAGTATAACAATATCAAGCTAGTTAACAGTGGCACATTTACAAACTATTATTCTTCATGCAAAAGGAGATTTCAACATAACCTTCTACTATTCCTCATTAAGTGCTGGAAGCGGATCATTGGGAGATTACCTCATAACGCCAATATTCCCAAGTCTGAAAGATTCCTGCTTTAACCTCATCCGTGCCTCTTGCCTTTCTGCTTTTGATACTGCTATGAGCAGGTCAGACAGGACCTTCATTTGCTGCATCAATGAGAATGGATATGTAAGCATATATACTATTCCCTCTGTCCCAAATTAATTGACACAGATTTGTCTAGATTCGCATGTATCCATACACTAAAACGCGTCTAGACACACACGTATCTAGACAAATCTGCGACAATTAATTTGGGGCGGAGGGAGTACATAATTATAATGGCTATTATTGCATGGATAGAAGTGGTGCATATACAAGAAGCGATTTGGTCTTATGTATGCGTAAGAATGAAGAGTTCGTAAACAAAAATGATTGAGCATGATAATAATAACAATCTGCTGATACAGCATCCAGGTTTTAAGCGTGAACCTTTGATTTCTTTTGTTGATCTTGATCCTTGAAATCCTTCAGTTCCTGATAGAATAATGCAAAGCAACAAGTCAAGGGACCTAGGTAAGTCGAGAGAAAAGAAAGCTCATAGTGAGTATATCCCTACCTTTGCTAACCTATCACTAAGTTGACGATAGTCAGTCGCTTCTTGACGTGATTTGTTAAGCTCCTCCTCTAACAATGCAACTTTACCACGTAACAGTGATACTTCTTCCTGTTCAATTGGGAATGCTTAAGCATATAAATTTGAAACAAAAACAAGTGACCCTAAAACATGTTTCTATGGAATACTACATTTCACGAGTATCATTGACTCCCTATAAGGTATTATCTGTCCCATTACAATATTCACCAAAGTAGTTCATGCTAATCCACAGTAGATTACTTTATGTAGTTGAGATGCCTAGATGCTAGACTCGAACAGAAGTACTGAATCAAACAGAAACACTTTTTTCTCGAAGGTGCCTGGATACGTATGCAAAAGCCATCAGAAAGACTACTTTATGTAGTTAAGATGCCCAGGTGCTAGTCTCAAATTGAAGTATTGAACAAAACAGAAACACCTTTTTCCTCAAAGGGAAGGGCCTGGATGCATATAGAACACCATCAGAAGTACTCTCTTGTATATGTATTAAGCACACAAAACACATTCAAAAGCAGAAAAAATGGTATGTATTAAAAGTAAAAGGATGCACTCACATAGCGGACCAAGATGGTGTGTATCTCGTAAAAAATGGTGTAAAGAAATAAGTCTCTTTTTTTTTGAGATCGTAAAGAAATAAGTCTTACATGTAAAGCAGCCCTGTCATCATTCCCAGGTAGAGCACTTGATCGGGAATCCTGTATATGGAGCAAATGTATGTAAGCGCATAATTTAGCAGATGAAGATGAATCATTGCATAGTAGGGTGCACAAATGTTCATTACAAGTGTTTCTGCTTGTCAGTAATGGGAGACTGTATGGAGCAAATGAAGAGAAATGGTATTGTTACTGTACAAGTATATGTATGAGATTAAAGCAAATTACGCCCTCAAATGCACCAATGAATGACCATATATTGTATCAATTGACCACAGAATGTACAATCATGTGGGATTATCATACAGCCAGATTATTACAATCAAATTAGCCAAGCTAATCATTCAACAAGGAATTCCCATTTTATGAGTTTCATTTCAGTCCCCAAGATTCCAAGATCCCTGATGATGAAATGATACCCCAATGTGTAATTTTAAATATGTTGTGGAACTTAAACTTTATTTCTCGATCTAAGTTGTGTCAGTTAGTGAAATCCAAGTCCTTGAGGTTCTTATTGTGCTGTATGGCCTATTTCAGCATCCACCCCTTCCCCAAGTGAGGAAAATTCTAATGGCTTTATTTTCAGCATTCTCCAGTTGATTGGAATTTTTCCATATCAAAAAGCTGATCAATCTTCATCGCTGATACATCTAATAATCTGAACAACAACAAACTAAGCTATATTAACTTCTTCACTGGCATATTTATCTCTTGTACCGATCAATGGCCTCTAAAAAAGCTCCAAGAAGAGTAATCTTAACAATGGATGAGTCGCTGGGAAGATAGATCGAGATACTGAGAATAAAAATGCATGGCATACCATGTTGGCTAATTTGTCATGTTGACCATTTGACACAACTACTGAGGAAGTCGAATTCTGGCGTGTTTGATCAACCGTCTTTGAGCCACGCCCTCGGCCTGTTCCACCACGTCCCCTTCCACGGCCTTGCTTTTTTCTGTTTGGGTTTTCTGACGGCAGTCGTGCCTCCGTGACGTCTAATGTCTTTGATGCTGCATTAGCTGATCCCTGGCATTCCCAATCACAAAAAGAATGTACCAGACAAAATGTTACCAAAAGGGAATTGCAAGCAAGTGCAGAACAGTATAGCCCGTGTTTAATTCTAGGCAATTCCTATTAATTAGAAGAGCACACCTCAAAATTTCCAAGAGCTAAGGCGTGGTCACCATCCGGGGATCTCGGGCGCTTCAGTGTGTTCTTCTGTATCAAGAACTCGTCACCGTTCTGATCAACAAATGCAGAAAACATTAGTCTGGGTCAGATGAAACCAAATTAGGAATGGAAATATTGAACTACTATGTAATTAGCTACAATATCAAGCAACATGTACATGTTTACTGAAAGAGACATTACAAATAGTTCCAACCAGCATGACCATAGCAACTAGGTAATGTGCAGGCAAGGTAATCGAATACAGATAAATGATGTTGTACTTGAGCAATTAAAAGGGGGGAGAAAGAAGAGAGGGAGTACAAGGTTTAGGGCTGACATCATCATCTGAAGAGGAGGACTCTGGCAGCTCCTCCTGGTCCATGAACGTGGGGGCGGAGGCCGGGGAAACCGCTGGATGGTGCGGTGGCGACGGGGGCGGCACCGAGACGGCCTTGCCGGCCATGCGGGCCTCGAGCTTGGCGAGCTTGGACGAGGACGGGTTGGAATTCGACGAGAGGTGCTGCACTATGTCCTCCCCAGCCGTCGACGACCCCGACATTGCGCCCAAACTGGATCCGGCCGTGCCCCCCGAAGCTTCCAGGAGAAGCAACCGTACCGCACGCGCTGGTCAGCTGCTCCTCACCGCGGCGCGCGAGCACGAGACGGGCGCGGGCAAGGCGAGCTGGCGGATCGATCTACCGTAGTCGCGCACGGGACGGGAACAGGCGAGCGGAGGCGGCAGCGGGGAACGAATGCGACCGGCCAAGGCAGCGCGGCAGCAACTGCCGCCCTTGTCCCTCGAACTGGTGACTTGCTGGTCGCTGCCGCGGACGCTGGCAGCGGCGGAGACGGGTCGGAGCGGCGGCGCCGCGAAGAGGAAGGGGGTTGTGGAAGCGATTCGGCTCGCCCAGCTCGGGACGCCCGGAAACGGAGGCGCAGGTGCAGCACCTCCCCCGCTTTCCCTTCAGTGCCCCTGCGATTCCATTGCCACTCTCTGCTTATATTTGGTCTTCCTCTGTTCCACCGGGCCTCCACGTCTCGGCCCGCACATACTCAAGCCCACGAACCGGCCCTTGGGCTCTTCAAGTGGGAGCCTGGGAGTTTAGCTGCTGCGCCGCCTCCCCCTTCCTCGGCGAGAAGGGGAGCAAAACAACAATGGCGAGTGGTCTGGAGGAGAGAGCGAGGCTGGGCGTTGGGGTAGAGGAGGAGGACGACGACGAGAGGCCACATCTGAGCGCGGCGGCCGCGATGGCTCTGCGGGAGTTCCTGGAGCAGCGGGTGGTCGAAGGGGAAAAGGGGGAAGGGGATGGATGCGGGGTGGAGCTGGTCGCGGAGGACTGGCGACTGAGCCAGTTCTGGTACGACGAGCGCACCGCGCGGGAGCTCTCGGAGGAGGTCGCCCGCCTCGCCTCCGTCCTGGACGGCGCCGCCGTGGCCTGCGTCGCCTGCCCAACGCTCTACGCCTACCTCAAGAAGAGCAGCCCGGACTTGCCGGCGCAGCTGCTGGAGTACGACGAGCGGTTTGGGCAGTACGGCGGCGACTTCACCTTCTACGACTACAACCAGCCGGAGGAGTTGCCGCCCGCCATGAAGCACGCCTACCGAATCGTCGTCGCCGACCCTCCTTACCTGGTACGGTTTTCGATCCGATCCCAGCAGAATTTGCTGCTTCACATGTACAGTAGCACTTACATAGTTGTCGATTCCCAATTTGAGTAACTTGTGGGGGAAAATGGCGATTGGCTGTTGGTGCAGAGTAAGGAGTGCTTGGAGAAGGTTGCCAAGACGGTGTCCTTCCTCGCGCCGCCTGAAGCCTCATTCCTGCTGTTACTGACAGGTAAATTCATGCTTGCGTCGAATGAACTGATCTGAACTCGGCTGACCGAGAACTAGCAAAAGCGTTTGTATTGATTTAGACTCGGGTGCGTCCATTCTTGTTTGATACTTGATGGATTTTTATATGGGATATTGAGTGTGTGTCTTAGCTAGTTGGATTTTGATTTGCAATCAAAAAGGTAAACGCTAGGATCGTGTCAGCTTACAGCGTTGTCGTGATGGTAGACTGACGATGACTGGTCGTTGCAAGTGCCACCACACATCTGCAGCTTCTTTTCATCTTTTGAAACTATGCATCATCTGCCTTTACTTTTATGCAAATGATTTCTCTTTAAAGAAAAATGCCTACTAGTATGGAACTGTACTCGTTTAGCTTACATGTAATGTAACGAACATATGGTCTACAGTTCTGCTCTTGTTACCTCGAAATCATGGATCTAATTTCTTGAAAAATATCTCCCATTTTGTTTCCAGAGATCTAAATGTATCGGCATGTGTGTCTGGTCTTTCGAACGCTTTATTTCTTCCCGAGTGAAATTCCTTGTGATTCACACTTCTTTTGCCAGGGGAAGTTCAGAAGGACCGCGCGCTGGAGCTCCTGAATGTGCGCCCCTGCGGCTTCAGACCTCAGCACTCGAACAAACTGGGAAATGCGTTCCGCCTGTTCACGAACTACGACCCTGCGGACAGGCTCGGTGGCTGGGACCGTAGCGACGGCGCCCCAATTTAGCTCTGCTAATAATGTGTTCATGGCTCTGCTGTCCGTTACATGCTTAGATCATAACATGATTTGGTAGTCACAGGCAGAGCTGTTCTGTCAATACTGATATGCTTATATGCTGGATATAGACGATAACTTTTTCAACGTTTGTGCTTGAGATCTGTCGGCTGTGTTATGACTACTAGTTGAACCAAACTCTCCACAAGTGTCCCCCGTTTTAGCACTAGAACAAGTGCATGGCTGAGACTGGACTTCTGAACAAAATCACAAACGATTGTGCAGTTAGCATCTGTATGCGGCCATATATAGAGTTTATTAATCATTATCCAGCTTCTAGACTGCTTGTATCGTGCGTGCTACACAGGAGGTCGATCACAATTCACATCTTCATTGGATGTAGTACTGTACAAGGTACGGTTGAAGTACTATCACGGTAGCGAAAGTTCAGTACTAGTAGTTGACAGACAACCCCAAAGCCAGCTTGGGTAGGCCAATCCGACTGTTCCGAAAGCTTGGGTAACACTAGTGTAGTCAGCGGACCGGAGTCCAAGTGAACGGAGGCCATCGTTACGGCTGTAGCATCTCTTCTTGCTGAATACTGTTGACCGCTCTGTGCTGCCATAAACAAAATTTGCGATAAACTGAAGAACTTATACTGAGTAGTAAATATCGATCTGTACTGCCATAAACAAATTTTGTGATAAAACTGAAGAATTTATATAGTGGAGATAAAGTTCCTGCATTGATGGTACCGCTTTGAGATTTTTTGTGCAATGTGCAATAGTGGTGGGTTTAGTTCTTCTTCCCTTTTTTGACACTGGGACATGACATCCCGATTCCATTAAACCACGGCCACGACATAATCGCCTGGGAGACATTGTAGGGAGTAGGAGATCAAGTGGGATCCGACCAAAATCCTACTTCTAGTTTATTTTAAAATTTGGTAGTACTAAAATTTTGACACACTAGAATTCTGAAAATGAACTAGTACTAGAAATAAGACTTTGGTGGGCATCCCACTTGACAGCTGAGTATATTGTCTGGGACGACATCTGACGAAATTGATCGAACCCGTTTCGTCACCACTGGCATTTGAATTAGAGCAAGTACAATAAGTCCTAGTCAGCTGGCTATAAGGATTAATATACTATTTTCTTGCCTAGTTGGAAGAGAGAGAAAAGGAGAGAGAAGAAGAGTAGGCTCTTATGCAAGAGCCAGCTCTAGCACGTGCTCCTAGGCACTTTGAGAGAGTGAAAGGTGGGCCATGTAGTGCTAAGGTAGTATATTTTTATAGCTTATTATTGTATATGCTAGCTCTAAGTTGACTATAGATGACATGGCACTTGGCTTATAGCCAGCAGCTGGCTATACTATTGTCCTTGCTCTTAGTAGCCCGTGGGCTAAACACGCGTAAACTTCAAACGCAGATAGTCTTTGGCTCTCTAATCAAAGCACCAAAGAGAGATCATATATTGGAAAGGCAACCTGCCAAGTTAGCCTTAGCATTTCTATCTAAAGGCGGGGCTGGGTCCTCGGAGGCGGCAGGGAATATTGATGATATGCTCCATCGTTTACAGATCACGGAGGAGGAAAGTGAGGCTGTAGATCTCTCGAGTCTGATTGAAGAGAGTCAGATTGGATCTAGATGGGCTGTGCTCATGAAGGTTTGTATGACGACCTCGTTCAGCCACTCTGCGTTCTATGCAGCAATGCAAAACGCATGGGAAGTGCCTAATGAGGTGATTTTCAACTCCATTGATGATTTCACTTTCACGGCACAATTCAAGTGTCTAGGTGATTGGAGGACGGCAATGCATGGAGGACCTTGGCTCTTCGGTCGCAAAGCTGTGATCGTTGAGGAATACGATGGCCTAGTGAACATGGAAACAGTACCCTTGGACTCTATACGTGTCTGGGTGAGAATTATGGGCCTGCCTGATCTCATCCGTAATGAGGCTGTGGCCAGGGTGATGGCAGGTCGGATGGGAGAAGTGTTAGAAGTTCAGCTGGGAATTAATGGAATAAACTATGTCAAGTATGTTCGAGTTTATGTTAAGATCAAAATCTAGAAACCCCTATTCCGTTTTGTCACGGGAAGTGTGAATGCAGAAAAAGGATCGCGGCAGTTTCGCGTCCTTTATGAAAAAATGCCACGTTTTTGTGCTAACTGTGGCGTGATTGGGCATGTTGTCGATCAATGTGGTGATGGGACTCATGATCCATCTAAATTTCAGTACGGGAATTTTATGATGGTGCCGGCTGAGGACTTCTGGTTTCAGCCAAGGAAGGAGTTCGTTTCATGGCCTCAGGCCAGCTTCTCCAGGGGCAGGGGAAGGCGTGGAGGAGGGGCACCTCACACTAATGCTGCAAGGTCACCCGAATAGATGGATGAAGATGATCCAACCTTTGGGGCAAATTTGGGAGAGACTGATAGGAGAATGGCAAGGAAAAGACTTGTCATAAAATCGTGATGTTGTACCATCAACGAAAACACTTTTGCTTACCTCTACGGAGCATGCATCAGAGGTTGCAGATATAGCAGAGAATAGGGCAAATAATACCCGGTCTGCGCAGTCAACGCCTCGGAAGGTTCAGGTTATGAAGAAACACAAAATCTCTGAGGAAGATACCATGAACATTGCAGGTGATACGGGTTTGGCGGGCTCCTCCGAGGAGTACCGCCAGCAGCAATGAAAATATTAAGCCGGAATTGTCAAGGGTTGGCCTCGCCCTCGGCAATTCGATCGCTTCCGAAGATTCAGGAGCAACAGAGACCGGACGTTCTATTCCATTCGGAAACTCACCTGGATAGGGTGAGTGGAGAGAGACTGCGTCTAAAGCTAGGCTTTGCACATAAGATTGTTGTGCCGAGTGATGGAAGGTCGGGTGGTCTGATGTTATTGTGGCAGCAGCATATTCAAATCGACCTACAATATCAACATACTAACTACATTGATGTGTTAGTGCGTGGTGGTACCCCGGATGAAGATTGGCGGCTGACGGGGTTATATGGAGAATCAGTCTGGCGTCACAAGCATCGCACGTGGCGGTATGTCCGAGATCTACATGGGGGCAGGCAAACTTGCCTTGGCTCGTGTTAGGAGATATGAATGAGATTCTGTTCTCGTCAGAGAAAGAGGGCGGTGCCCCTAGACCGCAGTCATATATGCAAGCTTTTCGAGACTGTCTGTCTGACTGTGGGTTGGAAGACCTCGGTTACATTGGGAATATATTCACGTGGAAACAAGGAGCATTGCGTGAACGATTGGACAGAGCTATTGGAAATGTTGAATGGTCGTCTATGTTTCCAAATTCAGGTGTTCATAACCTGACAATGACTGGCTCTGACCACCGGCCCATTATGGTGGATACAGAGACGTATGCGGCAGCTTCTAACAATACGAGGAGAAGATGCTGTTTTGAAGGCAGATGGTTAAAGGAAGAGAAAGTTGGTGAAGTGGTCGCCACTTCGTGGGTGACACGCGCCACCAGATGCTTCGGTGGCATCAAAATTACATGCAGTGCACTCTGAACTGCATGAATGGGACGGGACAATACTCAAGGCTCCAAAGAAGAAGATTAAGGACCTGACGAAGGAACTTGAACATTTGTTGAATGGTCCTATGAGTACGGACTCAGCCCAACAACAAATAGAAAGCACACGTAAGATTGAGGTCGCCCTTGAACAAGAAGAAATGTATTACATGCAAAGGAGCCCAGCTAACTGGCTCATGCATGGAGATCGTAACACGGCGTTTTCTCATAATTTCGCGAAAGCTCGTCGTAAGAGGAACGCTATCTTTAAACTTAAGGATGATAATGGAGACTGGAAGGAGGGGAATGATGTGTTAGGTCCCATGATACATAATTACTTTGGCACCTTGTTTGAATCAGAGGTTTAACAAACAGACCAAAGGCTATTGGACCGAGTACATCCCAAGGTTACCCAGGAAATGAAGGCCCTCTTGAAGCCATACACTGCCGAGGAGGTTAAGTCAGCTATGTTCAGTATCAGTGATTACAAGGCACCTGGAACTGACGGTTTACATGCAGTTTTCTTCAAAAAATTCTGGTCCGTAGTGGGTGATCAAGTTACACATGAGGTGTTGCAAGCTCTCAATACCGGTGTGATCTCGGAAGGATGGAATGAGATCTGCCATAGTCCTAATTCCCAAGGTGGCTAGCCCGGAATTAATCACACAATTCCGTCCTATAAGTTTATGTAACGTCATATACAAAGTTATTGCTAAAGTACTATCAAAAAGGCCGAAGACTTTGTTACCAGAAATCATATCAATCACCCAAAGTGCATTCGTGCCCGGACGGTTGATTACAGATAACGTCTTAGTGGCGTATGAGTGTTTCCATACCATCAAGAACAAGAGGCAAGGGAAGAATGGAGTATATGCTCTTAAATTGGACATGCACAAAGCCTACGACCGTGTCGAATGGGTTTTTTTACAAGACATGATGTTGAAGTTGGGTTTTAACCAGGTTTGGGTTAATCTAATTATGTCATGTGTTATATGTTGATCCAAATTCTACAAAGTAAAGGCCAACTTCTGACGGAGCGAAGCGAGGCCCGTCGTCGGAGGCTTGGGCCAATGCGGATATATACTTCTTGTAAGCCACCGGTTGGGATAAGTTGCATCTGTGAAATCCCCGGCGTTGTGTAAACACTCTTCGTTATAGTGAAGTTTGTTGGCTGGCGCCCGTGGTTTTCCCCTCTCTTTGTTGGAGAGGGTTTTCCACGTAAAATTTGTGTCCCCTTGCTACGATTTTATTTTCGTTCTTCGTTATTTACTTATCGCAAAGCTAACATCACGTGTTACTTCTGTGAATTACCGCATTTGGTTTAATTCAGATGAAACTGAATCATTTACACCATCAAGGGGAATTAGACAGGGAGACCCTCTGTCACCATACCTTTTTCTAATATGTGCTGAGGGTTTGTCCAGTTTACTACTGCATGAGGAGGCGTCTGGTGGTATTCAAGGAATTAGAGTGTGTTGAGGGGCACCGTCGGTCTCACACCTTCTTTTTGCCGATGATTCTCTGATTCTGATGAAAGCTGATATGTCCAACGCCACAACTCTCTGTAATGCTCTAGATATGTACTATGCAAGTTCTGGTCAACTTGTTAGTGAAGCAAAGTCTAGTATTTTCTTCAATCCGAATACCAATGTACAAGTCAAAAAGGTTTGTGTGAAGCTATATATAGTAACTGAATCTCTAAATGACTAGTACTTGGGGCTACCATCGCTTGTGGGAGCAGATCGAAGCGATTGCTTTAGGCACCTCATTGAGAGGGTGTGTCTGTTGATCAGTGGATGGAATGAAAAATTACACTCAACAGGAGGGAAGGAAATTTTAATCAAGGCCATTGCTCAGGCCATCCCGGCTTATTCTATGTCGGTCTTCAGTTTACCAAAACAAGTCTGTAAATAGATCTGCAATGCAATTGCAAGATTCGGGTGGGGTGACACAACAACAAAAAATAAAATTCATTGGATGGCATGGTGGAAAATGAGTATCCCCAAGTGACATGGGTATGCCCAATAGGCACTCAACTACAGCGTACCTGGTATGGCTCGACGGAAGGCCCACTCGACGAATTGCCAAGGTCCATGACGCCTATGATGGTTCGAGTGGTATGAAGCCCATATGGACACGGACTCCCAATGTACAAGACAAGAAAAGCTCAAGACTAGAGTTCTAATCTAACTTGTAACCAACTCGTATTGGTACCTGAGACCTAGCCTTCCTATATAAAGGCTAGGAAGGTCCAACGAGAAGGCAATCTCTCAATCACGACACGCTAGACCTAAGACCCCAATAGATAATAGATCTAGACATACGCCAGATCCAATCTGTGCGACACCGCCATCGGCGACCTTGTAATCCTTTGTATCATCATCAATCAAGAGCAGACAAGCAGGAGTAGCGTCCTCTACGAGGCCTGAACCTGGGTAAACCTTGCGTCTCTGGGTGCTTGTTTACTAGCCGATCGAGACTTCCAGCACTCCCTCCTTCTCCAAAACCCAAGTCCATAACAATGGGCATTGATGAGTTAAACCCTCGTCAATTGGCGCCGTCTATGGGAACTGGGAGCGCTGATGTTGCGATCTCGACGGCCCCATCACCTACGATCTATGATTCATCTGTGCTGGAGAACGGATCAACTCCGGCTCCCGCATGTCGTTCATTTGTCCGGGTATCTTCATCGACAATCTCGGTTGTGCCCGCGATTTATTCATGACGCACAGCTAGGGAGATCCACCGAGTCCGCCTGACGCGAGGAGTTGATTAACCAAGAAAGCAGTCAGACAAATTGTCAGTCGAATTCAACCAGATGATTGATACGTCCATTTTGCATCACTATTCTATGTCTTAATTCACTATTATTCATCGATATATTTCATATTCAGAGGTGATACTTATGTTATTTCATCTATTATTTGCATGGTTGATGACTTTTGGAGCATGGACCGCTGCAGTCAGGATTCTGATGGAAAAAGTGCTGTTTGGAGGCAAAATTCGCGAAGATCAGAAAATCCGGGAAAATATACGGAAAATCCTATTTTTCCAGAAGACTCGGGATGCCAGAAGATGGAGTGGAGGTGGGCCACAGGGGGCCCACACCACCCCATGGTGCGGGCAGGCCTAGGCCACGCCTGGAGGTGGTGAGGCCGCCCTGGCCCACTCCAGCCTCTCCCCTCTGGCGTATATCATCCCCACGAAACCCTAAGACTCGGGGAGCGACCACAGAAAGATTTCGCCGCCTCTGCGGGGCGGAAAACACCGAGAGAGAAAGATCTCTCCGGCAGACAGATTTCTGCTGAGGGAATTCCTTCCCGGAGAGGGGAGATCGTCGCCATCAACACCACCATCAAGCTGGACTTCATCGGGATCATCATCATCATCACCACCACCATCATCACCATCAGCACCCTCATCACCATCTCCATATTGCTGTAACAATTGCGTTGAATCTTCCATAGTTTATAGGGGAAACTTTCCCGGTGTTGATTACTCTTTGTAGTTGATGCTATTGAGTGAACCATTGAATTATTGTTTATGTTCAGATTGTTATACATCATTATTCCATCTCTGATCATGATCCATATGATGTCTTGTGAGTAGTTCATTTTGTTCTTGAGGACATGGGAGAAGTCTTGTTGTCAGTAGTGGAGTTGCGTTGAGAAAGATTCAATAGATTGTTATTTAAGTTGTGGTGTACTTCTTCTAGTGGTGTCATGTGAACGTCTACTACATGACACTTCACCTATAAGGGCCTAGGGGAATGCATTGTGTATTTGGCTACTAATCGTAGGGGTTGCCGGAGTGACAGAAACCTGAACCGCCGTTAGGAAACTATTGTACAAGGGACGTAAGGGTCTTAGAGTTTAAAGTTGTGGTTAGGTTTCTACCTTAATTACTTTCTTGTACTTACGGATGTTTGCAAGGGGTATAATCACAAGTATGTATTAGTCTGGATGGGGTGGTACATTAGCACAGGTTCACCCACACAACACTTAGCAAGCTAGAGAAGATTAATTGACTATATGAAGCAAAAGCACTTGACAGTCATCCCATGTGTCCTCGAGAACGTTTGGTCATCTTAAGAAATACAACCGGCTTGTCCTTTACTGCATAAAGGATTGGGCCACTTGCTACATTTATTCCTAATGTCTTTTATTTACTCGTACTTTGTTTACTTGCTTTATCGAAAACCCCTAAAAATCCGTTTGCTAAGTATTTGCAGAGAATTCCTGATCCATACCACTAGCCAGCACCTTCTGCTCCTCGTTGGGTTCGACACTCTTACTTATTGAAAATACTTCGATACACCCCCTATACTTGTGGGTCATCAATGATCGAGAAGTCAAACTAAATAATAGAGCACGTAGGATCAGTGTTCAAAGTGGTTTGCAAAATCCAAGTTCAATACGACACTAGCCTGGTCCGTATCAGAGTATTTGTGTGCGGCACACAAGCATATGAAGGAAGAATAAAAGGTACGAGTATTGTCGCTGGTCCCAAGACAAGGATTTGGATGGACTCCAGAAAACAAAAAAGAGACAATCACGCATGAAATCATGGTGGATAGATCGGTTGCAAGAAGGAAAAATAGAGTCTGTTCAGTAGATTAATTTAACTATTTAGCAGGAACGAAAAGGCCAAATTGGATCAAGGCAGCAGCCACGCAACCTTGTCACGCACCAGATGCAAATTTCTATCAGAATACATGCACCATGTTACACGGTGAACAACGCGTCAACGTCGATTAATCATGGTCTTGTGGATCAGCGAAGTCCGCGTTTGCATCAGCGTTGGCCGGATGCTCGAGGTCCTGCGACTCGTTCACCACCAACGTCATGCTCGGGGGATTCGTCGACTCCATCCACCGTGCATCTCCGTCCGCCATGTCGTCTCCCAACCTGTTGCATCATACTCGTTCGCCGCGCCACTTGCTGCCACGTCGACTCCCTCTAAACAAAAATCCGGCGACTTTGCCGCACGACTCCGTTGACATCAGCTACACACCAGCCATGTTGACTTTGCGTCCACCACGTTGACTACGCTGGAGGGCTCACTTCCGCCATCGGCTCCGACAACCTGTTGTAGTCTTCGACTACGGCAACCTGCTACAATTTTCGGTTGTGACAACATACTACCACCATCAGCTTCGACGACCCGATGCCGCGTTGACTCTGGTCCGCCGCATCGGCTCACGAACGTCGTGTCGAGTCCATCAACCACCTCGATGCTACACTCGGGGGCTCCTTCGACTTCGGTGTCCCGCTTCAGTCATCGACTCCATCAACCCGATGCGGTCTTCGACTCCGGAGACCCGTTGCGATCTTCAGCAATAGCGACTCGGGGGCTCCTTCGACTCCACTGACCTACTGAGTCTTCGACTCCATCATGCGACCTGCTACGGTCTTCGGCTGCGGCGACGCGCTGCGGTCTTCGACTCCGCCGACCTGCTGTGTCTTCGACTCCGCCACGAGGGCCATTACCGCCTTCGGCATTGGTGACCCCGTGCGGTCTTCGACTCCGGAGACCCGATGCGATCGTCAGCTCCAGCGACTCGGGGGCTCTGATACATTGCAAATGTATCTATAATTTTTGATGTTCCATGCTTGGTTTTATCTACTTTCTTGTGTTTTGTTCCAACTTTGGAGTACTTTCTATACACTTTCTTGGACTAACCTATTAACAAGAGCCACAGTGCCATTTGCCTGTTTTCTGCTGTTTTTGGTTCCAGGAAAGTCAGAAAATCAATATTCTCGGAATTGGACCGGACAAAAGCCAAAGTTGATATTTTCCCGAAAGACTCACGGAGCCAGAAGGAGAGTCGGAGAGGGGCCACAGGGTGGCCACACCACCCCATGGCGCGGGTCTCCCTAGGCCACGCTAGGGCATGGTGTGGCCCCCCGGCCGCCCACCAACCTTGCCCTCTGGCCTATAAGAAGCCTCCCGAGGCATAAACCCTAGATCGTCAATCAGAAATCCACGAAAAGTTCCGTTGCGCCGCCGCCACCGAAGGGGAGATTCGGGGGACAGAATGTCTCTATTCCGGCACCCTGCCAGGACGGGGAATTGCCCCTGGAGCCATCTCCATCGATCTCCACCACTATCTCCATCACCATTGCTGATTCCCATGATGAGGAGGGAGTAGTTCTCTCTCGAGGCTAAGGGTTCTACCGGTAGCTATGTGTTCATCTCTCTCTATGCGTGATCATATTGTGACCATGAGCTTTGTAATCTGGTAGATCTACCTTGCTACTGACATGCTTTAATGAATCTCTGCTCTCCCCATGTGTGTGAAAGTGACAGCGTGCTCACCATGGTGGCACTTAGGCTAGAGATTACAAATACTTGTTATGAGTTATATTTGGAGTTAGATATATTTATGAAATTGTGGTGTTTGTTGGACTCCTCTAGTACTCAAGGTGACAGTGTGGGGTTTTCTAGATGGGAAAGGCTTACTTTGAGGTGTGTTGTTATAGCCCTACCGTTGATTAGAGTGTCCAACCGGAGAGTAGTTAAGAGTAGTATCATAAAGAGAGGATATATTTATGGGAGAGTGTTCACTAGTGAAAGTATGATCCCTAGGCCTTGTTTCTAAGCATTGATACTTCGTTTGCTACTAGCTATGTCACACGTTTGCTTGCTTCCTCATACATTGCAAATGTATCTATAATTTTTGATGTTCCAAGCTTGGTTTTATCCACTTTCTTGTGTTTTGTTCCAACTTTGGAGTACTTTTCATATGATTTCTTGGACTAACCTATTAACAAGAGCCACAGTGCCAGCTGCCTGTTTTCTGTTGTTTCCAGGAAAATCAAAAATGAATATTCTCGGAATTGGACGAGACAAAAGCCAAAGTGCCTATTTTTCCGGAAGGGATCAAGTGCCAGAATACGAGACGGAGAAGGGCCAGGGAGCCACCACACCACCTGGCCGCGCGGCCAGGCCTGGCCCGCGCCAGGGGGTGGTGTGGCCGCTCTCGGCACCCCCTCGGCCTCTCCTTCCGCCTATAAGTTGCCCTCAGGACAAAAACCCTAAGAGCCGATCAAAAAATCCACGAAAGAGTCTGTAGCCGCCGTCATCTCCATCCCTAGATCGGGAGGGATATGAAGCTCTTCCCGGTACCCTGTCGGAGAGGGGAATTCACCCTGGAGGCCTTCTTCATCACCATGCAAGCCTCCGGTGTGATGCGTGAATAGTTCATCCTTGGACTACGGGTCCATGTAGTAGCTAGATGGCTGGTTTCTCCTCCTTTGTGCTTTCATGTTTAGATCTTGTGAGCTCCGTTCATGATCAAGATCATCTATTTGTAATCATACATGTTGTGTTTGCAGGGATCCGATGGATATTGAGATGCTATGTCAGATTGATTATTGATTCTATCATGTCTTTGTTATTTGAGATCTTGCATGCTTTCCGTTGTTAGTAGCTATCTTGGCCAAGTAGATCCTAGCAACTCCAAGAGTTAGTATTTATGCTCGATAGTGGGTTCATGCCTCTGGTAATCTGGGGAAGTGACAGAAATCTCTAAGGTACTAGATGTGCTGTTGCTACTAGGGAGAAAACAACAATCCTTTGTTCATAGAACAATCATATTGTTTATTTTACACGCAGTTCGTAAAGCAATAATCTGCTGCTTGCAACTTAATACTGGAGGGGGTTCGGATGATAACCTGAAGGTGGATTATTAGTCATAGATGCAGTTGGATGGCGGTCTATGCATTATGTTGTAATACCCAATCAAGTCTCAGAGGAGTCAAGATGATTAGTATATGCATGTATTGCTTTCTCGGTGTTTGTCAATTGCCCCGCTGTAATTTGTTCACCCAGCATGTTATCTATCTAAGGAGAGCCACCTCTAATGAACTATGGATCCCGGTCCTTTTCTTTACATACAATCTACAATATTTTACTACTTTGTGTTTACTTTCTGTAAACTTTTACTTCTTTCCATTTGATACGTTTAATCCTTTGTTTTCCGCAAAACACGGTGAGATTGACAACCTCATCGCAAGGTGGGGACAAAGTTCTGTGGTTGTGTTGTGCAGGTCTCCATGTTGCTACTAGCACCGGTAGTGCGCCCTGATACGTCCAAAACGTATCTACTTTCCCGAACACTTTTGCTATTGTTTCTCCTCTATACTTGTGTGATTTGGATGCAACTAATGCGAACTGATGCTATTTTCAGCAGAATTGCCTTAGTGTCTACTTTTTGTGCAGAAAATCAACTATCAGGAAAAATCCCGGAAAATATGCCAAAAATCCTATTTCACCCGAAGACTCCAAGAGCCAGAATACGAGACGAAGAAGAGCCCTGGGGTGGCCACACCACCTGGTGGCGCGGGTTAGGCCAGGCCGCGCCAGGGGGTGGTGTGGGCCCCCTAGGCACCCCCTCGGCCTCTCTCTTCGCTTATAAGGAGCCTTCTACCCTAAAAACTTTGGGGGGTTCGACATTTTTTCAAAAGGAGTTCCACTCTGCCGCCACCACCAGATTCCACGAAACAGCACCAGAAAGTCCGTTCTAGCACCCTGCCGGGATGGGGAATTGGAGGAGATCATCGCTATAATTATCACCATCGCTTCTCCATCGACCATCCATGTTTCCCCCATCTATGAGTGAGTAATCCCCCGATGTAGGCTATGGGGATGGTAGGGATTGGATGAGATCGTTTATGTAATGGCATCAAATTGTTAGGGCATGGTGCCTAGTATCTTTTATTAGTGCTTTATGACTTTGTTGCGACTTGTTGTGCTTAATGCTTGTCACTAGGGCCCGAGTGCCATGATTTCAGATCTGAACTTATTATTGATTCATTACGATAGTATTGTTTCTGGTCTTATCTACAAGTTGTATACACACGTCGTTGTCTGGAACCTATGGCCCCGAAGTGACAGAAATCGGGATAACCGGAAGGGAAAGTCTTTGATGTGAGGATCACATGTGTTCACGGAGTGTTAATGCTTTGCTCCGGTGCTCTATTAAAAGGAGCACCTTAATTGCCAGTAGTTCCCTAGAGGCCCCGCTGCAAACGGGCTGGCAGGACAAAAGATGTTGTGCAAGTTCTCATTGTGAGCACGTATGACTATATATGGAACACATGCCTAGGATTGTCTAGTACTTGGGTGCTTTATCTTATTTATCTGCAATTGCCCTATGTTCTGATTGCTATGTGAATTGTCTTGTCCATGCAACGCCCGTCCATCCATCCCTATGCCTACCGCACTCGAATCCCATTGTTTACTGCTTTTGTTACTACTGTCCTTGCTTTACTACTGCTGCTACTTTACTATTCCTACTACAAAACTGTTGCTACTGATAAACTGCTGTGAGCAAGATTGTTTCCAGTACAGCTGAATTGACAACTCAGTTGTTAAGGCTGATAAATATTCTTTGGCTCCCCTTGTGTCGAATCAATAAATTGGGTTTCACTTCCCTAGAAAATATTGCGATACACCCCCTATACTTGTGGGTCATCAAGACTATTTTCTGGCGCCGTTGCCGGGGAGCAAAGCTTTATTTATCAAGTTCACTTGGATTCTCTATTGTTCGCTGCTACTCATCCATCATGGGTAAGTCTCGTGATGGCAAGGTTCCTATTTTACCATCGACTACAAGAAGAGGTACGGTTCTGAACACCTCTAATGCTCTTGATTCACCGTCTGTTTTGAGTAAGTCCTTACACCACCACATACACATGCTACACACACTGCTACTATTGTTGAATCTGAAACTTCTGATACTTATGATGCTGCTTCTACTATGCTTGATAAAAGTGGTTCATTAGGTCCTTTCCTAGATGCTACGATTGCTAGAACTATAGCTGGAAATACCGAAACTCCTAATGAAGGCACTGCCACACCTGTTAGCTAACCTGAGTTTAGTAGGAGATATGATTCTGAAGAAGATTATGTTGAGATGACTGATGAGTTTATTGAAGAATGTAGGAACACCCATGATAGGAGCGCTTCTAAGAGTCTCCTTGAGAGGCGTACTATTAGACCCAAATTATCTCTTGATACTAAGTTTGCTCCTTCTCCCATAAACATTATAGATGAAGATTATGATTTCTCTCTCGATCTATCTTACATAGCTATTGTCGAGAAAGAACCTTTTTGTGGGACTAAGAATGAAAGTGCGGTAGCACATATGAATGAACTTTCTACTATGAGTGGCTTGTTTTCTGATGATATTAAGATGCATACTTATTTTGTTACTAAGATTTTTCCTTTTTCACTGAAAGGAGAAGCTAAAACGTGGTTTAGTAATTTACCTCCTGGATCTATTGATAGCCCCGAGTGCTTGATTAGTACTTTCCTGCAGAAATATTTTCCTCCCAGTGCTAGACATGCTATTTTGCAGGAACTTTTTGATTTTAAATAGGGAGAAAAAGAGGTATTGCCCAAATCTTGGGCAAGGTTTTGTGCTTTGATTCATGCACAGGCTAGAAGTCCTTTACCTAAGAATGAGCTTCTTGATATATTTTATAATGGACTAACCGAGGAATCTAGGATATACCTAGATAGTTGTGCTGATTGTGTTTTCAGGAATAGGACTGCAAAGGAAGTTGAGGAATTAATGGCTAAAATAAGCAAGAATTATGAAGACTGGACTCCTCCTAAACAAGCTATACATGAAGTAATTGTACCTGAACCATCTATTCCTGTGCCTATTCCAACATCAAAGAAGAGAGGAGTTATTGAATTAAATGATGAAGTGATAAAGGAAGCTAGGAAATGTCTTAAGGAGTAGGGAATTAAAGCTGTAGATGTCAAGAATTTACCTCCTATAGAAGAATTATGTAAGCCTATTCCCTACTCATCCACTATTGAGGTACACTCTCTCCAACACTTTGATGAAGGTGATATCCCTTAGTTGAAACCTCCTGATCAATGCTTAGAAGAATTTGATATCTTTATTGTTAAGCAAGATAACTTTAATAAAAGGGTGCAAAATCATCTTATGGAAAACACTAGAGCTATTGTTGAGTTGAAAGATATTGTGGAAAGAACCTCCAATGATGTTAAAATGATTGTTAAACACTTTCAAATGGTTCAAACTCAAATAGATCAACTCGTTAAAGTGCAAAACGACTTGCTAGTTAATGCTGATAAAGAAAAACATGCTTATGAGATTAGAACTAGAAGTGGTGCTGCTACCCAGGATCCTCTATATCCTGAGGGGCATCCCAAAAGAACTGAGCAAGATTCTCAACAAGCTGTAAATAGTTGTTATACTCGTAAGAAAAGGAAAAAGAAACATAAAACTGTTGTAGAACCCTCTGAACCTGCTATAGATCCTAATAGTATATCTATCTCTGATGCTGAAACTGAAAGTGGTAATGAAGAAAATGAAGTTCCTAATGAAGAAAAAGTTGAAGAAGAACCTAAAAACCACACTAAGACTACTAAATACACCAAAGAAGATTTTATTGCTAAGAAACATGGTAGTGAAAGAGAACCTTGGGTCCAAAAACCTATGCCTTTCCCTGATAAGAAACACAAGTCAAAGGAAGATGAACACTACAATAAGTTTTGTGTGTGGATGAAGCCTTTCTTCTTGCAAATTCCTTTGACTGATGCTATTAAATTGCCTCCTTACTCAAAGTATATGAAGGACATTGTCTCGAATAAAAGGAAGATCCCTAATGAAGAAATTTCTACTTTGCTTGCTAATTATTCCTTCAATGGTAAGGTTCCTAAGAAACTTGGAGACCGAGGGATTCCAACTATCCCTTGGTCTATTAAGAACAGTTATGTTAGAACTGCTTTGTGTGATTTGGGAGCTGGAGTTAGTGTTATGCCTTTCTCTCTCTATAAGAGGCTTCAACTTGAAAAATTGATACCAACTGATATATCTTTGCAAATGGCTGATAAATCTACCACTATTCCTGTGGGTATATGTGAGAATGTACCTGTTCAGGTGGCTCATAATTGCTTGATATTAACTGATTTTGTTGTGCTTGAAATGCCTGAAGATGATAATATGTCTATTATTCTTGGGAGACCTTTTCTTAATACTGCAGGAGCTGTTATTAATTGTAATCAAGGAAAGGTGACCTTCAATGTTAATGACAATGAGCATACTGTCTATTTCCCCAAGAAGATTGAAAGGACTTATGGCTTGAATTCAATTGAACATGTTGAAGGCATTCAAGTTGGAGAAATATATTGTCCCATACCAAAAGAAAAATTTGAAACTATTATGATTGGGACCATTGCTATCAAGGTTAAGGTAACATAAACATTAGTGGAGTACAAAGTTTTGTATCATATGCAATTGTTTTGGTAGCAAGACTTGATCAACCTTGCTAACAAAAGGATTCCATTGAACAAAACAATGTTTTCATTATGATTATTTTTGTTATTTATTTCTTTTGCATTTTAGTTTTTGCTTTCGTTTAGTTTTCTTTGTGTTGTTAGTTGCTTGTATGCTAGAACTTATGTAGTTCTAGCCTTGTTTTGTCCTTGCATCATGTTTCCAAAAGAAAAAAATATGTCTGTCAGAAAAATCATTCTTCTATTTCTGAATAATGCCCAAAAATAAAGTGTCTCGAAAAATTCCAGAAAATTCATATTAAATTTTTACGTGAAAAAAGGGGCAGAGGAGTACCTAGTAGGTACCAGGGGGCCCACTAGGCAGGCACACCATGTGGTGGCGCGGCCAGCCCTGGGTGGCGCCATGCCCAGGTGTGGGCCACCCTGGCCCCCCACTACTTCTCTCCCCTGCCACTTTCTTCTCTCTCCCGAGTAAGCTCCGGTTCATAGCTCAAAATCGCGTTCTCTGTGCTGGCTCTCGATTTCTTCGATCTCCTTGCTCAACCCATCTTTCTTGCTGAAATTTGGAGCAATTGTTCCTTGGTATGTGACTCCTCCCTTTGTCCAAGTAGATTTGTGTTTAGTGGGTTTTATGTTGAGTATTTTGTTGTTGTAGGTGACTGGTTATGAGATCTTCTAAGCTTGTTGATGCTTAGAGATATAGTTTTGATGCATGTTTAGGCCTCTTGCAAGTCCCTATGAGTAGAATCCTTCATCATATTTACTTTGCAATCGCTTGTTTAATAGGTGTTTAAATTTCAGAATAGCAAGCATGAACAACCATACTTTCGGAGAGATATTTGAGAGTGATGCACCTAGGAGGTCGAGGCCCTCAAGAACATCCTCTCAAGCTAGGCCATCATACAATGAAGATCTCATTGCAACACGCATTGGCAGTGAAAGGGATGATGGAGACGCTCACCCATCTTCTTTTCCTTGTTATACTTTCTTGCAAGCTGTAGGTATTCTTGATGATTTCTTCCTACTGATTGAGAGGGTTGGCTTGACCTCTTATATGCAAGATGAGAGTGCACAATACGCTATGCTCACCAAAACTTTTGTTGAGAGCTTCTCATTTACTAACACATCCTATCAATCTACTGTCTCTTTTAAAATCTATGATATGCCCTTCACCATGCCTTTGGAGAGATTTTGTAGTATTGTAGGTGTGCGTATGACAGGGACCGTGAAGAAAATTCAAGGGCGACCCGCTGATTTGTTGGAGCTTTACCGAGGGGTGACCACTGATGATGACCGCGTGGCACAGCGCGGAAAGATAAGAAATATCCAACTCCCTGCTCTTAGATACTTTGCATACTATCTTGCCACTAGTGTATTGGGTAGGGAGAACACTAGTAATATCTCCAATTATCACTTAGCTTTCCTTGCTGCTCTTGGCTCGCTTATTGCTCGTCGCCTAGCTGCTAGGGGGCCTATCTATGGGGGCATCATTGCCTCGTGTGTAGTCAATGCGTTAGGTCTTTCAGTGGATCCCGATGATGCTATGCTAGCACCACATAGGCTCGACCTTGTTGCCATGAAAACTCATCACTTTGTCACTGCTACCTCTGATTTGAACAATCTAGTATATAGGATTCTTTTTACTAACGGGGATGAAAGGGAGATCCTTTTGCCACAGCCTGCTTTGTTTAGTGTTGACAAGAGACCATGGTCGCGCTCCAAGGAGAAGGTGGACGAGCAGCTTCGCTTGTTGGGTTTCCACGAGCAGCACCAGGAGGATGTGCCCTCCTATGATTACTCCACACATTACGGAGGGGCGTACTCGAGCTCGCACCAGGACGAGGGTACCTCCTCGTCATACCACGATGACACTTCATCCTGGCCGGCTTGGGGTTGATTCCCACTTAGGCCAAAAGCCTAAGCTTGGGGGGAGGTACGCCGACACCGCACTCATCTCCATATCATGTTGCGTCGGTACTTTGTATATTCATGTTTTCGTTCTCTTTTTAGTTTTCGTTCTTCTTTGCTTTTTCTTTCTAAAAACACAAAAAGACCAAAAATATTTTTGTTGTTTCTCTTTGGTTTCCTTCTTCTTTTTGCCTTGGTTTGCTTTTCCCTTTTTGCTTTGTTTGAACTTTTCGAAAAACCCAAAAAGATTTTGCTTTGCTTGTTTTTCTCTTTTTGTTCTTATTTAAAAATCGAAAACACCAAAAATATTTGTCGTTCTTCTTTGGTTTTTGCAAGTTTGCTACAGGGTTCGGAAGTTCTCAGTGGATTATTGGTTTCATATTATTATTCAAGCCACACAAGTGAAGAGAAATTATGAGGATTAATGACAACTTGAGGCATGGTAAGAGGCTGATAACGAACTCTATTTGTCTTCATTTTTGTACATATACTCATCATTGTGAGCTTGCTTAGTCCGTTCATGAAGAGTGTATGTTTTCTTTCGATGCTTAATAGTTTTTTCTTTCTTATGATTAGCTCCAGCTCGCTAATAGTTTGTAGCATGTCTCATGAATGTTTGCTTGCATTACTCTATTCATAAATTGGTATGACACCGTGGTATCCTCCTCTGAATGTTTCATTTGATTGACTTGGCAGATGCTCACGCATGCTCATGACTGTAATAATCAGTTAAGCCTTGATGAATTATTTTGCCTTGAGGATCTTGAATCACTTTCATGCCATGAGTAGTCTTGTTTTGTTGCAAGCATGATAATGATAGCTATTGCTCTCTCGTTTGTCGCTCCCTTACTATTGCTAGCCTTCACTTCCACTGAGTGTTTTACTCATGTTTCCAACTCCCTAAACCAAATATTTCCAAAGTGTCCACCATACCTACCTATTAGCATCATTTGCTACTTCCGTGCATATTCAATATGCCTTGTTTTCTTCCAAATAAAATGTTTGCTTGTTATGAGAAAGTTAGTTAGTAAAGCTCTCACGAACTTGATGGCACACTTTATTTCCTGCACTTAATAAACCTGAACCATTGTGAACTCTCCATGAAAGTTATATGCTTGCAAATTATAGGATGGGGATTAGCAGAACCATGTTGTCACGGGGAACGCTTTCAACACTTGTAAATATATACCCAGTTGATACCTTGCTCTTTTGTTTGCGGATGTCGTCGGTGTGAAATAAAAGGGGAGCTTGTAAGTCCATGGAGTTATGTATGTGTGTTAGAGAGACGCCTGGGCCGCTGGTCTAATCCATGCTGACATGGTGGAAACCTACAACGTAACCATAATGATATCTATGAAGCATTCTTCTTATAAAAAAGAGAGAGATAGCTATTGAGAAAAAGAAAAGAAAAAAAAGAGTTTTATGAAAAGAGGAAAGAGAGAAAAAAGCACCATTTTCCCATGGTAAATAAGACGATTTTTGAGATACTCATTGTCTGCTTGCCTTGTCATTTTGATATGGGGATTCTTCCATATCATCGGGCAAGGGGTACCCCGTTGGCGGTTCTCAATGATACGCATATACTTACGATGACAAGAACTTATCGGTAACTAAAGTTGAGTAGCATGAGGAGCGGCCCTCGTACTCGAGGGACTTGGGATTTCCAGTTTATAGTCTGTCAAGCATATAACTCAGATTGGACCTCACTTTCACCTTAACACATTAAAGATGCTTATGATAGGGGCAATGAGAGCTCAAAGCTAACAAGTACCATACTTTCAGCATTTGGAAGCCTTTCAAAATTATTCAAAACCTTTTTCTTCTACTTGTTGAGTCTCCATATATTCTTTGAGCACCTTCTTGAGAGCATAGTTGTCATTCTTTGTGTTTGTTCCATTACTTGATTATTTGTGTTATGACTTTGATGCTTGTATCTTTGATATCTTTACGTCTAGTCATCACTTGAACTTCAGAGGTGCCTTGGCATTCATAATCAAAGGCAAGCGAGATACCGCTCTATCATACCTTTTTATGAGCATTGTAATGTTACTTATGTTCGTGCTTCATGCAACTTATTATTCTTGAGTTGGAATCTCTTCATAGCTTGCAAAGACTATTAAGTAGACTCAGTTGCATACTCTTTATTATGAATTGTCTAAGTAGTTGATCACATTGCTGAGAATATTTACATAATATGAAGCAAATGTGTTCGTGAAAGTTCTTTTATCGCACTCAGTTTTCAACTGAATTGCTTGAGGACAAGCACTAAGCTAAGCTTGGGAGAGTTGATACGTCCAAAACGTATCTACTTTACCGAACACTTTTGCTATTTTTCTCCTCTATACTTGTGTGATTTGGATGCAACTAATGCGAACTAATGCTGTTCTCAGCAGAATTGCCTTGGTGTCAACTTTTTGTGCAGAAAATCAACTATCAGGAAAAATCCCAGAAAATATGCCAAAAATCCTATTTCACCCAAAGACTCTAGGAGCCAGAATACGAGACGGAGAAGAGCCCTGGGGTGGCCACACCACCTGGTGGCGCGGGCCAGGCCAGCCCGCGCCAGGGGGTGGTGTGGGCCCCAGGCACCCCCTCGGCCTCTCTCTTCACCTATAAGGAGCCTTCTGACCTAAAAACTTCGGGGGGTTCGACGTTTTTCCAGAAGGAGTTCCGCTCCGCCACCACCACCAGATTCCACGAAACAACACCAGAAACTCCGTTCTGGCACCCTGCCGGGACGGGGAATTGGAGGAGATCATCGCTAGCATCATCACCATCGCTTCTCCATCGACCATCCATGTTTCCCCCATCTATGAGTGAGTAATCCCCTGTTGTAGGCTATGGGGATGGTAGGGATTGGATGAGATCGTTCATGTAATGGCATAAGATTGTTAGGGCATGGTGCCTAGTATCTTTTATTAGTGCTTTATGACTTTGTTGCGACTTATTGTGCTTAATGCTTGTCACTAGGGCCCGAGTGCCATGATTTCAGATCTGAACTTATTATTGATTCATTATGATAGTATTGTTTCTGGTCTTATCTACAAGTTGTATACACACATCGTTGTCCGGAACCTATGGCCCCGAAGTGACAAATCGGGATAACCGGAAGGGAAAGGCTTTGATGTGAGGATCACATGTGTTCACGGAGTGTTAATGCTTTGCTCCGGTGCTCTATTAAAAGGAGCACCTTAATTGTCAGTAGTTCCCTAGAGGCCCCGCTGCAAACGGGCTGGCAGGACAAAAGATGTTGTGCAAGTTCTCATTGCGAGCACGTATGACTATATATGGAACACATGCCTAGGATTGTCTAGTACTTGGGTACTTTATCTTATTTATCTACAATTGCCCTATGTTCTGATTGCTATGTGAATTGTCTTGTCCATGCAACGCCCGTCCATCCATCCCTATGCCTACCGCACTCGAATCCCACCGTTACTGCTTTTGTTACTACTGTCTTTGCTTTGCTACTGCTGTTACTTTACTATTCCTACTACAAAACTGTTGCTACTGATAAACTGCTGTGAGCAGAAGGTGTATCGCAGTATTTTCGATAAGTAAGAGTGTCGAACCCAACGAGGAGCAGAAGGTGCTGGCTAGTGGTATGGATTAGGAATTCTCTACAAATACTTAGCAAACGGATTTTTAGGGGTTTTCGATAAAGCAAGTAAACAAAGTACGAGTAAATAAAAGATAGTAGGAATAAATGCAACAAGTGGCCCAATCCTTTATGTAGCAAAGGACAAGCCGGTTGTATTTCTATAGATGACCAAACGTTCTCGAGGACACATGGGAAGAATGTCAAGTGCTTTCGCTTCATATAGTCGATTAATCTTCTCTAGCTTGCTAAGTGTTGTGTGGGTGAACATGTGCTAATGTACCGTCCCATCTAAGACTTAATACATACTTGTGATTAAACCCCCTTGCAAACATCCGTAAGTACAAGAAAGTAATTAAGGTAAAAACCTAACCACAACTTTAAACTCTAAGACCCTTATGTCCCTTGTGCAATGGTTTCCTAACGGGGGTTCAGGTTTCTGTCACTTCGGCAACCCCTACGATTAGTAGCCAAATATACAATGCATTCCCCTAGGCCCATATAGGTGAAGTGTCATGTAGTCGACGTTCACATGACACCACTAGAAGAAGTACACCACAACTTAAATAACAATCTATTGAATCTTTCTCAACGCAACTCCACTAGTAACAACAAGACTTCTCCCATGTCCTCAAGAACAAAACGAACTACTCACAAGACATCATACAGATCATGATCAGAGATGGAATAATGATGTATAACAATCTGAACATAAATAATAATTCAATGGTTCACTCAATAGCATCAACTACAAAGACTAATCAACACCGGGAAAGTTTCCCCTATGAACTATAGCAAGATTCAACGCAATTGTTACAGGAATATGGAGATGGTGATGAGGGTGCTGATGGTGATGATGGTGGTGATGATGATGATGATCCCGATGAAGTCCAACTTGATGGTGGTGTTGATGGCGACGATCTCCCCTCTCCGGGAAGGAATTCCCCCGGCAGAAATCTGTCTGCTGGAGAGATCTTTCTCTCTCGGTGTTTTCCGCCCCGCAGAGGCAGCGGAATCTTTCTGTGGTCGCTCCCCGAGTCTTAGGGTTTTGGGAGGAAGATATACGCAAGAGGGGAGAGGCTGGAGTGGGCCAGGGTGGCCACACCACTCCCTGGCGTGGCCTAGGCCTGCCCGCGCCATGGGGTGGTGTGGGCCCCCTGTGGCCCACCTCCACTCCATCTTCTGGCATCTTGAGTCTTCTGGAAAAATAGAATTTTCCGTATATTTTCCCGGATTTTCTGATCTTCACGAATTTTGCCTCCAAACAGCACCTTTTCCATCAGAATCCTGACTGCAGCGGTCCATGCTCCAAAAGTCATCAACCATGCAAAAACAGATGAAATAACATAAGTATCACCTCTCAATACGAAATATATCAATGAACAATAGTGAATTAATACATAGAATAGTGATGCAAAATGGACGTATCAACTCCCCCCAAGCTTAGACTTTGCTTGTCCCCAAGCGAAACTGAGCTCAATAAACATGACCTCGAGTTTGTGGAGTGAAGAGTCGATAAAAGAATACGGACAAGAAGCATCACATTCATCAAATACATAGATCATAATAGAAGACAACTCACTATTATACAACTCAACTTGCAATGAGTAAAGGAAACACAATAAAGATACATAAAGTGAATCATAATTGGTAATGGCAAACTTAGCTCTTGGTCGAAGAATAGTTGATAATTTGCTGGAGTTCACAAATAGCTGGTTTTTCAACGAAAGCTTTCAAAGTAGTAAACATCAAGATAAGAGCAATGTGCAAAACAAGGAACATAAGAAACATGAATGCATAAATCATCGTATGAATGGATGAAACACATCAACTCAAAATACTTGCCGAGATAGAAGGGAATAGGTTTACTGACTCAACTACAAAGTAAAAGAAAGGGCCCTTCAAAGAGGGAAGCAGGGATTACAAGTCTCATAAAGAGCTCCCAAAAATTATGATACTTACTAGCTTTCAGCTCTCATTGCCCCTATCATAGGCATCTTTAGGTGATTAAGGTTAAAGTGACACAACTAAGAGGATATGCTTGACAAGCTATAAGTTGAAATCTCATGCCCCTTACTTATGCGTACCAATTCTCATGCTACTCAACTTCAGTCACGAGCAAGCTCTTGTCATTGTAAATACATGCGTATCATCGAGAACCGCCAACGGGGTACCCCGCACATGACACAGGAGCTATCCCATAATCAAAATGACAAGGCAAACAGACAGTGAGCATCTCAGCAATCTTTTTATTTGCTATTTGCATAGGTTTTTATTGAGGATGCTTCATAGAATGCTCACTATAGTTATGCTGCAAGTTTCCACCATGATTAGGCATGGCTTAGGCTAGCGGCCCAGGCGTTTCTCTAACACACATATAAACTCCATGATCTTACAAGTTCCACTTTTATTTCACACCGCCGGGATCCATAAGCAAAAGAACATGATATCAACTAGGTATAAGTATCAATGAAGTGTTGAAAGCGGTCCCCATGATACATGGTTCGGCTAACTTCAACTCATAAAGCGCAAGCATATACGCAACAAAGAAGGACCCAATGGTTCAAGTTTATTAAATGCCAGAAAGTAAAGTGTTCCATCAAGTTCGTGAGAGCTTTAATCACTAAATTTCACATAACAAGTTTAATTTGGGAGGTAGATAAAACAAGAATTTACTTGGAATAGCAATAATGCTACTAGGTAGGTATGGTGGACACAAATGGCAAAGGTTTTGGTTTAAAGGAGGTGGATGCACGAGAAGAATACCCTCTCAGTACAGGTTTTTGGCTAGCAAGGCTGGGTAGCAAGTATAAGAGTTGAAGGAAACAAACAAACATACAAATGATAAAGACAAACATGCATTCTTCCTTGGAAGCACAAATGATCTTAACTAGAGAAAACTAGACTTATGAGCAAATCAAGAAAGAAAGATGATGAAATTATTTTCCTCTAGAGTACTTCTATCTTTTTATTTTCAACTCTCAAAAAGGGTGTTGCTACTGACCGAGCCAGGTTTGCCAAAACCAACTGAATTAACTCAATGATCCCAAAGTGCTACCAATACTAACAACAAGATCAATCATATAACCAGGAATTGAAAACTATCATAAGCTATGCAAAAGAGTGAATGATAGAACTTCTCATTAATATTCCATAACAGAAACTCACACCAAGGGATACAAATCTAACGAGAGAGGGGACACTTCCATAATGCAAACCATACTACAAAATAACTCCTCTATTCATGATATGACTCTACTAATAAGGTAAAAAGATAGAAGATAGTGATATGATACCGCGACACTCCCCCAAGCTTGGAACAAACCAAGGGGATGCCAAACCTGATGACGAATTACTCCTTAGGTGGTGGTATCTTCTCGTCTTCGTCCGTCTTCTAGGGTAAAGGCTTCCCATCAACAAAGGACATCGTGGTTTCCAACATCCTGAAACTTGCAGCAGCACTTATGCGTTTAAATCTAGCCTCATACTCACAGTTTTGATTTTGAACGTCATAGAACTGTGCTTGCAGTTCGTTGGTTGTTTGGCGGAGTGAAAAGACTTCATCTTTGAGTTCAGAAGTCTCCTTTTGGTGCTCGGCGATGAGTTCGAAACAAATCTTGTGGATGATGTCCACTTCGTGCTCCGCCATCTTCCTGTACCTAAAGACTTCTTGCTCCAATGCTTCCATCCTGTCCTCCAGATTTCCTTCACCTTTAGGGCCTTGAACCTCCTTAATCCGGACCTCCCCACCTTCGAGCAATAACTCCTTGGGATGAATCTTCAATTCTCTCATATATGGGTTGATGATATCTTCTAAGGGATCTCCCTTGGATGTTCCAGGGGAAGACATTGTGGCTCCAAATCTGAGATTACACCTGGCAGAAACAGATCGAAACAAAAATACAACGAAAACACAATATACGAGCCTCGGAAGATCCAGGGGGTTATATATTACGAAGTTTCATATCAAAAGGAAGGTACTGGGAGAAAACGGGTCAGAGATGGAGTCCTCGGTGGCCTCACCACCTAGTGGCGCGGCCAGGGTTGGGCCCGTGCCATGGGGTGGTGTGGGCCACCCTGGCTCCAGTTCCGTCCCTTTTTCGCTTCATAGCTTTCCTTATTGACTGAAAACTGCAAAAATATAGTTGGATTGTATTTTCACGGAACTTTTCTTACCAGAACTGTTACCTAGTTGGAAACGGGCTCTGCAGGTCTTTGAATTTGGTCCTCAATGAATTTCTCTGGAGTTATAACTTGAAAGACATCAACATCTTCATTGTAAGAATCTCCAGCAATATAGTGTTTGAGTTGCTGTCCATTCACTACTTGTGTAGTATTATCTTTTAGAGAAGAAATTTTTATTGCTCCTAAACGGTATACTTCTTCAATGATGAAAGGTCCTTCCCATTTTGATAGTAGCTTACCTGCAAAAAATCTGAAACGAGACCTATACAATAGAACTTTCTCACCAACATGAAATTATCTCTTAAGTATTCGCTTGTCATGCCATCTTTTAACTTTTTCTTTAAAGAGCCTAGCATTCTCATAGGATTGACTCCTCCATTCATCTAAAGAGCTTAAGTCAAAAAGTCTTTTCTCACCAGCTAGCTTACAATCTCTATTTAGTTCTTTCACTGCCCAGTAAGCTTTGTGTTCTAATTCTAAGGGTAACTGGCAAGCTTTCCCATAAACCATTTTATAAGGAGACATTCCCATGGGATTCTTATAAGCAGTTCTATAAGCCCATAAAGCATCATTCAACTTCTTAGCCCAGTTTTTTCTAGACCTATTAATAGTCTTTTTTAAGATAGATTTAATTTCTCTATTTGATAACTCTACTTGCCCGCTAGTTTGGGGGTGATAAGCTGAAGCAATCCTATGATTAACATCATACTTAGCGAGGGTCTTCCTAAAACCGCCATGAATGAAATGAGAACCCCCATCAGTCATGAGATACCTAGGCACTCCAAACCTAGGAAAGATAACATCCTTAAGCATTTTTAGAGAGGTTTCTCCGTCAGCACTTTTCGTAGGAATGGCTTCTACCCACTTAGTAACATAATCAACGGCAACAAGAATATGAGTGTAACCCTTCGAAGGAGGGAAAGGACCCATAAAGTCGAATCCCCAACAATCAAAAGGTTCAATTACTAGAGAGTAATTCATAGGCATTTCATTACGTCTAGAAATATTACCAACACGTTGACATTCATCACAAGATAAAACAAATTTTCTTGCATCTTTAAAAAGGGTAGGCCAGTAGAAACCTGATTGTAATACCTTTTGTGCAGTTCTATCTCCTGCATGATGTCCTCCATAGGCACTCCCGTGACATTTACGCAATATCTCTTTTTGTTCATACTCTGGAACACATCTTCGCATAATACCATCAACCCCTTCTTTGTATAAGTTTGGGTCATCCCAAAAATAATGCCTCAAATCATAAAAGAACTTTCTTCTTTGTTGAGCTGTAAAAGTTGGAGGCAAATACTTGGAGACAATAAAGTTAGCATAATCAGCATACCAAGGGCTTCCTCGCGAGTTCACCCCTACTGCGGCTAATTGCTCATTTGGAAAACTATCATTAACAGGCATAGGATCAAAAGAGATGTTTTCCAAGCGATATAAATTATTAGCTACATGATTTTCAGCACCCTTTCTATCTACTATATGTAGATCAAACTCTTGTAAAAGCAGTACCCATCTAATAAGCCTAGGCTTAGCGTCCTTCTTTGTCATAAGATATTTAATAGCAGCATGATCAATATGAATAGTTACTTTTGAGTCCACAATATAGGGCCTAAACTTATCACAAGCAAAGACAACAGCTAGAAATTCCTTTTCAGTAGTAGCATAATTCCTTTGAGCAGCGTCTAGAGTCTTACTAGCATAATGGATAACGTTCAGATTTTTATCAATACGTTGCCCAAGGACAGCACCTATAGCAAAATCACTAGCATCACACATTATTTCAAAGGGTAAACTCCAATCAGGTGGTTGAACAATAGGAGTTGTTGTTAAAGCCTTTTTAAGAGTTTCAAAATCTTCCTTAAAATCGTCATCAAAAACGAAGGGTATATCCTTTTGAAGAAGATTAGTAAGGGGTTTTGATATCCTAGAAAAGTCTTTAATAAACCTTCTATAGAAACCAGCATGACCAAGGATACTACGAATACCTTTTATGTCTCTTGGGCATGGCATCTTCTCAATTGCCTCAACCTTAGCTCTATCAACTTCTATTCCTCTTTCGGGAAAACTTTATGCCCAAGAACAATCCCTTCGTTAACCATGAAGTGGCATTTCTCCCAATTAAGAACAAGATTAGTTTCTTCACATCTCTGCAAAACTTTATCAAGGTTGTGTAGACAATTATCAAAAGAAGTTCCGTAGATAGAAAAGTCATCCATGAACACTTCTACAATTTCCTCACAAAAGCCATGAAAGATAGCAGACATGCAACTTTGGAAAGTAGCAGGAGCATTACATAAACCAAAAGGCATACGCCTATAAGCATAAGTTCCATAAGGGCAAGTAAAAGTAGTTTTTTCTTGATCTTGTTGTTTAACAGAAAATTTGAGAGAAACCAGAATAACCATCAAGAAAACAAAAATGGGTCTTTTTAGACAACCTTTCCAACATTTGATCAATAAAAGGAAGCGGGTAGTGATCTTTCTTAGTGACTTTATTGACTTTCCTAAAATCGATGCACATCCTATAGCCTACTACTATTCTTTGAGGAATAAGCTCATCGTTATCATTAGGGACAACGGTAATACCTCCCTTTTTAGGAACACAATGAACAGGACTAACCCATTCACTATCAGCAATAGGGTAAATAATACCAGCATCAAGGAGTTTCAATACCTCATTCCTTACCACTTCCTTCATCTTAGGATTTAAACGTCGTTGGTGCTCCACTACTGGCTTCGCATCTGGTTCTATGTTGATAGAATGCTGACATATAGTAGGTGAAATCCCTTTCAAATCATCCAGAGTATAGCCCATCGCTCCTCGGTGTTTCTTCAAAACTTCCAATAAACTTTCTTCTTCCTCCCCTGAAAGTTTAGCGCTAATAATAACAGAATATATCTTTTTATCATCAATAAAAGCATATTTAAGATCATTAGGGAGAGGTTTTAGATCGAAGACCGGGTCCTTTTTAGGTGGCAAAGTGGTACCCAAGTATTCTATGGGCAAGTCATGTTTAAGCAACCTGGGTTGACGACGGAGGATCTTGTCAATCTCATTCCTTTCATCCATGAAGATCTCACTTTCGTGATCTTCCATAAATTGCTGCAAAGCATTGTTAGGAGCAAGAGAGATAGAAGCAAGTTGTTCAACTCTAAAATCCTCATTAGGGGTTTCCTCTTCGCAAGGTTCTTTAGTAAATTTCGAAAAATTAAACTCATAAGATTCCCCATCAAACTTAGTCAAGATTTTCTCCCTCTTGCAATCAATAATAGCACCACAAGTACTCAAGAAAGGTCTACCGAAAATGATAGGATAAGTTTTACTAGCAGCTGAACCAAGTACTAGAAAATCAGTAGGATACTTGATCTTACCACAAAGGACTTCCACGTCTCGCACAATGCCAATTGGAGAGATAGTCTCTCTATTAGCAAGGTGAATAACCACATCAATCTCCTCCAACTCGCAAGGACTTATTTCATGCATAATTTCTCTGTAAAGCTCATAGGGAATAGCACTAGAGCTTGCACCAATATCACATAAACCATAATAGCAATGATCACCAATTCTAACAGAAAGCACAGGAACACTAGCCTTTTTAGATCTATTGGGATGTGAAACAATATTGGAAGCATCCTCACAGAAGACTATGTGCCCATCTTCTACGCTTTTAGTAACAAGGTCTTTCACAATTGCTACGACAAGTTCAATGTTTATTTGTTCATCAGGTTTTACAGTTTTCTTTCCACTTTTAGTGATTACATTAGTTATCATAGGATAATCCTTTACCTTATCTGGGAAGGGAATCTTCTCGATGTAAGGTTCAGGTAGGATATGATCAATAATGCAACACTCAGTGCTACCAATAGGAACATGGTCAACAATATCTTTATAAGATGCATGGTACTTATTCCATCCCTTTTTTGGAATTTCAATATACGAAGCAAAAGCTCTAAAGCAATTCGTAATAACTTGCAAATCAAGACCATAAGCATTATTAATATTTTGAAAGTCATCAGTTTTCATAATAGATTCAATGCATTCATAATCATAATTTATACCTGACTTTCTACCTTTGTCATTTTCCCAAGCTTCAACATTGTCTAGAATACGGTCCAGAAGGTCCCATTTAACTTCTTCTTCCATGCGAGTGAATGATCCAGCACAAGAAGCATCCAATAAATCCTTGTCATGTAGAGGGAGCCTTGCATAAAAGTTATTGATAATAATATTGTTGGGGAGCTCATGAATGGGACATTTGAGCATTACTAACTTCAATCTCCCCCAAGCTTCAGCAGTACTCTCTCCATCAAGAGGCCAAAAGTTGTATATTTGATTCCGATCTTTATGAATTTCACGAGGAGGATAAAACTTTGAATAAAAGAGAGGCACTATTTCCTCCCATTCCAGAGCTTGACCATTCTTCAGCAGCTTATACCATTCCTCATCTCTTCCTTTCAGTGATAATGAGCATAACTTCTTCTTAACTTGATCTAGTAATACCTGCACACTTGAACAACCCGCATAATTCGTGTATAAAGAGTAAATGATCACCAGGATGGACAGTTCCATCCCCAACATAGTAGTTATCCATAACACGATCAATAATTCTTGTAGGTATTTTGAAAACATCTTTCTCAGTAGGTGGTGGCTTATCTACTACCTTAGCAGTGGTAGTAGCATTACCAAATAAGAAACTCAGCGAATTATCCATAACGAAAATAAAGCAACTAGCAGAAGTAAACAATACTCACAGTAGAAGTTTCCTTTACCAGTTCCACTCTCCAATAACGCTTCACTCCCCGGCAACGGCGCCAGAAAATAGTCTTGATGACCCACAAGTATAGGGGGGTGTATCGCAATATTTTCGATAAGTAAGAGTGTCGAACCCAACTAGGAGCAGAAGGTGCTGGCTAGTGGTATGGATCAGGAATTCTCTACAAATACTTAGCAAACGGATTTTTAGGGGTTTTCGATAAAGAAAGTAAACAAAGTACGAGTATATAAAAGATATTAGGAATAAATGCAGCAAGTGGCCCAATCCTTTATGCAGCAAAGGACAAGCCAGTTGTATTTCTATAGATGACCAAACGTTCTCGAGGACACATGGGAAGACTGTCAAGTGCTTTCGCTTCATATAGTCGATTAATCTTCTCTAGCTTGCTAAGTGTTGTGTGGGTGAACCTGTGCTAATGTACCGTCCCATCCAAGACTTAATACATACTTGTGATTAAACCCCCTTGCAAACATCCGTAAGTACAAGAAAGTAATTAAGGTAAAAACCTAACCACAACTTTAAACTCTAAGACCCTTACGTCCCTTGTGCAATGGTTTCCTAACGGGGGTTCAGGTTTCTGTCACTCCGGCAACCCCTACGATTAGTAGCCAAATACACAATGCATTCTCCTAGGCCCATATAGGTGAAGTGTCACGTAGTCGACGTTCACACGACACCATTAGAAGAAGTACACCACAACTTAAATAACAATCTATTGAATCTTTCTCAACGCAACTCCACTACTAACAACAAGACTTCTCCCATGTCCTCAAGAACAAAACGAACTACTCACAAGACATCATATGGATCATGATTAGAGATGGAATAATGATGTATAACAATCTGAACATAAATAATAATTCAATGGTTCACTCAATAGCATCAACTACAAAGAGTAATCAACACCGGGAAAGTTTCCCCTATGAACTATAGCAAGATTCATTGCAATTGTTACAGCAATATGGAGATGGTGATGAGGGTGCTGATGGTGATGATGGTGGTGATGATGATGATCCCGATGAAGTCCAGCTTGATGGTGGTGTTGATGGCGACGATCTCCCCTCTCCGGGAAGGAATTCCCCTGGCAGAAATCTATCTGCCGGAGAGATCTTTCTCTCTCGGTGTTTTCCACCCCGCAGAGGCGGCGGAATCTTTCTGTGGTTGCTCCCCGAGTCTTAGGGTTTCGGGAGGAAGATATATGCCAGAGGGGAGAGGCTGGAGTGGGCCAGGGTGGCCACACCACTCCCTGGCGCGGCCTAGGCCTACCCGCGCCATGGGGTGGTGTGGGCCCCCTGTGGCCCATCTCCACTCCATCTTCTGGCATCTGTAATGCTACATGGTCTAGCATCCGTATAATTGTTACTTCCTCCACCTCCACTCCATCTTCTGGCATCCCATCTGTCTAACATCTATAATGCTACATGGTCTAATAATAAAATGCTACTTCCTACATATAATTGTTACATCATAATTATATCATGCTCATGTCATCATGCCACCTTGCATTTGAGCATCATATAGAACCCTTTTCATTTGGTTCTTATCTCATATGCACCATTATTTGTATTTGCCTCTTGAGATATTGTAGTTGGTTTTTGATATAATGCTTGATGCCCAAGTTGAGTTGGGGGCATATCTATTACAATTCCACCATCCACATTGCCAACTTCCCTTTGTTTCCACCAACCTTCTACCATTCCATTTATATATGAGCCATTGCTTTCTCCCTTGACTTTTATCTCTAGCTGATGTATAGTTGGGAATGGATCCTTCTAATTCCACTTGCTCCCTTATGTGTTCCATATTGTTTCACAAGATGAATTATGGCAGCCATATGACCGTCTTTGCATGTCATGTGAGTAGAATTCCTCCATAACCTTCCATATGGTCTTATTTGAATTAAGGCCATGCTTGAATATATTGTGTCCATATGACTTAATAGTGGAACATACACACTAGAATGGCCACATTATACTCATGCATGCCCATTATTCCATATATGACATGTGTGTTGGAGAGTGTTACATGTCCCAAACTTTGCCCTCTCTCTACTTTCTTCTCTCTTTTTGGTGTTGTTTTAAAAGCCTCAAGTTCAGACCTTGATTACAAAAACTTCCCGGTAAGTTTGATGACCCAGCGGAACCTCTTTGAAGCCCTTTGTCCCCTCTTAAATCTACAGCAAACCTCACTTGATTCGGAGCTTTGAGCCATTCGGAATCATTATCTGAAATTGGCTCTATATCACTGTCGAAACTGCAGTTCAGTTTTGCCAGTTCGTCAGCGTGTCGTTGTTTTACCCCTCTGTTCACATCAAGATCACTTCCTCCTCTGTTGTTCTCTGGTGTATCTTAACACATGCTATTAATCTTGGCATCAACCTCTTTCTAACACAGCAAACCGCCCGCAAATCCAAGCTTGATCGCTCTCAAAATCTTCCGCCAAAGATCAGTGAAGCTAGCTACACTCGATGTCTTTTTTTTCAGTTAACATGCTGAGCAGCGTGGCAATCTCTTCCTGTTTGTCATCTTCCTGCACAAACACGAGTGAAGAATGACTCCTTCCCCTCCCTTGCTTTTCAACCACCCCTAGTATCTTCTCTTTTAATCCCTACCAAGGAGCCGCATCGCACCATAGCTTTTCTCCCTTCCTCGCGCCGCTCATTGCTCCCCACTAATTCCCCACCGCACTCTTCCATGGAAGCCGCCGTGCGTCGCTCTCCGCTGTCATTCCAGTCCGTGCTGAGCACCAGGGAGTAGCGCAGCGACCTCCCCATCCTCGTCTGCGTCAAGCAAGCTGTAGAGGAGGAGCTGGACTTGCAGGATCTTCTTCTCCGTCGTCGACTCCATTGAGTCTGAGAAGAGCCGCCATTCACTATTTTTCGTGTTCCCGGACATTCCCGGGCAGACCAAGGGCAACCGCAGCATCGGGGTGAGCTCCCCGTTCCCCTACCCTACTCCTCCGTATCGTCTAGCTCCCGGTTGTGCTGCCCTGGACGCAGTTTATCGAGCCTGTTTCCAAGCTGTTTGATGCTCGATTGTTTTTCTTGCCCCGTGACAACATGGAGAGTACGTGAATTGTTAGCTAGCTAGCATCGCTCTTGGATTTGATTCACCTGCTAGGCTGTCTGCTTAGCTAATCCTGGCACCACGCGCGTAGTTCGGCCAGATATTTCCGAATTCCGTCTGTCACTCGAAACTCTGAAGGTAGCTCTGCAAACAGCCCGAGACAAGCTTCCATTCGTCAGTTCTCGAACCCGACCTTGACCATTTAAAATGGCTCGCTATATCTTTAGTACCAGAAATCGATCGTGGCATATTGGTTGTAACCTGGCGTTTACCTCTTTGAGGTCTAGTGTTCGACTCCCCATGGACTGAATTGACCCTCTTTTTCTGCTGTGGCTGTCCAGAAAAGAAATCAGAGATCCAAAGTTCAGTTAAGAACGTTTATCAAGAAATTCCTATGGTTGTGAGCAAAGTTGCAAAATAATGGCAACTTGAAGTTCTGCACAAAAACCTCCTAGGTTCAAAGATCTAGAACTCCTAAAATACAACTCTTTTTCAAACTGTGTTACAACCAATAGTAAATGTGTTCTTCAGCCTTTTTGTTTTCACAAAAATCAATGAATGGATATAATGCATATAACCCATATCTTTGAATTGACAAATGGATACATGACATGTTACATATGTTTTTGAATTGGAAGATGCAAGGATGATGAAAACGACCTCTAAAAATAATTTTGGACAGTAAAATTTTCGAAACACTTTTAAAGCAATAAAAAGGCTTTTCTTAATTAATTCATAACTTTAATTCTGTAATTCCAAATTTGACAAATAATATGTCTAAATCGATCAGCGCGATGATCTCGTTCTAACTATGCACTCCATGATATGAATTGCAGCATGCATCATCTAAATATTAAGTGGACAGCAAGTTACATGGGAGCAAAACATGACTAAAAACTTAATGAAATGCTTTATTCTTGTACCCCACACCTCACCCATGCCATGCTATGCTATGCCATGTAATTTGTGCATCATTCATCATGGCATGCTTGTTTGCTTGTCACATTTGATTCATATGTTTGTGCACTATATTTATATTGGCCCTTGTTTGTTTGGTTCTTCTTTCGAATAGACGCCGAGCAGGGGAATTACCAGGAATCCCAGGAGTACTACCCAGATCCATCCCTCGCTTCAACTGAGCTGCCAGGCAAGCACTACCACATGCTTGCATACATATAGTACCTATTGCCTCTATCTTATTCTTGCATCATTGAGTCGCGATTGCATTAAATTGAATCCCAAGTACTGCATAGACTTTACTTTTAAACCCCACCGAAGCTTGTTCCTCCATCCTATGAGCCATTACTACAGGAGTTGTTTGAGCCATGCGAGTCGTAGAACAGCATGTGTAGGGTATGTGAGTGTCTGGTGGATAACGAGGTATCTAAACAACTTAACCTGAGTAGTAATGGAATAACTAATGAAAGAGGCACCGGTGAGCAATATCTGTTATTTGGTTTTTCATGCTCACTTGTGTCCTGTAGGACCCCGAGTACTTGATTCCTGTTCCTTGATTATTCACACTATCCACATCCGGGAGGCCTTATGGACCCCCCTGAGCCAGAGCTTGATTCATTTCTATTTCTTGGGGCCACAAACTAGTTTGGGGTTTTATTTACTATCCTGTACTTATGCCATGCTTTACCATTTTATTTAAGATTGTGCGTGGAGCACCTGTACTGTTTTGGACCGCGCCACGTTTTCGCGGTATCGACAAGCCCAGTCACACTTTCGGGTTCCTAGTCATTTACAGCCGTCGTCGCAAACCCTGGGTCCGTTCCGGAGCCGGCCAACTTCATTGCGGGTAGCTTAGTGGGGCGGCCCCCTGAAATATTTCTGAATCCTGTGATCGCTTTGTCGTGAATGCCTCGTTGGGTTTTGATTTGGTTTTTCCGAGGTTGATCGAGTGTCTGTTGCTATTTGTGCACCCCTGCAGGGTAAATCTTTCTGAAAGCCGTGTCCGCGGTTATGGACGACTTGGAGCACAATTTCTCGATCATAGACAAGTATAACTAAAGTATCGCTTTAAATCCGACTAAATACCTGACTAGTAAATAGTGCAATACTCATGGAATGGTTAATAAAACTGCCAACGGAAGGGTTGTTCGTCTGCTTTCTCGTTGGTAAGCGAGAAGGAAGATGGATCTGTTACTTTATACTGTTATAACTGTTGTTACTAATTATCGGACATCCGTCTATCATTGGTTAGGCGGATGGTTAGCGAGTATCTATAGGCTTGTTAGTTATTATCTTTTGCTGCAATTGCGTCACCCCAGGTATATGTCCCCTTTAGAGGCATAAAGACTTGCTGAGTACCCCTAGTGTCTCACACGATAAATTGTTTGATTTTGATGAACAGGTGTATTCACAAGATGGATACTGGGTGGAGGAGACAGATGATGTTGGAAACGATCACTCGGTGTAGAGATTCCGGGGATGGGGATCCGCGAGATCTGTGGGCGGGATGTGCTTACTTATGTGGCATCTTATGCCTATTTGCTTCTTATCCGTACTCGGATCTTGTTTCCCGCTTCCGCTTGATACTTTGATGTTTGATGTATGAGGAGCTATCCTACACTATTATCTCTATCTAGGATATTTGGATCTTGCTGTATGGCATTGCAATATTTCTATTTCTTTTAGATGGTATGGCTCTGAGAACTGTTGTAAGGTAGCTTGCATACATACTCACTTGTGTATGTATTTGATCTCTTCGCCTGTTGCCTACGCCGCTCGCTCTTGTCCCGATGTTCTTGGAAGTGGTTAGGATGGCCGATGGGTCTACACGTGGGTGGCCCCTGGGCCCCCGCTGTACTATTTTAACCACTTTTGGTTCATCCAGGCTCCAACTTAGAGCGTAGGCAACGAGGTTGTTACAATTGGTATCAGAGCCATCCCGCCCTTCAGGGTCTCAGCCAAATGGTCGTTGTCAGTCTAGCAAATATTTTTGGTAGCTATGTATACTAGGGAAAAACAAAAACGTGAGAGTAGGATTGCTTCCATTTTTCTTCTTACCCACCCACCCACCCTTTTCTGGTAAGGAAGTGTAACGTTTTCAATCCTCTTCTAAAATTCAAACTAGGATTCACGTGTTCGGGGTTCCGTAGTACCATAGGTTGTGTGTGTGTGTGTGAATTCCTTGTCTATCTGTTGCATCCAAATGTTATCACTATCTGCCTTTTGGTTATCAACTGTTGGTACATTCCATACCGACAGGCGTTTGTAAACCGACGCGATCTATCTGATTCATTGTATACCGGTGCGATCTGTCTTACTCTTTGTTATCCGACGTTATCTTGTTTGGGGTGTTCGTTTCCATAGTTACTAATCTTTAGGTTCATCTTAAGAAGAAGGTGTTGGGATATGTGTTTTACTTATTCATGTGCGGAGTAATGATTTGAGTGCGGGATGGAGTCGCGACCATACCACTACTTTTATCATTCGCTCTTGTATATTGAATTAGTAGAGTTACTAATCTTGATTCGTTAAGTGGGTGTGCGCATATAGCGGTATTTTAATGCCGAAATTTGCGGAAATTTTTTCTTTGTTAGCTTGTGTACCACACTCCTGGTTCAGTCATGTGCGATATGCTTAATATCTTCTAGGTGCTTGGAACTTCGTTGATATTTTAATATCATCTTAGTAATTTGTATCCTTTAAATCTTGGTTAATTCCATTTTGATACTATTTTGGATTATTATTATTCTCCATTATGGTACTGACTTGAGTTTTATATCAATCACAGGATGGCACCACCACGCCGTTCTGAGGAGGACAGACCACCTGAACTGGGGGCTGTGTTGGCAAGTATTGCTAATGCCTTGGGAGCAATGCAGCAGAACCAGCAGCGATTTGAAGAAATTGTTAGGAGGAATGAGTTTGTTCTGCTACCTCCACCTCCCAAGCGAGGAGACATCAAGATTTTCTAAAGTTCAACCCGTGCCACTTTGAGGTGTCTGATCAGCCACTTGATGCTGATGATTGGTTGCGTGAGATGTCAAGGTTGCTGATGACTGCTGATGTGCCTGAGCAAGAATGGGTAAAATGTGCGACGTACCTTCTGAAGGGAGATGCAGCTCTGTGGTGGGAAAATTACCTGAAGGCAAACCACTCTGGTTTTCAGCCTACTTGGGAGCAGTTCACTAGGGCTTTCAAAGAGCAATACCTGTCATAAATTTTCATGGAAAGGATGAAGGAAGTGTTTCTCAACCTCAAGCAGGGCAATGACAATGTCAATACCTATATCAGAAACTTCATGAACCTTTCTCGGTATGGTGGCGGTGAGATCTCTGATGACAAGAAGAAGCAAAAGAGGTTCATGCAAGGGCTCAATGCATCTATAAAATATGCAATCACTCATGCAAGGCCGGGGTCTTTTCTAGAACTCCAACATACAGCTCTGTAGGAAGAAGCAAGTAGGCAAGTGTTTGAGGAGTCCAAGAAACACAGCCGCGACGCAGCAAGCTCTTCAGCTATGACAGCTCCTTCTAAGCGCCGCGTGTGGGTTCCTAACACCCCACCGTCGCTCTCGGCTCCACCAAGACCGTCAAGCTATGCGGCAAGGCCACCAAACTCCTTCACCGCGGCTCCTAGGGGCTACAACCACAACTACCCTGGAGCGCCTGGCGGAGTCCCTGGCTACGCTGCTCCACGTCCACCTGGTGCCTGTTACACCTGTGGGAACACTAGGCATCAACACTGGAATTGTCCAATGAACAACAAAGCTCTTCCTCCACCACCTCCAAGACCTGCGGCAAGTTCTTCTATGGTTCATGCACCTCCACCTCGGGCTCTCAACATCAACACCAAGCCCGGGTCTATGGTTGCTCGTGCCAACTGTGTCAACGTCGCTCAAGCTGAGCATGCACCTGGAGTTGTGATGGGTATGCTTCCTGTTAACTCAGTTCCTGCACGAGTTTTATTTGATTCTGGTGCATCACATTCATTCGTGTCATACAAGTTTGCGGAGAGTAATGGGTTACCTTCTGATGCTTTACCAACTCGCCTCATGGTGCAATCTCCTGGATCAAACATGAGGGCTTCTAAAATCAGCCATGGCAATCAAATTGAGATTGGTGGTTCTTCGTTCCCGGCTTCCTTAATTATTCTGGGCAATTTTGACATTGATGTTATCTTGGGAATGGATTGGTTAACAGCAAATGCAGCTGTGATTGATTGTGCTGAACGCTCGATTTCTCTGAAAAATCCTAAAGGCCATGTAGTCTATTCTCCAAGTCTGACTCCTGCTATTCAGCTTTTCTCTTTGGCGGCTCTGAATGATGATGCTATGAGGCTATTCAGAGTGTTCCGGTGGTCTGTGAGTTCCCAGATGTTTTTCCTGAAGAGTTGCCAGGTATGCCTCCTGATTGAGAGGTCGAGTTTGTGATTGAGCTTGAACCTGGAACCGCTCCTATCTCCAAGCGGCCTTATAAAATGGGTCCTGCTAAATTGGCTGAACTCAAACGTCGGCTTGATGAACAAGATAAGTTGGGTTTCATTCAGCACAACACTTCTTCTTGGGGTAGCCCAACCATCTTTGTGAAGAAGCAAGACAAGACTGATAGACTTTGTGTTGACTATCGGGCTCTCAATGCTAAAACCATCAAGAATAAATACCCCCTTCCGCGGATTAATGATCTCTTCGATCAACTAGCTGGAGCTGTGGTATTCTCTAAGCTTGACTTGAGAAGTGGATATCATCAAATCAAGATCCGCAAGGAAGATGTTCCTAAAACAGCTTTCACCACCCGCTATGGCCTGTACGAGTACATGGTCATGTCTTTCAGTCTCACCAATGCACCTGCCACTTTCTCGAGGCTTATGAACTCGGTTTTCATGGAGTATCTTGATAAGTTTGTCGTGGTCTATCTGGATGACATTCTAGTCTATTCTAAGTCAAAGGAAGAACATGAAGAACACCTTCGGTGTGTCTTAAACAAGCTTCGAGAGAACCGCCTGTACGCAAAGTTCTCCAAGTGTGAATTTTGGCTTCCCGAAGTCACCTATCTTGGTCACGTCATCTCGGCCAAGGGCATTGCCGTCAACCCAGAAACTATTCGGACAATTGTTGAGTGGCTTCCACCCAAAAATGTCAAAGAAGTCCGGAGTTTCCTTGGTTTGGCTAGTTATTGCCATTGCTTCATTCAGAACTTCTCGAAGATTGCGAAGCCTCTTACCGATCTCCTCAAGAAAGGCAAGAAATACTTTTGGTCTCCTGCATGTCAAGCAAGCTTTGAAACCCTCAAAGAGAAGCTCACTTCCACTCCAGTCTTGATTCCTCCAGATACATCAAAGCCTTTCCAGATATTCTGTGATGCCTCATTGCAAGGATTGGGTGCGGTCCTTATGCAAGAAAAACAAGTTGTTGCTTATGCCTCTCGATAGTTGAAGACGCATGAGATCAACTATCCTACACATGACCTCGAACTCGCAGCAGTTGTCTTTGCTTTGAAAGTATGGAGGCACTACTTGCTGGGCAATCATTGTGAGATCTTTTCTGATCACAAGAGCTTGAAGTATATCTTCACACAACCGGATCTCAACCTTCGTCAGAGGAGGTGGATTGAAGCAATTAATGATTTCGATTTGACCATCAACTACACTCCTGGCAAAGCTAATGTCATGGCCGATGCTCTCAGCCGAAAAGCTTATGTCAACAACCTCATGGTGGAAGAACAACATCCTCTCTTGTGCGAGGAATTCCGCCAGCTCAACCTTGAAATTGTGGATCAAGGGTATCTTCTGAACCTTCTGGCAACCCCTCTCTTGTAAGAAAAAGTTCGCTCCATTCAACTTGGTGATCCTTACACTAAAAAGATTATCTCCAACATTCAGCTTCCGAAGTATGAGTCCTTCCACGTCGACGACCAAGGCGCTCTTTTCTTTGAACACCGGATGTTTGTTCCGAACTACCCGGGTTTAAGAGAGCAAGTTCTTAAGGAGGCGCATGATTCTGTTCTTTCTATCCACCCTGGTAGCACTAAGATGTACATGGACTTGAAAACACAGTATTGGTGGCCTGGGTTGAAACGATATTGTGCTAAGTATGTCTCCGAGTGCGATGTCTGCCGCAGAGTTAAAGCTGTTCATCAGAAACCTTCCGGTCTTCTACAGCCATTGAAGCCTCCGGAATGGAAATGGGAGAAAGTAGATATGGACTTCATAACTAGGTTTCCAAGGTCGCAGAAAGGCAACAATGCAATATTTGTTGTCATCGACAGGCTTTCTAAAGTGGCTCCCTTCTTTCCTGTCAAGGAAACAATTTCTGCAATTCAGTTGGCTGAGCTCTATATCAACAGAATTGTCTCTCTGTATGGGATTCCTCTTGAGATCAGTTCAGACCGTGGAAGCATCTTCACTTCCAAGTTCTGGGGAAGTTTCCAAAATGCTTTGGGAACAAAGTTGAACTTCAGCACAGCTTACCACCCTCAGTCGCAAGGACAAGTTGAAAAGATCAATCAGATTCTAGAAGATATGCTCCGTGCTTGCGTTATCTCTTTTGGCATGAAGTGGGAAGAATGCCTTCCTTATGCTGAATTCTCTTACAACAACAGCTTCCAGAAGAGTCTAAACATGGCACCATTTGAGGTTCTCTATGGTCGCAAGTGCAGAACTCCGATTGGTTGGTCGGGCGTAGGTGAATGAACATTGTTTGGCCCCGACATTGTAACTCAAGCGGAGGAGAAGGTTCACATCATTCTCAAAAATCTGAAGGTTGCTCAAAGTCGCCAGAAGAGCAACTATGACAGAAAGCACACAGACATGGAGTATGTTCCTAGTGATCTCGTTTACCTTCGTGTCACTCCCATGAGAGGCACGCACCGGTTTGGTATCAAAGGAAAGCTGGCTCCTAGATACATCGGTCCTTTCAAAGTTCGTGGAAGAAGAGGAGAAGTCGCTTATGCTCTTGGGCTCCCCGAAAAACTCAAGGTCCATGATGTTTTCCATATATCTCAACTCAAGAAGTGCTTCAAGGATCCCGGCAGGACCGTGGACCATGAGCTCATCAATCTCCAAGAAGACCTGTCTTATCAAGAACACCCCACAAAATCCTAGAAGCCGCAGAAAGAAAGACTCGCAACAAGTCAATCAAGTTCTGCAAGGTGTAGTGGTCGCACCATTCCGTTGATGAAGCCACTTGGGAACGCGAGGATGAGCTCCGTGCCAAGTATCCTACCCTCTTCGCGTCTTCTTCTTCTTCCTAGAATCTCGGGGCGAGATTCCTGTTTAGTGGGGGAGAGTTGTAGCATCCCATCTGTCTAACATCTGTAATGCTACATGGTCTAATAATAAAATGCTACTTCCTACATATAATTGTTGCATCATAATTATATCATGCTCATGTCATCATGCCACCTTGCATTTGAGCATCATATAAAACCCTTTTCATTTGGTTCTTATCTCATATGCACCATTATTTGTATTTGCCTCTTGAGATATTGTAGTTGGTTTTTGATATAATGCTTGATGCCCAAGTTGAGTTGGGGGCATATCTATTACAATTCCACCATCCACATTGCCAACTTCCCCTTTGTTTCCACCAACCTTTTACCATTCCATTTATATATGAGCCATTGCTTTCTCCCTTGACTTTTATCTCTAGCTGATGTATAGTTGGGAATGGATCCTTCTAATTCCACTTGCTCCCTTATGTGTTCCATATTGTTTCACAAGATGAATTATGGCAGCCATATGACCGTCTTTGCATGTCATGTGAGTAGAATTCCTCCATAACCTTCCATATGGTCTTATTTGAATTAAGGCCATGCTTGAATATATTGTGTCCATATGACTTAATAGTGGAACATACACACTAGAATGGCCACATTATACTCATGCATGCCCATTATTCCATATATGACATGTGTGTTGGAGAGTGTTACATGTCCCAAACTTTGCCCTCTCTCTACTTTCTTCTCTCTTTTTGGTGTTGTTTTAAAAGCCTCAAGTTCAGACCTTGATTACAAAAGCTTCCCGGTAAGTTTGATGCCCCAGCGGAACCTCTTTGAAGCCCTTTGTCCCCTCTTAAATCTGCAGCAAACCTCACTTGATTCGGAGCTTTGAGCCATTCGGAATCATTATCTGAAATTGGCTCTATATCACTGTCGAAACTGCAGTTCAGTTTTGCCAGTTCGTCAGCGTGTCGTTGTTTTACCCCTCTGTTCACATCAAGATCACTTCCTCCTCTGTTGTTCTCTGGCGTATCTTAACACATGCTATTAATCTTGGCATCAACCTCTTTCTAACACAGCAAACCGCCCGCAAATCCAAGCTCGATCGCTCTCAAAATCTTCCGCCAAAGATCAGTGAAGCTAGCTACACTCGATGTCTTTTTTTTCAGTTAACATGCTGAGCAGCGTGGCAATCTCTTCCTGTTTGTCATCTTCCTGCACAAACACGAGTGGAGAATGACTCCTTCCCCTCCCTTGCTTTTCAACCACCCCTAGTATCTTCTCTTTTAATCCCTACCAAGGAGCCGCATCGCACCATAGCTTTTCTCCCTTCCTCGCGCCGCTCATTGCTCCCCACTAATTCCCCACCGCACTCTGCCATGGCAGCCGCCGTGCGTCGCTCTCCGCTGTCGTTCCAGTCCGTGCTGAGCACCAAGGAGTAGCGCAGCGACCTCCCCATCCTCGTCTGCGTCAAGCAAGCTGTAGAGGAGGAGCTGGACTTGCAGGATCTTCTTCTCCGTCGTCGACTCCATCGAGTCTGAGAAGAGCCGCCATTCACTGTTGTTCGTGTTCCCGGACATTCCCGGGAAGACCAAGGGCAACCGCAGCATCGGGGTGAGCTCCCCGTTCCCCTACCCTACTCCTCCGTATCGTCTAGCTCCCGGTTGTGCTGCCCTGGACGCATTTTATCGAGCCTGTTTCCAAGCTATTTGATGCCTCGATTGTTTTTCTTGCCCCGTGACAGCATGGAGAGTACGTGAATTGTTAGCTAGCTAGCATCGCTCTTGGATTTGATTCACCTGCTAGGCTGTCTGCTTAGCTAATTCTGGCACCACGCGTGTAGTTCGGCCAGATTTTTCCGAATTCCGTCTGTCACTCGAAACTCTGAAGGTAGCTCTGTAAACAGCCCGAGACAAGCTTCCATTCGTCAGTTCCCGAACCCGACCTTGACCATTTAAAATGGCTTGCTATATCTTCCGTACCAGAAATCGATCGTGGCATATTGGTTGTAATCTGGCGTTTACCTCTTTGAGGTCTAGTGTTCGACTCCCCATGGACTGAATTGAACCCTCTTTTTTTCTGCTGTGGCTGAGGCTATCCAGAAAAGAAATCAGAGATCCAAAGTTCAGTTAAGAACGTTTATCAAGAAATTTCTATGGTTGTGAGCAAAGTTGCAAAATAATGGCAACTTGAAGTTCTGCACAAAAACCTCCTAGGTTCAAAGATCTAGAACTCCTAAAATACAACTCTTTTTCAAACTGTGTTACAACCAATAGTAAATGTGTTCTTCAGCCTTTTTGTTTTCACAAAAAATCAATGAATGGATATAATGCATATAACCCATATCTTTGAATTGACATATGGATACATGACATGTTACATATGTTTTTGAATTGGAAGATGCAAGGATGATGAAAACGACCTCTAAAAATAATTTTGGACAATAGAATTTTCGAAACACTTTTAAAGCAATAAAAAGGCTTTTCTTAATTAATTCATAACTTTAATTCTGTAATTCCAAATTTGACAAATAATATGTCTAAATCGATCAGCGCGACGAGCTCGTTCTAACTATGCACTCCATGATATGAATTGCAGCATGCATCATCTAAATATTAAGTGGACATCAAGTTATATGGGAGCAAAACATGACTAAAAACTTAATAAATGCTTTATTCTTGTACCCCACACCTCACCCATGCCATGCTATGCTATGCCATGTAATTTGTGCATCATTCATCATGGCATGCTTGTTTGCTTGTCGCATTTGATTCATATGTTTGTGCACTATATTTATGTTGGCCCTTGTTTGTTTGGTTCTTCTTTCGAATAGACGCCGAGCAGGGGAATTACCAGGAATCCCAGGAGTACTACCCAGATCCATCCCTCGCTTCAACTGAGCTGCCAGGCAAGCACTACCACATGCTTGCATACATATAGTACCTATTGCCTCTATCTTATTCTTGCATCATTGAGTCGCGATTGCATTAAATTGAATCCCAAGTACTGCATAGCCTTTACTTTTAAACCCCACCGAAGCTTGTTCCTCCATCCTATGAGCCATTACTATAGGAGTTGTTTGAGCCATGCGAGTCGTAGAACAGCATGTGTAGGGTATGTGAGTGTCTGGAGGATAACGAGGTATCTAAACAACTTAACCTGAGTAGTAATGGAATAACTAATGAAAGAGGCACCGGTGAGCAATATCTGTTATTTGGTTTTTCATGCTCACTTGTGTCCCGTAGGACCCCGAGTACTTGATTCCTATTCCTTGATTATTCGCACTATCCACATCCAGGAGGCCTTATGGACCCCCCTAAGCCAGAGCTTGATTCATTTCTATTTCTTGGGCCACAAACTAGTTTTGGGTTTTATTTACTATCCTGTACTTATGCCATGCTTTACCGTTTTATTTAAGATTGTGCGTGGAGCACCTGTACTGTTTTGGACCGGGCCACGTTTTCGCGGTATCGACAAGCCCAGTCACACTTTCGGGTTCCTAGTCGTTTATAGCCGTCGTCGCAAACCCTGGGTCCGTTTCGGAGCCGGCCAACTTCGTTGCGGGTAGCTTAGTGGGATGGCCCCCTGAAATATTTCTGAATCCTGTGATCGCTTTGTCATGAATGCCTCGTTGGGTTTTGATTTGGTTTTTCCGAGGTTGATCGAGTGTGTGTTGCTATTTGTGCACCCCTGCGGGGTAAATCTTTCTGAAAGCCGTGTCCGCGGTTATGGACGACTTGGAGCACAGTTTCTCGATCATAGACAAGTATAACTAAAGTATCGCTTTAAATCCGACTAAATACCTGACTAGTAAATAGTGCAATACTCATGGAATGGTTAATAAAACTGCCAACGGAAGGGTTGTTCGTCTACTTTCTCGTTGGTAAGCGAGAAGGAGGATGGATCTGTTACTTTATACTGTTATAACTGTTGTTACTAATTATCGGACATCCGTCTATCATTGGTTAGGCGGATGGTTAGCGAGTATCTATAGGCTTGTTAGTTATTATCTTTTGCTGCAATTGCGTCACCCCAGGTATATGTCCCCTTTAGAGGCATAAAGACTTGCTGAGTACCCCTAGGGTCTCACACGATAAATTGTTTGATTCAGATGAACAGGTGTATTCGCAAGATGGATACTGGGTGGAGGAGACAGATGATGTTGGCAACGATCACTCAGTGTAGAGATTCCGGGGATGGGGATCCGCGAGATCTGTGGGCAGGATGTGCTTACTTATGTGGCATCTTATGCCAATTTGCTTCTTATCCGTACTCGGATCTTGTTTCCCGCTTCCGCTTGATACTCTGATGTTTGATGTATGAGGAGCTATCCTACACTATTATCTCTATCTAGGAAATTTGGATCTTGCCGTATGGTGTTGCAATATTTCTATTTCTTTTAGATGGTATGGCTCTGAGAACTATTGTAAGGTAGCTTGCATACATACTCACTTGTGTATGTATTTGATCTCTTCGCCTGTTGCCTACGCCGCTCGCTCTTGTCCCGATGTTCTTGGAAGTGGTTAGGACGGCCGACGGGTCTACACGTGGGTGGCCCCTAGGCCCCCGCTGTACTATTTTAACCACTTCTGGTTCATCCAGGCTCGAACTTAGAGCGTAGGGTCCAAGGTTGTTACATTTTACTTGTTTGTTTTCTTATTTGAAAACCCAAAAAAATGACTACACTTGAAAACACTAAGTTGTGTGACTTCACTAGCACCAAGAACAATGATTTTATGAGCACACCTATTGCTCCACCTGTGGCTGAGAATACTTTATTTGAGATAAAACCTGCTTTGCTCAATCTTATTATGAGAGAACAATTTTCTGGTATTGGTAATGAAGATGCTGCTTCCCATCTAAATAACTTTGTTGAACTTTGTGAGATACAAAAGCATAGGGATATAGATGGTGATATTATTAAACTGAAATTGTTTCCTTTCTCTTTGAGAGGAAAAGCTAAAGAATGGTTGAATTCCTTAACTAGGAATAATATTGATTCTTGGACTAAGTGCAAAGATGCTTTTATTGGAAAATACTATCCTCCTGCTAAGATTATATCCATGAGAAGTGAAATAATGAAGTTTAAACAACTTAATAATGAGCATGTTGCTCAAGCTTGGGCAAGAATGAAATCTTTGGTAAAGAATTGTCCCACTCATGGACTGACTGCTTGGATGATCATCCAAACTTTTTATGCAGGATTGAACTATTCTTCAAGGAACCTATTGGATTCAGCAGCTGGAGGTACCTTTATGACCATCACTTTGGGTGCTGCAACAAAACTTTTGGATAATATGATGGTTAATTATTCTGAATGGCACACTGAGAGAGCTCCACAAGGTAAGAAGGTAAATTCTGTTGAAGAAGCCTCCTCCCTGAGTGATAAGATTGATATTATTATGTCTATGCTTGTTCATGGAAAAGCCCATATTGATCCAAATAATGTTCCTTTAGCCTCTTTGGTTGCTCAAGAAGAGCAAGTTGATGTCAACTTCATAAGAAATAACAACTTTGGCAACAATGCTTATAGGAACAATTTTGGTAACAACAATTATAAGCCATATCCTCCCAACAATGGTAATTCTTATGGAAATTCTTACAACAATAATAAGAGTGCTCCCTCTGAACTTGAAGTTGTGCTTAAAGTGTTTATTAGTAAACAAACTGCTTTCAATAAAACTATTGAGGAAAAACTCTCTAATGCTGAAAGAAATATAACATCTTTGGTTGAAGCTCAATCTACTTTGAATAAAATGGCTGCTAAACCCGAAACTAATGAGAATCCCTTTGCAGCTACTAATGCTATACAAGTAAGAATTGATGAAAATGTTAGACTATTAGCAGAATTACATGCTAAGTGGGAAAGAGAAGATGAAATTGCTAGAAACATTAGTGTTTCTACTATTACCACCACGAGTGTTGAGGCTAGTAATAGTTCTACCACTTTAGATGATAAAGTTGATTTTGATCTTGATGGTTGCAATATCTCTGAAGTTATTAAGTTCCTACAAAAGCTTGCTAAAAGTCCTAATGCTAGTGCTATGAACATGGCTTTTACAAAACACATTACTGATGCTCTCCTAAAGATTAAAGAAGAAAAGATGAAACATAAAGCTTCTATTCCAATAAAGTAAGAAGATGGTTGGGAACCCATCATTAATATGAAAGTGAATGACTTTGATTTCAAAGCTTTTTGTGATCTTGATAGTAGTGTTTCTATTATGCCTAGAAGGATTTATGATATGCTTGATTTGCCTCCTCTTGAAGATTGTTATTTGAATGTCCCACTTGATGCCAGTGCTAAAAAGAAACTCATGGGGAGTCTTAATGATGTTCTTATTATGGTTAACGATTCCTATGTCCTCGTTGATTTCTATATTTTGGATGTTGAATACAATGCTTCTTGTCCTATTACTTTGGGAAGAACTTTTCTTAGAAATGTTGGTGCCATCATTGATATGAAAGAAGGCACCATTAAATATCAACTCCCACTCAAGAAAGGTATAGAACACTTCTCTAAAAAGATAAAAAAGATTTCTTTTGCTTCTCCTATGAAAACAAAATTTGGTCTTAATGCTTCTTCATTTGAGAACACTTGATTCTTTCTTTGCTTCTTATGCCTAACTTAAAGGCGTTAAAGAAAAGTACTTGTTGGGAGATAACCCAAAGTTTCAGTTGAGTCTTGGAAGTTATTACCTCTGTAATAACCTCTCCTTATCTTTTTTATTTGCTTTTTGTGCCAAGAGTAACCTCTAATGAGAGAGAAGTAATGATTGGAAAAGTTGCTGTCCCGAAACAGATTTCTGTGCTTCACCGTAAAAATTTCTGAGAGATATATGTACGTCGGATTGAGCTGTAATTTTTTGGTCTTCTGACCAAGGTTGTTATCTAACTTTCTTTAGTTTAACACTTTTTGATTTGAGCAACATAAGGTCTTCGAAAAAATTCGTCTTTACCTGCTGGTCTGTTTTGACAGATTTCTGCCATTTTCTGCATTTGCTTCTTGTTAGTTCTTTCTTGAGTTCCTTTGGGGAATTGAGCTTTTTGAGGGAAGTGCTACAGTAGCTAGTGTTCTAATGGAAGTTTATTTGGTGTTAGAACTGATCCTTGAGACTTATTTATCTTAAGTGCACTAATGTTGCTAATGAGATTGTGTGAAGTTTTGTATAAAGGAAAATTTTCAGGTGTATGGAAGGAATGAGTAATGAGATGAAGGATGGACTAAATCTCAAGCTTGGGGATGCCACGCGTGTCACCCCAAGTAATATCCAAGAAGTACAAGCGTCAAAGCTTGGGGATGCCCAAGGCATCCCCTTCTTCATCAATAAAAATCTCAGGTTTCTTCCAAACGCTTCATTTTTATTGTTTCATGCACAGTTGTGTTTTTCTTGGAGCGTCTTCTTTTTCGTTTTTGTTTTGGTTTTTAGTTTGCTTGGTTTGCTTAGTGTTCTGAATAAATTGGTTGGACCCCCTCTTTCATACTTTGGTTTGGTTTGGTTTGGAAAAGAGTAGGAAAGTTCATGCTTATGTGGTAAAAAGAGCTCGTTTTAACTGTGGCCTATGCTTTGTCATGCCATGCTTGATATTGTTTTGGATTTTTGCTTAGTATTCTTCGTTGTAGCATGACTTGTCATAAACAATTGAGATTGCTTAATGTGCCTTGGATGAATCATGCGTTGTTTTACCATATTAAAGCATAGTATAGTGGTATTCTCCTTTGATGCTTTATTTGGGTTGACTTGGCACATGCTCACACCATGTTATGACTATCTCAAGTCACCATAGCCTTTATGATCCTTTAGTTTCCAACTTGTAGTATCACTTTATGCTTTGATCAATGATGTTTTGTCGCTCTGCATGATTATGGCCATTATTGCTCTCTTAGTTTGTCGCTCCTAGTCTTTTGCTAGCCTCCACCACCAAGTATGAGTTCCACTCATGCATCTAACTCCCTAAACCAAGTTATTCCAAAGAGTCCACCATACCTACCTACTAGCTTATGCTATTCCAAGTATAATCATGCTTTTTTTACCTTTCACTTGTTATGAGAAAACTAGTGATTAAAGCTCTCACGAACTTGATGGCACACTTTACTTTATTGCCTCTAATAAACTTGAACCATTGGGTCCTTCTTTGTTGTGTATATGCTTGCGCTTTATAACTTGAAATTAGCAGAACCATGTTTCATGGGGAACTCTTTCAACATTGCACTTGTACTTTGTACCCCGTTAATATCATGTTCTTTTGCTTACGGATCCTGGCTGTGTGAAATAAATGTGCAACTTGTAAGATCATGGAGTTTGTATGTGTGTTAGAGAAACGCATGGGCCGCTAGCCTAAGCCATGCCTAATCATGGTGGAAACTTGCAGCATCACCATAATGAGCACTCTATGAAGCATCCTCAATAAAAACCTATGCAAATAGCAAATAAAAAGATCACTGAGATGCTCATTGTCTGCTTGCCTGGTCATTTTGATTATGGGAAAGCTCCCGTATCATGTGCAAGGGGTACCCTGTTGGCGGTTCTTAATGATACACATATACTTACAATGACAAGAGCTTACTCGTGACTAAAGTTGAGTAGCATGAGGATCGGTCTTCGTAAGTAAGGGGCATGAGATTTCGGTTTATAACTTGTTAAGCATATCCTCTTAGTTGTGTCACTTTAACTTTAATCACTTTCAAGATGCTTATGATAGGGGCAATGAGAGCTGAAAACTACAAGTACCATAATTTTTGGAAGCTCTTTATGAGACTTGAATCCCTACTTTCTTTTACAAAAGGCTTTTCTTCCACCAATTTATTGAGTCTCCACCTTCTATATTTATGCACCTACTTTGAGAGCATAGTGGCCATTCTTAGTTCTATGTGCATTGTCCCAAGACTAGTTGATTGATGCATAACTTGATATTGCTTGTTTTAAACTATTGTATCTAGTCACTCTTATGAACTTTGAAGGTGTCCTATGCATTTATATTTGCTACTCTATTGAGGGACAAGCTGAATACTATTATGCTATGTTTTCTTTATGTGAAACAAACAAACGTATTGCAAGGCATGTTATTCATGAATCTTTTGTTTGTACCTTTTTATGTTGCATCATAGTTTCTTTGCCTATTGCTAGAACTTTGTCTTTCATGTTATGATTGAAGTACTATGATCCCAGCTTTGAGTTTTGCAAAGACTTTGATCAAGTCTTTGATGGTGCATGTCACCTCAAAAATTATTTCTTTTTTTATCACTTACCTACTCGAGGACAAGCAGGAGTTAAGCTTGGGGATGTTGATACATTGCAAATGTATCTATAATTTTTGATGTTCCATGCTTGGTTTTATCCACTTTCTTGTGTTTTGTTCCAACTTTGGAGTACTTTTCATATGATTTCTTGGACTAACCTATTAACAAGAGCCACAGTGCCAGCTGCCTGTTTTCTGCTGTTTTTGGTTCCAGGAAAGTCAGAAAATGAATATTCTCGGAATTGGACGGGACAAAAGCCAAAGTGCCTATTTTTTGGAAGGGATCAAGTGCCAGAATACGAGACGGAGAAGGGCCAGGGAGCCACCACACCACCTGTCCACGTGGCCCGGCCTAGCCCGCGCCAAGGGGTGGTGTGGCCGCTCCCGGCACCCCCTCGGCCTCTCCTTCCGCCTATAAGTTGCCCTCGGGACGAAAACCCTAAGAGCCCGATCAAAAAATCCACGAAAGAGTCTGTAGCCGCCGTCATCTCCATCCCTAGATTGGGAGGGATCTGAAGCTCTTCCCGGCACCCTGCCAGAGAGGGGAATTCACCCTGGAGGCCTTCTTCATCACCATGCAAGCCTCCGGTGTGATGCATGAGTAGTTTATCCTTGGACTACGGGTCCATGTAGTAGCTAGTGGCTGGTTCTCCTCCTTTGTGCTTTCATGTCTAGATCTTGTGAGCTCCGTTCATGATTAAGATCATATATTTGTAATTCTGCATGTTGTGTTTGCGGGGATCCGATGGATATTGAGATGTTATTTCAGATTGATTATTGATTCTATCATGTCTTTGTTATTTGAGATCTTGCATGCTTTCCGTTGTTAGTAGCTATCTTGGCCAAGTAGATGCTAGCAACTCCAAGAGTTAGTATTTATGCTCGATAGTGGGTTCATGCCTCTAGTAATCTGGGGAAGTGACAGAAATCTCTAAGGTACTAGATGTGCTGTTGCTACTAGGGGAAAACAACAATCCTTTGTTCATAGAACAATCGTATTGTTTACTTTACACGCAGTTCGTAAAGCAATAATCTATTGCTTGCAACTTAATACTGGAGGGGGTTCGGATGATAACCTGAAGGTGGATTATTAGTCATAATTGCAGTTGGATGGCGGTCTATGTATTATGTTGTAATGCCCAATCAAGTCTCAGAGGAGTCAAGATGATTAGTATATGCATGTATTGCTTTCTCGGTGTTTGTCAATTGCCCCGCTGTAATTTGTTCACCCAGCATGTTATCTATCTAAGAAGAGCCACCTCTAGTGAACTATGGATCCCGGTCCTTTTCTTTACATACAATCTACAATCTTTTACTACTTTATGTTTACTTTCTGCAAACTTTTACTTCTTTCCATTCGATACATTTAATCCTTTGTTTTCCGCAAAACACGGTGAGATTGACAACCTCATCGCAAGTTGGGGACAAAGTTCTGTGGTTGTGTTGTGCAGGTCTCCATGTTGCTACTAGCACCGGTAGTGCGCCCTGCCAAAGCTCAGCTAGTAACACCTTTGGGGTGTTTTCTTGCTCCTACTGGTTCGATTAAACCTTGGTTTCATAACTGAGGGAAAACTTACTGCTGTGCTCATCATACCTTCCTCTTGGGGTTCCCAACGAGCTCTACATCAACTACGAGTCAGCACTTCCATCTTTATTTCAGTTTTACTTTAGTCTTTTCCATGCCATCAAGATCTTTTCTAGCACCGTTGTCTTATATCCATACCACTTGTATCTCCCTATCTCTTCGCCGAACTAGTGCACCTATACACCTGACAAGTATATTGGGTGTGTTGGGGACACAAGAGACTTCTTGTATTTTGATTACAGGATTGCTTGAGAGGGAATACCTTTGACCACTTCCTCCCTGAGTTCGATAAACCTTGGGTGACCCACTTAAGGGAAAACTTGCTGCTGTTGTACAAACCTCTGCACTTGGAGGCCCAACAACTGTCTACAAGAATAGAAGTGCGTAGACATCAAGCTCCCTCCTCTACGGCAACCCGCCACGTACTTTGACTCCAACGACCCACCGTGGTCTTCAACTTCAACGATCTGCTGCGGTCTTCAGATCGGGTGACTCGAGGGATCCCTCGACTCCCGCGACCGTGAGCCGGTACAATCTTCGACTCCCGCGACCCACCGATCGCATCGGATCTTGCGACTCGTTCATCACGGCAACTATCAATAAAGCTAAGTTTCTAGAGCCAACTTCTTTATTACCTTAATCGCACTCGAAACACTCGGGGGCTGCGCCCTCTTCGAGTAACCTAATGTGTCGTCGACTCCGCGCACTCGAGCACCTCATACGCGACAGCCCGAGTAGCTGATTCTTCCAGATTGTCAAATCCTTGAACTCTGAGTGCCTCGGCAAGGTACTGAGACTAAGGGTAATCAAGCTAACGAAAATGCTTAGCATACAGTGCAAAAGTGTCGATTCGATTGGCACCAGAATTTTATTTCACAAGTCGACATGCAAATATTCTTTACAAGATACAAGTACTTCACAATTCTTAAATGTATTATGCAGCTTATAAGGATGTTGACTGCGTCGAGCTATTCTATCGGGTCCTCCAATAGGAGTCGACAAAACAACTAGCTACGCTATACACTCAAGACCCGAGTCGAGTCCCTCCTCGAATGGTTGCATCGCTTGATGCTACACACATGCGACGTTGGCAGCGCACTCGACAGAAGTGACTGCATCGACTCCATCCGCATCATCGACTCACCCAGCTAATCGCCGCATGACTCCGCTACGACGAACCCGACTGCATCGTCGACTCTTGGCTCCTTATACGTGAGACGCTGACTCGATGCACTTCCGGGTCAATGGTTTCTCCTCGCATGATTTTCGACTACGACTTCAAGATACAAGACTCGAGTCTCTACCCGAGTCTACGACTCCGCCAGACACTCGGGGGTTACTCCAAACTAGAGCGCTGGACGCGCATATACAAGATCCTCGAGTGAGACGCTCTGAATCCTCACTCGAATCCACGATTCGACTAAGGACTCGGGGGCTACTCCTATAGGGAGCGCTGGCCGCGCACCTGAAGAAATTTGTGAAGATATCCAAGCATTATGAAAACCCTTCACTCGAATCTACGATTCGATTGTGGGCTTCGGGTTACTCCCATAGGGAGCGCTGAAAGCATATTCTACTAAAACAAGCAAAAGACGACCGCAGTCACAAAATGTTTTTAGTCCCCACTCGAGTCTACGACTCGAATAGGCACTCGGGGGCTACTCCCATAGGGATCGCTGGCCGTGCGCCCTATGATTATTTTTGTTTGTATATCGTATTGTGTGTCGATAACATCCACACTCGAATGTTATGGCGATTCCGCCTCATATTTTCCCTACAAAGAGATTGCGTCTCATGGGTCACCCGAATCATCTCCGCGATGACAAAATTTGGATGCCGCGCTTACAACGTGAAGATAAGACCTAAATAAGGCCTGGCAACGCATCTGCTGCGCTCTACCAGAAATAATCCGTACCTACAGGTACGATGAATAAGCCTTGACGGACGCTTCGAGTGCTCACATTTACACACTGGGATTCGACTCTATAAGACCTCTGTGGCCTGAGTCGAATTACACCAGCACATTTCCGAATTCGAGTCCGGGGACTTGAGTTTGAGTAGGTAGTGTTGTTTTTGCCCTAGAGCAATTAACGGGTCCCGATCCGTCGAGCGCACCAGGCATGTTTACCATCATCCCTATGAACTACTACAAATTCGACTGAACCGATGAACTTCTCGGTGGAGTGCTTCACACTCGACACAATTGTCGACTCTGACATCCTAATGCAGGACTCAAGACTTCTTACTCTCCAACCGAATCTACGATTCGCGTGGACACTCGGGGGCTACTGACATGGGTATTCCCAATAGGCACTCAACTACAACGTACCTGGTGCGGCTCGAGGGAAGGCCCACTCAATGAATTGCCAAGGTCCAGGACGCCTATGACGGTTCGAGTGGTATGAAGCCCATATGGCACGGACTCCCAATATACAAGACAAGGAAAGCTCAAGACTAGAGTTCTAATCTAAATTGTAACCAACTCGTATTGGTACATGAGACCTAGCCTCCCCATATATATAGGCTAGGAGGGTCCAATGAGAAGGCAATCTCTCAATCTCAACACGCTAGACATAAGATCCCAATAGACAATAGATCTAGACATACGCCAGATCCAATCTGTGCAACACCGCCATCGACGACCTTGTAATCTTTCAGATCATCATCAATCAAGAGCAGACAAGCAGGAGTAGGGTCCTCTACGAGGCCTGAACCTGGGTAAACCTTGCGTCCTTGTGTGCTTGTTTTCTAGCCGATCGACACTTCCAGCACTCCCTCCTTCTCCAAAACCCAAGTCCATAACAATGGGCATTGATGAGTTAAACCCTCGTCACCAAGCATGAGGGAGGAATGGGATTTCGAGACTTACGCTATTTTAATCAAGCTATGGTAGCTAACCAGTGTTGGCGATTGCTAAGTGAACCTGATTCCTTGTGTGCACAGGTTCTTAGATCAAAATATTACCCTGATGGCGACCTTATTAATGCTGTCCTCAAGAAGAATTCATCCTTCACTTGGAGGAGTATTATGTTGGGGTTAAAAACGTTTAAGAGAGGTTGTATCTGGAGACAAGGTGATGGTGCTAGTAATGATATATGGGCGGATCATTGGGTACCATCAAGCCCTACTCGGAAAATCCTTACACCGAGAGGATCGATTCTATTAACAAGGGTTCAGGAGTTGATAGACCCAATTATAGGCAAGTGGGATGCATCTCTTATTACTGATATTTTTTTGCTGGGAGATGTGGACCGCATCTTGCAGATCCCTTTGCTGAACCATGGACAACCGGACTTTGTTGCCTAGCAGTTCAACAATTCTGGTTGTTTTTCTGTCAAATCGGCTTACCATGTTGAGTGGAAGGCAGAGTATCGGAGAAGAGCACAAAGATATGATGGTTCTGACCGAGCTTCTCCCTACGAGGTTTGGAACACGAAGGTACCATGGAAGATTCAAATCTTCAACTGGCGTGCACTACATGGCATTGTTCCATGTTTGTGTGCTTTGGCAAACATGCATGTTGGAAATTCAGTTAACTGCCCAGCATGTTCTGTGAGTGCTGAAGATCTTAATCACATGCTCTTTAGGTGTCCGAGAGCTCAAGAGATATGGCATGGTTTGGGATTACTCAACTGTGTTAAATCTGCTATTGACATGGACAGATCAGAGTCAATAATCCTAGAAGAGTTACTCTGTTCAGCCAAACCGGGTGGAGTAACTTGTGAGGTACAAAATATGACAGCTACAGTTATGGTGGCTAGCTGGTATATTTGGTGGTCAAGGAGACAAATTAAAAACAAGGAACCAGTCCTTTCAACAGAGAGAAGCGTGATAAACATTAAAGCTAAAATTGCAAATTTTCTGAAGTTGAGAGGGTCTGGTAATGTGATACGTGTTGATGGATGGAAGAAACCTGCTCTTGGTGTTCTGAAACTCAATGTGGATGCTTCTTTCTTGCCAGACTCTTGGCACGGATTGATTGGCGCTTTTCTTAGAGATTTTGGAGGCAACCTTATTGCTGCATGCTCTGATTCAAATGCACATGCAATAGATATTGCAGCTATGGAAGCTACAACCTTGCTTGCTGGTCTGAAGCTTGTGGAACAGGTTGGTTGTCAATCCCTTCTGGTGGAGTCTGATTCTATGGAGATCGTGAAGGTTGTACTTAACCCCTCGGAGTATAGAGGAACAGGTGCGGTGATCGTCGATGACTGCCGGCAGCTACTAGCTTCGCTTGGCATGGCAACTATTCAACATTGTCCGCGAGGATCAAACAAAGTTGCACACGTGCTCGCTCGCTACGGTGCTAGTCAGGGTGCAGGAGTGTTTTGGTTAGATGGTCCTCCCGATTTTCTTATTCCTGTACTAGTTGATGACCGTATTATTATTCAATAAAGTTGCCTAAAGTTCAAAAAAAAAGTTAGCCTTAGCATGTCCACAAACATTCAAACTGCAAAGCCGAGCGAAGAGGTTGAGGAGTCTCTTCCTCCCGGCCAACCGGCTCTTTTTCCTTGGCTGGCACGTTAGTAGTTCCGCTCCCCTTCCGTCTACGAGCCCACCCTAGTGCCGACGAGACAAGACCGCCAAGCCGTGTGCCATCTCCATTGCGTGACTTACTCAAGATTCCTCGAATCAGGCTTTCGCCAGCTATATTAATATAGCAACCAGAATTGAGAACGCTGCGGGGCCAGACAGCACAACGTCCAAAAGAAAGAAGAGAAAAACAAAGAAAATGGAAGAAGAAAAAGAAGCGAAAACAAAGCCGACAACAGTGGCTCGACGAAACCGAGGATGACCCGCAACCGCTGCGCTCTCCGGAGAATTCCACCACGACTCCCAGCGCTACGAAGCGTCGCGTAACAAGCAGCACCTTCAAGAGAGAAAAAAATAGATTGCATGAGAAAAAATTAAATACATAAAGAAAGAAAGGATTAGTGATGTGGAGAAAAATTTAGACAAAATAGAACAAAAGTTTAGACAGAAGAAGAAGATAAAGAAAGAATACAAGTAAGAAATATGGAAAAGGAAAGGAAATAAATAGAGAAAATTGTCTTGAGAAAGAACCATAAGAACTAGATTTAGATGAAAAAGAAAAATTGAAAAAAAGGAAGAAAGGCTAAAAGAAATAAAGTGGGTAGAAGAAATCTAAGAAGAAGAAAGAAGAAAAAAAAGGGAATCCCAGCGAAGGAAAGGAAAGAAAGGACAAAGCAATAGAATGCCTCACGCTGAAAGAAAAAAATAAACACTAGGAAGCAGAGCAACGAAGAGAAACCAGACTGACCGGCTCGAATCAGCCAACATGCGCCTCCGCTGAACGACCGAATTGCCGTTAACGGGCCGAGCCCACGAATGTGTTAAGCGAAACGGCTGCACCAAAACGCGCGGGCGTCAGGGAGTCGTTTCCACGTGCGCGCGTGGTCGTATCGAAGAAAGGCGGATGCCAAAGCTAACGCTCGCTACTTCCGGAATCCTTAAGCGAAGCGCTAGGGAGTTCGCGTAGTTGATGGTTTCTTCTGCTTAAAGCGGTTGAAAAAAACCCTAGCTTGCTCACCCCTCCTCAACTCCTGCCTGTATCCGCCGCCAGCGTACCGTCCACACATCAAATGAATTCTCCCAAGTTCGATATGGTTTTCCACTCCCCCGATCCCTAAATAAATCAGCCAAGTCCGATCCGACGGTGATGTGCTTTGCCGATCCGAGATCTTCGTTGGAGGTGCGTACGTGGAAGTTCTTTTTTCTCGATTCAGTTTCGAATTCAGATTGGTAAGGTATCGGAGTAGGAATAGGACTGTTGGGAGATTGGGGTGGATTGATGTTCTTTTGGGATACGAATTGTAGGGCTCTGAGGCGGCGCCTATAAGTGAAGGCAAGAAGAAGACGCAGAACCGAAGGCATCGGTGGAAAGAAATCTGATCCGCTCGCAGAGTTTGTGCAAACCCAATAAAGGCGTACCTGCAGATAAGAATAAGTAAGCATGCCAAGGCGGCCAGCGGGTAGCCGCGTCGGCGGCCGTGCAGCAAAGCGTCGTCCTCATCCGCGGCGGAGGCGGCGGCTCTACGTAGTCACGGAGGATTTGGTTAACGGATACAGCATACATAAGGTAGACTTGGAGGAGCACTATGGCTTTGCCGACCCCGATATTGATGAGCAGCAGGAGCAGGAGCAGGAGCAGCAGCGGCGCCTGCCGCCGGTAGTCCTCCGCCTAGAGGCTACGAACGATGGGCGTCGGCACTTCGTGGCGGCCTTTGGCTCTAAGATCGTGGCCTTGCACCAGAGACCCAGGCGCTACATCCCGGTGTTTGATGTCCGCACACGCTGCATGAGCTTTGGCCCTCGGATGCCGGTGTTCCCGGTTGCTCCTCGGCGACAAGCTGTTCAGTCTGGATTGCAGTGACTTCGAGATGCTCACCGCCCCTCCTCCGCCACCAATGGACCCGTGTGTTCCCGACTTCAGCGATGTGGTCCCCCCCAAGTGGTCTAAGTGGCGCCGCCTCCCGACCCCGCCTTTCAATAATCACTTGGTCACCTGTCACGCCGTGCATCCAGATGGACGGACCATATTTGTCAGCCTAGACGTCCAAGGTCGCGATATCGGCGACACCTTCACGTTTGACACCGGAGCGCGCAGTCCCAAGTGGAGAGTTCATCACGACTGGCAGCTCCCATTCAAAGGCACCGCCTACTACGACCATGAGCTGGATGCTTGGGTCGGGCTCAGCAATGACCCAGCCACCCTCGGCCACCTCTGCTCCTGCCAAGCCCCGTCCACTGCAGACGTCTGCTCGCAGCCCCCCTCCTGGAAGATAAGCAAAGAGAAGCTTTTCTGCCAAGGCCAAATCGAGAAACATACCGGCGCCACCCTTGTTTACTTGGGTGTGGGGTACAGGAGCAACTTCTGTCTCGTGCAGTGCCTCTTGCACGACGAACGGAAGCGAAGACTTCTTCGACTCACCACCTTCTCTCTCAAATACGACAAGGATGGACACCTTAGGGCGTCCACACGCCGTCGTGTTCGCTCCTTCAAATTGCCTAAGGCAGTCAGACAAGACTCTGCATTCTTGACGAATCCTATGGCGTTCTGGTTGTAATCTTTACGTTGGCAGCACCTCCCATCTCGTCAAAAGAAAAACATCTACTACTCCATAGAGATGATGAAATAAACATGTGCACGTCTATTGAAATATCTAATTTGGTTTTCCTAATTTGGTTATCCTCCGGGTGATAATCCCCCAATATCCCCCCGGGACCTCCATGAGACATGTGTTCCTAAAAAAAATCCTCTGATCCCGCTTTTGCTACAATGACCCGTAGCAAAAAAATGGTTCGTCCATGAGAGAAAAATAAAAAGATAGATCTTGCTGGCATGAGACAAAAATAAAAAGATAGATCTCGCTGGAAACCTCGCCGGAGTTTTGTCGGATTTTTGCTACCTGTAGCAAAAAAAAGTTTCGTCCATGAGACAAAAATAAAAAGACAGATCTCGCCGGAAACCTCGTCGGAGTTTTGTCGGAGACCTAGTCGGACACTTTGCAGCAAAAAGTTTGTTCTAATGTAGCAAAACCAATTTCGTCGGAGACTTTCGCTAGTATAAAAAAGTTCAGCATCTGTATAAAAAAAACGACTGTCGGAAACATCGTTGGAGTGTTTGTAAAAAGGATTTGCTACCATAGCAAACCGACTTCGCCCGAGACCTCAGCAATTTTACTATTATAGCAGAACCACAAACCGGTTGTAGCAAAAAAATCATCCTGTTGTAGCATTGTTGATATTTTTTCACAGCACTTCGAGAATAGAAAAATAGCAAACAAAATATGCATATGTAGCAAAACATATACATGAAAGTAGCAGAAAAAATACAAGTAGCACCCATGGCATAGCAATGCAACTGGCTAATGGTAGCACCGCCACCGACCTACGTTAGCATCATCGTCGACCTACGGTAGCACCGTCACTCTTCATATGTAGCATCGTTGGAGTCGGCGACCTGCAACTCAGTTGGGGCATGCGATGATAGAGGTGAGCAAATCCGGGTTGCCCCCGTAACTACCTCCCATGGTAGCACCTCCGCTTACTTCTCTCAGCTCCATCGGACTCCCATGGTGGCTTCACCACGTGGAGACTTCGTCGGCAGCAGCTCGTTGGTCACCATGGGGCTATGCCATGGTCATGGCGGAGCAGCACGTGATGGGGGAATACCAATCGAGGTATACCCATGAAGCGGAGTCGCCAGCTGGATCGAGCCGACTGAAGCCAAGTTTAGAGCGGGTCGACTCGCCGTATACGGCGACTGACACATACTGGACTCAGACGCCACGCCGACTGAAGGCCCAAGACGGCGACTCCGATACAAAGCCCATTAGCACACTTGTAAACCCTAACTGGCTGCATATATAAAGCCACCAGGGACATCTCTCTCAGGGGATTCAATCTCTCCCACGTCATATTAGATCTAGTCTCTCTCTCCGCCTCCGGTGACTCCATTGTAAACCAATCTATGCACATATACTGGATTGATAGCAGGACGTAGCGATCCTCCACCGAGGGGACGTGAACCTGGGTACATCGTGTGTCAATCTCGCTCCCGGATTCTTCTACGTCGTCTTGTCCTTTCCTCTACGTAAGCTACCCTGTAGCATCTGCCGTGGTCAATTCCACGACAGTTGGCGTCCACCGTGGGACAAGCGGTGCTTGGAGTCACGATCCGGGCGGGATCCCTCACCTTCGTCGGCGGCTAGATCGCACGTCCGAAGTACTGCCTGAGGACGTGCGGTTTGGAGGCGGATCGATCCGGCCTACCGCTCCCAGCGCGGCTGACGCGAATACGAGCATGGAGACCGATTTGGAAGCTCCAGCGATCCGTTCTGCATGACCAATGAAATGGATAAACCAATCCAGCAGCCATGCGATCGTGGCCTCTGTAGCGAAAAGAAAGAGGCCTCAGTCGGACATACATGCAGACGAGGCAGCCTCGAATCCTGATCAACTGGCCGTTCTATTTTATTGCAATCGGCCGGCGGCGTTCTCCGAATTATTAGCGCCAGCGCGTGAAACCACATCTGCCCAGCGGCAGACTTGCACCTTGCATCTACGCTGCGACAAGGCACATCAAGACTCAAGTCCCAAACAGAAAAGGAATTGTTCTAGTCAGGTGACATCGATCCACACCCACACGATCTCATTTCCATGCATTATTTCTGTTTAATCTCTCGTGCATTGACTTTCAGCAACATACGCTACCTATTTTATTTAGATCTAATCTATTGTATGTTGTTTGCATATAAACGTCACACCGCCTGGATTTGGGATATCCGCGTCCACGGAAATAAGATGGAGACGTCTCTTTCAATCACGGCGTGGATTTTTCATGGCCAGTCTATTTGCGGACTGTACTTCGTCTCAGCCATGGCTCATCACTATCGTGGACTCGCCACTCGCGGACTCGCGATGTTTGGGCCTTCAATGCCGCGAGCAAGGGCACGGTCGCGAACTCATCACGTTCGCTCGACTCGCCTGCCGTGGAATCGCCCAACGCAGACTCGCCATGATCGGGGACTTGCCATCACGAACTCGCCATCGCGGACCTCTCCACACTTGGGGACTCGTCCGCCGCGGACTCTCCACACTTGGGGGAATCGCCTCGCCCCTCGTGGACTCGCCGCGGCCGCGGACTCGCCATGTTCGAGACTCGCCCATCCCCGACTCGCCATGCTGCCGGCTAAACGCCGCACGGCTCCACCACGCGAGTCCATCTGACCAATGGTCTGATCGAGCTCGCCATGCCACTGGCTAAACGCCCACGGCTTCGCCGCGTCAACATCGCCATAGCGCGACCTCCGTCCGCCGCGTCGACCCCGTGTCCGCCGTGTCGACATCGCCATAGCGCGACCTCCGTCCGCCGCGTCGACCACGTGTCCGCCACGTCGACATTGCCATAGCGGGACCTCCGTCCGACGCGTCGACCCCGTGTCCGCCGCGTCGACATAGCCATAGCGCGACCTCCGTCCGCCGCGTCGACCCCGTGTCCGCCGCGTCGACTTCACCCCAGCGCGACCTACGTTCGCCGCGTCGACCGCGTGTCCGCCGCGTCAACATCGCCATAGCGCGACCTCCGTCCGCCGCGTCGACATCGCCATAGCGCGACCTCCGTCCGCCACGTCGACCCTGTGTCCGCCGCGTCGACTTCGCCCTAGCGCGACCTCTGCCCGCCGCGTCGACCCCGTGTCTGCCGCGTCGACTTCGCCATAGCGCGACCTCTGTCCGCCGCGTCGACTCTATGTCCGCCGCGTCGACTTTGCCAAAGCGCGCCTATACTTCCGCTATGTCGAATGCGTACGCCACGCCTACTAAGGGACCTTCATTGTCCGAGCCGCCAGAGAGGGTCACATGCCATGTTGCATGGACTCACCACTGGGCGTCTCTTCCCCCCGGGAAAGATTGATTCGCCTTTTTCAACCTTTGAAAGAGCGACTTGCAATGGCCAAGTAGTGCGGACGAGGACTCGCAAACCGAGCCTCGAATCGTCCAATAAAAACGCTAACCGAGAGCCATCATTGGAGTCGCCTTGCTCGACTGGCCTTCCGGGCCAAGACAAATGGCAGTGCTACACAAACAGCACCATGTCCTCTTCAACCTTAGATAGTGTGACTCGCACGGCCACGTACTGCGGACGAGGACTCGCAAACCGAGCCTCGGATCGTCCAGGAAGAACGCCAAGCCGAGAGCCATCTTTGGAGTCGCCAAGCGACTGGCCCCCCGAGCCAAGACGAGAGACTCGCTAACAAAAACAACGCAATCAACGTCATCGCGGACTCGCCACACTCGGGGACTCTCCCCTCGCGGACTCGCAATCATCGCGGACTCGCCCCACTCGAGGACTCTCCCCTCACCTACTTGCAATCATCGCAAACTCTCTCCACACGGACTCGCCATGATCGGCAACAACCACTACTATTTTTAGAATATGCATCTCTAAAGAGCCTCGAGTCGCCTCTACAAGCCAACTCGAGCCTCGGGGACTAGTCCTAGGCATACTACATGTGCGCGTGGTTCCACGACCATGACTCGCCCTCGCGTACTCGCCACGCTCGGGGACTTGCCACGCTACAAACAGCGCCACTCGCCGGTCGCACGACCTCACCACTCGCCACGCTCGGGGACTCGCCACCGCGGACTCGCCCTCGCGTACTCAACATGTTCGGGGACTCGCCACCTCGGACTCGCCCTCGCGTACTCAACACGCTTGGGGACTCGCCACTATGGACTCGCCCTCGCGTACTCAACACGCTCGGGGACTCGCAATCATCGCGGACTTGCCACACTCGTGGACTCTCCCTCGCGTACTCAACTCTCCAGCGCGCACTCGCCATCACGACCTCGCCCTCACGGACTCGCCATGCCTAGGGACTCGACTAGCCCATCACGGGCTCGCTATCGCGGGCTCGCCTATCGTAGAATCGCCTGAGCCGACTCGGCGACTTTGTCATCAACGACTTGGCGACCTCCACGTATTCTATTCATAAGCTTCTACAACAACAAAATAACAAGGCGCTAGTCAAACTTCTCCAAGGGGCGACTCTATCCAATGGTGATTCGCCTGGCGCGTCGACTCGTCCAGGCGAATGGACTACTTCATGAGCTATTTTTTAATTGCAGGAGCTCGCCAACGACTCGCCATCGACTCCACCCTGGAATCGCCTACACCAATTCGACAGTTTGAAGCCATCGCCGAGTCCCTGACGCGCTCGGGGACTACTGATAGGGGAATACCAATCGAGGTATACCCATGAAGCGGAGTCGCCAGCTGGATCGAGCCGACTGAAGCCAAGCCTAGAGCGGGTCGACTCGCCGTATACGGCGACAGACACATACTGGACCCAGACGCCACGCCGACTGAAGGCCCAAGACGGCGACTCCAATACAAAGCCCATTAGCACACTTGTAAACCCTAACTGGCTGCATATATAAAGTCACCAGGGACATCTCTCTCAGGGGATTCAATCTCTCCCACGTCATATTAGATCTAGTCTCCCTCTCCGCCTCCGGCGAATCCATTGTAAACCAATCTATGCACATATACTGGATTGATAGCAGGACGTAGCGATCCTCCATCGAGGGGACGTGAACCTGGGTACATCGTGTGCAATCTCGCTCCCGGATTCTCCTACGCCGCCTTGCCCTTTCCTCTACGTAAGCTAGCCTGTAGCATCTGCCGTGGTCAATTCCACGACAGCACGGGTGCAGGATAGGATGATGAGAGAGCTGTGACGACAACGGGCGGGCCCTTGTGCGAGGTGCGGAGGCGGAGCAGTAGGCGGCGGCCATCGTGGCCGGGAGTTAGGTGAGGTCCAACTAGAGGCAATCCCCATGCATCGCCATCAACGCCGGCCTTTAGGATCCAGGTGGAGGTTGGGCTAGGGGAGCGCAGGGGCAGGGGAACTAGGCGGGAGTGGGGCTGGGGAAGCCTGTGGCGGCCGGGGCTATGGGATCCGGTGGAGGTGACACGGAGGAGATGCGGGGCGGAGTTGCTCGTGCGGAGAAGACGAGAACGAAGGAGGAGCAGGCAAAAGGGATAAAGCAGGTCAATTTTTGTGGGAGGTGGTTGCGGTGGGCCGTGTGTGTTCGTTGCTCGCCACACGCGTTGAAGGAGGCGGGGGGTCGTAGTCCGCGGTCCCCCAGGGGATAAGGTTTCCTTTTCCATTGTAAAAATTGAGAAGGGCTTTGGTACACACCTTCCCTGAAATTTTAAAACTACCATTTTTTAAATAAAATTAAACGACAAGCCTCGCAACAAAAATAAATCAACTTTCCAAGCAAAATTGCCAAAATAGCTTGATATGTGAGGTACAGTTTTATTAGGCCCGTAAATAAGAGAGCCTCTAATTTTATTTACTAAAGAGTTGTTGTTTTTTTTGCGAAAAAAGAGTTTCATTAACTTATAGGAGTTTTACAATCATCGGTTACAATATCCTTGATTTCCTGGGGGACATTCCTGATCCAAACTTGAGTTTTTTCCAACTCTATACCCAGACTAGCTAGCCTATGACTAGCAGCGTTTTGGCTTCGATCAATTTTCTTTATAGTGCACTCTCTCTCCAGGAGGTTTTGCTTGATGCTTGCGATCATATGCACCATGGGGGAGGCATCCCTCTCCGTCGATGCAAGCATAGCTACTGCAGCAGTGCAGTCCGTCTCAATATCACTAAAGAGTTGTTGGTCGTCACTTTAGGCATAAAACATCACAATCGTTAAAAAACGTCCACCTAACACTAAGAGAATCATAACCATCAGATGTCATTTACCCTCAGTACAATCATTGCTAATAAATCACCTTCTGATTGATTTTCATGGTAATTCGCTCTCCTTCCCCTTGTTACCGCTAATTGCCGCTACCGATGGTAATAAATTAGAAGCAATTCTAATTAAATATCCCCTTCATCTCAAAATAGATGTTGGAAATTTATCTAAATTTGAATGTATCTTTATACTAAATAGTGTCTAAATTTATATAAATTTTAAAAAATCCGTGACATTATTTTTAGACGGAGGGAGTAGGAGATATGTCCTTGTTTTTGGTTCAAAACAAGACGCAATCCTCCCCTTCCCGTTAACCCGATATCCAAACTTCTACTCCCCTCCGTTCAAAAATATAAGATGTTTTAGCTTTGTGAACTGTATCTAGACATCTTTTAGTATATAGGTTTATAGAGATTCAGAGTGAACCTATACACTATAAAGCGTCTAGATACATTCACTTCAAATCTAAAATGTCTTATTTTCTTAAACGGAGGGAGTATTATTTTTTTCGAAACCTTCACATCCATAATTCTTCAAACTTTTCACAGTCTAAAGATAATAAACCCAGGCCACGACACTACACAGCTCCAGACAGAGTCCCACATGGAGTGAAGTCCTAGGCGTCCGACATACAACAAGCGCTCAACTTCCAAACTTTCTAAAACTTGAAGATTGGACAACTTCATCACAACTCCATCCATTTTGTCATCGGTGTCCAGCCCCTAGTTCTATGATAGAAGTCACACACCACCACGAGCAACAACTTGGCTCCTAAACATTGGAATTTTCGGAGCTTTTTGCACTGCATAATTGACCCGAAAGAAAGCAAAGGAGAAATATAAGCAATAAAGCTAGATGGTCCAGAGGGTAAACATTCTGGAAACATGCTTTGTTGTGAATTTTACAAATACCCCACAAAGCAGCAACTACCCTAGAAGTTACCACCTGCTTCACCCTTGTACCCTTAAAACTATCAATCCAGCCACTTCACTCATTTATCTTACTAGGTAGAACAGTACAATCTAAAACTCCTGCTACCACTCTCCAAATAAACTTTGCTACACGACACTGAAAAAACAGATGATCAATAGATTCCTTACAATTGTATAAAGTACACCTACCATACCCTTTCCAACCTCTATGGATTAAAACATCTTTAGTTAGAATACTCCCTTTAAAGGTTAACCACAAAAACACTTTTACTCTAAGAGGGATTCTAACATTCCAAATCCCTTTAAAGCTACAAGGTATCTGCTGAGATTTAAGCAAAGAATAAAGAGATTTAACTATAAACTGACCATTCTTAGTCAAAATCCATCTACATCTATCTCTCTCTTCAGTCAACTTAACCTTACAACACATGTTCTTCAAGTCATGCCACATCTTAGCAGTTTCACCAAATAAAACCCTCCTAAATATTATGCATCCCCAACCCTCATTTATAACCTTAGCAACAGAAAAATTAACACTAAAGGTTTAGAGATAAATTCTAGAGAATCTTTCTCTCAGAGGTTTATCTCCTAGCCGAAGTTCTTCTCCAAAAAGAGTACCTTCTCCATGACCTAAAATTTTCTTACAACATCTATAGAACACACATGAAGTCTTCATGACTCCTTGCCAAAAGTGAGAGTCAGTAGTTTTAACAACACATTGAGATAAAGTTATTTTTTGAACATACTTAGTTCTCACCATCCTCTACCACAGTCTATCAGATATTTCAAGCTTCCACAACTATTTACTAAGCAAGCACCTTATTCTTTGGGTAAACAAATAGTATGCCATTTCACTAAATGATATTTATGTCCCCCTTCTTTCTCTAACCAAAGTAACCTTTTCCTAAAAACATTACATATCTTCTCAAGTCCCCTAGGAAACTCAAACATAGAAAGCATATAAAGAGGAACATTACTAAGGCTAGCATTCAATAAGATCAGTCTCTCACCATAAGACACAAAGTTCCCTTTCCCTTTCCATATATGTAATTTGCCCTCCATCTTATCTTATGCACATTTCCAATCAATATTACTAAGTATTTTATGACTAATAGGCATACCTAAATATTTAAATGGTAAGTATAAGGGTAATTTCCCATATATGTGGTTTTGGTGATTAATGACAATCCCTATGGACTAATGTTTTTATTAAGTTTTATATGTAGGAGTATTCCATAGGTCATGCTTGTAGTCCATGTGTTGAACTCGAGTATGGATTCCATGAAGATAAAGATATACCTTAAGTATTGGCATCAAGATCATCGAATTGAAGAGACAAATATGATATGATCAAGATCTTGAGAGTTTGATCTCAATAGAAGAATTTAAGATATGGCTCTAAGTCGGTGTCATGATAGCCTCATGAGTTGAACTATGGTTGACTAAGATTTAGAGCATGCAATCAAATGAAGAATTCTTTATGTATCCCAAGACATTTAGATAGAGTGTGAGAAGATACATAGTTGACCAATACAAAGAGTGAAGAGTGCATTCAAGTTGTCAACACGTGTAGCATAAAGAATGTACCACATGGATCCTGTGGTATGGTAAGCGTTGCCAATTATGCTTCGTGAACTAACCCATTATATATGTGCCTTTGTGTTTTATACATGGGCTAGGTATCTTTCCATGGGCATGCATCAAAAGTGAATATTTCATATAGCCCATGAGAGGATGACATCAAGTGGTGATCATCATCAAGGTTGAGAAGTGCAAGTTCAATATAAGCACCTCAAGAAGATCATATGGTTGAAGCTTGCCATACATATTGGTACTAATGGACTTGTGAAGATATGCCTTAATGAAGCTATCCCATAGTGGTGTATGGGGGAGCAAATTATGAGTTTTTACCAAGAAACAATGATCAAGTGAGGCATTCCACCTTGAGTAAAGCTTGAAGCATTATCATCAAGATTAAGTGGGATGCGCAAGGCAAAGGTATGACCTTGCTAGGTTTTCCTTTTATCGGTCTCGAGGTGGTTCTTGAGAGACCGGGTTATAGGATAGATAGGCGCACTATTAAGATGGGCTTCCGGTTGGGTAACTTGATCACATCATCTTAGCGAGCTCAATCCTTTGCATTCTTTGTTTCTCCATATTTTGTTGCTTCTAGGTGTTTATATGTGTGAGGCTCTTGAGCTTGTTTCTAGCCCTTCAACAAGCCGAAGTTCATCAAAAACATAATTCATATGCATCTTCTATTGCGTTTTCGAGTTTGTAGGTTTTACCGGTTCTTCTTTAGGGGGTTTCTTATCTCTCCTTAGTTGGTACTTTACCTCTTGCTCTTTCTTGGGTTTTCTAGTCTCTAATAGATATAGCTTATTCTTAGCTTTTCAAAAATTCCCAAGTTTGGACACAAAATTTATTGCCGTTTTCGTCTGCCCTATTTTGGTTCTATTGGAAATTTCAGTCACGGCGGATCTGGCACCAGAAATTTCTCGTTTCTACCAGAAATTTGGTCAGTATGTTGTTTCGGCAAAACCCGAAACTTGTCCGGTCAACCAGAAATTTCTGATGCTAGATCCGGCGGGACTGGTTTTCCAACCGGATCATGTCCAACCAGCTCGTTTCGACCCCCAACGGTCATCCCCTTGAAGGGGTATAAAAGGGGGGCTTCTTCCCCAAAGTTTTAGGGTTCTTGAGCATGTTTTTGCCCTCCATTGTTGACCCCTTTGAGCTTGCTTCCTCTCCCTTCCCTCATGTGATCTTGCATCTTTTTGAGGGTTTCGGAAGAGGAGATCTAGATCTACAATCCCCACCAATCAATTTCTCCTCTAAGTGAGGAGAACCCATTGGTCCTAGATCTTGAAGTCATTGGTTGATTTCCACCATTGTTCTTCCTCTCTGATTCCTCCCTAGAACTTGTTGCTTTGGTGGGATTTGGGAGTAAAGGATTTGAGCACCCTTGGTATTCTTGCTTTGCATTCTTGCATAAGTGTTGAGCTCTACATTATGATTTGTTCGAGTGAGAGACCGTGAGCTTATTACTCTTGGAGGGTGACCTCCTAGTTGGCTTGGTGGTTGGTGTCGTGGTGTCCTCTTCATGGAAGATTATGAAGATAATCGGGCTTCTACTTCGTGGAGCTTGTGAAGTGGTTATGGAGCTTACCATATCCAAAGTGGAGGAAAAGCTAGCCATAAGGAAAGGGTCTATTCCTTCTTGTGATAGACTTGGAGAAGAAGGTGAGCCTTTGTGACGTTAGGAAATCCTTCGTGGAATCCCACACCTCTCCAACATGACGTACCTTACTTGTAAGGGAACACGGGAATACATCTTTCTCTGCGCGTGCCTTGGTTATCTCTATACCCGAGCTTACTTTCCTTGTGATAGCCATCGAGCTTGAAGTACTTATATCTTGTGTTATCTCGTTGAGATTAACTTGTTGGTGCACTTAGTTGAGCCTAGTGTATTTATGTTTTGTGCTTGTAAAATAAATGTTAGTTTAATTCCGTATTATACCAAGACAAAACCGTAATAGTTTTGAAATTGCATATTCACCCCCTCTAGGTGACATCTCTATCCTTTTAGTAAGGAACCGATAGCACAAGTAAAAATATCAGCAAACTTAGTCTCAACATTTGTAGCACTACCAAAACAACACACTTCACTCTTATTAAAATTAAGTTTTAAGCCTGAAATGTGTTCAAAAAATACATAAAATGGATTTGAGGTTCATGACACCCTCTAGATCACCACCAAAAATGAAAATTGTATCATCTGCATACTGTAGCATAACTAAACCTTCTAGAATTAAATCAGATACTTCAACTTTAATTAGATCACAATCTTGAGCTCTCCTTATCAAAGTATGTAAAACATCTACCGCAAAATAAATAAGATGGGAGAGCCAGGATCACCTTGCCTCACCCCCTCTCAGTCTTTAAGTACTACTCCATCCCACAGATTAAGGCGTTAAATATTTTCTGGTTTTTAATCAATGCATAAGGTGTTGGGTGTGGTTTACCCGAGTCCTCCCAAAACTTCCCCTCATAGCCATTTAAATCTACCTTAATTATCGGGAGTGGAGGGACTTTCATTGGCCAATTATGCTTCATGAACTAACCCATTACACGGGAAATTAGAAGGGGAGCAGTTATTGGGGCACAACTATTGGCCATGCAAGTCCATCCGGGAAGCGAGGGGTAGTTATTGCTTTACATGCACGAGAGAAGTAAGGAAACATCTCACCGTGAGAGAAACTTAAAGAAAAAATCACACGATTTAATAGGGGTAATACTGAAAGTATTTTCTATCGCTAGAGTCACCTTAATCACTTTGCCAAAAAATACGCCTTAGGCTAGTCATAGTGGGGGTAACTTAGCTAGTAACATACATGTCCATGCAGTGCCAACTAAGCAAATTGATGACATGGCATGATAATTAATGAAGAAAGAGTGGGAGGTAGTAACTTAGATAGTTACCATAACATCAAACATAGCAAGACAATATGAGTCTACAACCTAATTAATTAGGCCTTCTATGACACCACACACATATTATTGTCCACTATGAAGGTAGTAACATGGTGATGTTACTAGCCTAAGTTATTTAGCACTATGACCAGCCTTAATCCTTGGGATGGAGGGAGTCAGAACCAATCTGATCATTAACAAAAACTACTACTTTGCCATCATTCACAGTACTCATAATCCAATCAACAAAGTTTTTAGGAAAACCTTTCATTAGTAAAACAATGTTTTAGGAAGCCTTTGTTAAGCTTGTCATAAGCCTTCTCAAAATATACTTTAAAAATATATTTTGGTTCTATGAAACTCATGAAGAGTCTCCTGCAACAAAACCACACCATCTAGGATAATTTTTTAGAGGAAAAGGGCATCCGCCCCGATTCCATTAACATGAAACCAACCGGTTTTTACAACTCAAAACATCTCACAGGGAAACGCCAGAAGTAGCACCCAGTTTAAACTCCAAAAGCTACCAAAGTTTCCATCGACTTATCAGCAGAAGCTAGAGACTATACACATACTGACTAAACACACCACAAACTTCTAGACAGAGGATTATAAAACATCAGGTTTTTTACCAGAACTCATTTCTTCATGACAACTTTCAGCCATGGACCATCTTCCACTAGCTCTAGATGTTGCTTCCTCATCCTACTCGCTTGGGCATATGGGGTGATCTTCCATTTTACAGCTTCATCATTAAGCGTTTAATCTTGAGCGAGCTCCATGCCAGAACCTGCTAGTTGTTTCAACCAGGATCCGGCCAGAGTAGGGGTAGTCAGGCACTCACCATGTGTTCCACTATCTTCAGCACAAGCTCGATCTTTACTTTTGCATCCCCTAAGGACAAGATCATCCATTGGGATAACAAAAAGGCCACCTTTCTCCAGATTACCTATACACTAGACCAGGTGGTTTTATTAAAGGTGTCATTCTTGGTAAGCCAGAGACTCCACTGCACTGATGCATAAGCAACATTTTCAATATTTCTTTTACTCTCACTAACCCAAAGGGTAGAAGCACATCAAAAGACATAACCCATCCATCTCTCCCTGTAAAGGAACACATGTTAGTCCAAATCAGTTTTGCTACTTCATATTCAAAAAATACATGGAAGCAAGTCTCAGATTCAGAGCAAAAAACACAAGTCATGTCATCCACTTGTTGTCTTTTAGCAATATTGTTCCTTGTAAGGAGCTTATTGTGTGATAATATCCAAAGGAAAAAATGTATCTTAGGTGGTACCTTAATTTTCCAAAACAGCATGCACATATTTCGGTATTACACCCCTAAAATTAACCATGGCATAAAGGGATCTAATAGTATATATACCATTATGTTCAAGTTTTCACAAGATAACATCCTCCTCCTCATTAAGGCGAAGAGTGTTAGCAATCTCAAAAATCACGTACCATTTATGCAGCATTTCATCATTAAAGTATCTTCTGAAAGTAATTTTCAGTGGGTAGAATCCCAAGCTTCGGAAATGGTTATATTATAGTTTGTTCATTGGTAATCACATATAATTCCCAGTATTGAATAGCTAAACTAGAGTCCCCAAACCATTGATCTCCCCAAAACTTGATTTTCTTACCATCACCCACTTTCCATTGATATCCTATTTTGGCTACATTTACAGCCCACAAGACACCTTTCCAAAAGGGAGAGATGTTATTACAGGAAAATGTAAACAGATTGGGGTCATTGACTATTAACTTATGGTCAATGATTTTTTTCCAAAGCTTATTTTTATCTAAATGGTATCTTCTTACCCAATAAGCTAGGATACAGAGATTCATCTCTATAATATTTAGTATTTCCAAACCCCCAAACTCTTTTTTCTAAGCCACAAGGCCCCAGTTGGCAAGATGATATTAAAGTGACCCTCATAATTATCCACAGATAGTGAGCTAACTGAGAATTGATTAAAGCAATAGCCCATTTAGGAAATTTAATCACACTCAGTAAATACATGGGAATACTAGATAGTACACTTCTAACCAGCTCCATCTTTGCTGCATGAGACAGAAGTTTGCCTCTCCAACCACATGCCCTTTTTAAGATCATGGCAATGATTAGCTGTAGATCCTCTTTTCTAAGTTTCTTATAATGCAAAGGAACACCTAAATATTTAATAGGGAAGGATAACAATCTACAGCTCAAGGTTTGAGAAAAAACCTGGGCTTCATTCTCTTCCACATTGATAGGCACTAGATCACATTTATGGAAGTTAATTCTTAGCCCTGATATTTGCTCAAAACAAGAAAGGATCCATTTGAGATTCATACATTGTGCTTGGTCTTTTTGTAGAAATAAGAGGGTCTCATCAGCATATTGCATACTAGTAACCCCATTCTATTCAGAACCCTGCAGTAAGCCAGTAATCTGGCCCAAATTTGCAGATTTTATTAGCATTCTAGTAAAGACATCAGCTAGAAGGTTAAAACAAAGGAGAAATATGATCTCCTTGTCTGACACCTCTCCCAGCAACAAAGTACTCACTATTTACATTATTATCCTAACACCAACATAACCTTTTTCTGATCTAAAAAAACAGAACCTTTTTCTATTAGAGACTTATAAAGCATAATGCACTTGAGACCAAAACCCCTGGTAGCAAGCATTTTGAGTAAAGACTCTCTATCCACCATGTCATAGGCTTTTTCATAGTCCAATTTGAATATAAAACCAGATTGACCACTTTTAGCCACATCATGAATTATTTCATGAGCAGATACTACACTTTCCAAAATAAATCTACCTTTTATAAAGGCTGTTTGGTTAGGAGAAATAAGTTCCTCACAAACCACCCCAAGTCTATTTGTGGCACACTTAGAAAAAATTAAAACTGCAGTTGGTTAAGGTAATAGGTCGAATTTTTTTGATAGTCACAACATCCCATTCTTTAGGAATAAGAGTAAGTAACGAAAAGTTCAATCTAAAAAGATCCAACTCACACTTGTTCCACTCATTAAAGAGAGCCATAAGGTCATCTCTAATAAGCCCCTAGAAATGTTGATAAAAAAAGAAAAGACAAGCCATGAGGGTCAGGTGCACCTTCAGTATATGAACCAAAGGCTACATCTTTTACTTCCTGCTCAGTAAAATTAGCTTGAAGGAAAATATTTTGAGCCTGAGTAACTTTTTCAGATTCCTCCCAGAAATCTTCCATAAGGATCATATCTAACCTAGGATGATAACCAAAAAGATTTTTGTAATATTGTACAGCAAGGTTGATAACACCTTTATTATCCTCTACATTTCCACTAGGCCCCTCAAGCATAGTAATTTGTTTCTTTCTCCTCCTGTGGTTAGCCATAGAGTGGAAATAGGCAGTATTCCCATCCGCTTCAAGAATTTGCCTCTCCCCGGACCTTTGTCTGGCCTTAATTTCCTCATTCATCCATATATTTGTAAGTTCAGAAGAAATAGTTTTCATTCTGACTTTAGATACAAGGGAAATACATTAAGTTTCAGAAATAATATCTAACATGTCATACTCAGCAACTAATTATTGCTTAAGCTTTTTTTTGTGCGGACTCTATATTAGCACACCACCCCTTCAAGTTTTTCCTAGTATTCCTCACTTTGAATTGCCATCTATCAATAGCTTTAGGTAAGTTACAAGGCATATTATAGGTTTTAGCCACTACATTGTTAAAACCCTCTACCTGTAACCACCATTTCTCAAATCTAAACTATTTTTGCCTTGGTATTTTCAAAGCCCTAGTATCCACCACCAAAGGAGTATGGTCACTCCCTACTCTAGGTAAGGCTTTAAGAAGGATAGATGGATGTCAAAACGGCGTTCCTTAATGGTGACATCGAGGAAGAGTTGTATATGGTACAACCCAAGGGTTTTGTCGATCCTAAAGATGCTGACAAGGTATGCAAACTTCAGTGCTCCATTTATGGACTGAAGCAAGCATCCCGGAGTTGGGATCAACGTTTTGATAAAGTAATCAAAAACTTTGGATTTATACAAACTTATGGAGAAGCTTGTATTTACAAGAAAGTGAGTGGGAGCTCTGTAGCATTTTTAGTACTATATGTAGATGACATATTGTTGATTGGGAATGATGTAGAACTTCTTAATAGCGTCAAAACCTATTTGAATAATAGTTTTTCAATGAAGGATCTTGGCGAAGCGGCATATATTCTAGGCATCAAGATTTATAGAGATAGATCAAGACGCCTAATAGCGCTTTCACAAAGTACATACTTGGACAAAGTTCTAAAGAAGTTTAGAATGGAAGAGAGCAAGAAAGGGTTCGTGCCCATGTTGTCAGGTAAGACCTTGAGTAAGACTCAAAGTCCAGCTACGGCAGAAGATAGAGAGAAAATGAATAATATTCCCTATGCCTTGGCCATAGGTTCTATCATGTATGCCATGCTGTGTACAAGACCGGATATAGCACATGTTGTTAGTTTGACTAGCAGATATCAAAGTGATCCTGGAATGGAGCACTGGACAGCGGTCAAGAATATCCTAAAGTACCTGAATAGGACTAAGGATATGGTTCTTTCTTATGGAGGTGATGAACAGCTTGTTGTAAACAGTTACACTGATGCTAGTTGGAACACCGATCCAGATGACTCGAAGTCATAGTCTGGATACGTATTTATTTTGAATGGTGCTGAAGTGAGCTGGAGGAGTGCAAAGCAAAGCATTGTGGTGAAATCTTCAACTGAATCGGAATACATAGCTGCTTCGGAGGCTGCACAAGAAGCCGTATGGATGAAGGAATTCATTACTGAACTTGGCGTGGTTCCCAGTGCGTTGGACCCGATGGCCATCTACTGTGACAACACAGGTGCCATAGCTAATGCACAGGAGCCAAGGTCACATAACAAGCTGAAGCACATCAAGCTACGTTTCCACGCTATTCGCGAGTATGTCCGAGATGGTGACATAAAGATTTGCAAAGTACACACTGATCTGAATGTGGCAGATCCGTTGACTAAACCTCTCCCTAGGGCAAAGCATGACCAACACCAGAACGCCATGGGTGTTAGGTATATTACCATGTAATCTAGATTATTGACTCTAGTGCAAGTGGGAGAGTGTTGGAGATATGCCCAAGAGGCAATAATAAAAGTGGTTATTATTATATCTTTGTGTTTATGATGAATTTTTACATCCCATGCTATAATTGTATTATTAGGAAACACTAATACTTGTGTGTTTTGTAAACATATAAGAGTCCCTAGTAAGCCTCTTGTTGAACTAGCTTGTTAATTAATTGATGATCATGGTTTCCTGATCATGGACATTAGGATGTGATTAATAACAAGGTTATATCATTAGGAGAATGATGTGATGGACATACACCCATAGTAAGCGTAGCATAAGATCAAGTCATTAAGTTCGTATTGCTATAAGCTTTTAAAATGCATAGTAACCTAATCTTTCGACCATGAGGTTGTGTTAATCACCATCACCGGATGGGTACTTTGATGACATCAAACGTCTCTTCGTAACTGGGTGGTTATAAAGGTGTCATTGGGTAAAGTATGTGTTGAAGCGCATGCACCAAGATTGGGATTTGTCCATCCATATGACGGATAGATATGCTCTGGGCCCTCTCGGTGGAATATCATCTAGTTAGCTTGCAAGCATGTGACTGGGTCACAAGGGATGACATATCACGGAACGATTAAAGAGTACTTATCAGTAACGAGGTAGAACTAGGTATGGAGGTGCCGACGATCAAATCTCGGATAAGTATAGTATCACGTGACAAAGGGAATTGGTTTCGTATGTAAATGGTTCAATCGATCACGAAGTCATCGTTGAGTATGTGGGAGCCATTATGGATCCCCAGGTCCTGCTGATGGTTATTGATAGGAGATGTGTCTCTATCATGTCTACATATTCATGAACCGTAGGGTGACACACTTAAGGTTCGAAGTTGTTTTTTAAGTAGATATGGAATGTGCGTTAGAGACCGAATGTTGTTCGGAGTCTCGGATTGGATCCAGGACATCACGAGGAGATCCGGAATTGTCCGGAGAATAAGATTCATATATTGGGGATCATTTTCTGAGTTAGGAAATGTTCCGGAGTATTTGTATGAGGTTTCTAGAAGGTTTCGGAATGTTTCGGAAGGTTTTGGAAGATTTCTTGGAGTTTGCTTGAAAATCAAGAAAGGGATCAAGGAGTCCTTGTGGGGCAAGACAAGGAGTCGTGGGGGAGGAGGACTCCTCCCCCCCTCCCCAATCCGCCGGCCATAGGAGGGAGGGGAGTCCTACAAGGACTCCCCCTCCCATGGCGCCTCCCCCCTTTAAATAGAGGGGTGGGGGCGCCACCTCCAAGCCCTCCTACACAACTCCAAATCTCCGCCGCCTCTCTCCTCCTCCTTTCTTCTGCACAGGCATAGGCGAAGCCCTGCAGAATTCTCTACTCCACCACCACCACCACGCCGTCGTGCTGCTGTGATTCCGTGGAGAAGATCTATTACCTCCGCTGCTAGCTGGAACGAGGAGAGGAAGGTCTGCTTCAACTCTGCACATGTGACCGACTACGGAAGCGCTGCCGGAACGCGGCGCCGGAAGGATCGTCCACACGATCTTGAGATCGGCAAGTGATCGACTACATCAACCACGAGATCTAATCTCGTAACGCTTTCAGATCTACGAGGGTTAGTGCATATCTATCTCGTTGCACATGTCTAATAGATTAGATCTTGGCTTTTATCTAGATTAGATCTGGGTTTTGTTCGTTCTTGCGGTAGAATTTTTTTGTTTTCCATGCTACGAACCCATCAGTGGTATCAGAGCCGTGTCTATGTGTAGATCTGTTGCACGAGTAGAACACAATGGTGTTGTGGGCGTTGGTGCTCGTGCCGTCTTTTGCTTTGTGTACTTTGCATCTTGCGGCATGGTGGGATGAAGCGGCTCGGGCTAACCTTACATGTCATCGCACATGAGACTTGCTCCACGCTTGACGTGTAACTTGCTTTGCACAAGTGGCTTTGCGGGTGTCTGTCTCTCCTACCATAGTATAGATCCAATTTACACTTTGCACTCGATAGCACTTGTATCAACGTTGTGGTTCAGTTTCGTAGGTAAGATCCGTTATTGTTCGAAAGCCCCAAGCCACGTAAAACATGCAAAGAAAATTAGAGGCGTCTAACTTGTTTTTGCAGGGGTTTTGTGATGTGATATGGCCATCATGTGATTGTGATTATATTTGATGTATGCAATGATCCTTGTTGTAATATGGCAACCGGAAGGAGCCTAATGGTTGTCTTTAATTTTGTTAAGACCTGCGTGTCTATTCATCTTGTAATAGCTTTATTCCAAGTAGTTGCAATAGTTACTAGTGATGATGGACAACCATGAAGCGGCGCCACTGACCTTGACGCAATGCTGGTGATGATGGAGATCATGTACGTGCTTTGGAGATGGAGATCAAAGGCGCAAGAAGAAAGGGCCATATCATATCACACTAATTATGAATTGCCTGTGATGTTAATCCTTTATGCATCTTGTATTGCTTAGATCGCGACGGTAGCATTATAAGATGATCCCTCTCACTAAATATCAAGTAATAAAGTGTTCACACTTAGTTGGCACCGTTGCTAAGACTCGTCGTTTCGAAGCATCTCGTGATGATCGGATGTGATAGATTCTACGTGTGCATACAACGGGTGCAAGCCAGATTTGCACATGCGGAAACTAAGGTTATCTTGACGAGCCTAGCATGTACAGACATGGTCTCGGAACACGGAATACCAAAAGGTAGAGCATGAGTCATATAAATGATATGATGAACATGAAGATTGTTCGCCGATGAAACTACATCTTCTCTCATGAAGATCGGACTTGGTGTAGTGGACTTAGTTCGTGTAATCACTAAGACAATGTGAGGGATGTTGTTTTGAGTGGGAGTTCACCTAGTTAACTTAAGTATTAAATTTGAACTCAATTCATCATAAACTTAGTCTAAACTACTTGCAAATTTGTTGTAGATTATGGCGACCCCCTCCATCAATTTCAATGCGTTCCTAGAGAAAGAAAAGCTTAAGAACAATGGAAGCAATTTCACGGACTGGTTCCGTGGACTGAAGATCGTCCTCAGGGCTGGTCAGTTGACCTATGTGCTCAAAGCACCGCTAGGTGACCCACCTGCAGATGATGCCACCGATGAAGTAAAGAATGTTTACGCCACTCGGAAAAATCATTACTCCACAGTTCAGTGTGCCATCCTGTACGGTTTAGAAGCGGAGCTCCAAAAGCGTTTTGAGCACCACGACCCGTTCGAGATCATTAAGGAGCTCAGGCTAATTTTTGAGACTCGCGCGGCCATGGAGAGCTATGAGGCCTCCGAAAAGTTCTTTAACTGTAAGATGGAAGAGGGAAGCTCTGTTAGCGAGCACGTGCTCACAATGTCTGGGTACGCAAACAAGCTCCAAGAGTTGGGGATATCGATTCCTAATGATTTAGGGATTCACCGTCTCCTCCAATCACTACCACCAAGTTACAAGAACTTTGTGATGAACTACAATATGCACTGCATGAACAAGACGTTGCCTAAACTATCGTCCATGCTGAAAACTGCTGAAGTGGAGATCAAGAAGGAGCACCAAGTGTTGATGGTCAATAAGACCACCAATTTCAAGAGACAGGGCAAGCCTAAGAAGAAGGGCAACTTCAAGAAGGACGGCAAGAAAGCTGCCGCACCTGCAAAGAAGCCCAAGGCTGGTCCCAAGCCTGAAACTGAGTGCTTCTACTGCAAGGGTGCTGGTCACTGGAAGCGTAACCGCCCCAAGTACTTGGCGGATCTGAAGAACGGCAACATCAAGAAGAAAGGTATATTTGATATATATGTTATAGATGTGTATCTTACTAGTAATCGTAGTAGTGCCTGGGTATTTGATACTGGTTCGGTTGCTCATATTTGTAACTCAAAACAAGAGCTGTGGAATAAACGAAGACTGGCGAGAGACGAGGTGACGATGCGCGTTGGAAATGGCTCCAAGGTTGATGTGATAGCCGTCGGCATGCTCCCTCTACATCTACCTTCGGGATTAGTTTTAAATTTGAATAATTGTTATTTGGTGCCTGCGTTAAGCATGAACATTATATCTGATTCATGTTTATTGCGAGACGGTTACTCTTTTAAGTCCAAGAATAAAGGTTGTTCGATTTATATGAGTAATATCTTTTATGGTAATGCACCTGAGATGAATGGTTTATTCTTACTGAATCTCGATAGTAGTGATACACATGTTCACAACATAGATGCTAAACGAATAAAATTGAATGATAATTCTACATACATGTGGCACTGTCGTCTTGGTCACATTGGAGTGAAGCGTATGAAGAAACTCCATTCTGATGGACTTCTTGAATCACTTGACTTTGAATCACTTGAAAGATGCGAAGCATGTCTAATGGAAAAATGACTAAGACTCCATTCTCTGGTACAATGGAGCGAGCTACAGACTTATTGGAAATAATACATACCGATGTGTGCGGTCCAATGAGTGTAGCATCGGGTGGTGGATATCGTTATGTTCTCACTTTCACGGATGACTTAAGTAGATATGGGTATGTCTACTTTATGAAACATAAATCCGAAACTTTCGAGAAGTTTAAGGAGTTTCAAAGTGAAGTGGAAAATCATCGTAACAAGAAGATTAAGTTTCTGCGTTCTGACCGCGAAGGTGAATATCTGAGTTATGAGTTTGGCATACATTTAAAGAAATGTGGAATACTTTCGCAGTTGACACCGCCGGGAACACCACAGCGTAATGGTGTGTCCGAACGTCGTAATCGAACTCTCTTAGATATGGTCCGATCTATGATGTCTCTTACAGATTTACCGTTATTATTTTGGGGCTATGCATTAGAGACAGCCGCATTCACTTTAAATAGGGCACCATCTAAATCCGTTGAAACGACACCGTACGGATTGTGGTTTAGTAAGAAACCTAAGTTGTCGTTCCTTAAAGTTTGGGGTTGCGAAGCATATGTAAAGAAGTTACAACCTGATAAGCTAGAACCCAAAGCGGAGAAATGTGTCTTCATAGGATACCCTAAAGAAACAATTGGGTATACCTTCTATCATAGATCCAAAGGCAAAGTTTTCATTGCCAAGAATGGATCCTTTCTTGAGAAGGAGTTTCTCTCGAAGGAGGTGACTGGAAGGAAAGTAGAACTCGATGAGGTTATTGAACCTTCTCTCGGATTTGAGAGTAGCGCAGCACCGGAAGATGTTTTTGTGCCGCCTGCACCAATTGGAGAGGAAGCTAATGATAATGATCATGAAACTTCAAACGAAGTTACTGCTGAACCTCACAGGTCAACGAGGGTTCGTACCACTCCTGATTGGTATGACTCTGCCTTGAACGTCATGTTGGTGGACAACGCTGATGACCCTGCGACGTATGAAGAAGCTATGGTGAGCCCAGATTCCGACAAATGGCTAGAAGCCATGAAATCCAAAATGGGATCCATGTACGAAAACCAAGTGTGGACTTTGGTGGACTTACCGGATGGCCGTAAGGCTGTCGAGAACAAATGGATTTTCAAGAGAAAAACAGATGCTGATGGTAATGTTACCGTCTATAAAGCTCGACTTGTCGCGAAAGGGTTCCGACAAATTCAAGGAGTTGACTATGGTGAGACATTCTCACCAGTAGCGAAGCTAAAGTCTATGAGGATTTTGTTAGCAATTGCTGCACATTTTGATTATGAGATTTGGCAGATGGATGTCAAAACGGTGTTCCTTAATGGTGACATTGAGGAAGAGTTGTATATGGTACAACCCAAGGGTTTTGTCGATCCTAAAGATGCTGACAAGGTATGCAAACTTCAGCGCTCCATTTATGGACTGAAGCAAGCATCCCGGAGTTGGAATCAACGTTTTGATAAAGTAATCAAAAACTTTGGATTTATACAAACTTATGGAGAAGCTTGTATTTACAAGAAAGTGAGTGGGAGCTCTGTAGCATTTCTAGTACTATATGTAGATGACATATTGTTGATTGGGAATGATGTAGAACTTCTTAATAGCGTCAAAACCTATTTGAATAATAGTTTTTCAATGAAGGATCTTGGCGAAGCGGCATATATTCTAGGCATCAAGATTTATAGAGATAGATCAAGACGCCTAATAGCGCTTTCACAAAGTACATACTTAGACAAAGTTCTAAAGAAGTTTAGAATGGAAAATAGCAAGAAAGGGTTCGTGCCCATGTTGTCAGGTAAGAACTTGAGTAAAACTCAAAGTCCATCTACGACAGAAGATAGAGAGAAAATGAATAATATTCCCTATGCCTCGGCCATAGGTTCTATCATGTATGCCATGCTGCGTACAAGACCGGATATAGCACATGCTGTTAGTTTGACTAGCAGATATCAAAGTGATCCTGGAATGGAGCACTTGACAGCGGTCAAGAATATCCTAAAGTACCTAAATAGGACTAAGGATATGGTTCTTTCTTATGGAGGTGATGAACAGCTTGTTGTAAACGGTTACACCGATGCTAGTTGGAACACCGATCCGGTTGACTCGAAGTCACAGTCAGGATACGTATTTATTTTGAATGGTGCTGCAGTGAGCTGGAGGAGTGCAAAGCAAAGCGTTGTGGTGAAATCTTCAACTAAATCGGAATACATAGCTGCTTCGGAGGCTGCACAAGAAGCCGTATGGATGAAGGAATTCATTACTGAACTTGGCGTGGTTCCCAGTGCGTTGGACCCGATGGCCATCTACTGTGACAACACAGGTGCCATAGCTAAAGCACAGGAGCCAAGGTCACATAGCAAGCTGAAGCACATCAAGCTATGTTTCCACGCTCTTCGCGAGTATGTCCGAGATGGTGACATAAAGATTTGCAAAGTACACACTGATCTGAATGTGGCAGATCCGTTGACTAAACGTCTCCCTAGGGCAAAGCATGACCAACACCAGAACGCCATGGGTGTTAGGTATATTACCATGTAATCTAGATTATTGACTCTAGTGCAAGTGGGAGAGTGTTGGAGATATGCCCAAGAGGCAATAATAAAAGTGGTTATTATTATATCTTTGTGTTTATGATGAATGTTTACATCCCATGCTATAATTGTATTATTAGGAAACACTAATACTTGTGTGTTTTGTAAACATATAAGAGTCCCTAGTAAGCCTCTTGTTGAACTAGCTTGTTAATTAATTGATGATCATGGTTTCCTGATCATGGACATTAGGATGTGATTAATAACAAGGTTATATCATTAGGAGAATGATGTGATGGACATACACCCATAGTAAGCGTAGCATAAGATCAAGTCATTAAGTTCGTATTGCTATAAGCTTTTAAAATGCATAGTAACCTAATCCTTCGACCATGAGGTTGTGTTAATCACCATCATCGGATGGGTACTTTGATGACATCAAACGCCGCTTCGTAACTGGGTGGTTATAAAGGTGTCATTGGGTATTCTGAAAGTATGTGTTGAAGCGCATGGACCAAGATTGGGATTTGTCCATCCATATGACGGATAGATATGCTCTGGGCCCTCTCGATGGAATATCATCTAGTTAGCTTGCAAGCATGTGACTGGGTCACAAGGGATGACATATCACGGAACGGGTAAAGAGTACTTATCAGTAACGAGGTAGAACTAGGTATGGAGATGCCGACGATCAAATCTCGGATAAGTATAGTATCACGTGACAAAGGGAATTGGTTTCATATGTAAATGGTTCAATCGATCACGAAGTCATTGTTGAGTATGTGGGAGCCATTATGGATCTCCAGGTCCCGCTGATGGTTATTGATAGGAGATGTGTCTCTATCATGTCTACATATTCACGAACCATAGGGTGACACACTTAAGGTTCGAAGTTGTTTTTTAAGTAGATATGGAATGTGCGTTGGAGACCGAATGTTGTTCGGAGTCTCGGATTGGATCCAGGACATCACGAGGAGATCCGGAATTGTCCGGAGAATAAGATTCATATATTGGGGATCATTTTCTGAGTTAGGAAATGTTCCGGAGTATTTGTATGAGGTTTCTAGAAGGTTTCGGAATGTTCCGGAAGGTTCTGGAAGATTTCTTGGAGTTTGCTTGAAAATCAAGAAAGGGATCAAGGAGTCCTTGTGGGGCAAGACAAGGAGTCGTGGGGGAGGAGGACTCCTCCCCCCTCCCCAATCCGCCGGCCATAGGAGGGAGGGGAGTCCTACAAGGACTCCCCCTCCCATGGCGCCTCCCCCCTTTAAATAGAGGGGTGGGGGCGCCACCTCCAAGCCCTCCTCCACAACTCCAAATCTCCGCCGCCTCTCTCCTCCTCCTTTCTTCTGCACAGGCATAGCCGAAGCCCTGCAGAATTCTCTACTCCACCACCACCACCACGCCGTCGTGCTGCTGTGATTCTGTGGAGAAGATCTATTACCTCCGCTGCTCGCTGGAACAAGGAGGGGAAGGTCTGCTTCGACTCCGCACATGTGACCGACTACGGAAGCGCTGCCGGAACGCGGCGCAGGAAGGATCGTCCACACGATCTTGAGATCGGCAAGTGATCGACTACATCAACCACAAGATCTAATCTCGTAACGCTTTCGGATCTACGAGGGTTAGTACATATCTATCTCGTTGCACATGTCTAATAGATTAGATCTTGGCTTTTATCTAGATTAGATCTGGGTTTTGTTCGTTCTTGCGGTAGAAATTTTTTGTTTTCCATGCTACGAACCCATCAGAGCCACCTCTTAGAGCAGGAATAGAGGGATCCTTATCTGTGTCCATTTGCTTGTCAGCAGCATCTTTCTCAAGATGATCTCTAAATTCATCACCCAGTTCTTCATCATTTGGACCCTTAGGCCCATTTCCTCCATTTCCATTTTCATCTTCTATTTCAACTTGTGCATCATCTACAGTGTAGAACACAAGATAAAGCTATTGCTCTATCTCATATACCCTATCTTTTGGAATTTTTCCACATCCCTTACACATAATTTGATCCTTACCATCCTACATAAGCTCCTAAAAATAGTGTGCCAATAATATTGATCAGCACCCCCAAAGAAGAATCCACTTGATAGATAGTCTTCCAAGTGCATCATTTGAGATGAAGGCCCTCAACATTTATCCAGATCTCATTTAAATCAGCAAAAGATTCCTCCTCACCATGCATTTAGCAAAGGATACACAAACTCCTTTTTTATTTAGGTTGATGGATGGATATTCCACAAGGTCATCAATCTTTTTTGAAGTAGGCAGTGTGTCTAGGAATTTATTGGATGACAACTTCCTGATCTTCCAGTACTAGTTAATCATCCACATATCACTAAAGTTAAGATCTAGTTCCTTATTAGTCACTTCCCCTTCCATGATTGTAACCACACCAACATTACCAAAATTCAGCCAACTGGCAGCCTCAGGCCCCTCGACCTCCAAATGGAAAAAGGCAAGCCCTGCATTAGCACTCCGCCAATATTGAGCCATAGTCAAGGGTGTGTACCAGACAGAGCAGGAATCCATATGATATCCTACTTTCCCACAAATGAAGCACTTCTTCTACTTAGAACATAGAGCTACAAATCCAAGCTCACCATAGTTGTAAAATACCACATCCTTATACTTTGGATCAAACGCTAGAACACCAGTTGCTTTAGTTTTCTCAGGTGCCTTTGTATGCCCACTACCCTGTAACTGTCCGCCCAAACCATAAGAACTGGAACTTGTTTGTTTAACGACCAACTATACGACGGGAATAAAAAATTTGACCGTATAGTTTCGGTCATATAGATATCTTTACCATCGACAATTTTTCTTTCACAGGTACTGAAGGTTTAACGACCAACTATACGGCGGGAATAAAAATTCTGGCCAGATAGATATCGATGCCTTCATAAATATTCTTTTCTAGGTAGAGAAAGTTTGACGACCAACTATACGGTAGGGATGAAAAATCCTGGCCGTATAGCTGTGCCGCCAGGTGGAAACCCTAAATTTTTGACAGCAGACCAACTATACGGCGGGAACAAATTGTTTCGGCCGTATAGTTTGGCCGAATAGTTGCGTCTGACCACAAAATCGCCACGGGAGGTACCTCCAACCCCAAAACTTCAATCCTTTTTCTCTCTTCTACCTCCAATTTTTTTCAAAACCTCAAGAGATCTTCATCTCTACTCAATTATGTTCTATTTCCTCGCACACAAGTGATCTACGGTATGTTTCTCCTCTGATCCTCCAATTACTTTTTGCAAATTCATCTTTGATCTGTTTTCATTATCAATCTAGCGTGAGACCTACTATGAAATATTGCCATGATTCTCTTGCCTAGATTATTACTTTGAGGGGATTCTTTAGTGTGCTATAATGAGGAATATGTTATGCTTATTATTTTTGGATCAAAAGGTTTTATTTTTATTTTCTTATTATTTTAGATGATGAACACAAGGATCCAAACTCGTGCTCGTGCCACTGCTAGTGCTTCTCGGGATGCCGCTCAAGAACGCATGGGGATACGGTTCAGGGATTAGCTCCAACGTGATCGCTTCAATAGGACCAAGAAGAGGAGTAGCCACCAACCCGGTTCGCTACATACCAAGACTTCCAAGAACTTGGAGGAACTATGGAGAGAATGCAAAACCTCTCCTTGAACCTCCGAGAAATAACTAGTAATTTGTCAACTCAATTTGCGAACTGGAGTTACAACTTTTTCCCACCACAACAATGATTTAAAGGGCTTGCAAAATCCTAAGCTTTGGGAGGTTTCCTCATTATCTTTATTTGGTGTTCATTTGTTTTTATTTATTTCGAGGTTATGTTTTTAATTCGAGTTTATAAGAACTCATGTTGGTTTCCCCAACACTTCATCTTTAGTTAATTTTATTTGTTTTCGAGATTTTCTAGCCGAGCTTTGCCGCCAATTTTCTATTATTTAATTCCCTCTCTTAAAAACAACAAAAAGAATTTTCTATTTATCTTTATTTTCCCTCTTCCTTCTTTTCTATTCTCCTTGTGGCTTTCACACATTTGCAAGAGAGTGATCGACTTCGAGTTTCCAAGAAGCAAATAAAAAGGGAAGCGAGAAGTGAAAACAATCATGAGAGGTATGTCTTAAGACTCTCCACTTTTGAAGTTTGAGAAACCCATGCTAGTTAGTAATAAATGATAAGATTTTATATTGGTGGAGTGAGTCTTTGTATTGTAGTAAAAAAATGTTTGCATGGGTATTTATTTGGGTACGTTTTGTTCTAGCTCTTATAGTTAACCAAGTCTCGCCTAAAAAAATTCTAAACAGCCATAATAAGAAAAAGTCTCACAATTGAAGGTTTGGGTGTTGTAGTGTTTAGTCTTGAAGGCTTATTTCTAGAGACACTAAGCACCACAGAAAATAATGATTGACTTGACAACTCTCTTTAAAAGGATTTGTTCGATTAAATTAATGTTTAGTGGTTTTTGTGAGCATGCCAAAGTTTGACTTGTGAATCATAAGAATGCTATAGCTTTATGCGTGTCAAACTTCATGGGATACCAACAACTCCACGAGCCTACGAACGATCTTCATGGAGGAAACTCCTAGATTTTGGCTATGAGTTGATTAAACATATGTAGCAACAATGCTATAATAGGTAAGATTCTTGGCATTCCTAGGTAGTTGTGTTCATGATGGAATCACTCCTCTGGATGTTATAAGTAATCATTATACAAAAGGAACAAAACCTTGGTGATGCCACGAATGTCCATCGTAGCCCGATAAACTAATTAAAATCTTTGGCATGCTCTCAATTACTTAAGAACTGAAATTCTTGAAGGACAATGAATAGAAAAGTAGTCCTTGAAAGGTCTTGATTTATTGATGTGGGAGAATTGAGATACTCTAGTGTATATGTTTTTCATGAAAAACTCTCACACTCTTAATGTTACATGATTATATTTTATTATTTAAAGGCAAGCCTATGAGTTGATTACATGACGTGGAATGAGGTTTACTCATTTGAATCATCCATGTTGACAATAATTTTGTTGTGCTATAAGGATGCATAAAAACCCGTATGATATGCTTGTCATTACTCTATTTATGCTGAAGTTTTTCAGATTTATAAAGTGGAGGAAACTTGAGACTATCAATCATGAGTAAGATCATCATCCCGTTATTTCAGTTTAAATGCTGAGTTCCTTTTTGATTTTGGTTTTCTTGCTCTAGGACGATCAAGTTTAAGCTTGGGGAGGTTGATGGTTGTGAAATATAGCCATCTACACCCACATTTAAACTAGATATTATTCATATTTTTTATGAAATATCTCTCTAAACCCTGCCACTAATACCTAATGATCAAAGGGGTATGCAATCCTTTCTTTTTATTTTCCCTCCATAGATAATGATGTTTGATGATGGGAATCACAACATTAAAGTCAAAGATACAAGATTTATAACAATCCAAAGAAACCAGGAGTCGTGAAGTGGAGACAGACGCTTTAACAACCAACTATATGGCGGGAATAAAATTCCAGCCATATAGTTCCGGTCGTATAGTTGTCGTCAACACTGCTAGGTCAAACAGAACAACTTTCGTGAAGGGACCCCTATATAAAGAGACCTCAAGCGACGAGAAACAAGAGCTCTTTTCAATCACCAGCCGCCCCCTAGATCTCCATCCACAACACCGAAGAGCCGTCGGAGGAATCGACTTAGATCTAGTCTCCAAACCCTTCTCCACCACCATAGCCATATTCCACCACTTGTAATAGTAGATCTCATCTTTCATTGGCGACATTGTAAGACTATTTTCTATCAATCTAATGATTTCCATTGCAATGTTTATGATTGTTGATCTCATCTCTATGTGTGAGTAATTCTCTTTGGGCTAAGGGCTTCGTCCTAGCCATGTAGCTTTTATGCATGTTATTTATCATAGATGGGATCATGTATTAGTTTGTATGACATGATGATTATTTTATCCTCTCTTGCCTCAATCTAAGGACTTGTCAGGTACCCAAGACCCCGAGGATTTGAGCAAGGTATAGGGAGTATGAGTAATGACTAATCTGCAGGTTAGGAACCCTAGTGACAGAAGGGGTAGTGAAAGGACATTTACTGTCATAATCACTTTTGGTGTTTGTTAACAATAAGTAGAGCATTTTATAGTATGATGTTGTCTACAGGTTGATATAATGCAAAGTGAAAAGGACCCTTGGCCTATGGAACTCTCCCTGCATATTTACTTGATTCCTAGGAATTTTAGATCGGAGTCTCCGGTCTGCCTGGACCGGAGTCTCCGGTGTGGTTCGGAGTTTCCCCAGGAATCTCCGGGGGGGATCCAGTTTTCTCTGGGTCAGCCAGATTGGTGGTCCGGAGTCTCCGGTCCTAGCCTCAGACCGGAGTCTCTGGTATGGATGGACCGGAGGCTCACAGAAGGGCTGGGTCAAACTGTCTACTGGTCCCGAGTTGAGCTAGAATCTACGGTGTAGACCGGAGTCTTCGGTGTGCAGGCTGGAGTCTCCGGTCTGACTTTTCTCCAACGGTCAGAAAACGGTTCAGTGGAGTGAAGGGCTATAAATAGAGGACCTTATCCCCTTCCTCCAGCTGCTCGTCCCACTGAAGAACACCATCCCCATTTGAGCCACCAAATCAATAAGATATCTTCATCCAACCATCCAAAGTCATTGATCTTTGGAGAATCGAAGGAGGAGGCCTTGATCTACAGCTTCACCAAGAGAGATCTTCATTTCCCCCTCATTCACTTGAAGGGCCCCATGCTCTAATGTTTTCTTGGAAACCCTAGCTTTTGATTTGGTTCTTATAAGCTTGTCTTTGATTGTTTAACAGCTTGCTTGTATTTGGGAGCCTCCACTTAAGTTGTGGATGTGTGCCCCAAACTCGTTGTAAAGGTGTCGGCTTCCACCTCGAAGGTTGCCATATAGTGGAAGAGGTGAATCGAGCCCGTTAGGGTGAGGTTCATCGGAGAACAAGGGAGGCCTCTCGTGGCGTTGGTGGTTTGAAACCACCCCCTCTTCAAACATAGACGTACTTCCCCTCAAAAGGAAGGAACTACGAGAAACAAATCCTTGTGTCTTCGTGTGCTCCACTTTGGTTCCTTCTATCCTTTACCGCACTTTACTTATCTAGTTCTGGCCTAGTGTTTTTGGTAGATTGGCATATAGGTAAATTCACCGTAGTTGCATGATCTAGAGAATTTACCTTTTGTGTCAAACCCTAACTTGAAAAGAGTGAAATTTTAAGTAGCACCTATTCACCCCCCTCTAGGTGCCCGTACGATCCTTTCAGATAGTACGGCTGTATGTAAGGGATTTATTTGGGATCAACGGTGACGTCACTATGCATATCATTAGTTCTCTTTATTCTATGGATGAGACTAGTAGGTTATTGCTATAAGCGGTTGCGGAGGCAATAGCAATTATAGATGCAGTGCCCATATATAATTTATCTTGCTCTAACAATTTACCAGTGTTTGGCATTCTCGTTTATGTCACATTAATTTTGGTTTGATGTCCAAGTTGTCCAATATGAGTTTAATTCCGAATTTCACTATTGCCAAAGGCTCCAAGTGCCATAGTTGTGTGCAATCAAAGCAACCTCGAAAGCCTCACAAGGCAGCAGAGGAGAGAAACTTGGCACCTCTGGAGCTCATACATTCTGATCTTTGTGAGATGAATGGTGTGTTGGCAAAAGGTGAAAAGAGATATTTCATGACTTTGATTGATGGTGCGACTAGATACTACTATGTTTATTTGTTGCGCACAAAAGATGAAGCTTTAGACTACTTTAAAATTTATAAAGCCGAAGTTGAAAATCAACTAGAGAGAAAGATCAAACGTCTTAGGTCGGATCGTGGTGGTGAATATTTTCCCAAAATCTTCGATGAATTCTGTGAGGAACATGGCATTATTCATGAAAGGACGCCTCCCTACTCGCCTCAATCAAACGGGGTTGCCGAGAGGAAAAACCGCACGCTGACTGACTTGGTGAATTCCATGTTAGCCACCGCTGGTTTATCTAAGGCATGGTGGGGGAGGCCTTGTTGAAAGTGTGTCATGTCCTGAATAGAGTTCCTAACAAGAATAAAGATAAAACCCCTTATGAGGAGTGGGCTGGGAGAAAACCATCACTTTCTTACTTGCGCACTTGGGGGTGTTTAGCTAAGGTCAACATACCGATTCCTAAGAAACGCAAACTTGGACCAAAGCCAATGGATTGCATTTTTCTAGGATATGCTCCGCGGAGTGTAGGCTATAGATTTTTAGTGGTTAAATCTGAGGTTCCTGATATGCATGTTGATACTATAATGGAATCTTGTGATGCAACATTCTTTGAGAATATGTTTCCTATGAAAGATATGCATAGCACTACTAGAATTTCTTCTGAAATACTTCCTGAAACTAGTGCATCTAGTGAGAATTTTGAGCAACCACGCGAGGAAGAAGTCCTAGAGAAGGATGACAATGAAGCTCCTACACGGAGTAAGAGATAAAGGGTTACAAAATCCTTTGGAGATGATTTCCTTGTGTACCTTGTGGATGATACTCCCACTTCCATTGCAGAGGCATATGCATCTCCTGATGCAGATGATTGGAAAGAAGTTGTTCATAATGAGATGGACTCAATTCTTTCTAATGGAACTCGGGAACTATCAGCACGACCCCATGGATGTAAGCCTGTGGGTTGCAAGTGGGTGTTCAAGAAGAATCTAAGGCATGATGGTACTATTGAAAAGTACAAGGCTCGGCTTGTAGCAAAAGGCTACACCCAGAGAGAAGGTGAAGATTACTTTGACACCTATTCACTTGTTGCTAGGCTGACCACCATTCGAGTACTACTATCCCTGGCTGCCTCTTATGGTCTTATCGTTCACTAAATGGACGTTAAGACAGCTTTCCTCAATGGAGAGTTGGAAGAGGAGATCTATATGGATCAGCCTGATGGGTTTGTGGTAAAAGGTGAAGAGAGAAAGGTGTGCAAGTTGTTAAAATATTTATATGACCTTAAGCAAGCACCTAAGCAATGGCATGAGAAGTTTGACAGAACATTAACTTCTGTTGGCTTTGTCATTAATGAGGCTGACAAGTGCGTCTACTATCGCCATGGTGGGGGCGAAGGTGTTATATTATGTTTGTACGTGGATGATATCCTTATCTTTGGTACAAATATGAATGTGATAAATGAAGTTAAGTCCTTTCTGTCAAAGAGCTTTGATATGAAAGATCTAGGAGAAGCTGATGTTATTCTGAATATCAAGCTGATTAAGCACGAGAGTGGGATTACTTTGACGCAATCACACTATGTTGAGAAGATCTTGAGCCGTTTCGGTTTCGTTGATGGCAAGTCTTCCCCAACACCTTATGATCCCAGTGTGACATTATGGAAAAACAAGAAAGAGCCGAAAGAACAATTGAGATACTCTCAAATCGTTGGCTCACTCATGTACTTAGCTAGCACGACAAGACCCGACATCTCTTTTGTTGTGAGCAAGTTGAGTAGGTTCATGTCTAACCCGGGTACGAAACATTGGTGTGCAATTGAAAGGGTCATGCGCTATCTATGTGGTACAATGAGTTATGGGATACACTATTCGGGGCATCCAGCGGTGCTCGAAGGATATAGTGATGTGAACTGGATCTCGGATGTAGATGAACTCTACGCCACTAGCGGGTATGTATTTACCTTTGGAGGTGGCGCGGTATCATGGAGATCTTGCAAACAAACCATATTGACAAGGTCGACTATGGAAGCAGAACTTGTTGCTTTAGACATAACCACTGTAGAGTCAGAATGGCTGCGTGAACTCTTGATGGACTTGCCGGTGGTTGAGAAACCTATACCGACCATCCTTTTGAATTGTGACAATCAAATTGTTATTGTCAAAGTGAACAATTTTAAGAATAACGCGAAGTTATCAAGACACGTCAAGAGACGTTTGAAGTGTGTTAGGAAATTGAGAAATTCCGGAGTAATTACTGTTATGTATATTCAAACTAACAAAAACCTGGCAGATCCCTTTACAAAGGGACTATCACGAAACGTGATAGAAAGTGCATCGAGAGAGATGGGTTTGAGACCCATGGATGTTACACAGTAGTGGTAACCCAACCTTTTTGATCGGAGATCCCGTGAATTAGGACCTGAGAAAAACAAGTTAGTGGTGTGACGGAGGAGAGTATTAGACAACCCTCTCTATGTGAAGATGTACAACTCTCAAAAGCTGTAAGGCAGGTTGGCAACATGCCTTAATGTGTTTCTGCTAGCTATGATTAGCAAAGATGATGTCCTACAGAGCATTCTTGAAAGAACACACCTATACGAGTTCCGATTGTTAAACGTCGCAATCTATGAGATTTGGGTGATCTCTAGTAAACTCATGAAGAGACCAAGTAGTATGACGCATATGCTACACCCGAGAGGTAGGCTACTGGCAGCCAGGTACTAGTTATGACTTTGTGTGAAATCTAAAAGCACCAAACTTACAATTCAAGGTTCGTCCATTGTTCAAGTTGCTGATAGACGTAGCTCAAGGTTCTAGGCGGAAGTTTAACTTAACAGTCTCTGTTGAAACACTGGTATAAAAACAAGTAGCGAGAATTGGCAAATCTTCAAATGGGCATTTGAGATCTGGTGGGGGATTGTTAGAAATAATGGGCTAAATAAATAAGCCCATATAGATTTTAGATTTTCCCTAAATCTTAAAGCCCATGTTTGTGGCAGCTCACATGTGTTTGGGCGCATGTTTGGGGCAGCTCACATGGGAGTGGAGTGGGAGCTAAAGTTTAGTCCCACATGGAAAGTTGGAGGAGAGTTACACCACCTTATAAGGTGGAGTGGTTCATCACTTAGTAAAGTGAGTGAGAAGAGGAGAGCTACACGCGCACTCCTCCGACGACGACGCCGCCGCTCGCACGCACGCACGCACGCACCGTCCCGTCACGATGCGCGCGCCGCGGGTTGCGGGAATCTCGCAACCCGAGCTTTCTTTTTGCTGCTCAGGAAAACATGTGAGGTTTTGACAGACGTGTCAACAGTTAGCCTATTCAGGTCGCTCCCGGATCGTGGGCTACTGTAACCGACCCGAGCGTGCGCTACGTGGACTCGGCCCACGTTCGCTTCCGTTAGGGTTTCGCGCGGCTACCGCCACAAATGACCACCAAACCAATCTAGGGTTTGCCAACCTCTCTGCTTGCGCCGCCACCGTAGTCTACTCCATCCCGTTTGCCGGTGTGCACCGGCGGACGGGAGAGCAGGTCTCCGGAACCACTCGCCTTTGCGATCCTGTACGGGAGAGGGCGAATAAGGTTTTTGAGAAGCGCTCTACGCGACTACTCGAGTTCTGCATCACGGCTCGTCTTCCATCCAAGTCAGGCAGTGCTGCCTATCGCCGTCTTTGTCGTCATCTACTTCGATCAATCTTTCCCAAAGCTACTACGGTGACTTCATCTGCAACCGAACGATACGTGCGACGTGCTGCTGTCCGATTATTCATCATGTTCTGCGAGTACATATTTAGCTGCTACTTGTTTCCGTTGATCTTGTTGTTTAGTACATCTAGTATGTTCGAGTTACATGTGTTAGCAGTTTGTTCTATCATGTTTAATATTCTGGAATTGATCATGGAAATTATGCCTAATTATCCAACAAGATCGCTAAGTGGTTTTTCCACATATTCTCATTTCATCCATAATGGAGGAAAACTCATCCAATGGCTCATACTTTATATGCCTTATTCTGAAAAATACAAAATGTAGCCTAACTCTCCATCGAATGGAGAATGACTTATTGGATGATTATGGAGAAAACCCAAACATTGCAGAGTCATCGAATTATCTTCTAATAGTTATTGTATCAAGAAGAGAAGATCACCTTTTACGAGGATATCCCCTGCGGTTTCAGACCTCAGCACTCGAACAAACTGGGAAATGCGTTCCGCCTGTTCACGAACTACGACCCTGCGGACAGGCTCGGTGGCTGGGACCGTAGCGACGGCGCCCCCATTTAGCTCTGCTAATAATGTGTTCATGGCTCTGCCGTCCGTTACATGCTTTGCTTAGAAACAGGACATGGTTTGGTAGTCAGAGAAAGAGCTATCCATCCTTCTGATGTGCTCGATCATATGCTGCATCTTTCCGTCCGGTAGACGAGAACTTTGTCTGCGTTTGTGTTTGATAAATCTTGTCCGCTGTTATGTGTTGGGTGAAACCCTTGACAAGTGTGTACCTGTTTCTCAGCACCGCGCTCCATAGACATGTTTCAAAATTCAAAGGACATTGCTACTGTTTATGGCAATGCTTGCACTAGAAAAAAGTGCACAATTGAGACCGAACTTGTGAACAGAAACAGAAATGCTGTGCACTGAACATTTGTCTGCAGAGTGCAGACGTACAGAGTCTTCATTATCTAGACCATTGTGTGTACATGCTACGTAGATATGAGGTCGATCACATCTTTATTGGATGTATAACTGTATTGGGCACTTGTACTGTTACTAGTAGTACTTATATCACAGTAGTTGACAAGTTCAGTAATACTAGTATAGTTGACAGACGACCCCGAGATCAGCTTGTGCGGAGCATCACTTGTGCGGTTTGGGCGGCTTGACGATCAAAACAGGGCAGCACGCGTGGTGGGCGAGGTAGTCGCTCACGCTGCCCAGCAATGCCCTGCACCACAACACAGAGTCCACAAATGAGTCACGGTCGGTCGGCTTGATACGGCGGAGGATGATGTCTGTGTGATGGCAACGTACCTCTTGACCATGCCGAGGCCGCGGCTGCCGAGGACAAGCAGGTCGGCGCGCATGTCCTCCACGGCCTGGCAGATGGCCTCCTTGGGGTCGCCCTCCACCACGGCCGCCGTGGCCCGCACCTGCCTCTGCACGCACATGTCCAGCGCGCGGGCCACCACCTTCCGGGAGTTCTCCTCCTGCGCCTTCTTCATGGAGTCCATCGCCGAGGTCGGCGCGTACGTCAGGCCTGCATCCACGACACGCGATTGTGTCAGCGTCAGCGATCGCCAACTGAGTACGGTTTTTAGCGTACTGTGTAGTCTGTGATGATGTACCGTGCGCGGCGACCGGGTAGACGAAGTGGTCGGCGCGGTGCTGGGCGTGGACGACGACGAGGGACGCGCCGCCGGGGTGGAGCCGGACGACGTGGTCGAGCGCCCACGACAGCGCGTGCAGGCTCTCCTCGCTCGCGTCCACGGCCGCCACCACCTTCATCCCCGTCGCCGTCACGCCCGCCGTCGTTGCCCGAGAGGCCTCCGCTCCTCCACCACCAGGCGGCACGCCGCTCGGCGCCACCGTCGCGGCCTGTCTCTCCGGCTCCATGGCGACGCTCTCGCTCGCGGTAGTGAGACCGGCTTCGTGCCTAGCGATCACTGCCTCGATCGACCACATCCCTCGTATCGTATCCTATAAATATGTGCGAGCGGGGTAGCGTAAACTGGCGCCGCTTTTGGATGTGGACGGCACGAGATGGATGGATGGATAGAGATCAGATGGGAACGAGACGCGGCGGCTTTTGTTCCGTAGCTTTGTCAGCTCGTGCTCGCGCCGGCGGTGCGCCTTGTCTGGCCTCCTCGCGCCGCTGCGCGTCGGCGCGTGTGCCATGCTCTGGCTACTTGCCAGACAGCCACGAACCCTGTCTTGCCACCGCAAACCCAGACCAACCCAGGGCCCGCGGTCTCCAGACTCCAGGGTCCCCCGGCCCCGGTTTCGCTGCACACCGCACAGGCGCGTCCCAACGCACAAGCCATCATCTCCTCTCTACAGGAAACACGCAACTCGGACGCTAACCGGAGGAGCATTTGACAGGAGATACAAACTGGAAATGTAACACCATTTTTAAATCCCAAACAGCGACTCAAAACTCAAATCAGGTCACATTTTCAGTGGGTCTTCCTCTGCAAAAATGCACTCCAGGGGCACCATTCGATGCAGAACGGTGGGAGAACACACAAGCAAAGTTGCACAGGCTACTAAACCATACAAAGATTTTAAATGCCAGCTTCTACTTTCTGGTAAATATCAGTAACCCCCTTCAGCCATCCTCCTCGCTACGCTGCAGCTCTACGGCAGAGACCAGTTTCCGGACTTGAACTCCGAGTAGAAGCTGGACTTCCTTGAAACAACGAAGAACACTGCGTGCAGAGAGACAGGAGTTCTTATTCGGTTATTTGTACTTAACAATACTAGCAAGCTTTCTTGTGAAAGTATACGGAGGTTGAAGGAACAGACCAGGTATAGCGGGGATGATGTAGTCTTTATGCTGCAGCGCTTCTTGAAGTGTTTTCCCTTCTTTTACCCTGATCCACTTAGCTGATCCCTCTCCTGCGCATTTAAAGCAGAAAACGAGGGAATTGTATCAGACTCATAAGTTCAGCATAACAGTACTAATATTGTCTTAGAGCAAATGTAGTTCAGCAGCTAATGGCAGGTAGATATACTGCACACTGAAATCAGCAAAATGCCGATTTTCGTTAATCGTATCGTGCCGGTCTTTTTACTGCACTACAATATGCTGTAGAGAAAAAGCACAAGATATATGTTTCACATACTTGATGGTGTAACTGTGCTGCCCTTGCCAGTATCATGCTCTGCATCCTCCGCATCAAGACTATCTGGGAGTGATTTCGAGTCTACGGTGCCTTCAAGCAGATATTTTAACATTTCACTTTTGGACAAAGGTGTGCCCTCATCAGCCTAATGAATCGAAGTGACGAGTCAGTTAACCATCGAAACATAGAAAATGAATTTATAAAGCTTCTACTCCCTCCGCTTCAAAATATAAGATGTTTTAGCCTTTTTCCGAAGCGCATGTATCTAGACGGCTTTTAGTGTGTAGGTCCGGAGCAAAATGGGTGAACCTACACACTAAAAGGCGTCTACATACATGTGTTTCAGAAAAAGGCTAAAACATCTTATATTTTGGAACAGATGAAATATATCCTAAAGCAGATTTGTCAGATAACATACGATGGTACATTGAATATAATAGTTGTGAACGTAAGGAGTAAAAATCCTAGAGAGCAGCGAAAGTTTAAGGTAACTTAAAACAGGACTAGATGATGCTAACGATGGTCAACATGATCGCATTGAATTTAAATTGCCAATGACTCCCTTTTTCCCATCTGGACTCTCATTCATAAAAATTGGTAAAGGATAATGCTACTGTACAATTTTCAAAATGCTGACACGGAGCTCTCAAATTGGCATTCTATAGCCAGATAAGCCAATTATAATAACAACGCTGAAGTGTGAAATAACCAAGGTATGTCCCTAAAGAAACTTTTGTATAACAAAAGGTATGGGTCAAAAAATCTAGGTCCACATAGTCTCGTAAATTGTAATTGTTACTACCATAATTGACTACTTCCGTTGGCAACTCTAATGTGCAATAAAATCTCTTATCCACTGAAAACAGCTTGCTGCGGTTCACCTGACTAGATTTAAAACTGGACTAGATGATGATAATGATGGTCAACATTATTGAATTGATTTGAATTGCCTCCTTTTTCCCATCTGAGACTGCAATTCCTATAAATTGGTAACAGATAATGCTACTATTTTCAAAGTGTTGACATAAAACTCGCATATTGACATTCTGTAGCAGATAAACCAATTACTAATAACAACGCCTAAGTGTGGCAGTAACCGAACTAAAGTATATCCCTAAGGAAACTTGCCTACAGCAAAAGGTAGGATCAAACAATCTAGCTTCACAATGGTCTTGTACTTGTTAACTTAATTTCCTACTTTCGTTGACAACTTTAATGTGCAGGTTTTCTAAGGTCAGTAAAATCTCTTGTCTGCTGAAAACAGCTAGCTTACGGTTCACCTGACCTGAGTAAACAAATTAAAAGGATAATGCATGTTGAGTGTACACATCATAGAGCATCAGTGTTTTGGTTTAATGTTCTACAAAGAGGTCGCGGCTCATGACATTTAGAAGAAAAAATATGAGCATCTGTAGGAATTAGCAATTTGCATAAAGCAGAGCCTTAGAGGTTCACTCTCAAGTAAAATATAAAGTGCAAAGACATACCTGGCAATACAACTCGATAGCCTCCCTTGTGTAAGCATGGTTCTCATCCCATGGCAAAGGTGGAGAACTTGCTGAGAACATGTTTGATAGTTAAGGGCAACAGAGGTTGTAGGAAACCAAGTGAAGTATTTATATTTCCATGCATTTGTGCACATACTATCAGAAAGAGCATCATGTAACTTTTCAAGGATATGACATCAAGATGCTGTGAGAACAGATCAGTCTCCGGAAAATCCTCGATGAAGTCACTCGACATGACCTCTGGGTAGAGCAGAAGAACTGGCCAGTGGAGCACGCCCTGCTCATCCAGCTTCGGCTTCTTTACTCCGGTGAGCTCCTGGAACGCTGCCTTCCCCAGCCTCAGCCTTCTCTTCTCTATAGCAGCAGCAAGATCCTATATGCATCTAACTCAGTCAGTTACACACACAGCAATAAGGCATTGCTGAACCCCCAATTTGGAACAGAAGAGACCTTTGCTGTGGAGACGGCCTGTGCAACCTTGGCTCTTTGAAGGTCTTGCTCGAGCTGTTGCGCCTCCACTTGGGCGAGAAATTTCTTAAGCTCCTCGTTAGCGGGGTCCTGCTCGAGGCCCTGCAGACAGAAGGACGCCGCCTCCCGTAACAAGTCAAGAGCAATCGCGGCCTTGGCCGCCCGGTAGTGCGCCTAGCTACACGAATGTCACGAGTTACGGGAGGGCTCCTGCGCCAAATCAGACAACTAAGAGAAGGGTAACGGACCTTGACGTTGGATGGGGAGAGCCGGAGGGCCTGCTCGGCGTCGTCGAGGGCGCGGCGGTGGTTGCCGAGGAGGAGGTTGACGTGCGCGCGGTTGGCGAAGAGGACGGAGCCGTCGGGGTTCGGGGCAGAGAGGGCACCCATCTGGGCGATGGCTTTGGTGTAGCATTCGACAGCTTCGGCGTAGTGCTTGCGGCCCATCTTGACGAACCTGTTGCCCTCCTCCTTGAACTCGCGCGCCGCCGACTCCTTGATGGCGGCGATGCCTTCCAGGTCGGCCTTCTCGCCCTCCGTCAGGGGCTCCGACCCGGGCTCCATCAGCAGCGCCATGTCCGTCAAGTTGCTCTCGGTGGTTCGGCGGCGCCGCCTTCGTCGCTCTTCTCCTTTTCTCTCCTCTCCCCGCCGCCGCTTTCCCTGCTTCTAGACTTGGAAAAGGGCTGGTAGATCAGAAAGAATAGCCCTATGTGTCATTGTGTGAATGCATAGGTATCAATATTAAAACTATCACTTCAGCAAGTAGCACAAAGCGCCTGTAGCTCAGTGGATAGAGCGTCCGTTTCCTAAGCGGAAGGTCGTAGGTTCGACCCCTACCTGGCGCGATATATCTTTTTTTGCCTGCAATAAATGAGCTTGGCAAAAAAAAAACGTTTTTTCTAAAACTGAACTATATTGACATTATAGTATTTTAGTGCCTGGCAGGAATACTTCGGCTTTTCTCGTTTCTAATTTTAGAAAAAAGAAGGTCAGGCATCTTTATTCAATATTAAAAAAACAATCTTAGAGATTTTGAAACCATTATATTTAGTGGTTCCAAATGCTTTAAAGTATTTATTAATACTTCAGTACTCTTAAAAGCCAGAGTATTCTTAATTTTTTTTCAAAAATACTTTGATGCCAAATAGGACCTAAGTGGGCCAATCTTTTAATATTTTGTGGGTTGCTAAATTTATTGATTAGGTAGAAGATTTAGTAACAAGAGAAGAAAAAATTACCTAAAAAAGGAGAGAGGGAAAAGTGTGGGTGTGCGTGGGTGGGGGCAAAGGCAAGAGCTCATGACACCTCAAAACACAGCAAACCCGAGTCAAATGTTCCATAAGACGGGCTCATTGTGGCCTCATCCTGACACTTGGCGGCACAAGCCAAAAGAATCTGTAAAAGTTATTTTGGCCTGGCATATAGAGTATTCACAACGATAACAAATGCGATGACCAACTATATGTCGTAAAAAAAATTATTTATGGTGTTTAAATGCATTGTGCTAGCTGTCCAGCAGTACCAGCGTTCTGATATGCCTTAGTTTAACGAACTATGGCAGTCACTATTTCACCGTGAAAAAAATCTAGGTCTTGCATATGAGACTAGTCAAGCTTGTCTCACTGAGCGGTGAGCTCCCAAAGCCGAGTTGTTGCCATTTGAATAATAAAATGAAACCATCCTCTTCATGGCCATAATTTTTTCCACGTCGTCCACTTTCTTCAACCTCTCTCTTTCTCTCTCCACGAAACTTCTACTGGCGATAGCGGAGGCGGGGTTGCAAGAATCGAACAAGGATCTAGAAGGCAAAGTGGTACCCTTCCTTTAGACAAGCGTTGTCGGTACGTGCAATTTTTTTTTCTCGATTTCATAGTGACTAAATTTCGCATTTGGGGTTTCTTCGTTCCTGTTTTTTCCCGAAAATTTCTCGTGATTTCTCAATCTCACAACTGTGTATTGTTGTTTTTCATTCACATATGACATTTCTAGAGTACCGGAGGATATCCTTGACCATAAATGGAATGGGCAACACGATGTGTTCATCATCTGCCGATACCCTGACCACGACATCGCATGGCGGTACTATGACAAGAACTTCGCAGATGAAATTGGACACAAGTGATATTATTGTCTAGTGACAATTTTAGTTGAGCTCATATCTTTTGAGGTAGTACTATGTATCCAAAGTCATGGCATTGAATCAAACGCAATACTTTGTAGTTTTAGTGGGATGTGTTGCATTATCTCAGATATAGGACGTGATACCCATATAAATATCTATCAAACACATTATGAATTTACACCTTAAATGGAATTGGCTTTTATACCACCATGTTTATGAGACAGTAGATAAGTGAAAATAAAACCGCATACCGTTTTTAATCATAAGAAACACCTTTTACTTGTATTTACAAGCCCTTTTATTTTTAGTATTCATTTATTCCGAAAATAGAAAAATAATTAACATACTTTCATTTAGTTCTTTCGTATAGTTTGCATTACTACCAACACTATTACAACACACTCTTGCATATCATATAGTTTACTTTCCACATTGTATTTAGTTTACTTTAATTATTGCATATTTACTTTCGTTATTTTATTTCATCATCTGTTTTCAATTCTAATACGAAACCTTGTGTTTGACAACCACTTGGTGGAGTTAGAGAACACAAGGCAATCAACTTTGTTGTGCGAGTTGCTAGAAAAAGACATAAAAAATAAGAACTACTATTTCCCCGAGAGTTCGATATAAACCCTCAAGTCACTCTTGTGGGAAAAAACACCATTACTACATCACTTTGTGTTTTGAGTCCTAACAAATTGGCGTCCATATAGTTTTGGTGCCATCACCACCACAAACCCCAACTAGAGTGTTGTTGGTAAACCACTAGGGGTGGCCCGATCTTCACAGATTTGGCAAAAAAATGGATGGAAGGCGAAGAACATGATAAACTCAACGCAAAAGGCAAGGTAAAGATACAAACACATGCAAACACACACAATTTCGGTTTCCCTCGTTAGTCCGAATCACCAACCAGATAAAATCCGCATGGAAGAGACCACTAGATGAACATATTGCAATTAATCAAGACCCTATCGGAGAGATCGACGTAATAGATATCATGAGATAGAAAGAGTGCTCAAACAGAGATGGCCTTGTACAACCTTGGTCTAGATCTAGATCCAAGAGAGGTCCCTCTATGGGAAAGTGAAGGCTAAGCCAATGTTGGGATTATGCTCTAGAGGCAATAATAATAATGACTATTATATAATCTCATGTTCAATATATAGGTTCATCGAACTATGCTAGAACTATTGTGAACATTTATTGTGAGAATCAAAGGAAACATCACATGTAGGTGTAGTAAATATGAACCACCAGTTGTTCCTAGTCCAGACTAGGACTAGCTCATGTCGTTGAGTGATGATCAAGTTTCATAATCATAGGTAAAGAGTATATCGCCAACTATGAGAGTATATTGTCTGGAGAGATAAGGGTATGGAACAGATCCTCATGATGATTTACTATGAGATATAATCATTGATGTTAATAGTCAATCATCATTATCTTTTGCCTAAATCTTTATACCATGAGAATATCAAGTGCCCTCATGTCGTAAGGCTTATATTTGGTCTTGTTCCTAACGCCATTCAAAAAAGGTGGCTAGCACGACAATTCTGGGATAAGTTACAAAAGTGTGTTTAGGACTTGGATAGTTCAAGACTGGGATTCTGCTCCTCCTGGCAATGGAGAGATATACTCTGGACCCACTTGGTGTGCCAATGTCACCCATCGTCTGCGTAGACAAGTTATGATGTTGACCATAAGGACATTGGAATATGGAGGAGTAAATAAGACAGAAACACAAACAAGGATAACAGATATAGTGATCAAGAGTTGCATCATGAGGATACCGACATCTCGCCTCGGTGTTGTCACATATCGTGAAGCAGAAGGATTAGCACTTGTATAATAAACCAGGTTCACTCGATGCTACATGTAATATAAAGGAACCATCATGGTCATTTAGGTTCCACTGTTAGTTATTGATCCAGAAGAGTTTTTTGAGTCATGTATGCATATTACCGAACCCGACAGGATATCATGCTTAAGGCTAAACAATCAAGTTGTGATAATAGTATTTGTGATTAAGAGAGTAATCTAGAATATCTTTCAGAGACACCGAAATAGTATTTGGAATGACTAGATAAACCAGAATAGTTCCAGTGACATAATCTATTTTGGGAAGGTAGTTCTGAAGTCATCGGTAATGATTCGAGGTTCATCGTATTCATTCCGAGATAGTGATTATGTCAGAGAGTATTCAGAAAGGTTCCAAAATATATATAGGTTTGCATACATGAGATGCATCGGTCTTTATTTGAAAGAAACCAGAGAGGAAGAAAACCACTGTAAGAGTTTTGGAGGGGGGAATGATCCAGAGGGGGAAGCCCACGTGTATATGGCGCATGGGCCTATGTGGGCTACACCCAGACCTTCCATGTATGGATATCATAAATTAAGGGAGTTAATTTGTGGGAATATGGAAAGTATCAGATCATATATCTAAATTAGAAAATTCCTAATTATATCTTCTATCAAGGGTATGAGATGATCTCGCATTAATAAAGAGATGCCATATCTTGCAAATAGGGAAGGAGATGATTTCCACTAATGCATATCTTACCAAGGAGGAAAGGCAATGATATTAGAGATCATTACCTCCCTAAAATGGGGGGAAGCGTGATATCTAGTTTCCCTGCTGCCGGCCACCAGGGAACCCTGGGGCGTCCTAAGCCCCTCCCCTTCTCCTATATAAACCATCTAGGGGCTCTCCTCCAAGGACGCATAAACAAAGCTCCCCATTAGTAGCTAGTTCTCCCCCCCAATATGCAGGCCAGAGTATGCTGCGAGACAATACACAGGCCAGAGGCTGCAAGATTATCACCGTAGGCACCACGCTCTAGACGGCAGGGTGCTGTGCAGATTGGGAGGTTGTATGCATGCAACCTGCGGAGGGATCGTACCTTCGATCCTCCATCAAGTGGAGCTTCTCCTCGCGGCTGGAAGGGATATGCCTAGTTGTGAGGATCAACGTGATTGTCATCAATGAACTACATCGAGTATCTTCCGCTGCATATGTTGGTGAGTTCATCTGGATCTAGGTCTCGTGTTTCTTGCATAGTCTGTATTGGTGTGTTCGTAGTACTGGAAAAAATGTATTTTCTTATGCGAACCCAACAGTGGTATCAGAGCCAGGTTTATGCATAGATCACGGTTGGTCTAGGTTACATAAGATGTACAGTTAATGCACACATTGTTGTGTGGGTGTTAGATTGGATATACCACTGGATGATCATATGATTCCCTTGACTTTGCATGCATTGATCTTCGCAACATAGGGAGATTTTATAGAGTTCTGGCTATCCGCAATCCATCTGGTTGCTCCTAAGCATATCTGGTTTGTTTGATGAATGATGCGCTTCAGTTCGATGGGTCTCTCTATAGTGAAGAAAAATATGAGAATTGCAAACAAGATGGGGAAATGAACATCTAATTTTCACGGGGGTCACATGTAATGACGATTTTTAGATAAGTTGGGAGATTTCTCACGAGATCTCACTCCTCTATAACCCCACAAGTTAATCTAGCATATGGTGGATTATGCTTTTGTTTTGCGTAGGTAGTTTCTTATGTTCTATAGGTAGTTTCTCATGTTCTATCAGAAACCTTGGAAGCCACGTAAACTTGCAACAAACAAATAGAGGTCTCTAACTCGTATTTGCAGGGAATGCATGTGATGTGGTATAGCTTCGTCATTATCATAATATGTTATGTATGAAATGCTATACAATGTAATTGTGCATGATCTGTGAATCATGGTACGATATGATGGATGGAGCCATGTGATTGTATTTATGACGTGTCAACTTCTTGTTATGCATTTACTTTATTAGCTATAGTTGATAGCAATAGTTGTTCTTGCGATGAACACTGAGGCAAAAAACATGCATCGGAGGATCCTAATACCTTGCCAAGATGAGAAGGAGATTGATGCAATGACGCGAAGGAAAGGGATTATGCCATATCACACTTTTATGAACTTCCTGTGATGCGTTAATCATTTTCATGCACCCTACTTGTGATGCGTAGTAGTCGTGTTTTAAATAGGTTGATCCTTCACGAAAAATATTTAAGTTGTTACTGTTATTCCAAGTGTGGCACCATCTGTAACAATTATCATTTCGAGGTACCACATATCACATGGGTATGACATATTTGTCATTAGTGAGATGTGTTGAATGAGATAGTCAGCAGCTAGATCACTTGGTTCTCTTAAACGATGTGGAACCATAGTCATTATATTGGAGCATGCCCATCTAAATATGAACAAGAGTTGCATAGATATGTAATTGGGAAGGTGGCCTATGGAGACGAGATGTTGTAATTTGAGATGGCACATCCATGGCAACAATTCCCCTAGATCTTGAATCACTAAAAGCATAGACGAAGGATGTTGAACTAGTGTCATCTATTATGATCTTATAACATGATGTTTATATAGTATGGATTACTTTGATAGTTTTATTTTGAACCTAATAGTTGATCATGAGAATTTAACTGCGAACATAACTGTGTGAACTAGATTCACAATCTAAGGATGGTCCTTAGAAGATTAAGAAAGAATACGATCTGGATATACCACTTTTGTACACACCAACAAAGGATGAACCAAAAGCCTTCATCGTTAGAGAATGGGTGGATAGGCCTGAGGTAAATCCTAATGCTTGCATTAAATGGCAAGAGGGTTCCCCCATGATTGAGCATGTGACCAACCTGGTTGGACACACATATCTCATAGATGTTGAGATGCTCATTATCAAGGCACTACTGGTTTGCTCACCTGCCTTATAGCAGTCTTTTCTTGGACTTTCTCAAGACTGGGATGAACAAGGATTTGGATGAATTATTCACCATGTTGGCGTCTATGGAAGAGACATTACAAAACAGACAAAACATCATGAGATGGCAACAGCAAAAGAGAAGTCTGGAAAGTCTAGAACAGACAAAACATCATGAACAAGGAGTTAGGTGAATTATTCAACATGTTGGCATCTATGGAAAAGGCATTACAAAACGGAAAAAACATCATGAGATGATGACAACAAAAGAAAAGTCTAGAAAGTCTAGAGTAATATAATTATTGACATTTTTCGTTCAGAGGTTGTTTCAAGTTGTTGGTATTAGATACACAATTTGATTGCTCAAGTTAGCAACCCAATGAAGGAATTTTGAAACAAAAGGAATGGAATGAAATGAGTTGCTGAACCTTGACGAGAATCGTGTCGTGGTAAATGTTAAAGTACTATGGTACAACTATTGAGATTCATGTTGGAGCTAAATAATATTTATTCAGTCCGTCGTTATAGTAACGGATAATTCTTAAAGATCAAGAACAATACTTGTTTTGGATATTTAAGTAATTATGTTATGAATAAGTGCTTTTCTTGAAGGTGATGTTCATTTTATCTTGATTACTGTAGTATGTTTTTAATTGAGTTGCTAAAGTTTAAATGTTATGAGCATTTTACCATATGGTATGATGCCAATTGACTATGTCATATTCATGTGGAAATTATGTGCACAAGTTATATTGAAATAGAATTACAAAATTCAATTCAATTTGTGCATATTGAATTGCCGATGAATTAAATGAATAAGACATTATTCATAACTGATTTTTTGAATTGAGCAATTAAAATAATTGAAGTTGAGATATACATATTGATGTATATGATTCAATGAACTTACATGCAAGAGACGAAGAATTACTTATGGATTTTTGCCGATGATTAAATGGATATGTTCATTTAATGAAGTAGAAATATGGAATAATTTGGAAGTTGTTCAAATGAATTCAGAAACTAAGTAATAATCAGAGTAAATAATAACGCTAAAATGTTTCGGCCAAAAATACTATCAACCTCCTAGTAGTTGGGTTTATCTTAAATGGTAGACATTATGGCACCTATAAACTAAAAAGCGATAAGGCGACCTCTAACAATACAAACTAATATAAAGTACAGAGGTCCACCAAGTATTAACCCAGAATGGTAACTATCGAAGTAAAATAACATAAATGTAAGCAATATAAATGGTAGATTGAACAATCATTCATTAGTTCAGCTTTAGCAAAAAAGTTCGCTAATAATTAGGATTTAGCAAGATCAATTGCCTATTTTACAAATATATCTTTAGATGCAACAAAATTAAAAATGAGATACCACGTGCATCTAAAATAATGCCATACAAACTGAAAAACTGAATCACATATGAGAGTCCACTGCATCTTACATCTAAATGATGTGAAAAAACTGAAGCGCGTTGACCCATCTGCCCCTAACGGTAGCATAAACCTGACCTGAAATTTACAACAAAGAATAAGGAAATATAGTCTAGTCTTGATAAGGTTAGAAAACATGGTTAAAATTTCCGATTATTGATGATGCAAGCTTATTAGAAACCAAGTATTCAGCTGTGATGTATGGAGAGAAGCCTACAGGCCATCGAAGCCAAATTGGCATAGCGAGAGGAGAAGTACGATGGGTATCTGATGGCTATGATAATACAATACCTTTTAGCAATATAAATTATGTTATTTGCCTATCATATCATGCTCCATCTAACTATTGCTATGCTTGATATGCATGATTACTTGTTTTTATTAAGTTTAATATGAGCTTTGTACATTTAGTAGTTTAGGTATAATTTTATCCCTCTTCCTTGCCTTTGACATATGTGTAGGTGTTGATGATGATTATGTATAAAACAAAGGCAAAAGGAACAAAGAGAGCATAGTATAGAGGAGGTGTAGGGACCAAACTTAGTCATTTAAGGTGTTAAAAAAGTGATTTTTCAACTCCTCAAAATAAAAATCCAAGACCACAGGGTTGTATCTCTTGACGATACGAACTCAACGAGTCCAAGAACACCCAAAACGGAGTTTGTATGAAGAAATGGTGGCCAAAATACTAAAGAATACTTAAGGTTTAACGACCAACTATATGGTGGGAGCAAAAATTCCAGCCATATAGCTCCCGCCCTATAGTTGCCAAAAAGGACACAAACGATAGGATTTCGACCTCCGGAGGCTCCATAACCTTCCCTAAGTCATATGACGGTATTGGGGGAACCCTAGGGCACCCCCAATGCCTATATAAAGGAGGGAGGAGTCAAAGAAGAGGGGAGGAAGCCACCATACACCATATACAAGATCTAGATCCCATCTACCACCTACACGGTGGCGCCCTGCCATCGTACCACCTCCATAGCCTCTACATCTCCACCAAGATCCAGATCTCCATCAACACCATCAAGCCATCCAAGCAAGAAGAGGAGGATAAGGAGGACGCCACCATCACCGCGTCGTCATCACCATCTCCATCGCCCTACTCCTTCACCCTTCCCCATCATGATCTCTGTGATGGGTTGTAACATGGCTTGAACCCCCTTTTATTAATGTTATGATGATTTGAGTAATTCAAGTGTGGTGTGTTCTTGTTAATTAATATGTTTGTGCTTTCTCTTTACATTGTTCTACTCATGATATTATTCTAGTGATTGGAGACGTCCAATCCATTGTTGAGGAATTTACTAGGGATTCACGGAGTGTCACAAAACTTATCATTAGTCTCTACTCTTCCATGGGTAGAACTAATAGGATATTTGCTATAAGTGATTTTTGGAGGCAATAGAATCTTAGGATGTGCCGCCTAGAGTTCCCTCAAGATCACTCATGATATAGATAGGTATAGTGTTGCGAATTGCTTGACCCCAAAGTGACAGACGGGATATCTTGTGACTAACACACTTGCTTAGGAGTACGGTTGTCCATAGAACTTAATGCCTTTTCTCTGGTTTACCTTGATTGGTCTTGTTACCTTAATACACTATTCTCTTACGATATGACTCATGTCTGAAGAGGGTGTGGACAATTGAGTTGTCTAGTTGCCACTTACCAACGGTGGGAGACAACGGTATATGAGGGACCGCCACAATTATAGTTAACAACTATTCCATAAACACTTATCATGCACACCGGTATACACAACATTATTTGAGGAATCATAGCATTAATATTTCATCTCATCGCATTCACCTCTTTTTAGTTTTATTTTTGTTCTAGTTTTATTTTAGTCTTAGTAGTAGTTATTACAAAACATCTTAGATTCATTTATTCTATCAACTTATAGAATAGGCTATTTCCAAACCACGGTTTTGGTGTGAACGTGGTCGCATTGACAACGTGGTTGCGGGGTTGTGTTCGCCGAGCTCCCATCGGGACAAACTCTTTAAATATTTAATGATACAAGTACTACAATAACCTTGTTATTGGTGCAGGAACTCAGTCCATTAAATCGACGTCGTTGCCGGGGAGCAAATCGTTTGGTTATCTACTCGCACATAGTTTATTTCCGTTTGTTGCTACTATCTTACTGCTTTATTTTATATTGAAAACAATAAAAATTACAAAACCAAAAGTTTATAAAAACTGTTGCTACTAATCATGTCTTTCGAGATAAATTTTGTTCAAGAGATAATACAAGCACTGGAGGAGATAAATAATTCAAGTTCATCAAGCCTGGTTGCTAGACATGAGCTGATAAAGAAATTGGTGGACCAATTGGAAATGCATTGATTATGGCTGCATGTTAATAATGGATCTTATTGCACAATTTGTATAATAGATGACCACCTTAATTTTCAATGTGAGTGTCCCAACAATCCTACTCTAGCAAATTATAATAGAGATAAATCATATGCTAGTTTGGAAGTACTAGAATACTTTATTTTCAAAGGTGCATCTGAAATGGTATTTAGACTATGAATTATTGATATTGAAAGTGAAACACTTGATGGAGTTTTTAATTTAGTATACCTCATATTCCTCTTTTGTGACAATAATTTAAATAATAATGCATTGGTATTATATTATTCGAAGCGGTCTAAAACCGCCATGGAGAAAGATAACCTTTTGTGGGACTCACCTAAGAGCGAAGAGGAAAAGGAGCACAAGGAAGAAGAACGGATTGATCACCCGCTCACACCTTCCACTCCTACTTTTGATTCTATCATTGCTATTAAAACACTAGTCGATGAAAAGGATGAACAAAAAGGTGAGGTTGACAAAGAGAGTCACACTACAACTTTTGTTTGTGATGCCTCTCACTCTAATAGTGATTTTTCTGATGCTAAAACTGTTGATAATTGTTCTACGAAGGACTTGTGCCTACATACTCATATGGAGAGCATTAATAATAATGAACTAGAGATAGAACCTTGCTAACATGCAGGGTCCTGAACTCCCTGCTATGAAGGAAGAATACTATGAAGTGTTCCCCTACATAGGTAACCAAGGTAAAGATTTAAGAATTTTATATGAATCTCAAATCCTCTCATTGCAGCATACATGGAGGCATGTTCACCAAGCTTGGTGCATCAACACTCGCTTGAAAGCGAGAACTTGTTCATATACATGGTGTCGATGCACCGTAAGCGGGTATGACTATGACCGAACTCTACTTCAAGATTCTCCAAGTTGATATGTACAACCTCACCTCGAGTCGATATTCCTTGTGATCCAGGTTGGAAATGTATGGAGCATCCTAGCCTGGCTTTATGGCTTTAAAGAGAGCGCTTCCCGGGAGACAACCTGGAAGTCATTAGGCGTCTTTCTTAGTTTTGTGTCTTGAGTCTAGTTGCATTCATGTTGCATTGGCACTTTTATTCTTTGCATGTCTTGCTATTAGAGTAATCTTGTTGAAGTTTTCAAAGGTAGAATTTATTTTACTATGTGTTGCATAAACTCGTTTGTACTTAAATCCCGTTTTATACGCGCTAAATGTTGGTCGAAATTTTAATCTGTCATTTTTCTGTCACAATATGGTGTTTCGCTAAGTTTCAGGTTAATAAAGAATCCTCGAAGAAACAAGTAAATTTTGGCGACTCTAGAAGGTTTAATGACCAACTATACGGCAGGAATAAAAATTTCGGTCGTATAGTTGCGGTCGTATAGTTATCGATGCCTTCGTCAAAATTCTTTTTTAGGATACAGAAGGTTTAACGACCAACTATACGGCGGGACCTTTTTGGTCCGGTCGTATAGTTGATGCCGTATAGATATCAACACCTGCTTAGAATTCTTATTTCAGATTACTGGAAGTCTGATGACCAACTATACGGCGGGAAATATTTTTCCGGCCGTATAATTGGTACGACCACAAAATCGCCATGGGAAGGTAACCCCAGTATCAAAATTTCGCTATAATTTCTCCCTACTTCTTCCAAAACAAACAAAAAACCTTTGAAACTCCACATGGGATCTTCTCCCTTGATCGAGGGGGAGCCGAATATCTACAAGCAATAAAAATTCTACCTAAGAAACTTCCTAGACTGTAATTCTCTATAGAATTTCATGTTTTCTTTTTATTTTCCTTTCATTGGTGGGGTAAACAAACTATGTTCCTATACAAAACCGATGCATTTTATTTTGTGTGTTATTTTCGTAAGGACTTGAACCTTGTGTGACGACATGTACGGTAGTGCCAACTGTGTAAACACTCGCATGAGCCACTTGGTTGCTTCAATTCAACGTTTTAACAATCAGTGTCTGGTAAAACCTTCCAATTCAAACCTCTTTTAAATAAGCACATAGGGGCTACACACTCGTGTTTCATATTTTGTCTCACTTACACTTCATCACAATCTAGGAGAAGCGCACTTCTATAATTAGTTTGTTGACTTAAGCGTGGTGTTTAGATTGATGAACCTACTCGGTGGAACTTGTATTTTTATCACTTGTGAGCTAAACCCGTGTCTTAAAAAACACAAAAATATTTTGTCTTCTTTCTAGTCTCGTTCCTACCCGGTTCTCAAGGAAGGCATACACCAGATCACGAAACATTCATTGAAGCAAAGGTTCTTTGTCCATCAAAGTAGAGGTTAAAAGCACCTCAACGGTAAAGTGTGTCACCCTTGCTTTAACTTAAGCTTGGGGAGGTAACCACTTCTTATACTCTCTTTTGATAACTGCATTTTCTCTTTTATTTTCATGATCTTCTCAAGTGGTTACTTGGAAAGTTATTAGCCTGGGGAGGTTATTTTGCATGCATAGAGTCTTGTGCAAAGTTCTTTATCTTAAAAAGTTTTCATGCTATAGTGTATCCCTCTGTTTTGAATGCTTGTTTAGGTGAGTTTTTGTTCATATTTATATAAGGGATATACTTGCTCATGTTAGGCCCCATAGGAGACAAGCCATAGCTTTGATGCACCTTGTTCAACTTTTATCTAGCTTGTGAAAAATATTGTGATCCTCTAAATATACATTGCCATGTTCTCTATATTTTGAAAAGAAAAAAAAATATGATAAAGAAGTTCTTCAAAACTTGCTAGTTGTCAATGTTCAGAATTGTCTTAAGTGAATGGTTATGGAGTAGCACGACCCCATAGTGTTGGAAATGATGGTCTTAATAGATGCTTACTGAGTGAGTTATCAAATAAGAAATGATGTTTCAAAGATTCGAGATTACACATGTCAAAATTTTGTCTTGAAAATCAAAGTGATATATTGCTTTATGCGTGTCTTGTGCCACTGTCGCACAACATGAGATGCTAACAACTCCGCTAGCCTTTAGACAATCCAAAAAGAGGAAACTCTTAGAGTTTAGCTATGAGTTGCCCAACAATATATAGAAAAAATGCTATATTTGGGTATGCATTGGTATTCTCATGGGCCTGCGTTAAAAGCAAAAGTCGGAATACTCCTCTGACCGTTATGAGAAATCATTATACCGAAAAGGGAACCTTGGTAATGGTCACGAGTGTCCTTCCTAGCCTACATAGTCTCGATTGAACATATACCACTCTTTTGGCATGATCTCGTACTAAGAAATATATTTTCTATGATCTCAACAATCGATGTTTGCACTTGAGAGACTTTAATAGATGGCATGAGTGGGTAGCATTGGATAAATCTACTTCTATTTATGATTGACAACTAACCGTGTTCAGCTTTGCCTTATACAAATAAAAATACAAAAATACAATAAAGTGCATATAGAAGGATCACAAGTTTACTTGGAAGCTAGATTTAACTTTGACATGGGGCATAGAAGTTTTTGACTAATCTCTAGTGGTTTGGAATAACATAACCGAGCTTATATTGCCATGTATGATTATGTTCTCTCTTGCTTTAAGCTTGCAGAAAAAACAAGGATACGGTGCATTGATTTCCAATGGTAAGCAAGATCACATCCATTAAGTTATCGATCCCTTTTGCTCGAGGATGAGCAAGATCTAGCTTAGGGAAGTTGATGGCTGTGATAATACAACACATTTTAGCAATATAAATTGTGCCATTTTCCTATCATATCATGCTCCATCTAACTATTGCTATGCCTGATATGCATGATTACTTGTTTTTATTAAATTCAATATGAGCTTTGGACATTTAGTAGTTTAGGCATTTTATCCCTATTCCTTGTCTTTAACATGTGTGTAGGTGTTGATGACGATTATGGATAAAACAAAGGCAAAAGGAACAAAGAGAGCATAGTATGGAGGAGCTGCAGGGACAATACTTAGCTATTTGGGGTGTTGGAAAAGTGAACTTTTTAACTCCTCAAAATAAAGATCCAAGACAACAGGGTTGTAGACCTCGACGATACAAACTCAACAAGCCCAATAACACCCAAAACGGAGTTCGTATGAAGAAATGCGGCCAAAATACTAAAGAGTACTAAAGGTTTAATGACCAACTATACGGCGGGAGCGAAAATTCTGGCCGTATAGCTCCCGCCATATAGTTGCCAAAAAGGTTACAAATGACGGAATTTCGCCCTCCGGAAGCTCTAGAACCTTCACTAAGTCATATGACGGGATTGGAGGAACCCTAGGGCACCCACAAGGTCTATATAAAGGAGGAATGACTCAAAGAAGAGGGGAGGAAGCCACCATACACCATATACAAGATCTAGATCCCATCTACCGCCTCCACGGCGGTGCCCTACCGCTGTGCCGCCTCCATAGCCTCTACATCTCCACCAAGATCCAGATCTCCATCAACACCATCAAGCCATCCAAGCAAGAAGAGGAGGATAAGGAGGACGCCACCATCACCGCGCCATCATCACCATCTCGATCGCCGCTACTCCTTCATCCTTCCCCATCATGATCTCTGTGATGGGTTGTAACATGGCTTGAACCCCCTTTTATTAATGTTATGATGATTTGAGTAATTCAAGTGTGGTGTGTTCTTGTTAATTAATATGTTTGTGCTTTCTCTTTACATTGTTCTACTCATGATATTATTCTAGTGATTGGAGACGTCCAATCCATTATTGAGGAATTTACTAGGGATTCACGGAGTGTCACAAAACTTATCATTAGTCTCTACTCTTCCATGGGTAGAACTAATAGGCTATTTGCTATAAGTGATTTGCGGAGGCAATAACAACTTTGGATGCACCACCCAGAGTTCCCTCAAGATCACTCATGATATAGATAGGTATAGTGTTGTGAATTGCTTGACCTCAAAGTGATAGACGTGATATCTTGTGACTAGCACACTTGCTTAGGAGTACGGTTGTCCATATAACTTAATGCATTTGCTCTGGTTTACCTTGATTGGTCTTGTTACCTTAATACACTATTCTCTTACGAGATGACCCATGTCTGAAGAGGATGTGGACAATTGAGTTATATAGTTGCCCCTTACCAATGGTGGGAGACAACGGTATATGAGGGACCGCCACAATTATAGTTAACAACTATTCTATAAGCACTTATCATGCACACCGGTATACACGACATTACTTGAGGAATCATAGCATTAATATTTTATCTTATTGCATTCACCTCTTTTCAATTTTACTTTTATTCTAGTTTTCTTCCGGTCCTAGTAGTAGTTATTACAAACATTTTAAATTTATTTATCCTAGCAACTTATAGAATAGGCTATTTTTAAACCATGGTTTGGGTGCGAACATGGTCACATTGACAGCGTGGCTGCAGGGTCGTGTTCGCCGAGCTCCCATCGAGACAAACTTTTTAAATATTTGCTGCTACAAGTATTGCAATAACCCTGTTATTGGTGCAGGAACTCAGTCTATTAGTATCTAGGTGTTGTCAAGGTACACGCGCAACAATGTCGAGGAGCTCCTACTGTGGATGCCGGCGACAGGTCTCCTCACCCTGTCTCCGTGGCCGTGCGCGACGGTGACGACAACCCATCCTCGCCCGTCTCTATGGGCACGCGATGGCAGAGTAGACCGCCTCACCTTGTCTGCTAGAGCTGACGATGTGCACAATCCCTAAATTATGTTTCATTAGGTTCTAGGGATTTTTACTGGATGTTTGTAACCCTTCTGGTTATATACACTCTGGATAAACCTAATGCCTAGCACAGAGGATCAACAATTTAACCATTTAACTCCTAAATATGCTACATGATGGCTAATTACAGGTGCATGCTTGATTTGGTGAGTAGCCCCTACAACTCTATCTCCCATGAGTTTGTATACTTATGATTATATGTATTTCCAATTTAAAGGACAAACATGCTATCAACAACAGAGCAACGCAACATTTTCTAGCTTCAGGACAAGTTATATAGTCATGAGCAAATACAGCGAGAGCATAGAAAGAACAAAGAAGTGAACCCTGTCATCAATGGTACAACTGTGCTTTCAAAAAAACCACATTAGTGATATATATGGTTATGATCCAAGAACCAGGTATACTCTCATATATTCTTTAGAAACTCTGCATTCTAAGAGATAAAGTAATTTGCACTGGTCTAAAAAACTGTAGGTGGTAGGTAGGCTGACATCCTCATCGAGCTATAGAGGCAGAGGATAGATCTACTCTTCTCACCTTCCCTTCATCAGGGTAGAAGATATATGAACCTCCTCTAATTGCCATCATTGTATCAGCAAAACTAAAAAAGTTGGCATATTACATAACAAACAAAAATATAATGGATTACAAAGGCAAAAGCTGGAAGCCTGAACATGGGTCACCACAAATACAATAAGACATGTATATTTTTCATTTTTGAGAATCCAAACAAATAATATTCCCTCTACCCTGAATTAGACGTCACTGATTTATCTAGATTTCCATGTATTTAGACGTTTTTAGTGGTACATGTGAATCTAGACAAATCCGTGACATTTAATTTGGGACAGAGGGAGTAGAACAAAATAGGAAAATTCAATAAAGCTTCCAGTTTCGAGTGAGGGTCATTTATAAAATAAAAAATGTATCAATTATGTACCTTCGTATACTGATAAGTGCAAAAAATTCTAGCTGAGGCAATGCCAAGTACATGATAAGGGCCTAGGTGTAGAAAGCACAATATACCATCTGCAATATTATTCTATGCATCTGTTCCTATAAACCTGATATCGCGGAGTATGCATTTCTTGGTACATTTACATCCACCATCCAGGATATAAGTCTGCAACAATATACACACAAAATCACAAAGTATTATCCAAAGATACATATTTTGTCCTTCTAGTTGAAACTAAAATCAATGCTTTATCCTTGAAAACTGAACACAAAGCTTATACTGACAGCTGACAAAATTAAGTACTTGGCGAACAAAATGATGAGATATTATATGATTCAAATTATGGTCCATTAATACTTACAAATAATATGGTATGATATTTCTCAAAATAATTAGAGACTTAAAATAGCAAGTTGTGGTTTAACTACTTGCATCGTAAGTAAATGTCAACACAATTTGGTGAGGTTAGGCACAAACATCAAAATACGAAAAGAGCATGAGCAAAAACAAATAAATTACCTCTGTGGCTCAACTTGTCTGTTTGATCAGTAGTAGGATGAATCAAGTCAACATGTCATCAGTAGTAGGATGAATCTAGTGGTGGAATCTGATTCTCTAGAGGTTGTACAAGTTTTCACTGATCCTTCGGCGTACAGAGGAGTTAGCGCGGTGGTTATTGATGATTGTCGGCATCTATTTATGGTGCTTGGCATGGCAACAATCCATCACTGTCCACGAGAGGCTAATGGTGCCCCCCATGAGCTTGCTCGCCTTAGTTTGACACATGGTGCTAGGGAGTTTTGGTTTACGGATCCTCCTTCTCTTATTCTCCCTGTACTTGTACAAGACCGTATTGTAATTCAGTAATAAAGTTGCCGAAGTTCAAAAAGAAAAGTCAGCATGTCATCATCAAAAAGAAAACCACCACCATACCTCATCCTTTGGCACAAGACTAGCGGCCTGGTGAAACAACTTCTATTCCAAATTATAAGCAAATACAAAGAGACAGTAAGAGACAGAAGAAAAGATGAGGTTGTGAGATAACTCAACTTCTCGTTCGTCTCCTGCTTGCAGGGGTACCCATTCACCCTCAGCTCTGCATGCAAGCAAGCACACTATCACACTCTAGTCAGCAATCATTTTATCGACGATGTGCATGCACAAAGTAAACTATAAGAAATGAGAATTAGGTTGCATATTGTTTGACGTATCTTGGATAGTTGAATACCGGCCAAACAAAACAAATGTGCCCATTTACTTTTCCAATTATGTTCTTTATTTTACATTAGTTGTAGCCAAAGTCTCAATTTCTTGGAACAATTGAGATAAGCTTTCACAAGATGGAAGGAAGCATGAAAATTTACCTAACAAATATAAAAGAATCACCAGCAAAATAACTACTTCCCACTCCCAAAGAGGCTCCAAGCAAGTAAATGTCTTTTGGGCTGACCTGATCATTACAGAGAGCAATATTATTAGTCATACTCATATTGTACTCAATTATTGCAGCCGAAGGAAGCTTTACTTAATTGTACAATATTTTCTATAGCTCTAAATATATGACAAAATGTTAACATTGTCATGTAGATCTCTGGCTTCAGTTTGTTAATGCGGAGGATGCAAAAACAAGTCCTACATCATGGAGTAACAAAATCAAAATGATACCATGAAAAATAGGAAACTTAGAAACTTGACCTGATGCCATCTTACCAAGACAAGGAATATCTTCTCTACAGCCCAGTGAGACAATGGAGAAGCCTACTGTTATGACCGGTTTAGCCTATAGCAGGAGGAAGCCTATTAGTGGGCCTAAATTAGGGGCTTAGCCCATTTATCCTTTTCATTAGCTTATTTATACCGATGTAAACGTACGTGAGAAGTCAAGCAATAAACATATCGTATAGATCGTTATTGCCGACTTCTTGAGGAGTCGGTCTTCCCTGCTCTAGCCACCGCTCCTTCCCTTGCGCCGCCTTCCTCCAACCTCGCGACGGCGGCTAGCCGAAGGCGCCGCCTTCCTCTCCCTCGTCCAGCACACTTTCACCCCTACAATCTACGTAACCAGCCTGGTAGGATCACAGATCCTATCAATTTGGTATCAGATTGCTCGGGATCGACTATGTCTTCGGGCCAACCCACCGCCTCCGTCGCCGCCACCACAGGGTTGCCGCCCATCTCCATGGCGGCGCCACCGAGCACCACCGCCGCGCCCGCCGCTGGTCACTCGGCGCCGGTCACCGACCCGGCCCCGTCCTCTCTCCGGCGGAGATGTCAACGGCTATCCGCGATCTCTCCCTGGCGGTCGTGAACCTCTAGACGTACCTCCACGGCCCCTACGCGCCGTCCCCGCTGAGTGGCCACCGCGCCGCCACCACCGCTGCGGCCCATGGCCCCCGTGCCCTCGCCGTCAACCATCGCCTCCCACCAGGGGGTCCCGATCACTCAGATCAGGTTCCCGCCCTCGCCGTCCCAACTCCCGACCTGGCTCACCGCGCCAGTCTATACGACCGCGCCCGCCCAGCCGACCGTGCTCCATCCGGCCGTGTCGCCCTCGGCCACGACCTTCGGGGGTTTCACCGGGTACGCCGACCCCTACACCGGCGCTGGCGGCCACCAGTTCCGGGGGGACCCATGGTGCCCAGCTACTCGCCCCACGCCACGATGAGTCGTCACGAGGGAGCCGTCGCTGTCGCCCCGCACGGCCAGCAGCCGCCCCGCTTCACCAAGCTGGAGTTCGCCACCTACGACGGCACCATCGACCCCCTAAACTGGCTCAACCAGTGCGGCCAGTTTTTCAGGGGGCAGCGGACACTAGCGTCCGACCACACGTGGATTGCCTCCTACCACCTCCGCGCCGCCGCCTAGACGTGGTACTACGCCCTCGAGCAGGACGAGGGCGGGATGCCTCCGTGGGAGCGTTTCCGCGAGCTTTGCCTCCTCCGGTTTGGGCCCCCGATACGCGAGAGCCGGTCAGCTGAGCTCGGCCGCCTTCCCTTCACCTCCTCGATCTAGGACTTCGCCGACCGCTTCCAGACATTGGCATGCCATGCGCCTGGCGTGACGGCTCGCCAGCGCGCCGAGCTCTTCATTGGCGGACTGTCGGACCACATTTGCGTCGACGTGGAGCTGCGGGATCCCTAGGACCTGCAGTCGGCCATGTACTACGCCCGCGCCTTCGAGCAGCGTGCGCGGGCCATGCAGCAGGCCTTCCCGGCCAGCGACGTTCGGCCGGCCGCCTGCCCTCCACCGACACCACCAGGCCAGGCGCTCACGGCCGTGACTCATGCGGGGTACTCCGATCCAGCCGCGACGCGGCCTTTCTGTCGGCTGACCACGGCCGAACAGCTCGAGCGCCGTCGTAAAGGGTTGTGCTTCAACTGCGACGAGTTCTATATACCGGGCCACGTTTGTCCACGCCTGTTCTACTTGGAGACCGTAGACGACGTTGCGGCTGATGTTGTCGTAGCTGGGCTGGCTGACGCGGCCGTCTCCAAGGTTGACGTCGTTCCGGGCTGAGTTTCACCAGCAGTTTCCAGCTGTCTAGCTCGAGGACGAGCTGTTTGAGAAGGCGGGGAGAGATGTTATGACCGGTTTGGCCTATAGCAGGAGGAAGCCCATTAGTGGGCCTTAATTAGGGGCTTAGCCCATTTGTCCTTTTCATTAGCTTATTTATACCGCTATAAACGTACGTGAGAAGGCAAGCAATAAACAGATCGTACAGATCGTTATTGCCGACTCCTTGAGGAGTCGGTCTTTCCTGCCCTAGCCGTCGCTCCTTCCCTTGCGACGCCTTCCTCCAACCTCGCGACGGCGGCCAGCCGCCAGCGCCGCCTTCCTCTCCCTTGTCCAGCACACTTCCACCCCTACAATCTACGTAACCGGCCTGGTAGGATCACAGATCCTATCACCTACATGTGTGTTTCTGTCACTTGATGTGAGAGTCTTACGGAATAATTCCATCAAGGGCATTGCTTGTATTAGTGCAAGCTCCTGAAGTATGGCTCCACCTATCGTTCTGCATTCCTTTTCTTTTTTTAGTTTCTTACCTATGCACGTTTAGACTTATACTGTACATAAACAGAGACACTTTTTGTTTTTTGTTTTTTCTACACACATGAAAAGTTTCCTGATGCATACGGCCAGTTGCTTGTTAGCACAACAGAAGTTGCTTTAATACAAAGAGTTGTACCATTTTTAAAAACCTTTTTGTTTTTCCTTGTACACTATATGCACATGACTTGTTTCAAAGAACTTATAATTTGGGTTTCCTTTTTTAGGCAACTTACTTATGTTTTTATTCATTTTTTGGCACCAATCCATGGTTTTGTTGCATATATGACAGTACTAGTTACTAGTACACATTGTTTTTCCGTAGTCTGCAAGTTCCTTATCATAGACTAAAAGTTGCTTTGTCTTTTTTTAGTTGCTCCACCTGACAAGTTTGTTGCCTACATGACAATAGAAGTTGCTTCTCTTACACTATTAGTTGCTCAACATGACAACTAATTTGTGTTCTTATTCGTTTTTTTCCAACAAACTTGCAGAGGAAAAGGAAACTTTCTGCTTTGGTTCATGTAGCATGCTCAGATTTTGAAGAGGCCATGGCAAAGTTTGTCAATGACATTGGCAAACTAGAAGAAAGTATTGTAGCTGGCAGAGGTCAACCAAGACCTACGAAGAGACGAAGAAACAATAAGCAAGACGAAGAACCAGTGTTGCCTGATGAGGGCTCTGATAACTCTGATGAGGAAAACAGCAGGCAAGACTATGATCATGTGGTTTATCGCTGTAGTTTGTCATTCTTTATTTCAATTACGTTTTTTTATCACTACCTTACTTTTAACCCTTTTGTTGTACACAACAAATAATATGTCGACAACGACGACGAGGACGATGACGAGGCCGGCCAGCGGAAAAATGATGAGGATGAGGAGGAAGGGGATGACAGCAGCATCAATGATGACGATGATGACGATAGCGGCGCTGGGATCATAGGATCGGGCAGAGGAGTAGACGAAGATGATGGCAACGATAATTGATACATTGCAAATGTATCTATAATTTTTGATGCTCCATGCTTGGTGACGAGGGTTTAACTCATCAATGCCCATTGTTATGGACTTGGGTTTTAGAGAAGGAGGGAGCGCCAGAGACATTTATCGGCTAGCAAACAAGCACACAAGGGACAAAGTATTTACCCAGGTTCAGGCCTCGTAGAGGTCCCTACTCCTGCTTGTCTACTCGTGGAATTATCGAAGGAGTCGAAAGTTACAATGGTGCACAGATGCAATCTGGCAAGGGTTGTGGAAACTAGGGTTGCGTGTGTCCACTTCGCCGCCCCCTCCTAGCCTTTATATAGATAGGCTAGGTCTCGGGTAGCAGGTCGAGTCGGTTACAAGTTAGGGTTTTCCCCTTCAAACTTTCTATCTTTAGCTTCTTCTTGTCCTTCAAGCAACCGAGAGTCCGCAAGTCACTCGAGTCCTTTCATCCGGGCCTTGGCGACACCGTGGTCATGTACGTATTTCGACTGTATATACCAAGCTCGAGTACCTGTAGGGTATACCCATGTTAGTAGCCCCCGAGTGCCCAGTGGAATCGCAGATTCGACTAGGGACTTTTTGAAGTCTTTGAGTGCCTGAATGAGTACATTTTCGACTGCCTTTATTTATATCATAGGGATTGTTGCTATACGTGCCTAATATAACCGAAGTATCGGTATCAGTTAACCACCTTAGGGTGAAACAACGCAATCTACTCGAACTCGAGTCCCCGGACTCGAATCCGGAAAAGTGCTGGCGTAATTTGACTCAGGCCGCGGAGGTCTTACAGGAGTCGAATTCCAGTTATGTGGGTGTGAGCACTCGACGCGTCCGTCAAGGCATGTTCATCGTGCCTGTAGGCACAGATATATTTTTGGTAGTGCGCAATTAAATTCGTTGCGAGGCCTTATTCAGGTCTTACCTTCACGCTGTAAGCGCGGCATCCGAATTTTATCATCGCGGAGACGATTCGGGTGACCCAAGAGACGTAGTCTCTTTGTAGGGAAAATTATGAGGCGGTGTCGCCATGAGATGCGAGTGCAGATGTTATCAACACACAGAGTTTACATAAATAATTATTGGGTGCGCGACCAGCGCTCCCTATGGGTGTAGCCCCCGAGTGCCTGGTTGAGTCGAAGACTCAGGTAGGGACTAAAGAACTTTTGCGACTGCTGTAGTCTTTTGCTTGTTTGTTTCAGTCGAAGACTTAGGCAGGGACTAAAACACTTTTGCGGCTGCTGTCGTCTTTTGCTTGATTGTTTCAGTCGAAAATTGTTTCTGATGCTCCATATGGGAGTAACCCATGTCTGTAATCGAACCGTGTTTCGAGTGGTTGGGTTTGATTGTGATTGCCCACGTTCCTGCAATAAGAAAAGAGAAAATCATAGGATGCGCGACCAGCGCTCCCTATGGGAGTAGCCCCCGAGTGCTTGGTGGAGTCGTAGACTCTAGCAAGGACTAAAGTAGTCGAAGTTTTCCGCTGCGTAGCTTTGATGACGTCAGTGCTGACGCTTGTATGACCTCAGTTGCTCGCGTGAGCGAGTTTGACGGGACGTGACGAGCGGTGGGTCCCACCTCCTGACTTTGATTTGACTGGGCGTGCGTAATCTTATTTTTAACTGCGCCTCCTCGATTTCCGCGCGTAATGAGAGAAGTGGGGGGGACGGTTCGCGCTTCCTCTTCTCCACGTGTCCAGCGCGATGCGTGCCACGCGTCCAATAGGGTTTTTGTGAGCCGTTGGATTGCATCTCCTAGGGGTTAAGTAGCGGCGCTGCGGCGGTAATTTTCCATCTGTGCTCTTTCTTCTTTGCTGCCATCGCCGTTGCTGCTGTTCTTCTGCTTTTCCCTGCGCTCGTTTCCTCCACAACGCTGGACCACCTCTGCTCGTTTCCAAGCTACTTTCTGCGCTCTCATCGCCGCCGCGCAATGGGGAAAAAGAAAGGAGGCGCTGCCGCTGATTCCGCGGCCGCCGTCGCTGCGGGGAAGAAGAAGCGTGGCTCCGCTGCTGCGGGCACCAGCGTCGCCGCCGGCGGGAAGAAGAAGGTCGCGGGCACCCGCGTGACCAATGGTGCATGACGCCCCTCCATCATCAAGGCGTCGGATCTCCGTCTTCTTCGCCAAGACGGAGCTATTCCTGCAGCAGTCGCCGATGCGCGCATCCCTGGCGGTGAGACCATTCCTGTTCCTCCCGTTGGTTTTCGAGTGATGTTTCTCGTATTCGTCATTCACGGTCTCTCCTTGCCTCTCCACCCCTTTCTTAAGGGTCTTCTTTGTTTCTATGGGCTCCAGCTCCATCAGCTGTCCCCAAATTCGATTCTCCACATCACCTGCTTCATCACCCTTTGCGAGTGCTAGCTCGGAGTCGAGCCACACTTTGGTCTTTTCAAGCGCTTGTTTAAATTGAAGCGTCAGTCCGCATCTAGCTCTTTAGTTTACGATGTAGGTGGTTGCGGAATCCACGTCGACCCATCCGCCACCTACTTCAATATCAAGCTCACCAAGTCCGTCCAGGGATGGAGGGATAAATGGTTCTATCCGCGATTAGAAGGCCGAAGATGAGCACTTTGGACTCACGCCTTTCAATCCCGCGACTCCCTGCAAGAAGATGCGTTCTTGGAAGAACGTAGTGATGCCTGGCGAACTTGCGGAGACAGACGTACTATATCAGCGCGTCTGCGACCTCGAGAGTCGCATAGGCGCAGAAGAGGGAGGCTGCGCCCTTATCAGAACTTGGCTGCACCGTCGCATCCAGCCTCTCCAAGCCAGAGTCCATCCCATGTTTCAATGGGGTGGCGCTGATGATACCACTCGCCTGTCTGCCGATGGCATGTCCGCGAGTGAGGTGGATAAGAGGGTTCGATTGGTCACGAAGTACACTGTCAAGGATGTGCTTCCGAGTGAACCAGTCGTTCCTCCTTTTGATGCTTCGAATCCCCCTCCTAAGGTACAGTTGTGCTACGCAGTAGCTTATTTGCATGATTGCTTTTTTGTTGCTTACTTATGCCTTTTGCTGATCCTTGCTATTTGTATGCAGGATTGGGCGGTGTCTCCCTGTATGCCTCCTCTTCCGGAGGGGATTATTCCTGGCGAAGCTTTGGAAGAGGACGAGTCTGAATCGACTGTCCCTTTTGACGTAAAAGAGGAAGCCCCCGAGTCCGAGAGTCAGGATACTCGCAAGCGTTCGCGCAGCGAGGATTCAGACACGTCGACTCCTTCGACTCTAGAAGGCACGACTGTTAGCGCGGAGTCGCCAATTCCAGCCGTTCCTATGAGGGCTGTGGCACCGTCTTCTCGCAAGAAGATGCGATTGCCCAAGGAGTCTTCGTCGGAGTCGGCGGAGGCCACATTTGATCTTGACAAGTTTGACTGGTAAATTTGCTAGTTCATTCATTCTTTTCTGTTGTCTTCTTGTTGGCTTTGCCCTGGAGTTTGCCTTTTCTCAATGTGGATTTGATCTTGTAGTCAAGAGGCGTCGTCATCTTCTGGCGGCGTCGAGTTTTTGAAAGAATCGGGAGTCGCGACCTCAAGGGCCAAGGTGGAGGTTGAGCGCACTCCTTCTCCTGCGGCGGCGGCCCACTCCGGGCACAATTCTTCGAGCTCTCCTCACGTAGGGGAGCATCGAATGGTTGCTCGGATGACGGTTCAGCAAACTTCTTCGAAGTCGCTAGAGGACCATGTAAGTATATCTTTCCTTCTTTTCTTGTGTGGCAGTCGACGACTTCTGTTGCCCTCTCTGATTCCTTGTTTTGTGCGACAGTTCCTTCTAAAGGAGGCCGCGCAAGTAGCGGAGCAGGTGATGGCGATGGGTCGCTAGTATGCAATGCTGGAGACGCGTCACCGCGTTGTCGAAAGTGAGTGTTCTACACTTATTCTTTTTCGCCTTCTCCTTTTTTGGTACAGTCGACTGATAGTCAACCTTTGATTGCCATGTAGCTGAGCATAACGCATTGCTGCGTAACGTCGCCACTTTGGAAAAAACATTAGCTACGGCTGTGAAGGGGCGCGACGAGGCAATCGCGGCTCGTGATGATGCACAGAAGCGCGAAGAAGATCTACGTGCCTCCTTTGCGGCCAGGGAAAAGTTGTTTGAGGAGCAACTATTCTCAGTCGCCAAGGCCCTCTCAAGTACCTTTGCTGGTAGATATTTTGTTATTGTCCTTCTCTATATCTAGAGTTTTGCCGGTGGCGCTGGAGGTTTGATCCATGGGTGTTTTTTCTGTGCAGATGCTGGTGACTTGAGCTTTGACCCACAGGCCCTTCGTCACGATGACGCTCTGGCAGGCGCGGTGTCTGCAGTCGAGGATTGAAGCGCCGCCATCCAAGATACATTGTCTAAGGCCAAGGTCGCCCTCAGTCGCCTCCTGGAGGAGTTGATGCCGAAGTCGGAGCTGGTTGATAATATGGACGAGCTGGTGGAGTCACTCGCCGGGGGTGTGCGTGCCACCTACAAGAACTCCCTCCGCGTGGCTGGCGCGACCATGTCACTCGCCATGGTGCAAGCCCACGGAGTCAAGGTAGATCCCTCGGCGGTGTCGAAGGCGATGCCTGTTGGCGCAGATGGTCAGCAGGTAGTCTTCGCTCCTTTCGTGACTGCATGTGCCAAATATGGCCATTCCTTGATAAATACCGTTGCCAAGTATTCGGAGGAGCTCCAACGTGCGAAGAGGCGGCAAAAGCTTCGGCCTCAGGGGCCGGCGGAAAGTCAGTGGCATCTGATACTGCCACGGACTTGATGAAGCCCCCGAAGCCGTCGAAGTCGAAGAAGCTAGTTGCTCTGTAGTTAGCTTTGTTGTAATAGTTGATGAGTTGCCCTTTTGGTCTAAGAACATGCCTGCTGGCGAGCGTGTTTGTGAACACTTATGCTTATCTTGAATGCATCTGTTCCCCTTGCCTTTGTGTTAATTTGGTCGCCTTATTTGCCTCTGCGTTGACTTGTGGTAGGGTACGTCGAGTGATCCTGTGGGGGAAAACCAGGACTCGCCATCTTTTGGTGAGACAGTGGCACCACCGCGCTCCAGGGTAGAGGAGCTATCCTTGTTGTCGCGAATCCGGGACCGCGTGAAGCAGCTGGAGCGTGAGTTGCCCCTAATCCGTGGTAACGCAGACGTGTGGAAGTCGAAGGCGGAAAAGGCCGCCGCCCGCGAGCAATATCTGCTTGGCGAGGTGACGCAGCTGGGCGACCAGTTTAAGTGTTAGTTTGCTCATTCTCATCTTTTCCTTTGTAGTTATTCGCAACGGTACGTTGTACTTATGTTGTTGATGCTTCTTCGTGTAGTTGTTAGCGCACGCCATCCCCATGAGGAGAAGGATAGGATTGCCATTCGCCTTCATGATCTCACCCAGGAGCAACTTCAAGAGAGTGGATACTTCTGGGTAGATCATGATCGTGCGACTGCGTTGGCGACCCTGCAGGATCGCGCGTCACGAGTGCTGCTCTTCCTGAAGAAATCGCAGTCGTGCTTGAAGAACATTTGTCGAGCGATGTTCCCGTTGGATGATACTCCATCAAGCCTGTTGGCCCTTCTTGCCAAATTTCAAGACCTGTCCGCGGTTCACGAATGCGTGAGGCAACAGTTGGTGGCTGGTGCCAAGGCTACCCTCTCGATGGTGCGATTGCATAGGCCTGACGTGGATATTGCCGCCATTGCTTCTGGGCCGCCAGCGCCACCAGCAGGAATCTGCCTGGAATATGGTACCGCACTATCAGGCAATGGACCGTCCAGTAGAGGAGATCGTCGACTTCTTTGAGGAACAAACCAATGTTCATCTATTGCAAGAGTAGCCAAATTTGTATCCTCCGCATAAGTGTACTTGTGTTGTAAAGTTCGTATAGATGTTGTAGATAATTAATTGGTGAATGCATAAAGAGCTCTGTGAGCGTGAGGTGCGTTGCACTATGCGAGTCCTTTTCGTTAGCCTGGCCATCTTTTATCTCGGTCCCTTGTCAACTTGTCAGGTGTGTTGCAGCTGAGTTGAGGTCGTGTGTTAAGGGTTTCGATTGATGTGCCAGCTACTCAGGATATCGTGTTTTGGTTCGAAGAACAGATGTGTATAGGGTGGCATAGCGCCCGAGTATATAAATTGAAAAGGTAAGGGAGAACACAGAGTTTTTGGGGCACTTAGCTTTTATTTATTCGAAGAACAGTGCGAGGTACAATGTGTGGCTAAGTAGCCTTGGCTGAGTAGCCTTATTTGTGATGTAAAAAGTAAAAACGACTAAGGGTAGAAGCATCGTAGCTGTGCGACGTTCCAGGGGTTGGAGTATGCGACTCCCGTCTCTAAATCTTTAAGGCGATAGGCGCCACCTGGGATTACTTCTGTAATCACGTACGGTCCTTCCCAGGGGGACTCGAGCTTGAGGTGCCCCTGCTGCTTTAGTCGCAAGACCAGGTCACCTTCGACGAAGGATCTGGGACGAAGCCTCTTACTGTGGTAGTTGTGCAGGTTCTACTGGTAGATCGTGGATCTTTCTGCGGCGATTTCTCTTGCTTCGTCAAGGAGGTCGACGGAGTCTTCGAGTGCGAGGGATGATTCCTGTTCGCTGTAGGCGACCACGCATGGCGCTTTGTACCGTACTTCGGCGGGTAGCACTGCCTCTGCTCCGTGCACCATAAAGAATGGCGTGTAGCCCGTGGCGCTGTTTGGAGTTGTACGAAGGCTCCAGAGTATGGATTGCAGTTTATCCGGCCAGTAGCCCGTAGCTTGTTCGAGTGGTCGGAGGAGTCGCTTCTTGATTCCGCTGCAGACGAGGCCGTTTGCCTTTTCCACCTAACCATTGGTCTGTGGATGCGCTATTGAGGCGTAGCTGATATTGATCCCTAGGTTCTCGCAGAATTCTTGGAACTCCCTGGATGTGAAGTTTGTCCCGTTGTTAGTAATGATGCTATGTGGCACCCCGAAGCGGTAGACGATGGACTCAAAGAATTTTACTGTGTTGTGCGCGGATTGGTTGGTTACTGGCATGGCCTCAATCCACTTGGTGAATTTGTCGACTGCGACCAAGAGGTAGACGTAACCTCCTCGTGAGGATCTTGGAAGCTTGCCAACCATGTCGAGCCCCCATTGCGCGAAGGGCCAGGCCAATGGGATTAGGCGTAGCTCTGCGCCCGGTGCGTGCGGCTTGTCCACGAATCGTTGGCAAGCGTTGCATTTCTGGACGATGTCCTTAGCCTCGCGCATGGCCGTAGGCCAGTAGAATCCAGCTCGTAGAGCTTTCGCAACGAGGGCGCGACTGCCAGCATGGTGCCCGCAGGTCCCTTCATGGATGTCGAGGAGAACTGCTCTTCCATCGGCCATGGAGACGCATCGTTGTAGTACTCATGTGATGTTGCGTTTGTACAGTTCGCCGTTGATGACGGCGAATGCCTTGGAGCGTCTCGCGATGTGCCGTGCATCTGTCGGATCGTCCGGTAGCCTCTTGCTGAGGAGGTACGTGATGTATGGCTATGTCCATGATTGCTCAATCAACATGACGCTCATTGGTCCTTCGAGTCCGGTGTCCTGCTCCAAATCATTGAGTGCCATGGGCTCATTGGTTGGCGTAGCCCCCGAGTCCGTTGCTGCGCTTGTTTTATTCTCTGTGGCCTTTGGCTTGATGGAGCGTTCGCAGATGCGCTCGAGAAATACCCCAGGTGGTATGGGGGCGCAGGTAGAGCCTATGTTGGCGAGTGTGTCCGCCTCCTCGTTGCTTTTGCGACCTACGTGTCGCAACTCGCAACCATCAAAGTCTCCCTCGAGTGTATCGTAGAGGTCGCGATACGCGATCATGTTGTCGTTCAGCGCGTCGCACTCGTGCATTGTTTGGTTGACGACCAGCTTGGAATCGCCATATATGATGAGCCTCTTGGCGCCACAAGCTTTTGCCATCCTCATCCCGTGTAACAGGGCCTCGTATTCAACCTCGTTGTTTGAGGCTGTGAACTGCATTCGCAGGATATATTTCAACTTGTCCCCTTGAGGTGATGTCAGTATGACACCTGCGCCTGCTCCGTCTTTCCGCTTGGACCCATCGAAGTGCATTGTCCAGAGGTAGGACATATCTGGCTTATCTAGGAGTTGGTTTTCCATCCAGTGCACGAGGAAGTCAAGGAGAACTTGTGACTTTATTGCGTTGCGCTTTTCCTATGTGATGTCTCGTGAGACAGTTCTATTCCCCAAAGCGCGACTCGCCCCGTGGCATCGGGGTTATTGAGGATATGTCCCAACGGGGCGTCGCTGACTACCACGATTGGGTGTTTCTGGAAGTAGTGGCGCAGTCGTCGAGCGGTCATGAAGACGCCGTACGCCAGCTTCTAGTAGTGTGGGTACCGCTGTTTTGTTGGCGTGAGGACCTCGCTGAGGTAGTATACCGGGCGTTGTATGCCATGGACCTTGTTTTCCTCAGCCCGCTCGACGACGAGCACTGTGCTGACCACCTGGTTGGTGGAGGAGATGTATAGAAATAGTGGTTGTTTTTCTCGTGGAGTCACCAGCACTGGTGAAGTGGATAGCAGGCGCTTGAGATCTTCGAATGCCTCTTGTGCTTCATTGGTCCACTCGAATTTTTCAGCTTTGCGGAGGAGCTGGTAGAAGGGCAGCGCCTTTTCACCCATCTGACTGATGAATCGACTGAGTGCCGCGATTCGTCCAGCTAGTTGTTGGACGCCTCTTATGTTCTTTGGCTTCTCCATGGCCAGTATGGCTTTTATCTTTTTCGGGTTTGCCTCGATCCCTCTTGCGGAGATGAGATACCCGAGTAGCTGCCCAGATGGTACGCCGAAGGCGCATTTGTCCGCATTTAGCTTAATCCGGTAGCGGTCGAGGTTAGCGAAGGTTTCACGCAAATCGTCGATTAGAGAGGCTTCCTCCTTAGTCTTAATTACTATGTCGTCGACATAGACTTGGATGTTGCGACCCAATTGCTCCTTGAGGCAAGCCTACATGCACCGTTGGTAGGTGGCTCCCGTGTTTTTTAGCCCGAAGGGCATTGTGTTGTAGCAAAACACACCGAAGGGCGTTGTAAACGCTGTTTTCTCTTGATCTTCCTCCTTCATTCGAATTTGATTATAGCCTGAGTAGGCGTCGAGGAAGCAGAGACGCTCGCATCCCGCGATGGAGTCGATGATCTGGTCGATCCGTGGCAGCGGGAAGTGATCCTTTGGGTAGTGCTTGTTTAAAGAAGTGAAGTCCACGCACATCCGTAGGATATCCATGTCCTTTTTTGGTACCAACACCGTATTGGCAAGCCAAGTGCTTTCCTTGATCTCGCGTATGAACTTGGCCTCGAGGAGTCTGTTGATCTCCATTCTAACTACCTGCGCTCGTGGCTCAGACAGTCGCCTGATTGTTTGCTTGACTGGCCTTCCGTCGGTGTTGACGTTGAGTGCATGCTCGGCGAATTCCCTGGGAACTCCTGGCAGGACACCAGGCAAAAATTTCCCAGTGCTCACGGAGGAATTCGACGAGCGCGAGTTCCTATGCGGGACTCAAGTTGTTGGCGATGAGGGTCGTCTTGGCTAGATCCGATGGATGGACCTATACCTTCTTTGTGTGCACGGATGAGTCGAAGGAGAGCTCAGGTGAGCTTAGCCTACTCAAGGGAGGCCGACTGTTGTCTGTCATCTCTTTCAGTCTTGCGAGTTCCTCCTGCATGCCGAAGGACTGGGAGATTCTGCTGAATTCCCTGTCGCAAGCGTCAGATCGCTCAAAGTTCCCGTTGATCGTTATGACGCCGTTGGGTCCTGGCATTTTCATCTGCAGGTAGGCTTAGTGGGGCACCACTATGAACCTAGCGAACACGACGCGCCCGAGGATGCAATGGTATTGTGAGGGCCAGTCGACGACTTCGAAGTCGATGCGCTCGCGCCGGAAGTTCTTCGGCGTGCCAAAGATGATGTCGAGGTTGATTTTGCCTAGGGGGTATACGCCTTTCCCTAGGATGATGCCGTGGAACGTTGTGTCCGATGCCTCCAAGCAGGTTAGAGGGATCCGCATTGCTCGCAAGGTACTCGCGAATATGAGGTTGATGCCGCTTCCGCCATCCATGAAGACGCGACTCATGTCGAAGCCTCTAATTTGCGCCTCGAGTACGAGAGGGCAATGACCTGGGTGAGGTACCTGAGGTGGGTGGTCGCGTTTGTCGAAGGTGATGCACGACTCACTGCCACTGAGGTACTTAGTGGTGGATGGTGGCGAGTGCATGGTCAGGTTGACTTGGCGAGTGATGGCCTTCTGCACCCTTTTGGAGGGGCGCCCCTTTTGTATCATCATGGTACCCATGGCCCGTGGGTACGGTTTGCCCCTGTTGTGCTGGTCCGGTGTGGCTCCATTCGGGGGTGGCCCAGGTGGTAGTGGTGGCGCGCCATGTGCCACGGCGCCCGGAGCAGCTCCGTAGCCTCTTTCGACTGCATTGCGGTTCATCCGAACTAATCCCTTGTGTAGTTTGAGGAACTCGCGGCAGTCCTTGAGGAGGTGGCTGGACTTTCTCTTGCCATCATGCTTGTCGATGTAGAAATGTACCATGCACGGCCCGGATAATTTGTCCTCGATGGAGGTCGCGGGTGCCTCATCGCGAGCGCGGCGTTGCCACATTTGCATGGTTTTCCTAGAGTCGCAGTATCCGCCGCTGTGGTATCCGCTGTTGCGGTTGTCGTCGCGTCTATCGGCGTAGCCGACTGCGACCATGTTGACATCGTCGCGATCGTCGTAGATGCACATGCGACGCTTGCCCTGGCGGTCGCGTCTGCGTTCGAGTTCCGCCTCTTCGTCGGAGTGAGTGCGATTCTTCACCGAATCTTCTCCATCGGCCCACCGATTCGCGATCTCCATCAGGTGGTCGATGGTCTGGGGCTTTGAGCGGCCCAGCTCCTCCCTGAGCTCTAGGCGGCGGACGCCACCGTTGAATGCATCAATCGCGCGGTCTTCCGAGATGTTTTCTGCGGAGTTCTTGATGATGAATCACCTTTGGATGTATGAGCGCAGCGATTCGCCAGATCTTTACTGGCAGCATCTCAGTTCTTCGATTGATGCGGGCCGTTTGTACATGCCCTTAAAGTTGCGCACGAAGCTGTAAACCAGCTCATCCCAACTGCGAATGGATCCGCGTGGGAGGTTATTGAGCCATGCTCGGGTGGCGCCCTGCAGCTGTAGCTGCAAACATTGCATGGCAGTACTTCGACTGCCTCCATGGAGCCTGACGGAGGAGATGTGATCCTCCAGCCAGATTTTAGGGTCCCGCAGACCGTCGAATTTCAAATTCTCCGACAGGATCTTAAACCCTTTAGGCATTCGCTTCTGTCTAATGGATCTGCTGAAGCATCTAGTGCCGCAGAGCTCCCCATCTTCCTCTTCCGAGTCAGTCAACCGAGCACGTCGTGCCCTTGACTTGTCGATCTTGCGCTGCGTGAGGTCGTTGCGCGCATCGTAGTTGCGATCATGTCGTCATGAGCGACGGCGTCGAGATAGGTCGTGACTGTCATCGCTAGATGAGGGCGAGGAGTAGCGCTTTGCTAGTGCTTTGCCCTTTTTTGGGTCTAGTACCGTCTCCTTATCGAGGGCGGCCTCGATTAGCTCTAAACCCGCGATCGTAGATCGGTGCATGGCAGTTCGGGGATCTCCAGCTGGCGGCTGGTTATTGAGGAGGTACATGGTGGCTGCTGTCACCGCAGCCTGCAGCATTCTGAGAACCACGTTGCCTCTCATGTTGACTGTTAGAGCCGAAGTCGAGAACTTTCGCGGCCTCTATGCGCTCTTGCTCGGTGAGGTGAGCCATCCGCGACTGTCTCTTCTTGGCGAGGTACTCGTTGCCTCTTGAGGAGGATCCTCCGTAGGAGGAGAGCCCAGCGCGACAAAGGCTTGACTCGTCCGCTGCCTTTTTACGCGCCTCAAGTTGCGTGATTACTTGCTTTTGGCGCTTGAATTCTTCTTTTAGGAGCCAGTGGTAGCCCATCAGCAGTTCCTGCAGGGACCCAAGGGGTAGAGGTGCACCTCGTAGGGCTTCGCGACAGCGCTCCCACTCTTGCTCGTTGAGCCTGATTACGACGCGTTCGCCGGTTTGCTCATTGATTATGCTGGGAGGTTCGACTGCTCCCCCGTTGGCGTCGTTACCGCCGTTGCCACCGTTGGGTGGATCGGTGCCATTGCCGGTGTTACTGTCATTGCCGCGATTGGCGGAGGTGTCGCCTGCGTTAATGACGGTGCACATGAAGTGATTGGGGAAGCTGTTGCTTCCACAACTCTCAGATCCGGAACCATAGGTTCCATCTTCAGTGGCCAGATCGCTCAGATCGGAATCGCGACTGCTGAAGCTGATCATGTTCTCGACTGCCACCGGGGCGTTGAGCTCGCTGAGGGTGTCAATCGATGGAGGGAACCATGATGCCAGGGCAATCACCGGTGTTGTCGGCTGATCAGGCATGCGAAGCGTGCCCATCTGACCAACTTGGAAGCGGAAGCTCCCAATCACCAGGCTGATTCCGTCGCCCACGGACTCGAAGGCCGGCCGGGTGGCCGGTGTGTGGACGGTGAAGTCGAAGGCGCCGAAGAGCTGGCGAATCTCCATTGTTGCAGAGTTGTAGATCGCAGTTGATGGGGCCGAAGAAGCCGCGGCATCAACACTCCCAATTCCCACAGACGGCGCCAATTGACGAGGGTTTAACTCATCAATGCCCATTGTTATCGACTTGGGTTTTGGAGAAGGAGGGAGCGCTGGAGACATCTATCGGCTAGCAAACAAGCACACAAGGGACAAAAGATTTACCCAGGTTTAGGCCTCGTAGAGGTCCCTACTCCTGCTTGTCTGCTCATGGAATTATCGAAGGAGTCGAAAGTTACAATGGTGCGCAGATGCAATCTGGCAAGGGTTGTGGAAACTAGGGTTGCGTGTGTCCTCTTCGCCGCCCCCTCCTAGCCTTTATATATATAGGCTAGGTCTCGGGTAGCAGGTCGAGTCGGTTACAAGTTAGGGTTTTCTCCTTCAAACTTTCTATCTTTAGCTTCTTCTTGTCCTTCAAGCAACCGAGAGTCCGCAAGTCACTCGAGTCCTTTCATCCGGGCCTTGGCGACACCGTGGGCCTGTACGTATTTGGACCGTATATACCAAGCTCGAGTACCTATAGGGTATACCCATGTCACTTGGTTTTATCCACTTTCTCGTGTTTTGTCCACACTTTGGAGTACTTTTCATATGATTTCTTGGACTAACCTATTAACAAGAGCCACAGTGCCAGCTGCCTGTTTTTGGTTCCAAGAAAGTCAGAAAATGAATATTCTCAGAATTGGATGGGACAAAAGCCAAAGTGCCTATTTTTCCAGAAGACTCACGGAGCCAGAATACGAGACGGAGGAGGGCCAGGGGCTGCCCACACCACCCCCAGGCGCGGGTTGGGCCTGGCCGCGCCAGGGCATGGTGTGGTGGCCCTAGGCACCCCCTCGGTCTCCCTCTTCGCCTATAAGAAGCCTTCTGACCTAAAAGCTTCAGGGGGTTCGACGTTTTTCCAGAAGGAGTTCCGCTCCGCCGCCACCACCAGATTCCATGAAACAGTACCAGAAACTCCGTTCTGGCACCCTGCCGGGATGGGGAATTGGTGGAGATCATCGCCATCATCATCACCATCGCTTCTCCATCGACATCCGTGTTTCCCCCATCTATGAGTGAGTAATCCCCCGCTGTAGGCTATGGGGATGGTAGGGATTGGATGTGATCGTTCATGTAATGGCATCAGATTGTTAGGGCATGGTGCCTAGTATCTTTTATTAGTGCTTTATGACTTTGTTGCGACTTGTTGTGCTTAATGCTTGTCACTAGGGCCCGAGTGCCATGATTTCAGATCTGAACATGTTATTGATTCATTATGATAGTATTGTTCTTGGTCTTATCTACAAGTTGTATACACACGTTGTTGTCCAGAACCTATGGCCCCGAAGTGATAGAAATCGGGATAACCGGAAGGGAAAAGCTTTGATGTGAGGATCACATGTGTTCACGGAGTGTTAATGCTTTGCTCCGGTGCTCTATTAAAAGGAGCACCTTAATTGCCAGTTGTTCCCTAGAGGCCCCGCTGCAAACGGGCTAGCAGGACAAAAGATGTTGTGCAAGTTCTCATTGCGAGCACGTATGACTATATATGGAACACATGCCTAGGATTGTCTAGTACTTGGGTGCTTTATCTTATTTATCTGCAATTGCCCTATGTTCTGATTGCTATGTGAATTGTCTTGTCCATGCAATGCCCGTCCATCCATCCCTATGCCTACCGCACTCGAATCCCACGGTTTATTGCTTTTGTTACTACTATCTTTGTTTTGCTACTGCTGTTACTTTACTATTCCTACTACAAAACTGTTGCTACTGATAAACTGCTATGAGCAAGATTGTTTCCAGGTGTAGATGAATTGACAACTCAGTTGTTAAGGCTTATAAATATTCTTTGGCTCCCCTGGTGTCGAATCAATAAATTGGGTTTCACTTCCCTCGAAAATACTGCGATACACCCCCTATACTTGTGGGTCATCAAGACTATTTTCTGGCGCCGTTGCCGGGGAGCATAGCTTTATTTATCAAGTTCACTTGGAATCACTATTGTTCAAGCTAAGTTTATCTTTCTCCTTGTTTGCTTGTTTCTTTATCAAAAATACAAAAAAAATTAGTTCCTACTCTAGTTGTTATTTTCGTTGGTCTGTTATTGTCTTGCTTTATCATGCTTGATGTCAATGGCTGGTTTCTTTGAAACTGAATCTTATTGGCAAGGTGGGTTCACAGAAGATCAAAAGGATTATTATAAGGAACACCGCTTGTCACAAAAAGGGAAACACTTATGGGAACAAATTGATAGATTGTATACCATTGATAGAAATGTGTGCTCTACTTATAATGTTACTTATTGCTGTGATGAATCTCGTTGCAGAAAGAGGTATAAACACCTCCCTTTTCAATGTGAGTATAATGATAATGATACCATATCATCCTATGCTAAAGGAATTTATGAATTTTATGATGCGGAACAAATTAAAGAATTTATTGCTTGGAAGGGTGCTTTTGAACTTGCTAGTTTGCTTGAAAATATTGATGATTCACCTTATAAGTATGAGGTGTATGGTATACTTAAATTTTGCTTTGATAATTACAAGGATGAAAATGGCTATATTCTTGAATATTTTAATAGATGCTTTCCACAAATGGAAGAGCTAATGCCTTGCAGGATCCTATGGAAGAAGAAATTGATGAACCTGAAATCTCATTAGATGAAAAAGAGGAGGAGAGTGATGAACAAAAGGAGGAAGAATGGATTAGCTACCCATGCCTACCTTCTAATGAGAGTAACTCTTTATCCCTTACATTATTTGATTGTCCCCCTTGCTTACTAAAGGAGAATGAATGTTATGTTCCTGAGGTTTCTCTTGAAAATGTTTATAATAAATCTCTAGTGCTTGTAGATCATGAAGAGCATGCTTTATGTGATAGTTATATTGTTGAGTTTCTTCATGAGGCTACTGAAAATTATTATGAGAGAGGAAAATATGGTTGTGGAAGTTTTCATTTTATTGAAACACCTCTCTATGTGCTGAAAGTTTTGAAGTTACTCTTGTTTTATCTTCCTATGCCTGTCACTTTGTTCTTTGTGAATTTATTTGCATACACGATTCCTATGCATAGGAAGTGGGTTAGACTTAAATGTGTTTTGAATTTGCTTCTTGATGCTCTCTTTTACTTCAACTCATATTTCTTATGAGAGCATCCTCTCAAACTTTTATGCCTGAAGATGATAATACGTCTATTATTCTTGGGAGACCTTTTCTTAAATACTGCAGGAGCTGTTATTAATTGTAATCAAGGGAAGGTGACCTTCAATGTTAATGACAAGGAACACATTGTCTATTTCCTCAAGAAGATTGAAAGGATTTATGGTTTGAATTCGATTGAACATGTTGAGGGCATTCAAGTTGGAGAAATATATTGTCCCATACTAAGAGAAAAATTTGAAACTATTATGATTGGAACCATTGCTATCAAGGTTGAGGTAACATAATCATAAGTGGAATAAGAAGTTTTGTCTCATATGAAATTGTTTTGGTAGCAAGACCTGATCAACGTTGTTAACAAAAGGATTTCATTGAACAAAACAATGTTTTCACCGTGATTATTTCTGTTTACTTCTATTCTATCCATTCTAGTTTTTTCTTATGCCTAACTTAAAGGCATTAAAGAAAAGTACTTATTGGGAGATAACCCAAAAGTTTTAGATGAGTCTTGGCCATTATTGCTCTCTCGTTTGTCGCTCCCTCACTATTGCTAGCCTTCACTTCCACTGAGTGTGTTTTACTCAAGTTTCCAACTCCCTAAACCAAATATTGCCAAAGTGTCCACCATACCTACCTATTAGCATCATTTGCTACTTCCGTGCATATTCAATATGCCTTGTTTTCTTCCGAATAAAATGTTTGCTTTTTATGAGAAAGTTAGTTAGTAAAGCTCTCACGAACTTGATGGCACACTTTATTTTCTTGCACTTAATAAACCTGAACCATTGCGTCCTTATTTGTTGTGCATATGCTTGCGCTTTATGAGTTGAAGTTAGCAGAACCATGTATCATGGGCACCGCTTTCAACACTTCATTGGTACTTTGTACCTAGTTGATATCATGTTCTTTTGCTTATGGATCCCGGCGGTGTGAAATAAAAGTGGAACTTGTAAGATCATGGAGTTTGTATGTATGTTAGAGAAACGCCTCGGCCGCTAGCCTAAGCCATGCCTAATCATGGTGGAAACTTGCAGCATAACCATAATGAGCATTCTATGAAGCATCCTCAATAAAAATCTATGCACATAGTAAATAAAAAGATCGCCGAGATGCTTATTGTCCACTTGCCTTGTTATTTTGATTATGAGATAGCTCCCGTGTCATGTGCAAGGGGTACCCCGTTGGCGGTTCTCTATGATACGTATATACTTACAATGACAAGAGCTTACTCGTGACTGAAGTTGAGTAGCATGAGGATCGGTCTTCGTAAGTAAGGGGCACGAGACTTCGATTTATAACTTGTCAAGCATATCCTCTTAGTTGTGTCACTTTCACCTTAACCATGTTAAAGATGCTTATGATAGGGGCAATGAGAGCTCAAAGCTAATGAGTACCATACTTTCAGCATTTGGAAGCCTTTCAAACTATTCAAAACCTTTTCATTTCCTTGTTGAGTCTCCACACATTCTATGAGCACTTTCTTGAGAGCATAGTGGCCATTCTTAGTTCTATGTGCATTGTCCCAAGACTTGTTGATTGATGCATACCTTGATATTGCTTGTTTTAAACTATTTGTATCTAGTCACTCTTGTGAACTTTGAAGGTGTCCTATGCATTTATGTTTCCTACTCTTTGAGGGACAAGCTGAATGCCACTATGCTATGTTTTCTTTATGTGAAACAAACAAATGTCTTGCAAAGCATTGTTATTCATGAATCTTTTGTTTGTGCCTTTTCATGTTGCATCATAGTTTCGTTGTCTTATTTCTAGAACTTTGTCTTTCATGTTATGATTGAAGTACTATGATCCTAGCTTTGAATGTTTTACAAATACTTTGATCAAGTCTTTGATGGTGCATGTCACCTCAAAAATTATTCTTTTTTTTATCACTTACCTACTCGAGGACGAGCAATAGTTAAGCTTGGGGATGTTGATACATTGCAAATGTATCTATAATTTTTGATGCTCCATGCTTGGTTTTATCCACTTTCTCGTGTTTTGTCCACACTTTGGAGTACTTTTTATATGATTTCTTGGACTAACCTATTAACAAGAGCTACAGTGTCAGCTGCCTGTTTTCTGCTGTTTTTGGTTCTAGGAAAGTCAGAAAATGAATATTCTCAGAATTGGATGGGACAAAAGCCAAAGTGCCTATTTTTCCAGAAGACTCATGGAGCCCGAATACAAGACGGAGGAGGGCCAGGGGCTGGCCACACCACCCCCAGGCGCGGGTTGGGCCTGGCCGCGCCAGGGCATGGTGTGGTGGCCCTAGGCACCCCCTCGGTCTCCCTCTTCGCCTATAGGAAGCCTTCTGACCTAAAAGCTTCAGGGGGTTCGACGTTTTTCCAGAAGGAGTTCTGCTCCGTCGCCACCACCAGATTCCATGAAACAGTACCAGAAACTCCGTTCTGGCACCCTGCCGGGATGGGGAATTGGAGGAGATCATCGCCATCATCATCACCATCGCTTCTCCATCGACCATCCATGTTTCCCCCATATATGAGTGAGTAATCCCCCGATGTAGGCTATGGGGATGGTAGGGATTGGATGTGATTGTTCATGTAATGGCATCAGATTGTTAGGGCATGGTTCCTAGTATCTTTTATTAGTGCTTTATGACTTTGTTGCGACTTGTTGTGCTTAATGCTTGTCACTAGGGCCCGAGTGCCATGATTTCAGATCTAAACATGTTATTGATTCATTATGATAGTATTGTTCTTGGTCTTATCTACAAGTTGTATACACACATTGTTGTCTGGAACCTATGGCCCCGAAGTGACAGAAATCGGGATAACCGAAAGGGAAAGGCTTTGATGTGAGGATCACATGTGTTCACGGAGTGTTAATGCTTTGCTCCGGTGCTCTATTAAAAGGAGCACCTTAATTGCCAGTAGTTCCCTAGAGGCCCCGCTGCAAACGGGCTGGCAGGACAAAAGATGTTGTGCAAGTTCTCATTGCGAGCACGTATGACTATATATGGAACACATGCCTAGGATTGTCTAGTACTTGGGTGCTTTATCTTATTTATCTGCAATTTCCCTATGTTCTGATTGCTATGTGAATTGTCTTGTCCATGCAACACCCGTCCATCCATCCCTATGCCTACCGCACTCGAATCCCACTGTTTACTGCTTTTGTTACTACTATCTTTGTTTTGCTACTGCTGTTACTTTACTATTCCTACTACAAAACTGTTGCTACTAATAAACTGCTCTGAGCAAGATTGTTTCCAGGTGCAGCTGAATTGACAACTCAGTTGTTAAGGCTTATAAATATTCTTTGGCTCCCCTTGTATCGAATCAATAAATTGGGTTTCACTTCCCTCGAAAATACTGCGTACACCCCCTATACTTGTGGGTCATCAATAATGACAAGAGCATGGATGATAGTTGCACAGATCAGTACTATGTTGAAAATAGGGAAACAAGGTCCGCCACAAGGTCGGGGGAAAGGAAGAGGGCATCCGAGGGCGATGTTGAATAGACTCAGGAAGAACTTGCCCAGGCTGCAGAACAAGTTAGTCAGGCAAGTAAGCAAGTTGCTCATCCTAGTGAAAAAATTGGTCAGCAGACCAAGGTTGAAGTTGCTGAGAAGACAATGGATGAAGTTGCACAAAATAAGAAACAAGTTGCTCAGACAAGTAAGCAAGTTGCTCAGACTAGCAAGGAAGTTGCTCATCAGGACAACAAGGATTTTGCTGGGAAAACAATTGAGGTAGTTGCTCAACAGTCAATGGGGCAAGTTGCTAGTACCAGGGAGCAAGTTGCCCAGACTAGTACAAAAGTTGCTGACACCAGGGAGGACGCTGTGCAACAAACCAGTGAGAAAATTGCTGATACCAGGGAGAAAGTTGTTGATACCAGGAAGGAAGTTGCTGCTGCTAGGAAGGAAGTTGCCGAAAGTATCTAGAGAACTACTGAAACTAGGGATAATACTGACGGATAACCCACAAAGGTTGTTGAACATAAAAGCATGGATCAAATTCCACAAACCAGGGAAGAAGTTGCCCCTACCGTGCAACAAGTAGTTCAGCAAAACAAGATTAAATTTGTCCAATAGATAATGCAGAAAAGTGTACCAGAGACCATACAAAATGTTGTATAGCAGGCCAGTGGAAAAGTTACTGAGACCAAAGGTAAAGTTGATGAGACCAGGGGTAAAGTTGCTGACACCAGTGGGAAAGTTGCCGAGGCCATGGAAAAAGATGAACAACCTACCAGCATCAAATACCAACTAACTACGTCACATATATCAAGAAGGCTAAATTGGTGGCTCGCGATGGAAAAATATCTCTTCCCGCTGGCATCCCAATAGTTTTTGTTGGCACTATTGTTTTGGATACTTTGAAAACTGGTCCTGATGCACAGTCCAGGGAAGATATTGGACAGAACACTAAGAAAGTTGCTCGTGATAGTGAGGAAGTTTCTCAACCTAGCATGCAAGTTGCTCCTGGACAGCATGGTGATGTTGGGAGCATCCAGGAACAAGACTATGCAAAAATGTCTTTCTTGGATTTGTGCAAGATGAACATCGGGGAGAAGAAGTCGCTAGAAATTCATCTCATCAAAGAACCTACCATCTTTGAAATGAATTCACAAATTGAGTTGAAATCTATTTTGCAAGAAGAGATGAAAAAGTCAGGTGACTCACAAGACACTAGTTTGGAATGGATCGATGGTGGTGTACAATATAGTCCAGGGACTTTCAAGGGGTATCTTGATTCAGTTGACATGGAGAAGAACACGGATATGCAGTCCAGCAAAGGGGAGCCTGTGAAACTGAAGGAACTAGCAAGGTCTGCAACAAAATTCATAGAGAAGCCAACTGCAGATACATGACATGCAAGTACAGTGCAAGAGCAACCAAGTTCAGGGGTTCCTCAGGCAACTTCTGCACAGGAGTAGACAACTTCTTCTTGGCCTCAAGCAACTAGAGTGCATATCTAGCCAGAGAGAATTCCTGTGAAACAAGCAACTTTGGAGAATAAGCACGCAACTTCTCCAGCTCTACAGACAACTAGTGTACAAACCAAGGCAACTACAGTGCACCCAAGGGCATCTACACAGGAAAAAAACCGCTGAACAACCTAGCAATGGCAAAAGAGTGCACTTTAGCCCACCACCAACTAGACAAACTTGCTCGCCACCATCACCCATCCGAGGGGGAAAAAGCAAACAATATGTCGCTTCTAAGGTCCAGGTCTGCTACCGATATGGATTGCCCATCTTTCAGCCTAGGTCCAGATTTTGATGATGATGATGGTCCAGAAGTTGATGATGACAATGATGAAGTTGCTCAGAAAGTTCAACATGCTAAATCTGATGAGCTTGATGTTTTAGCGAACATCGATCCTACAGAGATTGAGAGTGTGTGTGCTGAAGCAGAAAACTCTCGGAGGGCACTGCCTTAGGCAGCAAACACTAGAGACAAGGAAGAATCACATGGCGTGTTGCAAACACCCGACAAAGCCCCTACCCCCGCAATACCAGAAGCAGGCGCTGATGGTTCAGGCAGCTCCACAACTCCTCAACAGTATGTAAGAAGGTTAATCAAGCCTCCCATTGCCAACTACCGCTGTACATCAATGTAGACAGTAAGAAACAGTTCACAAGCATGGAAAGTACTAACAAGCTATACGCAAAAGTAATTCAGCACGGAGGAAGCATCAGAACAAATAAGCAGAAAATTAACGAAAGGTGGTCTTATATTTTTCTCCCCGCTTTTTTTGCCAACCTTCTCATATCGCTTTTAGTTACAGTAAAAGTTGCTTATACAGGATTTTTTAGTTGCTTACTAACCAAAAAAGTTACTGGAATACATGTGTTTTGTTGCCAACATGACTATGTGTCTCATAAAAACTACTTTGTGCAGCCCGGTAGTCGTCAACTTTGGCAACTACCATGTTACAACATGGGAGCTTGCAACTTCTATGAAACCAGGAGGATGGATCCACACTAATATCATGGAATTGGAATCATGGCGATTGCGAAAAACATTCCAGAAACTGCAAAGAAGATAGTCATGCCTTTGAGGATTTCTGTAAGTAAAATCATAGCTCAAACCAACCTTGTTTACCTTTTTTGGTCTTACGAAAGCACGTAACCACCAACAAAAATCGCAACTTGTTTTGTCATTTCGTTCATCGCAGTCACTACTTTTTTGCTATTTTTTCCAAAGACATGGATGCGGGAATTAGAGTTTGATCAGAAAGAACTCAAGGCACTGTTCAACTGTTTAACGCGTTTGGACCGACAAGATATGATGCGTACACTTTCCCACATGAACAGAACACTCCCACACCCCACTGCTTAGTACTTGCTTTCTTTTTTAGGCTACTAGTTGCTTACTTCAGCTTACTTGTTGATTTTCACTATGACACTAGTTGCCTAAGCAGAAATAAAGTTGCCTCAATGAGTTTTTACTGTGCAACATTTGAAAACTTGCTCCCACTATCTCAGTAGTTGCTTCTTATATGTTAGTACTTGCTTCTGACTATACCACAACTTGCCTAGATGCAGTTTTTTCTACAAATAATTAAATACTATCTATGTTGGTCTATTTTTTTAGTTGCTTCATCAAACTCACTAGTTGCTTGCACAATGTAACTACTTGCTTCCATGCAGTTAACTAATTTCCTAACTACACAAGTTATGTTCCCAATTATACAAGCCCTCAACCAAAAAGCAAAGGATGTTGTCCACCATTATTGGTTGTTCAACTTAAACATCAGAGACAAGCAATTTCAGATCCTTGACTCGTGGAGGACAATTGAGGATAATGTTCTGAAGAAATGTTACCAAGCCATCATCGCCTCTATCCGCATTCACTGGGATAATAACTACGGTGCATCCAAAGTCAAACTTGACAATTTTCGTCTTCAAGAAATCCAAGTTCCAAAACAGAAAAACAAGTAAGCAACCTTAGCGAGAAACTTTCACTAGAGTCATACTGATTTTTTTCTCAACCTATTAGTTGCTTGCCTGACACTATTAGTTTGCTCAGCCTGACACATTTTCTCAACCTATTAGTTGCTTGCCTGACACTGTTAGTTGCTCAAACCAACCTGTTAGTTGCTTGTCTGATAATGTTAGTTGCTCAACTCAACCTGTTAGTTGCCCTGACACTAGGAGTTTTTGAGACTAGGATTTTTTTACCTTGGCATGCTGTTTTTTGACTCAAAGTTTCTTTGTCTAGCATTATTAATTACTGGGACCTACATGTTTGTTGCCTACACAACACTAGAAGTTACATACATAAGGGTTTTTCCAACATGTTTGTTGCCTATGTTTGTTCAAAATACATCCATACTGATTTTTTTCTTGTGTTTTACAGCGATGACTGCGGGGTTTTCACCCTAATGAACATTAATTGGGATGGTAGAGCATCTCAGAACTACTCAGCAAAGGATATCCCAGATATCAGGAAGATAATGACAAACAGTTGGGTCACATCGGAGGACAATAAAGCCAACTGGAAGAAAGTCCTCAAGCTTTAAGCAATGAAGGCATGCCTCGCACAAACTCTGATCTCCATTTGTTTTTGTTCATATCAAATGTCTATAGTTGCTCAAGATTAGATACAAATTGCTTTTTTCTTGGATCTTTTTGCTATTTTGTTTTTGCTTATGCGGATTTAACAGTACCTAGTTGCCACTTCAAATGCTGAAAGTTGCTTTTCACAGTCACAAAGTTGCCACATTTCAGGACTTAGTTGCCAGAGGCAAAAAATGAAACTAATAGTGACAAAAAAGTACGAGGTGCAACATATATTCTAAAATTTGCATTAACAGTAACAACACAAGTTGCCACATTACTAGTAAAAGTAGCTGTTTCAGATGTATATAACTTGCCAGTAATAACGGTACTAGTTGCCAGAAAAAACCCATCAGTTGCCACATTACTGGTAAAAGTTGCTTTTTCATATGTATATAACTTGCCAGGAATAATGGTACTAGTTTCCAGAACTACAAAAAAAAGATAAAACAATGACAAGACAAAGTTGCCACAGAACTCATAAAAGTTGCCTAGCTGTAGTGAAATTAACCCTCTAGTTTCTTACAAAGTTGCCTAGCCTACAAATTTGTTCCTGCCTACACCACCCTCTCTGCGCATGTTGCAGAATTGTGCTTGAATGAACCACATGTCATGCACTGGTTTTTTCTGTTTTGGATGAAGTTCAAGGGAAGATTTTGTCCGATGTGCCTTCATTCGCCCCTTGGTAGTTGACTTTGGCGGGTCCTTAGGAATAGTAGGATCAACAAGGGCACTTGCTGACGGTTCAGCAACATCAGGTTTCTTCTTTTTCTTCTAGGACTTGTTTAGTTGAGTGATTTCCGTCGCTACAGAACGCATGCATTTGTTCACAATCACAGTAGCTGCATCCGTTGTGCAAGCCACACGAGCAAGTTTCTGAAACGACATGTTCAGGTTTGCATGGCGCACTTGTTGTTGCAACTCTGGTGGCATGACATCTGGCTGCTCCACAGCTGTGGCTTGCTGTCCACTAGAAACTGCTTGTGGCGTCCACCTTTTTAGGATGTACTGCTCGGGTATCTCCTCAACACCAAGGTGGGTGAAAACCTTCAATATGTGGCAGCAAAGCATGCCATCCCTATCAAACTTTGAACACTCGCATGAGTAGATGCCTTCATCCTTGTTCCCTATAACCATGTAGGTCCTCGACCCATACTTGGCACAGCATGTCCTATTTGGCTCAAGCCTGTAGTACAAACCACCAAAGTGACTCACATTGTACCTGCCAATAAGCTGAAACTCATGCCGAAACTTCAGATATATGTCTCCGTAGTACACATTGAATGCATGTTCCTCAATGGGATATGCCGACCATCTCTGGACCTCAAGAAAATCTGTACGGTAGTCGTTGCCACCCTCCTTCACCAGCACATGCACCTGGATCTTCTCATACTGTTTCACAAAGTTTAATAGTGACTTGTGTGGGTTCACATAGCGTTTCAACACTGCATTAAACCCCTCATTGCGCTGTGTCGACTGGAGGAAAGGGAAAAACCGGTGTAGGAAGTAGCAAGGAACCCACTTGTCCCTAATGTCATACAGCTCCCTAAAGTGCGAGTGTCCAGCAGCAGCAGGCCACTTGCCTAAAAACAGAGCCCATTTTTCCTCAAACTCCTCTAGGGAAAATGTGAAGTCTATGCAGGCATTGAAATCTTCTGCTAGATCAGGTTTCTGCCTAGAACGGTACCACACTTAGTCTGTGCTTTCTGCATGATGTGCCAGCGGCAAAAACGGTGGATAGTTGCTAGGAACATCCTATGAATTGACATCTTCATAGAAATGTCTTGGTCAGTGATGATGTTGTCCGGTGCTCGACCATTCACCGCGATAAGAAAACTCTCAAACAACCAATCAAAACTGGTTGCCAACTCTTGCCTCACAAACCTGCAACCCAACATGATAGATTGCCCATGCTTGTTGATCCCAATGAACGGTGCAAAGGGCATATTGTACTTATTCGTTAAGTATGTGCTGTCAAAGGATACACAGTAATGGTAAGCCTCAGCATACACTCTCCTAGCAGGCCCATCAACCCAGAAAATGTTTTTCACCCTGTCCGCCTCATCACAATCTAATCTGAAGTAAAAGTCAGAATCCTTCTCTTTTTGCTCTTGAAAATGGTTGATCACTTCGGTCATGTCGCCATCTTTTGTTTCTTCTGTAGTCAAAGTTGCATAATAGTTGGTGATAGTTTTGGCAGTGTACGGGGCTAGCAACTCTAAACCATAGAACTCTGACATTATATCCATCATCCTCCCTGCAAACAAGAATTTGTAGCAAGAACTGAGTAAGGAAACTTTATTTTTTCAGTAGCTACTAGCAACTAACATACTGATTTCTGCCAAGGTTTATGTTACTACCTAACAACTAATATATATTGTTCTGGTAACTTTTTCCTGATCACTTTATGTAGCTACTAGTAATGCACTAACATACAACTAGTTATCACTACCAAGCAACTTTTTCTTTCCTTCAAACCATAAGATAGTTAGCGTTGGCAACTAATCAAACAGTACTAGCAACTTTATCTGTTACACCAGCAACTATGTATATTGCAACTAGCAACTACATCGGGTCTTCCATCAACTATGGTTGCAGCTACAAAAACACAGGTATAGATTTAGTAACATACCAACAGTCAGGTTAGTGCTATGCAAATTCTTCACGAAATATTTTTCCTCTGCTAGTATACCTTGGTGTGACCTAAGATACTTGTTCAGCGATGGCTTGTGAACAAGAGGATGATTATGCTCCGCTGTAAAAGCAATAACTTTCCATCTACCATCCTTTAGCTTCACCACCATCTCCGCCTTGCAATTAGTTTGTATTATTGTTTCCCTTTTTCGCTTCTTCGGATTCTTTTGTTGCCCTTTCTTCTTAGCAATCCCAGCAACAACAGATGCAAGTTCTGCGTTCTGCCGGTCCTCCTCATCCGATGAATCTGAGGCTGGTACTAGCCCAACTGCATCTGGTTTGTCACCTCCGCCATCATTATTCCTGGGTTTCCTGAATTTATTACATACAAATTGTTGTTTATCAAGCTCATTGGTGCACACTGACCTTTTGTTCCTATTAACCTTGATTGAAAATCCAGTCCTAGCAGCGTATGCGTTGTAGTGTTCCTTAGCACCCTGCAGCATGTCATAACGCATTCCAATATGTGGGTCCATTGGCTGAGATGAAGCCTCGTTATCATCTGCATCGTCTTGGGCAAGCGATGTTGTGTTTGTACCCGCAACAAACACACCAGTTTCACTGTCAGTTGGTACTGTATGTACATCAACAGCGGGGGCGTCGGCGTCAACTTGCAACTCTAGAGTCCCGTCAACAGCTTCTTCCATCAGAAGATGCGTGAAGTAATTAGGCGGTAGTAAACCAGCCTGCTCATTGAGGTCAAACGGCACCTCACTGAGGTCAAGGATACCCATTGCCTGCACAACAAATAAATCAAAAAAACAAATCAGGGGAAAAGGCAACTTCCAAAGCATATATAGGCAAAAAAACTATGCATTGTTGGCTAAACAACACTTCTAATTCTATTTTTAGCCTCACAATTTTCTCACATTTTTATTACTGTTTTTTGACATGTAGGTACTGGACAAGAGCTTCTTCATGTGGAAAAAAGACGAGGAAGCGATGACCAGATGCAGAAATGAAGGCAACAAATGTTCAAGTCATGTGTTACATGTGTTGTAATTAGGATTAGTATGTTGCAAACTCTGTTATAGTTTTCTGTTATTTTTGGTGCAAGTATCTACTATTTGATGATACTAAGTTGCATGACAATTGTGTCAAGCTAAGTTTCCTACTTATGTAAGAAAGTTGCCCACAGATGCTACCAAGTTGCCTACTTATGTCAATTAGTTGAATACTGTTCACATGATGTTTCTGTGAATTCATAAACTGATGTGTTAAGTTGGCAATCTATTTTAGATTTTTTCCTTCATTTGTCTGCATAAAAAGGACCATATTTTGACTCACACAATGTAGCTTGCACGTGTATCATAAAGCCAGGTTTTTTACATGTTAATACTCTGTGTAGTTGCCATGAACAAAAGTTGTCTCTGACACAAAGTTGGCTGAACTAAGATGCAAGTTGCAAACTACTAGTGAAAAATTGCCTATAGTTTATGAAAAGACAATATTCGTTGACTCGGAAAAGAATTTAAATGGGGATCATGTGGGTATGGTTGATAGGCAACTATTTTCTGATGAAAAAGGAGTATGTTCATGATAAAAGAAGTTGCCTACGATGTTATAGAAGTTGCTATGAACATGGAATAGTTGCCTACCCCTCTGAAAAGTTGCTAGGAAACAGGAAAAAATTGCCTCCACCCTCAGAAAAGTTGCTACGAAAAACATGGACAATCACTTGCGACTGCAAAGATGTGAAAAAACACTGAGTGTGTGTGTGGGAGGGGGTCACCTTCCTACTGTAGCATGTAAGCTGGTATTGTTTGGGAAGAAAGAAGCTGCAGGCATGGAACATGGCGTCGAGGATGTGGTTCTCACGTGCACCACTGGGAGACATAGTACGCCCATGGGGGTCTCCTATTTCTCCTCTCTGAAACCGAATATATTATAACATGATGATATACAACTAACATTTTTGCTCCAGTTCCCACAAAACCAAATGTAATATAACCTGATGATATGGTAGCAATGTAAGCACTGAAAAAAGAAGCGGTCTCCTCGCGTCCATAAGAAGCGGTCTCCTCACGTCCACACACAGTCACATTTTTTACCTTGTATCCATATTAAGGAACATATATAACTTTTATTTTATCTACAATTGATCATTACACTACCATAATAGCTCAAACAACAGTTGCAACAATATTTAAGGAAGTAAAAATAGATAAAGACTCATATTGCCCAGAAGGGACATACCCATAGATCACTCGAATCAACTCACATTACGCATGATCACTAGCACCAACTCACAATTGGTAACCTGCAACATAACCCCTCGAATAAACAATTACATGCCCCATAGACATATTACCAAATAGTTGGCTTGCATAAATTTCTCTACATCAGAACACGAACAAATAGGGGGAGATAAATACACATTGAGAGGGAGGTAACCTAGAGGAAGAGGAAGGGCAGTGCGTTATGGACCTAGAAGCTTGTGTTCTTCCTTCTTGCTGGTGATTGAATCGAGCTCAATGGGTCAGGGGGATCGACGACGGAGCTCCAATGGACGACGCCCCGTGTGCTCCTGTAGGCCGATGCAACGATGGTATCACATGGTCCTCCAGTTGGGAAGGACGAGCAACATGGAGGACGAAAAGGAGGAGGAGTGGGGGCTACACGGCTGAGCCGGTGGCGAGATGGGAAGGAGGAGCTCGATGGCAGAGTTGCATCGATCGCCGTGCAAGAATAAGAGGACGAAAGGGAGGGGCACGAGCGTAGGGGTCTGCGAGAGGAGACTAGGGTTTTCTGTGTGTAGAACGGGAGCTCCACCGGCGAGGAGATCCAAGGTGGCAGCCCGTGCTCGATGATGCAAGGTCGATGGCACGAAGAAGAAGTGGCAGAGGAGAGGACGGAGTAGCGCCGTGTGGTGGTGGTGGCGGCATCACGGGAGAAGAAAGGGCTTTGGGGAAGAGAGAAGGAGATGGGATATGGGATTTGGGCTCAGTCGTGGTCCTGGCCACCTCGGGCGGTGCATGGGAGGAGAGGAGGCCGACGACCGATCGCGCGAGGGAATGAGGAGGACGAGCAGGAAGAGGAGGGGCGATTGGGACTGGGTCGCGAGAGGCACCGAGACGGCTAGGGTTTCACTTCCTATCGGGCTGCCCTTTTAAATGACACGATGACAAAATTTTACGGTTTAGATTTACTGCAGCGAGATCTAACGGCCCACTGACTATTGTGGTGCCTCCTACTACCCCCTTAGATTTTGCCTTTCTATTTCTTTGCTCCGAGATCTACTACTACGGAGTAACACTGTTTTCTGGGATTATATACACCATCTGAATATTAATATAACCAGGGGATTCTGTGAAAAAGAAACAAGTGTTTACTAGGGTGGCCTGGGAAGGTCCCCCACCCACAGGCCGCAGCGCTGGGGACGGCACCCCAAATTTGAAATCAGCCAACGTCTCCTCGTCTCCGCTCTCCATTTCAAAACCCACTGCCCCCATCTGCCCCATCCCCACCATTCCACCTCGCGCCGCCGTCGCTCTGCCCAGATCCCGGCCACCGCACATCCATCTCCCCCCGCATAGCAGCCGCAGCCGCAGCCGGGATGCTGTCGGATGGCGGGGACGACGACAGCTCCGCACCCGCGCGGTTCGAGCTTCAGGAGGACCCATCCTTCTGGAAGGACAACAACGTCCAGGTAGGGATTCGCCTCGCCCCCCTCGCCTCGCTCCGCCGGGAGCTCGCGCACCTCTACCTCCCCGACTCTCCCTTGCATTAGTGTCTCGATCTAGTCCCACCCGCGTCACCTATGGAGCATTTCGTCGAACACCTGGTAGGCGCTAACCGATCCGTCCCGCAGGTCGTCATCCGTGTCCGGCCGCTCAGCAGCAGCGAGATGTCGCTGCAGGGGAACAAGAGATGCGTGAGGCAGGATAATGGCCAGAGCATCACCTGGACTGGCCACCCGGAGTCCAGGTTCACCTTCGATCTGGTCGCCGATGAGCACATCACTCAGGTATACTCGCTGTTCGTGTTAGTTTTCGTGTGTTCCTTTACTTAGTTTTGTAGAATTCCTAAATTCCCCTGTGCTTGTGCTGTATAGGAGAGTCTTTTCAAGGTTGCTGGGGTGCCTATGGTGGAGAACTGCATGGCTGGCTATAACAGCTGCATGTTTGCTTATGGGCAGGTGAGCTACAGCCTCCACCTGCTGTTGCAGTTTGTTTGCTTACTGCTGTTGATTCACATTTTGAACCTTTGTGCTTACAAAAACATCTGGTTTTGTTAGACCGGTAGTGGCAAGACCCACACAATGCTTGGGGATATAGAGAATGGCACACGGAGGAACAACGAGAACTGTGGTATGACGCCTCGAGTGTTTGAGCATCTATTCTTAAGAATCCAGAAGGCAAGTTTGATGACATGTTGATTCCGATGTAAAATTTTGTGCTGTAGATAGAGTACTGTTCTAAGGCAAACTTTTCAATTTGCTGTTTGCAGGAAAAGGAAATAAGAGGAGACGAAAAGCTCAGTTTTACTTGCAAATGCTCATTCTTGGAGATATATAACGAGCAGATTCTTGATTTGCTCAATCCAAATGCAACAAATTTACAGGTGCACTAAAATGCAGTGTTTGCGCGTAGCTGTTTGCTGGTTGCATCTTTGGTGTGACACTGTTTGGAAATGTTCACAGAATTCCCTTTAACATATTTAGTCCATGACCTTTTTAGCTCTACTTTCGTTTTACAGTTAAGAGAGGATGTGAAAAGGGGTATGCATGTTGAGAATCTGACTGAACACGAGGTTTCCAATGCTCGAGAAGCAATGCAACAACTTATCGAGGTTAGTGTTCAAAAATGTGCTAGTACAAATGATATTTTTCGGAGTACCAGGAGTAGGTCCTATAGGCTCTAACGGAGTCAATGATTGCTCAATGACTGACATAGCATGTTTATATCAATTTTTCTCAAAGTTATTCACACAAGTAGTTAAATACACTTCTACACATATATAAACTATGTGTATAAATATAGTGTTTCAGTCTCCAGTTCTTTGTGTATTTGACTTCTCTTTTGATCCGTTTAGCAACCATCACTGACAATTATAACAATCACTGACAATGGCACAATAGAGTTCTATTTTCATGCAATATGAGTAGAAATATGTAAATCTGAATTTGAAATAGGACAACTGATTTGTGTATACTACTATACCCACTAGATAGTGGAGTGACAGAACTAGTATGGTTTACTGGTATTTATAACCTGGATTGAGGATAAATCGATCAGCTCATCATTTTTGCATGGCATGTCAAACATAAGTTCTCCTTTACTTCTAGGGATTTCGGCAAGTTTTCACTTCCTTCATTAGTTGCTTTATTTTCTGACATACAAAATTTTAGGTTCACTAGTTAAATCCTGAGTTTTTTTCCAGGGGGCAGCAAACAGAAAGGTGGCATCCACCAATATGAACCGAGCAAGTAGCCGCTCCCATAGTGTTTTCACTTGTCTTATAGAGAGTAAGGTATGGTTTTTCTGTAGTAGGAAGCAAAACACCGTTCCTTTATTTTCAAAGATATTGGTGGACCAGCATATATTTGTGGCTAACTTAATGCATGCATATACGTTCATGCATATCTTCTAACCGAATTGTCAACTGTACAGTGGGAATCTCAAGGCATCAAGCATCATCGATTTTCTCATCTTAACCTTGTTGACCTTGCTGGCTCGGAGAGGTAAGTTCCACAATGTAACCTTGCCTGTTTTGGTACATATTATCTTGTATTTCAGAGTTGGCGCAAATATACTTGTTATGCATTCCAAGTCTCTTATTATTGCAACTAACGTGGATGGTATGTACTGTGCAGGCAAAAGAGCTCAGGTGCTGAAGGGGAACGCTTGAAGGAAGCTTCAAACATCAACAAGTCACTCTCAACTCTAGGGTTAGTTGTTGAGCTTCATTTCTTTTTATCTCAGATAATACAGAACACTTCAAAGCTTGAGTTGAATTCAGTTTAATCATCTCACTGTTTCAAAATGGGATTGTTACAGGCATGTTATTACCAGCCTTATTGCTGTGTCAAACAAAAAGTCACAGCATGTTCCATATCGAGATTCGAAATTGACATTTCTCCTGCAGGTAATTTGCACAACCGTAGTGGTAGATTTGCCATGTTGTGTTTGGACTACTACACAAATATTTGTGTAGGAAAAATTCAAAGATTATATAAAACTAAATAACTTTGTTTATGAATTTTCATCTCTTTCCAGGACTCGCTCGGAGGTAATTCCAAGACCACTATAATTGCAAATATAAGCCCAGCTAGCTGGTAGACTTCTAAACATGACTTTTTTACCTTCTCTTCGAAAGGCTTACATGTCATATTACTCATATATTTTATTTGTTTCACTAGCTGCGCTGCGGAGACGTTGAGCACATTAAAATTTGCGCAACGGGCTAAGCACATTCGGAATAATGTATGTAATGAACATGTCTTATTCACTTGTTTTCAGTATGCAAAATAGTACCTAATTGTTGCTTTTGTAGGCTATTATAAATGAGGATGCCTCTGGTGACGTTCTGAGCATGCGTTTAGAGATCCAACATCTCAAGGTATAAATGATACATTTTAATTGTGGCTTGAGCAAAGTACTCTGTGCACTGGATTGTAATAAGTCAGGATCATATGTTTTCTCTAATTATGGTCCTTTATGCTATCATTGGCGTTTCTTGTTAATTAAAATTAGCTTGTGCACGATATGTTTTGCACACTGTTTATATATATTTGTTATACACAATGTAATGCTTGCACCATTCTCACAGAAAGAGCTCAGCCGCCTGCAAGGACAATCTGGATTTACTTCCAATGGGTCTATCTGCGAGTCCCCTGGCGCATTCAAATGGGATCAAGCTCATGGCACATTCAGTCCACTTATGTTTAATAAAGCTACACAGGTATACATATACTGTTATTGTTTGTTGAGCTTATGTTTTTCACCATGCGCTTACTTTCTCTTTCTTATGTTGTGTCTAGGGGAAAGATTATGATATTGCACTTGTCGCCGCTTTTAGGAGGGATCTGGAAAAAGACGCAAAACTAAAGGCAGCAATTGCTGCAAAGCAGATTGCCGAACAGCTGGTATGCAGTTCTCTTAATACACTATATTATGTATAGACTCTAGAGCACTTAGTCATGTAAAAGCAAATATGTGCCAATATAGTACTCCGTATGTTCTTTTATTAATTTCAATTTTCTGTTGCACCACAGGCGACTCAAAGATCAGAAGAGGTGAGAAGTTTCAAGATGAGGCTTCGATTTCGTGAAGATCGAATCAAGAGATTGGAGCAACTTGCATCAGGGAAGTTATCCGCTGAAGCACATCTCTTGCAAGAGAAGGAAGACCTCGTGAAGGAAATAGAAGCTCTACGGAGCCAACTAGAACGGAATCCAGAAATTACAAGATTTGCTATGGAAAACCTACAACTGAAGGAGGACCTTCGAAGGTTATCTTTGCTATCCAATCACTTCAGCTTTCCTCCTATGCTTACTGCATATGCTAATGTGGAGCTTGATGGCTTGTCATTGTTGAACTTTGTAGGTTGCAGTCATTTGTTGATGAAGAAGAGCAGGAAAGGATGCATCAGCAGATAATGGTTTTAGAACATCAGGTATCCACTTCCATTGCATGGTGGCCTGTGAAATTTTCAGTGATAAAACTTTCATGACATGGTTTTACAACTTCCTTGATGTCCTGAGCTTACTTAAACTTGTATAATTTGCAGCTCCTAGAAGCACTTGACTGGAAACTTATGAATGAGAAGGATCCTGTTAACAAGGTATACCTCTATAATTTCTAGACCCAACCGTTTAGTGGTAATATGCAGAGCTTTTGAATTTCCTATAAAGAATATGCCAATTCTGAACAAATGATACCAATTGTATAGCTGAACCTTAATTTGCTGCAAAATATTTTTCTATTAAGACATTTTTTTTACCTACCTTTAGTCTTAACCAATATGACAATATCTGATAATGACTTCTGCAGGACCTCTCACTATTTGGGGAGGTCGATGGTGATGAGAAAAACGAGTTTCTTCATTTGCAGGTTGGTATTGTAGAACTATATCCGATGATCTGAAGTCTGATTGTATCTTCACAGAGGATACTCTACTGTTATTCATTATTTTCTTTAGCATCATTTTGTAATGTTTATTATACAGGCTATTCAAAATGAGAGAGAAATCGAGTCACTGCGTAAAAATTTGAGTGTATGTCTTCAAGCAAAAGAGAAACTTGAGAGGTATATCACTATTTTCTAGCTTGTGTTTTCTAGTGTTATTCCATCAGCCTCACCTTTTGCAATCCTAATGAGTTCTATATGTACCATTACTCATAATGCACACTGTGCAGGCGTGTTGATGAGTTGACAGTAGAGTTGGAGGCAGCGAAGAAATGCGACCATGAGAACAAAGAATCTGAGGTTGCACAGCTCCAGGAACAGTCCGTCCTGCTTGATGCTCAGATAGAACTGAAGACATTAGTTGATGCAATAGCTACTGCAAGTCAAAGAGAAGCAGAAGCTCATGAAACTGCAATTGGGTTGACAAAAGAGAATGAGGAATTGAGAACAGAGCTTAAGGTCCTGATTGAGGATAACAAGAGATTGGTTGAGCTCTATGAACATGCTATAGTCAATATCGAGGTGAAGCAAGATGGAAATTATCCTTCCGTTCCTCACACTGAAGATGTGAATGAGCAGCAAAGCAGCCATCCTTCTTGTGGAGGGAATACTGTGAATGATAGCCTGTTAGATTACCAACCAGAGAGTGCAACAGGTTTTCCTAAGATGATGGACGAAAAATGCAGCCACAAGGATGACCTTTCGAGATCTGAATTTTCAGAGCTGCAACTTCAACTGGAAGAGATGCATGAAGAAAACGATAAACTTATGAGTTTGTATGAGCAAGCTATGCAAGAAAGGGATGAATTTAAAAGGAAAGTTTCTGAGCAAAGCAATCCTGAAGCTACTGAAGACATTCAGTTCAGAGAGACAGATGCTGGAATGGATGAAGCAATGGATACTGAGGACATCCAAGGAAAACATGTAGATGACTCTCCAATTGTAGCTTTTAAAGAGGTGCTGCAGCTTGTTCGTGTTAAGCTGGAGTATGTCCAAGACAAGCTTGTGACTGCCCAGGATGCAGTGCAATACTTTAAACTACTTGAAGTGGCTAGTACGAGGGCGGAAGAACTTTCAGCAAGCATTCAGCTCTATTGTGGAGATATCCAGCAAGGGCAGGAAGAGATCAATGCCCTCAAGTCGTCACTGTCAGAATCACAGGAGAGAGAAATTGCTTCAGAAGGCAAGTTTTTCTCGCCTGCAGCATTATGTTGGGACTTGCATTTGAAAAATGAAGCCCTTGCTGGCTCCAAGTATGATGTCAGCTTGGAATTAATGAATAAAAAGAAGGAAGAGCTGAGTAAGCTACGAATTCTCAAAACTGAAGTTTCTGCTGCATTTACAAAAGCACATGAGTCTGAAACTGTGTTGAGAAACAAAATTGATGGTCTTAAACTAAAGTACCGTTCTTTGGAAGCTCGAAGGAACGAGTCAGAAAGGGTTCTCTTTTCTATTGATAATTTGAAGAGTCCTGCTACTCCGTTGCCGAAACCCACGGGTTTTGGCAAGGCATCTGAACTGCTGAACTTGGAAGAGGAGAGAACAAAGCTTCTACCCGAGCTGAAGAAGGCCCGTGAACAGCATAGCATGGTGCAAAAGGAAATAAAAAGCCTGAAGAAGTACGATGATCTTGATGATAAGATCTCATGCCTTGAATCAGAGATAGAGGATTGCTACCCCTCCCTGCTAGAGGCTGACACCGAGAAGTTTGTTCGAGATCTCACCTTAGCCGAAATTTGGGAAGGTGAGCAGAAGGACATGCCGAGGCTACTTGTTGACTACCAAGATAGCATTTTTCGAGTCAGCCTGGAGGAGGAGGAGATCAGGTTCTGCGATGAGTCATTGCAGCAACAGACGGTGTCCCTGGGTGAGCTGAACTCGAAGCTAAATCAGGCGATGCGGGACCTCGGTGAGCTTCTGCATGACAGAACATCTCGTGGTTCAGATGCGTCCGCGCTGCACGTCTCCGACAAGGTGAAAGGGGACCTTGATGCCATCGAGGTTCACGTCGCTGAAGCTAGACAGCTCCTGCTCGTCGACAGCCAAACCGATTCGTGAACCCGTCCAAGTAGTTCGCTCATCGATGTAAACGGCTGACAGGCTGGTCTGTCTCTCGCCTCCCTCTGTACACTGTACACATACTTTGTAACAGAACATCAGTTCTTTCTTAGGTGTTGCCATATTATGTGATTCGATTCTGTAGGACGGAAGTCCTCAAGTGGACTGTAACTGCGTCGTGCGTCCTCCTATTCTCTGGTGGTCCTCATGTAAGCTATATGCAGATTTAGGCCCCCTCTCCCTTTTACTGTGCAATTCATCTTGCAAGACAGCAATTGATTTCAAGAGGGCTTGATCCCTTTTCTGTTTACTGTATCATGATTTATGGCAATCGATATAATTGCTTGTACTAGTATATGGGAAGGATGCTAGTGGTGTTTCAGTTCTTGGCAGGAGATTGCAGTCTGACAATTCTTTGCTGTATACATTTAAGGAGTACTCCCTCAGGCTCCTTCAGGCTTGATACCCCATTGCTGCCCCCCTGTTGTTCAGCTATTGTCTCTTTTGCGTTGTTTCTTTGTTCCAGTTATTATTTGGTTGGGCTGCGTGGTTATTTGGTTGTTTTTTCCTCAAACATAAATCTACTTTGGCTCTTTGTTCCACTGATCAGATGTAGCATCATATCAGAATTTCATAAGAGCAGCTACGGCGCAGAGTAAAAAACCACACGGATGCTTAGCCGCAGAGCGTTGCGCGCGCCGTCGGATGGAAAATCTCCACACCAGCGCGCGTGTGGCACCGGGACTCCGCCCGTCCGCGTGTGAATTGCCTTCTCGCGGGTGGGCTGGAATTCTGTTCGAACACGAATCGCGGTGGCGGTGCTAACTCTGCTGTCATAAGAGAAGGCACGAACAGGGAGGAGAACGAAGGAATCGGGGGTGTTCAATGGTGAAGTGAGGACGAAGGGGATCATCAGATAATTTAAAGGCGTAAACCAAACAATATTCATGCCACGGCGGCCAGCGGGTGGCCGCGACGGCGGACGTGCAGCCAAGCGTCCTCGTCCGCGGCGGCACCTCTACCTTGTCACCGAAGACCGCAGGAGCCGCGGCGCCTGCCGCCGGCAGTCCTACGCCTAGAGGCTCCGCACAACGGGCCCCGGCACTTCGCGGCGGCCTTCGGCACCAAGATCCTGTTCCTGCAGCTGACGCCCTGGCGCTACGCCCCGGTCTTCGACGTCCGCACCGGGTGCCTGACCTTCGGCCCCCGGACGCAGCGGATCCCGGCCGCCCCGATCTACGTGCCGCTCGGCGGCGACAGCCTCTTCAGGCTGGACTTCAGCAGATTCGAGACGCTCGGCCCTCCTCCGCCGCCGCGAGACTTCGAGCCGACCTGGGCCGACGAGTTCCCGGAGTGGTCGTGGCGCCGCCTCCCGATCCCGCCGTTCGCGCGCCAGCTCGTCACCTCCCACGCCGTGCACCCCGACGGGCGGACCTTCTTCGTCAGCGTCAGGGTCGAAGGGCGCGAAGCCGGCAACACCTTCACCTTCGACACGGGGGCGGCGGACGGGGACGATCCTCGGTGGACGTGCCACCGCGGATGGCAGCTGCCGTTCAAGGGCCCCGCGCACTACGACCAGAAGCTGGGCGCCTGGGTCGGCCTCACCGACGACCCGGCCACCGTGGGACACCTCTGCTCCTGCCAAGCGCCGTCCATTGACGACGACGGCTGCTGGAACCCACCGGCCTGGAAGCTCAGCCGGGAGAAGCTGTTCGGCCAAGACCCGGCCGAGAAGCACGCCGGCGCAACCCTCGTCTCCTTGGGGACGGGGTACAAGAGCCGGTTCTGTCTCGTGGAGTGCCTCTCGCGCCACGGAAGCCGGCGCCACCTGCTTCGACTGACCACGTTCTCACCCAGGTACCACAAGAACGGTGACCTCGGGACCAAGAGACGCCGTCGTGTTCAATCGTTCAAGTTGCCCAAGGTGTGGTTCAAAGACTCTGGATTCTTGGAGAGCCCAGTGGCGTTCTGGCTGTAGAACAACATCTGCTTGCTTGCCGCATCCGTCGCTCTTGTGTTAGCTTGGCCGTCTCCATCTCATTTAATTTCATTGATAATTATTAGAGCACTTATAAGCCTTTTTACCAAGCTAAACCAGCTTCGAAAACGCTTCCTATAAGCTGGGGGATCGCACGCGACGCGTCCCCCAGGTAGATCGCGTGACGCGTGTCCCGATGAAAACGCAACGTCCCCGTGGGGCCCACCCTCGATCCTCTCTCCTCGTCGTTCTCCACGGGTCCGCTCGCTCCAATCCTCCACTGCGGCGCCGGACCGCTGCCGAGTTGGAGCTCTTCCGCTGCTTCGCCTGTGCCGCTTGGCCGCCGCGACCTGGAGGTCCTCCGCCGAACCGCCCTGCTTCCTGGGCCACCGGCGCCCAGGAGGTTCTCCGCCGCTCCGCCATGTGCCCCATGCCCACCGCCGATCTGGAGGTCCTCCGCCGGACCACCCTGCGGCCCGGGTCACCGTCCACCTGGAGGTTCTCCCCCGCGTCGTCCCCTGACTTGCGACGCCGATGACTCGGACCTCCTGGCCACCGCTCCGGACGTTTGTCTCCGGCAACAACGTTTGTCTACGTGGTAGCCTGCAATCCGGGGCGTCGCCGGACACAGACGCCCCTGGCAAGATGTCTCCGCCGCCGTGTTCCATGATTTTAGCTTTTTGCTACAATTGTCATGTGAATTTGCTATGTATGATTAAGTTTTTTGCTACAATTATTTTTAAGTCACAATTTTTTTTACTACGGTCATTTTGTGGCCTTGCTACAAATAGCTCAATTTTTTTGCTACAACGTCTTTTTGCTCTTCTTCCTTTTTGTTGGCCTCCTGTATGTTTTCAGATTCACTGGAGTTCTGCCAGGACGAATTTTGGTGGTACTCTGGAGATTGAAAACGGGAGGTGAGTCCCAGATCTATTTGGGGTGAGGTCGGTTTTACTATAATAGCACAATATTTTTTGCTACAATCCTAAAACTTTTGCTACCGACAAAGGACAGCGTTGCTACAACGAGTGTAAAACGTTGCTAGGACGGCGGGTGGCGATGCTGGCGTTGGCCCTTTTTGCTTCATAGACGAACCCTTTTGCTTTAATCACTGCTACGTTCGTATTGTATGGAAGCAAAACTAGGTTTTATTTGCGAACCTATTTTTGCTGCAAACAATGTAAACGAAACATTTTTTGTTTCATTTATGCTTTATAGAAGCAAACGCGGGATTTACTTGGGAACTAGGTTTTGCTCCAAACGATACAAACGAAACTTTTTTATTTCATTGTGCTTTATAGAAGCAAAAACAGGATTAAAGAAGGCTAACTGGACACGTGTCACGCTCTGGACCTTGGGGGTCGGGGGGTTTGATCCCCCGGGAGACGCTCAGCGCTCACCTTCCTAGAAAGGTTTATGTTATGAAACATTACAGATTCTGCGACGCGCATAGCGCACAGACCGACAATATCCAGCTGCACAATCGCCGTTGAATTTGAGTCGATTTAGCAATTATAGATGAACAGTTTACGGTTTATATTAACAATGCACTGAAAATCTTTTGTGAGTAAGCAGCGACTGAAGAGCACGCACGACTTGGTACCGAAACAACCGAGCGTGAAGGAATGCAAAAGCAAAATAACATTCTATTGATCATCGCAGAGCTAAACATTAAACAACATGCAATAAAGTAGCGAAATGAAATACACGTGTTACTGAACAGTAACATGACAACAAAAGGCGATACCCAGTGACGGCGGCTAGGGTTCACGTGCGGGGCCTTTCACCGGCGACGCCATTGGTCAGCTCTATCTCCGATGGCCTTTTAGGCCTTGGAGTGGTGACGGATCTCGACCACTAGTTGGCGGGAGGGTCTCCGTTTCTTGTTTTAGCAAGTTTTCGTGTCTTCACTCGGATGGTGAGGCAGCGGCTACATCTTGATGTCAGAATAAAGTCCTTTCCGTTCTATCCCCGTTCCGGTGGTGCGTCTAGCGCCAGTGGAAGGCGTGTGGAGTTTTGTGTCCAGCGGTTCTTTCGGGATCTCGTCGATTTTCGTCCACGTTCGTGTGGTTTTAGATCGGTCTCTCCAGATCTATGGTTGTCATCATCCGCGATGGTTTCTGCTCTAGTGTGCTGGTCTTTTGGGGATCTTAGCACGATAACTTCCCGTCTGTCAAATACAACAAGGTCTACTACGATAAGGTTTGTCTGACTCCAGCGATGGAGGGGCGAGGATAGCGGCGCGCCTGCGGCTCGTGCTAGTGTCTGCAGTCATGCTAGGTGGTCTAAGGAACTATTTGTAATTTTTATTACTTTTAGGATTCCTTGTACTACCGTTGATGATTATTAATAGACCGGTGGAATTTTCGCAAAAAAATAGAGAAATGTAGCACACAAGTGTAAAAAATGGGGAAATATATTACAGAGGTACGAACATAAGGTATACTAGGTGGGTAAGCGTGCTTCACCGTGCCGCCTACATTGCATTTTTACAATGTGTGGTATACATAGAAAATTTACAGGCCTTTTCAGTCATCTATTTATCAGTTGTAACACGCCTAGTTTCTTTAATGCCTACACCTAGTTTCTTAGATGCCTCCCGTGAAACAACTAGATGGGCGTGCTTCATCTGTAATGCCTATAATGTTATTGGTAGCCTCGTAATGCACATATAGTTGATTAGCGAGCTACATCGATAGTAATGCTCCAGCCGTAACACGGTGTAATTTGATGGCATGTCTCATTATTTCATCTGAAATGGAATGGAATTATCGATGGCATTTCGCATGAGGTATTGTTATCATGGCGACATCACTTGGTTCTCAACGGTTAAATTTCTTTTAGAATGATCTAGAAAAGGTAAAGCAATAGATTTTTCAGAATCAACAACCATGCACTACGTACATTATTCTCTGTCTAGCACATATACTACTAGTTCCTCATACATGTCCAAATAACTGAACATTTGCAGTGGACAAATTTTAATCCGCTGTGGTGGTACTTTTTCCTTTGAAAACAATGATGTAGTTGCAAACTTCACCATCTATCCGACATCCGACACACAATTAATGGCCCAAAAATAACTTCTACTGATCTGCTGATAATTATAGATATATATTAGGCAGAAGAGTTTCAACCATGTTGCTTATGTAGATCAATACCCTTAGTTTCTAGAGAAAGGATAAAGGATAAACCCAAGAAATATATAAATAGGACATAAAACAGACTTAGAAGACATCAAAACTTTTATCTTAATAGTTGTCATAAGCCCGCATCTTAACATCACAAATGCACATATTTCAATACTTATGCAGTGCACAATTTTCCCAACCATTAGTGAAGCATGACTTTGCTTACAGAAATTATTAGTATTCAATCATATAAAGCTAGGATAAAGCATACCAATGGAACATATTAGACTTGCCACGACAGATATTTGTAGCAGACTACAATTTGGAGCTACATAATCTAAATGGAAGAACATGGATATCACCAAATTGGCCATATGCCTATATGCCCTATGGCTTGAAAATGGAGCACTTGCTCTATACCAATGAAATAGAATAAACTTACACGCCTTGCCAATTAGAGCACCCATCTGAGTAATACTTAACACCTAGTTAGAAGGCATGAAAAGGAATCGTGAGAGCTCATCAAATTAGGACGATCTGAAAGGCATTGAATTCCTGAACAAGATGCATCACTCACTTATTGTGAGGCAGTAAGCAAAAATATGCATTATTGGCCACAAAATGCAAACATAATGAATGATTATAAACATGAAATCTTGTTATTTACATATTTTCATGGACCAGAATTGCAATCCCACGGCTCCTTAATAATAAGTTAATAACCGATAAAATAAACACAAGGAAAACATAGAAGTGAAGCAATAAATATGGAATTACCTCTCCATGGCAACACATTCAATAAACGCCTTATTTTTTTTAAAGCGGTATTTTATTGCAGCCAAGACCAAACTATTGGGATTCAAATTGTAAGAAAACTCTCGCTTATAATGTTGCCAGAGAAAAATAAGTTTTGGGAGCAATAAAGAATGCATGATCGAACATTTCACAATGTCAAATGTGATAAATTACTACTCCTCTAGACCCAAGTAATAAAAACAAGAATATATTGGTCAAATATAATAGTCGTTTTTCTTACCGTGCATAAAAAGGTGGACTCTTCCTTCCACACTTCTCATTACTTTCAGAAATTATAGCTTCAGTCAACCTCTATAAGACTGCAATAATTTTTATTAGAACAAACCAGAGGCTACCTAGGGATTTAGAAAAACTATCATATGAGTTCAGCCAGGGCCGGTCCTGAGATTCCGGGGGCCCGGGGAGAAACTAAAATTTTGGGCCCCTTATTATAATTTTTTTTATGGATATATGAGATGATGAAAAATAAATAGTTTAAGTATACTTCCAACTATAATATTCATATAAAAATAACATTGTTTATATGATATCTTAAAATTTTCTCTAAAAATTCGTAGAAGCAAAGTCCGTACGATGGAATGAGTATCAATCTCGTCCACTAACTTCTTCTCGATGCATAGAGTCGCCAAACCATTTCACCTCTCCTGAGACATTATAGATCTCAAATAGTTCTTTAATAATTTCAACTTTGAAAAGTTTATTTTAGTTGATGCAACAGTTCGGACATAGTAAATAAGATCCGATAAACGATACAAATATTAGGATAACAATCCGCTTCCTTGACAAACTCAAAATGCTCCATAGCAGACATTGATGTATTTGGCAAAGTGAACTTCATAACACTTAATTCAGAAATAAGTGCATTTAACTCAACATCACATATATCAGGTTTACCATTTGTACTAGGCCGAGTAAAAGTTTTTGCAAATATAGTGCAATTTTCTTTCAGTTGAGAACTATCCAATGCCTTCAAGGATGTCGAACTTATTAAAAACCTAAATATACTTTTGAATGACTGGAGTTTTTCAAATCCGCGCTAAGAATTCTAATTAGAATTAAGATTTGAGAACTAAGAATTAGGGCGTAACTAGCAGAGACATGGGAAGGCGGGCCACTAGACCAGTAGCCAGGCGGTCGATCATCTCGTCGATGGTCTGGCCTTCGCGCCCGGCGTCGATCGTCGAGGGCCTCGAGGCTCCCTATTCCCGTATCTCGATCCGATATTCCGATGAAGTGGAGGCGACATGACTCAGGCAAGAGGCGTATGATCAATTATTGGTTCCGTTTGCCTGGAGGAAGAGAAGTGACCGACGCCGTCTAAGGCTTGGAGTCAAGCGGTTGGACTCCGCATCGGCCTCGTCCTATACCCGTATCAATCGCCTCGGCTCAAAGTCTACGATAGTAGAAAAAAGGCCCAATTAATTCACCATCCCAATAAAAAAAATCTTTTTTTACGATGTATATTAGGTCTGCCTATATAACATATTTCTAGGAGGGCCCCTACTTTTTTTTGCGCCCGGGGCGGCTGCCCTGCAGGCCCCCCAAAGGCCGGCCCTAAGTTCAGCAAATCAACCTTGTCAATAAATATACCAAAGCCATAAATATTGCTTCACCAAGAGGTTTCCTTTTTTGGAAACATGAAAATAGTAGATGTAGCTGAAGTGTTGTGGCGAGTGCCACATTTATATTGACAATTGACATAGCCAAAATAACCATATATGATTTCCACAACTATGCAGAAAACTAAGCTCCGGGCTACTATGATAAACAATCTACCACTCCCAACTTTCAAAGATGAGTAATAATTAAGAATCTCGATTATGCTTCCATCCATAACCACTTATGATTAAGCCGGTGAGAACCTGTACATCACACAACACAATGTCATAGTTAACTGTGAAGACACCTGCACCAAGAACTAAAAAACTCACCATTGAGCATATCACTATTCAACAGCTAGCTACAACATAGAAGCAGAAAGAAATAGAGCAGTGTTTCTCAGATAGCTACAAAGAAGGCACTGCTAAATTCATTCAACTAAGAATTAAAGTATATTGGAATAGCTGCTACTAAGAACTTTGCTTGAATATCCACACCCTAGGATTTAATTTGTGTTAGCTATTTAATCCTAATGGTTTCAAATAGTTTAAAACTGGGACGGAGTGAACAGATAAGAAGAAGATGGTCACAACCAATTATAAGATGGTCATAACCAATTTTTTTAATATGCTCGCATCTACAAACTGGAACGTACAGTAATATCTAGCAGCTTTCATTAGAACACGTCAATCTAGTGTTGCTAGCCTTCTATCAAGGTTGTTGGCAACCATACGTTCACATGGAAACAAAACTGAAGAATACATGAGAGAAAATTCAACAGATAGGAACAATGATAGGTGAATTCAGAAATAGCACAGGGTGAAAACGGAGAACATAAAGAAATGATGGATACTCATCATGCAGCCCTCTTCCAAGTGCAGAATGGCATGCTTGCTCTACAAAAAGAGTCGCACATCTCTGGCACCGAGAAGCACCACCTCATGGAGCTCCGGGGCTGTAGCATGTAGCATGCGCCTCTGGACCCCCTCCATCCATCCATTGCTCCACCTTCAGTCCTATGGATCTGCTCCTACAGTGCGCTTCCTCCATTGGCACGATCCTCCGCCTTGCCGACAACGTTGTGGGCATCCTCATCTTCGTCCAGGTGGCGGGAAGGCAATTTTGAGGATGCGCTCTGCTACCTTCAATCTAGATGACAGATGTAGTATAGTAGCTTTTTACCTAGAAAAGACCTAGGTTTATCGAACCTTGGGAAACACTTGCAATATGATGGAATTGAGGAACATCTATAAGACTTGCTAGAAGATATTGTTTTTTGTTTACCGAACCTTTCCGGTTTACTTTGTATCTTGGGGTTGTTTTCAATGGATGGAGATAGGTCAGGGTTGAAGATTCACCTACAGCTATACATTCATATGAGATAAAGATAAAGTTAAGTACAGTCATGTGTAAAATAATCTAATAGTGATAAGAGTTGTGGCAGTACATCCTTAGCTACTAGAGCCCCTAAAACCACATGTGACGATAGTCCCTTGGTCCAACCAATATACCATGAAACCAGGGGTTACAATGATTATTAAGTAAAATAGACCAAATCCTTAAGATTAGTGATGTTGTTGTATATCCCAAGCGGTTCACTAAGCGAATATTGTACTTTCCCTTTTTGTCACTGGGGTTTCGTGCGTAAGACACCGTTCTCCACTCATCTCACCTCACACCTTGATAAATCTGCCGGGTCTTGGGTACCTACAACTCCTCAGATCAAGGTAGAGACAAAGATACAAGATACCAAAGCTCTTAGTTAATCACTATACAATATTCCCGTGTAATTAGATACACATAATCACTACGAGGATTCAACTCATCCCATGGCCCGTGAGAACTACTCACTCATAATAATAAGATCAAGGATAGAAATCATTGTTGAAATACTTATATTGAAATCAAATATTCTTACAATGGTCGCTAATTCACAAGAAGATCTATATTACACGATGATAACTATGGCTATAAAGGGATTGGAGATGAGATGATGAACTATGGTGGTGGTGGTGGTCTTGTGGATCTCCTTCGATGTGTGATGGATGAGATCTAGGGATGGTGACTGTTCTGCAGCGGCTGGTGTCTCGAATGATCTCTCTTCCTTCACAAAAGTGGTTCTATTTGACGTAAGAGAGACACCAACAGGTGGTACGGGCGGGCCTCACCCGAACTAATGCTCGTTGCGGCTCCTGGAACCACCTTTTCGTCCCTGGTTGACTTGGTTGTGTTGGCAACGACATATTCTTCAATAATTGCTTCTGATTTCTCCATAAAAATGTGATTTTCTGTATATCATAAATTAAGAGAAGGGTTTGCACATGTTTGCAATAATTAGTCATTAGTAACAAGGCTAGAGAGATATTTGGTCAATTTCTTGAGTTAAGATAAGATTTAAACACGAATAAAGATGGCTACATAGCCATCAACATCCCCAAGATTAAATCTTGATCTTCCCCGAGCAAGAACGAGAATGTAAATCCACTTACAAGTGATATCCATATGAGGCTAGCACCTCTTCCAGTTGAAAGCTTAGCATAGTTAGAGTAATGCCAAGAATATCATACTAGCTTTGATAACTCAAGATAATCAAAGTAAAGTTTCTATAAATATAAGTAACTAGAAGTGTAGCAATCATTCCAATTCCTCTAGTCAACTCTCAACTTGCCAAGGAACACTAGGAAGTTTCATAACATCAATTTAAGTATGAGAGATCTTCTTGCTCAAAATGTAGAGCTCGTTGGGGAACCCCAAGAGGAAGGTATGATGAGCACAACAGTAAGTTTTCCCTCAGTTATGAAACCAAGGCTATCAAACCAGTAGGAGCAAGGAAACACCTCCAAGGTGTTGTTTCCAACTTGGAATCCTGCACAACACAACCACATAACTTTGTCCCCAACTTACAGTGAGGTTGTCAATATCACCGGTTTTGTCGAAAACAAAGGATTAAACATATTGTGTGGAAGATAGTAATTGCTTTGCAGAAAGTAAATATAAAACAGTAAATAGTTGTAGATTGATGGTAAAAGAATGGACCGGGGTCCATAGTTCACTAGTGGTGATTCTCCTTAAGATAGATGACATGTTGGGTGAACAAATTACAGCGGGGCAATTGACAAACATCAAGAAAGCATACATGCATATACTAAACATCTTGATCCCTTCGAGATTTGATTGGGCATTACAACATTATACATAGACCGTAATCCAACTGCATCTATGACTAATAATCCACCTTCAGGTTATCATCCGACCCCCCTCCAGTATTAAGTTGCAAGCAACAGATAACTGCATTAAGCAAAGTGTGTAAAGTAAACAATACGATTGTTCTATGAACAAATGATTGTTGTTCTCTCCCTAGTAGCAACAGCACATCTAGTACCTTAGAGATTTTTGTCACTTCCCCAGATTAAGTTGCAAGCACATCTAGGGCTGGCCGTGCCACCACCAGGTGTGGCCGGCCTGGTTCCCCTGTTTGTCTCCCCTCCGGACTCTGTGTTCCTTCTGGTGAAATATTGACTTGGGCTTTTGTCTGGTCCAATTCCGAGAATATTTCCTTACTAGCTTTTCTGAAACCAAAAACAACAGAAAATAGGCAACTGGCACTGTGGCATCTTGTTAATAGATTAGTTCCAGAAAATATGTAAAAATACTCCAAAGTGTGGACAAAACATAAGAAAGTAGATATAAAACAAGCATGGAACATCAAAAATTATAGATAGGTTTGCAACGTATCAACATCCCCAAGCTTAACTCCTACTCGTCCTCAAGTAGGTAAGTGATAAAAAGATAGAATAATTTTTGAGGTGACATGCACCATCACAATCTTGATCAAGGTATTTATAACATTGATAGCTAGGATCATAGTACTTTAACATAGCATGAAAGATATAATTCTAACAATAAGACATAGCAACTATGTTGTAATATGAAAAGGCACAAACAAAAGATTCATGAATATTAATGCTTTGAAAGACGTTTGTTTGTTTCACATAAAGAAAACATAATGAGAATGGTATTCAACTTGTTCCTCATAGTGTAGCAAAACATAAATGCATAGGACAGCTTCAAAGTTCATAAGGGAGACTAGATACAAATAGTTTAAGAACAAACAATATCAAAGTTATGCATCAATCAACAAGTCTTGGGACAATGCACATTAAACTAAGAATGACCACTATGCTCTCTTAATAGGTGCATAAAGATAGAAGATGAAGACTCAACATAAAAGTAAAATAAAGGCCTTCATAGAAGGAAGCATGGATTCAAGTCTCATAAAGAGCTTCCAAAAATTATGGTACTTATTAGCTTTCAGCTCTCATTGCCCCTATCATAAGCATCTTGAAGTGATTAAGGTTAAAGTGAACAAACTATGGATTATATGCTTGACAAAGTATAAGTTGGCAATCTCATGTCCCTTGAATGCGAGGGCCGCTCCTCATGCTACTCAAGTTTAGTTACAGGTAAGTTCTTGTCATAGTAAGTACATGTGTATCATAGAGAACCGCCAACGGGGTACCCCTGCCCGATGATAAGGAAGAATCCCCATATCAAAATGGCAAGGCAAGCAGACAATAAGCATCTCAGCATCTTCTTATTTACCATGGGAAATGGTGATTTTTTCTCTCTTTCCTCTTTTCTCATCTTTTTTCTTTTTTCTCAATCTCTATCTCCTTAAAAAAAGAATGCTTCATAGATTGCTCATTATGGTTACGCTGCAGGTTTCCACCATGACTAGGCATGGATTAGACCAGCCGCCTAGGCGTTTCTCTAACACACATACATAACTCCATGGACTTACAAGCTCCCCTTTCATTTCACACCGACGACATTCATAAACAAAAGAGCATGATATCAACTAGGTACAATGTACAAGTGCAATGTTGAAAGCGTTCCCCATGACATCATGGTTCTGCTAATTCCCAACGTATAAGTGCAAGCATATACAATATAGATGACATAATGGTTCAAGTTTATTAGGGGCAAGAAAATTAAAGTGTGCCATCAAGTTCGTGAGAGCTTTAATCACTAATTTTCACATAACAAGTTTAATTCGGAAGGTAGATAAAAACATGAATATACTTGGAATAGCAAATGCTAATAGGTAGATATGGTGGACTATTTGGAATAACTTGGTTTTATTTGGAGTTGGATGCATGAGTGGAACTCAAACTTGGTTATGGAGGCTAGCAAAAGATTGGGAGCGACGAACTAAGAGAGCAATAATGGCCATAATCATGCAAAGCGACAAAACATCATTAATTAAAGCATAAAGTGATATTACAAGTCGAAAACTAAATGATCATAGAGGCTATGGTCACTTGGTATAGTCATAACATGGTGTGAGAATGCGCCAAGTCAACCCAAATAAAGCATTAAAGGAGAATACCACAATACTATGCTTTAATATGCTAAAACAACACATGATTCTTTCAAGGCACATTAAGCAATCTCAATTATTTGTAACAAGTCATGCTACAACAATAATCACTAAACATAAATACAAAACAATATCAAGCATGACAAAGCCTAGGCCACAGTCAAAAAGAAACTCCTTTTATACCACTTAAGCATGAACTTTCCTACTCTTTTCCAATCCAAACCAACTTATTTGAAAACTAAAGTATGAATGAGGGGGTACAACCAATTTATTCAAGCAAACTAAGCAAACTAATCAAACGGAAACTAAGAACGAAAACAAAGACACTCCAAGAACAACACAACTGTGCATGAAACAATAAAAATGAAGTGTTTCGAAGAAGTCTGAGATTTTTATTGATGAAGAAGGGGATGCCTTGGGCATCCCCAAGCTTTGACGCTTGTACTTCTTGGATATTTCTTGGGGTGACACGGGTGGCATCCCCAAGCTTGAGATTTTTTCCATACTTCATCTTATCACATTACTCTTCCCTACATTTTAAAATTCCCTTCATACAAAACTTCACACAATCTTCATTAGCAACATTAGTGTACTCAAGATAATAAATCTTTTGGTTCAGTTTCAACACAAGTAAAACTTCCATTAAATCACAAGCTACTATAGCACTTCCTTTAAAAAAGTTCAAATGATCAAAGACAAAGAGATTAAGAGGAAAATGCAAATAATGGCAGAAATCTATCAGAACAGACCAGCAGGTACAGACCAATTTTTTCGAAGATCTTCTGTTTCTCAAATCGAAAAGTATTGAACTAACAAAAGTTGGATAACAACCTGGGGCAGAAGCACAAAACATTATAGCTCAAACCGACGTACAGAGATTTTTCACGATTTTTTACAGCGAAGCACAAAAATCTGTTTCGGGACAGCAACTTTCCCAAGTATCACTTCTCTCTCATTAGAGGTTACTCTTGGCACAAAAACCATACAAAAATGATAAGGAGCGGTTATTACAGAGGTAATAACTTACAAGACTCAAACAAAAAGGTTCCTAACGAAATTTGGGTTATCTCCCAATAATTGCTTTTCTTTAATGTCTTTGAGCTAGGCATGAGAAGCAAGAAAAGAATCAAGTATTCTCAAATGAAGAAGCATTAAGATTAATACTAGAAATATCTTAAACAAGGCCAGGCATCTCATCCAAATAAGTTCTAGAGGATCCTCTCTCAATGCTCTTGGGTTCACTATTTTCATCAAACGGGTTTTCGGGAACGATCCAATCAAAATTCTTTTCTAAGGCTTCATGCATTCCTACAAGTTTAAAAGGTATTGGTATCTTAACTTCCTCCCCATTAGGTTCGGTTTTTTCCATATTTTCTCGTGTACCGATAACATCTACACATGAGCCTAGCATATTAAAACGATCAAAGACTTTTCTAGCTTCCTTAGCAACATCATAGAATTCTTTAAGCAAGGTTTCCAGAATAAAATCTCTCTTTTCAAGGTCCTCAATTTCTTTAAGTTTAAGAAACATTACTTGCATTATGGGGTTAAGGTTAACAAACCTAGCTTCCAACATGTGAACTAAAGAAGCTGCAACAATTTCATAATTTGGAGCAAGTTCTGCAAGGGATCTATCCTCAATATCCTCATGCTTGCTAGCATAATTAAAAAAATATTCAATATTTTCTTTCCCAATTATAGAGCTACTACCTATTGAAAGGTCTTTCAGGGTGAACTTAGGGATCAACATGGTGAGCTAAGAACGAGGTAACAATTAAATTTTTTATGTTTTTGATAAATGAAGCAAACTAGTACAACTATTTTGTGTGTGCTTTTGATAAAGAAAAAAGGAAACAAAGCAGAAATAAACTAAGCAAAACAAATAAAACAAAGTAAAGAGATTGGTTATGAGGGACTCCCCTTGTGAAGATGTCCTTGACTCCTCGGCAACGGCGCCAGAAAAAGTCTTGCTTGCTCAAAATGTAGAGCTCGTTGGGGAACCCCAAGAGGAAGGTATGATGAGCACAACAGTAAGTTTTCCCTCAGTTATGAAACCAAGGTTATCGAACCAGTAGGAGCAAGGAAACACCTCCAAGGTGTTGTTTCCAACTTGGAATCCTGCACAACACAACCACAGAACTTTGTCCCCAACTTACAGTGAGGTTGTCAATCTCACCGGTTTTGCTGAAAACAAAGGATTAAACGTATTGCGTGGAAGATAGTAATTGCTTTGCAGAAAGTAAATGAAAAACAGTAAATAGTTGTAGATTGATGGTAAAAGAATGGACCGGGGTCCATAGTTCACTAGTGGTGATTCTCTTTAAGATAGATGACATGTTGGGTGAACAAATTACAGCGGGGCAATTGACAAACATCAAGAAAGCATACCTGCATATACTAAACATCTTGACTCCTTTGAGATTTGATTGGGCATTACAACATTATACATAGACCGTAATCCAACTGCATCTATGACTAATAATCCACCTTCAGGTTATCATCCAAACCCCCTCCAGTATTAAGTTGCAAGCAACAAATAGTTGCATTAAGCAAAGTGTGTAAAGTAAACAATACGATTGTTCTATGAACAAAGGATTGCTGTTTTCTCCCTAGTAGCAATAGCACATCTAGTACCTTAGAGATTTCTGTCACTTCCCCAGATTACTAGAGGCATGGACCCACTATCGAGCATAAATACTCCCTCTTGGAGTTGCTAGCATCTACTTGGCCAAGATAGCTACTAACAACGAAAAGAATGCAAGATCACAAATAACAAAGACATGATAGAATCAATAATCAATCTGAAATAGCATCTCAATATCCACCGGATCCTCGCAAACACAACGTGTATAATTACAAATAGATGATCTTGATCATGAAAGGAGCTCACAAGATCTAAACATGGTAGAACAAAGGAGAAGAACCAACCATATAGCTACTACATGGACCCGTAGTCCAGGGATGAACCACTCACGCATCACACTGGAGGCAGGCATGGTGATGAAGAAGGCCTCCAGGATGATCTCTCCCCTCCGGCAGGGTGCCGAGAAGAGCTTCAGGTCCCTCCCAATCTAGGGATGGAGATGGCAATGGATACAGACTCTTTCGTGGAATTTTGATCGGGTTCTCAGGGTTTTCGTCCCGAGGGCAATATATAGGTGAAGGGGCAAGCTCGGTGGAGAGCCAGGGGCCCCACACCCCCTTGTGGTGCGGCTAGGGCTAGCCGTGCCACCACTAGGTGTGGCCAGCCTGGTTCCCCTCCGGACCCCGTGGTCCTTCTGGTGAAATATTGACTTGGGCTTTTGTCCGGTCCAATTCCAAGAATATTTCCTTACTAGCTTTTTTGAAACCAAAAACAACAGAAACAAGCAACTCGCACCGTGGCATCTTGTTAATAGGTTAGTTCCAGAAAATGTGTAAAAATACTCCAAAGTGTGGACAAAACATAAGAAAGTAGATATAAAACAAGCATGGAACATCAAAAATTATAGATACGTTTGCAACGTATCAAGATTTTGTAAAAAAGCATAACAATTAAATATCTCATTGACACCCATATCAATGCATCAAGTCTACAAAACACTTCTTTCTATTTATTGTCTTTTAAGAAAATTCTTATAATAGTAACGAGGCCATCCCAAAGACTTTCTTGGTGATCACTTTCGATTTAATAATAGATTCAAATTGAAGTCATAAATGACTTTTGCAACATTTTGCACAACCGTTAAGAGTACCAATACTTTTGCCCATAGGTAGCTGGCTACCCATGCCGTTAACTCATAACCAAAATCAGGATTTATACCTAGATCGTTCGAAGGCTAGCGGAGTTGTTGGCATCCCAGGGTATGCGTCAACCGTTTTGTAGAAAATCTTTCAAGAAATATCATACTTTGGATTCACACTTTAGTTTTCACATGCATCTCGATCACTACTAGACTTTATTTCAATCAAACAACTCCTTTCAAAAGTTCTATCTAGACTATCAGTAAATCTATGAGGTTGAGTATGTTCAAGGTTAAACTCTTAAGACAATCAAAAGATCACACGAGTCATAATTAGAGACTTTTTCTTATTGAACTTATTTAGCATAATTATTTTCAAGGCAAGACTCGATTAACTACAAGAACTAGAGCAAAAGCTAACTCAACTACTTACTCATATGAATAGAAAGTTTTGCTCTAACTATTTTGAATTGCTTCCACCAACATAATATCTTAACAATACTACTAACTAGCATAAACATTTCAAATTTATAAAGTAGGAGACATAGGACATACCTCTTATGAGTGAATTATCAATTCTCTTCCATATGATGTGTGATACATTGCAAATGTATCTATAATTTTTGATGTTCCATGCTTGGTTTTATCTACTTTCTTGTGTTTTGTCCACACTTTTCAGTACTTTTCATATGATTTCTTGGACTAACCTATTAGCAACAGCCACAGTGCTAGCTGCCTGTTTTCTGTTGTTTTTGGTTCCAGGAAAGTCAGAAAATGAATATTCTCGGAATTGGACGGGACAAAAGCCAAAGTGCCTATTTTTCTGGAAGTCATCAGATGCCAGAATATGAGACAGAGATGGGCTAGGGGCCAGCCACACCACCTGGTCGGGCGGCCAGGCCTGGCCCACGCCAGGGGGTGGTCTGGCCGACCCCAGCACCCCCTCGGCCTCTCCTTCCGCCCATAAGATGCCCTCGGGACGAAAACCCTAAGTACCCGATCAAAAATCCATGAAAGAGTCTATAGCCTCCGTCATCTCCATCCCTAGATCGGGAGGGATCTAAAGCTCTTCCCAGCACCCTGCCGGAGAGGGGAATTCACCCTGGAGGCCTTCTTCATCATCATGCAAGCCTCCGGTGTGATGCGTGCGTAGTTCATCTCCGGACTACGGGTCCATGTAGTAGCTAGATGGCTGGTTCTCCTCCTTTGTGCTTTCATGTCTAGATCTTGTGAGCTCCGTTCATGATTAAGATCATATATTTGTAATTCTGCATGTTGTGTTTGCGGGGATCCGATGGATATTGAGATGCTATTTCAGATTGATTATTGATTCTATCATGTCTTTGTTATTTGTGATCTTGCATGCTTTCCGTTGTTAGTAGCTATCTTGGCCAAGTAGATGCTAGCAACTCCAAGAGTTAGTATTTATGCTCGATAGTGGGTTCATGCCTCTGGTAATCTGGGGAAGTGACAGAAATCTCTAAGGTACTAGATGTGTTGTTGCTACTAGGGAGAAAACAACAATCCTTTGTTCATAGAACAATCATATTGTTTACATTACACGCAATTCCTAAAGCAATAATATGTTGCTTGCAACTTAATACTGGAGGGGGTTCGTATGATAACCTGAAGGTGGATTATTAGTCATAGATGCAGTTGGATGGCGGTCTATGTATAATGTTGTAATGCCCAATCAAGTTCCAAAGGAGTCAAGATGATTAGTATATGCATGTATTGCTTTCTCGATGTTTGTCAATTGCCCCGCTATAATTTGTTCACCCAGCATGTTATATATCTTAAGGAGAGCCCCCTCTAGTGAACTATGGATCTCGGTCCTTTCTTTTACATACAATCTACAAACTGTTTGCTGCTTTGTGTTTACTTTCTGCAAACTTTTACTTCCTTCCATTCGATACATTTAATCCTTTGTTTTCAGCAAAATCGGTGAGATTGACAACCTCATCGCAAGTTGGGGACAGAGTTCTGTGGTTGTGTTGTGCAGGTCTCCACGTTGCTACTAGCACCGGTAGTGTGCCCTGCCAAGGCTCAGCTAGCAACACCTTTGGGGTGTTTCCTTGCTCCTACTGGTTCGATTAAACCTTGGTTTCATAACGGAGGGAAACTTGCTGCTATGCTCATCATACCTTCCTCTTGGGGTTCCCAACGAGCTCTACATCAACACTGAGCCATCAAGCATTTTTCTGGCGCCGTTGCCAGAGATCAAAGAAGAAGAAACTCCCACGTCAACCACACGCCATCAAAAGACATTTTTCTGGCGTCGTTGCCGGGGAGTCAAGGACATCTTCACAAGGGGAGTCCCTCATAACCAATCTCTTTACTTTGTTATTTTTGTTTTGCTTAGTTTCCTTTTGCTTTGTTTGCTTGTTTGTTATCAAAAACACACAAAAAATACTTCTACTGTTTTGCATTCTATATTAAAAACACAAAAAAATGACTACTCTTGAAAACACTAAGTTGTGTGACTTCACTAGCACCAACAACAATGATTTTATGAGCACACCTATTGCTCCACCTGTGCCTGAAGATACTTTCTTTGAGATAAAACCTGCTTTACTCAATTTTGTTATGAGAGAACAATTTTCTGGTATTGGTAATGAAGATGCTGCTCCCATCTAAATAACTTTGTTGAACTTTGTGAGATGCAAAAGCATAGGGATGTAGATGGTGATATTATTAAGCTGAAATTGTTTCCTTTCTCTTTGAGAGGAAAAGCTAAAGAATGGTTGAATTCCTTAACTAGGAATAGTATTGATTCTTGGACTAAATGCAAGGATGCTTTTATTGGAAAATATTATCCTCCTGCTAAGATTGTATCTATGAGAAGTGAAATAATGAAGTTTAAACAATCTGATAATGAGAATGTTGCTCAAGCTTGGGAAAGAATGAAATCTTTGGTAAAGAATTGTCCCACTCATGGACTGACTGCTTGGATGATCATCCAAACTTTTTATGCAGGATTGAACTATTCTTCAAGGAACCTATTGGATTCTGCTGCTGGAGGTAACTTTATGACCATCACTTTGGGTGTTGCAACAAAGCTTCTGGATAATATGATGGTTAACTATTCTGAATGGCATACTGAAAGAGATCCACAAGGTAAGAAGGTAAATTCTGTTGAGGATACCTCCTCCTTGAGTGATAAGATTGATATTACTATGTCTATGCTTGTTAATGGGAAAGCCCATATTGATCCAAATAATGTTCCTTTAGCCTCTTTGGTTGCTCAAGAAGAGCAAGTTGATGTGAACTTCATAAGAAATAACAATTTTGGCAATAATGCCTATAGGAATAATTTTGGTAACAACAATTATAAGCCATATCCTCCCAACAATGGTAATGCTTATGGAAGTTCCTACAACAATAATAGGAGTGCTCCCTCTGAACTTGAAGTTATGCTTAATGATTTTATTAGTAAACAAACTGCTTTCAATAAAACTATTGAGGAAAAACTCTCTAATGCTGAAAGAAATATAGCATCTTTGGCTGAAGCTCAATCTTCTTTGAATAAAATGGCTCCTAAACCTGAAACTAATGATAATCCATTTGCAGCTACTAATGCCATACAAGTAAGAATAGATGAAAATGTTAGACTATTAGCTGAATTACATGCTAAGTGGGAAAGAGAAATATGAAATTGCTAGAAACATTAGTGTTTCTACTATTACCACCACTAGTGTTGAGGCTAGTAATAGTTCTACTACTTTAGATGATAATTTTGATTTTGATCTTGATGGTTGCAATATCTCTGAAGTTATTAAGTTCCTACAAAATCTTGCTAAAAGTCCTAATGCTAGTGCTATGAACATGGCCTTTACAAAACACATTACTGATGCTCTCATAAAGATTAAAGAAGAAAATATGAAACATAAAGCTTCTATTCCTATAAAACAAGAAGATGGTTGGGAACCCATCATTAATATGATAGTGAAGGACTTTGATTTCAAAGCTTTATGTGATCTTGATAGTAGTGTGTCTATTATGCCTAGAAGGATTTATGATATGCTTGATTTGCCTCCACTTGAAGATTGTTATTTGAATGTCCCACTTGATGATAATTCTAAAAAGAAACTCATGGGGGGTCTTAATGATGTTCTTATTATGGTTAACAATGCTTATGTCCCCGTTGATTTCTATGTTTTGGATGTTCAATGCAATTCTTCTTGTCCTATCACTTTGGGAAGACCTTTTCTTAGAACTGTTGGTGCCATTATTGATATGAAAGAAGGCACCATTAAATATCAACTCCCACTCAAGAAAGGTATGGAACACTTCCCTAAGAAGAGAGGGAAGATTTCTTTTGCTTCTCCTATGGAAACAAAATTTGGTCTTAATGCTTTTTCATTTGAGAACACTTGATTCTTTTTCTTGCTTCTTATGCCTAACTTAAAGGCGTTAAAGAAAAGTACTTATTCGGAGATAACCCAAAAGTTTTAGATGAGTCTTGGAAGTTATTACTTCAGTAATAACTGAAAGAACATTTCATGTTATCCTGTGTTTTGCGTGTTAGATAACAATACTATGGAGATTATTCATGTGCGCTAAGTGTGCAGGAAGCTTTGAGGGGGGGGGGGTTATCCGCCCCACCAAGGGCCGGATAATCCGGCGTACCTCATTGCTCAAAGGAAGCCAAGGCGCGTCGCTCGGAGTCTGGTCGGATTTTCTCCTGGAAAATCCGAACTGGGGCGGTTTTTGTTCCCCAGGCCGGATAATCCGGCCCCCAGATTTTGAGCAAAGCGTGCCCAGGTGCATCGCTCGGAGTTCAGTCGGATTTTCTCCCGAAAAATCCGAACTGGGGCAGTTTTTCCTCCCCAGGCCGGATAATTCGGCCTTCACATGGGGCCGGATAATCCGGCCCCCAGAAGATGATCAAGTGCAATCTCTGCGCGACACTTAGAGAGGGGGCGGACTATCTGCCAGATATTCCGAGTCTGGGGCGGAGTTTTCCCCAGGCCAGATAATCCGACCCTCACTTGGGCCGGATAATCCGGCCCCCAAAGTCTCCAACAGCTAGTTTTGGAAGGGGGTATAAGTACCCCTTTGACACATTGCAAATGTATCTATAATTTTTGATGTTCCATGCTTGGTTTTATCCACTTTCTTGTGTTTTGTTCCAACTTTGGAGTGCTTTTCATATGATTTCTTGGACTAACCTATTAACAAGAGCCACAGTGCCAACTGTCTGTTTTCTGCTGTTTTTGGTTCCAAGAAAGTCAGAAATGAATATTCTCGGAATTGGACGGGACAAAAGCCAAAGTGCCTATTTTTCCGGAAGTGATCAAGTGCTAGAATACGAGACGGAGAAGCGCTAGAGGGCGGCCACACCACCTGGCCGCGCGGCCAGGCCTGGCCCACGCCAGGGGTGGTGTGGCCAGCCCAGGCACCCCCTCGGCCTCTCCTTCCGCCTATATATTGCCCTCGGGATGAAAACCCTAAGGGCCCGATCAAAAATCCACGAAAGAGTCTGTAGCCGCCGTCATCTCCATCCCTAGATCGGGAGAGATCTGAAGCTCTTCCTGGCACCCTACCGGAGAGGGGAATTCACCCTGGAGGTCCTCTTCATCACCATGCAAGCCTCTGGTGTGATGCGTGAGTAGTTCATCCTTGGACTACGGATCCATGTAGTAGCTAGATGGCTGGTTTCTCCTCCTTTGTGCTTTCATGTTTAGATCATGTGAGCTCCGTTCATGATCAAGATCATCTATTTGTAATTCATACATGTTGTGTTTGCGGGGATCCGATGGATATTGAGATGCTATTTCAGATTGATTATTGATTCTATCATGTCTTTGTTATTTGAGATCTTGCATGCTTTCCGTTGTTAGTAGCTATCTTGGCCAAGTAGATGCTAGCAACTCCAAGAGTTTGTATTTATGCTCGATAGTGGGTTCATGCCTCTAGTAATCTGGGGAAGTGACAAAAATCTCTAAGGTACTAGATGTGCTGTTGCTACTAGGGAGAAAACAACAATCCTTTGTTCATAGAACAATCGTATTGTTTACTTTACACGCAGTTCGTAAAGCAATAATCTGTTGCTTGCAACTTAATACTGGAGGGGGTTCGGATGATAACCTGAAGGTGGATTGTTAGTCATAGATGCAGTTGGATGCGGTCTATGTATTATGTTGTAATGCCCAATCAAGTCTCAGAGGAGTCAAGATGATTAGTATATGCATGCATTGCTTTCTCGGTGTTTGTCAATTGCCCCGCTGTAATTTGTTCACCCAGCATGTTATCTATCTAAGGAGAGCCACCTCTAGTGAACTATGGATCCCGGTCCTTTTTCTTTACATACAATCTACAACTGTTTACTGCTTTGTGTTTACTTTCTGCAAACTTTTACTTCTTTCCATTCGATACGTTTAATCCTTTGTTTTCCGCAAAACACGGTGAGATTGACAACCTCATCGCAAGTTGGGGACAAAGTTTTGTGGTTGTGTTGTGCATGTCTCCAAGTTTCTACTAGCACCGGTAGTGCGCCCTGCCAAAGCTCAGCTAGTAACACCTTTGGGGTGTTTCCTTGCTCCTACTGGTTCGATTAAACCTTGGTTTCATAACTAAGGGAAAACTTGCTGCTGTGCTCATCGTACCTTCCTCTTGGGGTTCCCAACGAGCTCTACGTCGAACGACGAGCACATCACCCTTCTTCCCCAACATTCAGAGGTCTTGATTCATTCGAAATTGTCTAGACATTATGCAAGAGCTCCCATTCTCGATCTCCCACTTCAACCACCCGAAGGCTTTGATCTTTGGGGGAATTGAAGGAGGAGAGGATCATCATTGTCATCACGAATCAAGCGCATCAACTCCTCTCCATTCACTTGGAGAAATCCCTGATCTAGTATTCTTGTCAATATCTAGATCTTGTTCGTTGTATTTGATAACATTGTTCTTGTGGCAGCTTGTTGTCATTTCGGGAGCCTCCAAGTTGATTGTGGAGTTGTGCCCCACTAGTTGTGTAAAGGCACTGGTACCCGCCTCGAAGGGTCCCTATAGTGGAAAGGTGGATCAGGCCTTTGGTGGCGGGATCCATCGGAGAACAGGGTGAGGCCTATTGTGGCGTGGTGGTCTTAGTACTGCCCACCCCTCCAACGCAGACGTACTTCCCTTAACAAGGAAGGAACTGCGGTCAAACAAATCATGTGCCTCCGCGTGCTTCACTACGGTTTACCTGTTCCTCTTCCACTCGCTCTTTACTCGCTACTAGATAGGTTTGCATATAGGGAAATTCCACCTAATAGTTTACCTAGAGAATTTACCCTTTGTGCTAAGCCTAAAATTGAAAAAGCATTAAAATTTGAAGTAGCACCTATTCACCCCCTCTAGGTTCCCATACGATCCATTTCAATTTGTATCAGAGCCTCGGCTCTTAATTCGGGCTTAACCGCCTAAGAGTAGTATGGGTACCAAGGGTGATGGGAATGAGGCTGTGGATAAGGTCACAATGGATGACCTCAAGACGTTGGAAACAACCTTGTTGAAATCCTTTGAGGCCAAGATGGAGGAGATGAATCAAATGATTGCTCGCCTCACATCATCCATAGCCCCATCTCCATCCTCCTCTGAGGTAGCCACACCATCATCTAAGGAAAAGGCTAACACCGGATCCAAGGATGATGATGTGGAGGGTGAAAAACTTAATGGTTCCACCTCCAAGAAGGGAAGTGGTAAGGAGGAATATAGTGAGGTTCGTCATGTATATTCCCCCGACCCACCTATCCCTCATCCTCATATAAACAATAGGGGTGATCCACCCAAGCTCACTGCATCCTCTTTCAATCAATGGCAATTCTTAATGAAGTCTCATGTTTGAAGCTCCTCTATTGAACTTTGGAGGAAATATGAAGAGGGTCTTCATATTGGAGATCAAACCAACCTGACAAGAAGAGAAGTCGTGGATAGCCAATTGAATGCCACTACTCTCCACATGATACAGCTCGGTGTGGGTCCCAAGGACATGCCACACATTGAACACCTCCACACAGCTCAAGAAGCTTGGTATGCCCTTACTGATCTCTTTGTAGGGAATGAAAGCATGAAAAGGAATAGGTATGATGCCCTTAGTAATGAAGCTGAGGGATTCTACATGTTGGATGGTGAAAACCATGAAGACATGTATAGATGACTCAAGGGCATCACAACAACATTTAGAAAGCATGGATCCACTCACATTGATGATGCATGGATAAAATGGAAATATGTGAGTGCCTTAATGCCTTTCGAGCCAACGGACTTGAAGAGCCTGCAAGGTAGACATAACTACCATCAAATGACATCCAATGAGGTCATGCAAGAAATGGCGTCATTCAAAGTGGCAGCAAAGAATGTTGAAGATGCCCGTGCTCGGGCCATTGGAATGCAAAAGGGTGTCAATGTTGCTCTAAAAGCCAATGTTGTTGAGCAAGAGGAGGATGAAAGAGCATTTGATGGGGCCTCCATGGACTGCCCCGATGAAGTCAAACGTGCTCATGGTGAGTACATGGCGTTTTATGCAAGGAACTTTTGGAAGGATCCTGCCAAGGCCAAGTCGGAACTCGAGCGCAAGAACGGGTCAAATGGAAGAAGAGAAAGTGGCCCAAAATTGAGAACTTGCTACAACTGTGGAGATAGGATGCACTTTGTAGCCGAGTGTCCATATCAAAATAGAGAAGACAATGGTGGCAGGCTCATTCTTAAAGAAAAACCCAAAGCACCTAAGAAGAAGCCATTTATTAAGAAGAATGGCCCCTACAAGAAGCAACCCAAGATCGTCTTAGTGGCACAAGAAGAATACTCCTCTGCAAGTGAAGATGAAGAGGATGAAGATAGTTCTCGCGAGGTGGCTGCCATAGCCACCACATCGACTCCATCATCTCTCTTCGACTTGCCAAACGAGAATGTCATCAACAACAACACTACTTGCATAATGGCAAGAGGGTCCGAGGTATCAAGTTCTAGCTCTTCATTTCCTAAGACTAACATAATTTTGGATATGGATGATCATGACAGTCTTAAAATGAAAGAAGAAGTTATTACTTTGGACACCTTTTTCACTAACCTGCAAGGTGAGCACAAACTCCATTTTGATGCTCTTATGAGTCAACTTGCTCAAGCCGAAGATCTTCTTGAAGAAAACGGTAGAATCGAAAGAGAAGATGCCTTGGAGATAGCTTCTTTGAAGAATGCCTTGGAAGAAGAAGAGGAAGCTCGAGTATCTTTGGAAGAGAGACTCGAATCCATTGAGGAGTCACATGAAGAAGCTGTGGCTCAGCTCATCAAAGAACGTGACCATGCTCTTGCCAAGGTAAAGAAACTAAAGAAAGAAAAGATTGAATTTGGGGCTGTTCATGCTAACTTTTGGAGAAGTTTGATAATCTTGAAAGTGCTCACAAGGCATTGAAGAGTGATCATTCTACTTTAAATGAGTCTCATGACCATCTCCAAATTCAATTGAAACGGTATGATGTGCCAAGTACCTCCACATCATCCTATGGAAAAGAAGATCTTGCAAGAGGTTCTCAACACAAAGGTAAAGAGTTTATTGATGAGATACTGAGCAAGCAAAGGACAAACAATAGAAAAGAAGGTCTTGGTTACATTCCCAAGACAAAGAGCAAGAAAAACAACAACAACAAGAAGAAGAGAAAGACTGCTCAACCAAAGACTAGCAACATTACCAATGACAAGCCTAATTATAATGGTTTTGCAGGGGCTAACAATCCTAACTAGGGGCTAACAATCCTAACTTTGAATTATATTGCGATTATTGTGGTGATGTTTATGCTAGTTATGTAGGCCCATATGATTGTTACATTCCTTGGTCTATTTGGGTCCCCAAGACCCTTGTCACTAACATGAGAGGACCCATTGAAAAATGGGTACCTAAAACCAAGAAGTAACTTTCTTGTAGGGCTATGCTTCCGGTGGTTCGAAATGGGTACTCAATAGCGGTTGCACGAGTCATATGACCGGAAGCAAGGAGATCATCATGGAGATGCGGCCAAATCATGATCATATAACCGTCTCCTATGGTGACAAGTCAAAATCTAAGGTATTGGGTCTCGGCAAAGTTGTGGTGGCTCACGATATCTCTCTCGTGGACGTCATGCTTGTTGAGACCCTCGGGTACAACTTACTTTCAGCTCGCGCCCTTGGTAAGATGGGCTTTGCAGTTTATATTGATGCTGATTTGGTGGTACTCTTGTGGAGCAAGTCTCTAAAAGTCGCTTTCGTGGGATATGTCGAAAATGACCTGTACGTGGTGGACTTTTCGGGGAAAACCACTACAGGCCCAATGTGTCTTTTCGGAAAGGCTGACGCGGGTTGGCTATGGCATCGCCGACTAGCCCACGTCAATATGAGAACTTTGCAAAGTCTCCACAAGGGTGGCCACATCCTTGGACTAAAAGAAAATGTCTCCTTTGCCAAAGATCGTGTTTGTAGGGCCTGTGTTGAAGGGAAAATGCATGACTCTCCTCATCGAAGGAAGATTATTATCTCGTCAAAAAGGCTCTTAGAGCTCCTTCATGTGGACCTCTTCGGACCTCCATCTCATGCAAGCCTCGGTGGGAAGAAGTATTGTCTAGTGATTGTTGATGATTACTCAAGATACACCTGGGTTCATTTCTTCAAGTTGAAGAGTGAAACTCAACAAACGGTCATCGACTTCGCCAACCAGGTTCAACGTCAACACAACGTCCCTATACTGGCTATAAGAAGTGATAACGGCTCTGAGTTCAAGAACTACACCTTAAATGAGTTCCTAAGTGAAGAGGGGATAAGACATCAATATTCCGCTGTGTACACCCCTCAATAAAATGGTGTAGCCGAGAGGAAGAATCGGACTCTAATGGATATGGCAAGATCAATGCTAGCCGAATTCAAATCTCCATATAACTTATGGGCTGAAGCAATCTCTACCGCTTGTCACTCATCCAACCGATTATACCTCCGTAAGATCTTGGGCAAGACTCCATGTGAAATACTTACTGGTAACAAGCCAAACATCTCATACTTTCGGGTATTTGGGTGTAAGTGTTTCTTTCTCATCAAGGGAGTTCGTTTATCTAAGTTTGAATCTAAGGCTCTAGAAGGTATTTTTGTTGGTTATGGTGCCGAATCCCACACTTATAGAATCTACAATAAGCTCTCCAGAACTGTTGTAGAATCTTGTAGTGTGGTGTTCGAGGAAAATGACGGTTCCCTGATACGTCCATTTTGCATCACTATTCTATGTCTTAATTCACTTTTATTCATTGATATATTTCGTATTGAGAGGTGATACTTATGTTATTTCATCTATTTTTGCATGGTTAATGACTTTTGGAGCATGGACCGCTGCGGTCAGGATTCTGATGGAAAAGGTGCTATTTGGAGGCAAAATTCGCGAAGATCAGAAAATCCAGGAAAATATACGAAAAATTCTATTTTTCCAGAAGACTCAGGAGGCCAGAAGATGGAGTGGAGGTGGGCCACAGGGGGCCCACACCATCCCATGGCGCGGGCATGCCTAGGCCGCGCCTGGGAGTGGTGTGGCCGCCCTGGCCCAGTCCAGCCTCTCTCCTTTGGCGTATATCATCCCCATGAAACCCTAAGACTCAGGGAGCGACCACAGAAAGATTCTGCCGCCTTTGCGGGGCGGAAAAACACCGAGAGAGAAAGATCTCTTCGGTAGACAGATTTCTGCCCGGGGAATTCCTTCCCGGAGAGGGAAAATCCTCGCCATCAACACCATCATCAAGCTGGACTTCATTGGGATCATCATCACCATCATCACCACCATCATCACCATCAGCACTGTAACAACCTCGGACCCTACGCTCTAAGTTCAAGCCTGGATGAACCAAAAGTGGTTAAAGTAGTATAGCGGGGGCCCAGGGGCCACCCACGTGTAGGGCCGTCGGTCGCCCTAACAACTTCCAAGAACATCGGGACAAGAGCGAGCGGCGTACGCAACAGGCGAAGAGATCAAATACATACACAAGTGAGTATGTATGCAAGCTACCTTACAACAGTTCTCAGAGCCATACCATCTAAAAGAAATAGAAATATTGCAATTCCATACGGCAAGATCCAAATATCCTAGATAGTTATAATAGTGTAGGATAGCTCCTCATACATTAAACATCAGAGTATCAAGCGGAAGCGGGAAACAAGATCCGAGTACGGACAAGAAGCAAATTGGCATAAGATGCCACATAAATAAGCACATCCCGCCCACAGATCCCACGGATCCCCATCCTCGGAATCTCTACACCGTGTGATCGTTGCCAACATCATCTGTCTCCTCCACCCACTATCCATCTTGCGAATACACCTGTTCATCTGAATCAAACAATTTATCGTGTGAGACCCTAGGGGTACTCAGCAAGTCTTTATGCCTCTAAAGGGGACATAACCTGGGGTGACGCAATTGTAGCAAAAGATAATAACTAACAAGTCTATAGATACTCGCTGACCATCCGCCTAACCAAAAATAGACGGATGTCCGTTAATTAGAAACAACAGTTATAACAGTATAAAGTAACATATCCATCCTCCTTCTCGCTTACCAACGAGAAAGCGGACGAACAACCCATCCGTTGGCAGTTTTATTAACCATTCCATGAGTATTACGCTAATTACTAGTCAGATGTTTCGTCAAGTTAAAAGCGGTACTTTAGTTATACTTGTCTATGATCGAGAAACTGTGCTCCAAGTCGTCCATAACCGCGGACACGGCTTTCAGAAAGATTTACCCTGCAGGGGTGCACAAATAGCAACACACACTTGATCAACCTCGGAAAAACCAACTCAAAACCCAACGAGGCATTCACGACAAAGCGATCACAGGATTCATAAAATATTTCAGGGGGCCACCCCATTAAGCTACCCGCAACGAAGTTGGCCGACTCCGAGACGGACCCAAGGTTTGCGTCAATGGATGTAAATGACTGGGAACCCGAAAATGTGACTGGGCTTGTCGATACCGCGAAAACACTCCGCATCCAAAATAGTACATGTGCTCCACGCATAATCTTAAATAAAACAGTAAAGCATGGCATAAGTACAGGATAGTAATAAAGCCCCAAACTACTTTGTGGCCCCAAGAAATAGAAATGAATCAAGCTCTGGCTCAGGAGGGTTCATAAGGCCTCCCGGATGTGGATAGTGCGAATAGTCAAGGAATAGGAATCAAGTACTCGGGGTCCTACGGGACACAAGTGGACATACAAACCAAATGACAGATATTGCCCACCGGTGCCTCTTTCATTAGTTATCCCATTACTACTCAGGTTAAGTTGTTTAGGTACCTCGTTATCCATCAGACACTCACATACCCTGCATATGCTGTTCTACGACTTGCATGGCTCAAACAACTCCTGTAGTAATGGCTCATAGGATGGAGGAACAAGCTTCGGTGGGGTTCAAAAGTAAAGGCTATGCAGTACTTGGGATTCAATTTAATGCAATCGCGACTCAATGATGCAAGAATAAGATAGACCCAATAGGTACTATATGTATGCAAGCATGTGGTAGTGCTTTCCTGGCAGCTCAGTTGAAGCGAGAGATGGATCCGGGTAGTACTCCTGGGATTCCTGATATTTCCCCTGCTCGGCGTCTATTCGAAAGAAGAACCAAACAAACAAGGGCCAACATAAATAAAGTGCACAAGCATATAAATAAAATGCAACAAGCAAACAAGCATTCCATGATGAATGATGCACAAATTACATTGCAATAATGTAGCATGGCAAGGGTGAGGTGTGGGGACAAGAATAAATTATTTTATTAATTATTTGGTCAAGTTTTATTGCCATAAACAGTTCTGATTTTTAATAATGACATGATGCATGCTTCAATTCATGTCATGGAATGCCTAAATAGAACGGGCCCATCGCGCTGATCGATTTAGACATATTGTTTGTCAAATTTGGAGTTATAGAAATAAAGTTATTAATTAATTGAGAAAAGGCATTTTTATTGCAATTAAACAATTTCGAAAAATTTAAATTAGGCAAACATTATTTTGGATGGTATATTTGAAATCGTCACATTTTTCTGATTCAAAAACATATATTATTTGTATTATGTGGATTTATTAATAAAAAGTTATTAATTTCTGGAAATTAAAAACATATTTGCATTTTCTAAAATTATTTTTATTTGGAAAAGGATCACAGAAACTTTTTGTACTCAGGTGGGCCTAGCCCGAGTCACTGACGTGCGGGGTCAGCGCTGAGTCAGCGCCAGCTGGCGCAGCGGGTTGGTCCGGCCTTTTCTCACCCACAGGGAGCTTACCCGCAACCAATGACAGACGGGCCCGGCTGGATGCAGGGCCACACGCGCGCGCGGCACGCGGGCGTGGGACACGTGGGCGCGGCTGTGGCGCGAGGGGTCTGTCCATGATGGATAGAATCTACCGGGGGGTTTTGTGCAAAACGTCCAGCGAATCTGAATTCGATCCAATTACTGGAGGTAGCTTGTCTGATCTTCGGAAGACAGTGGCGAGCAAACCTTTGGGAATTTTGTGATGCTGCAAAAAACAAAGTTGTACAGAAAACCAAGATCTACAAGTTCCGTGTTGGGTGTTTCGGCGGGGGTTGGCTGTAACGACGGTAAAAACATGACGAACAGAGGGTGTCGCTAGGGTTTTAAGACTGACGGAAAGATTTCAGAAAAAGGCTGAGATCAGGCTGGGTTGCGATGACGATTGCGACCGAACGGCGGCGAATTTCGTCCTGTCGTAAAAAGGAAAATTGAAGAGGATAGATCGGGCTTCAACTTCCGTTTAACAAGTTCGCACGGAGATGGACCACATCGATCGGGAACTGCGGAAGAACAGAGGGTGCACGCGGGTTCCGCTGTTGCTGTCGGTCACGCGCGCGGCGAATGCTGTCTGCGTGCGCGCGGCGTGCGTCGTGTGAGCGGCGGTTGCGCACGGTGCCGGCGGGAAGCAACACAAGCCCGAGAGGGAAGGGGCGGGTAGGTGCTCACCGGGGGGTGTGGCGTTGATGAGGGGACTACGACGGCGACAGGGAGACGGCGACCGAGCGTCGGCGTGCAGCACGGGCGTCGGGGCGTTGCTGCTCCTGGGGTTCTGGTGCACGACGGCGTTCTCCTCTGGCGTGGTCCCGGCATCAGCGACAGTCCAAGCTGAAGTAGCCGCGTTAGCAGGTTCTCCTGGTACTGATGTATTGCGCTAGAGAGCTCGAGAGCGACAGGTACAGGGAGGTGGCCAAGCTGGGGTTTTGGGTCTCGGTGGCCATGGCTTTATTTGTGGGGAAAGAAGGTGGAAGGGGAGGCCAGCCTGGGTGTAGACGGTGTGAGCACTGCTGCTTTATGCCCAGGAGTAAAGAGAGGGGGCGTAGAGAGAGGGGGGTCACGAGGCAAGCATGCCCATGAGCATGTGCCCGGCTGGTTTTTGTCAGGTCAAGGGAAGGCAGAAGTGGCTAGGCATGTAGATGGTGTGGTGGAATTAGGGTAGATGTGGGTTTTGGGCTGGGTTTTTCTTTGGTTTAGGTGGTTAAGCTAGGTAGATTAGAGAGAGAGAGATGGCAGATTTGATCTAGAAGAAAAGAGAGAGGTACTCCAAGTGCCAAGCAAAATAGACTAACGAAGGAGGAGGGGGGGACGATGTTGAGTTCTTGCCAAGAAAAGAAAAGATGGGAGAGAGACTCACGTGTAGGCACACATGCATGTGTAGGTGTAGAAGTAGATGTAGGTGTGGTGTATATGTCCACATGCATATACATGGTCATGGTGAGAGATAAAAGAGATATGAGGTGGTAGATATAGAGATTAGGTTGTTAGGTTTGTAAAGGATTTGTTCAAACAAAACCCAAAAAAACATAGGTGGGCAACACTAGAATATTGAAAAGATGGAGAAAAGAAGGAGAAAAGAAGGAGATGGTTATATTGCATGCACATGCAATAATGGGCATCAATTAAGAAAAAGGAAGAGGGTGGTCAAAAAGGGTTTGGTTTGAATTTTGAAAGCTCATTGCTTGAATTTCCACAAACAAACTTCCCTCCAAGAACCAAAAGAAGCCCAAAGGAAGAAAAGAAGAGGACCTTGCATGGCCCATGCATAATTAAATAAATGCCTCACTAGTAGTGAAAACCACTAGACTTTCTCATGGCATTTATATAATCAAGATTCCGAGAATTTTGGAATAAGGACCAACAAAAGAAAAAGAGCTTGTTTACCACATGGACTAAATAAAAGATCATGCATGCATATAAGGTGGCCAAGCTTGTGTATGTGAGCCACTAGGCATAATATGGCCAAAGTTATATTCTTACATGAGCATTTATTCAAAAACAAACCATATTCAAGCTTGACAAGGATTCCACTAACATAGCATGCAAAGGTGGCCATGTGGCTCTCCACGTATCAATAGTGTGAGAACAACATGATGCATATATGGGAGCATGTGGAATTGTAAGAGGATCCATCCCAACTCACATGAGCTAGAGGTAAACCCAAATAAAATGCAAAGCTCACATATAGTTGGATGGTGTAAATATGGGGTGGTGACAAAGAAGGTGGTGGAGTTAATAAAAGATATGCCCCCAGCTCAACTTGGGCATCAAGCATTTATCAAGAACCAAATACAATATATCAAGAGTCAAATACAATTAATAATGCATATGAAATAAGAACCAAATGAAAGGGTTTTATATGATGCTCAAATGCAATGTGCCATGATGACATGAGCATGATATACTTATGATGCAACAAATATATGTAGGAAGTAGCATTTTATTATTAGACCATGTAGCATTACAGATGTTAGACAAATGGGATGCTACAACTCTCCCCCACTAAACATGAATCTTGCCCCGAGATTCTAGGAAGAAGAATAAGACACGAAGAGGGTAGGATACTTGGCACGGAGCTCATCCTCACGTTCCCAAGTGGCTTCATCAACAGAATGGTGCGACCACTGCACCTTGCAGAACATTATAGACTTGTTGTGAGTCTTTCTTTCTGTGACTTCTAGGATTTTTGTGGGGTGTTCTTGATAAGACAGATCTTCTTGGAGATTGATGAGCTCATGGTCCACGGTCCTGACGGGATCCTTGAAGCACTTCTTGAGTTGAGAGATATGGAAAACATCATGGACCTTGAGTTTTTCAGGAAGCTCAAGAGCATAAGCGACTTCTCCTCTTCTTCCACGAACTTTGAAAGGACCGATGTATCTAGGAGCCAGCTTTCCTTTGATACCAAAACGGTGCGTGCCTCTCATGGGAGTGACACGAAGGTAAACGAGATCACCAGGGACATACTCCATGTCCGTGTGCTTTCTGTCATAGTTGCTCTTCTGGCGACTTTGAGCAACCTTCAGGTTTTTTAGAATGATGTGAACCTTCTCCTCCGCTTGAGTTACAATGTCGGGGCCAAACAATGTTCTTTCACCTGTGCCCGACCAACCAATCGGAGTTCTGCACTTGTGGCCATAGGGAACCTCAAATGGTGCCATCTTTAGACTCTTCTAGAAGCTATTGTTGTAAGAGAATTCAGCATAAGGAAGGCATTCTTCCCAGTTCATGCCAAAAGAGATGACGCAAGCACAGAGCATATCTTCCAGAATCTAATTGATCCTTTCAACTTGTCCTTGCGACTGAGGGTGATAGGCAGTGCTGAAATTCAACTTTGTTCCCAAAGCATTTTGGAAACTTCCCCAGAACTTGGAAGTGAAGATGCTTCCACGGTCTGAACTGATCTCAAGAGGAACCCCATACAGAGAGACAATACTGTTGATATAGAGCTCAGCCAACTGAATTGCAGAAATTGTTTCCTTGACGGGAAAGAAGTGAGCCACTTTAGAAAGCCTGTCGATGACAGCAAAGATTGCATTGTTGCCCTTCTGCAACCTTGGAAACCCAGTTATGAAGTCCATCTCTACTTTCTCCCATTTCCATTCCGGAGGCTTCAATGGCTGTAGAAGACCGGAAGGTTTCTGATGGACAGCTTTAACTCTGCGGCAGACATCACACCCGGAGACATACTTGGCACAATATCGTTTCAACCTAGGCCACCAATAATGTGTTTTCAAGTCCATGTACATCTTAGTGCTGCCAGGGTGGATAGAAAGAACAGAATCATGCGCCTCCTTAAGAACTTTCTCTCTCAAACCCGGGTAGTTCGGAACAAACTTCCGGTGTTCAAAGAATAGAGCGCCTTGGTCGTTGACATGGAAGGACTCATACTTCAGCAGCTGAATGTTGGAGATGATCTTTTTGGTGTAAGGGTCATGAAGTTGAATGGAGAGAACTTTTTCTTCCAAGAGAGGGGTTGCCAGAAGATTCAGAAGATACCCTTGATCCACAATTTCAAGGTTGAGCTGGCGGAATTCCTCGCACAAGAGAGGTTGTTGTTCTTCCACCATGAGGTTGTTGACATGGGCTTTTCAGCTGAGAGCATCGGCCATGACATTAGCTTTGCCAGGAGTGTAGTTGATTGTCAGATCAAGATCATTAATTGCTTCAATCCACCTCCTCTGACGAAGGTTGAGATCAGGTTGTGTGAAGATATACTTCAGACTCTTGTGATTAGAAAAGATCTCACAACGGTTGCCAAGCAAGTAGTGCCTCCATACTTTCAAAGCAAAGACAACTGCTGCGAGTTCGAGGTCATGTGTAGGATAGTTGATCTCATGCGTCTTGAACTATCGAGAGGCATAAGCAACAACTTGTTTTTCTTGCATAAGGACCGCACCCAATCCTTGCAAGGAGGCGTCATAGAATATCTAGAAAGGCTTCGATGTATCTGGAGGAATCAAGACTGGTGTGGAAGTGAGCTTCTCTTTGAGTGTTTCAAAGCTTGCTTGACATGTAGGAGACCAAAGGTATTTCTTTCCTTTCTTGAGGAGATCGGTAAGAGGCTTCGCAATCTTCGAGAAGTTCTGAACGAAGCGATGGCAATAACTAGCCAAACCAAGGAAACTCCGGACTTCTTTGACATTTTTGGGTGGAAGCCACTCAACAATTGTCTGAACAATTTCTGGGTTGACGGCGATGCCCTTAGCAGAGATGACGTGACCCAGATAGGTGACTTCAGGCATCCAGAACTCACACTTGGAGAACTTTGCATATAGGCGGTTCTCATGAAGTTCGTTTAGAACACACCGAAGGTGTTCTTCATGTTCTTTCTTTGACTTAGAATAGACTAGAATGTCATCCAGAAAGAGCACGATGAACTTATCAAGATACTCCATGAAAACCGAGTTCATAAGCCTCGAGAAGGTGGCAGGTGTGTTGGTGAGACCGAAAGACATGACCGTGTACTCATACAGGCCATAGCGGGTGGTGAAAGCTGTTTTGGGAACATCTTCCTTGCGAATCTTGATTTGATGATATCCACTTCTCAAGTCAAGCTTAGAGAATACCACAGCTCCAGCTAGCTGATCAAAGAGATCATTAATCCGCGGAAGGGGATATTTATTCTTGATGGTTTTAGCATTGAGAGCCCGATAGTCAACACAAAGTCTATCAGTGCGGTCTCGCTTCTTCACAAAGATGGTTGGGCTACCCCAAGAAGAAGTACTGTGCTGAATGAAACCCAAATTCTCTTGTTCATCAAGCTGACGTTTGAGTTCAGCCAACTCAGCAGGACCCATTTTATAAGGCCGCTTGGAGATAGGAGCGGTTCCAGGTTCAAGCTCAATCACAAACTCGACCTCTCGGTCAGGAGGAATACCTGGTAACTCTTCAGGAAAAACATCTGGGAACTCACGGACCACCGGAACACTCTGAATAGCATCATCATTCAGAGCCGCCAAAGAGAAAAGCTGAATTGCAGGAGTCAGACTTGGAGAATAGACTATATGGCCTTCAGGAATTTTCAGAGAAACCGAGCGTTCAGCACAATCAATCACAACTGCATTTGTTGTTAACCAATCCATGCCCAAGATAACATCAATGTCAGAATTGCCCAAAATAATTAAGGAAGCCAGGAACGAAGAGCCACCAATCTCAATTTGATTGCAATGGCTGATTTTTGAAGATGCCATTGTTGCCCCAGGAGAAAGGACCATCAAGCGCTTAGGAAGCGCATCCATTGCTAACTCATTCTCATTTGCAAACTTGTGAGAAACAAAAGAATGCGATGCACCAGAATCGAACAAAACTCGTACATGAACTGAGTTGACGGAAAGCGTACCCATCATAACTCCAGGTGCATGTTCAGCTTGAGCGACGTTCACACAGTTGGCACGAGCAACAGTGGACCCGGGCTTGGTGTTGATGTTGAGAGCTCGAGGTGGAGGTGCACAAACCATAGAAGAACTTGCTGCAGGTCTTGGAGGTGGTGGAGGAAGAGCTTTGTTGTTCATGGGACAACTTCAGTGTTGATGCCCAGTGTTCCCACAAGTGTAACAAGCACCAGGTGGACATGGAGCAGCGTAGCCAGGGACTCCGCCAGACGCTCTAGGGTAGTTGTGGGTGTAGCCACTAGGAGCCGTGGTGAAGGAGTTTGGTGGCCTTGCCACGTAGCTTGAAGGTCTTGGTGGAGCCGGGAGCGGCGGTGCGGTATTAGGAACCCACACACGGCACTTAGAAGGAGCTGTCATAGCTGAAGAGCTTGCTGCGTCACGGCTGTGTTTCTTGGACTCCTCGAACACTTGCCTACTGGCTTCTTCCTGTAGAGCTGTATGTTGGAGTTCCAGAAAAGACCCCAGCCTTGCATGAGTGATTGCATATTTGATAGATGCATTGGGCCCTTGCCTGAACCTCTTTTGCTTCTTCTTGTCATCAGATATATCATCGCCACCATACCGAGAAAGATTCATGAAGTTTCTCATATAGGTATTGACATTGTCATTGCCCTGCTTGAGGTTGAGAAACACTTCCTTCATCCTTTCCATGACAATTTCTGATAGGTATTGCTCTTTGAAAGCCCAGTGAACTGCTCCCAAGTAGGCTGAAAACCAGAGTGGTTTGCCTTCAAGTAATTCTCCCACCATAGAGTTGCGTCTCCCTTCAGAAGGTGAGTAGCACATTTTACCCATTCTTGCTCTGGAACATCAGCAGTCATCAGCAACCTTGACATCTCACGAAGCCAATCATCAGCATCCAGTGGCTGATCAGACACCTCAAAGTGGCATGGGTTAAACTTCAGAAAGCTCTTGATGTCTCCTCGCTTGGGAGGTGGAGGTAGCGGAACAAACTCATTCCTCCTGACACTTTCTTCAAAATGTTGCTGGTTCTGCTACATTGTTCCCAAGGCATTAGCAATACTTGCGAACGCAGCCCCCAGTTCAGGTGGTATGTCCTCCTCATTGCGGCGTGGTGGTGCCATCCTGTGATTAATATAAATCTCAAGTCAGTACCATAATGGAGAATAATAATAATCCAAAATAGTACCAAAATGGAATTAACCAAGATTAAAGGATACAAATCACTAAGATGATATTAAAATATCAACAAAGTTCAAAGCACCTAGAAGATATTAAGCATATCGCACACGACTAAACAAGGAGTGTGGTACACAAAGCTATCAAAGAAAAAAATTCCGCAAATTTCGGCATTAAGATACCACTATATGCGCAAAACCACTTAACGAATCAAGATTAGTAACTCTACCAATTCAATATACAAGATGGAATGATAAAAGTAGTGGTATGGTCGTGACTCCATCCCGCACTCAAATCATTACTCCGCACAAGAATAAGTAAAACACATATCCCAACCCCCTTCCTTCTTAAGATGAACCTAAAGAATAGAAACTACGGAAAACAAACACCCCAAACAAGATAGTGTCGGATAACAAAGAGTAAGACAGATCGCGTCGATTTACAATGAATCAGACCGATCACGTCGGTTTACAAACGCCTATCGGTATGGAATGTACCAACAATTGATAACCAAAAGGCAGATAGCGACAACAAGTTGGATGCAATAGATAGACAAGGAATTTCACACACACACACACAACCTATGGTACTACGGAACCCAGAACACGTGAATCCTAGTTTGAATTTTAGAAGAGGATTGAAAATGTTACACTTCCTTACCAGAAAAGGGTGGGTGGGTGGGTAAGAAGAAAAGTGGAAGCAGTCCTACTCTCGTGTTTTTGTTTTTCCCTAGTATACATAGCTACCAAAATATTTGCTAGACTGACAACGACCATTTGGCTGAGACCCTGAAGGGCGGGATGGTTCTGATACCAGTTGTAACAACCTCGGACCCTATGCTCTAAGTTCAAGCCTGGATGAACCAAAAGTGGTTAAAGTAGTACAGCGGGGGCCCAAGGGCCACCCACGTGTAGGCCCATCGGCCGCCCTAACCACTTCCAAGAACATCGGGACAAGAGCGAGCGGCGTAGGCAACAGGCGAAGAAATCAAATACATACACAAGTGAGTATGTATGCAAGCTACCTTACAACAGTTCTCAGAGCCATACCATCTAAAAGAAATAGAAATATTGCAATGCCATACGGCAAGATCCAAATATCCTAGATAGTTATAATAGTGTAGGATAGCTCCTCATACATCAAACATCAGAGTATCAAGCAGAAGCGGGAAACAAGATCCGAGTACAGACAAGAAGCAAATCGGCATAAGATGCCACATAAATAAGCACATCCCGCCACAGATCTCACGGATCCCCATCCCCGGAATCTCGACACCGTGTGATCGTTGCCAACATCATCTGTCTCCTCCACCCACTATCCATCTTGCGAATACACATGTTCATCTGAATCAAACAATTTATCGTGTGAGACCCTAGGGGTACTCAGCAAGTCTTTATGCCTCTAAAGGGGACATAACCTGGGGTGACGCAATTGTAGCAAAAGATAATAACTAACAAGTCTATAGATACTCGCTGACCATCCGCCTAACCAAAAATAGACGGATGTCCATTAATTAGAAACAACAGTTATAACAGTATAAAGTAACAGATCCATCCTCCTTCTCGCTTACCAACGAGAAAGCGGACGAACAACCCATCCGTTGGCAATTTTATTAACCATTCCATCAGTATTGCGCTAATTACTAGTCAGATGTTTCGTCAAGTTAAAAGCGGTACTTTAGTTATACTTGTCTATGATCGAGAAACTGTGCTCCAAGTCGTCCATAACCGCGGACACGGCTTTTAGAAAGATTTACCCTACAGGGGTGCACAAATAGCAACACACACTCGATCAACCTCGGAAAAAGCAACTCAAAACCCAACGAGGCATTCACGACAAAGCGATCACAGGATACATAAAATATTTCAGGGGGCACCCCATTAAGCTACCCGCAACGAAGTTGGCCGACTCCGAGACGGACCCAAGGTTTGCGTCAATGGCTGTAAACGACTGGGAACCCGAAAATGTGACTAGGCTTGTCGATACCGCGAAAACACTCCGCATCCAAAACAGTACAGGTGCTCCACGCACAATCTTAAATAAAACAGTAAAGCATGGCATAAGTACAGGATAGTAATAAAGCCCCAAACTACTTTGTGACCCCAAGAAATAGAAATGAATCAAGCTCTGGCTCAGGGGGTTCATAAGGTCTCCCGGATGTGGATAGTGCGAATAGTCAAGGAACAGGAATCAAGTACTCGGGGTCCTACGGGACACAAGTGGACATAAAAACCAAATGACAGATATTGCCCACTGGTGCCTCTTTCATTAGTTATCCCATTACTACTCAGGTTAAGTTGTTTAGGTACCTCGTTATCCATCAGACACTCACATACCCTGCACATGCTGTTCTACGACTCGCATGGCTCAAACAACTCCTGTAGTAATGGCTCATAGGATGGAGGAACAAGCTTCGGTGGGGTTCAAAAGTAAAGGCTATGCAGTACTTGGGATTCAATTTAATGCAATCGCGACTCAATGATGCAAGAATAAGATAGAGGTAATAGGTACTATATGTATGCAAGCATGTGGTAGTGCTTGCCTGGCAGCTCAGTTGAAGCGAGAGATGGATCCGGGTAGTACTCCTGGGATTCCTGATATTTCCCCTACTCGGCGTCTATTCGAAAGAAGAACCAAACAAACAAGGGCCAACATAAATAAAGTGGACAAGCATATAAATAAAATGCGACAAGCAAACAAGCATTCCATGATGAATGATGCACAAATTACATTGCAATAATGTAGCATGGCAAGGGTGAGGTGTGGGGACAAGAATAAATTATTTTATTAATTATTTGGTCAAGTTTTATTGCCATAAACAGTTCTGATTTTTAATAATGACATGATGCATGCTTCAATTCATATCATGGAATGCCTAAATAGAACGGGCCCATCGCGCTGATCGATTTAGACATATTGTTTGTCAAATTTGGAGTTATAGAAATAAAGTTATTAATTAATTGAGAAAAGGCATTTTTATTGCAATTAAACAATTTCGAAAAATTTAAATTAGGCAAACATTATTTTGGATGGTATATTTGAAATCGTCACATTTTTCTGATTCAAAAACATATATTATTTGTATTATTTGGATTTATTAATAAAAAGTTATTAATTTCTGGAAATTAAAAACATATTTGCATTTTCTGAAATTATTTTTATTTGGAAAAGGCTCACAGAAACTTTTTGTACTCAGGTGGGCCTAGCCCGAGTCACTGACGTGCGGGGTCAGCGCTGAGTCAGCGCCAACTGGCGCAGCGGGTTGGTCCGGCCTTTTCTCACCCACGGGAAGCTTACCCGTAGCCAATGACAGACGGGCCCGACCGGATGCGGGGCCAGACGCGCGCGCGGCCCGCGGGCGTGGGACACGTGGGCGCGGCTGGGGCGCGAGGGGTCTGTCCGTGATGGACTGAATCTGTCGGGGGGTTTTGTGCAAAACGTCCAGCGAATCTGAATTCGATCCAATTACATGAGCTAGCTCGTCTGATCTTCAGAAGACGGTGGCGAGCAAACCTTTGGGAATTTTGCGATGCTGCAAAAACCAAAGTTGTAGAGAAAACCAAGATCTACAAGTTCCGTGTTGCGTGTTTCGGCAGGGGTTGGCTGTAACGACGGTAAAAACATGACGAATAGAGGGTGTCGCTAGGGTTTTAAGACTGACGGAAAGATTTCAGAAAAAGGCTGAGATCAGTCTGGGTCGCGATGACGATTGCGACCGAACGACGGCGAATTTCGTCCTGCCGTAAAAAGGGAAATTGAAGAGGATAGATCGGGCTTCAACTTCCGTTCAGCAAGTCCGCACGGAGACGGACCACATCGATCGGGAACTGCGAAAGAACAGAGGGTGCGCGCGGGTTCCGCTCCTGCTGTCGGTCGCGCACGCGGTAAATGCTGTCTGCGTGCGCGCAGCGTGCGTCGTGTGAGTGGTGGCTGCGCGCAGTGCTGGCGGGAAGCAACGCAAGCCAGAGAGGGAAGGTACGGGTAGGTGCTCACCGGGGTGTGTGGCGTTGATGAGGGGACTACGACGACGACAGGGAGACGGCGACCGAGGCGTCAGCGTGTGGCACGAGCATCAGGGTGTTGCTGCTCCTGAGGTTCTGGTGCACGACAGTGGTCTTCTCCAGCGCGGTCCCGGCATCAGCGACGGTCCATGCTGAAGTAGCTGCGTTAGCAGGTTCTCCTGGTACTGCTGTATGGCGCTAGAGAGTTCGAGAGCGACGGGTGCAGGGAGGTGGCCAAGCTGGGGTTTTGGGTCGTGGTGGCCATGGCTTTACTTGTGGGGAAAGAAGGTGGAAGGGGAGGCTAGCCTGGGTGTAGACGGCGTGAGCACTGCTGCTTTATGCCCAGGAGTAAAGAGAGGGGGCATAGAGAGAGGGGGGTCACGAGGCAAGCATGCCCATGAGCATGTGCCCGGCTGGTTTTTGTCAGGTCAAGGGAAGGCAGAAGCGACTGGGCATGTAGACGGTGTGGTGGAATTAGGGTAGATGTGGGTTTTGGGCTAGGTTTTTCTTTGGTTTAGGTGGTTAAGCTAGGTAGATGAGAGAGAGAGATGGCAGATTTGAGCTAGAAGAAAAGAGAGAGGTACTCCAAGTGCCAAGCAAAATAGACTAACAAAGGAGGAGGGGGGGACGATGTTGAGTTCTTGCCAAGAAAAGGAAAGATGGGAGAGAGACTCACGTGTAGGCACACATGCATGTGTAGGTGTAGAAGTAGATGTAGGTGTGGTGTATATGTCAACATGCATATACATGGTCAATGTGAGAGATAAAAGAGAGATGAGATGGTAGATATAGAGATTAGGTTGTTATGTTTGTAAAAGATTTGTTCAAATAAAACCCAAAAAAAACATAGGTGGGCAACACTAGAATATTGAAAAGATGGACAAAAGAAGGAGATGGTTATATTGCATGCACATGCAATAATGGGCATCAATGAAGAAAAAGGAAGAGGGTGGTCAAAAAGGGTTTGGTTTGAATTTTGAAAACTCATTGCTTGAATTTCCACAAACAAACTTCCCTCCAAGAACCAAAGGAAACCCAAAGGAAGAAAAGAAGAGGACCTTGCATGGCCCATGCATAATTAAATAAATGCCTCACTAGTAGTGAAAACCACTAGACTTTCTCATGGCATTTATATAATCAAGATTCCAAGAATTTTGGAATAAGGACCAACAAAATAAAAAGATCTTGTTTACCACATGGACTAAATAAAAGATCATGCATGTATATAAGGTGGCCAAGCTTGTGTATGTGAGCCACTAGGCATAATATGGCCAAAGTTATATTCTTACATGAGCATTTATTCAAAAACAAACCATATGCAAGCTTGACAAGGATTCCACTGACATAGCATGCAAAGGTGGCCATGTGGCTCTCCACATATCAATAGTGTGAGAACAACATGATGCATATATGGGAGCATGTGGAATTGTAAGAGGATCCATCCCAACTCACATGAGCTAGAGGTAAACCCAAATAAAATGCAAAGCTCACATATAGTTGGATGGTGGAAATATGGGGTGGTGACAAAGAAGGTGGTGGAGTTAATAAAAGATATGCCCCCAGCTCAACTTGGGCATCAAGCATTTATCAAGAACCAAATGCAATATATCAAGATTCAAATACAATTAATAATGCATATGAAATAAGAACCAAATGAAATAGGTTTTATATGATGCTCAAATGCAATGTGGCATGATGACATGAGCATGATATACTTATGATGCAACAAATATATGTAGGAAGTAACATTTTATTATTAGACCATGTAGCATTACAGATGTTAGACAAATGGGATGCTACAAGCACCCTCATCACCATCTCCATATTGGTGTAACAATTGCGTCGAATCTTGCATAGTTCATAGGGGAAACTTTCCCGGTGTTGATTACTCTTTGTAGTTGATGCTATTGAGTGAACCATTGAATTATTGTTTATGTTCAGATTGTTATACATCATTATTCCATCTCTGATCATGATCCATATGATGTCTTGTGAGTAGTTCATTTTGTTCTTGAGGACATGGGAGAAGTCTTGTTGTTAGTAGTGGAGTTGCGTTGAGAAAGATTCAATAGATTGTTATTTAAGTTGTGGTGTACTTCTTCTAGTGGTGTCATGTGAACGTCGACTACATGACACTTCACCTATATGGGCCTAGGGGAATGCATTGTGTATTTCGCTACTAATCGTAGGGGTTGCCAGAATGACAGAAACCTGAACCCCCGTTAGGAAACCATTGCACAAGGGACGTAAGGGTCTTAGAGTTTAAAGTTGTGGTTAGGTTTCTACCTTAATTACTTTCTTGTACTTACGGATGTTTGCAAGGGGTTTAATCACAAGTATGTATTTAGTCTTGGATGGGGCGGTACATTAGCACAGGTTCACCCACACAACACTTAGCAAGCTAAAGAAGATTAATCAGCTATATGAAGCGAAAGCACTTGACAGTCTTCCCATGTGTCCTCGAGAACGTTTGGTCATCTTAAGTAATACAACCGGCTTGTCCTTTGCTGCATAAAGGATTGGCCACTTGCTGCATTAATTTCTACTATCTTTTATTTACTCGTACTTTGTTTACTTGCTTTATCGAAAACCCCTAAAAATCTGTTTGCTAAGTATTTGCAGAGAATTCCTGATCCATACCACTAGCCAGCACCTTCTGCTCCTCGTTGGGTTCGACACTCTTACTTATCGAAAATACTGCGATACACCCCCTATACTTGTGGGTCATCAAGACTATTTTCTGGCGCCGTTGCCGGGAGTGAAGCGCTATTGGAGAGTGGAACTGGTAAAGGAAACTTCTACTGTGAGTATTGTTTACTTCTGCTAGTTGCTTTATTTTCGTTATGGATAATTTGCTGAGTCTCTTATTTGGTAATGCTACTACCACTGCTAAGGTAGTAGATGAACCACCACCTGCTGAGAAAGATGTTTTCAAAATACCTACAAGAATTATTGATCGTGTTATGGATAACTACTATGTTGGGGATGGAACTGTCCATCCCGGTGATCATTTACTCTTTATACACGAATTATGCGGGTTGTTCAAGTGTGCAGGTATTACTACAGATCAAGTTAAGAAGAAGTTATTCTCATTATCACTGAAAGGAAGAGCCGAGGAATGGTATAAGCTGCTAAAGAATGGTCAAGCTCTGGAATGGGAGGAAATAGTGCCTCTCTTTTATTCAAAGTTTTATCCTCCTAGTGAGATTCATAAAGATCCGAATCAAATATACAACTTTTGGCCTCTTGATGGAGAGAGTACAGCTCAAGCTTGGGGATATTGAAGTTACTAATGCTCAAATGTCCCATTCATGAGCTCCCCAACAATATTATTATCAACAACTTTTATGCAAGGCTCCCTCTACATGACAAGGATTTATTGGATGCTTCTTGTGCTGGATCATTCACTCGCATGGAAGAAGAAGCTAAATGGGACCTTCTAGATTGTATTCAAGACAATGCTGAAGCTTGGGGGAATGACAAAGGTAGAAAGTCAGGTATAAACTATGATTATGAATGCATTGAATCTTTTATGGGAACTGATTACTTTCAAAATATTAAAAATGCTTACGGTCTAGACTCTCAAGCTATTGCTTCTTATTTTAAGGCCTTTGCTTCCTACATTGAAGTGCCTAAAAAGAAGTGGAATAAGTATCATGAACCTTATAAAGATATTGCTAAGAGTGTTCTTGCAAGAAATACTGAAGTTTATACTGCTAATCATGTTTTACCTGAACCTTATATTGAGAAAATGCCTTTCCCAGTTAAGGTAAAGGAACATTCTATGATAGCTAGTATGGTTAATGAAAGTATGAACAAAGCTGTTGAACCTGATAAACAAATGGTTGATGAACCTATAGTAGCAAATGTGAAGGACTTTGTTACTATATATGAAAAAGAGGGACACCCTATCCTTTGTAAGGATACCTCTAATATTGTTTCACAAAGTAGTGTTATGAGAGCTACTATTCATGTGTTTTCTGTTAGAATAAGTGATCATTGCTATGATGGTCCTTGCGACAGCTATATTGTTAAGTTTATGCATGATACTAAAAGTTACTATGAGAGAGGGAAAAGTGTTCTTATGTATCTTAATAATATCAAGTTTCCTCGTTTTATGCTGAATTTTTTTATGTTGCACTTCTTTTGCTTTCTTATGCAAGTTGTCTTTGGTTTCAATAACTTGTTTGTTTACAAAATCCCCTAGCATAGGAAGTGGGTTAGACTTAAATGTGTGTGTGTTTTTGCTTCTTAATGCTCTCTTTCACTTCAATTCATATCCCTATGAGAGCTTCTTCAAAATTATCATGCCCATCTTAATGGCTATAAAGAAAGAGCTTTATGGGAGACAACCCAATTTGTTTTTGCTTTTAGTTTGTTTTTGTTTCTTTGAATCTTGGAAGTTATTACTTTGGTAATAACCGCTCCTTATCTGTTTTTTTGGTTTTTGTGTCAAGATCAACCTCTAATGAGAGAGAAGTAAGATTTGGGGAAGTTGATGTCCCGAAACAGATTTTTGTGCTTCACCGTAAAAATTCGTGAGAGATCTCTGTCCGTCAGATGGAGCTGTAATTTTTTGTGCTTCTGCCCCAAGTTGTTATTTAACTTTCGTTAGTTTTGCACTTTTTGATTTGAGCAACAGAAGATTTTCGAAAAAATTGATCTTTACCTGCTGGTCTGTTTTGACAGATTTTGCCACTCTTGCATTTGATTCTTTATTCGATTTCCTTTTTGAATTATTTTTGGGTTTCGGAAGGAGTTGCTACAGTAGATTTTGTTTTGATGGTTTTCATTTGAAGTTGGACTCAAAAGGTTTTATCACTTCACTTATAGTAATGTTGCTAATAAGAACCGTGTGAAGTTTTGTGTGAAAGAAATTTCCAGGAAGTGGAGACAATGGTGTAATAAGGAAGAGAAAGGTTTTATGACTCAAGTAATAAGTGTATGAAGATGATATTGATGATTCAAGTGGTAACTCCAGAAGAATCTACTAGATACCCGCAGAGTCCGTTTCCAATTAGGTAACAGTTCTGGTAAGAAAAGTTCCGCAAAAATACAATACACCTATATTTTTGCAGTTTTTAGCCAATATGGAAAGCTACGAAGCGAAAAAAGGGACGGAACCGGAGCCGGGGTGGCTCACACCACCCCATGGCACGGGCCCACCCCTGGCCGCGCCACCAGGTGGTGAGGCCACCCAGGACTCTGCCTCCGGCTCGTTTTCTCCCAGTACCTTCCTTTTGATATGAAACTTCGTAATATATAACCCCCCGGATCCCCCGAGGTCCGTATATCGTGTTTTCGTCGTGTTTTTGTTTCGATCTGTTTCTGCCAGGTAGAATCCCAGATTTGGAGCCACAATGTCTTCCTCTAGATCATCCAAGGGAGATTCTTTAGAGGATATCATCAACCCATACATGAGAGAATTGAAGATTCATCCCAAGGAGTTGTTGCTCGAAGATGGGGAGGTTCGGATTAAGGAGGTTCAAGGCCCGAAAGGTGAAGGAAGTCTGGAGAACAGGATGGAAGCACTGGAGTGAGAAGTCTTTAGGTACAGGAAGATGGCGGAGCGCGAAGTGGACATCATCCACAAGATTTGTTCCAAACTCATCGCCGAGCACCAAAAGGAGACTGTTGAACTCAAAGACAAAGTCCTTTCACTCCGCCAAACAACCAACGAACTGCAAGCACAGTTTTATGACGTTCAAAATCAAAACTGTGAGTATGAGGCTAGATTTAAACGCATAAGTGCTGCTGCAAGTTTCAGGATATTGGAAACCACGATGTCCTTTGTTGATGGGAAGCCTTTACCCTGGAAGACGAACGAAGATGAGAGGATACCACCACCGAAGGAGTAATTCGTCATCAGGTTTGGCATCCCCTTGGTTTGTTCCAAGCTTGGGAGTGTGTCGCGGTATCATATCACTATCTTCTATCTTTTTACCTTTTTAGTAGAGTCATATCATGAATAGAGGAGTTATTATGTAGTATGGTTTGCATTATGGAAGTGTACCCTCTCTCGTTAGATATGTATCCCTTGGTGTGAGTTTCCGTTATGGAGTATTAATGGGAAGTTCTATCATTCACTCTTTTGCATAGCTTATGTTAGTTCTCAATTCATGGTTATATGATTGATCTTGTTGTTAGTATTGGTATCACTGTGGGATCATTGAGTTAATTTAGTTGGTTTTGGCAAACCTGGCTCGGTCAGTAGCAACACCTTTTTGAGAGTTGAAAAGAAAAAGATAGTAGTACTCTAGAGAAAAGTTATTTCATCATCTTTCTTTCTTGATTTGCTCATAAGTCTAGTATTCTCTAGTCAAGATCTTTTGTGCTTCTAAGGAAAATTGCATGTTTGTCTTTATCATTTGTATGTTTGGTTGTTTCCCTCAACTCTTGTACTTGCTACCCAGCCTTGCTAGCCAAAAACCTGTACTGAGAGGGTATTCTTCTCGTGCATCCATCTCCTTTAAGGGTTTTCTACTCTCGTGCCCCTGGTTCGTTAGTTGCACTCAGTTTTCCCCAGCCGCTTAACTTTTCCTCAGTTTCCCCTCCCTCTAGTTTGAAACCCCTCGCAGACGCTCGAACAGGAGGGTTGCCGTTTGGTTAGAGGCCTTGACCGTTACCGGTGACGGCTAGGGAGCCACGGTGGTTTTGAATTGACCGTTGCTTTCGAATTGTGTTGACTGTTGACTGGAGGAGCTCACCCAAAGCTTTCCCCTCCGCCCGAGACTGGAGGAGCTCACACACCGCCGCCACGCTGTCCTGCCCTCCTACCTTATGGCGTCGTCCGCCACCGAGCCGCCCCCGCCACCGAGCCGCCCCCGCCCCCGCCACCACCCTCGGGAGGCGGAGAGGGCTCCGCCTCCACCAGATCTGGATCTACCCCTATCGCGGAGTTTGTATATCTGTCTAGTGTGCCTTCTCTTCCCGTCAGCCGCGGAGACAATTGGGAATCGGAGGGATGTAACGCATGGATTCCATCTGGGTAAGCATCGTCTGCCTATGTGAATTAACAGTAGGCAGTTTTTGAGCGCCAATCGTTGTTGCTCAACTAACTGCGTTGCTTTTCGAATAGGATTGATCCAGCGCTGGCTTTTCGGCTGGTGGTTAGGCTGGATTCTAGCTTTACGCGTGATTCTAAACGCTATAAGAATGGGTTTTGCTTCCCTGCGGTGGTTGCAACCACCATCTCGTTGAGGGATTTGAAAGCTAACATCTACTATAAGTACACCTGGAGCTCTCGCGATGCAGTTCATTTCGAATATTTCAACAGCACGGAGCGAAGATTTGTTCCACTAATTTCTGACGACGATCTGGGAATTCTTTTTGCTTTGAATGCTTCTTGCCGGTTCGGTAAAATTCGTATCCATGTGGACAGGGGCCAGGCATCATCTGGTGCTGGGGCATCATCAGGTGGTCGGGCATCATGTCTCTCTACTGCTGCTGCCTCTGCTAATAGTGTGCGCTGCGGCGCTCCTTGTAGGTCCACAGCAGCACCATCTGTCCCTAGTGCTAGTGGTAGCCAGATCGTTCCTGCGGTCGATGTGGAGGACGATGCAGAGATTGGGGATCAGTCTCCTCAAGATGATGAGGATGAGTTGATGTTTCCTGAATTGGTAGATCGATGCAGTAAGCAGGCAATGGAGGATCAATACATGGAAGATATTGCTTTTGGTGCTAGATTTGATGACACTAATGATGAAGAGAAGAATGAGAACAATGACAGCCTCGTTTTAGCCGATTACGAAGGTGATGACTTGCCAACAATTGAGTGGAACATGGAGGATCCTCAGCTTGCAGAAGGCACCGTATTTCAAACGATGATGGACTGCCATAATGCAATTACTACATATTGCCTTCTCTCTAATAATAATTATGAGGTTATTAAAAGTGAGCCATGTAGGTTCACAGTTAGATGCCCATACAAGAGGTGTAGGTGGAGGCTGCATGCATCCACAATGCACAGAAGCACCTTGGTTCAGGTACTACGCAAACCAGTTGTGTATTTTAGATCACGGTGTAATATTTGTTAACTGTTACTGACATCCCTTATCATTATGTTTCAGATAAAGAAGAATGAGCACGTTCATGCTTGTCCACCTCGAGGGGGAGAGCCAGAGGTGAAAACAAAGCTAGCGAAGACTAGGTGGTTGGCAGATATAATCCTAGATTGGCTGAGAGAAACTCCTTCACTTGGTCCAACAGCACTCCAGAAAAAGATGGTTGAGAAGTTTCAAATAAAAGTACATTACATGAGGATGTTCTATGCAAAGGAAATGGCTCTTGAGAAGATCAATGGTCCATGGAATGAAAGCTTTCAGTTACTTTACACTTTCAAAGCTGAAGTGGAGATGGCTAGTCCAGGCAGTGTTGTAGCGATAGACAAGCATACAGTTCCCTACAAATTGAAAAGCGGGAAGGTAATGCACAAGGAATGTTTTAGAAGGGCTTTTGTTTGTTTCAAAGCTTGCTGGAAAGGCTTTCTGGACGGTTGCAGGCCTTATTTGGCTGTGGATGCAACAACTCTTCATGGCAGGTTTAAAGGACAGCTAGTTGTTGCTACTGCAGTTGATGGACACAGTTGGATGTTCCCTGTTGCTTATGGAGTTTTGGAGGTTGAGTCAGAGGAAAGTTGGACTTGGTTTCTGCAGAATTTGCGCGACCTTATAGGTCATCCAACAGGACTTGTTATCCACATAGACGCTTGCAAAGGTTTGGAGAGTGCGGTAGAAGCAGTATTCCCTGGAGTGGAGCAAATGTATGCGACACTTGGTACAGAATTTTACAAAGAAATTCAAGGGTAAAGTTTTTACTGACAACCTATGGCCAGCTTCATACACATGCAGCTCTAGGAAGCATCTGTTTCATTTGGATGTGTTGTATAAACAAAAACCTGGGGTGAAGGAGTACTTGGATGAACATCATGGTAGGGTGTGGTCAAGAAGCCAATTCAATGAAATTTGCAAGGTAGACTATGTAACAAGAAACCTTGCGGAGAGTTTCAATTCAAAGGTCAAGTCATTGAAAGGGCTTATGCTGTGGCAAATATTTGATAAGATTAGGAAGATGATCATGATAAAGATCGATCTGCGTCAAAGAATTGCATCCACAAAATATGCTGGCCATCTGATGCTCCCATCTTTGATTAAGTCTTTGCATGATAGGGCAAAACAATTGAAGATGCAATGCGTCAGAAAAGGAATGGAGGCTGAGGTAACCTACACTGACAGTAAAAATAGGCAGTGGAGGTATCCAGTGAGTTTGGTTGATAGGAAATGCCATTGTAGGGGATGGCAGATCCGTGGGATACCCTGCATACACGCATTGTTTTTCATGAGTGTTATAGGGGGTGAAGAAGGTGAAGTTGATCAGTATGTGTCAGATTATTTATCTGTTGCCAAATTTAGGGCTGCATATGCTATGAATGTTCCTACCTTGTTGGGAAAAGACCAATGGATGACAGTCGATCCAGGCTTCAAAATGTACTCTCCAGTTTTGACTAGACCAGCAGGTAGGCCGAGGAAGAATAGGATCAGAGCTAGTGCAGAGGGTGGTGCACCGATTCGAAGACGTAAGTGCAAACGTTGTGGAATCCCTGGACACATTGCTAGGCTTTGTAAAAATGATGTTGACCCAACTCTTGGAATGGAAGATCAGGCGGGAGCAGCAAATGCAGAGGAGATTGAAGCAACAATGCAACATGAGGAGATTGAAGCAGCAATTCAGCATGAGGAGATTGAAGCAGCAATTCAACATGAGGAGATTGAAGCAGCAATTCAACATGAGGAAATTGAACCGATGGATCGAGAGCTGATTGAACCGATGGATCTAGAGCTGGTTGAACCGATGGATCGAGAGCAGAGGGAACCGATGGATCGAGAGCAGAGGGAACCGATGGATCGAGAGCTGCTTGAACCGATGAGTCTAGAGGAGAGGGAACAGATTCACAGAGAGTGCCTTGAATTTAATATGGCCCAGCTGAGTGCTAACTTCGAAGAGCAGATTGCAGAAGAAAAAGCACAAGCTTCGCAGAAGAAGAAGAACAAGAAAGAGGGCAAAAGGAAGGTAGACACCGGTAATATCCCTAGTAGGGTTACCCGGAGTAAGGTGGTGGCCCCAGCGAATCACACCAGGAGCAAGAGAAAGATTTTATTCTGAACAATTAATTTTAATTTGTATGAACAATTTGAATTTGTATGAACAATTTGTATTGGGGATCCCTTTGTATTGAACAATTTGAATTTGTATGAACAATTTTTTTTGGGGTTCCCTTTGTATTGGGGTTCCCTTTGTATTGAACAATTTGAATGTAGGGATCCCTTGAATGTATGTGTTAAGCCACATTTAAGCCACATTTATCATTTTCTCTAGGGTTTAGGGTTTTAGGGTTTTAGGGTTTAGGGTTTACGGTTTAATTCAAAACATGGTGGAACCTTCCCATGGAGTCTTGTTATGTTACCTACAACCTAGAGAAATAATAATGGAAAAGGAAATATAGAGATATGAAGTTTTTATGCCAAAAACTTCAAAACCACTTCCTAGTCCATGAGCTACTAGCTATGAAGATGCAGGGCTTTCTACTCAACACACCTCCCAAATACCCACTATGCTTACAAACTTTGTCCAAATGAGTCCAAATTCGTCACACTTGTGTATCTTTGAATTGCAAACAATATCACGTCGGCCAAAATGTACTATACTGTTCAAATAACACAATTTTACAATTTTTATGCCAAAAGCTTCAATTTCCCTTAGTCCCTTTATTATTTGGGTGCCCCTATTTTACTTAGTGTTACTCAGTTTTCCCCCTCTGGGCCTACTTGTTTTACTCAGTCCTACTCAGTTTTGCCCTTCCGATAAACATTTCCTCACTTTTTCCCCTCTTAGTTCTACTCAGTTTTCCTCACTTGTACTCATTGGCTGATCTCTGATTGGTCGAGATGTATGTCACACGGATCTTGGTTGGTTGAAAGCTCAACGAACGCTTGCACCGTTCGATCATTTATGATCGGACGACCTGTATATATCTCTCTACCACGATGGACGCATACGGAGAGAAGAGCAGAGCACATACCTACCAACCCCGGCAGTCGCATATTCCAGTCGCATCTTCCTCTGTCCTATTTCCTCTCTTACTCCGGTGGTCGCGGCGGCGCGGATCTAACCGTGCGTGCGGTGGCGTGCGGCAGTGCGGATCTAACCGTGCGTGCGGTGGCGTGCGGCAGTGCGGATCTAACCGTGCGGCGGCGTGGATCTAAGAGTGTCGGTGAGGATCTAACCCTCAGGAATAGTTGAAATGTCTCTCTCTGTCTCACTTTCGTTTCTCTTCTTAGATCTGTGGATGATGAAGAACACCAAGAAGGCGGCCGTGCCGACAGTGGTCATCGATGGCAAGATCATTGAAGCCATTGCCTACAACATTGCTTCGACGGCGCAGATCCAGCATTCAATGTCGGAGCCTGTTGATGTCTCACTTCCGTTGCCCTCCTCAGATCCGTTGCTGATGAAGGACACCAAGACGGCGGCCGTGCCGACAGTGGTCATCGATGCCACGAACATTGAAGCCATCGCCCACAACATCGCTTCGACGGTGCAGATCCAGCCTTCAATGCCGGAGCCTGTTGATGTCTCACTTCCAGTGCCGAGAGTGCAAATCGATGCCAAGACGATTGAAGCCATCGTCTACAACCGCGCTGCAAAGCTGCCGATCCAGCCCTCCGCAGATCCGTCGCTGATGAAGTACACCAAGACAGCGGCGGTGCCGATAGTAGTCATCGATGCCACGAACATTGAAGCCATCGCCTACAACATCGCTTCGACGGCGGATGGCGCAGATGACCACCCCTCAGCCGCCCGTCGTCCCGGGCCTTCTTGCCAATCGCTGCGTGGCCATGTTCGACGCCGCAAATTGGGATAAATTATGATAATTTTGTATTTTTCAATTTCAAATTGGGATAAAATTGTTCGAACTACTACCTCCATCTCAACAAAAGCTTCTCCACGTTCTTGATGTGTCCATGTACATCCGTATGTATGATTTGAATTCTATCCCAACTTGATTGGGAAGATTGATATGTATTTGATCCGAGAGGCTGGTACATGCTAAAATTATCGCGCACATTACTTAGCACAACTAGGAAATTGTACGCCAAAATACAGTGGTTAGAGCCACAACAAAATACAGTGGTTAGAGCCATCTACTGAATAACTATTCTATACTATCTAAATCGTCTACCACAACCACATAACTGCTAGGACAGGGATGACAACTAATAAAACTGCCCAGATGAATCTACTTTTCTCCTCTCCCATCACTTGAAGTTCATGTTCTAGATTTTCTACCACTTGATCAAATACGGCAAGATCTGTCTCAACTCTCAACTTCTCCTTGCGAATAAGCTCTGAATTCTTCTTTTCTTCCTCCACAGCACGCTTCAGCTTGAATATCATCAGGTTTTTATGGGCCAATTCATCACCTAAATTGGCCACCTTCTCCTCCAAATCCATCCTCTGGCTACACCACTGGGTTGATTCATCTTGGTATGCAATGTACCATGGATCATCGGCTTGCCTGGCTAACTTTAACAATAATGGAAAAAAGAACAACTGAAATCACTCCAACAGGCCATGGCAGCACTTCAAATTCAACGGTAGTACAGAGAGAATAAGCTAGATACCTGCACTTCTGATGAGGTAGGAGAAGTAGAACGTGGCCACGACATGATCGAATCCCCACCCTCGCCGGTGTACCCGCTACGACCAGACATTGAGGACTATTTCGCACCTGCAAACTCCAATAAATTACGGGAACCGAATCGATTAGGGGGCGGGGGAGGCAGAAGCGGAGGTCTTACCAAGCTATACTACCAATTGGTGCGTGGAACAAATCCCGATCGTCGTGGGCGGCGGATCTGCTTGCGGCGGACTTTCCTGCGGTGGGTACAATGCGTGCGGACGAAACAAGTGCTGGAGCCGTGGTTGACGTGCACCGCCGCAGTCCGTCCGACGCCGCCGAGGGACAGAGCCGGCGGCGCGACGAGGCGCCGGCGATGGCTGCTCCGTCTGAGGGTGGGGAACAAGCTGCCAGCGGTTCTCTGGTGACTAATGAGATACACAACACTAGGTTCCAGCCATGTTTAGCATAAAATTCACTTTAGATTAAGCTGCGAAAATAGTCACCTGATGGGTCTAGCTTAAGAAAAATTAATTAGCGAACTTGTTGCTTCTCTCTATGATATTCTCTAAATAAATAGACGACCCCACTGGTCATTAGCTGCGGCAGCCCCACAGAGCGGCAATATATGTCTTTTCCTGAAAAATAGACGACCCCACTGGTCATTGGCTGCGGAGGCCCCACAGAGCGGCAATATATGATTTTCTATAAATAAATAGACGACCCCACTGGTCATTAGCTGCAGCAGCCCCACAGAGCGGCAATATATGTCTTTTCCTGAAAAATAGACGACCCCACTGGTCATTGGCTGCGGAGGCCCCACAAGGCGGCAATATATGATTTTCTATAAATAAATAGACGACCCCACTGGTCATTGGTAGCGGCAGCCCCACAGAGCGACAATATATGTCTTTTCCTGAAAAATAGACGACCCCGCTGGTCATTGGCTGCGGCAGCCCTATAGAGTGGCCCCATTTGTCAGTGGCAGCACCGCCTATAAAATCATGAAATAAAACGGCCCACACGTCAGCGATAGATGGATGGCTGCTCCGACGTGTCTCCTGACCCTACCCGTCAGCACGAGACGGTTAGGGAGGAGCTGCCCCTGTGCAGCCCCACCCGGTTAGACTAACGGTCAAGGCCTCTGACCTGACGGCTACCGGCCGTTCCAGCACTTGTGAGTGTTTCAAACTACAGGAGGGGAAAACTGAGGAAAAACTAAGGGGCTGGGGAAAAATGAGTACAACTAAGGACCTGAGGGCACAAAAATAGAAAGCCCCTCCTTTAAACCAAAACCCATGCCATTTGTGTCTACCATACCTACCTAGGAGCATTATTGCTATTCCAAGTAAATTCTTGTTTTATCTACCTCCCAAATTAAACTTGTTATGTGAAAATTAGTGATTAAAGCTCTCACGAACTTGATGGCACACTTTACTTTCTTGCATTTAATAAACTTGAACCATTGGGTCCTTCTTTGTTGCGTATATGCTTGCGCTTTATGAGTTGAAGTTAGCCGAACCATGTATCATGGGGACCGCTTTCAACACTTCATTTGGTACTTTGTACCTAGTTGATATCATGTTCTTTTGCTTATGGATCCCGGCGGTGTGAAATAAAAGTGGAACTTGTAAGATCATGGAGTTTATATGTGTGTTAGAGAAACGCCTGGGTCGCTAGCCTAAGCCATTCCTAATCATGGTGGAAACTTGTGGCATAACTATAGTGAGCATTCTATGAAGCATCCTCAATAAAAAACCTATGCAAATAGCAAATAAAAAGATCGCTAAGATGCTCACTGTCTGCTTGCCTTGTCATTTTGATTATGGGATAGCTCCTGTGTCATGTGCAAGGGGTACCCCATTGGCGGTTCTCAATGATACGCATGTATTTACAATGATAAGAGCTTGCTCGTGACTGAAGTTGAGTAGCATGAGGATCGGTACTCATAAGTAAGGGGTTTGAGATTTCAATTTATAACTTGTCAAGCATATCCTCTTAGTTGTGTCACTTTAACCTTAATCACCAAAAGATGTCTATGATAGGGCAATGAGAGCTAAAAGCTAGTAAGTATCATAATTATTGGGAGCTCTTTATGAGACTTGCAATCCCTGCATCCCTCTGCGAAGGGCCTTTCTTTTACTTTGCACTTGAGTCAGTAAACCTATTCCCTTCTATCTCAGCAAGTATTTTGAGTTGATGTGTTTCATTCATTCATATGATGATTTTTGCATTCATGTTTCTTATGTTCCTTGTTTTGCACATTGCTCTTATCTTGAAAGTTTACTACTTTGAAAGCTTTCTTTGAAAACCAGCTATTTGTGAACTCCAGCAAATTATCAACTATTCTTCGACCAAGAGCTAAGTTTGCCATTACCAATTATGATTCACTTTATGTATCCTTATTGTGCTTCGTTTACTCATTGCAAGTTGAGTTATATAATAGTGAGTTGTCTTCTATTATGATCTATGTATTTGATGAATGTGATGCTTCTTGTCCGTATTCTTTTATCGACTCTTCACTCCATAAACATGAGGCCATGTTTATTGAGCTCAGTTTCGCTTGGGGACAAGCGAAGTCTAAGCTTCGGGGGAGTTGATACGTCCATTTTGCATCACTATTCTATGTCTTAATTCACTTTTATTCATTGATATATTTCGTATTGAGAGGTGATACTTATGTTATTTCATCTATTTTTGCATGGTTGATGACTTTTGGAGCATGGACCGCTGCAGTCAGGATTCTGATGGAAAAGGTGCTGTTTGGAGGCAAAATTCGTGAAGATAAGAAAATCCTGGAAAATTTACGGAAAATCCTATTTTTCCAGAAGACTAAGGATGCCAGAAGACGGAGTGGAGATGGGCCATAGGAGGCCCACACCACCCCATGGCGCGGGCAGGCCTAGGTCGCGCCTGGGAGTGGTGTGGCCGCCCTGGCCCACTCCAGCCTCTCTCCTCTGGCATATATCATCCCCACGAAACCCTAAGACTCGGGGAGCGACCATAGAAAGATTCCGCCGCCTCAGCGGGGCGGAAAAACACCGAGAGAGAAAGATCTCTCCGGCAGACAGATTTCTGCCAGGGGAATTCCTTCCCGGAGAGGGAAGATCGTCGCCATCAACACCATCATCAAGCTGGACTTCATCGGGATCATCATCACCATCATCACCATCAGCACCCTCATCACCATCTCCATATTGCTGTAACAATTGCGTTGAACCTTGCATAGTTCATAGGGGAAACTTTCCCGGTGTTGATTACTCTTTGTAGTTGATGCTATTGAGTGAACCATTGAATTATTGTTTATGTTCAGATTGTTATACATCATTATTCCATCTCTGATCATGATCCATATGATGTCTTGTGAGTAGTTCGTTTTGTTCTTGAGGACATGGGAGAAGTCTTGTTGTTAGTAGTGGAGTTGCGTTGAGAATTCAATAGATTGTTATTTAAGTTGTGGTGTACTTCTTCTAGTGGTGTCATGTGAACATCGACTACATGACACTTCACCTATATGGGCCTAGGGGAATGCATTGTGTATTTGGCTACTAATCGTAGGGGTTGCCGGAGTGACAGAAACCTGAACCCCCGTTATAAAACCATTGCACAAGGGACGTAAGGGTCTTTGAGTTTAAAGTTGTGGTTAGGTTTCTACCTTAATTACTTTCTTGTACTTACGGATGTTTGCAAGGGGTTTAATCACAAGTATGTATTTAGTCTTGGATGGGGTGGTACATTAGCACAGGTTCACCCACACAACACTTAGCAAGCTAAAGCAGATTAATCAGCTATATGAAGCGAAAGCACTTGACAGTCTTCCCATGTGTCCTCGAGAACGTTTGGTCATCTTAAGTAATACAACCGGCTTGTCCTTTGCTGCATAAAGGATTGGCCACTTGCTGCATTTATTTCTACTATCTTTTATTTACTCGTACTTTGTTTACTTGCTTTATCAAAAACCCCTAAAAATCCGTTTGCTAAGTATTTGCAGAGAATTCCTGATCCATACCACTAGCCAGCACCTTCTGCTCCTCGTTGGGTTCGACACTCTTACTTATCAAAAATACTGCGATACACCCCCTATACTTGTGGGTCATCATTCCCGTGCGGAGCAAGTTGGTGTATGTGATGCAGAAGTTGAAATACCCCAAGATGCCATAAGAAGAATGGGCGTGGGATTTTTCCTCCCCATTGAGGAACCCCTTGTGGCGAATCGGTAAGGACAATGATCTACTCATGAAGAGCCCTCATCTACACATACCCAACATGTTCCCACCACGGGAGCAACTTCTGCACCATCTCCATCAACTGCTGAAGGTCAAGATGTTCCAGAAAGCTCCAGGCCACCGGATAATCTGGCCACCCCGCTCCTGCTGACCATATTGCTCCTTGTGATGAAGATATCGATGCAAGCTCCAGGCCGGATTTTCCGGCCAGCAACGGATTATCCGGCCCCTCGCTAGTTCAAGCAAGCCCCAGGCATCCTGATGAAACTGCTACAAGTACTCCAGGCCGGATTATCCGGCCTCTCCATCGGCCGGATTATTCGACCCTGACTCACCTGTTGTTCAGCAGCCTCCTATTACGGCTACTGACTCATCTCAAGGGCACGCTTCATCACCACCTACTGCTGTTATCCCAGTTTCTAATCAAGGTTGAGCAAATGATTCCAATGAAGACCCAAGTGATGAAACTACTCCACCAAGAGACAACAAACTTATTGAACTTCGTCGCAAGGCTCGGGCTGATCGGAACCTTGAGTTAAGGGGTCACACCCTCGACAAGGTTGTTGGTGATCTTCGACGAAGGGTTTCTACTAGAAGGGAATTGGCCAGTTTTGGTGAGCATCAAACTCACATCTCAATGGTGGAACCCAAGAAGGTCTTTGAAGCTCTTGAAGATCCAGCCTGGGTTGTTGCTATGCATGAAGAATTGAATAATTTCGAGCGCAACAAAGTCTGGAAACTCGTGGAGAAACCCAAAGATTGCCGCAATGTTATCGGCACCAAATGGATATTTAAAAACAAGCAAGATGAGAATGGCATTGTTGTGAGGAACAAGGCAAGAATTGTGGCACAAGGTTACTCTCAAGTTGAGGGCATTGACTTCGGCGAGACCTATGCTCCAGTGTCTCGCCTTGAGTCCATCTGTATCCTTCTTGCTGATGCCGCCCATAACAATTTTAAATTGCAGCAAATGGACGTCAAGAGTGCTTTCCTTAATGGTCCTCTATATGAGCTGGTATATGTAAAGCAATCCCCGGGCTTTGAGGATCCTAACTTCTCGAACCATGTCTACAAACTCGATCTATGGCCTTAAACAAGCCCCACGTGCATGGTATGATCACCTTAAAGAGCTTTTGGTAGACCGTGGCTTCGAAGTTGGGCAAATCGATCCCACTCTTTTTACTAAGAAGGTTAAGGGGGAGCTCTTCGTATGCCAACTATATGTAGACGATATCATCTTTGGTTCTACTAATAAAGCTTTTCATGATGAATTTTCAAAGCTTATGACTGACAGGTTTGAGATGTCTATGATGGGGGAATTACGGTTCTTTCTTGGATTCGATATCAAGCAACTTAGAGAAGGAACCTTCATCAATCAAGCAAAGTACATCCAAGACAACTCAAGAGATTCAAGATGACGGATCTTAATGGTGTCGCCACTCCGATGCAAAAAAAATGTCATCTTGAACTTAACCCACATGGTAAAGATGTGAACAAAAAGGTATACCGGTCCATGATCGGCTCTCTTCTTTACCTCTGCGCATCTAGACCCGATATTGTGTTGAGTGTGGGGGTGTGTGCAAGGTATCAAGGAACTCCTAAAGAAAGCCACTTAGTGGCAGCCAAGAGGATCTTTCGATATTTGGTTCATTCCCCTAATTTTGGTCTCTGGTATCCCAAGGGCTCCAATTTCTCTCTATGTGGTTATACTGATTCAGATTGGGCTGGTGATAAAGATGATCGGAAATCCACTTCTGGAGCTTGTCAATTCTTGGGAAGATCTCTTGTGTGTTGGTCATCTAAAAAGTAGAATTGTATATCTCTGTCCACCGCCGAAGCTGAATATGTTGAGCTTGTCAATTCTTGGGAAGATCTCTTGTGTGTTGGTCATCTAAAAAGTAGAATTGTATATCTCTGTCCACCGCCGAAGCTGAATATGTTGCTGCTGCCAGCACTTGCACTCAGTTATTCTGGACGAGGCAAACATTAAAGGAATATGGTGTCAATTGTGACAAAGTGCCTCTTTTATGTGATAATGAAAGTGCAATCAAAATTGCGTACAATCCGGTACAACACACAAGGAAGAAGCATATTGAGATTCAGAATCATTTTATTCGAGACCATGTTGCTCGAGGCGATATTGATCTATCTTTTGTGAGCATGCAGAACCAACTTGCGGACATTTTTACGAAGCCACTTGATGAAGCAAGATTCTGCTACTTGAGGAATGAGCTAAATATCATTGATTCTAGGAGTTTGTCTTAATTACCCATGCACTCACTCGTACATCTCAGTCCTATTTGGTCTAGGTGTGGGCATGGATATAGGGGGAGTGTGGTCCTAACTCATTGGGCTAACCCTCCCCCCATAATGCCAAAAGCAAGATAAACCATTTCTCTTAATATCATTTTGTGATATGTGAGCTTATTGATGAGTATTGGTCGTGAACCCAAGATATATCTTCGCGGTGTCACACCATACACTCCAACAAGGTGGCTTCGGCCACCGCCCTCTCCCTTGAGGAGAATTGGATCTTTTTGGCTATTTTTTCTCTCTCATGTTCTTATGGGAATCACACTCAATCTTGGCTTTTATTTGATTTGGATGTTGCAATTTTGAGTGTCTAGTACCATCTCAGTTTGGTTCTCTTAATCCTAAGCCTTTCCCTACCCCTAAGCCATCTATTCTTGCACATAAGTCCCTTGTACACCTTGTGGCGGTGTTGTTTGGGGACGCGCGGGCCTGAATCTGTGTACAACAGAATTTCAGATTTGAGGCCGGATAATCCAGCCCAAGTGTAGGACGGATAATCTGGCCCTGGCGGATTTCATCTTAAAGGGCAGGGATCGGGGGGAAGGGCTCATAACGAGCAACACTTCTCCCCCAACCCTCTCCTCCTCCTCAGCCGCCGCCTGCCATCCCCCACCCTCCCCGGAGCCTCTCCGGCCACCGGATTTTCCGGGCCTCCCCGGATCTTCTTCTCTGCGCCTCCGGGTACCTTCTCCTCCGCGTTCTTCCTCCAATGAGTGAGGGTAACTCCCTCTCTCCCCATCTTTGGCTAGATGTGTTACTTGTTGGGTGGAACGTTGTCTAGAAGGATGTTATTTCGCATAGAAATCGTAGTCTTGCAGTTTCTAGGCCCGATCTACTTTTTTGCATTCAATCTAGGTGAAATCAAAATTTTCTGCCAGGGCCGGATTATCCGCCTGGCCAGGCCGGATAATCCGGCCTGACAGATTCAACTCTGGTTCAGTTTCACCATGGAGTATGCATTGAGTAGATTTGTCTTATGAACTTTTTGACTACTTTTTCCATGCTCTCTCCTGGACTTGTGTGTATGTTTATCCCCATGCTATCACTCTTGTTCTCCTCACAGGTGGTTCCAGTGTTTCCAAGACCTACAAGCGCCGCCCTCACAGTAAATACTTCCGGGACGACGGACAGGGTAACTTAGTGGACGAGGATGAGTTGAGAAGGAGAAAGAACAAAGAGAAGCGAATGGCTGAACAAGCAAAGAGAACTAGGAAGGGAGTGTCCAAAAGGAAGGGCAAGGAGCCCAAGATCAACTACAAGGCTTTGGAAGCAGTCACCTATTCCTCCATCCGTCACCATGACTTGTTTGTTGAGTTGCCTCGTGATGATGAGCTGGGGAATGCTTGTTTTTGGTGTGCTAAACAGAAAGGTATCTATGAAGATGTGTATGCCAGGCTGAACATTAGGCCTATGCACCCATTAGTTCTTGCTGAGGCTTTGGAAAAGGCCCACCTTGTGGATGCAATGTTTGTGGCTGAGCGGATGGGGCTGCACCATCTCATATCTCTCCAGTGCTCTTATGACTCTGAGGTGGTGAAGCAGTTCTTTTCCACTTTGGTTATTTGTGGACATGAGCGTCGCACTATGAAGTGGATGACTCATGACATACCTATGTCTTCTGATTTCCATGTGTTTGCTGAGGTTCTTGGGTACTCTTTCCGCAGCAGGGATAGAGCCAGTGGCCACCGCATCATCACCCAGCTGAAGCCCAACAAAGATGCAGCTCTCTCTCCTTGCACAGTGGACAATGGCATTGTGGGCACTCTGGCTGGTCTTGCTCCTATCTATACTTCCTTAGTGGGCCTCTTCCGTGACTCCATCACTCCAAGTGGGGGCAACAATGACAGCATCCGTGGTCACCTTGTCCAGCTCCTTCAATTTTCTCATGAGGTTGCCTCATGCGAGGACGAGTCTGTGCAGTACAGGCTAGATGTCATGGACTTCATCTACCATGAATTAGCTGATGCTATGTTCAATCATCTATACATCCCCTATGCTCCCTACATTATGATAATCATAAGACACCTGCTTCCTTCTGAAGAGTTCAATATTGATTCTGTGCATAAGGCCAAGAAGATCTACACCAAGGTTTGGAAGACCTCTCACCCCTCCTCTACTCTTGAGGGTCTCATGAGGGATGCTCATAGGCCCCCAGTGCCTCCTGTTGCCCGTGAGATAAAGCAGCTGAACTGGTTCCAGCGGCACATCCTTTGCGTGGGAGTGGACACGCGCAAGGGTCAGTACGAGGCATACAAGCAGCGCCATGAGTTGGCTCACTCCCATCAGCTCATCCTTCACCATGTGTCTGGTGCTTCTGGTGACCCCTCGGCTCCTACACCTCCCACACCATATGCTCGGTGGAACTCTTCTTCCGGGCTGAACTATGGAGAGCTGGAGCGTCACTTGTTCCCCTCTACGGCCGTTGTTGATGATGAGGATGGTGACACCGAGGAGCTTGAAGATGAGGATGAGGACGAGAATGAAGACGAGGACGAGGACGAGGATGAGGACTACGAGTGATCCCTTGGGGCACTAGCATCGCTCTTCTTCCTTTTTGGTGTCTCGATGCCAAAGGGGGACAAGTAGTTCTATTAGGATATTCGAGGATTTGCATGGGTCGGGCATAAGCACTTGCATTTTTCTATTCGTCGTTTTCTCGCTTATGCCCATTTAGCGTTGAACTCTAAATTTGTGATTTGTGGTGATTTGTGGTTTGTTTGAGACTCTATGTCAGTGGTTGTCTGGATTTATCTCATGGATTACGCTTATAGATTCATCTATTCATATCCTATTATGCGGGAAATCTTTATCAAGGAAGGCGCTTATATTGGTTATCCCGTTGATAATTGAGGCCATTTCAAGGATGCCACTCTTCTACCTCGGTGGTATGATTTTATTGCTCATATGTCTATGGAACAGATTCACCTATTTGTGTGCATTTGTATTCAAATGCAAATTTCTAATATGCACACGTTGAGGGGGAGTCTCTTCCATGTTTATTGCTGGTTGTCTTGTGATCCTTTCCTGCAAATCCTAGTATTGTCATCTAACACCAAAAAGGGGGAGATTGAAAGAACATTTCATGTTTTCCTGTGTTTTGCGTGTTAGATAACAATACTGTGGAGATTATTCATGTGCGCTAAGTGTGCAGGAATCTTTGAGGGGGGCCGGATTATCCGCCCCACCAAGGGCCGGATAATCCAGCCTACCTCATTGCTCAAAGGAAGCCAAGGCGCGTCGCTCGGAGTCTGGTCAGATTTTCTACCGGAAAATCCGAACTGGGAGGTTTTTCTTCCCCAGGCCGGATAATCCGTCTGTCGCATGGGCCGGATAATCCAGCCCCCAGATTTTGAGCAAAGCGTGCCCATGCGCGTAGCTCGGAGTCCGGTCAGATTTTCTCCCGGAAAATCCGAACTGGGGCGGTTTTTCCTCCCAGGCCGGATAATCCGGCCTTCACATGGGGCCAGATAATCCGGCCCCCAGAAGATGATCAAGTGCAAGCTCTGCGCGACACTCAGAGAGGGGGAGGACTATCTGCCGGATATTCTGAGTCTGGGGCGGAGTTTTCCCCAGGCCGAATAATCCGGCCCTCACTTCGGCCAGATAATCTGGCCCCCAAAGTCTCCAATGGCTGGTTTTGGAAGGGGGTATAAGTACCCCTTCCTCCCCAAAGTTCAGAGGTCTTGATTCATTCAAAATTGTCCAGACATTGTGCAAGAGCTCCCATTCTCGATCTCCCACTTCAACCACCCAAAGGCTTTGATCTTTGGGGGAATTGAAGGAGGAGAGGATCATCATCGTCATCACGAATCAAGCGCATCAACTCCTCTCCATTCACTTGGAGAAATCCCTGATCTAGTATTCTTGTCAATATCTAGATCTTGTTCGTTGTATTTGATAACATTGTTCTTGTGGCAGCATGTTGTCATTTCGGGAGCCTCCAAGTTGATTGTGGAGTTGTGCCCCACTAGTTGTGTAAAGGCGCTAGTACCCGCCTCGAAGGGTCCCTATAGTGGAAAGGTGGATCAGGCCTTTGGTGGCGGGATCCATCGGAGAACAGGGTGAGGCCTATTGTGGCGTGGTGGTCTTAGTACCGCCCACCCCTCCAACGCAGACGTACTTCCCTTAACAAGGAAGGAACTGCGGTTAAACAAATCATGTGCCTCCGCGTGCTTCACTATGGTTTACCTATTCCTCTTCCACTCGCTCTTTACTCGCTAGTAGATAGGTTTGCATATAAGGAAATTCCACCTAATAGTTAATTTACCCTTTGTGCTAAGCCTAAAATTGAAAAAGCATTAAAATTTGAAGTAGCACCTATTCACCCCCCCTCTAGGTGCCCATACGATCCATTTCAATAACCGCTCCTTATCCTTTTTATTTGCTTTTTGTGCCAAGAGTAACCTCTAATGAAAGGGAAGTAATGATTGGGAAATTTGGTGTCCCGAAACAGATTTATGTGCTTTACCGTAAACATTCGTGTAAAATCTCTGAATGTCTTTTTGAGGTGTGAATTTTTGTGCTTCTGCCCCAGGTTGTTATCTAACTTTCATTAGTTCAACACTTTTTGATTTGAGCAATAGAAGGTCTTCGAAAAAAATTCGTCTTTACCTGCTGGTATGTTTTGACAGATTTCTGCCATTTTCATGCATTTGCTTCTTGTTGGTTCCTTTTTGAGTTCTTTTGGGGAATTGAGCTTTTTGAGGGAAGTGCTACAGTAGCTAGTGTTCTAATGGAAGTTTATTTGGTGTTAGAACTGAACCTTAAGACTTATTTATCTTGAGTGCACTAATGTTGCTAATAAAGATTGTGTGAAGTTTTGTATGAAGGAAAATTTTCAGGTGTATGGAAGGAATGAGTAACGAGATGAAGGATGGACTAAAGCTCAAGCTTGGGGATGCCACACGTGTCACCCCAAGAAATATCCAAGAAGTACAAGCGTCAAATCTTGGGGATGCCCAAGGCATCCCCTTCTTCATCAATAAAAATCCCAGGTTTCTTCCAAACGCTTCATTTTTATTGTTTCATGCACAATTGTGTTGTTCTTGGAGCGTCTTCTTTTTCGTTTTCACTTTGGTTTTTCGTTTGCTTTGGTTTTCTTAGTTTGCTGAATAAATTGGTTGGACCCCCTCTTTCATACCTTGGTTTGCAAATAGTTTAGTTTGGTTTGGAAAAGAGTAGGAAAGTTCATGCTTATGTGGTAAAAATAGCTTGTTTTTGACTGTGGCCTATGCTTTGTCATGCCATGTTTGATATTGTTTTGGCTTTATGCTTAGTATTCTTTGCTATAGCATGCCTTGTTATAAACAATTGAGATTGCTTAATGTGCCTTGGATGAATCATGCGTTGTTTTAGCATATTAAAGCATAGTATAGTGGTATTCTCCTTTGATGCTTTATTTGGGTTGACTTGGCGCATGCTCACACCATGTTATGACTATCTCAAGTCACCATAGCCTTTATGATCCTTTAGTTTTTAACTTGTAGTATCACTTTATGCTTTGATCAATGATGTTTTGTCGCTCTGCATGATTATGGCCATTATTGCTCTCTTAGTTTGTCGCTCCCAGTCTTTTGCTAGCCTTCGCAACCAAGTATGAGTTCCACTCATGCATCCAACTCCCTAAACCAAGTTATTCCAAAGAGTCCACCATACCTACCTACTAGCTTATGCTATTCCAAGTATATTCATGCTTTTGTTTACCTTCCAAATTAAACTTGTTATGAGAAAACTAGTGATTAAAGCTCTCGCGAACTTGATGGCACACTTTACTTTTCTTGCCCTTAATAAACTTGAACCATTGTGTCGTCTATGTTGTATATGCTTGCACTTATTTGTTGGGAATTAGTAGAACCATGCTGTCATGGGGAACGCTTTCAACATTGCACTTGGTACTTGTACCTAGTTGATATCATGCTCTGTTGTATATGGATGTCGTCGGTGTGAAATGAAAGGGGAGCTTGTATGTCCACGGAGTTATGTATATGTGTTAGAGAAACGCCTAGGCCGCTGGTCTAATCCATACTGACATAGTGGAAACCTGCAGCGTAACCATAATGAGTTGTCTATGAAGCATTCTTCTTATAAAAAAAGAGTCCTATATTGAGAAAAAATAGAAAAAGAAAAAAAGAGATATTATGAAAAGAGGACAGAGAGAAAAAAGCACCATATTCCCATGGTAAATAAGAAGATTGCTGAGATGCTCATTGTCGGTTTGCCTTGTCATTTTGATATGGGGATTCTTCCATATCATCGGGCAAGGGGTACCCCGTTGGCGGTTCTCTATGATACACATATACTTACAATGACAAGAACTTACCGGTGACTAAACTTGAGTAGCATGAGGAGCGACCCTCGTATCCAAGGGACATGAGATTTCTAACTTATACTTCGTCAAGCATGATGGGGATATGCCAAAGGGGGTATGCTCAGCAGTACGTTCCGAGTGGGCCGAAAGGCCTGCAAGTGCACCTGGAGGACAACGACTGGACTCTGAAGAAAGGAAAGGCCCATCGACTGGCGACTGGAAGCCTAGAAGCGTAGCAGAAGCCCTATCGGATTAGGTCAAAAGCCCCCGGATCCTTATCTTGTTCAGAGACAGCTTGTAAACCCTAGCGAGGTGCTTCATATATAAACCTCCCTAGGGTATCCTAGAGACTTATGTTCCATCATACACCCCCTCAAGCGACTCGCTGCCTAGCCGCCGAGCTCACCACCCTTGTAACTCGCTCTCTCATAATCTAATCTAGCAGGAGTAGGTCTTTACCCTCCGGGGGCCGAACCTGGGTAAACCCATGTGCATCTGCCCCCATCTCGCACCGCAGATGGCCGCCAACTCTTCCTCACGAAACACTCAATCGCTGCCTATGGCAGCGACTGCTGTGGCCATTTCCACGACAGTGGCGCCCACCGTGGGGCATAGCGGGACTGGCCTGAGTTCTGCGGTGAGACCCTACTCGCCAATCGATCGGCCGATCACCACCGGTCGCATGATTGCCATTGGCGGGATCTTACAGATCCTGCCCAGCAGTTATATCCCGGCATCACGCCCGGTCACCCACGCCGCGGTGATGCCGGTCAGCTCCATCAACCTCTTCGTCGGCTTCACCGGCGTGATCGACCCAGCCGCGACGGTGATCGTTGGCAGATCGCCGCCACACCGCGACCTACTTTCGGAGGAGCAGGTCCGTTCCATCAGGAGCCTCGTCACCAAGTACGACTCGGCCGCCAGCGACGCGATCGAGACTAACGTCGCCACCAACGACGACGCCCTGAACGACGATGCCGACTCCGCGACCCCTGCATCGGTCAGCGGATCTATCACCGCCGCGTCACGGGAGGACTCCATCACGCGAGTCTCCAACCCCAAGGATTTCGAGGACCCCTCCGTCCTAGGGATCTTCGACTCCGACTCCGGCTCGGAATCCCCCGAGGATTTTCGCGCCAGATCCAATCGCTTTAACGCGATCTACATGGCAGGAAGCATGGCCGCCCCGCCAGATCTGTTCTCCACGCCTATCCCGCCGACCGCGACGGCCACGGAGGTGGAGGAAGCCCGCCTGCGGCTCGCGGAGGCGCAATGCAACGAACTCGCCGAGCGCGAGAAATACCGCCTCGAGCGAGAAACGATGCGGGAGCTATCACTCTACCACCAGCGTCACATCAGGACCCGCCTGAACCCCCACGTTCAGGGCCGCATCCTGAACTTCAACGACGAGGGCAACCCCACGCGCGCCGCTGAGCGCGAATATTGCAAGAATGCGCTGCCAGGCGGGAGAAACCCCGCAAGACCACCACCGGGAGCGCCGGCGACTGGGGCTCCTCCACCACCCATGGGCCATGCCCCCCCACCGGACCAACCACGGATCATCATCTCGCCTCAAGCCCGTGACGCCAACGGGCTACCACTGTACTCCACCCCGATTAACAACGTTGTTGCGGCTGATGCCGTGATCGCCAACCTTGATGTCCAAGGCGACGGCGCGCTACAGATCCAGTACGCCAAGGCCCTACTCGTCAGGGCCATCGAGCAACAAGCCGCGGGAGTCGACCCGCGGGGGCGAATGTACTCCCGCTCTTCGGCAAGTAGGGCAGCATCAAGCGGCCACCCCACCGTGGCCAACGCATTAGTCTGCCCACCACCCCAGCCCCTGGCAAATCAACCACGGGCCGCCAATCCTGCGCTCTCAACCAACGAGCCGCAACCGGCAAACAACACGGTTGCCGCCAACGGGCAACCCATCGATGCCCGAACGAACATCATCAACAACCAGACGTGGCGGTCGCGCCAGCCCTACGACCCGCGGCACACCCTCACCAACCGCGGTGAACCGGAGCCAAGAGGCTCGCTCAGCCGAATCGGGCCACAATGCTTTGGACCAATGATTCGCAGGGAAAAATACCCCACCACCTTCAATGCCCCTAAGGAGATCGAGAAGTACAACCCAACGTACGACCCCGCCGTCTGGTTGGATACATACCTCATGGCAATGGGGATCGCAGGCCACAACGACCTGCTCGTCGCTCGCTACCTCCCCCTGATGATGGAGGGGGCGACCCGGCAGTGGATCAACACCCTCCCTCCCTCCCAGTCGACGGGGCTCGCTCCTCTCGGCGATGAATTCAGGAAGAGAGACCTCGCCGGAGTGAGTGGCTTCCTTGACGTAGAACTAGCTTTTCTTCCACTCGCTGGCGGCCTTCTTCGGAAGGAGGAGCTTGAAGAAGTTGGCCTTCGGCTTCAACTAGCAGGTGACCTCGCCTGCGGCCAGCATCAAGCCGCTGGACGCCTCGCGCCCGATGCGGCCGTGGAAGAGCTCCAGCCACAGTGGGAAATATGGCCTGCAGCCAAGGTAGCACTCGCAGAAGGCGACGAAGATCGCCAGTTGCTCGATGCTGTGTGGACCAAGATTTGAGGGCTTGATCACGTAGTACGCGCAGAAGCGGCAGAAGAAGAGCGAAGTGGGGAACCCTAAGCCCCTCTCAAGATGATTGGTGAAGCAAATGAATTTGCCGGGTCGCGGTTTCGGCTCGGTCTCGGAGGAGGGGGGAACCCGCCAATTCCCCTTGCGAAGCACCCCGGCGTCCTCAAAGGATCTCAGCTGGGCCGTGGTGCACTTGGATTTCCCCCATGAGCCTTTGCGAGGTGCCATCGAGTGAGAAGTGGGATCGCGCGACGCGGGGAGAGTAAGTCGGGAGGAAACAGAAAGGAAGAGCAAATGAGGAAGGATGAAGAATGTGGAGCAGGATCGCGAAGCTGATCCGTCACTCCCCTTATATGGGAAACGTCACCCGCCAAAATCGGGATAGCCGTTACTCATGGTAATTGCGCCGAAGTTACCGTTGGAAATTCCAACGGATAGTTTGACCAGGTCTGACGGTCCAACTCCTATTGGCCTACTCGCCACCCACCAGTCTCTCTTCTCGTCGAAACGACGACTGGACGGTAGTGATGCTTACGGAAGTGACAGATGGAGTTATGGGGAAATTCTCCTTGGTTCCAGTAAAGTCCATCACCGACTCGATTGGGCGCCCAAATTGGGCTTGCCTACTTCGAACACCAAAAGGACGCCCACGCCTGCGTCAACGATGGCCTCGAGGACTACTGATGGGGATATGCCAAAGGGGGTATGCTCAGCAGTACGTTCCGAGTGGGCCGAAAGGCCTACGAGTGCGCCTGGAGGACAGTGACTAGACTCTGAAGAAAGAAAAGGCCCATCGACTGGCGACTGGAAGCCCAGAAGCGTAGCAGAAGCCCGGTCAGATTAGGTCAAAAGCCCTCGGATCCTTATCTTGTTCGGAGACAGCTTGTAAACCCTAGCGAGGTGCTTCATATATAAACCTCCCTAGGGTATCCTAGAGACTTACGTTCCATCATACACCCCCTCAAGCGACTCGCTGCCTAGCCGCCGAGCTCGCCACCCTTGTAACTCGCTCTCTCATAATCTAATCTAGCAGAAGTAGGTCTTTACCCTCCGGGGGCCGAACCTGGGTAAACCCATGTGCATCCGCCCCCATCTCGCACCGCAGATGGCCGCCAACTCTTCCTCACGAAACACTCAATCGCTGCCTATGGCAGCGACTGCCGCGGCCATTTCCACGACAAAGCATGTACACCATAGTTTGTTCACTTTAACCTTAATCACTTCAAGATGCTTATGATAGAGGCAATGAGAGATGAAAGCTACAAGTACCATAATTTTTGGAACCTCTTTATGAGACTTGAATCCCTACTTCCTTCTATGAAGGCATTTCTTCCACCATTATATTGAGTCTCCACCTTCTACCTTTATGCACTTACTTTGAGAGCATAGTGGCCATTCTTAGTTCTATGTGCATTGTCCCAAAACTAGTTGATTGATGCATAACTTGATATTGCTTGTTTTAAACTATTTGTATCTAGTCACTCTTATGAACTTTGAAGGTGTCCTATGCATTTATATTTGCTACTCTATGAGGGACAAGCTGAATACTATTATGCTATGTTTTCTTTATGTGAAACAAACAAACGTCTTGCAAAGCATTGTTATTCATGAATCTTTTGTTTCTGCCTTTTCATGTTGCATCATAGTTTCTTTGGCTTATTGCTAGAGCTTTGTCTTTCATGTTATGATTGAAGTACTATGATCCCATCTTTGAATGTTTTACAAATACTTTGATCAAGTCTTTGATGGTGCATGTCACCTCAAAAATTATTCTTTCTTTTTATCACTTACCTACTCGAGGACGAGCAGGAGTTAAGCTTGGGGATGTTGGACTAACCTATTAACAAGAGCCGCAGTGCCAGCTGCCTGTTTTCTGCTGTTTTTGCTTCCAGGAAAGTCAGAAAATGAATATTCTCGGAATTGGACGAGACAAAAGCCAAAGTGCCTATTTTTTCGGAAGTCATCAGATGCCAGAATACGAGACGAAGATGGGCTGGGGGCCGACCACACCACCTGACCGCGCGACCAGGCCTGGCCCGCGCCAGGGGGTGGTCTGGCCGACCCCAGCACCCCCTCGGCCTCTCCTTCCGCCTATAAGATTCCCTCGGGACGAAAACCCTAAGTACCCGATCAAAATTCACGAAAGAGTCTGTAGCCGCCGTCATCTCCATCCCTAGATCGGGAGGGATCTGAAGCTCTTCCCGACACCCTGCCGGAGAGGGGAATTCACCCCGGAGGCCTTCTTCATCATCATGCAAGCCTCCGGTGTGATGTGTGAGTAGTTGATCTCTGGACTACGGGTCCATGTAGTAGCTAGATGGCTGGTTCTCCTCCTTTGTGCTTTCATGTCTAGATCTTGTGAGCTCCGTTCATGATCAAGATCATCTATTTGTAATTCTACATGTTGTGTTTGCGGGGATCCGATGGATATTGAGATGCTATTTCAGATTGATTATTGATTCTATCATGTCTTTTTTATTTGTGATCTTGCATGCTTTCCGTTGTTAGTAGCTATCTTGGCCAAGTAGATGCTAGCAAATCCAAGAGTTAGTATTTATGCTCGATAGTGGGTTCATGCCTCTGGTAATCTGGCGAAGTGACAGAAATATCTAAGGTACTAGATGTGTTGTTGCTACTAGGGAGAAAACAACAATCCTTTATTCATAGAACAATCCTATTGTTTACATTACACGCAATTCGTAAAGCAATAATATGTTGCTTGCAACTTAATACTGGAGGGGGTTCGGATGATAACCTGAAGGTGGATTATTAGTCATAGATGCAGTTGGATGGCGGTCTATGTATAATGTTGTAATGCCCAGTCAAGTTCCAAAGGAGTCAAGATGATTAGTATATGCATGTATTGCTTTCTCGATGTTTGTCAATTGCCCCGCTATAATTTGTTCACCTAGCATGTTATCTATCTTAAGGAGAGCCACCTCTAGTGAACTATGGATCTCGGTCCTTTCTTTTACATACAATCTACAAACTGTTTATTGCTTTGTGTTTACTTTCTGCAAACTTTTACTTCCTTCCGTTCGATACGTTTAATCCTTTGTTTTCAGCAAAACCGGTGAGATTGACAACCTGATCACAAGTTGCGGACAGAGTTCTGTGGTTGTGTTGTGCAGGCCTCCACGTTGCTACTAGCACCGGTAGTGCGCCCTACCAAGGCTCAGCTAGCAACACCTTTGGGGTGTTTCCTTGCTCCTACTGGTTTGATTAAACCTTGGTTTCATAACTGAGGGAAACTTGCTGCTATGCTCATCATACCTTCCTCTTGGGGTTTCCAACGAGCTCTACATCAACACTGAGCCATCAATGTGTTCCTTCAAAACTCAAAAGTAGATCATTCTCATTAATAATATCAAAGCAAAGATGCAAACAACGATCCACTTTTCACGAATAAAGATAAAAAAAATCTTTTATATTTTTGAGGATTGGATTTAGAGAACAGAAAAAGATTGGCAACAAAGTAAGAAACTAAAAATAAACAAACAAAAAAATAGACAAAAACGAAAGAATGAAAAAGCAAAGTGTTAGAACAAGTCCAACACAAGTGTTTCAAAGCTCACAAGGAGCTGTAGTATAACCTTATTATTACACAAATAATTTGCATAGGGAACACATCCCCAAACCTAGGCTTTTGTAAGCCCCCTTGGTGCTCACTATGGTGGTGGAGGATAATCTTACAAGTTCCATTGGCTACTCCAATTGGTGGACTAGGTCAGGAGGTTTGCGATGGATTCTCGAAGGTTGATGTCGAAGTTGTTCAAGTTCTCAATGTTTCCTTCAAGCACGTACATGCCCTCATAGGTGGTGTAGTAGTTCGGTGTCGGCTGCTCTTGTTCGGATCCTTCTTGCTCTTCTTCTACTTCTTGGTCTTCTCCTTGTGGTAGGGTTACCTCAGCCTGCGCATCATAATACAGACGCCCATTCTCGATAGAGAATATATCGTTATGCAAAGGAGCAGTGATCAAGTGATCGTCTCTAGGTTTATCAAAGTAATACCTATTGACGAGGGTTTAACTCATCAATGCCCATTGTTATGGACTTGGGTTTTGGAGAAGGAGGGAGCGCTGGACACATCTATCGGCTAGCAAACAAGCACACAGGGGACAAAGATTTACCCAGGTTCAGGCCTCGTAGAGGTCCCTACTCCTGCGTGTCTGCTCATGGAATTATCGAAGGAATCGAAAGTTACAATGGTGCGCAGATGCAATCTGGCGAGGGTTGTGGAACTAAGGTTGCGTGTGTGCTCCTCGCCGCCCCCTCCTAGCCTTTATATAGATAGGCTAGGTCTCGGGTAGCAGGTCGAGTCGGTTACAAGTTAGGGTTTTCCCCTTCAAACTTTCTATCTTTAACTTCTTCTTGTTCTTCAAGCAATCGAGAGTCCGTAGGCTACTCGAGTCCCTTGTTTGGGCCTTGGCGACACCGTGGGCCTGTACGTATTTGGACCGTATATACCAAGCTCGAGTACCTGTAGGGTATACCCATGTTAGTAGCCCCCGAGTGTCCAGTGGAATCACAGATTCGACTGGGGACTTTTTGAAGTCTTTGAGTGCCTGAACGAGTGCATTTCAACTGCTTTTATTTGTGTCATAGGGATTGTTGATATACGTGCCTGACATAACCGAAGTATCGGTATCAGTTAACCACCTTAGGGTGAAACAACGCAATCTACTCGAACTCGAGTCCCCGGACTCGAATCCGGAAAAGTGCTGGTGTAATTCGACTCAGGCCACGGAGGTCTTACAGGAGTCAAATTCCAGTTATATCGGTGTGAGCACTCGACGCGTCCGTCAAGGCATGTTCATCGTACCTGTAGGCACGGATACATTTCTGGTAGTGCGCAGCTAAATGCGTTGCCAGGCCTTATTCAGGTCTTACCTTCACGCTGTAAACGTGGCATCCGAATTTTATCATCGCGGAGACGATTCGGGTGACCCAGGAGACGCAGTCTCTTTGTAGGGAAAATTATGAGGCGGTGTCGCTATGAGCTTCGAGTGCGGATGTTATCAACACACAGTTTTCTGTATAAATAATCATAGGGTGCGCGACCAGCGCTCCCTATGGGAGTAGCCCCCGAGTGCCTGGTTGAGTCGAAGACTCAGGCAGGGACTAAATAACTTTTGTGACTGTTGTCGTCTTTTGGTTGCTAGTTTCATTCGAATTTTTCCAGCTCTCCCTATGGGAGTAACCCATGTCCATAATCGAATCGTATTTCGAATGGTTTGGGTTTGCTTCCGATTGTCCATGTTCCTGCAAAACGAAAAGAAAATCGTAGGGTGCGCGGCCAGCGCTCCCTATGGGAGTAGCCCCCGAGTGCCTATTCGAGTCGTAGACTCGAGTGGGGATTATAAGTATTTTGCGACTGCTGTCGTCTTTTGCTTGTTTCAGTCGAATATGCTTTCAGCGCTCCCTATAGGAGTAACCCGAAGCCCACAATCGAATCGTAGATTCGAGTGAAGGGTTTTCATAATGCTTGGATATCTTCACAAATTTCTTCGGGTGCGCGGCCAGCGCTCCCTATGGGAGTAGCTCCCGAGTCCTTAGTCGAATCGTGGATTCGAGTGAGGATTCAGAGCGTGTCACTCGAGGATCTTGTATATGCGCGACCAGTGCTCCAGTTTGGAGTAGCCCCCGAGTGTCTGGCGGAGTCGTAGACTCGGGCAGAGACTCGAGTCTTGTATCTTGTAGACGCAGTCGACAATCATGCGAGGAGAAACCACTGACCCAAAAGTGCATCGAGTCAGCGTCTCACGCATAAGGAGCTTCAATCGATGATGTAGTTGGAGTCGACGAAGTGGAGTCACGCGGTGATGCGGATGGAGTCAATGATGCGGATGGAGTCGACGCAATCACTTTTGTCGGGTGCGCGGCCAACGTCGCATGTGTGTAGAATCAAGCAATGAAACCATCTGAGGAGGGACTCGACTCAGGTCTTGAGTATATGACGTAGCAAAATTGTTTTGTCAACTCTTGTTGGAGGACCCGATAGAATATCTCGACGCAGTCGACATCCTTGTAAGCTGGATAAAACATTAAGAATGTGAAGTACTTGTACTTTGTAAAGAGTATTTACATGTCGATTGGCAAAGTATGTGCCAATCGAGTCAACACTTTTGCATTGCATGCTAGGCCTTTTCGTTAGCCTGATTACCCTTAGTCTCAGTACCTTGCCGAGGCACTCGGAGTTCAAGGATTCAACAATCAGGCAGAATCAGCTACTCGGGCTGTCGCGTCTGAGGTGCTCGAGTGTGTGTAATCGATGGCACATTAGGTTACTCGAATAGGGCGCAGCCCCCGAGTGTATAAATTGAAAAAGTAAAGGAGAACAAAGAGTTTTGGGTCACTTAGCTTTTATTTATTCGAAGAACAGTGCGATGTATAATGTGTGGCTAAGTAGCCTTATTTGCGATGTAAAAGTAAAAAAGCGACTAGGGGTAGAAGCGTCGCAGTTGTGCGACGTTCCAGGGGTTGGAGTATGCGACTCCTGTCTCTAAATCTTGAAGACGATAGGCTCCACCTGGGATTACTTCTGTAATCACGTATGGTCCTTCCCAGGGGGAGTCGAGCTTGAGATGCCCCTGCTGCTTCAGTCGCAAGACCAGGTCACCTTCGACAAAGGATCTGGGGCGAAGCCTCCTACTGTGGTAGTTGCGCAGGTTCTACTGGTAGATCGTGGATCTTTCTGCAGCGATTTCTCTTGCTTCGTCAAGGAGGTCGACGGAGTCTTCGAGTGCGAGGGATGACTCCTGTTTGCTGTAGGCGACCACACGTGGCGCTCTGTACCGTACTTCGGCGGGTAGCACTGCCTCTGCTCCGTGCACCATAAAGAATGACGTGTAGCCCGTGGCGCTGTTTGGAGTTGTACGTAGGCTCTAGAGTACGGATTGCAGTTCATCCGGCCAGCAACCCACGGCTTGTTCGAGTGGTCGGAGGAGTCGCTTCTTGATGCCGCTGCAGACGAGCCCGTTTGCCTTTTCCACCTGACCGTTGGTCTATGGATGCGCTACTGAGGTGTAGCTGATGTTGATCCCTAGGTTATCGCAGAATTCTTGGAACTCCTTGGATGTGAAGTTCGTCCCGTTGTCGGTGATGATGTTGTGTGGCACCCCGAAGCGGTAGACGATGGACTCAAAGAATTTGACTACGCTGTGCGCGGATTGGTTGGTTACTGGCATGGCCTCAATCCACTTGGTGAATTTTTTGACTGCGACCAAGAGGTAGACATAGCCTCCTCGCGAGGACCTTGGAAGCTTGCCGACCATGTTGAGCCCCCACTTCGTGAAGGGCCAGGCCAATGGGATTGGCCGTAGCTCTGCGCCTGGTGCGTGTGGCTTGTCCGCGAATCGCTGGCAAGCATTGCATTTTTGGACTATGTCCTTGGCGTCACGCATGGCCGTGGGCCAGTAAAATCTAGCTCGTAGAGCTTTGGCAACGAGGGCGCGACTGCCGGCATGGTGCCCGCAGGTCCCTTCATGGATGTCAAGGAGAACTGCTCTTCCGTCGGCCATGGAGACGCATCGTTGGAGTACTCCTGTGATGCTGCGTTTATACAATTCGCTGTTGATAATAGCGAATGCCTTGGATCGCCGCGTGATGTGCTGTGCATCTGTCGGATCATCCGGTAACCTCTTGCTGAGGAGGTACGTAATGTATGGCTGCGTCCAGGATTGCTCGATCATCATGACGCTCATTGGTCCCTCGAGCCCCGTGTCCAGCTCCAAGTCATCGAGTGCCATTGGCTCATTGGGTGGCGTAGCCCCCGAGTTCGTTGTTGCGCTTGTTTTCTTCTCTATGGCCTTTGGCTTGATGGAGCGTTCATAGATGCGCTCGAGAAATACCCCAGGTGGTATGGGGGCGCAGGTAGAGCCTATGTTGGCGAGTGTGTCTGCCTCTTCGTTGCTTTCGTGACCTACGTGTCGCAGCTCGCAACCATCGAAGTCTCCTTCGATTGTGTCGTAGAGGTCGCGGTACGCGATCATGTTGTCGTTCAGTGCGTCACACTCATGCATTGTTTGGTTGACGACCAACTTGGAGTCGCCATATATGATGAGCCTCTTGGCGCCGCAAGCTTTTGCCATCCTTATCCCGTGCAACAGGGCCTCGTATTCAGCTTCGTTGTTGGAGGCTGTGAACTGCATTCACAGGATATACTTCAGCTTGTCCCCTTGAGGTGATGTCAGTATGACACCTACGCCTACTCCGTCTTTCCGCTTGGACCCATCAAAGTGCATTGTCTAGAGGTAGGACATATCTGGCTTGTCCGGGAGCTGGTTCTCCATCCAGTGCACGAGGAAGTCAGGGAGAACTTGCGACTTGATTGCGTCGCGCTTTTCCTATGTAATGTCTCGTGGAGACAGCTCTATTCCCCAAAGCGCGACTCGTCCCGTGGCGTCGGGGTTGTTAAGGATATGTCCCAGCGGGGGCGTCGTTGACTACCACGATTGGTTGCTCCTGGAAGTAGTGGCGTAGTCGCCACGCGGTCATGAAGACGCCGTACGCCAGCTTCTGGTAGTGCGGGTACCGCTGTTTTGTTGGCATGAGGACCTCGCTGAGGTAGTATACTGGGCGTTGTACGCCGTGGACCTTGTTTTCCTCAGCTCGCTTGACGACGAGCACTGTGCTGACCACCTGGTTGGTGGTGGAGATGTACAGCAACAGTGGTTCCCTTTCTCGTGGAGTCACCAGCACTGGCGAAGTGGATAGCAGGCGCTTGAGATCTTCGAATGCTTCTTGCGCTTCATTGGTCCACTCGAATTTTTCAGCTTTGCGGAGGAGCTGGTAGAAGGGCAGCGCCTTTTCACCCATCCGACTGATAAATTGACTGAGGGCCGTGATTCGTCCGGCTAGTTGCTGGACGCCTCTTATGTTCTTCGGCTTCTCCATGGCCAGTATGGCTTTTATCTTCTTCGGGTTCGCCTCGATTCCCCTCGCGGAGATGAGATACCCGAGTAGCTGCCCAGATGGTACGCCAAAGGCGCACTTGTCCGGGTTGAGCTTGATCCGGTAGCGGTCGAGGTTGGCGAAGGTTTCGCGCAAATCGTCGATTAGAGAGGCTTCCTCCTTGGTCTTGATTACTATGTCGTCGACATGGACTTGGATGTTGTGACCCAGTTGTTCCTTGAGGCAAGCCTGCATGCACCGCTGGTAGGTGGCTCCCGCGTTTTTTAGCCCGAAGGGCATTGTGTTGTAGCAGAACACACCAAAGGGCATTGTAAACGTTGTTTTCTCTTGATCTTCCTCCTTCATTCGAATTTGATTATAGCCTAAGTAGGCGTCGAGGAAGCAGAGACGCTCGCATCCCGCGGTGGAGTCGATGATCTGGTCGATCCGTGGAAGCGGGAAGTGATCCTTTGGGCAGTGCTTGTTCAGAGAAGTGAAGGCCACGCACATCCGCAGGATATCCGTGTCCTTTTTTGGTACCAGCACCGTATTGGCAAGCCAAGTGCTTTTCGATCTCGCGTATGAACTTGGCCTCAAGGAGTCTGTTGATCTCCATTCCAACTGCCTGCGCTTGTGGCTCAGACAATCGCCTAATTGTTTACTTGACTGACCTTGTGTCGGGGTTGACATTGAGTGAGTGCTCGGCGAATTCCCTGGGAACTGGTGACATGTCCCCAGGACACCAGGCAAAAATTTCCCAGTGCTCACGGAGGAATTCGACGAGCGCGAGTTCCTATGAGGGACTCAGGTTGTTGGCGATGAGGGCCATCCTAGCGGGATTCGATGGATGGACCTACACTTTATTTGTGTGCACAAATGAGTCGAAGGAGAGATCAGGTGAGCTTGGCCTGCTCAGGGGAGGCAGACTATTGTCTGTCGTCTCTTTCAATCTCGCGAGTTCTTCCTGCATGCCGAAGGACTGAGATTCTGTTGAATTCCCAGTCGCAACTGTCAGATCGCTCAAAGCTCCCGTTGATCGTGATGACACCGTTGGGACCTGGCATTTTCATATGTAGGTAGGCGTAGTGGGGCACTGCCATGAACCTAGCGAACGCGACGCGCCCAAGGATGCAGTGGTATTGTGAGGGCTAGTCGATGACCTCAAAGTCAATGCGCTCGCGCCGGAAGATCTTCGGCGTGCCGAAGATGACGTCGAGGTTGATTTTGCCCAGGGGGTATACGCCTTTCCCTGGGACGATGCCGTGGAACATTGTGTCCGATGCCTCCAGACAGGTTAGAGGGATCCTCATCGCTTGCAACGTACTCGCGAATATGAGGTTGATGTCGCTTCCGCCGTCCATGAAGACGCGACTCATGTCGAAACCTCCAATTTGCGCCTCGAGTACGAGGGGGCAATGACCTGGACGAGGTATCTGAGGCGGGTGGTCGCGTTTGTCGAAGGTGATGCACGACTCGCTCCGACTGAGGTACTCAGTGGTGGATGGTGGCGAGTGCGTGGCCAAGTTGACTTGGCGAGTGATGGCCTTCTGCACCCTGTTGGAGGGGCGTCCTTTTTGGATCATCATGGTACCCATGGCCCGTGGGTACGATTCTCCTCCGTGGTGCTGGTCCGGTGTGGCTCCGTTCGGGGGTGGCCCAGGTGGTGGTGGTGGTGCGCCATATGCCACGGCGCCTGGAGCGGCTCCGTAGCCTCTTTCGACTGCATTGCGGTTCATTCGAACCAATCCCTCGTGTAGCTTGAGGAACTCGCGACAGTCTTTGAGGAGGTGGCTGGACTTTCTCTTGCCATCATGCTTGTCGATGTAGAAGTGTACCGTGCATGGCCCGGACAGTTTGTCCTCGATGGAGGTCGTGGGTGCCTCATCGCGAGTGCAGCGTTGCCATACTTGTGTGGTTTTTCCGGAGTCACGGTATCCGCCGCTACGGTATCCGTTGTTGCGGTTATCGTCACGTCTATCGGCGTAGCCGGCCGCGACCATGTTGACGTCGTCGCGGTCATCGTAGATGCGCATGCGGCATTTGCCTCGGCGGTCGCGTCTGCGTTCGAGTTCCGCCTCCTCGTCAGAGTGAGCGCGATTCTTCACCGAATCTTCTCCATCGGCCCACCGATTCACGATCTCCATCAGGTGGTCGATGGTCTGGGGCTTTGAGCAGCCCAGGTCCTCCCTGAGCTCTAGGCAGCGGACACCACCGTTAAATGCATCAATCGCACGGTCTTCCGAGATGTTTTCCGCAGAGTTCTTGATGATGGACCACCTTTGGATGTAGGAGCGCAATGATTCACCAGATCTTTGCTGGCAGCATCTCAGCTCTTCGATTGATGCGGGCCGTTTGTACGTGCCCTTAAAGTTGCGCACGAAGCTGTAAACTAGCTCATCCCAGCTACGAATGGATCCGCGTGGGAGGTTATTCAGCCATGCCCGAGCGACGCCCTACAGCTGTAGCTGCAAGCATTGCATGGTAGTACTTCGACTGCCTCCGTGGAGTCTAACGGAGGAGATGTGGTCCTCTAGGCAGATCTTGGGGTCCTGTAGACCGTCAAATTTCGGGTTCTTCGATGGGAGTTTAAACCCTTTAGGCATTCGCTTTTGCCTAATTGATCTGTTGAAGCATCTTGCGCCGCAGAGCTCCCCATCTTCTTCTTCCATGTCAGTCGACCGAGCACGTCGTGCCCTTGATTTGTCGATCTTGCGCTGCGTAAGTTCGTCGCGCGCATCGTAGTCACGGTCGTGCCGCCGTGAGCGGCGGCGCCGAGACAAGTCATGACTATCGTCGCTGGATGAGGGCGAGGAGTGGCGCTTTGCTAGCGCTTTCCCCTTTTTTGGGTCTGGTGTTGGCTCCTTGTCGAGGGCGGCCTCAATTAATCCCAAGCCCGTGATCGTAGATCGGTGCATGGCAGTTCGAGGATCTCCAACTAGCGGCCGGTTATTGAGGAGGTACATGGTGGCTGCCGTCACTGCAGCCTGCAGCGTCCTGGGGACCACGTTGCCCCTCGTGTCGACTGTCATAGAGCCGAAGTCGAGGACTTTCGCGGCTTCTATGCGTTCTTGCTCGGTAAGATGAGACATCCGCGATTGCCTCTTCTTGGCGAGGTACTCGTTGTCCCTTGAGGAGGATCCTCCGTAGGAGGAGAGCCCAGCGCGACGAAGGCTCGATTTGTCCACTGCCTTTTTACGCGCCTCAAGTTGCGCGATTGTTTGCAGTTGGCGCTTGAATTCTTCCTTCAGGAGCCAGTGGTAGCCCATCAGCAGTTCTTGCGGGGACCCGAAGGGTAGGGGAGTGCCTCGTAATGCTTCGCAGCAACGATCCCACTCTTGCTCGTCGAGCTTGATTACGACGCGTTCGCCGGTTTGCTCATTGATTATGCTGGGAGGTTCGACCGCTCCTCCGTTGTTGACGGGGGCACGATTGCCACCGTTACCGCCATTGCCACCATTGCCATCGTTACCGGCGTTGGGTGGATCGGTGCCATTACTAGTGTTTCCACCGTTGTCGCGATTGGCAGAGGTGTCGCCAGCGTTGGTGACGGCACACATGAAGTTTTTGGGGAAGCTGTTGCTTCCACAACTCTCAGATCCGGAACCGTAGGTTCCATCTTCAGTGGCCAGATCGCTTAGATCGGAATCGCGACTGCTGTCGCTGACCGTGTTTTCGACTGTCGTCGGGGCGTTGAGCTCGCTGAGGGTGCCGATCGATGACGGGAACCATGATGTTGGGGCAATCGTCGGTGCTGTCGGCTGATCAGGCATGCGAAGCGTGCCCATCTGACCAACTTGGAAGCGGAAGCTCCCAATCGCCAGGATGATTCCGTCCCCCACGGACTCGAAGGCCGGGCGGGTGGCCGGCGTGTGGACGATGAAGTCGAACGCGCCGAAGAGCTGGCGAATCTCCGATGTTGCGGAGTTATAGATCGCAGTTGATGGGGCCGAAGAAGTCGCAACATCAGCACTCGCAATTCCCACAGACGGCACCAATTGACGAGGGTTTAACTCATCAATGCCCATTATTATGGACTTGGGTTTTGGAGAAGGAGGGAGCGCTGGAGACATCTATCGGCTAGCAAACAAGCACACAGGGACAAAGATTTACCCAGGTTCAGGCCTCGTAGAGGTCCCTACTCCTGCGTGTCTGCTCGTGGAATTATCGAAGGAATCGAAAGTTACAATGGTGCGCAGATGCAATCTGGCGAGGGTTGTGGAAACTAAGGTTGCGTGTGTGCTCCTCGCCGCCCCCTCCTAGCCTTTATATAGATAGGCTAGGTCTCGGGTAGCAGGTCGAGTCGGTTACAAGTTAGGGTTTTTCCCCTTCAAACTTTCTATCTTTAACTTCTTCTTGTTCTTCAAGCAATCGAGAGTCCGTAGGCTACTCGAGTCCCTTGTTTGGGCCTTGGCGACACCGTGGGCCTGTACGTATTTGGACCGTATATACCAAGCTCGAGTACCTGTAGGGTATACCCATGTCACCTATCATTAATTCTTTTAATCATACCGTATGCATTTAGAGTAGAAAAATTGAGACGGTGAACACCTTCCAACGATTGTAAGTTACTTACGTTGAGAAGGAGTGCTCGGGTGAGAACAGTGATAACTCCTCCTCCGCATATGGATCCACGAGTTTGGAGAGCTTGATACTTCAAATAAATCACTAGAAGAGCGGCCAAATTTGGTGTTAAATTACAGTTTGAAATGACAGCTTTTGCGAGGATCATCCTGTCTTTCTCATTGACTCTTGTGAACTCACCACGGGCCTGCGGGGTGTTAGCAATAACATAAAACAAATAACGGACTGCAGGACACTTAATTTGATTTTCCTTTGGAATAGGATTGGAAATTCTCATCTTATTGAAATAGTAATTAGGGGTAGGACTTAGTGTGAAACAAGTGGCGCGGATGTCAGCGGTGTTGTTGGCAAATCCAAAATAGTGACACCAATTATCAAAAGACAAGTCATACTCACTTTTCATCAAATAAAAAGTGATCCTATCGACTGCTGGATTGTCCTCCTCATAGCAGCAGAATGGACCCACTGTATGCTTCAAGGTACTAAGAAACTCGCCTCTCAAGCGGTGATAGGTGGTTGCCTACTTGAAAATAAAGTCAAGCAAACCAACATTGTTGCAAAGATAACTAAAATCACGGCCAATGCCTAGTTGGTTCAAAATATGAGGGCACATCCATTTGGTGGACTTGATCTCACGGTTCTTGAGACAGTTGAGATGAAAGTCTTTGATGAACTCGATGTTGAGTGCTGCAGGGATTAGTCCTTCAACCGGTGGCGTGGCTTATGCCGCAACCGCATGCGAATGGCTCCTTGCGTTCATCTAAAAATAAAAACTTTCATTAATAAAAAACTTTTTTTTTAAATAAATTTTTGATCCGATAGAAATAAGTATGGAGTACTCCTCTAAACATTTTACAAAAGAATCTCATCTAAATAAACAAAACTGATCATGCTCAATAAAATAACATGTTTAAAATAAGATCTAAATCTAGATTGATAATGGCAAGAGTTAGGGCATGGTTTTATTGCAAATAAGTTGGGGAAACGTACCTTAAATTAATGGTGTGCAAAGAATCAAATAAAAAAAGTAGAAGTGAAGATCCAATGGAGGTGGTTTGGAGTTTTGAGAAAGAAGAAAGAGAATATGAGAGTTTAGATTTAGGTTTACCTCTTCCCTGGCTTAAAATCGCGGCCGAACAGTTAGTACGGGCAGGGGTTACGGTCGTAGTGATCGCACTCCACCCATACTGAGAGAGGTTGCCTTAGGATTCCATTCAGATCCGGACGACCTACTCGGTACGAGCGCGCGGTACGGCCGCGCCCCACCGTACTGATTGTCGTTATGCATGCAGTGATTTTCTACACGCGGTACAGCCGTGTCCCACCATACTGATGCTCGTTATGAGCCTAGTATCCTTGAACAAAATTTGCAATCTTTCATTTTCTCGGTTGAGATGCGGCACGGGTGAGTGGTACGGTGGCCTCCCACCGTATGGATGATCGTTATGACATCTAGAGTCCACAAAACTTTAGTTTTTTCGCTGTATCGTTTTCACGCACACCTTTGCACACCAATTGTTCCTTAAAAATTATAGTAAAAATAAGCACTATACCAGTACTTAAATAACAACGTGTTAGTGAAAAATATTAAGAAAAAGATTATCTTTGTTTCTTCTCCTCTCTTCAATGGATATTTTGAACACTTTCTATTAGAAATTAAAACAAAACAACAAAAACAAAACTAACATAACTAAAAACTTTTATTTCACATGGTTTGCCTTCCATGAAGCGCTTCTAGTTAAGGTTGGCCCAAATGGTGACCATTTTGGTTTTGGAAGTGGAACACACACTCCAAAATAGTTGGCTTTGAGAGATGATCCCATCTTTATTAGGTTTGGTCATTTTCTTTTTAGGGAAGTGGACTATAAATGGTTCTCTAGATGGTAGTCCTATTCTAACATTTCCTTCATGCAAATTGATTAAAGTTTTAATAGTTCTTAAAAATAGCCTTCCTAGAATTATAGGTGATGTAGGATCTTCGACCATGTCCACTATAACAAGATCAATTAGTGCATGACATCCTTTGATTTCTACAGCAATATTCTATTTGACTCCTACAGTTTGTTTATAAGTTGAATATGCTAAGTGGAGTCTTAGTTCAGTAGTTTGAAATAGCCTAAGGTTAAGGTTTTTCAGATAAACTTTTAGAAATTGTTGAGACACTAGCCCCAAGATCATAAAGTGTAGCAATCTCATTAACTTCTATATACACACAACTCATATTTTCATATTGATCTTCTTTTTTAAAGACTGAAGAGATGCGGGAGAAGCTCCTACCAAAGAACCGCCTACTAGCAATTCAAGAGGAGTTGGCGGATTTTTCTTACGGAGGTCATATCAACCAGAGAATACCATTGACGCTAATGTCTCCATGTAATTTAATGATTTCCATATATTAAATAGATATATATATGCATACCAAATTGTATATATATATGCTCGTAGGAGGAATTATATTATATATAATATATAGTTGCGTAGAATATGTATACGAAAACTTAATTGAAATAAAAAAAATTGAATAGAAAACACAAAATGAAAAAGGAAACCTCTAAACCCCTAAACCCTAAAACACAAAATCGGGACTAAATGGCCTCCAACTCCATGGAGTCCTTTAGTTCCGGTTGGTTTCCTTCAACCCCGCGCTCGACCGCAGCCACGTGGAGAGACTTTAGTCCCGGTTAGACTTTAGTCCCAGTTTGCGGCCAACCGGGACTAAGGACAGGGCACCCGTGGGTATATGGCCAACCGGTTGGATAACCGGGACAAGAGGCCTTTTTTACTTGTGACCTTGTCCCATACTATTATCAATATCTAGTAAGTACTCCGTATTTACTTCTTGTTTGATCTCTGGCGATTTTTATTCTCTAAAGAATCTAGTCGTCGTCGACACAAAAGATGTTCGGCTCCTGTGGTTTGGTCATCTCAATGGTGCCCTCGAGCATCTTTAAGACCTTTCCCATTGAGGGTCGCATCTCAGCACGGTCCTGGACGCACCAAATGGCCGTGTTCACCATGCGCTCAACAATGGCCGCGCCTTGGCAGGCCTCCGTTTGGAGGATTGGGTCGAGGACGTCCTCGATCCTGCGATCTATGTAGCACTTCCCGTAGACCCACTTGGGGAAGTACCAATCCTCGCTGTCGCTGCTCGCTGATTCTTCCGGGAAATCGTAGCTGCGCTTGCCGGAGACAATCTCAAGAAGCATCATGCCAAAGCTGTAGACGTCGGCCTTTGCGGTGATGGGCTCCCTGTGGATGACCCACTCGGGCGCCATATACCCACGGGTGCCCCGGATCCGGGATTCATCCGGAATCTCGCCCTTGGCAGTCAGCTTGGACAGCCCGAAGCCACACAGCTTGGGGCAGAAGTTGTCGTCAAGGAGGATATTCTCTGGCTTGATGTCACAATGCAGCACCCACTCGGAGCACTCCTCGTGCAGGTACACCATGACACGCGCCACCCCCAGTGTAATCTGATGGCGCGTGTTCAGGTCCAGCTGCTGCCGCCGACGCCGGCCGTCGCCCTCCCCTGTGGACGCCGGGAAGATGTGCTTATCGAGGGAGCCGTTGGAGACGAACTCTTGGACGATGATGTGCTCCTCCTTATGCGCACAGAATCCACATATGCTTACCATATTCCGGTGTTTCATCCGCGCCATGATAGTCACCTCCGCCCAGAACTCTGCCTCGCCGCTGCCCACCCCATGCAGCTGCTTTACCGCCACAGCACGACCGTCCGGAAGCTCTCCGTGGTACACTGTGCTGTAAGCGCCGCGGCCCAGCACATCCATGAAGTTCTTGGTCGCCTTCTTCATATCTGCGTACGAGTACCGCGGGATGCCGACAGGGGCAGGGTGATCTATCTTAGAGTTGGCCGTGTTCTTACTGAAAAAGCTAACATTCTTCACCTTATCGAACATAGACCCGTAGGCAACATTGGCTGCGTCAGGCTTGTCTGTTTTCGGTGCATCCCGACCACCGCTAAATAATCGCCAACCTGTTTGTGATTTTCCTTGGCCATTTTCAAGAGCTGCTCTGAGATCCCGGAGGCGTGCAGCGACGTCGTTCATTTCAGGACGTTCATCATACTCCTCTTTCAGACACTTGTTTGCAATTTTTCCAATGGCCTCGAGAACCTTGATATTGCTTTCATCTGCAATGTCTGCATCGAACAAGTCTCTTACAGACTTCCCTTTTGCAAAAGCTTTACCAAATCTCTGAATGACTTTCTTTGCCTTGTCTGTCGGTTTTGTTCTGGTAATTAGTTCCACCAGAACCACCCCGAAGCTGTAAACGTCGCTCTTCACCGTGAGACACCCCTCCTGCGTAAAAGCTGGATCCATGTACCCTATACACCCTTTCACATTTATCGTACATTCAGCGGTGTCTCTTATCAGAAGCCTTGATATTCCGAAATCTGATATTTTTGCATGGAAACTATCATCCAGAAGAATATTAGAGGGCTTGATATCTAGATGGAGGACCGGGCTGTACATGGAATGCATGCAGCCCAGGGCTTCCGCACATTCTATAGCAATGCTCAATCTTGTGGCCAAAGAGATAGGATTATCACCGCGGTGAAGCCGGTCACTGAGGTTTCCATTGGTGGCATGCTCGAAGACCATCATCTGAGCATTCTCCTCGACGCAGCAGCCAACGAGCCTGACTACATTCTTATGATTGATTTGACTGTGAATGATTACCTCTTTAGCAAACTCCTCTTGTGAATCCAAACGGATATATTTCTTCACTGCAACCGATTGGTTGTCCTCGAGAACTCCTTTATAAACCTCTCCAAAGGCACCGTTTCCGAGCTTGGTGCTGTAGTTGCTGGTAATTGTCTTAATATCATCTTCTGAAAAATATTTGATATTATGATTGTTCTTCACTCTCCACTTTGTCTTGTCTGTATCTTGGATGAAGTCTCTAAGCTTACTTTCTGGAATCTCTACTTTCTGCTCCATTTATCCCAGCACTCAGTTTGTATGATGCTGATATCCTGTCCACGGAAATAAGTGGTCATTTACACGAAGTCTGAAAAGAGAACCATTTACATATGAATGGCCAGCTATAAGAAATTTCATTTCCATTAAATGAATTATTGCTGATAAGTTTGCAAGGGAAGTAAGAAAGAGAATCTCACTGGTCTGAAAGGTGAATGATTAAGAATTTTCGCTTCTATGTACCTGGATCAACCAGCGCTGCGACCACACCACGATCCTGCTGCAATCCAGCAACAAATAGGATAATCTCCACAAATCCAGATCCAGATCCAGATCCAGCACGAACCAGCCGGCTCTTGCTAATAGCCCCCACTGCGCAAAGATCAATCTGCACCTCGGCGAAGAATGGGATCCCAGCGGGAACAATCAGAGGAGTGCTCTTGCTAATATCTTCTTGTGTTCCTCACTTGTAAAGCAGAGTGCCAATTTAGGAAGCAAACAGCCATTTGACGTCTCTGGTCAGACAGAGGGGAATGTGTACTTCAGCACGCACCACGCGGTTGCCATGGCCCAGCTATTTCCCACTTGCTCTTTGTGATGATAGAATTTTCTTTGCTCGGAGCGATCAGGACAGTGTGGATGTTCTCCAAGCTACTCTGAGGACCTACTGTGGATGCCACAGGTTAGAAAATTAATTTGGATAAATCGTCCATTTTTTTTGGGAATAAATGTGAAGTGGCAATCAAAAGCCGAGTTATGTCAAGCCTGGGTGTTCGAAATGAAGCATTGCAAGAGACATATCTGGGTATGCCCACTGACGTGGGGCGAGCTTCTATTGGTACTTTTGGTTTTCTACCGGATCGAGTCTGGAAGCGTATAAATAACTGCTCCGGTAGACCTCTTTCAAGGGCCCCGTAAGGAAGTTTTTCTCAAAGTTGTCATCCAAGCACTACCTACATATATTATGTGTTGCTTTCTCCTCCCGGTAGCGACCTATTTGGCTCTGCGGAAGGTGATCGCCGATTTTTGGTGGGGTTTTGAGGATGACCGTAAGAAGATGCATCGGCGTTCTTGGGAATAGCTGTCAACTCTGAAGGAGCTTGGAGGCATGGGTTTTCGTGATCTGCAGCTCTTCAACCAAGCTATGTTCGGAAACAAGTTTCGCGACTCATTACTGAACCTGGTTCCCTTTGTGCCCGTGTTTTGAAGGGGCGTTACTTTCCAAACGGCGATTTTTGGAGTGCTACAAGGCCGCGATCCTCATCGGCTACTTGGCGTGGCATTCTCGCTGGAAAGGAGTTAGTCGAACAGGGCATCCGTTGGGGCATTGGGGACGACAGTACCACTAGGATCCTGGTGGACAATTGGATCCCTGATTGTCCGCCTGACAGGGTCTCTCTGAGTGCCCCCGCCAAATGATGCTATGGTGGATCTGCTGATTGACGCAGATAGTGGTGAGTGGGACGTTGATTTAATTTGGTCTCTCTTCACAGATGATATTGTTTCGAAGATTGTTAGCATCCCTCTGAGCCGGCAACTTTTACAGTACCTTTTGCTACTCTCCAAATATGACTAGTATAATTTGATCCCACGGCTGACAAAGATCTGGCCCAAAGCCCAGCTTAAAACACTATGGAAAAAAATAAAATCAACCTCGTTGAGGTCGAGCCGTGGACGAACAGAGCAAAAAAGAGAAGAACATAACCATAGGCGACGCCGCCACCGTTTTCACGGACGCGGCCGCCGCCTCCTAGCACGCGCGGCGCCCCCCCCCCCCCCCCCCCGGCTCTCGAAGGACGCCGGCACGCCTCCACCGCTTCCCCGGACATGCTCCGCCGCCGCCACCGCTTCCCCTGCGCCGCCGCCTCCCAGCACCCGCGATAGCGCCAACCCCCTCCCCGCTCTCCAACTCTACCTGCACGCCGCCGCCACCTTCGGATCCACATCCATCCACACCGCCAAACCCCTACTCTGATCTTGTTCATGCCAGACACCATCTCCACGAAAGCTTAAACACCCATCCAACAGAGCCGACGACGACCCGCATGACGCCCTCGAAGCGGTTGTGTTCTTATCAAGTACGCTTGCAACACTCATGCTTATGATTTCAATCTAAGTTTCAGATTGTTTTCCGCTTGTCTTATCTGCAATTGTACTGATTCTGCAATTGGTACTGAGCCGCAAATGGACTTAACATGCCAGACATACTTTTGTTGGTTCAAAATTGTTGAACTGCTAGATTAATTACACAGGCCCGAGGAATTAAGAAGCTAAGTTCTGATTGCTGTGGCGGACACAATAGTGCCAACTCAAAATTTAGGCTTGTTTGTAGCAGTTATTCTGCATGTTACACGTTTCAGCTGGGAAGTGGGAACCATTCATATGTTCTCTAGAAAATTAAATATGAGAGAGAGATTAATCGGATAGGTACTTAGGCTGATATAATTGTACTGTTGTCCATAGGTGCATAGGAACAGAAATCTGTCTAGAATAATCTCCATGTACGGATCACATTATCGCTGGGATTAGATACAGTTCTTTGACCTGAAACAATATTGTAGGATTTTTCCTTTGCCAACTGTTTCCGTTGTGAATACGCTGATCCACCAGAACCGTTGACATGCTTGTCAGCAACTGGATCAGCAGGTTCAAGGGCAGCCTGAACTTCTGTAGCAGGAACCTTTGATGTACTGAAACAGGGAAATTCACTCTGTGTGTTGCAGCATCCCAATCTGGCAATCTCTACAAAATATTACTGCCTATAATGGAAAACAGAGGAAGATATTGCAACATTCGGGAGCAAAATTAATTATGATCAGCAATCACATGTCGTTTAATCTTGTCAGATAAAGTTGTTTTAACATTATTTACTTGACTAGTAACATGAATCTTAATTTGATGATGGCAGTTTTCAGACATGGATGGTGAAGATGATAGCATGAAGGAGTGTGAAGAGTATCACCACATGGTCGAACCAAGCTTTTTCTGTCAAAGTCCTGGATCCAATACTGATAAAACCTAGAGGTGCTCCATGTGACAAGAGGCCAAAGGCATTCCCCGGCAGATTGGGACAAAGGTAATCATACAATAATAATTATTTCTATGCTCCATGGGATGAACACCAAGTATTTTCTTCATTGTATCTATATTTTCTGCTGATTTTATTTCTGTTATACTATGCGTATTATTTACTGTCTCTTTGTTTTTATAAACCAGGCGGTTTGTGATTTGAGGAAACAAGAATCCACTCAGTGATACTCTTCTTCAGCTGTTTGAAAAGATGATTATTACAACAGTGGTTCAAGTGTTAGACTTAGATGGCTCATACGGCAAGTTTTAGCCCTTGGTCCACCTTCAAAAGTCTTGGTTCCAGATGGCTCTCACAGCTTCTTCGTGGTTTGTTCCAGATAGCCTTGATTAGTCATCAAAGTGTTAGGATACTGAAGAAGTTATATACTGTGACTGAAGAAATTTGGCATTATCTGTCGAATGAGTCTAGATGGTTCAAACTTAGATGACCAGTTGTGTGGATTTTACAGAGGCTTTCTCTACCAAAATATTCTGAAAATTGCAGATAGCATCTTCTTGCAAACTTTAGCACTATATTTCTGTCATTGTGTGATGTCATATTAGTTATTCCTTTGTCACTACAGTCAAACTTAGTCGCCAGCATAGATTCCCTCTACAGTCAACTATGATTACTGCTGAGTATCATCAATCAAATCGACCATACATTTCTACATTTCACACTATTATACACTTGTGCAAACTGGAGCATGGTTTGACTTGCTTCGACCACAGGAGACTAGCAGATTGACCAGCTAATAATGGTGAGCTCATGTACGCTCAGTTCAGAACTGTTCTAGTATGCTCAGTTGCTCAGTTCGGAACTGTTCTAGTATGCTCAGTTCAGAATTGCGTAATACAAGTGTTGGTTCTGACTTCTCCATTCAAGATGGGCTCAAATGTTTCTATTACAATAAAAAATGTATGATGCGAATGTTACTTCAATATGCCACATCTACAGTGAGGATTATTATTCGAGCTATATACAAGACAAGCATGAACCAGAAAAGTATATAATATTTCCGATATTTGCATTTCTCTTCTTCAAGTTTCTTGTTGTGTTCTATGTCATGAGCTATGTGCTTCTCATTCAGCCGCCCAATGAAGCCAATGTATCTTGCAGATTGTTTGAAGCCGTCGTGCAGTAGTTGACCATCTCTTCAGCATACTTTTTGAGAAGGTCCTCCCAGGTTGACAAGTACAACCCTGCATAGATTAGTAACAACAGACAAAACAAAATTATTGAAATGTAATTCAATGGGAAAATAGCATAATAATATTGCATAATAGTGTATGAATACAAAAAAAATCTCCTCGAGCACATTGCATTATCGAAAGCACAAACATTCGTATTATTTTCTGTACTGGATTTCACGCACTGCCGTGGTTAAAGGCAATCACATTGGAGCTCCAGCAGATCACAATCGTCTAAGAAAGGTGCGCCATGACGACTCAAACACGAGATGGATCCTCTGGTTGCCATATTGAGAAAATCCTTGAACCTAAAGAGAACCATCTAGACATTATTTATAAATAATTCATCAATATATAATATACGAAGCAGTAGAGTTTAGTCTACATATGGATGATTAGGTTATTATTTTTCCTATTAAGGACTAGTTTTTCTTGTTTCCCCGTTAAACCTGAACATCAGGTTTAGGACATTTTATCATGATTCCATTATGTATCATGGAGGGTATTGGTCAATGCATTTGTCGCATCGTGGAATAAAAGCATATGGATGCACAACTGAAACTAGAAGCGATTTTTCAAATAAATCAGACTCGCTGATCCTTTTCACATAAATCAGACTAGCTGCTGCTTCATTTTACAAGCCTGTTGTAACACAGCTAGTTTATTATACAGCAATTCGACTTTTCTTATTACAGTTACAGACTTAACAGTACATGACTATGATTTGTAAGAACATCATTGCCGAGAGTATTTTGAGTTTCAACCTCAACCTAGTTGTATTGTTTTCGTATAGCCAGTCTATGTCTAGCTAAAGGTATCAGCAAGTTTTGACAGCTGGCTCTCAGAAATAACTTATATAGTGAAATACTGAAATGGGAGATGAATTAACATGAACTAGAAGAACAGCAAGCTCGTCAATGTCAAACACCGCAGCTGTACAAGTTTCTGAGACCTCACCGTCTGTGACGACTGAAACCGCTGCAGGCGGCCACGCCGACGAGTACTAGAAGCGCCTTGCATCGCAACCCCTTCGACATGCGCCCAGCCGACTAGTTCCCTTTTCTTGCTCCCCGTGGACTCCGAATTTGGCGACGAGAGCACGCAGAGGAGAACCAGGAACGACTGACGCCGGAGATGTGGAGCAAGCGACGCGCCAATGACGCGGAGGACCACCAGAACACCAGCATGGATTCCTCCCATGGACTTCTTCATTTCCCGTCACCCTCCCAGTCCCAGTCACCATTTTGCTGAGCTGTGCCCCTCCCCCGCGTCACCCTCTCGCCGGCATCCTCCCCATTCACAACAGCGCCACCCATCGCTGCGGCGGCGATAGAACCAAGGCCGGCGACCTCGTCGCAGCGGCACCAACGCGGCCGAGGTGGAATCGCGGAAGAAGAGAGAGGGGTGTGGTCTCCTCGATGAGGACCAACGGAACACGACGGGCACATGACGGAGGAGGAGTAGATGGGATCGACTCTAGGGTTAGACTGAGTTGGGGAACTCGATAACCATTGTCGATAACATAGTTGGACGAGTTTTTTTTTTTTGACAGGACAGTTGGACGAGTTGGGTCTCAGGCGAGGCCTTTTGGGCCAGGGCCCGTCGGCAAGTATTTTTTTCGGTGCCAATTTTTCTGACTAGTATAAATTGTACTAGTCAACTTTTTTGCACTAGTATAAATTGTTATGGACCTTTAGATGGACAAGAATGGATGACTATTATTTATTTGAGGGTACCACGAAACACCTCTCTGAGCCGGCATAAGGGGCCCGATTTTGCTTCGTGGCCGCATGCACGCTGCGGCTGCTATACGGTCAAGTCGGCTTACAATCTTGCGAGGACAAAGATGTTCATTGAACAAAGGAGCCTCTCTGGGTGCGGTCTACAACTCGATGCAAGTGAAGACGCGGTGCTCTGGAAGAAATTGTGGAGGATCAAAGCGCCCGGAAAGATGAAAATTACGCTCTGGTGCTTCGCCCACGATTGCTTGCCAAGTGGGCAATAACTCCGCCATCGACAGATTCCTACTTCCGATGCATGTTCCTTCTGCCACCGGGAGGAGAGGGTGGAGCACTCTATACTGTTTTGCCCATATGCGCAGGAGGTTTGGCGTGGGGTCAAATAAGCGTTCCCTGTTCATCTCTGCTGAAGCCAATTTGTCAATATTAAACACTGGCCACTGGAGTTTCTTGCGAGATTGAACGACCGCGAGGCAGTCACCCTAGCTGTTACGGTCTGGCACCTGTGGGATGCCAAAAATGTTGTCCGCAACAAAGAGAAAAGGAAGCATCCGAACAGTCTAGCTTAGCAAATCAAAGCTTACATTCATCTGAAGGCATAGGCATGAGACTAGCTCCAGTCCTCATTGGTATCCACAACCGTCTGACACAGTAGTTGTTAACATGGATGCAGCCTTGTTCTCGTCTTCGTCACGGATAGGGGTTGGCGTTGTGATCAGAAGCCACAATGGGAGTTTTCTTTCTGCTTGCAGCCGGTTACTATGCGGTCACGACGCTTGAACTCGCTGAAGCACTTGCCGTGAGGTGTGCTGTCTCCCTCGCTCGAGATGAAGGTTTGGACAAGGTTTTGGTGCTCTATGATTGTCTCTCGGTCATTCAGCGTATCAATGACCCGACTCAAGATAGATCGCTGGTTGGAGTTGTGGTGGAGGATATCAAAATCATCGCCAAGTCGGTGCTCTCCGCTTCTTTTAGTCATGCTAGTCATTTGTGTATTAATTCAGCACACACTCTTGCTCGTAGAGCCGATCAGTTTGGTAGTTGTTTCTTTCGTACTGTAACTCCGGAGTTTGTCCGTGACAAACTGTGTATTGATTATGTCTGAAAATAAAGTGCTGAAATCTCAAAAAAAAAGTGTGAGGGGAGCGCGCCACAAAATAAGGCCGTGTAATACTTCCTCTGTTTCAAAATATAATATGTTTTAGCTTTGTTAAATAAGTGTATCTAGACCTTTTAAAACTATGTGAACCTACACACTAAGAGGGGTCCAGATACACTTATTTCACAAAGCTAAAATGTTATTTTAAAACGGAGGGAGTATGTGACATTAGTCTTCATTTGTTATGTCCAACTTTCTTTAGCAAACACGAAAGATTTTCTATATTTTTCGATAAGAGACGCTTTATTACTTAAAGTTTAATTATTACACCTGGTCTCTGTATAACTAGGATGCACACAGTCAACACAATCCATAGATCCAACATGGGAAAATAAAAAAGGTGGATTACGTACCAAAATGAGAAATTGTAAAACACCTAAGGTGTTGAAGGAGTGCCTACTCAAAGATTATGATGTCATCTATGTCGGTTAAACAAATCTCACGTCGTATCCTCCAGCTGCGTACACACCTCCGTAAAAAGTCGTGATAATCCGCACGATGCAATGCCGACCAAACCCGTAGGGTGTTGGTGCATCTGTAAATAACCTGCAAGAGAGAACAATTTTTATCATTAAAAACTTTATCATTTCTACATAGCCATAGCGACCATATAATGGAAATTGCTCTAACCCAAAGAAGTAATTTATACTTGCGATCTATATGTAACCAATTCTCAAATATGTTGGCAATACCACGTGGTGGATACAAGCCTGAAGTTGCTTGGGTAACTGACCATAAAGACCTAGCGGAGTTGCATTGGAAAAACATGTGTTTGATTGTCTCATTATGATGACAAAACACACACATAGGGTTCACATGCCAATTCCGCTTAATAAGATTATCTTTGGTAAAGATAACCCCTCGACAAAGATACTAAGCAAAGATTTTGTTTTTTTAGAGGTATCATCATCTTCCAGATCATCCTATTATCTAAAACTGATATGACTGGCTGGACTAAAGCATTGTATAAGAAACTAATGGAGAAAGAACCATTCTCACTTAAGTTCCACCAAAATTCATCAGGCCCGACTGACGGAGAAAGATCTGCATAGTGGCGTACTCCAATCGGATGTAGTGTTGCCACCAAAAACAACGATGGTGTTGGCAGATACTTTTAGACGAGAAAAGAATCGAGAAAAGGTGACCCATTATCGTTTATATTATTAAATATAATGGTAAATATGTTGGCCATCTTAATTGAGCGTGCAAAGGTTGATGGACAGATTGAAAGGATAGTTCCTCATATCGTCGATGGTGGACTTTCTATCTGTCGATACACCGACGACACAATTCTATTTATGGAACATGACTTGAAAAAAAGCTAAGAGTCTGAAACTAACATTATAAGCATTCGAGCAATTTTATGGTCTAAAGATTAATTTCTATAAGAGTGAGTTGTTTTGCTTCGGAGACGCTCAAAACGAGGCCCACCAGTATGCTATTGTTTTGGCTGCGGGCAAAGCCAGTTTCCAATCAACTATTTGGAGATACCGATTTATTATCAGAGACTCACTGCTGAGTGGAAACACGTCGAGGAGAGACTACAAAAAGGCTAAACAGTTGGAAAGAGAAATTGCTATCTCTAGGCAGGAGATTGGTGCTCATAAATTTGGTACTGAGTAATATGGTACTATATATGATCTCTTTCTTCCAGCTTCCTAAAGAACTCTTGTATATATTGGATTATGGTCTAGATCCTTTTGGCAAGGAGGTGGTAAGAAAAAGAAATATCGACTGGCCAAATGAAGTGTGGTTTTTTGTACTAAAGACCAAGGTGGATTATGGATTTATGACCTTAAGGTAAAGAATACAACTCTACTGGGTAAATGACTTTTCAATCTACTTACTAAGGATGGTGTATTGCAAACCCTCCTAAGGAAAAAATATGTTGACTCGTAGACACTGCCTCAAGTGCTTTGGAAGCCAGGAGACTCACACTTTTGGGTCGACCGATGGCTATGAAGAAGCACTTTTCCGCTTTGGCATATTTTCTATCAAGGATTGCTCAGAGATTCTTTTTTGGGAGGATAAGTGGCTTGGAAATAGTACACTAAGGGAACAATATCCAACTCTATATAACATTGTTCGTCATAAGGGGATACCATTGCCACGGTGCTGGAATCATCTCCTCCAAACATGACATTTAGAAGAGACCTAATTGGACCTAGACTTGTATCGTGGAATGCTCCATTACAACATTTAACCATATAGTGCAACTGTCAGATGGTCCTGATGAGTTTCTATGGAATTTACATGCGAGTGGCAAATTCATTGTAAATTCTATGTATAAAGCACTGGTCCATCTTGATGTGTCTGTCGATAATAAAAAATCTGAACGATGAAGACACAACTAAAGGAAAAATATTTGCATGGTATCTCCGTTGTGGGGTGATTCTTACAAAAGCAGCATTGTTATAGCATAAAAATAAGCAATGTGTTTTTGTCACCATGATGAGACAATTAAGTATTCATTCTTACTGTGCAAATTTGCTTGTTCTATATGGTCAGATGTCCAAGTAGCTTCTCGGATGTATCCTCTTTGTAGTGATGCCAACCGCTATGCTCTGTTTATGGCCGCATCTACAACGTGTGGAGTTTCGCAACCTGTTTATGAAGGTTTATACATGATTGGAGGATAAAACGGGGATATTTTTACCCTACATGGATGACAGTGTGATCTTAGGATTTGCCTTCTATCTCCTTAGGCGTTATGCAATATCTGATGATTCCATGTGTTTCACCAATTTTTTCCTTTATTTTTGTGATCGAACTTGTTTTCGTTGTGTGTATCCTAGTTATGAAGAGGCTGGGTGTAATGCTTAAACCCTTTAAGTAATAAAGCGCACATTCTAAAAAACGTCCAATTTTCACTTAGTTGAAGAAGTAAGAATTAACAAAATCCAGTATGGTCATTTGTACTCTGGCCTTCTATAGACTTCCTCCTAATACAATGACATGCAACTTTCCTGCATGGTTAAAAAGAGAATTAAAAAGGTTGTCTTCCTTTAAATAGTGACGATCCTTCAAAAAATAAAAATACCATTTTCTCTATTATATCATATGCTTTCTCTTATAAACACAATTATTTACTAAAATTAATCAATTCATATTAATTGTCAGAGATGACAATAAGATATAACACATTGTATAACTTATTTTTATTGCCTTCTCTATTATTATGCATGCCTTAACAAGCAATTCAGTATAATCATTTAGCTTTACTATTTTTGATGAATTAACTAACCATTCCCATTATTTGGTTACTATATATTCACAATGTAGTTAAATTAAGTTTATGCATGCATACCTAAGCTCTCCTAGTTTTACATGATTTAACTAACCATTCGCAGTGTTTGGGAGGTATACCCTTTTTGCATCCATTATCAATATTTTCACAATTTTCTCTTGAAAAAATCTCTCTTCAACACACATTCGAAGTATTTCAATTTCTTACTTGCTAATTTCAGTACCAAAAACTTGTATGTGTCATCCAAATCAAAAATTACTCACCAAATATGTCATTTCCAAAATTAATTTCAAGTTAAATAGCGACAGAAAAGTTCAGAAATCATGTGTATTTAGTTCTCAAACTTTACCCTGATTGTATTCTAGAGTTTTGTTTTCCGTATGCAGGCACTTTGCTCTAGTTGGTAGCTGCTAAGGAAATCTCCTTTCCCTCGACCAAAATTCCTATGAATTTAGCTAACTTGCATGATTGCACTCCACATGGCTAGCCAAGATGATGAAACTCAAGGTTAATTTTACTTTTCGGATCAAAATCCTTTCAGCATAGTGGGTCCTCTCACCCTCTTCTTATTTGATCTTGTCAGGTTTGGAGAATTTTGGTATGTTAGTGTGTAAATAAATGGCTCACAAAGAAATGGTATGTTAGTGTGTAAATAGTACGGCAATGTGTACTTATGTAAATAGTATGGTGGTATGTACTAACCTTGCACATTTAGTCCTAGAGTACTTTCTTTATTTGTCTCATGGTCAGAATAATCTTATGTTGTAGCATCACTATCATATTCAGTTGCACTGTCATTCTCAACTCCATCACTATCCTCTTCTATTTCTTCATATATTGTGTCATTCTGCAATTACAGGAAGTTGTTATTCCATAGCATGACAGTGAGTACTAATTTACAGGACATGAATAGTAACATACATCTACATGGTATTGAAATCCTATATCATTAATATTAAATCTTGGAAACACTTCTCTACTTGGAACTCCAGTTGTCATACTTTCTTTTGGAGAAATACCTAGTTTTTCCAACCTAATGTTGATCTCATTTAGTCTTCTTTTGTGACTTTCCATTTTGCTACTTCCTACAATTAAAAAAATCAAGAAACAAATATTATATACAATAATAAAATGCATGCATACATGAACTACTACCAGATTACATACATGAACTACTTATCCATATTATTGTAATCTCTAATTGAAGGACTCACAATAGAATGCCAATTTTCCTCAACAATATCTTGCACATAATATACTTGGGCTGCTTGACTTTCTAGAATAAAAGGTTGACTACACATTTGTGTTCCATCATTTGAATTACTAGAGTTGACTTAAGTCATCCCAAAGCTATCATTCCTAATGCGGCTATTCGATCCATTCACATTTGAATAGTACCACACTCCCTTCATTTGAATAGTTTAGATCTACTTTTTCTTGGATTGTTCTATATTTGGCAACATCACCAGCTTCAAGACTTTCATACTTACCACTGGAATAGTTGGAAGTCTTTTCCATGAACATAAACCAATTACACTAGGATCTCTAATCGTGTGCATGCGAGGTGTATGATAAATACGTCCATTGATGAACTCTTGTACTTTTTAACCATGATATATGGCCTTTGTTCTAGCAAGAAAATTTCTAGATATACTTAAATTCATTTATCAACTTTTGATTGCACATAGTCAACAAACCAACTATGGTAGTTACTATGATGGTCATTCTCACTACAACAAAAGTTGGATTTTACAATAGATGGTTTTCGTGGTTAAAGGATCCTTTTTCATGGTTAAAAGGTTTTCTACGATGGATGGCTTCTATGGTAAAAATCCCGTCACCAAAGAATCTACCACGGATGTTTCGCGACCATGACGGATCGCACCCTTCAGCCATAAAATTTGTGCCATCGTAGATCTATTTCGCAGCCCCGTTGACTGTTGGCATAATGTAACCTGTCACGTGGAAAATGTCGTTAACGGCCAGTTAATGGTCATAAATACCATGGTAGAAGCCAGACCTAACCAATGTCTGCTAATTATTAAGTGGCTGGCCCATCAAAGAAGCTCAATAAGAAGATGGCCCGCTACTGTTTCGACATGTTAATTTTATGGTATGTTACTATTTCGGCCTACTAACGGCATGTGTTGCGTACCAGGATCCTACCACATACCAGCCCAGAAATGACCTTCTAAAATACTAGCCTATTATTGTTTCGTCCTCTTGATGGCCTACGCTATTTACCGGGAGCCCATCACTATGCAGCCGAACTACAACCTATTAACTTTTCGGCTGTTACTGTTTTGGCCCACGGGTGGCCTGCGGATGTTCATGCTAGCCCATAAATTTAAAGCCCAACAATAGCATGTTAACTTTCAGGTCCATTACTATTTACACCTACTAAAGGTCAGTTACTGTTCAAAGAATACCATTTGAATAGATCTCGTTTAAGTTTTGCCAAAAGCCCATTATTGGTCAACTTACTACTTGGTTCAATTCTCACGTGGCCTACCGGAGGCCCGTCAGTATTGATCGGTGACCCATCAAGGACTGGTCCAATCCTTGGTGGTCCTGCTACTGTTTAAACTTATGCAAATTAGGCCCATTGATGGTCCATCATACTAGATAAAAAATGATATTATCTAGAACGTTAAATAAATTCCATAATTGTGGAAAAAACTTATAACTAGAAAATTAGTAAATTATTACAGTTCTCAAAAATTTCATAACTCGGATAGTATCATCGGAGTACAACACAACTAATAAACAACATAATAACCGTTTTAAAGATGTTCCTTTTAGGGAGCTTGCATCGCCACACATGAAATGACGGGCTTACCACATGACCTGTTGAGGATATTATTAAGTAGATTCTCCATCAAACCTTGTCTGTTTTTCAACTCAGATATCTTCTTTCGTGCTATGGAGACTACTACATTTGCTTTATTGGCTTTCTGTTCAACTATAACAAGTGCATCTTAGAGTGTAGTACCAAAAATTCTTTCTACTGAAATATATGGAACAGTCGATGTCGTGTACATATGTGAGGAATACGCACTATCACTGCTGCTCTGTCCAAAGTGATCTATACTTGAGGTAGTTTTTTTCCGTTCTGCCTTCATATTTATATTTGCAACCTTAAATAAAAAGAAACGTCTTATAACATTATTACCAAGGAAACCAAAACCAAAAAAAATTCAAATCAGACCTTCTTTTGCTAAAAAGAAGAAATCAATAAATTTTAGCAGGGCCTCATACATCTTTTCCTTATGGAATAACTAGAATAGTCGACTTCATATAGGGATGGGGTCGTGTGAAACTATCACTTTTGCTCTATGAAATGACTACACTACTTGATAAAGGTTGAAACTAAGACAAACGAAGTTACAACATAATACCAAGGAACAAAACTACCATGTTCATTCTCAAAGAATTTCAAAAGATTATTTTGTCTAATATAGTAATGTAAGCACTCACCCCAAGGACCTCATTCAGACTTATCAAACTAGAATGTGCTAATTATGAATGTAAAAAAACTAGTGACTGAGAGTTTATGTAGCTAGGCACATGACAACGGAAATCTAGCAAATATAGTAAAAAATAAGTGCATGCCCTGTCTAAAGCTCCTTAAGCTGATAGACACACAATAAGCATTTAAACAACATAGCTCATATTAACTAGCCTACTCAACGTGAAGTTGGATCTAAAATTTAGGTAGGTGAAATTGTTGTAATCATCAGCAAACTATTATAGAGGCTTAGTCAAATTAGAAATAGAATAATAGTGTGCCTTAAATATACTAGCCAGATCATTTCATAGAAACAATGAAAAATCTATCAAACATTGTGATTCATAAATAGTCAAATTGTTTTAATTATTTGACCGTCCACCCAAAATACCAACTGTAATATCATGTGCTCATATTAAAATAGCCGTACACGCGGAAGATACCAGAGTGAGATTTGAAGTGAACATTTACTTATGATCCTTGTGTTTATGTTATATTGTATCCCATTACAAATTTGGCCTTGTTCTAATCATCCACCAATTCAGATAGTGCCTCCAACAAAAGAAACAACTGAACTAGAGCAAATGGAATCAAACTAGAGGACTTAGACCTTCAAACGAAAGGGGGGCTTACTGTAGCTCTTTATGGAGTCTCATGGTTTCTTATCTGGTTACTGGTACATTCATTGTCGATGACCATTACATCAAGTAACTAGATGGGTGGTCTCTGTACTTCAGTGTTGGGCCTCTGCATAAAGGTGTGGCCCATGGTAAACATAAATAGGTTCCAACATGATAGAAGTTAACATGAAGTGATCCAAAAGCAATAGATACTTACGAGATTATAGGGACTATTCATTCTATGGTTTGTAATGTAAATTGAGACTGTTCATTGCGTAATAACATCAAACAGTTAGGAATCGTGGGGTAAGGCGAAACAAATAAACCTGACATATTAGTCGGAGCAATATGACGAATGTAAACATGTACTACACGGATAGGAGAACAACAACAAGCAGGAAATAACAGTTAGTATCATAGCCTACACCAAACCAGAGAGAAAATATAATCGCATCACTTATGAGCACTTTAATAAAGCAGATAATGGACAGATGTGTTCACCGTTCGCTGACTCATATTTCGCCATGACATACAAAATCGTAGTTCAATGCCTTATGGTTAAACCTGACTACAAAGAGTTTATTTAGGAAGATATGGGTAGCAAGTATAGCACTTGTAAATTACTACTACAAAAGTAGCACGAATACAAAATACAGCTAACTGTTACATATTTATCATACCAAAATCCAAGGAGATCTGGTTACCTGGGTCGGGCTGGCGTCTACGCATCCTGCGCATCCTAGGTGGTGACGTCAAGGTTGTCGAGGGTGATGCGGTTGCAATGCTTGTGGGCGAAGGTGAAGAAGAACAGGGATTGCTCCGAGCGTTGGATGACAGCGGTGAAGAGAGCAGATTCCTGGCGGTGGAAAATGTCTTCGGCGCGTCAGGCCAGGGGGTCAGTGAAGTAGATCCGGTGCAGTACACGGTGACGACGTTGAATCAGATCAGGTGCAGTGGACGAGGGAGTTGGCGAGCTAGATGCTTAACATCGGTGAAGCGGATCTTGTAGACTAGTGGTTTAGTGGATGTTCCGGTGGTAAGGTGGTGAAGAAGGTGAGATCTAGGGTTTTCCGCAGGGCTTGCGCGGATGAGGGAGAGGATTAGGGGACAAGGTTAGTGCTATGTTCAGGACTGTAGAGGTAGTGAACTGGGAAATTACGATTGATGCCCCAGCCGACTGACTTAACTAGGGGTTGAAGGGGAATTCCATAATAATGTATGAAACATTGAGGAGCGAAATATTCTAGGGATAGTGGGAGATTTTCCCTCTTGACTATATGCAAATTCATCTATAGTCCAAGTAATAATAGTAAAAAGGTAGGCCGTACTCTCTCTATCCAGGAACCCAAGACCGACAATCACATCAGCTGATCATTCATGGTCTATACAACCTCTGTTGTAAGACCTTGTTTGGCATCTAAATATTGATCATCCATGGTCCATATTGGCTCTGTTCAGATATTAAGACCCCGTTTAGCATCAAAGTATTTTTTGAATATTTAGGGAACACTTTGGTTTCTGAACTAATTGATACTAAATACTTTGAGGTGTTTGGATCCAAAAATAATATGGTTTTAAACTGAAGTATTCTACAAAATAATGTTTTTTAAGAATTTGAGAAAGAGGACAAACTTTTTTTATGAAACTGAGAAAAGAGAAAACTGAAGTATTGCTTTGGTAGACACTAAAATACTATGGCATTGATATACTTTCATATTATATCCATTTAATCATGATGATGCGTACGAAAATGTCGCCAAAAGTTACGATTGAAGTCCCAACCAACCGACTTAACTAGGGGCATAAGGTGAATTCCATAGTCTTGGAACATCGGGGCAAGAAATATTTCGAGGATAGCGGAAGATTTCCCCGCTTGACTGAATTTGAATTTAGCTATAGTCCAAGTAATAATAGTAAATTGGTAGGCTGGTGGGGGAGGAAAATCGGGTGTAATAATAAAGCGCCTTAAGCTTCAAAAAAGTGCCCTTTGACGATAAATTTTAAATCACTATGGCTAGGATTGTTTAAGCTTCTATGTTAAAGAAACAATTTAGGAACTCACTATTTCGCGAACGTGAATAATCTAGTGCGCCTGAGCGACGATATCAAAGCCACCCATAAGGTAAGAAATGATAGTGTTTTCATTGCAAAAAACAAGAAAATAAAGTGAAAGTTGCTAGGTCCCACACATAATTTGTCCTCATAACTCTTATTGTCCCTATGCGCTCATTGATTAATGCGGTCACAATTTTCCTCCAGATTTTCCAAAAGTTGTTTTGTCATGTACATATAGCATATTCTATGAAATATAGTAGTACAACATACGTAGACCACGATTGACTAATCAAGTTAATCACTATAGTTCTTATTTAAAAAGAACGAATTATCGGGTTTTAGAGCATGTCCAACAAACTTTGTGTATTGAATTGCTAAAACTTGGCTATAGGAAGAGGAACGCGAATGTTTATCAATGCAACACAATTTTTTGATTTCCTAGCCTTCTTAGAATAGCAATTAGTATTTTCCCTTCCTGTCCAAAATCATGTCTACATGATAATGACATGTGGGGTCCACCAGTCGGTCACCTAATAAATAAAACGCCTTTTACCGATAAATTCACTATGGTTGAGAGCGTTCAACCTTCTGTTTTAAACAAAAATTTGGGAAACCGCTATTCCACAAATGTGAATAATCTAGTGCGTCTGAACGACGACATCAAAGCCATCGATAAGGTAAGCAGCGACAATGTTTTGATCGCAAAAAACAAGAAAAATTGTGAGAGTTGCTAGGACCCACAAGTAATTTTTCCTCATAACTCTTATTATCTCTTCAAGCTCATCGAATAATTTGGCCACATTTTTCCTTTAGACTTTCCGAAAGTTATTCGGCCATGCACATATAACATCATCGGCCACACGGTGAATTTTTCGTGAGCTGCAATGTAATTTTTGCAAATCTTACCACTATATACTGTATGAGTAACTTTGAATAATGAAAGTTGAATCAAGAATGACAAATCCAAATGCTAATTGTTGGATCTTCTTTTTCATTCTAGCATCTAGAATATTCTATTGATAGTCTTTAGCACATTGAACGCTATGCACAAATCCTAAAGAATCTAATCTGTCATTTCTCTAGAGCATGTTACCAAAATTTTCGAGTATTAGTTAGCTAATAAAGGTTGATGTCTACATGATATAAAGTATAATAACCAAATATACACATGATACTTTATGGATGTGGCTCAAAATTATATGATTTTTGAGCTTTACCTATTATAATAATTTTATATAGACATCATATTTCATACTTTTATTATCCTATTTTATTGTATCTTATCTTACCATACCCACTATATAGTGTACGGATAACTTAAGTTTGACCGTTGGATCAAGATTGGAAATCCCAACATTGTTAACCGTTGGATCTTCCTTCCACTCTAGCATATAGAAGATTTTACTGATAGTCTTTAGCAAAATGAACGTTATGTAAAAACCTCAAAACACACTTTGACATCATTATAGAATCTTCTCCGTCGTTTCTCTAGAGCATGCCGAGTATTAAGTAGCTAATAGGTTTATTTCTGCATGATACAAATTACAAGAACCAAATATACAACCGATACTTTATGGATGTGGCTCAAAATTATAATTATTTTTTGAGCTTTACCTATTATAATTTTATATGATCAATGATATGTCTTACTTCTATTATCTAATTTTACTAATTAACTATGAAACATTCAATGACTAGTTATATATTATGTGCAACGATTATGAAAAATGTTTGTGTTTTGCGTAGAAAAGGTCTATGGTTATGGTTATGTGCAAAAACCTCCCCAACATGTGGTGTTACCTGCAATTTCCTCATTGTTGATGCTCTTGGGGCGAAGGAGTAGTAACTGTTCGATCTTTTTTTAATGGTGGAGGGGAACTGCTAGGCTTCTCCTACGATACATGGAAACTCGTAGGTGTCCCGAGCCAGCTTATTAAGCGGCGGTGGCCATCAACAACGACCACCTCTGCCATCCAGGCATGACGCACATAATGAAGAACTTTCTCTATGTCTCTCCCTCCCTTCCCTCCTTCCTTTATGCCGGCCAAGCCAGCACACACACACAAAAATGCGCGTAGCTGCTCCGATCAGTGCAACTCCATTGACGAGTGTTGGGGATATACTTTCCGGTTATCCTCACAGTTCCTCACTGACTAGGGTGGCCCATTTCGGGTTAGAGATTTGCTTCACGAGCGACACAGTCAGGGATAAAGACGGAGTCCAATCCGGCTACGGGAAGGCCCAAAAGACTTACCGACTTAGGCCCATAATGTTACTTGTAGTTCAAGATGTACTATGTAACTGACTCTTAATCGTAGCCGGATAGATCTCTCCTGTAACCCTAGGCCGGATATCTATATAAGCCGTCCTAGGGAGAGCCTTTAGGGCACCCAATACTTTAGACCCTCAACTCGCACAGGCGAAACCATTGTAACCCATATTCCGGCTCTGCCGTATTACTGGATTGCTAGCAGGAGTAGGATCCGTCCAAAGCCGGCGGATTCGAACCTGGGTAAACTTGTGTGCTCACCGTACTGGAACACCGTACGTCTCACACCCCTCTCTTCCGCACGCCTCGAGGACCCCCTCATGGCGTACTTGTCCTCAATCCGACGACAGTTGGCGCCCACCGTGGGGCAAGTGAGCTTCAGATCTATGTTCCGAGCGGAATCTGCAAGAATCGGAATCGGCGAGACTATCATCGTCGGTCGCATCCTCTACACCAACAACGTCCCTCTCATCATTCTCGACGAGACTTGGATTCCGGCTAGGGAGGCCGTGACTGCACACAATCATGTCTTTTGGCGAGATTGATGTTTACATCGGTTTCGCTGAACCTGCTCAACCCACCCCAGCAGTGATGATAGAGGCAGAAGAATCTTCTAGGTCCCCTTTGTCCGTGGAGGCGGCAGAGTTCCGAATCTCAGAAAACCCTAATCCCACCTAGCCCGCACCAGTTGCGGAGATAGTGGAGAAATCCGAGCCTGAAGAAGACCTAGCGATCCAAGTCGAATCTGGAGTGGATCTTCCTAGAGAAGCCGGATCCCAGATCGACCCACCCGTGGAAGTCGAAATTCAGGAGGAGCATAACAACGACACTGATTCCGGCTCTGATGACGTCGGGACAGACAAGCCTTTCCTGAGGTACACACTAAGACGTATGATACTGCAAGGTGAAAGCGCAGATGCAATCCTCGAGACCATCAAATGTTTCGACATGGCTGATCGCGAAAGCCGCAGGTACCTTAGGAAGCACGCGTCGCACTTTGTCGGATATGTGGGATCTGGATCTGGCTCTGCCGATGCTGGTGAAAACACCGACTCTGTGCTGGAGGCAATCGGAACAAACGCCGACGTTCTCGCATCCTCGGATGAATCTATGACGTCAGCAGATTTCCGAAAGTTCTTCGCGGAATATGAAGAGGAGTATAACTCCAAAGCTGCAGAAGAAGGAGAAGCCATGGATGAAGGATCCGGGGAACACTCTCCCAAAGCGCAGGATGACATGGACGTCGGAGATAATCCCGAAGTCCAGATGTCCGAAAGTACCGATCAGAGCTTGACTACGGGAAATGGACCCAAAGCCGTCTTTGCTACCGGCGCTGCCAAGAAGGCAAACAAGAAGAACAAAACCAAAAGACCCTCTGATAGAGGAGGTGATTGCCGAGGAATACGAGGAAGACTAGGATGGAGCACTTACCCCAGAAGAGCCGAAAAAGAAGAATCGGTGGATGGACACATGATCACCGAAGGTGCGCGTAAACTCATCGATGCTGCATTAACCACACCTATCCCTACAACTACAGAACTTACTGCTGAAGAGCTAGACGAAAGGGCCCAAGCCCTAGAAGCGCGTCGTCAACAACTCCTTGATGAAGCCAAAAACGTCGAGGTGGAGAATAAACGCATTGAAACTAAGGACTACATGTCTCGGTTGCACCAGAAGACACGGAAGCGTCACACCAATGACGACCAATTCCCACATGTCCGTGCCATCCTTTTCAAAGACGAGATAGGGAAGCCACGGAAAGATAGCAAAGGAGATTGGGTATACCCAACCCTAGTACAGAATATCGTGGCGGCCTGAGAAATTCTATCGGCTAATCCAGGACCGGAGGAGATCCGTTTGGGTATCAAACTACTCAACAAGGGACTGGAACAGCAAAAGGTCGCCCTGTCCGGAAGTCAAAAACGGGTCTCGGATTCTGACCAATGTAGCACAGATCTGGCATGGGCTGGCGTAAGATCCCATTACGTCCGGGCGCAGTATCATCACCCCGAACACCGGGAAGACAATTATTCAAGAATCGGATCGTCAGGACAGCATCACAGAACTACGCGTAACTGGAGCAACGTCGCTCCAGCGGCCGAGAAAGATGCCATCGCTGCACTAAATCCAAGGAACCCTCCCTGACGAGAATCTAACGATCGAAGGGGAGAAGATAAAGAGAAACGTAGGGAGGAGGATCGTCAAAAAATGCCACCTCCTAAATGTGCAAACCGTCTGGCTGAGCCTCACCATGGTAGGAACAACGGACGAAGGAACGACAGAAACCATGCTGGGACAAGCCGGCAGGAGGCTCTTCGTAGTCAAGATCCTCCCCAGAACGGGAATAATGACGCTCCGGACAGAGGCTGGCGATCAGCCGGAAACAATTCAGCTGCCCTACCCTCTCCACCAAGCAATCATCACAATGGCTCCCAAGGAGGGCAAGGAGGACGACATGGCGGAGGAGGTGGCGGCAGAAGCCGAAGTCCGTCTCCACGGCACCACAGCCATAGCCGGCATTCAGGACGATCTCTATCCCTGAACGACGCAAGGCACATGATCAATTCCAACATAGAGGCGCGGCGCTATGAAAACGATGACATGTACGTGGGCCCAAAGTGCTTCGGACCACGGATCAGAGCTACAAGATTCCCAGAAGGATTTGCTATCTCAAGGCACATCCAAGCCTACGACGGCATTGCTCGGCCAGATACTTGGCTACAGGATTTCTTCCAAGCTTGCTGCATCGCCAAAGGCGGAAATAGCCTGGTCGCAACCCGATATCTCCCATGCATGTTGCGGAAGACGGCGTGATCATGGCTCAATGAACTTCCAGAGAACACCATCCATAATTGGCATTACATGCAAAGTGCGTTCTTTCGGAATTTCGAAGGCACATATCGGAGGCCCTGTTCGGTCGGAGACCTACAACGTTGCACCCAGAAACCCGGAGAAACTTGCCGGGATTACCTCGGACGATGGATCGACACCAAGAACTCCTGTGAAGGAGTAAACGATCAAACCGCGATTGAAGCTTTCATCGCAGGGCTCCCAATTTGTCTACTACGTCACCGCTTGAAGTGTGACAAGGTCACTGATTTGGGAGAGATGATAGAAACAACGAGCAAGTATGCAGATGCTGACGACGATGCAGAAGGATTACTCAATGTCCTAGCTGTGCCTCAGTCGGCAAGACAACTGTAGCATCCCAATTGTCTAACAATTGTAATGCTACTTGGTCTAGTAAGATAATTGTTACTTCCTATATATAATTGTTGCATCATAATGATATCATGCTCATGTCATCATGCCACCTTGCATTTGAGCATCATATAAACCCCTTTTTCCATTTGGTTCTTCTCTCATATGCATTACTATTTGTATTTGGCTCTTGTTAAATTGTATTTGATTCTTGATAAATGCTTGGTGCCCAAATTGAGTTGGGGGCATATCTTTAATTCCAATTCACCACCTTATCAATCCACCATTCTACTTACCCATGGGCTTTTATTTTATTCTTGCCACTTAATTTAGCTCATGTGGTTTAGTGTGGATCCAATCCCTTTTTCTTTTGCTTGGCCTTTATTCCACATGTTGGTAATGCATGGGATCATGCCATGTTATAATATTATTGTTTTCACAAGAATAAAACATGGCATTAATTATTTTGCACGGGCCATGCAAGAGTACCACCACCTTTAGCCCATTTGTGTTCTCTTGGTTTTAGTGGTTCTTTTTCTTTGTGGGATCATCTCCATCCCTCTCCACCATCCCCATGTTCTCATCAACACCAATTTTTCCTCCATGCATGATGCAAATGAGACCTTTTTCCATAAACCTCCTTCTCTCTCTTTTCTTGGGTTCACCTCCACCTCATCTCATGCTAAATCAAAGCCTCACCTTTCATCTTGGTTTGATCTTATAAATATGCTTTAAAACCTGTACACCTAATTATACCCTAACCTAGTTTTCTCTCTATTCCCTCTAACCCTAGTTCTACTTTAAACCCTAACCCCTACCCTCACCTCACCTCCTTCTCTCTCTCTTTCTAGCTAACACCAACCCTAACAAAACCCTAACCGAGCCACCCCTCTCTAGCTAAACCTAACTACCCCATCTACCCCCACTCCTAACCCTAACCTTAGCTCACCCGAGCCTCCCCCGAGCCTTCTCTCTTCTCTCACTGCCATGCTGGCCCCAGCCCGAGCCTGGCCCTCTCTCCTCCCTGCCCTGGCCTCATGCCGAGCCCCTGCTCGAAAGGACAAGGAGGAAAGGTGGCACCCGAGCCACCTTTTCCTTCTCCCCTCTACTGATTCCCCACGGCACCTTCCCCTTCTACTTTATTCCTCCCCCACGCCTCCTCTGCCTCTCCCAAATACCCCAGGGCCTAGCCCTCTTCCCCTTGCCGCTCCACCGACGCCATCTTCCCCTCGCCGGCCCCCGCCAGTACCACCGGCGTCTCCTCGTTCCGGCCAGCACGCGCGTCGTGGAGGTGGTCGAGGAGACCAAGGAGGTTCCCTTGCTCCACCCTGGACGCGTCAGCGAGGAGGAGAAGCACCAGAACCACCGCCGCCCTGACGCAAACCCTAGTTCCGGGTCGTCTGCAACCTCGCCGCTCCGTAGCTTCCTGCCTCGATCCGAGCCCTCCGTCGAGCCCGTGGTGAGCCCCTCTCTCGCCTAGACACCCTCCGCCTCGCCGAAAAACCCTAGCCGCGGTAGACGTTTCGCCGAGCACTCCCAGTGCGCCGTGGTCGCGCGCGTCTGCACGTCGCCGCGTCGCGCAGCGACCTATCTAGCGCCCGTCCGCTTCCCTGTCACCATCCCTCGCTTAGCCGCACTGGTTTCCGCCGCCGAGCGCGAGCCCCAGGTCCCCAGATCGAATCCCCACCGCGTCGCGCGCGCTGTCGCCGTCAGTTTCGTCAGACCGTGGAGAAGATCCATAGTGCGCGGCCCCATTTTGCAAATACCCCTGCTTCTTTTGCCGCCTCAACCCGCGGTACTCACGACCCCACCTATCAGCCGCTGTGTTATTTTTACAGAAAGACACTCCAGTTTTTGTAATCTCAACCCGCGCTCCAGCACGACCCCACCGGTCAGCCCCTGCGTGCTTAGCCGCTGTCACGTGGGCCTCTAGCCGCTGGCCCACATGTCAATCGCAGAGGCTAGGTAAGGCCGTGGTGAGAAAAATCTTTTCCGCGCGCGTGTGCCCCAGTCAGCAGCTGGCCCACCGTCAGCGACTGTGGCTAGGTTTGGCTGAGTGCAAAAAGTATTTTCCGTTTATCTGTTTTATTAAACTTTTCAGTAATTGTTTAAATTCAAATTCAAATCAGATTTTAAATAACTTTTAATTTATAAATCCAAATAATACAAATGATATATGTTTTTGAATCAGAAAAATGTGAGGAATTCAAATATGTTATTCAAAATAATGTTTGAACACTTTAAATTTTCGAGATGAATAAAATTACAAATAAAATGCCCTTTTCTTAATAAATTAATAACTTTAATTCTACAACTCCAAATTTGGCAAATAATATATCTAAATCGATCAGCGCGACGAGCCGTACTATCTATGCACTCCTTGTTCTGATTTGAAGCATGCATCATGTCATTATTACAAATCAGAACTGTTTATGACAATAAAATTTGGCTAAATAATTAATACAATGCTTTATTCTTGCACCCCACACCTCACCATGCGATGCTACTTTAATGCCATGTAAATTGTGCATCATTCATCATGGCATGCTTGTTTGCTTGTCGCATTTTAATTCATATGCTTGTGCACTTTATTTATGTTGGCCCTTGTTTGTTTGGTTCTTCTTCGAATAGACGCCCAGCAGGAGAATTACCAGGAATCACAGGAGTACTACCCAGATCCATCTCTCGCTTCAACTGAGCTGCCAGGCAAGCACTACCACATGCTTGCATACATATAGTACATATTGCCTCTATCTTATTCTTGCATCATTGAGTCACGAATGCATTAAATTGAATCCCAAGTAATGCATAGCCTTTACTTTTAAACCCCACCAAAGCTTGTTCCTCCATCCCGTGAGCCATTACTACAGGAGTTGTTTGAGCCATGCGGGTCGTAGAAAAGCATGTGTAGGGTATGTGAGTGTCTGATGAATAACGAGGTACCTAAACAACATAACCTGAGTAGTAATGGGATAACTAATGAAAGAGGCACCGGTGAGCAATATCTGCTATTTGGTTTTTCATGCTCACTTGTGTCCCGTAGGACCCCGAGTACTTGATTCCTGTTCCTTGACTATTCGCACTATCCACATCCGGGAGGCCTTATGGACCCCCCTGAGCCAGAGCTTGATTCATTCTTATTTCTTGGGGCCACAATTAGTTTGGGGCTTTATTACTATCCTGTACTTATGCCATGTTACTGCTTTATTTAAGATTGTGCGAGGAGCACTTGTCTTGTTTTGGATCGCGCCATGTTTTCGTGGTATCGACAAGCCCAGTCACAATTTCGGGTTCCCAGTCGTTTACAGCCGTCGTCGCAAACCCTGGGTCCGTCTCGGAGCCGGCCAACTTCGTTGCGGGTAGCTTATTGGGGTGGCCCCCTGAAATATTACTGAATCTTGTGATTGCTTTGTCGTGAATGCCTCGTTGGGTTTTGAGTTGGTTTTCCGAGGTTGTTCATCTGCTTCCTCGTTGGTAAGCGAGGGGGAGGATGGATCTATTAACTATACTGTTATAACTGTTGTTCTTAATTCACGGACATCCGTCTATCAATGGTTAGGCGGATGGTTAGCGAGTTCTATAGACTTGTTAGTTATTATCTTTTGCTGCAATTGCGTCACCCCAGGTTGTGTCCCCTTTAGAGGCATAAAGACTTGCTGAGTACCCCTAGGGTCTCACACGATAAATTGTTTGATTCAGATGAATAGGTGTACTCGCAAGATGGATACTGGGTGGAGGAGACAGATGATGTTGGCAACGATCACTCGGTGTAGAGATTCCGGGAATGGGGATCCGTGAGATCTATGGGCAGGATGTGTTTATTTATGTGGCATCTTATGCCGATTTGCTTCTTATCCGTACTCGGATCTTGTTTTCCGCTTCCGCCTGATACTCTGATGTTTGTTGTATGAGGAGCTATCCCAAAATATTATCTCTATCTAGGATATTTGAATCTTGCCGTATGGCATTGCAATATTTCTATTTCTTTTAGATGGAATGGCTCTGAGGACTGTTGTATGTGGCTTGCATACATACTCACTTGTGTATGTAGTTGATCCCTCCGCCTGCCGATTACGCCGCTCGTTCTTGTCCCGATGTTCTGAAAGTGGTTAGGACGGCCGAAAGGTCTACCGTGAGTGGCCCCGGGCCCCACCGTACTATTTTAACCACTTTCGCTCATCCAAGCATGCAACTAAGAGCGTAATTCACCGAGGTAGTTACAACAACCAAACCAACAAGCTCAGAAGTGCAAAAATACCTCGGAAGAAAAACCCAACGCGGAAACAGCGGTGGTTACTACTGTTTCCGGGTCTGGAGGACGAGGAGGACGTGGCGGAGGCCGCGGGCGTGGCCGTGGGACTTCAAGGGTCCAAGGTAGAGGAGAACAGCAACCAGGTAAAACCTACTCTTGGGCCAACATTGCCAATAACCCACGTGTGCATCACTTAGACGCCAATGGGGGCTCGTCCCACACCAACGCTGAATGTCGTTTCAATGACGACATCAAAAGAGATGATACCGCGGGCTACAAAGCTAAGCGGAAGAAGGGAAAGAAAAATCCCGAAAAGGACAAAGAGACCAAGGAAGATTCCGACATGGAGGAAGTTGATGCTTCAAATCCCAAGTCGGAAGGGAAGAAGACTTTTCCCACCAAGAAAGACACTTACGTCACTTTCCTCGGATCTCAACCAGCAAAGGTCAAGAAAGTAGTTCTCCACGAGCTCAATGCAACGGTTCCAGTTGTCCCCCAATATCTGGACTGGTATGAAGTGGCAATCACATTTGACCGCGCTGATCATCCGCCTAAGTTACATAGGCGAGGAAAATACGCCTTAATCGTCAATCCACTTATTGACGGTTATGGTTTCTCCAAGACCCTCATGGATGGTGGTAGCAGCATCAATATTCTCTATGTCGAAATGCTACGCTGTATGAAGATCTCGAAACCCAGCTGAACCATAGCTCTGTGATCTTTCATGGAGTTGTCCCAGGAAGACAAGCTAATTCCCTGGGAGAGATTACTTTGGATGTTACCTTTGGAACTCCAAAGAATTATCGGACGGAGGCACTTTCCTTCGAAGTGGTCCCGTTCAAGAGCGCATACCATGCTATATTCGGACGTCCGGCTTACTGGGCTTTTATGGCTCGTCCGTGTTACATTTAAAATATGATGAAAATTCCAGGTCCCAACGGCGTGATCACCATCAGGGGAGACCCAAAGAAAGCGCGAAAGTGCGAGGATGGAAATGCCGCCTTTGCCGAAGCCGTGCTGCACGCCCAGGAGTACCAGGAGATCAAGAAGAGCATAGATCCGTCCGAGATGCCCGCAACAAAGAAGGAGGTGACAAAGCCAAATCCGGAGTTCAAGGCATCAGAAGAGACGAAGAAGACGCCGCTGAAGGATGATGACCCCTCCAAGGTGACCCAGATAGGCGTAGGCCTAGGTAGCGCATAGGAAACCATGCTTGTCAAGTTCCTCCAAGCAAATCAAGATATCTTCGCATGGCAGCCATCTGACATGACCGGAGTACCTAGGGAACATGCCGAGCACTCTCTAAATGTAAACCCGAACGCTAAACCCGTCAAACAGTCCTTGCGAGTGGTCGGCCAATCCTGTAATGGTCCCTAAAAAGGACACCACTAATTTAAGGATGTGTGTTGATTATACTGCCTTGAACAAGGCTTGTCCAAAAGATCCGTTCGCTCTGCCTAGAATTGATCAAGTTATTGATACTACGGCAGGCTTGGAACTCCTCTGTTTTCTCGACGCATATTCCGGTTATCACCAAATCTGGATGAAGGAATCTGAAAAAATCAAAACTTCATTCATAACCCCTTTCGGAACCTTCTGTTTTGTTACGATGCCCTTTGGGCTGAAGAACGCAGGAGCTATGTACCAGTGCACGATGCAGCGTTGCCTCCACGACCAACTCGGACGCAATGTACATGCATACATGGATGATATCGCGGTGATGTCCAAAAAGAAGGAAACACTGATTTCCGACTTGGAGGAGACATTTGCCAATCTACAAAAATACAACATCATGCTTAACCCGAACAAATGCTTCTTTGGAATACCAGCCGGAAAATTGTTAGGTTTCATCGTGTCTCAAAGAGGCATAGAGGTGAACTGAGACAAAATCAATGCTATACTCAATATTTCCAGGCCAACTCGCCTGAAGGACGTACAAAGATTAACTGGTTGCATCGCTGCGGTCAGTCGATTTGTAAGCCGGCTTAGTGAAAGAGCCGCACCATTATACAAACTCCTGAAAAAGACCAAGGATTTTGTTTGGACTGACGAAGCTGAAGCTGCACTACAAGATCTGAAGAGACTACTCTCATCTGCTCCTATCCTTGCAGCGCCAGAACCTAAGGAATCGATGCGGCTCTACCTTGCTGCGACAAATAAGGTCGTTAGTATCATCATGGTGGTGGAGAGACCGGAGGAAAATCAGGAACACCTGGTGCAGCGTCCGACTTACTTTGTCAGCGAGGTCCTGACAGAATCAAAACAGCGGTATCCGCACTATCAAAAGTTGGCTTACGGTGTTTTTCTAGCATCTCGTAAGTTACGACACTACTTTCAGGAGCATCCAATTACCGTGGTGAGCACAGCTCCCATGAGAGATATAATCAACAAAAGTGACGCCACAGGACGCGTCGCCAAATGGGGCATAGAGCTTTCAGCTTTCGATATTGAGTATAAACCTCGGACAACAATCAAATCCCAGATCCTTGCTGACTTTGTCGCTAATTGAACAGAGATGAAGGACAACATGATGCTCCCTGAGTCAGAATATTGGACCCTCTTTTCGATGGGTCTAAGGCTCGAGGGGGCTCGGGGGCTGGCGTGGTGCTCAAATTACCCCAAGGAGATAAACTTTTATACGTGTTGCAGATCCACTTCACAGTGACAAACAATATTGCCGAGTATGAAGCGCTGCTGCATGGAATCCGGATTGCTAAGGATATTGGCATCCGACGTTTGATGTGTTACAGAGATTCGGATCTTGTTGCTCAGCAAGTGTCGGATATTTGTAACGCAAATAAACACATGGCGGCATATAAAGCTGCCGTGGATGATTTATCTAAATCGTTCAAAGGGTTTGAAGTTCAACACATCCCTCGAGCAGAAAACGAGGAAGCAGACGCACTATCTTGGATAGGTTCTGCGCGGAAAGAGGTCCCGGATGGCGCTTTTTTAGAGCACCTCCAAATTCCCTCAATAAAAGGAGTAGATGAGGAATATCCGACCAAATCCGACTCACCTTTGATAGCAGTTCTGGCTGTAATTCCCAGCTGGACTCAATCCTACCTCGATTATTTGGTAGATGGCAAATTACCCGAAGACGAGGTGCTGAGCCGGCATATTATCCGACGAGCAAAATCCTATACTATTGTTAAAGATGAGCTCCATAAACGGAGTGTTTCTAGGGTCTTTCAGCGCTGTGTATCTCCGGAACAGGGAGTGGAAATCTTAAGAGAAATCCACGAAGCCGAGTGTGGTCACCACGCTGCAGCCAAATATTTAGTGGCAAAAGCTTTTAGACACGGATTTTTCTGGCTTACAGCTCAAGCAGATGCCGAACGATTAGTCAAGACATGCAAAGGCTGCCAAAAGTACGCCAAGCAAGCTCATGTTCTGGCTGATCAGCTGCGAACAATACCTATAACATGGCCCTTTGCGGTCTGGGGGCTTGATATGGTAGGACCATTTAAACGAGCTCCAAGTGGATTTACTCACCTCTTAGTGATGGTGGATAAATTCACCAAATGGATTGAGGCTAAACCTGTCACTAGTTGTGATGGAGCAACAGCCAAAAGATTTTTCAAGGATGTTATAATCCGGTATGGTTATCCACATAGCATTATCACGGACAACAGGAGTAACTTTTCTATGGGAGAATTGGCTGAATTCTGCAACGAGCAAAATATTCGGCTTGACATTGCGTCAGTCGCACATCCACAGGCCAACGGACAAGTCGAAAGAGCAAATGGTTTAATCCTACAAGGGCTAAAACCGAGACTCAAAGCACCACTACGACGTGCTGCGGGGGCTTGGGCAGAGGAATTACCCTCTGTAATTTGGAGTTTACGAACAACTCCAAACAGGTCAACAGGATACACACCTTTCTTCTTGGTCTATGGCGCAGAAGCAGTTATTCCTAGTGATTTGATTCACACTTCTCCTAGAGTGGCCGCGTATATTGAAGAAGATGCCGAGATTTCTCGACAAAACGATCTCGACTTAGTCGAAGAAGTTCGCGTTATTGCTGAAATGAGATCTACAGCCTATCAGCAGAAGTTACGCAAGTATCATAGCCAGAGAGTCTAAAATAGATCTTTCAATAAAGGTGATTTGGTTCTCTGCCTTGTGCAACAAAGAAAGCGCAAACTTTCTCCAGTATGGGAAGGGCCCTTTTTAGTTAGTCGAGTATTCCACAATGGATCGTACTACTTAACTGACATGAGGCCAGTCAAAGAAAGACCTGCTACTAAGAAGAGAAAGAGAGCTGGAGGCAGTACAAATCCGGATGAGTTAGACAGACCGTGGAATATTGCTCAGCTACGTCCCTTTTATTCTTAGTTTATCCTTCTTTGTAATCATATATATGTACATGCTCTGAGAGAAATAAAAGTTTTGGTTGCCTCAAGTTTTTTCTGAGAAGTTTTTACCATCTTATTTCTGAATGATCATGTCATAGTCGAAAATCCTAGAATGCTTGAAAGTACTTTATGCTCATGTTCGTTCTGGTCTAGATTTTCGATTCTAAAACTGCTATCTTCGGGTATAACTCTAAAGTTTCTAGTCTTTGCTTTGGTTATTTGTCTGATTGATGGATGCGGGCATTTTTCGAGTAGTGAATTGTTGGTACTAGAAGCCGACTTTGTTTCCGAGTTTAAACTGGTTTAGCAATTGAGCTCCGTTGCTCGGCAAAGTTTCCGGCGGAAGGTTTAGCCAGCTCACGAAAGGGACGAGGCGGAAAGCCAGATAAATGATAAGTAGAGACGAAAAAATACAAGTGCTTATGTAAACATTTCAGGCACACAAAAAAAATCAAATCAAAGCCAAAAGTGCTGAATAGATTAAAAGCTTAGCACTAGCAAAATTATAGTACTTCATATTTACAGACGCATCTTGTTTTTCATATAATACAAATGTTTCTGGCAATCTATGATGCAGGAGGAGATGAAGGAGCTGTCGGCTCGCTGGATACGTCGCCTTGATATCGTTCCAAGATGTCTACATCCGAGGTGGTGCGTTCATCGTCGGAAACTTCTATTGTTTCTTCTGGAGGCGGAGGCGGAGTGTCCACGCGGTTGAAGAATGGAGTATCGTAGCTGGTCAAGTCAGCTACATGACACCCATTTCCGGCACAGGAGTCCATAATGGCCTTGATGTCCTGTTCCTGGCCATCTTCATCCACTGTAGAGTACCCTATGGTCACTTGCCATATCTCCATGTTTCCATGGTGGCTCATGACCATGGTGAGAGCGTTCTGCGCTGCGCTTCGCGCGTAGGACATGTTCCAATCCTGGACAAGCTGCGGCATCTCCTTTGCCTTGTCCCGCACCTGAAAATCCGACATGCTGTGCATGTCCGGAATCTTGAGAGCTTCGCTGATGTCCTCAAGGGATTGGCAGAAGTCATGAAGCAGGTCACCGACTTGGGTAAGCCGGTGAGTGCGGGGCTCAGTGGAAGAAGAGTCCGTCAAGTTCAGAGGACCTATATACAAAAGCAAGTTTAGCAAAATCCGACATTGAAGGAAGTCGAAGAAAAAGATAAGTCAGACAGATGGAACGTATCGAAAATGACGTTGTCAATTTTGGTCTTCTCCTCCCGGAGACTCTGGAGTTCATCCCGAAGCGCCTGGGAAAGGTCCCTCTCTCTGCTAAGCTCATTCTTGAGGTCCGAGATTGTTTTATCTTGAGCAACGATCTTGCGATCACACTCTTCAGGAGCCATGGAGGAGGATTCAAGGACTTGAGCTATGCTCTTTTCATGATCCACCTTGAGCTTATCCAGCTCTTGGCAAAGCTCCTTGTTTTCCACCACCAAGGTCTTGAGGTTCTCGGCCTCTTCAATCATGGCGCATGATTGTTTCACCAGCGTTGTAAGTCAAAAAAGAACAACAGTTCAGAAAAAATTCGACATTGAAAATACAAGGACAAGGTTTGAGTCTCGGAATGTTTACCTTAGGCCTCATTCTTGGCAACTTTTAGCTCAGCATTTTTAAGCCGGAGAGATTTGATCTCTCTCCGCTTATCGCCAACATTTTTCAACAAATCCTGGTTATAGGAACATACTTTCTATAAGTCAGAATACCCAAAGTCAGAAAGCTACTTAAGACTCGGGCTAAGATTTTTGCTAATATCAGCACGAGCCTTGGGGGCTACACTAGTTCGTTCTTTGGCATCCTAATGAAGCATAAACCCGGATTATATATCCTACTTCATGCTTGGGGGCTAGAGGATATGATATAAAATAAAGGAAAAAACAGGAGTTGGAATTCCGACTTACATATTGTTCGCGGGTGAGTTTATCCAAACCCGCGTTCACTTCAGCGGCCACCTTTTTGGCGAGAGTCAGAGGAATCACTGGAGCTATTGGAAGCTCACCAGTCCTAATCCTCTCGTCGCGAAGGTGCACCTGGGCGAGAAGGTCGGAGAACTTGACGTCCTCTGCTTCTTGCGCTTCTTCTTCGGCAGATAAAGTACGTTTCTCCAGGAATTTCCTGGCAAGCCGCTGGATTTCTTCAGCAGATTTCCGAGACAGGCCAAATTTGGCAAGTCCCGGATTGTTGATAAGGTTTTCGGCGAAGGTTTCTGCCGAGGGATCATTACCCAAAGAGGGTTCACCCTTATCTAAATCTGACTCACCCATGGTGATGTCAGTTTGCGATTCAAGGATCACAGGTTCCGTGGAAGGAGCCGGATCTTCTGCGACGACCGGAGAAGGGATGATCACCGGCGTTGCGGAAGGTTGAGGAGCAGGAGTCGGAGGAGCCACAGCAGGAGAAGCTATGGTGAGCTTCGTCTGTCGCAGGGGCTTCGAAGAAATCCCCATCCCCTTGCCCTTAATGAGCGGTTTTTCTCTGAGAATGTAGTAAAGTTGGAAACATTACATCTCGGAAAGAAATTCTAGTAAAAGTACAAAGGCAGAAGTTGTGAATGAAAGTTACCTCTTCACGACAGGCACCTCCTTTGTGCCAATAGCCACTATCGGAGCTTTGCGCTTCTTGAGCGCAAGGTCAGGCAATGGGACCACCTCTGTCTCCTGAGAAAACTCAGGAGGATATCCTTCAAGCGGAGCAAGTTCCGACTCGGGGAGGTCGGCAAGCTAAAAATAAGAAAACATATCAGTATTGCAGTATAACTCGAAGATTGAAACACATAAAAAGTGTACTGATGGAAGCTTACCAGCACTACGGGGTTTTCCGCCGTATGCATATCCAGAGAAACCTCCGAGATTCTCCTCTCGATCTGCTCCCGGATCAGCCACTTGATCTGGCTTATGTAGCCTTGAGTGGCGTAGGCTTTGGGGCTGATGCGGAGGGAATGTTTTTTGGATGACCTGATGGAGTGCATCAGTCGATCCCCATGGTACTGAAGGGGCTGAATTCGACGTGAGACCCAGAATTGGACCAAGTCGGATCCCCTCAGTCCCTTGTGTTTGATCAAGTATTCGATCCGTCTCTTAGCGAGGATCAGATCGTCGAAAAGAGCCGGAGCAGCCTCGGCCCAAGAAGGTTGGGCCATGGTGGCCCCGTCAACAAAAGACGGCAAAGCAGTGGCTTTGCCGGGAGCCAGAGTATCCCTATGATAGAAAAACGTGGCTGGCCATGGTTTGACCGAGTCACTAGCTAGAAATTTGGGATACGCGCGCTCGTGTCTAAGCGAAAAACTAATAGTGTCGGTGATGTAAGGAACACCGGCGGTAATGGAGTTTCTACGGACATGAAAATAGTATCGGAAAAGAGTCAAACTCGGCCCACACAACGAAGCATACGCGCTCATCTCTAAGAGAGAGTTGGAAGGAAGATGATGGAGTGAACTCCGTAATGATCCATCACCTCGGAGAAGAACTCCGAGGGAGGAAATGACAAACCTCTGTCAAGGTGGGTGCCGAAGTGGACCCGCTCACCGTCACGCGGGTTGGGTACGGTTTCCTCGAAGCCACTCCGCCAGTCGCTGGCTGCAAGGAGCCCTTCCTTCTCCACATTCTTGAGACCTTCGTCGTTGAGCGCGTAGGGGATCCAGATCCCGCGAAAGCTCTCTTTCTCTGCCATCGCTTCCGCTGTCGCCGTTGCCGCCAAGCCGGAGGAAGAAGATGAAGCCATTTCTCCAGCGAGCGGGTGACCTAAAAGGGGCGGTGCTGGGAGTTCTGTGGGGGAGGAACGGGGGAGCTCTGTGCGCGCAGGGAGATTGGGAGGAGAGGAAAAGGCAAAGGACTGGTGGAAGGAGAAGGAGAAAATCCTAACCCCTTATATCCACCTAACTGCGCCAAGATTCGTGCAAATGCTATAGTGTAACCACCACGCGTCGTGGAAAGAACTGGGAAGGACCCACGCGATGATTACGTCACCTTGATCTCCACGCACGCATTGAAACGGCGCCTCGGTTCTGCGAACCGCGGACCCACCAACGGTCGTGCTGACGGCATGCCTGTCAGATGACGTGACTTGACCATGACTTGTGTTAGGTGGCGTTAGAAACCAAGTTTCGGCTTAGTTTGAAATCAAGCAGGAAAATCCGAGTAACCTGTTGATAGGTCCGACTTATTTTTAAGACCCGGATCGTATTTTTTGTTGTGAAGTTTCAGGAACCCTTCAAGATTCTGCAAGCCGAAGATCAAGCTAGACGATGATGAATCCGACTTTGGATCTTGGAAGCCTCCGGGGGCTGCTGTTGGGGATATACTTTCCGGGTATCCTCACAGTTCCTCACTGACCAGGGTGGCCCATTTCGGGTTAGAGCTTTGCTTCACGGGCGGCCCAGTCAGGGATAAAGACGGAGTCCAATCCGGCTACGGGAAGGCTCAGAAGACTTACCGACTTAGGCCCATAATGTTACTTCTAGTTCAAGATGTACTATGTAACTGACTCTTAATCGTAGCCGGATAGATCTCTCCTGTAAACCCTAGGCCGGATATCTATATAAGCCGTCCTAGGGAGAGACTTTAGGGCACCCAATACTTTAGACCCTCAACTCGCACAGGCGAAACCATTGTAACCCATATTCCGGCTCTGCCGTATTACTGGATTGCTAGCAGGAGTAGGATCCGTCCAAAGCCGGCGGATTCGAACCTGGGTAAACTTGTGTGCTCACCGTCCCGGAACACCGTACATCTCGCACCCCTCTCTTCCGCACGCCTCAAGGACCCCCTCATGGCGTACTTGTCCTCAATCTGATGACAACGAGTCCAACGCATGGGCCAACAACGATATCAATCCCTACCATGGTGATAGCAGGAAGTCCGTTGATGGGTCGCACTATTCTGACACACCGGAAGTTAATTTTTTTGATGAGGACCCTACTTACCATAATATCATGGAGGGCAGACCGACGAAGAGCAAAGAGGAGGAGGGGAGGAGGATTTATGGTCTTTTCTCAATGAAAGGGACGTCATATTCAAGCAGAGTGCACTCGATCCACCCTTCATCGGCAAGAATAAGAGGAACAAGGAGGATGAGGGGTTGGAAGATTTATGGTCATTTCTGCAGGTAGGATATGTCGTCTTCAAGAAGAGTGCACTCGATCCTCCTTCATCGGCAAGAAGAATAGGAAGGAGGAGGATGCGGGAGGCTTGAAGAAGAAGAGGAAGACGCGAGTTGGGGGATGCCACGAAAAGTGGAAGGACGACACCAACAAGAAGGTGACAGTGGAATGATCTAGGTCCAAAAAGAAGATACCGTCTTAGGATTAATTTAATTTAATTTTACCACTACTTCCTATCTGCAATAAGGTTCGGAGATTGAATATTATCAAGTGCAAATTTGAACGGTGTTGAGGTCTAGCATAGTACTCTGTTTGTCATTTCATCTCCAAGTGCGACGCAATAAAACCTCTTGTATTACCTAGGAGGGTGAAATTTCTTCCTCCTCTTAATTTCTGCATGCAGTCGAGAAAAGAAGTGTGCCAATATAGAGAAACCCACACTAATTGCTCACGTGAATTCAGCTAATTAATAAAAGGAAGAATCTTCGAAAACCGCATGTATTTTGTGTGATCTTTTAATTACTATATCAATCATTATAAATAAAATATCAATGTCCCTTGATAAAAATAACCTTTGTACATATGTAAATTATCTCCTTGCTTTGCGATGCTCCTAGTTAATTATTTAATTCACATTGATTTGAAAACTCAATTGCGTCCAACGTGCTCTCCCTATCCCCTGATCAGCACCGCGACACGTCAAAAGGCTGCGTCTCATACAAAATCAAGCAAGCACGCGAATGTCAATCTATACGCCTGAAGAATCCAGCAGACACACAAACATCAAAATCATTCCCTTAGCTAGCCTCCGTCCTTTCGATGCTCCCTGACAAGGCACCCACGATTACATCAACGTTTCAATCATTTTGAACACCCAGTTTTCTGCCTGAATGGAGTATTTTATCTAATCTCCCATTTTTGTTTTGCTTGTATAGTTCTTTCTTTCGTTCCTCTTCCTTTTTTGGCCTTTTGTACATAACTCTATAGTTTTTTTAGAAAAATAAAAGGGCACCGTGTAGCCCGAGCTTTAAAAAGCATCATCCGTATAATTCTGATTACAATCTCATAACACTTGCTCTACCGCACGTAGGAAGGTGCAGAGAAGTGTTTGCATAACATCGGAATACATCTCTATACCACTAAGGGCAGAGGTTTGATCTATAGCTTCGTTCGTCGATCTAGAGATCTTTCGGGTGGATAAATCTTGAACGGAGTTGGAAATCTGTAATGCTTTCTCAATAGCACGTGAACCTAATCTTGGGCCTATCATGCGAGTAGTTAGTTAAAGCATTCGTGACATATAGACAATCATCTTCAACCTAACTAAGCTAATCAGCTTACAAACTACGAACATGATTAAAGGGGGGGCTTGTCGGTCGAGCCTATTCGGATCCTCAACTCTCCTCAACTGCCCTCTAGGAGCGACACCGAATGCACTAACTCAGCAGAGTCAGAAGAGCGTACCAAAATGGAGTGGATAAAACCAAACTCCACATGCTCAAAAGTTAGGGATTTAGAAGAGTGGAGGGTTCCGAACAACCTTAGTAGTGTGCCTAGTATTAAGATAAATTCCTTATCAATACGTGGCTTCCGAGAAGCCACATATTGATAAAGGGCTTGAATTTAATCATGGAATGGAGATTGGAACGATAGAAGCTGGAAACTTGAAACAGTACGAGATGCGGTGGATCCCATGCTAGCATCGTTTAGCGCTCTGTAGATCGAATAGAGAGAAGAGCGAAGCTGGAGCATGAGAACAACATGGAGAAAGGGATATGGGTAGAGGCAGTGGCGGCTACTCTCTCGTTGCTCCTGCTAGTCTCCCCATCGCTGGTCTCAGTCAAGATCCAACTCTGGCAAACCTCTCCTATGAGGAACAGGGAGGACAATGATCAAAATTGGACTCAAGAGTGAGGTTGGAGACATGGTGAAGAGACCAAGACAAGTAGTGGTACTACTCTACTCTACGCAAGTTAGTGTGAGAACTCAGAGCTTGACGATGCAGCATTTATAAGAGAGGCGGGGAGAGCCAGAGAGGCATGCGGCACTAGGTGTGGAAGGATCCCTAGCTTGCCACATCCAAGGTTGAAATCATGGGAATTTCTCAAGCCAGTGCGGGGGCACAAACATCCCGACACACATGCCCCAAACCCGTGCCTGGCCCTGCCCGATCCCAAAACCTCGGACCGAACCAGCTAGAATTGCACAAAATCTACCGAGTCGTCGGGCTGCGGGTGGCCTTTACCCAAATCTGAATTTTCCCTTGGCCCGATCCAGGCCCGAGCTAACACTTGGTCACGGATGTGGAGCCCGGACCTGCCCCACAGTCCTAAAAATCCCACCTTGTCAGCTTATTTTGGGTCTTGTTTCCCATGCCCATATCTATCTCTTTCTTTTAGGTTGAACTTTAACATACATGTGAAAATACGCAAACACTGGCACTTGAACAAAAATAAGGTTTAAAAAGTTCCTTTTCTTAAACGACTTTCGAGAAAATTTAGAAGCAAAGCTATGCCACATGTATAGTTCATATTTTACCTACTTTATGTAAATCAACATAAAGTCGTTTAAGTGGATGGAATTTTCTACTAGTAAAATATTTAAAAACATAAACTTTGGTTTGTGCCTACAACATGGTCTACCTCAAGTGAAAAATGGACAGTGGCATTCTTAGCCACAAAGAAACATTGCTCTCACTTGGAAAACTTGAAATGGATTCCCCCCTAAAAGTTTGAAACTCCCGCTGGCAACACTAGAAGCAGGACGAACGATTTTCTTTACCTTAGGAGACTAAGAATTCGGTATGTGTCAGTCGACCTTGAGATCCTACTAATTTAACATATATGTTTGTGCAGGTTTGTGTTTTCTGTTAAATGCAAAAAAGAGGTGGAAAATCATTGACTAATACATCTTAGTCGACCGTTGTGTAGATAAACCCTTTAAATTTTTCTTTGATAAAAAATTCGAGAACTAGTGAATACTAGGAAAATTCTAAATTTTATGAAAATATTTCATCCAATTCAAAAAATTATGAAAATGTGAATTTCTATTGAATTTGATCTGACTCTAGCATCAAAATTTCGACAAAAATATATCTAGGAACACATCGAGATTAACGAAATTTGAAGGTACTTTGAAACTTTAATCCCTGGCTCATACCTTGTTAAATAAGTTTATTTTTCAAAAACACATTGTGCTACTCTTTGTTCTTACATGGACACCAAAATTCAACAAACTTATTAGTTTTATCAGATTTTTCACATTTCTTTTAGATATTTTCTTGCTTATAGCTAGTAGATTCATGTAGTTTGGAAAAGTTCAATAAAAGCTAGCTCTTTCCATCGGTAAAACTAGTATGAGGTGTTAGGAAAGGGTGAACACCCCAAAAGATATTCAAAAGAAGTCGGAAAAACTAACACACCCTTGGTCCTATTAAAAACTAGATGGTGATAGTTCATTTGCACTAAGGTAGAAAAAATCCTTTGATTTGGTACCAACTTTAGAGTTTGATATGACATGTTATAAGTTCTGCAAAAATATTATAGCTACTATGAATTTGCGCATGCATGAACACCTCAATTCAACAAACTTATTAGTCTTATCAATTCAATAGACTTTTTGTCTTATTGTTTCTAAAAAAATAGTAGGACTCTACATTGTATTTTTTATTGATTTTCTAGATAAAAATACAAGTGTATAAGAGAGTTTCACATAAAAGGAAAAGAGAAGAAAAAAGAAAATGACTTAAAAAATCCATCAACCCAATCTGAGAATTGGGCATAGTTCTTCATGGCTGCTAGATATTTCAGGCATTTTAGCTTTACCTTGAAAATTGCTCTACATCTGTAGGGGTCTCACATGATCGTATTAAAAGTAAAGGCATTCCCTGTCAGTCATATTGACCAAGCGCCTAGAATGGAAATCTTCATGAAAAAGGGCTTTTTAAAAAGATTTTTTTGCTTCGGTGCCCCCTCTCCTCCAAGCTTACGAAACCGTAGACACAAGGATGGCCAGGATTGGCCGTATCCCCTTCAGTTCGGAGTGCATGAAAGGTTATCGGGAAATCCTGACCATCCTTGTGTTTTCAGTTTCACAAGTTTGGGAGAGAGGGGGACACCAAAGTACACCCTATTTTTAAATTGATATTTGAGCTTTGTAATATAGTCAATATGAGAATGTACTTCCAAAAAAGTCAAAGATGGCCAAAGATATTTCCAACATGAATGTACAAAGGGTAGTGGTAAAGGAGATGTGTTCTGGTGTCTAGAACATTGGCATCATCCCACATGTATAGTCTTCAATGAAGAAGTGCTTGCGCTAGAGCAAAGCTCTAGTGTTTAAACATTCATGTAGAGGTAGCCATAAGAACACTCAATGCTTTTGCTGAAAACAAGATTTCCAAAGCCTACGAATGTAGAAGGCGAAGGCATGAGATGGAGGAAGGCCATGAAAAAAGCATAGGATTTTGAGAAAACAAAACCTTTTCCCCATGGATAAGACAAAAGATCATCACAATTATCAATAGAGGCAGTAGCGAGCATATCACTGAAGCTTTGGAACTCTGCATAAGCAACCTCTTTTTGAGGCAAATGGAATAAATCAGCTAGGGATTCAGGGGTAAAGCTTGTATTGGCTGAGATATCCCGCGAGATAGTGAATGAAGCTAGGTGAGGAAAAGAATGTTGAAGGCTTTGTCCTTGTCAGTTGTCCGCCCCAGAGGAGAATAGATCGTCCATTGTGCATTTGACACGAGGCCAATTATACTATAGCTTAAGTCTAAGCAAAAACGAGCCATACGAGGTCATCTGCCCACGCGCACGTTTTTGACTGTGTGATCTTCACTCCGAGTCATCTCAATCGTGCAGTTCCAGGTTTGACCGAAGTCTTATAAGCTGCTCCCTCCCGTCCCCGCCCCACCCCCACCCTCATCACGATCTCGTTCCCCTCTGTTAGGAATAAGCACGACAGACACTGTATCGGCACGGGCATACGTATCCGAGTAGGTTTGTTTAGCCGATTAGTGGTAGAATTAGGAGTACTAGTTCTACTAGACTAGCCACAACAAAGCTGATATATATACGTGTAACACCCCTGTAATCGATTGTGCGACCGAGAGATAGAAATAAAGAAAAGCAAAGACGCACGATATGCGCGTATAGCAATCCAATCTAGTCCCAGCATATTGCGTGCGATACTTGTGCAACAGGATCGATCTAGCTAGCTACTTGTGTACGCGAGTAGCAGCTTACGTGCATGTTTGCATGTTTTGCTTGGCTAAAAGAATCTTCCAACGGAGGATATTCATCCAGGCGATTATTCAAGTTATCATTGCAAGCAGATCTCGTCGGAAAGTACTCGACGGATTACGAGTTTGTTGCAGGTCGTCTCGTCGCATCGCTCCAACGAAAGTACTGTCGGGTCTGGGCCAACAATTGGTATTAGAGCCAAGGTCGTCGTGCGTGATCTGCTGAAAGTACTAGGAGGTCATGGCAATGGTGAAGTTTGGAGAGAGCTTGGTATCGGCACCGGTGACAGAGATGGTGGGGGCGGCTTTGTATCCGTGCCTCAATCGGAAGGACTACGGACTATGGGCACTCAACATGGAGGTGGCCATGGAGGCTCAGGAGGTTTGGGAGGCCGTCGATCCAGGAGGCGACGAGTACGTCAAGGGAGGCGCAAAGTACCAGAAGGATCGCCAAGCGCTAACGGCGCTCTATTCCGTCGTGCCGAAGGACGTGATGCAGCACCTCGTCGGAATGAAATCGGCGAAGGATGCATGGGAGACGATCAAGATCTTGCACCAAGGTCATGCCCGCGTGAAGGAAGCGCATCTTCAAACTTTGATGAAAAGCTATGAAGATCTGAAGATGGAGGAGAGCGAGATGGTTGATCATTTTGCCGCCCGTTTCATTACCCTCGTCAATGCAATCAGGGGATATGGCGAGAGATTGGATGAGGTCAAGAACGTCAGAAGGTTCCTGCGTGCGGCGCCGGCGCGCTAGATGTAGATCGTCCCATCGATCGAACAATGTCTCGACCTGATTACATTGACGGTTGAGGATCTCGTTGGAAGATTCAAGGAACACGACGAGAGAATTCAGATCAGCTTTGGTGATCCAGAACAGGTTGAGCACCTGATGCTCACGAAGGAGCAGTGGATGACTCTTACAAAACAAAACCAAGGAGGGTCCACGAGCGGCAAGGAGAAGCAACGCCCAGCGAAAAAGTACATCGCAGGGCAAGAGGACGAAGATGGCACCCCGCCGCGGAGGAAGTTTGACATAAATAAAGTAAGGTGTCATAACTGCGGCGAGCTCGGTCACTTCAAGGATGATTGCCGGAAACCACCAAAGGAAAAGGAGAGGGCTCTCATCACCCAGAAAGGAGATGATGGACCGATGATGCTGATGCTCGAAGTAACTAAGTTGAAGGATGAGGAGGATCCTCCATCACCGGCTATGGAGATTGTGGTAGAAGTGGATCACGATCTGCCGTGTGTGGATCATGAGGAACGGAGTGCCCCGTTTCCATGTGAAGCCACATTTGAGGCAAGTGAAGCCTTGGAACTTGTTCATGGCAATCTATGCGTTGGAATTTCACCCACAACTCCATCCGGCAATAAGTTCTTCATGCTTGTGGTGGATGATCATAGTAAATACATGTGGATTGTGTTCCTAAAAAATAAGGGTCAAGCTCAACAAGCATTCGAGAAGATCAAGGAAGCCGAAGAGTTCAAGGTGGAGGCGAAGATAAGAGCCCTACACATTGATCAGGAGGGTGAGCTGCATCAAACTGTGTTGACCATGGCACGGAGCATGATGAAGAGTAAAGGCTTGCCAGGAAAATTCTGGGGTGAGGCAGTCAATACGGCTGTGTATTTGCTGAACATGGAGCCAACTGAGAGTGGAGTTGATATAACACTATACAAAGCATGGTACGGATGGAAACCCTCGGTTGATCATCTTCGCACTTTTGGATGCGTGGCGCATGTCAAGACGGAGTCCGACCATAAGAGTAAATTGGTGGAACGGAGGACTCCAATGATCATGACAGGCTACGAAAGCTCAAAGGAATACCGCTTGTGCAATCCTTATACCAATAAGGTGGTTGTCAGGGGCGACATAATCTTTGAGGAGGGCGAGTCATGGAATTGGGGCTCCAACGAACCGGGATATCCAACTTTTCACGTCACGTGGGATCTTGAGTATGAAGAAAATATAGATCAACCAAGCTTATCCTTGTCAGCAAGTTCGGGCCCAGAAGGCGTTGAAGGCCTAGGAGGTGCTCCAGGCATGGACACCGGGCCAGAAGCACTAGGGATTCTCCCAGAAGATAAAGAGTTTGAAGAAAAGGCTACTCTGTGGCCAGAAGATACGGAACTGAAAGGGCGAGTTGAAGCGAGCCCAGCAAACATGCCAACAAGGCTAAAATTTGATGGTCCAAGAGTGTGGACTGGTGACCAGACAGATGGAAGAGACCCAACAATAGGGGGTGCAGATCCATCAACAGGCTTTTCACGTGGTATAGAGAAGCTAGAAGGAAACATGCCAGAAAGGGATTCAAAAGGAAAACACGAATCGCTACAGGTAGGCAACCTATGCCTTGCTACTCCGAATGAGTCCGAAGACGGTGTTGGTCAGGAGCAGGTAGAAGTCAGAATTGCTAGTCACGAGCTAGCTTTGCTAGTCAACCAACGTGAGCTAGCTTCTACATATTTATTCTATTGCATCCAAGAGTACCGGCAAGCAGAAGATCAAATATGTGAAGCATCGATGAGAAAGTACTTCATCGAACCAAGTATATTGTCTCAAGGCGTGAACAAAAAGGACTGTCGGCATGAAGGCGTGGAGAAGGGCGCGGACAAAAAGGACTGTCGGCGTGAAGCCATGGAGAAGCCGACAAAAGCAAAGTCGGTGACATGGGTGCTGAAAAAGGGCGCGTCGAGAGCAATGCCGTGGATGACGCTCACGAGGAGCACCTGGCGTATTTGGGATCCGGGTCGAGGTGAAGTGCACGTCGTGCTTAGGGGGTAATTGTTAGGAATAAGCACGACGGACACCGTATTGGCACGGGCATACGTATCCGAGTAGGTTTGTTTAGCCGATTAGTGGTAGAATTAGGAGTACTAGTTCTACTAGACTAGCCACAACAAAGCTGATATATATACGTGTAACACCCCTGTAATCGATTGTGCGACCGAGAGATAGGAATAAAGAAAAGCAAAGACGCACGATATGCGCGTATAGCAATCCAATCTAGTCCCAGCATATTGCGTGCGATACTTGTGCAACAGGATCAATCTAGCTAGCGACTTGTGCACGCGAGTAGCAGCTTACGTGCATGTTTGCATGTTCCGCTTGGCTAAAAGAATCTGCTAGCGGAGGATATTCATCCAGGCGGTTATTCAAGTTATCATTGCAAGCAGATTTTGTCGGAAAGTACTCGACGGATTACGAGTTTATTGCAGGTCGTCTCGACGCATCGCCCCAACGAAAGTACTGTCGGGTCTGGGCCAACACCCTCCACCCGAGCTCCTGAGTCCCGAGATCCCGCCCATCGCAGCCCCTCCTCCGTCTCCCCCAACAACGTGTGCTGCCCCCTCCACTCTCGAGCTCTCCCTCGCACCTCCGCTCCCTCCGCGCTTTTCACTCACGAGGCCAACGCCTCCAGTCCAGCTCCTGCATCTAGCGTCGGCCGCCTCTGCTTCCCTGCCTCGAACATGCCCAGTACCGAATCAACATCGCCCCCAATCTCGTACACCCGTCCGCAGCCACGCTTTGTCGGTGGTGAGAAAGATAAGGAGGAGGTGAGCGCGTGGGACGGTGGGGGTGAGAGAGAGGGGGTGCGTGAAGATGTCGCCTCATCCTCAACGCTTTGACTGGAAAAATCAGGGACAGATGATGGAAAAAAATGTTTGAATGTCTCCTAGACAAGATGCACCCAAAGGATGTCGGCTTTGTTGAAGAATTTGTCAAGAAATTTGAGAAAGGGGCATTCATTCCGCACCTTGAGATCAACCACACCTAAACCATATATCTGTCTTTTTTTAGTGTTATCGCTATCGACAATAACATCTAGAACACCGAGAAAAACACAACTTGCTATCAATAATAACATCTTCTTCCACCGAAAGAATATTAATCCACTTTAACGAGAGACACAAAATATTCCTACATGGGATTCTAACGTGCATCCCTAAAGAAAGCAAAGTATGTACAGTCCATAAATAATTATGGTATGTGGGGAAGTAGAAAGGTATCCACGTTGCCTTGTTGGCTTGTTTGCGTCGTCAACATTAATCGTGATACCTGCAGTTGTGCTTCATGTATCTTCTTAGCCCTTGAACATTAATCGTGATATTTGCATAGTCCATGTTCTCCTCCTCATGCCAGACGTCGGCAATCCAGCTTTGCTCACTTCTTGGCGCGGCACACAGGGAGCAAATTAAAGTCACCTAGCTGGATTTCCACATCGATATCGAATTCTCAATCGTCTCTCACTCGCGTAGTGTATAACCCATCTATATATATGGCACACTCCGGCTAGTTCACTATATATTCAGACCAAGAAGCTAGCAACGAAAGAAGAAACCATCAATGGCGCCTCTGAGACGTCCGAAGCCGACCTCCCTCCTCCTAGTCCTGGCCGCCATTCTCTCCGCCGGAAGCTTCCTCCTCTGCCCAGCCGCTGCAGCGGGCAAGACCGGCCAGATCACCGTCTTCTGGGGCCGGCACTCGGACGAAGGCACTCTTCGCCAGGCCTGCGACTTCGACGGCGTCTACACCACGGTCATCGTGGCCTTCCTCAACGTGTACGGCCACGGCAAGTACCACCTCGACCTGTCCGGCCACCCGCTCGCCGGCGTGGGCGACGACATCAAGCACTGCCAGTCCCTGGGCATCCCCGTGTTCCTCTCCATCGGCGGCGCCTACGGGCTCCCGACCAACCAGTCGGCGCTCCACCTCGCCGACCACCTCTGGTACTCCTACCTCGGCGGCGGCCGCGAGGACGTGCCCCGACCCTTCGGCGACGCGCGGCTCGACGGCATCGACTTCTTCCCCGAGCCCGTCTTGGTCGGCCAACACTACGACGCGCTGGCCAGGGAGCTGGCCAAGCGCAACGACAGACGACGTTCCGTCGTCGCCGGTACGAATCCGCCGGCCCTGCGTCTGACGGCGACGCCGCGGTGCGCGTTCCCGCCGGACGGGCGCGGCGTGGAGCGCGCGCTGGCGACGGGGCTCTTCGAGCGCATCCACGTGAGGTTCTACGACTACCCGAACTGCACGGCGTGGATCGCGGACGCGTGGGAGGCGTGGACGTCGGCGTACCCGCGCAGCAAGGTGTTCCTGGGCCTGACGGCGTCGGAGAGGGACGCGTGCTACCTGGAGCGGAAGGCGGTGTTCGAGATCGTGATGCCGGTGGTGCAGAGGGCGGAGAACTACGGCGGGGTCATGCTCTGGGACCGCTACAGCGACGAGCAGAACGTCAACCAGTACAGCGGCTACGTCAAGAACTGGGCCTGACCGATCGAGCTCCGGCCGTGTCTCCGTCGATCGAGCGAGTCTCTCCGTCCGTCGTCGTATGGTCTCCTCTGCTTTCTTTCTCATGCCTGGTTCGACCATCCTGTTCCCTGTGGAAGACACGACGATTATCTTGAGAGAATCAGATCGAGTACTGATTAATTATACTTTCTGAAATTATGCGTGCGATCAACTTTTCCAAATATGCACCGCTGAATAATGTACTCCTAGAGAGAGATGCGTAGTATCGCCGCAAGGACCGCTTACGGATCCGACACTTCGATCGGTGGATTTTGGTTGATGCTTGCCGGAAGCTTCTTCTTCGCGGTGGCTAGTGTTGGTCCACCCACGTCGCCTACACATGACACATGTGGTGCGGAAATATCGGGCGGGAGGCCCATGCTGTCAGTCAGACAGGGTTTGGTAACGCGACCTTCCCCGTACCCAACGCAACACCGGCCCTGGCCAGCCACACGGGTGTTTTAACACGTAACGAATCCATAGCATATCTCGGCGAGGCTTTGAAAGGCGTTCCGCCATCTATCCGAGACCAATGCCGTAGCTTTGTTCATTTACGGATGGTTTTTCCTTTTTGCGGGGAAAAGGGAATTTTATTGAAATGGTTCAGAGTTACGATCACAATTCAAAGCTATGGCACACTCTTGGGGATAGTGCCTTAGAGCATGACTAACAGGTCCCGTAAAAGTGGTCAAACCCGTAAAAAATGGTTTCCGTCGGTTGTTGATATAGGATTGAGCAGAGGTGCGTGCAGTGCTGGAATTTAAGGAAGAATGTAGTTGCGTTGAATTTTTTGTGAGACATTGTACCGGTGGATTTTAAGTTGAGATTCCGAGCTTGGTCGCCACTCATTCACCAACTCCTCCTCTGGTCAGGTTTGCACCGAGTTCTATGATTTGGCGGTGTTCTTTTTTCACAAAACTAGCTTTTGGTGGCCCGAGGGCATCACTTTAATATCCTTAAGCTGACTTACAAATGCTTTTTAGTTTTAAATATGTGTTTAGAAACGGTATGATTTTACAGACATCATATATGATGTGCTACCAAATGTCACACATGTGAGCGGAACATTTTAACCATCTCATGTAGGTATGTCGTACATATGTTTTTTATTAAAAATAGAAGATACTCATTCATGAATTAGAGTGCATGTAACTGTATTGACCATGTGTGTTGCTTGCGCATGATGTTACATTAGTATGTCGAATTAGAGTTATCATCACGAGTTGGAGGATCTAGACATGAACATATATATAAATTTTACTATGAACATATATGTTACTAATAATCAAATAGGATTTCCAACTTCACATATATTTATAAATCGATAAATAAAATTTCATAAACTTTTACCAGATTTTTCCTAGGACATAATTTACTTTGGGGTGATAATAATTTATTAGTTTCTATTAGTTCTCTCTCGGTTATCCCCAATCACATATCAAGCCATCCTACTATCTCGCTTACGTTTGTTTCTACTCTCATGCAACATGGATATGTTGGTCGGACTGACATAAACATAGGAGCTGGAACAATCGCTCGGTTTACTCTATGATTGTTATAACATGCCTCTTATTTCACAAATGGATAGGGACCATAAAGATAGACACAAAGGTGTGCTTAGTCACATATAGTAGGAACAAATGATTGACGAATGTTATTAAAACATTTTTACATATATTTTTGTTACTCGTGAGTACTCTATAGAAAAATTCCTAGGATTTTCAATCCTGAAGATTAAAGTATCACTACATTAATTCGTTATTAATTTTGAAATTCCTACAAATAATAAAGGGCGGCAAATATGATCTATGTATATGGAAGAGTAAATAAATTAAATGATCATCGCAACAACAACCTTTTTTGTCACTATCGATATTTCAATAATGTTATTATCTTTATTTCTGTTAAATCACATATCTGATGACCAACACCAAGCATCCACTTCTGTGCACATCCTATACACAAAATCTCCTTGTTACAGATGAATATCGTCAAGTTAAACCTTTAGCTTTCTAATAAGAAATAGTGTGTTGAGTATGTGAAAATATGGACCAAACACTTAATCTTAGTGAAATTGACATAAACTGTTCATTATTTTGTTTTCTAACTAAATCCCCTGACAATAACATTGTTTGTCTTTGTGGATATTTCTATAATGGCATCATCTTTATTTTTGTTAAAGTGCATAGCTCATAACCAACTCCAAGCCTCCACTTCCATGCATAGTCGATATGCATAATCTCTCCTTGTTGTTAAGGATCATGCCAATAGGTTACAAATGAATCTACTCAAGATTAATATTTAGCTTAAAAAAACCAATGTGTAGAGCACGTGACACTATAGACCAAATGCCTAACTTAGTAAAATTTACATAAAAGACTGATCATTTTGTTTTCTATTTAAATTGGATTTTTATTGTTTTAATTTTTATCATATGGGCGTTAAACTGTCAAATTTCTTATCTCGGAAAATAAGATGGGGTGGATAAACAATCCATGATTTCAGTCTTCCGTCGGTTTATATTGATTTCACCATCCCATTAGGTGTCTGGGAGGCCAACTACCATAGATCAACCTCTAGTGTGTAGTTTATGTACCTTGTTTGTTAGGTTCACATGTCCTTAATGTCACGATGGTATATTTAGATTATGTGATTATGTCCTAGGTTGTTTACTTATTCCATCATTGGACTTCCGAATCTGTCATGTCTACTCCGTGTAATTAATGATTATCTTGGCTCTTATTTTCATCAGTTTATTTTCATCATGTCCGAGATAGCATTCAAACATCCAAGGTTCATACTTTTGAGGTGGGCATATCTCGTGGCTTTCAAAACTTGTGGGGTTAGTCCAATTTATGTAGATTCAATTTTATCAGTATCTACAAAAACTCTATGTGGATGTTTGGAATACAGTCACCAACTTCGATGGATCTTGACAGTTTTTTATCTAGATTCTTAGGCCTTCATCTCATTTTCTACTAATCATTCATTTTTATAAATATCCATCGGAAAAAATATGTAAGAACTTTAGATGTATGGAGTAGAGTCGCTGACTTCAATGGACATTGGCTGATATTTTTATACATGGTACAATATTGTTGGCCTTCGATTCATTCTTTTATCCATCAAGCATTTTTCATAGGTCCAAAAGAATGGATTGTATTAAAAATAAAGGCACATGCACATTTTAAGAGAGCATGTAAGAAAGTTGACCAGGAAACACTTCATATGTTTCATGGATGTTAATGCACCTATTATGGAAATGCATAAAAATATACTTTAATATTGAAAAATTCTGAAACAAAATTTCGCATGCCCATTCTGACTTTCTACGTTGCGCGCACACAAAATTTCACGAAAAAGAAGACAAAAGATGTCTCGTAATAGTCATATTAGAGCATCCAAAATTGTCATTTTACGCTGACCATATAAAATGTTATTTTTTCGTGAAACTCTGTGGACGAATATAGAATGTCTGGATATACATGTGAAATATCTAGATATACATGTGAAATTTTATTTCTTACTTTTTTGATATTTTAAGATATATTTAAGAACAATGGATGCATTTACACCTGCGAGGCAAAGTAGATTTTCTGATTCTTTCAGATTTCTTTTCTGTATACTCGCTGAAGTTTTCCTATTTATAAATTGAAATTTATGTAGGTTTGATATATTTTCCTTGCAACGTCCGTGTATGTATAGTTCCCTTAGCCATAGTCAGTGTCTTGCTTGCACCTCTATCCCAGTTTAACACAAACTCTATATATTAGACTCTTCCAGCTGCACATGCATATCCGGAACAGACCTCTTTGAAACAAATTAGATGGAACATACTTTACATGGTGATCACTTATGTTTTGGGTTTTCTGGTTAAATAGTACTGTAGCCAGATTCAGTCCTTGGCAGCGTGGACTTCTTTTTTGTACATAGACCGTGTGGTATACTGTCGTATACATATATATTGCATACGTATACGTGTTAATTAATCAATCAGTTTGTACCCCGTAGGATAGCCAGTTTGGACTTCTTTTTTGTACGTAGACCGTGTGGTACTGTCGTATACATATATTGCATACGTATACGTGTTAATTAATCAATCCTAACCGTCCCGTAGGATAGCCATGTAGAGTTCAATAATATTCCCTCCATTCCATAATATAAGATGTTTTATCTTTGTGAAGAGAGTGTATTTAGACATCTTTTAGTGTGTAGATTTATTTAGATTTGAAGTGAACCTACACACTAAAAGTGGTCTAGATATACTTTTTTCACAAAGCTAAAATATCTTATATTACGAAACGGAGGGAGTAACTCTAAGGATCAGGCTTGTAGATCGGAACTGATTTCCACGTGTGACACGGTCCCTCTAACGATCAGGCTTGTAGATGGAATTGATTTCCACGTGACACGGACCTGTAGATGGAATCACGGCTCGTACTTCTCAGTTACGCACTTGCGCAAATTGTAGCCATAGATTTTAAATCCATTAATCACAATAAATTTGATGATGTGGACACATGTGGTCTCTCGAAACAACCCTTTATATTGCTTTTTAGTACTCTTTTTTTTTCTTAATATAACATAACGTCTATAGTTTTCTTTCACGAATATTAGCGCATAAGTTGGGAGGACAAATTTTGTTAATTTAGGATGTCAATGATTGACGTGATATAGAGGGAACATACAAAATCTGGTTATCCTCTTACTCCGGATCGATTTAATTGTCTCATAAATAAGAGAAACAAATTCCAAAATTCTCTATACACCTTATATTGTGAATTTTTTTTTAAAAACTATACACCTTATATTAAGAAACGGAGTGAGTATATAATAATCCCTCCGATCAATATTACTTGTCGTTGAAATGGATGTATCTAGCACTAAAACATGTCTAGATACATCTATTTCTGTGACAATTAATATGAATCGGAGGGAGTAGAAGATTTATAGGTGTTGGGATGCTATTGTGTTCTTGATTTTGTTACGTATTAATAACTCGATTCTTCATTGCATGGACTAGAGGGGTCCTAGATCCCGTGAATGCACCCCAGCAGGTCATGCACCCCTGCTGCTGTAATAGACTGATGTTATAATTGTTAGAATATGTATATCAGTTGTATATTGGTAGCTTAGGCCCATTATATAGAGTAAGCCCATGTGGCCCATGTATTGTAGATATATGCCTCTGAATCAAGAAATAGAAATTAGGTTGGATAATTGACATGGTATCAGAGCGCCAGGTCTGGTCGTGACCTAGCTCCTGGCCGCCACCGTCGGCAAGTCGCCGGCAGCCGCTCCGGTCGTCTCCGCACGAGTCCAGGTCGGACTTGTGCCGTCTCCCGTGGCGCTGCTCGCTGAGTCCAGCTCGGATTTGGTGTCGGCGCCGCCATCTTCCGTCGCTTCGGCTGCACGAGTCTAGATCGGACTTGTGTCCTGCTGTGCCTCTACTTCTTGCTGTTGTAGGAGCCCATTTGCTGCTGGATTTGGTCTTCTCTGCTGGCCAGCAACAAGCTACTGCAAAGTAGGTTGCTCTGCTCGATCCATCAGTTGTGAGTCTTTGTTCTGCTATCTGTTGCTGCTGTAAGCAGCCTGATCTGCCTGTTTGCTCAGCTTTTTAGCTGTTTTAGCCACTGTTTTTAGCCTGTTCTTCTCCAAAGCTGCTGCAAAAAGTGCTTGCTTGCTACAATGGCCAAGGATGGGTCTATTTTCTCTAGTGACATCAAGCTTGATGGCTCAAATTACAGAGAGTGGGCATTCTCGGTCAGAACTATTGTGAGGGATGCTGGTTATGATGAGCATTTGACTGAAGATCCTCCGGGTGTGAAGGAGGATGAGGCCACAAGGAAGGCTTGGGAAAAAATAGATGCTAAAGTCATGGGTGCTTTAATTCTTAATGTTACTCCTTCACTGCGTATGAGTCTTGAGGATCATTCAACTGCAAAAGAAATATGGAAGTATTTGGACCAGCGGTATCTTCATCCAAGTGGGACACTTCGTTATTCTTTGCTGCAGAATTTGCAAAATCTGCAGCAACAAGAGATGTCCATAGAGGAGTATCATGCAGCTTTCACTCGCATCAGTAGTCAGCTTATGTCTATGATTCCAAAGAGTCGATATGGGTGTGAGGCATGTGTGGCCAAGGAAAAATATGAAGCTGAGTCCTTCATGTTTCAGTTTGTGATGAGGCTCAGGCAGGAATTTGAGAACAATCGCACTCAACTACTTGGTCGTACCACTGCACCACCTTCTTTGGATGAAGCACTTTCTATTTTGATTGCTGAGGAGACACGTCTTCGCTCTCTTGCCTCATAAGCCGCTCCTATGACTCATACTAGTGTTCTTGCTGCCCCTCGTGGTCCTTTCAGAGGTTCTTCTTCAGGAAAATTCTGCTCTCACTGCAAGAATTCTGGGCACACAAAGACGCTCCAACAACAACACATAGTGCATAAGGTAATAAAAATAAAGTGTCTTAAAAGAAGACCTGAGATTATTGATGAAGAAGGGGATGCCTTGGGCATCCCAAGTTTTGACGCTTGTACTTCTTGAATATTTCTTGGGGTGACACAGGTGGCACCCTGAGCTTGAGTTTTTGCCCATACTTCATCTCATCACATTATTCTTCCCTACACCTGAAAATTTCTTTCATACAAAACTTCACACAATCTTCATTAGCAACATTAGTGTATTCAAGATAATAAGTCTTTGGGTTTAGTTTCAAGACAAGTAAAACTTTCATTAAAACACAAGCTACTATAGAAATTCCTTCTAAAAGCTCAAGTGATCAAAGAGAACTCAAAGAGAAAGAGATTAAGAAGCAAATGCAAATAGTGGCAGAAATCTGTCAAAACAGACCAGCAGGTAAAAACCGATTTTTACGAAGACCTTCTGTTGCTCAAATAGACAAGTGCTAAACTAACGTAAGATATATAAAAACCTGGGGCATAAGCACAGAAAATTACAGCTTAATCCGATGTACAGGGACTTTTTACGATATTTTACAGTGAAGCACAAAAATCTGTTTCGGGGTAGCAACTTTCCCAAGTCTTACTTCTCTCTTATTAGAGGTTATTATTGGCACAAAAACCACACAAAAAGAATAAGAGGCTATTACTGAGGCAATAACTTCCAAGACTCAATAAAACAAAAATAAACTGAAAATAAAAATATAATGGGTTATCTCCCAAAAGCTCTTTCTTTATAGTCATTAAGATAGGTATGATAAATTCGATGATGCTCACATAAGAAATATGAGTTGAAGTAAAAGAGAGCATCAAGAAGCAAATATGGAACAAATTTAAGTCTAACCCACTTCCTATGAAAAATAATATTGTAAAGAAACAAGTCATGAAAGCACAAAGCAACAAGCATAGGAAAGCAAAACAAGTACAACTTCAAAAAAATTAACATAAAGAGAGGAAACTTAATATTGTTGAGATACATAAAACCATGTTTTCCTCTCTCATAATAACTTTCAGTAGCATCATGAATAAAATTAACAATATAACTATCACATAAAACATTCTTATCATGAGCCACATGCATATAATCATTATTACTCTTCACATAAGCATAGTTATTCTTATTAATAGTAGTGGGAGCAAATTCAACAAAATTGATATCATTATTATTCTTATCACCATAATCATCAAATATAGGAGGCATATTGTAATCATAATTTATTTTCTCCTCAATATTAGGTGGACTGAAAATATCATATTCATCATTGTAATCATTATATATTGGAGGTATAGTATCATCAAAGTAAATTTTCTCCTCTGTGCTTGGGGGACTAAAAATATCATGCTCATCAAAACCAACTTCCCCAAGTTTAGACTTTTCCATAGTATTAGCAATAATGGTGTTCAAAGAATTCATACTAATAACATTGCTATTAGCATGCAAATAAAGTTTCATAGGTTTTTTAATTTTCTCGTCAAACACTTCATGTCCTAACTCAAGATAAATACTATTTTTGTCCTAATAAAGCTCTCTATTTATTGTTGTTGTTTTCCATTAAGCCTAACTAGTGAAAATAAAAACAAGAAACAAAAAGATATAATTACAGAATCTAAAGCAAATAATTTCGAGCACTCACACACTAGCAATAGTACTAGAAGAGAGCTTAGTAGGCAGAAGATGTGAGTACCTTTTATCTTACCTCCCCGACAACGGCGCCATAAAGTAGCTTGATGTCTACGCATGTTTCTATTCTTGTAGATAGTGTTGGACCTCCAAGTGTAGAGGTTTGTAGAATAGCAGCAAGTTTCCCTTAAGTGGATCATCCAAGGTTTATCAAACTCGGGGAGGAAGTGGTTAAAGGTATCCCTCTCAAGTAACCCTGCAATCAAGATACAAAAAGTCTTTTGTGTCCCCAACACACCCAATACACTTGTCAGGTGTATAGGTGCACTAGTTCGACGAAGAGATAGTGAAATACAAGTAATATGATGATTATAAGTGGTAATTGTAATCTGAAATAAGAGTGGTAGCAAAAAATGTAACAAGACTGATTATAAACGGTATTTCAATATTTAGAAACAAGGCCTAGGGATCATACTTTCACTAGTGGACACTCCCATATAAATATCTTCTCTTTATTATTCTACCCTAAACTACTCTCCGGTTGGACGATCTAGTGCTATAACAGCACACCTTAAAGTTCGCATTCTCCATCTAGATAACCCCTCACTGGCACCTTGAGCGCTTGATGGTTTCAACAAACACCACAATCTCATTGAGACATCCAACTCAAATTATACTCATGATAAGTATTTATGTAACCTTAGCCAAAGTGCCACACGGTGTTCACACTGTCAACTTCACACACGTGGGATAAGCAGAGATTAATTAAAGCACTTGAGTAGCAGAATAGATCTATAGATTACAAAGCTCATGATCTCATAAGATCACGCATAGACAGAGAGATGAACACATAGCTATCGGTAGAGCCCTTACCCTCGAGAGAGAACTACTCCCTCCTCATCATGGGAGTCAGCAACGGCGATGGAGATGGCGGTGGAGTCGATGGAGATGGCTCCGAGGGCACTTTTCTGTCCCGGCAGGGTGCTGGAACAGAGACTTCTGTCCCTGAATCTCCTCCTCAGTGGCGGTAGCGCTGCGGAACTTTTCGTGGAATTCTGATATGGTATTTAGGGTTTTCATCCCGGGGGGAATATATAGGTGAAGAGGCGATGCTAGAGGTGGGCCAGGGTGGCCACACCACCTGGTGGCGCGGCCAAGGGTTACCCGCGCCACCCTAGGGTGTGCCTGCCCCTGGCTCCCCTCCGTCTCCCCTTTAGACTCCGTGTCGTGTTAGGAAAAATAGGAACTTTATCTTTTGTTTCGTCCAATTTCGAGAATATTTCTTTTCTGACTTTTCTAAAACCAAAAACAGCAAAAAACAGTCAACTGGCGCTGTGACATCTTATCAATAGGTTATTTCTAGAAAATATATATAAATGCCTCAAAGTGTAGACAAAACATAAGATAGCTGATACAAAACAAGCATGGAGTATCAAAAATTATAGATACGTTTATGACGTATCAATCAACCAAACTAGTTCTTTTCAAAAGTTGTCAAGCACTTGTTTCTCAATTTCATGAAAAATAATAAACCTAAAAATGTGCAAAAGTTTGTTGTTCTTTTGATTTTTCTATATATTTTATTTGACCGTTTTAAAAAGGGTGTCAAATTTGTCGCCATTCAAATTCTTAGCAGGAAGTTTTTGATAGTAACTGCATCTGTACCTTAGAAGTTTTTAAGAAAAAATTAAGAGAAATTAATCACCTTACTTTTATTTCAAATTTAACCTATTTTTTTAAAACGAATTAAAGTCATGTAAGCAGGCGATGTTAGCTTGGAAGCTTGGAAAGTACAAATTAAAACCTTTAAATTGTAAGTAAAACATGGTCCACTCTGTCTGAAAATTAGGATGGTGGTATTTTTTTAAGGTCACAAAGAACCGAGATGTTTCGTTTAACACGGTTGATGGAAGTACATGTTACGACAAGTTTCTCAAGGAAAGAGAAAAATAAATCTAGTTACATACACATTTAGCACAAAGGACCCAAAAATTGTGGGAACGTTTGATTAATTAGCAGGTTAAGAAAAAACATAGGATAGGAAAAGCATGATTATAGTTCCATGTCCTGCTAAATCATATGGGATTTCAAACCTACACGGATTTTCTTTAAGCACTATATATTTGAATCACAAAAAAGAAAGGAATTCTGATACGAGGTTTGAGTAGATGAAAATTTTCATCTAAAACATAGTGCAATTGAAACCCCGTGTGATATTTCCCGAGGATCTAATTCTACGAATGCCCATATAAAAAATTCTAATGATTAATTTTTTTGAGAATTTCTATGGGAATCCTTTGAACAAAAGATACCTATTAAGTAAGACATGGGTGTCGGTCCAGCTCCTTTCACCGAGCAGCTGAGTTGTTTGAGAACAAAGAGAAAATTCAGAAATCAGAAGGTTTGAACGATTTGAATTGCTATTACTTTGGCACCAAAATGCCTCCTTCCTATACATGCCAACACAGCTGGTGAACATGCTAGATGGTCAGAGACCATAGTTTAAAAATCCGGTCTGGCGAGTGAACCGATAAGCGACCGGTTCACTAGTTTACTAGTCGGACCAGTGGTTCATTTGGTTGGATGCATGACGATAAAACCCGCTATTATTAATTAAATTTGAATCAAATTTTGGAAAAAATGACCATAAAAGATATATATATATATATAGGGTATATTTCAATATATAATCATAAAAGATGGCAAGCCCAACTGCTATTGAGCCATAGGTGGTGCTATTTCTATGTAGCAGAAGGTTGGGAGTTTGATTCTTGTTGCAAAAAAAGGTAAGACCGTTCTACAGTGAGTGAGTGAGTTCGTGACCTACTCCGCCTCTGCCACGATCTACAACGTCGCCGCTGTCTCTCTCTTGCACCACCGTGCACCACCATCCCCTTGATGGCCACATACTCCTCCACCTCTTCCGCGTTGTTTCCTGCCACGTCGGGTCTGGCACCCTCGCCGTCGCTCGCGATGGTCTCCATCGTGCTAGAATCGACGATTGTCCTGTCGTCGTCGCTCCCGCTCTCCTCTGCTCCGTGATCGATGCCCACGCATGGGTTCTCCACCGCTGGCCAGTTCATGATCGTCTCGGAAGTCTTCACGCCTTCGCTCGTCTCCACGACCGCGGGCCAGTTCATGCCCGCGTCAAGCTCTTCATTGGGCGGCCTCTCCCCTGCTTCTACATAGGATCCAGCCAGGAGAGTATACTGGATATCCTCCCGGCACGCTCGCACTAGAAAAATACCAAGCGACTTTTCACATTCAATCTTCACCAGGCGGACACACGATGTATCAGGCGCCGCCGCTCGTTGCTCCTGGACACCAGCCGATGTCGGGCTTTGTTCCTGGCTTCCAAGGACTGTCGCAGTCCATGGGGTTGCCTCCGATCATCAACATCGGTCCATTTATCACCCTGCATCAACTCCCGTGCGGTCTGCACGGTCCCCTGGGAGAGCTAGCTCCCCTCCTGATGCTCCCGCTGATCCGACAGCGTCTGACGTGGAAGCCGTGCCTACGTCGACTTCTGCTTCACCGACAACGCTAGATTCTCCAGTATAGCCACCGGTTCAACTTGGCCCTATTACGCGCCGTCGTCAAGGTATCGTGCAAAATAAAATTCGTACCGACGGTACAATGGCCTGAAGCAGCATTTTGGCGGACCGACAAGCGTCCAAGGACACATCTGAACCGCGGGATTACCTTGAGGCACCTGGTATCCCTCATTAGCGGGATGCTATGGAGACAGAGTTTTTAGCGCTTCAGGCGAATGGTACTTGGAATCTTGTGCCTCCTATCTCTAGTATTAATTTGATTGACTCCAAATGGGTGTTCAAGGTGAAACTGCATCTTGAGGCCCGTTTAGTTGCAAAAATATTTAAGCAACACTATGTACTAGATTATGAAGAAACCTTTAGCCCTGTGGTCAAGCCAGCAACTATCAGATTGTTGCTCTCTATGGCTCTTTCACGCAGATGGCAGTTATGACAACTTGATGTCCAAAATTCCTTCCTTAATGGCTTCCTTGATGAGCAGGTATACATGAGACAGCCTCCTGATTTTGCTGATCCTGATAAACCTGATCATTATTGTCATCTTGTCAAGTCTCTCTATGGTCCGAAGCAGGATCCTCGGGCTTGTCATGCTCGCCTCAGTTCTGTTCTTGGCTCACATGGCTTCTCACCGTCAGCTACCGATACATCATTATTCATTCTTCGGTGCTCCGATGTCAGTATTTATTTGCTGGTATATGTTGATGATATTATTGTCATCAGCTCGACTGCGTCAGCCATTCCTAGGTTAATTGCTTAGCTCAGGTCTGAATTCTCTCTTAAAGATCTTGGTGTTCTGCATTATTTTCTGGGCATTGAGGTGCATTCACCCTCATCTGGCAGCCTACTTCTTCGACAACGCAGTTATGCCATTGAACTTATTGCGCGTGCTAGTATGTTGAAGTGCAGTCCTGTTAATACTCCTATTGCACCGTCTGAGCCTTTATGCAGTACCGATGGTGATGTTCCCTCGTCTGAAGAGGCTACTCAATATCGCAGCCTTGTTGGTGGTCTTCAGTATCTTATAGTGACATGACTAGATTTTTCCTTTGTTGTCAACAAGGTTTGCCAATACCTGAACCTAGCACTCCCCATATGTCTGCAGTAAAGTGTATACTCCGTTATGTACGCTTCACTATTGATAAAGGTTTATTGTTTCGGTCCTCTACCTCTACACTGCTCTCAGCGTTCTCGGATGCAGACTAGGATGACAGTATGGATGATCGGCGATCCACGGGAGGATATGTTATATTTTATGGCGGGAATCTGATCGCCTAGAGTGCTCGGAAGCAGTCTACAGTTTCCAGGTCGAGTACTGAGTCTGAGTATAAAGCTCTTACTAATGCTACATCAGAGCTTGTCTGGGTTAAGTCTTTGTTACAGGAGCCTGGTATTACACAAGCACAACCTCCGGTGTTATTGTGTGACAACATCGAAGCGAAGTACCTGTCTTCAAACTCAGTCTTTCATGCAAGGACAAAGCATATTGACGTCGATTTTCACTTTGTCCGTGAGCGTGTTGCTCAGAAACAACTTCAGATTCGGTTCATTTCTTCTCAAGATCAAGTTGCTGATATATTTACCAAACCACTCCCTTTACCTTTCTATGAGCTTTGTAGACGCAATCTCAATCTGTTTTCACCAGTTGAGATCGAGGGAGGATGATAGAATACCTGTTTGTACACGTGTGTATACCCTACGCGATTAGGGTCTTTGTATTTACCTAAGGTTTTATTTGTAACTTGATCTGCACATATAATGAGATGTGAATCGCCAGCACCTGTACGCCGAGCAACCCACCAAACTTTCCTTCCGCATATTCTGTTACAAATCTCTCAGTGGCAGGTCGAAAAGGAAGGGTGATAAAGGATCTCCCCACCTAAGCCCCTTCCCAGTTCTGAAGAAATCACCAACAACATTGTTCAACTCACTCATACATAGCCTCCTAGCGTAATCATTTTTTCTGGAAATCACCTACTCCTTCTTGTTATGGATCAGAGGAAGTACAGCTACTCGTAGCCGGCGTGTTTTGCGTGCAGCTAAACTTGACTTAGACAAAATCTCTCGGTCTTACCAATAACTAAGCAAGAACGCACGGCTGCTCGGTCATACGTTCTCCAGCATTCCCCGCCCCTTCTAATGACTCCCTCTCTACTCTGCTATCTTGGTTGCTAAGTTGTCAACATTGCATCTCGTCAGCTCTGTTCAGTAAAGTTTGGGCAGAAAAGGAAATGACCGCTAAGGACGATCAAGTATATTTCTTCTTGTCATCTTGTGTTGGCAGTTGGCTCCATACTTCCACTCAGCGATCGATAGTTCAGGGTTTATCCAGGCAGGTTATGTGAGAAAACTCACCGGCCAACAGACCCATTTTATTGCCATTGACCTAGGGACCATCAAAGCACTCGTCTTTTCCTTGTGTGTTTGCATAGAGAAGCGGAAACTGCAACGTTGAATCTTAGATATTCAATGATATCTCACATAAAATAGTTTTTTCCTGCCGTACCTTCTTTATGTTTGTTTAGGTGCTATGATAGCGCTGCATAAGGCCAAACTAAGAGAGGAGAGTAATGGCGATCGATCGTATAGGTTCTTAGGTTCAGAAAATGGCAGGCAAGAGGGCATGGTTTTTGCTGGTTTCTTACCTAGTGTTGCTGGTCCCTTGGGCTTCCGCTGTCCATAGGAGCGACTTCCCTCGGTCTTTCCTCTTTGGCACCGCCACTTCCTCGCATCAGGTACCTCCCTAGTCTCTCGTGTGTTCTTCCCTCAGACCTCAGTAACCTTCCTTCAACTTGCTTTGGGGTTACTCTTTTGTGTCCCAATATTCTTAGTTGGTACATTTTTTTACATAATACTCGCCGAATCGCTCAGCTTTAAATTGGGGAAAGACCTATTCTTAGTTAGTTCGAATACAACGCTGCAATTTTTCTATTTTCATTATCTTCCTTTTCTGTACCTGCTTTTGTACATGGATAAACTATTGAGAGAAAACCACCAAGTATTTTAGGCTGCACATGTGAAATCCGACTTTCTGTGCTAATATGTAATAACAGCTCTTTTTTTGTCCTCTAGATTGAAGGTGCATATCTAGAAGACAATAAAAGTTTAAGCAACTGGGATGTGTTCACTCATGTGCCAGGTAAATTCATCTCTAGGTTCTCGTATGTCGTCATATTGTGGATAAAGTAGTAGTAGTTGTTGTATCTGGTGTTTTACCATTAACTCAAAACGCCTACACGCAAATGTACTCCCTCCACTCCACAAGACATTTCGGTGATGCTTAATATTTGATGGAAACCCAAAAAATCGAGAAAACCTCCCCCGTAAGTTGCAAACATATTTCAGGAAGGATTAATGATGAGAGCAATGCGGACATCGCGGATGATCACTATCACCGCTACGAGGTGTAATTGTCCACATTACACTTACAGAGTATTGAATGTTTTCTCTGCATAAACTTAGAAAGGGTCCTAATCTTGCCTGTTGACAGGGCGACATTGACCTGATGCACTCACTTGGTGTAAATGCCTACAGGTTCTCGATATCATGGGCCCGGATTCTTCCAAGTGAGTTCTGTGCGTAGTTTCTCTGTATAACTGATCAAAGTTTGTACTACCTCGTCTTGTACTTAAACTGAAAATTGTGTGTGTATTTGCCGAGGACAGAAGGGAGATATGGCAGAGTTAACCCAGCAGGCATTGCTTTCTACAACAAACTTATCAATTTACTGCTGCTTAAAGGTATGCTTTTGTACACAGAGTTCCTAGTTCTGCACCTCCTAAAAAAATATTTATCAAGAATCTAGCATTTCAGCATCTTTTGGCTGAAGCAGGAATACAGCCATTTGTCACGCTGAACCACTACGATATTCCGCAGGAGCTCGAAGACAGATATGGAGCTTGGCTGAATGCCGAGATACAGTAAACATTTCTATGCAGTTGCATTATATGACTGGTAGCAATTTCTTTGAGCCACTGACACTCCCAAACTTAACGCAGATCCATCTCTTTTTTTCATCCAGGTACGATTTTGGGTATTTCGCCGACGTATGCTTCAACGCATTTGGCGACCGTGTGAAGTATTGGAGCACTTTCAACGAGGCACGGGTGGCAGCGCAGAAGGGCTACATGGTTGGCACCTACCCACCCGGCCGTTGCTCGCAGCCGTTTGGCTCCTGCGCCGACGGCAACTCCGACGCCGAGCCCTACGTGGTCACGCACAATATCATACTCTCCCACGCTACTGCTGTGGAAATATACAGGGAAAAGTACCAGGTGATCACTGAAATCATCATCAGGGTCGTGACTGAATGCAAAATGTTTCTTGTTTGCTAAAACATCAAGTGGCTGTTCTGTTCTACATGCAGAGCAAGCAGAATGGCGTGATTGGCATAGTGGTGTCCACCATCTGGTTTGAGCCATTCAGGGATGTCCCTGAGGACCGCCTGGCGGTTGAACGAGCATTGTCGTTTAATGCTCCATGGTAGGTGATTTCCTTAGCACAATTCTTTATGAAAATACTGCTCCAATGGCAATGTTATTATTGGCAGGCTTCTTGATCCGCTGGTCTATGGCGATTATCCTCCCGAGATGCGCCATATTCTGGGCGAGATCCTGCCGAGCTTCTCGTCAGAAGATCGAAGGAAGCTGAGCTACAAGCTGGACTTCATCGGGATCAACCATTACACGACCCTGTACGCCAAGGACTGCATGTTTTCGGAGTGTCCAGCGGGGCTGGAAACCCAGCACGCACTGGTGGCTCTCACTGGGGAAAGGGATGGAGTTCCCATTGGACCTTCAGTAAGTGATAAGGACTCACCCTTGACAAAAAAGGAAAAAAAACTTAAACCTTAAACCCTAACCAGTATGGGGCCAGCCCAGCTTATCATCTTCACCAACTTGGATTTGGTTCTCTCGCAAAAATCAAGACTTGCAGAGATGAGAATCATGAAAAACAAGATCCCAAATAGAAAGCAGAAACCGAGGGAACCACAAGAGTGTCACCCTTGCCAAAAAAAAAACTGAACTTATTTCACGATGCTTGCATCTTATTTCGGGTAATGTATGTGCAGACTGCGATGCACATGCTCTACGTCGTCCCTCACGGGATAGAGAAGACAATCACCTACATCATGAAGAGATACAACAATATGCCAATGATCATCGCTGAAAATGGTATGGGGACACATAACAGTTATTGAACTAGCATTAATAATGTTTGCTTTCAGTTTCTATTGTGGGGGAAGATTTTGTTGATCTGAAAATGCTTCAGGCTGTCCGCAAGATGGAGAAAACTACACTAATGTCGAGGCCTGGCTCGACGACAGGGCTAGGATAGAGTATCTAGACAGCTATCTCGCAAAAGTTGCAGAATCCATCAGGTTGGTGGCATACATATAACATATATATTTCTAATCCTTTATGTCGTCGCATTACACATGTAACTCAAACACACCTTCTCTGCTAGGAATGGAGCTGATGTCCGTGGCTACTTCATCTGGTCTCTCGTCGATAATTTTGAATGGCTCTATGGATACACTCTCCGGTTTGGACTGTATCACGTAAATTTCAAAACACAGGAAAGGACTCCAAAGCTTTCCGCGCAGTGGTACAAGGAATTCCTTCAAAATCGGGATGAAGCTCAATACAAGAGCGCTTTCATTTGAAATTGTAGTAGGGCAAACTGTAGTGGAACATGCTATGATGATGTGGTGGCGCTGTGGAGTGTAGCTCATGTGAAGATGGTCCTGCCGTCCTGCACTGCAAGGGCTGATCCCTGCCTGCCTCATTGTACCTTGCTATGCTAAGACCTCGCATCGACAATAAATAATGTGGTGATGTTTCTGTTTAGAGCTCTGTAGTAATTGGAAAATGATTTAACTTCATGCATGAAGACTGTTGGCTGTTCGTTTTGTTGTGGTATGTGAGCAAGTTTATGTGGCTGCTAGTACGTCTATCTATAAAGTCGTGTATGTGCTAACTCTTTGTGATTTCAGCTCATATTTTTTAACTAGTTATTCTTTGGGACAATTAAGAAGCTATCCCTTCCTTTATCTGATAGTGTCATCCAATTTATATTTATAGTTGCAAATGTTTATTTTACGATTGCTTAAATATGCATCTACGTCATTAATCTTCATATGCATTTTGTTGGCGACATGTAGCCGGTTTATTTTTAGATACTTGCCCCTTCGCAATTTGATCGAAACCCTAGCTGAGGATAGTGATCGCGGCTCGGGAGGGAACATGGAACATTGCGTTCCGTAGAACCTTTGGTCCGGAAGAAACCATGGCGTGGGGTGAGATTACGACGAGCCACCTTCTCTCCCTCTCGGATTCAGCGGATAGTGTATCCTGGTGTTTGACCCCCTCGGGGGCATTCTCGGTTAGCTCTGCGTACCGGGTCCTATTTAGAGGTCCCACTTTTCCCTGGACGGAAAGCGCTGCTATCCCTGAAGACTAAGATCCTTGTTTGACAACCGCTACATGATCGCCTCCCTTCGGGGGTAGAGGTGACGAAGAGGCATGGGTCGGGTGGCTTTTGTCGACATGTGGGTGCGGTGACCCAGCATACCACTGCATGATGTAGTACACTATAGTCATTGACATAACACCAATGAAACGCCGTTCACTAGTATTACATCCCTCAGAGTGGTACAACAGAAACACAGCAGGTCCAAGACATGACTATAGATTATAACTCGACTCTTTACAAAAGATCCAGAGAACACACTAGGTTAAAGAGAGAGAAAGAAACTTCTTACAAAGAAGAATCAGAATAATAACTCACAACTATCTAGAGACTAGGACTAGTATCTAAACTATTTGGCTTGTCATTGCTGCTATTGCAATGCTCTACAGAAGTAGGTTTTATGGCTAGAGAATCTACCCCTATCTACGTAAGAACTTTATCTTCACTTCGGTTGGTGTATATGTTGACTTCATTGACTCTATTGATGAACTTGAGCTATCGATGATGGTTTCTTGAGCAGAAATTGATGTTGGCGTCGCCTTCAACGGCTTAAAACCTAGCAAGGGTTAAGAAGGTATAGTTGAGTACGGGCGTACTCAGCAAGTTCACTAAAAAGGAGTGTATGATGCACTATCTCTATAGCCATAGACCATAGGTCGTAGGCAATGCAGGTTTTCATAAACATTTCTTCAAAGGTTGCTTTTATTCTAAAAACCTTGTCCGACAGCCTTCACATGTTAGCTCTACGTACCGGGTCCTATTTAGAGGTCCCACTTTTTCCTGGACCAGGCCTTTATGGAAAGCGCTGCTACCCCTGAAGACTAAGATCCTTGTTCGACAACCGCTACATGATCGCCTCCCTTCGGGGGTAGAGGTGACGAAGAGGCATGGGCCGGGTGGCTTTTGTCGACTATGTGGGGTCCTCGAATCAGGAACCCACATAGTGTTCACCTATCCTGTGGCCCGATTTTTCTTTGAAACTTTGTTCGAGAAGCCTTTTGTCTTGATTGGCAGGCCCAAGAATTCGGTGAGTTCCTGGAAACCCAGGTGAACCATACTGGCAAGAGTAGATGCCTTTTCTAGTTAGTGTTTGTTGTGATGCCATGGACACTCTAGACTATACGTAATAATATAGTGATTGAGAAGATCTTTCTGTTGGATTAATCTTGATTAGAGTCGCATGGTGGAGTTAATTAGGTAAGTGTATGCATGTGTGTGTATCTTTCCTAGGTAGTGTCTACTGTGTGTGAGTACGGCTAGTACTAGGCTAGTCGGTTTAGTCCTAATCTAGTGTGTCATAGTTCGAGTCTGCTTAGTACTAGCTAGAATACTAGTCCGTGTAGGTCAGGGGTTCAACATTGAGTCGGTTTTGGTTGGTGGGTTGTGCATGTATATATGCACAACCTCGAGCGTTGAGTTTTGTGCTGTGAGAAAAAGATTGAAAAGAAGAAAATAAAGATAAAGAACGGGCACGACACGTGCCCTTGGCCATAAGATTTTTTGACCGTGCTTGTTTGTCTAGTTTGATGTAGTCGATCTGTGGGTAAATTCCAACATTTGGTATCAGAGCGAGGTCAAGGATCTGAAGCTGCGCTTGCCCCGGGGAGGCGACCCATACTAGCGCCTCGGGGCGGGCGAGCGTCGTTAGGCGTGCGGCCAGATGGAGATGGCAAGCATGCCGTCATCGATGAGGCGGTGGGCGAGCGTCGTTCGGCAGAGCGACAAGGAGGAGTCGGCGAGTGGGCCGTCGTCAGCAAGGTAGCGGACATCGTCGACAGAACCGCGTCAAGTTCTTCGGGGGAGGTGGATGGTTGTTGGTGGGGGCGGTGGTGCCGAGGAGCGGTGCCGGAAGGCTCATAAAGATCGTCATCACGGAGAGTGTGACTCAAGAAGTCAAGTGTGTGCACGTTTGCACGTGTGGTTAGCGTTCGGTGTGAGTTGTCATCGTTTCCAAGTGCTCGTCCTCGTAAGGATCCGTTGCAGCTGGAGCGCATCACAGTTGAGGTGTGTACGGTGTTCCGTGAAATTGTGTCCATGTCCCCGTGGAGCGTCTTGACTGCGGTCAACATGGGTTCGGTGCGATGCCGAAGGCGGACGGTGCTAGGAGAAAGTATCGTAAAGCGAGGAGGTGTGTGAGCAGTAGAAGGAGAAGCTACTAAAGCAAGTACAAGAGGAGTATGGTGCGAACCGAGTGTGAGGACCGCAATAGCGCTGGCACATATGTGCGGACCGAGTGGGGGGGGGGGGGCGAGCAATGGCGGTGGCACAACATGGCAGAGTAAGAGAGGTGCGATGCATGTTGCCTGCGTGGTCATACTGACTGTACGGACATGATAATGAAGACGAAAAAGAGGTGATGTGAAGCTGCGACGAGTCAAGATGAGAAGGAACAAAGGAGACAACAAGTCTGGTCGAAACCGCGGAGAGGATAAATCAAGATTAGATGGAGATTGTTGGGTTAATCTTGATTAGAGTCCCATGGTGGAGTTGATTAGATAAGTGTATGCATGTGTGTATCTTTCCTAGGTAGTGTCTACTGTGTCTGAGTACGACTAGTACTAGGCTAGTTGGTTTAGTCCTAATCTAGTGTGTCATAGTTCGAGTCTGATTAGTACTAGCTAGAGTACTAGTCCGTGTAGGTCAGGGGTTCAACATTGAGTCGGTTTTGGTTGGTGGCTTGTGCGTGTATATATGCACAACCTCGAGCGTTGAGTTTTGTACTGTGAGAAAAAGATTGAGAAGAAGAAAATAAAGAAAAAGAATGGACACGACATGTGTCTTGGCCATAAGATTTTTCGAGTGTGCTTGTTTGTCTAGTTTGATATAGTCGATCTGTGGGCAAATTCCAACACTTTCTTCGACGTGCTTCTAACTATGTTTGTTTTTAATTCTTGGCATTTTTGCATTAGCTGTAGAGCTATGTAGACAGCTGGAGAAGGAGCGGTTGGACGACATGCTTCGAGACTTGCTAGAGGAGGCACGCGGTTTCTCCACCTTGTCCGGCCGATGGGAGCCTCTCTTCCTTGGAGGCTTTCGTTTATTTTCTCGGTTTGGGTATGTTTTTTATTAAGTCTCAAGCTTTGTATGGATGTGGTTTCTTTATTTATAAAGCGGGGCAAAAACCTATTTCGAGAACAAAATACATAACCATGACACTGAGAAACATACACAACCAGTATAAGTTATTATGATTATGTTTGTGTGAATCGACCGAACAGCCATATAGGTAGACCAAAAATAGAAACATACCACGACAATCTAGTGCCCTGGTCATGACACTCACCAAGAGAACATCATCAATAAAACATGCTCCATAAATATCTAGAGGCCTTCCAATAAGATAGATTAAGCTATTTGAGAGGAAAGCCCCTCACCAAGGGGTTGATTAGTGCTGATAAATTAAATACTAGTTGTCCATCAATATGTATGATCTTCTTATTTTCACGGTGCTGCTTAAGAGGTTTAATTTTCTTGCTAGATTTAATTAGCAGTGTGATGATCAACACATAATATACAGCCCCGCAAAATGGAGTATTATGTTCTGACCCACATACTAGGATAATTTAGGGATATGGAATTTGGACATAAGAAACATCTTGCTACTTTGCAAATGGAATTTTAAGATTTGATGGATGATGGGATGTTTTTGTCAACCGGGTCATTCTCCTTTCCATTTATTGCTAAACGAAACTCAAAGTTTCATTACATCAAGTAAACAATTAGAGGATGCAGAAAGAGGGGGAAGCTTACTAATAGAAGACTAGTTATTGAATGTTCGGCCTCGAACACCCATTATGGGACAAACACCTGTTTGCATATCGATGGAAGTTCAAAGGGAAACTAAAACAAACTTGTTATAGACCAATATAGAACCAAAAAAGAGCAAGCATTCCAACATAACATAAGAGAAACTACAAGGCAACACATCATCCAGTAGCTACGAACTAGTGATCCTCAGATAATGCATTGGTGGCATACTAGTGTTTACACTTTATGAAGCATAATGTAAATCTAGACAAAAAAATTTGCTTACAAATTAGATCTATCATAAGCCTATGACCGGGTGATTGGAATTTTCTGAAGGAAGAGATACAAAGATTGGGTAATATCATGTGTGATGGCAGTGAAAAACATGGTCAGATAAGGTGGAACCCTTTCAGATTAGTTCCACCTTCCTGGAGTCTGGCAAGTTGATCCCTTCGCACCCATCTTTGTTTTTTTTGTTGTAGATGTATTTTCATGGTTGTTCCCCAAGGAGGTAAATGAGAATAGCATTTTATCTATTCGTATATGCCAAAGAGCGTTGTGCTTTTCACACTTACTATTTACGGATGACATTCTTTTAATCTTTAAAGCATCTGGAAAAATAAGCTAGGTAAATGAGGTGCTAGATAATATGCATATAGAACTAGCTAAGTTATTAACCCTAGAAAATGCTCCAAATTTTGGGAGTCATGTCCACAAGGTATAAGAGAGGAAGTCTAAACTATTTTGCATGTCACATATGAGTCCTTTGAGACAAAATATTTGGGGTTGCCCACACATTAGATGGAAGAATAAATAAAGGGAAGTTATATACTTTATAGTCCACGCTGGCTAAAAGGCTACTAGAGTGGAGTGGTACCACCTATCACAAGCAGCAAAGGAAATACTAATAATGCTAGAACTGCTAACCTTACAGGAAGTCTAAAAAGGTGGTGCAAGGAGAAAAACCTTTACGACATCAACTTGAATGTATTCAAAATCAGATCAGTGGGATACAAATGAAGTTGGTGCATCTCCAAGATCACTCCATTCAGGTAAGTTTAGTTTCCCAATACGAAGATAATTTGACCAAGCTCACTGAATTTTATAGGCAATGCGAGAAAAAACACTAGGCAACCCAAGGCGATAGAAAAATGTCTTTGTTTTACACTATTGTTAAGCGTAAGCGTCGAAATTGTATTGTTTCTATTAAGGACACCAATAGCAATAATCTATTTGACCCGGATGGTATTGCAGAAGAGTTTTAAATTATTTCAAGACTATTTTTCACTCCTTTGCCACTAACAATGATAGGACCCACTTAGAAACAACAATGTCGCAATATACAAATGATTTCACCAACTCGATCCTCGACAAGTAGGAGATATGGGAAATTATTGAATCCATGAAGAAAAATTCCTCTCTAGGACCTGATGGATTCAATGTGGGCTTCTAACTTTCGGCTTGGAGTTAGATAGCAGATCATGTCACCAATGTGGTAAGAAACTTTTACAAAATAGGTATTATGCCACCTCATCTCAATGATAATCGTATTGACCTCATTCCTAAGAAACTTGCTGGCCACATGCCTCTTGATTTTAGACCCATAAGTCTATGCAATGTGATTTACAAAATTATTGCGAAATATCAAGCCAATAGATTGAAAGTGCACTCGCCAGACTACATCTAGTCATCTCAACAATATTTTATTGAAGTAGACGCATTAGCAACAATATTATAGTTACTCAAGAAATTGCTCACTCTTTCTCTTTGTCCTCCTGGAAGAACTTTGACTTTATGCTAAAGATTGATCTTGCAAAAGAATTTGATAGAATAGAGTAGCACTTCATACTTTCAGCTCTTGCTTGCAAAGGGCTTCATGATTATTTCATAAAACTTGTGCATTCTAGCATTTCTTCACCGATTTTCTCTGTCATCATTAATGGCCAATCTTCTACAGGCTCAAAAGCAGTAGAGGAATAAGGCAAGGTTGTCCTTTGTCACCATATCTCTTTGTATTTGCAGTGAATGAACTATCTTTGATGCTACAGGATGCTCTACAAGCCAATAACCTCACATGTATTTCTCTTGGCCCCGGTTGTCCTCCAATTCGCTCCTTGATGTTTATGGATGACTTGATTGTTTGTGGAAGAGCAAATATGCAAGAAGCTGGCACTATTCTCAATCTCATAGACTATTTCTGTCAGGAATCAGGGCAAGCTCCAAACTGAAGAAAATATGAAAAAATAGAAAAAATGTTCTCTTGCAGGTCAAAAAAGATATCAAAACAATCTTTCCAGCACCAAAGATTGACAACCCTTTGTTCATCTAGGACACCCTCTGGTTCTGCCATCCAAGGATAGCTCAATATCTTACAATTTTGTTTATGATAAATTCAAATCAAATATTAGTGCGTACAAAGCTCATAGACTTTCACATGCAACCAGTTTAACTCTTATAAGATCTATTTTCTCTTCTATACCTATCTACTGCATGTCTGACATTCTGTTTTCCAAAAAACTCTCGCTAAACTAACAACCATGATTAGGAATTTCTAGTGAACAGGTGTTTGATATGATCGGGCAAATAAAAGCTTATGTCTAATATCATGGGCTAATGTGTGTACTACAAAAAAAATGGTGGACTTGGTGTTAGAAATCTATAGGCTATAAATCAAGGTATAATCCTATCGGCAGCTTGAAGATTGGCAAAGGAACCACAAATTTTGGTTTCTTAGATACTTAAAGCAGATTATCACCACGACACATCAATTTGGAGAGCCAAGTCAGACATGCCAAAATCAGCCTTTTGGTCATCAATTATCAAGGTAAAACCTCTTTTGATTTTAGCTTCCATATGCCAGATTGTTGATGGCAGCAGCTCGGTCTGGAGCTCCCCTTGGTTTGGGGGTTGGCAAACAATTTATGATCACCTTATAATACAATAACACACCTTTGTTTATCCTGCTCTTGTTAAGGATCTTTGGGTTCTAGGCCAAAAACAATGGAATGGAAGTATAGTTACTTCTCTATTCGGCCTAGAAATAGCCAATGCAATTCTTCAAACACCTATAATTGATGCAGTTGGATACGATACACTTGTTTGGAAACTAACCCTTGCAGGTGACCACTCCTCAAACAGCGCATACAAGCACTACTACAACAATCTTCAACTTCCGCCGAGGCAACGTCAAAAAATTGTTCCCCCACAGATCATCTCCCTACTTAATCAGGTTTGGAAATATAAAGGAAGGGCATCGAGAGTTCAAACGTTTGCTTGTAGGCTTCTTAGTAAAGCACTCCCCACGGGTAAGAGGGCAAGTAGGTTTTCCAAACACATAAAAAACAAGTGCTGTAGATGTGGTAATCAGGAAGATGAAATGCATAAGTTTTTTCTATGCCGATATTCTTGAGCACCCTGGTTCTGTTATCCGTGTTTATTAAAACTGAAATCCTAGTTGAACATCATCACACAATTCCTAATATGATACATGCTTTGCTTGCATCTGGCCATCCTCAGATTAATACAACTGCTCTTCATACTTTTCTGTTGTGTCTATGGAAAGCTCAAAATGATACTTTGTTTTGTAGGAAAACAAGCATGCCTTCTCATGTGTCTGCAGTGGCTAATGCCATTATCAAGGCAACCAAAATAGAGGTTTTAAGCTGCAATGACCAGTCTCCAAATAGCAGGCAACCATCTCCACCGATTCCTAAGGTTTAGGACTTTGATTTTCTAGTAGGGAACTCCATCTTCAGTGATGCTGCCTAGGAGAAGCAACAAGATTGAGCAATTAGGCAAGCAGGGTTAGGAGTAATCATCCACTCCCAGGAGAACCAACATATTCGTCAGTTGCATGTCTTGGCGCTCTCATCTCCGGCGTCTTCTCCACTACAGGCTGAGACTTATGGTCTACTTCTAGCTATAAAGCTAGCATGTCTACTAAAGGTCCAAAACCCTTGCTTTTATACTGATTGCTCAGCATTAGTTTCAGCAGCTACAACGAGAACAGTGTTTGCAGGTCAGGGGCATTGGGAGATTAGGCCACAGCTCGCAGCAATACAAGTCTCTTCTTCCTTTCGGTGCAGTAAGATTCCTCTCATTAACAGGAGTATGAATGTCAAAGCCTATCATCAGGCTCGTTTGGCGTCGAGAATTCAGGCTACCTCCTTGGCTGTCCGTTGCTTAAGCGATGACACATGACATTTGTCCAAGCAGGGATATTCTCTCCGTATCCCGTATGGCTCCTTTCACGCTTCTATCTGTCAGATGTTCTTAAAGGAAAAAAATCATTTGTGTTAAAAAAAATAACTCAGCGAGCAGCAGCGGTCTGATACACCAATGCCCTGGTTTCCGCGCTAGTATGTCACTACCCTCCGCCGACCGGCTTCGTTTGGATTGCTTCTGGAAGCTCTTTGTCTCTTCGCTTCTTTGTATCCTTGTGCTAGATGTTTGGTTGGACTAACCGGTAATTGGTTTTTTTTCCTCTGAAAACGGTGATCTATTCCGCCTCTTTTTTCCACCCATCAGCTGCCCCATGCAGTATTATACTAAGATAATCTCTCCACTTGTCGTCGCTCATCATTTTGTCAGAGCGGCTTTCGTTTTGATTTTTGTATAGGAGCAGCTACTTGGACCGAGTAACACAGGATTATAAACAACTCCGGACCGTCACCATCGCCTGACCGAATCAATCAATCACACGCAAGGCGCGCATCAACGGCCGAAGCATCCACCCTCCTGAGCATCCTACTCGGCTCACAGGCGGATGCTTGGCCGCAAAACGTTGCGCGCGCCGTCGGACGGAACGTTGCGCGCGTGCGGCACCGGGAGCTCAGCTCTCCGCGGCCAAGACGCGACACGCTCTGGCGGCCGTTCCCATCGGCGATCGCCCTCGCTGTCTTACCCGTCGCGCGATCGCATCGCATCCGTCGCAAAAAAAAGGTGTCGCCGGATGGAGCGCAGCCACGCCACGGTCGCGGTCTCGTGAACTTTGCGGGAAAAAAAGGGGGCTGCGTTTTTGGCGACGAGCCAGCCAGAATAATAAATACGGGAAGGAAAACCATAACTGCAGGGCAAGCGTGTGAGGCAGTGGGAAATTGCGGTTTGATTTTTTCTCCTCCGCCACGCCAACGCCATCGTCGCCGCCTCTATCCTCCCTCTCCACCAACCGCCGCGTGACTCTCCGTCGCCTCTAAATAAACCGATCCGAGAACCGCGCGGGCGGCCGCGGTGGATTCTCGCAAACGACTGGCTATATCACATTGAGGGTCGCGCGTAGTGGCAGGCAGATGCGGGAGGGCGGCCACGGCCGAGGGGAGCACGAGGAGGAGCGGGAGCATGAGCCCCAGCAGCCGGGGTGCGGGGGCGAGGCGGCGGGGCAGGCGGCGGCGGGCTGCGCCGCGGTGTGCTGCTGCTGCCCGATGGCGCTGCTGGAGGTCCTCCTGCTCGTCACCGTCAGGCTGCCCACGGACCTCCTGCGCCGCGCGAGGCAGAGGCGGCGCCGGCGACGCCGCATGCGCCGCAGCGGCAGGGGCAACGCCTCGCTCTCGGGGAGCGCCAAGGCGATGATCGCGGCCGAGGACGCGCTGGAGGCGGACGAGGCCGCGGCGGGCGCCAGGCGCGCGGAGGCGGAGGACGAGGCGGCGTCGGAGCTGGAGCGCGAGATCATGGGCTCGCGCCTCTACGGCGCCGGCTTCTGGCGAAGCGCCTCCTCCCGCTCAAGCTCATGCGCCTCCTCCGCGCGCCGGCTGTAAAACACGACAGCCGCCACGTCAACAACTTCCTCTCTCCCTCGTCTTCCCCGTCGAGCGCTTGGCTTGCTGTCAGGCAGTCAGGTGTGTCGTTTAGTCTAGCGTCTTTGGCACAGCAACCCATCGCGCGCACACGTGCGGGCGTCTGGTTCCGTGTACTGTCGGATTGCTCTAGGATCGATTCGTGATGGACCTGTGGTCCTCAACCCCTGTTCATCCCGTAGATTTTGTGTCTGTTTGTGAAAGAGGATATCGAGCAGCATCTCCTGACATTTGTAGCAGTGCTTACGTGGTGACACCAATTGAAGGAATCATGGATCTAGTGCCATTGGAGACTACCTTTTGCAACTTCGCTACGCTCCATCTACTACTACCATACAGATAAAGTAGCCATTGGATCTCATGATACACCTGCTTACTTTATCTGCGTGTCTGCTCGTGATACTCGTTACTTTATGTTCATCACTTCTTGAATTTTGTCTCATTGGTTGTCAGACTAACCTAGTATGTATACTGTACTAGAAACAGAATAAGCTTAACCAACTTATAATACTCTACATCTTACATTTTTCACAGGACGAAAAAGACAATTTAGGCAGTAAATTACTTTCAGCAAACATATTCACCTAGGGTTGACAACCTGCACTCAGTAGAGAGTTAACATCATGCTCTCAATTGCAGACACAAGTGAGGCGAGTGATGAAAAGAAGTGACAAATAGGACGCTAGAAAGTGAGGTGTTCTTTGCTAAGAGATACTTCCAGCTAAAAATATCCGCCCGTTACAGTAACCATTAGGGGAAGGCTGAAACATCCAGCAATTCAAGGAACAAATTTATTTTGATCAAGCAATACGTGCGCAACCTGTTCGTGGATTTCCCTACTCTTTTACCCGGTTAGGATTCCTTGGCATAGTCGAAGACGGCGATGAAGGGCATGAGAACGGATCCTATCCAGAGCTTGCCATCCTTCTCCTCCACTTCGCTCACAGCTCGCACCACCTGCCCTTTAGTGTCCTCCAAGATGTCGAGCACCTCCCCCTCAGGGCTGTACTTGATGATGAGCGCGTGCAGGTTGCCGCCGATCTGCATCAGGTAGTGGAACTTGGCGGGGATCGGGAGGCTGAGCAAGAACTTCCTCGTCCGGATGTGGCGACTCATGAGCCGGGCGTAGATGCTGCGTCGGCAATGGATCGCCACCCAGAACTCGCCCTTCTCGTTGGTCCTCACGTTGTCAGGGAACCCAGGCAGGATGGCGAAGAGATCCACGGTCCCTGCCTTCTCGCCTTTCAGCCAGTATCTGCTCAACCTGTATCAGCAATGTCACAAATAATCAGTGTCTGATCTGAAGTAGAATCGGGGGGTCCCTGAACCGAACGGAGAGAAGAGTATATGAACCTTCCGCGAGATCCTTCGCAGAAGACGAAGAAGGAGCCATCCTTGCTTAAGCTCACCCCATTGGGAAATTGGAGGTTGCGGTGCAGAACTGTTGTTTCCTTTGTTTTCGGGTCGTATTTCAAGAGCCTGCCCGAGGGATCTCCAGCGAAAACCAACTGCATGAAGTTCCTGCACATGAAAATGCCACAATAATAATTAGTTCCAATGGTCCTAGCACCTCTACATCGTCAAGAAGGTTCAGCTTGACGTCTCTCAGTTCATCTGTGTCAACGAAACTGTAAAGTAGAAAAATTAGGATAGCTTGCACACTTCCTCTGTTTCTCACGAGTGTCTCCTGGAACAGAGTTACTAGAGGCAAGCATTTTACAGCAAGCAAGCCCTTCAGTGGCTTTCATAATCTGCTAGTCCTTCCCGATTCCGGAAGCAATATGTTATACTATAGTTCAACCCAAATGAGGAACATTAGCAAAATATTAAAATACGAAAAGGCTTCAGGTGCATCCCACCTTTACGCGCAGTATGGTGCATCCGCTTTAAGCACCATGCAAATCAGCATGGAAAGTTGCCAGACTTTTATCATAAAGATAGCTCCAATCAACAGTCAACGGATGAAACCATGGTGTCTACAAGAGTACGTCAATTACCACTGTAACTGTCAAATCGAAGTAGTAACACAAGCTAACCTTCCAATTACCGGGTCCTAATGGTTTCGATTAGCAGCTCAGTGTATAGGGTACTCCAATTTGCTAACAAGTGAGGCAACGGATATACAGTACAATTATGTGAGAAGGGCGTTTGGCATGACGGACCTTCTCTGGTAGAGGATGCTGCTATCGGTGAAGTAGACGTTGCCGTGGGCGTCGAGGTCGAGGTCGTTGGTGAAGTTGAAGCGCACGCCCTCGGCCTCCGTGGCGAGCGGCGTGGCCAGCCCGCCCTCGGGCCCGACCTTGAACAGGCCGTAGTAGGCGTCGGCGATGTAGAGGTCGCCCGTCCTCTTGTCGAACCGGATGCCGAGCGCGCGGCCGCAGACGTGCTCGTCCTTGAGGTACTCCATCGGCGACGCCTTGGGCCCGCAGCGCTCGGCGGTCCAGTTCGGGGAGGCGTGCGCGAAGTAGGCCCAGCGGGCGCCGTCCCAGAAGACGACGCGGCCGTCGGCGACGCCCGTGTATGGCCCGCGGCCGAGCGGGTCGAAGGCCACGCTCTCGGGGCCTTGGACCTCGCCGCGGAACCGGATCTCCGCGCCGAGGAGCCGCTCGGCCTTGTCCGCATGCGGGGGCATGTCCGCCGCGTCCGGGAGCTCGACGAGGTGCGCCTCGAAGCCCGGGAAGTCCACCATGCTCCCCAGCCGCAGCGGGTCCGTCCCGCAGAACACCGCCAGCGCCGCCACCGCTGCCGCGGCGACCAGCACGCCCGCCGACACCATCTCCGCTCGCCCTCCCCCTTGCGGTGCCTCGCCTTCTCTGCCTGGCGTGGGGGTCTCTCGCCCTGCCTCTACCTCGCGCTCACCATCGGTGGGGATTTAGTTAGCAGGTAGGAGGGAGGAGTCATCGTTTTGCTGCGTCACTGCTGATGGTGATCCCCCTGCGCAGCGTCGTTATGATCTTGATGCGCGAGGCGCAACACACATGCCAACTACCCACCTCTCAGCTGATTCCCGTGCACAACACACATGCCGCCATCAAGAACTGTTGACTGTTACCTTCGCTAATCACTCCAAGCACGAGTGCACAACCAACTACTATCTACTTCTCTTACCGTCAATTGAGCTACTCGTGCTGGGAGTACAAAATTCAGTTGCACATTTATCTATACATAATACATTTTGTACACGTAAAGGTGAATGGGATTCAAGAAAAATTCAAGCAAAACATTTGCCTACAGTACCAGAGGGGATAAGCACTTGACTAACCAAAATGAACCGATATGAACACTCCAGAATCATTAGTGACGAATTTTGCGTCTTGGTTTTACTCAAAAGAATCAAAGGATGCATCATTCTTGACAAATTGAGTATACGGGAATCAACAAGGCAAAGAGTTAAGCTAAGAACGAGCTTGGCCGGACGAACATACAAAAGCCAGGTGAACAGAAACCACGGAAATTATACTGTAGAACGACTTACACTCGCATGAATCTTGCAACAGGGATAGCTGTAATACTTCAAATCTGCTATTGGAACAATGTCATGAAATATAACAAATGGTTACATACATGATACATCATTTCATAATCCTAAACCCTACAACAAGGCACCGTCACATCATTAGACACAGTACACTATCCAGCGATGACAACTATCCTCTTAAAAATTGAACAGCAATGGAAACTCACACTACACATTCCCACTGTAATTTTACAATATGGCTGGAACGCCTTATTGTGTACTCTTCAGACATCTGACACGAATTTCAATTCAACACCACAGCCAAGTTAATGTAAGTATAGCACCCATTTTTACCCGAGCCTCGGTCATGCTGCGAATGAGAAACCAAGACTTGGTTCTGAGGGAAGTTTACACCAGGCACTAACCAAATGCGCAACTAGACGGTCGGAGCCTCCTCGTTGTTACCCAGCTTTTTCATCACCATATCATAAACTGTGTCAACTTTGGCAGGGTCAACTTTGAATAATACATGAGCATCTTCCTTCTTGACAACACTACCCTTGAACATCTCCTGCATCAACACCTCCTGCATTTTCAGATAATGACTAGGTAGCAATCTGTTTTGACAGCACAGGAGTTTTTCCTGAAACAGAGAAAAGTTTTTGTTTATTGTAACAAGCACCAAAAGTACGAAAAAAAGGCAGCATCAAGAATGAAAATAAGCAATTGTCCTTACACTGGAACTTAATAGCTCTGCCCCAGGAAGACCAACGATATCCCAATCATCCCAATTTTTAGCGGTTGGGTGTCCTGTGGTTTTTGGAGAATCCCTACCACCAGAATCTAAAATTGTACTGCCTTTCTTCAGATCCAAATTCCCATCAGTCTCAATTTTCATAGGCCGATTTGTTTTGTGTATTGCTTTAGTACTTGGAATAAGCTGGCCACTTTCCTTAGCTTTTTGAGCATTCACACCGTACTCTTTTCTCCTCTTTTGCTCGATGTGTATCTTGGCTTCAGCCAGTGTACGGCATCCAGCGGAACGACACTCCTGGCAATTACAAAATAAAATAATGTAAAGAATTGTTCTTGCTGATTAAAAATGGTGAAACAGAAATTTGTAATTATTCTGCTTACTTGGTTAAGAATTTGAATTTAGTAAAAGAAAAATGGCAAACAAAACATATAGACATGTGCCCGTATAAAACTTTGGGGAAAAGTAAAACACCTGAAGCTCCTGAATCCTCCTCCGAATTTTCCGTTCTTCAATAACACTCCTAACAAGGGCTTCATGTTCCTCCTTAGTAAGGAAACGCATGAAGACCTTGTACCGATGATAAACTTCCTTGTCCTCATCTGTAAGATCCTTCTCCAAAGGATGAGGGTACAGTAAATTTCTTTCCAATATGAACTCTTTTCTCCTTTTTCTTTCATCAAGCCTATGAAGGCAAACAGTTCAATTCATCAGAAGCATAAAGAAGGTTTCTATAACTTCTAGCAGACTCTTTGGGTTATAAACATGGTCTGTTGCAGCTATTAATGAAGTAATGCAAGTAGAACTACTTTGTGCAAGTAAAGTAGCAACTTAAGCACTAGGAACATAGAGCCCTTTTCATCTGAATATTAATTAGTAGGAACCAAGAATAAGGCACTGCCATGATGATCTTCTCAAACCAGAGGAACAAACTACTGCAACAATACAATTTACTTTTATTTACTATGAATAAAATATTTCATCCTTGCAGTTAACAAACCTTGACAAGTAAATTCGCAACACTCGTAGCTTCAGTTCACGGTCAGTTTCTGAATCAGTTTCTTTAAATTCCATCTCTGCAAGTGCTTGTTCAGCATCGTTATCATACTCCGGGTCAAACTCATGCCTCTTTGCATTGTATCCGCTCAATTCAGTCAAAGAAGGCCCTTCATCTGCAGAATATCTGGGCTTTTTTACGCCAATACTTCTATCCATATGACCATCTGGCACATGCAAATTGAACAGGCCAATTCAATTACGATATTGCAGGAACTGAAGAAATATACATGTGCAGCATACGTTTCATTATGATAAATAAAAAGGCATTGATTCAAAATACTCCGTAAGCCATTGGCTAAAGAGATCTATCTTGGGTTTATTTTGCTGATAAAACAAAAACCTAAAATAAAAAATCTAAAATAAAGAGATCCATCTCTTAAGAGGGTAATGGCCTTGATCAAACATATCTCAAAGGTGATCAACTTGGGAAAGGAAACCATGCTAAGGAGTGTTTTATTTAGGTTTAATCTGGCCATCAATCAGTGGTAAGAGAACAAAGGGACGTTTTTACTGACATGAGGGCAATGCTTGATGATGAATGAAAAAACTGAAAATAGAAAATAAGCCTAATGCATCCATCTGATCACCCATTACTAGTTTATGGCTGTACCTTCCGCTTTAGCTAGATTAGCACCATCTTTGAAATGCCCAACAGTTGAAGCTTTCTTGTTTGCGCCTAAAGCACATTCAACTGGATTAGCATAATCCGAATCATGTTCAATGACACTGGGCAAAAACAACGTAGGATTGAATCAGTCAAATTACAAGACATACCACCAGGTATGTGTGAAGGTGATCGACTGACTGGACCTTCTCCAAGTGCTTCTTCCAACCTATGCAAGGCAACAGTTGGTAACTAGCCTCTTGCAAAGTTTAGATGCATGGTTATAAACATTCTAGAGCAAGAATAGCATACTTGACCCGGGGGGGCGAAAATGGAGACTCATCCTTAGGAGTCAAATCCCCTTGTAACACTGGAAGTCCTATACAAAAAGGAGGAAACATACAAACAAATATAGTGAGATAGCATATTAAGTCTTTACTGACATTCTTCTTTATGTAAGAGAGAACACTACTGAGGGCAGTAAGGGTGTGTTTGGATCCTCAGCCAACCATGCCTAGCCGAGCAAGGATTTCTAGCTAGCACTAGCTACAACCTGGAAAGGCTAGGCTATTCATTTGGTTCCTTCACCTTGCTACCCACGTGCAAACGGGAGTTACCATCATAGAGGCAGTTATGCGCACATTTCAGCTCCTTGCCATCAGAAGTGAGCCAAATCAGCTCGCCTGGCTGAGCGCAGTTTTTCTAGTATATTATCTGCTACCAAACGCATATCCTTGCTTAGTTAGGCTATAACCAACCTTGCTTAGGATCCAAACGCGCCCTAAGTACTTCTTAGCATCCTCACATTCAGAGTCATTACCAACAGAATAGTGCCCTGCTGGACGTTTATGTTATTTCATTAGATTAGCCATGCATTTGTGCAGATTCTTGTGTTCATGTCTGCGCTTTTGTGCATACAGGCACATTTTCTTTCCTACTTATAAAATTCTGAGTTGGTGGTCGTCCATTCACTCTCTTGAACCATCCCTACAACTGAGCAAAGCCCATGTCGTTCATAGACTCTTGAACCATCCATACAACTGAGCAAAGCCCATACATATACAGAATATCGATATTCGACAGTAGCGATTTATATGCAGCCAATTGGCTCGGCCCATTATTCCTCCAGAAAACTGAAGCAATAAAACTAGAAAATAAAAAATGAACATCCAAGAAGACCCACGCAACCCATAAACATGGAGATGCGGGATAGCTAGCTGGCTAGCTTTCCTAATGTCCTTCATGCTTTTTTTCTCATATGAAGGAACACAATGTCTACATGATTCTTTTCCATTTTCCCTTCTGATATGTTAACAGTTCAGCTAACTATCAAACAAGAAACTTCTGATATTGGAGCCTAAGAATGGTGCTAATGAATAGCAACTGACTTCGATTCCTACGAAAAAGATGTTGCAGCACCGATTTCGTAAAAATTTGGAAGAACTATTTGAGGTAATTTACAGTATGTCACAAGAAAGACAGATTTGTGTCCTCACTTGTTATCCACAGACTCCAAATCTAAAATATAAATATAAACAGAGATTCCCACAAAAACACTCAATTGCCGGAGACAGGGCTCGGACGAGAGATGAGACAATTTCCAGTGTGCCATGGCCCATGGATATTCAGCTCATAGTAATTATTGATCCGTAGCTAAGCACCGGTATTCAGCTCATAGTAATTAACAGTTAACATACCAGAAGTACAGAAACAACGCTACTACTGAATACCCAGATATAGAAAGAATCCTTGAAGACCAGATCTCTGCAACCTAAACCACCTAAGACACTAACATCACACCACCCATGACCAATTAATATATGCAGCAAGGTATGTGTCAGCCTTCAAAATACATAACCAGCTTGTGTTCACCATATATATGATCAAACATTTGAAAGTTCAAGAAAAGCATATGATATGTTGCTCCAGCCTAAACACATTTTCTTCATTATCAGAAAAAAAATGTGATCATGACTCACCTTTTTTACTCTCACCCTGTACTTTAGCCATGGCAAGAAGTTCCTTCCTATTCTTTCCATTAACATGAGACATGTCCTAAAATGATGAGGTAGTATTGGATTAAATGTCAACTTTCAACTCCACAAATTAACAGGTTGACAGAATGATTACCGGAAGGGGATAACAAGGTGAGTTCATGTATGCAGTTGTATAATGATCAATGCATTGTGCCTTGCCCTTGGTCCCAACATGCTCCGCAACTTCAGCCCAGTTTCCCAGACCATACATTTCAATTCCCTTCAATAATGACAGGTAAGCAGTCAGAACCCACAACCCAGAAATGAACAGAACAAATGGACACTTAAAATACCTCTAGAAGAAGGATTTCCTCGTCTGCATTCCAATCTGGACAAATTAGTGGAAAAGATAGGTTGTCCTGTAGCATAATAGCAGTTGAGTTAAAGCATGCAACAGACATGACAAGCACGGACAATACTAAATATTGGAAGTGCTAATGTAGAAATTGGATTGTTTTTGCCTCTTCTCTTTGTTTATGATACCTGTCCCCATGACCTGGTTTGCACGTATTAAGCCCCACATAGCCAATTGCAATAGAGATGGTTGAGCATATAGCCATGCAGAACCGAACATATGATCTGAGCTAACACATGTGCTGGTGATGGACAGCAGACACTTGTAGGCGTATCCATGTTAAGAACAATAGAAACATGAATGTGATGCGATTACGCGAAGACAGTGGTTATGTGGGATGATTCAGCCTTGGAGTGTCATATTGCATATTTTTGTTTCACACTTTTTTTACTACGTAGCAATCAGCTGAGACTTTACGATTCTAAAAGGCAAGTGGAATGGTGCGATAAAATTTGATGGACCATACTTTAAGAGCACAGTTGTTATCAGCATGTTTCGTCCATTGCAGTTGACATAAGACTGCTCTTCAAACCTAGTGGTTATTACTGCTGCTTTTGGACACTATTCAGTTAAGCATGCATTTGTACACGGAATTTCCTGTGTACACCAACTGCAATTCAGTGGGCAAGTAGGAAAACAAAGCTAAGTGAGTACACTAACCATGACCCTGTACGGGTGGTTGCTCCGATGTGGAGTGACCTCAGCTCCAACAGAGAAGCACTCGACACAGAGGTCGAAGTCCGGGCACTTGGAGCACTTGATCCGGATCTTCCCTGACAGGTCCTTGTTGCAGTAGTTGCAGTGATACAGCGCCTTCTTCCCATCGCCAGCTCCCCCGCACGCCGCGGAGAGGGAGTCCGACGCATCCCCGCTCGACGCAACCCTCCTCCGCTTTGACCTGCAGCAATACCGACCACGCATTACATCACTCATTCGCTCGCTCGATACTAGTAGCCAAGGGAGAGCAAAATGCGCAGGGGGCAGCGAGGGGGAGACTAGCGGAACCTGTGGTTGGTGTCGTCGTCGCCGGAATTGGGCACCCCGCGAGACCGGCCCATCGCGGCGGGGGCCAAACCCTAGCGCAAACCCCTCGAAACCCTAACCCTAGCTCGCGCGGGGATCCGCTACGCCGCTGCTGACGGCATCGAGCTTGAATCGAATTTGGTGGGGATTGATCCGAACGGTAGTGCGCGGGCTAGGCCTGGGGATTTGGGGGGATCTGCGCCGCGGCGGGGTTTGGGATTTGGCTGGGGCGGGGAGTCGGGGAGAAGACGACCACCATTGGTGAGCGCGAGACAGCTACAGATCAGACCGAGTAGTAGAGTCAGACTAGTATACTGGCGGCGTGGGATCTGGGCCGTCCAGTTAGGATATCGGACGGCTGCTGTCTGTCCGTGCCCAGGCAACGGGGAAAACTCTCGCTGTCGCTTTGAAACTTCAGGCTAGAACCGTTCTGTTCAAGACGAAGACGAACAATTTCGCTGCAGCACAGGATACCGCTGTTATTAGTCTTCAAAATATTCAGTACAGGAATAGTGTTTCGTGTATGAGTTGCGTCTGAGTTGCGTCTGTCTTGTACTCTCTGGGAAAAGAAACATCTCCATCACAATTGAGATATCCCGAGATGAAAAATTACAACTGATTTTCTCTGGACAGAAACATCAAACCATCAGAGTTCATGCATCTGACAGGCACTAACCAGCACGAACCAAAGCACAACCAAGATCATAATGACCACTGATTGTTCATCCACACACATAGCATCGTTATTACACAACTCTCACACACCGACGCACGACTTTCGCGATCCATGACCAAACTAAAACAGGTTCTGGTAGATCTTGTCTTTGTCGGATCTGTGTACTCGCCGCTTGCTGCTGCTCCCGGTTGTGCCTGAGGTAGGCTTGTGGTGGTCAGAGCTCTTTGACATCTGCCTGCGATGCGAGCCGAAGGAGAAGGTGCGGTCCGGCCTCGCCTTGCTGCTGTTGCTGCGGTGAGAGCTCACGGATTCCTCGTACTCCTTGCAAAGTTCATGGTTGAGGTGAGGAAGATGCTTTGGCTGCTTGAGAACTAAATAAGGGGCAAAAATGCACGGAATTTGTGGCTAGGGCAGCCTTTATACCTCGGATCTGCTCTTGGAGAAAGGGGTCAGGCAAGGGTTAAGATCTTTGACAAACATTTCATCGGGGCTACCACAGTTCGGCGTCTCCGCTTCGCCAATGCTGCACTCCTGCGAAAGCAGCGAATAGCAAGAATGGACATCATCAGTCAATCAGGTTGAATTGCGAATAAATGTTTAGTAAGTCATGTAAGATTCATTTTGTGCTGGATTTTTCTTTTTTGTTCTTATTGTTGTTGCAAAAGATAGCTTTGAATTGCAGTAGTTGCAAAGCTGAAGAAGAGTTGGAACTTGGAGTCAAACCAACAAGCCAAATTAACCATTTACAATCGGTAAAGGATTGTTTTTACAAATTTGACAGTCTAGAAAGGGTTCCCTTTGAAATATCACTTGGAAGAATAAAGGATATGGACTGAAAACATGAAATAAGTCAAACGACCAACTTATCATCAAAACAAGGTAAAGAACAATTGGAAATTTTAAACAATGTATTATGCCGGTATTTTCAAAGCCGGCAGGCCAAGACATTACACAGTGGAATAAAGTTACTCTATCATATCTCCGTTGAGATGTGAGAGGTGTACTTTTGAATAATAAATCATCCATGTCCATCAGAAAATGAGAGCATTTGTGTAAACTGATAAGTAAGTTTTGTGGGTTTCTGTATTGCCCCCGGACGTTGTGAAACAGTAAACTACTGCTTTATGAAATTAACTAATCTTTGTGACTTAAGAAACATGATAATATAAACGTAATGTTTTGAAGAAATCCTTTGTGGCCCCCTAAAAGCCATTTACTCCAAGATAAAGGTAGCCTACGCATTTTATGGACCTTTTATAGTTACCCTGATACAAAGGGTCATTTATATAGCTTAATGGGCTATTCAGATTTTGCTAGGGAAATTTAATGGTGGAAATTATATGTCCCTATTTACAAATTGTAGCATGGAACATAAGCCTGAATTCAAGAAAAACAATTTAAAGGCAATTTACAGGGTAACAATGCACACACGATCTATAATACTGACAAATGAAATTGTGAAGCAGCATCCGCAAACAACTCATTGGCACAAACATCGTTCAATTGCTTCAAAAGAATGGTTGAGCAAACGATCATACCAGAGAGAATGCAGTCTCGTCGTTAAGCGCGGGTGTACTTGGGGAGGAGCAATATCCGTCGTCAAAACATGACCTTGACGTGTTCTTCTCTGCCTTGACCTGCGCAGAGTGAAACAATAGCAGTCAATCATCAGGGACTGGTACAGTGGTACTTAGAGATTACGTTGATAATGCACGGCAAAATTCCACCGCCAAGGACGTGCCTGGGCGAGCTCATCGGCAAGGCATTGAATCTGCCCGGTGAGAGTTGAGATCTCATCCCGGACGTGGCGGTCCGGCTGTGTGTCAGGGAACAGGACGGCGTCCTTGAGCGTCCTGATCTCCTCCCGCTGGCGCAGGCACAGGTCCTTGAGCCGCTCGACCTGCTCAACAAAACCACGATTGCTGCATCAGCCATTGATAACATGGAAAGGTGCGGTTGGAGCGAAGAAGGGGATTGAGTGGCTAAGTACCTCTATGTCCTTCTGCTCGAGCTGGAGGCGGAGCGCGGCGATCTCGTCCTCCTGCTCCTTGCTCTGCGAGAGGAGCTCCCGCTCGCTGCGCAGCACCATGGCGAGCGTCCGCGTGTTGGCGTTGCTGCTGCTCTTGACCTCCGTCAGGGCCTTCCTCTTGCCCTCCGGAGGCCCCTTCTGAAAGAGCTTCCGCGACAGCCCCGGCAGCTTGCCCCCGCCACCGCCGCCGTTCTTCGAGGGGAGGACCGCGGCGGGAGGGGCCGGGAGGAGGTTCTTGGAGCTCGGCTTCTTGTCCATGGAGATGAGCCTCCGGAGCACGGAGCCGAGGTTGCCGTGCGGCTGGGGCTGCGGCGGCGCCTGGCAGCGCAGGTCGCCGCGGCCGGATCTGACCGGCACCAGCGAGCGGCTCTGCTGGACCGGCGTCGCCGATGCGGCGGCGTTAGGTCCGGCGCGGCGCGGGGACGGCGACGGGGAGTCGTAGGAGGCGTAGCGCGAGGCCGCGGCCGCCTTCTTCATCCCGCCCTGCTGCGTGTCACACTGCCTCTCGGCTCTGGTCTCGTCTCGCCGATTTGGTCTGTGCGTGGGTGGACTTGGGGGAGCGGCCGGCGGCGTTCGAAATTCGAATGGATCAATTATGGCGTCGTATCGTGCCGGGTGCGTGCCGGGTGCTTTTGTTTTTTTTGCGAGTGTGCCCCGCTCGTAGTACTTTTCTCGGAGAGGGGATCCTGCCATGACGACAGTGGACAGTGTCGGCGTCTTTTGCTGCACGCGGAGCAGAGCTCACCGCTCTCGATTTTTTTACAAACATACCCCTGCAACACCGCATCGTCAAAAATGCCTCCAGACGTAGCAATTGCTGGAAATGTCCTTGCGGGAGGCTAGAAAGGCGACAGGTGTATCCTCCCGTCAGGGCTGGTGGCGGCCCGTCCTTGTCATCGTAGGGCGAGGAGGGATGTTCCTACCGCCTCCGGCAGCGGCGGAATGAGGTGGGACCCACTGGCCGGGCCAGCGGGACGTTCCGTTTTCGCCAGTGGGACGCCGACGCGCCCTTTTCGCCGGGCGCTGTGGTGGAATGCTTGCTCCTCCTGGGGCGGTGGCGGGATGCTGCTCTGTCTCTCTAGAGCTGGCATGATGTGACATTTTGCACAGCAAGCAGACCACTGAAAGTGGCGTTGCACAGAAATTAGACCACCGACAGATGCTCTTTCTTTGTTGAAACGTGTAGCTCTTTCTTGGGATTCTGTTGTCCAGCCCATAGATGCTGCAGCTCCGGGCTCCGGTTCTTTAAATACAACAGCATCTGCTCAGTTCATTTGCTCTCAGATACAACTTCTCTCACTCTATTTGCTTACATACGCTGCAATCTTTGCTCTCTCTAATCGTCTGAGGCTGAAACAAGAGTACACCAATGTTCTGAGGCTAAAAAAAGGTAGTCATCGATCAAGGTAAGTTATTTCAGTTACTTATTTTTTAAGCTATGCATGTCGTATATTAGTTAGTTAATTAGGTCGTAATTTGCTATGTAACGCTAAAACTAGCAATTAGCTTTACAACTTAGTTAGCTTGTGTAGAAATATTTGAGTTGTGTAGTAACATTTGAGCTAAGAAACTGAATTAGGTAATGTGAAAATTGTTGAAATATTTTAGCTCATGTAGTAATATTTTAATAAGCAACCTAATTAGGTTGTGTAGAAATATTTTAGTTCGTGTAGTAATATTTTAGCTAAGCAATATAATTAGGTAGTGTAGAAATATTTGGGCTCTTGTAGCAATATTTAGGTATGCAACTTAATTGGAATCGTGTAGCAATATTTGAACTCGTGTAATAATATTTCTTGCATGTACGGTTAGACAATTACATGTAGGTAGTAATGTATTTTATTAATATAAATAATAATATTAACGAACTATGGTTATAGTTATATATAATTAATATGGTTATATTAATGTGATGTGCCTCCCTAGCCTGTCGTTCCTCCTCCTTTCTGAGATGTCGTTGTTCCTCTCTCTGCCTTCGTAGTTCTTGTAACTGACGTCGTTGCTCCTCTTGCGCTGCTCTACGCTCTTCTGCAGCTTTCTCACGATACTCGTCTTCGTAAAAGCTTTTCCACGCATGGCGACTCATTTCTTCTATCTCACGAAACGCCCACTTCGGCTGCTCCGTGTCAATCCAACGATACCACATGCACAAGGGCGGAAGAGACTGTAACACAAATAATAACATAATAAATATTCTATAACACAAACAATATGTCATTTCGTTATGGATGAACGTACGGAGGTCTATTGTAATTCCAGGGAGCTGGATCATACTGATAATTGGGACACATGAAAAGCTTCATGACCATTTTATTAGAAAAATTGCTGGACTCCCTCACCTTGCAAAGATGCCCGCATCAACACCGAAGATGTTCCACACCCGGAGGCAACCTCGCATCCTTCATATTTCTCGGCCTATAGTCTTGGTCCGAGAAAGGCAAACTCATAGCCACCAAAGAAAGTAGAAAATCAAGGAAGGAATAGAGAAGGATGCTTCGATGAAGAGCCGGATACTACTCCTTTTATAAGCCATCCATCCCTATTAGCCGGACAAATCTGCATGCGAGTGGGCTGCAACTTTCGGTGATCGATTTGCTGTACCGATGCTCCTTTCGGTGGTTTATTTCCTATAGAGCTGCAGCAATTAGTGTGACAACAAACAATTTCTGAGATGCAGCAGCAATCAGTGCGACAACAAGGGGCAGAACAGGTGGATGAGCTACATCCCGACACCGCCCTAGGCAGAGCAAGCATTCCGCCCAGCGCCCGGCGGAAAGGGTGCGTCGGTGTCCCGCTAGCGGAACGGAACGTCCCGCGGCCTGGCTAGTGGGTCCCACCTCATTCTGTCGCTGCCGGAGGCGGTAGGAACATCCTGCCTCGCCCTACGGCGGCAAGGACGGACCACCACCGGCCCTGGCGGGAGGATACATGTGTCGCCTTTCTAGTCTCCCGCCAGGGCATTTCCAGCAATTGCTACGCAAGGGGGGCATTTTTGGCGATGCGGTGTTGCAGGGGGCATATTTGTAAAAAAATCCACCGCTCTCTAGGCTGCCAACCTTGGGGTCGAGGATAGTACGGGGGCGGATGTGACCAGGCTCGCTTTTTTTAGAGGTCAATCCTTTATTTGATCAAATAATGTCAATACAAAGCTCGCCGCCGATGCAATTCGGGGCAATATCACAAAAGAAAACGCTCCTCTCTCTGATCCATAATATTCCTTCCATCCATAAGTAAGCGTACTTCAAGTCTTGTCTTAAATCAAATTTGCTAAACTTTGCTAATTTTATAGAAAAACGTAGCAATATTTATGACACTAGTTTGATACCACTAGATTTGTTTTTAAATTTAGTTTCATAATATGACAATTTCATATAATATATGTTAATATATTTATCTAAAAGGTTGACCAAATTTAATAAAATTTGATTTAGGAAAAACATAGATATACACTTATTTGCGAACAGAGGGTGTAAGTGTCGATACTTAGTACAAAATTTATACCAGTTTAGTACAAAATGAGCGACACTTATTAGGACGGACTATTTTTTTTGCAAAAAAACACTATTCAAAAAATCATCCGAATCAGCGATTAATAGGCCAATTAATCGCTACTAGGGACCTAACCGTGTCAATCTGATCCGTTGTGTTAATTCTTTATCTCGACTAATAGCTCTGACAGACCGATTATACGTATATTCCTGATTAATTACTACACTTGGTCAAAAAAGTTGTAAAAGTTTCAATGCATATCGCCAGTGCAACCTCTAGCCCGCCCCAATGAAGTAGGTTTTGCAAAGCTCCCGCTCGATTCCTGCCTCCAAGAGCTCGATTCCCGTCGTCACCAACTAGTACCCTGGGGTAGGTGGTGGGAGAAGAGTAACTTCAGAGATCAGAGGAGAAGCGTATGTGTTGTAATGGGATTTTTTGGGCTCTAGACAAGTAGGGTTGGTCATATAAATGCCCATATACTATCTATTTCTTATATACACGTATTTTAGGTGCTAATTTGTGTAGGTTGCACCGATTAATAGCTGACCGATTAAATTAGTTAATCATTGGAATTCCGATAGTCACTACTCCCAAGCTGACTGAGCAGTTAATGGTTACTGATTTCCTCACCATTGCGAAAAACAAAAGAAAACACTATTGTTGTCCTCATGTTCCAACCGGAGTTTGTACATCATGAATCAAGCTTTGAGCTACTCTGGTGTATTGTTGTTCGCGGAGTACTGTGTTCGCATGTTTGGACCGGAGTTAGTGTTAAAGTAATTAGCAGTTTTTGTATTAATTTAATCTAAGTATAAAATATGACAGTATAATTTTCAAGATTGACTAGCATACGTATAGTAGACATCAGGGATGGCACCCGCCGGTTCGGGTCCCGGTCTAGGCCTCCCATATCCGCACCTGCCACCCGCCCCATTTCCCCACTGCCGGGTATAGATCCTTACCAGAACCGCCACCCGACGGGTATACAAGACCCGACGAGGACCCGCGAAAAAACGATAGCAAGTATCCCAAAACTGACAGCAACTAATTTGACAGCAAGTATGCACGCAATAATAGCACGAAATTTGACAACGAGTATACAGGAAATAGACAAAGTAATTGACAACAACATCACGTTTCAAAGTTCATGACAACAAGTAGTCCATGTGTTTTAAAGTTCAAACATCCAGCAAATAGTAGTAACACTTACAAGTGGGGCCCCCATGTCATACCGGGTATGCGGGTCTGGGTCTGGCACCTTGATGGCCCAAGATATCTCGAGCTTGTTGGGCAACCCCAAGAGGAAGGTATGATGAGCACAGCAGCAAGTTTCTCTCAGTTATGAAACCAAGGTTATCAATCCAGTAGGAGCAAGGAAACACCCCAAAGGTGTTGCTAGCTGAGCTTTGGCAGCGTGCACTACCGGTGCTAGTAGCAACGTGGAATCCTGCACAACACAACCGCAGAACTTTGCTCCCAACTTACAATGAGGTTGTCAATCTCACCGGTTTTGCTGAAAACAATGGATTAAACGTATCGAGTGGAAGAAAGTAATAGTTTGCAGAAAGTAAACACAAAGCAGTGAACAATTGATTGTAGATTGATAGTAAAAGAAAGGACCGGGGTCCATAGTTCACTAGTGGTGGTTCTCTTTAAGATAGATAACATGTTGGGTGAACAAATTACAGCGGGGCAATTGACAAACATCGAGAAAACATACATGCATATACTAATCATCTTGACTCCTTCGAGACTTGATTGGGCATTACAACAATATATATAGACCGCCATCCAACTGTATCTATGACTAATAATCTACCTTCAGGTTCTCATCCGAACCCCCTCCAGTATTAAGTTGCAAGCAACAGATAATTGCATTATGAATTGCGTGTAAAGTAAACAATACGATTGTTTTATGAATAAAGGATTGTTGTTTTCTCCCTAGTAGCAATAGCACATCTAGTACCTTAGAGATTTCTGTCACTTCCCCAGATTACTAGAGGCATGAACCCACTATCAAGCATAAATACTAACTCTTGGAGTTGCTAGCATCTACTTGGCGAAGATAGCTACTAACAACGGAAAGCATGCAAGATCACAAATAACAAAGACATGATAGAATCAATAATCAATCTGAAATAGCATCTCAATATCCATCAGATCCCCGCAAACACAACATGTAAGATTACAATTAGATGATCTTGATCATGAACGGAGCTCACAAGATCTAGACATGAAAGCACAAAGGAGGAGAACCAGCCATCTAGCTACTACATGGACCCGTAGTCTAGAGATGAACTACTCACGCATCACACCGGAGGCTTGCATGATGATGAAGAAGGCCTCCAGGGTGAATTCCCCTCTCTGGCACGGTGCCGGGAAGAGCTTCAGATCCCTCCCGATCTAGGGATGGAGATGACGGCGGCTACAGACTTTTTCGTGGAATTTTGATTGGGTACTTAGGGTTTCTGTATCAGAGGCATCTTATAGGCGAAAGGGGAGGCCGAGGGGGTGCCTAGCGAGGCCATACCACCCCCTGGCACGGGCCAGGCTTGGCCGAGCAGCCAGGTGGTGTGGCGGCCTCCTGACCCCTCTCCGTCTCGTATTCTGGCTCCGTGTCCTCCTCGGTGAAAAACTGACTTTGGCTTTTGGCCCGTCCAATTCTGAGAATATTCATTTTCTGACTTCCTGAAACCAAAAATAGCAGAAAATAGGCAGCTAGCACTGTGGCTCTTGTTAATAGGTTAGTCCAAGAAAGTGTATGAAAAGTACTCCAAAGTTGGAACAAAACATAAGAAAGTATATAAAACCAAGCATGGAACATCAAAAATTATGGATACATTAGCAACGTATCACACCTCTATACCCACACCCGCCAGACCCGATGGGTGTGAGATTTTACAAATAATCATACCCATTGGTATTTTTCTTTACCAGACCCTCCCCATTTAGAGCAGGGCCCCATCGGGTTATCAGGTATCGGGTACCCATTGCCACCCCTAGTAGACATGCACCATACAGTTAAGTGAAAACCTAACACATCTATGCATACTGTAGTACTAGTAATGAACACAGGAAATATCAGGAGGGCAAAGAACATGTACGAGTTCGTCGATAGTATGACCAGCGGCGAAATAGGAGCAACTCCACCACTAACGACAACATCGGAAGTGGCATCAGCAGCCTTCTTGAAGCGTCGTCCGACATGGCGATGGAGTTGAGGAAGCCGGACGTAGAGGAGGAATAAGAACTTGAGCAGTCACATCGAGACGCTCTCCAAAAACCTTATTGCCTCTCCCTTGGTGCAGGATCAGAGAGACGGGGTTTCGGAGGCCTGCTCTCCTGGATGGCCGTGCACGCAGCCGGCGGGATGGAGTAGCAGAGGGTAGCACAAAGAGGTGGAACGGCGATACACAGGTAGGCAGATGCAATCTAAATGCTTGTGATGGCTAGGGTTTGCATCTGCCTGTTTATATACTGCGGGTCGAGTAGGACGTGGGCAATAGTCTACGACCGAGTCAGCAACAGCCCACGATCCAAAATATGGAAACGACTGATTGATTAACGTGTCCGTTAATGAATCGTAATTAATACACAATTAATTTCACGAACAACAAAATATAAACGACATGCAAAATATGAGTTCGGCTCGACGAGATTCCCACAACCCACAACCGGTGGCGTGCGTGTGTCGTGACGAGGCGTGGCGAGACAAGGCGGATGGCGTCGAAGGAGGAGTACGCGTGGGCTTCTCTTCTTCTCACACCTTAGTGAGTGGTGCAACACTCTCTTATATAAGATGTCCCAACACCCTTCCACTAGCAATGTGGGACTAAACTTTAGTCGTATCTCTTCCATGCATGCATGTATTTAGGCCTTGAGAATTTCAGAACTTTAGTTGGGCTAAGGGCTAAGCCCCACTAGTAAATTCCAACAATCCCCCACAAAGTCTCATCAGATCACTACGTTCCAAATCACTACTTTGATATACTGACATTTTCAGTGAAGACTGTTAAGTTGAACTTCCACCTAGAGAATTGTACTACGCTCATCTACAACTAACAATGGACCAAGCCTTTTTTTTAAACACAGTACAATCGTAGACGCTCACAACACATACATGCACCCATCCCTATAAACGCACACACGTACACCCTACTTCTATGAGTACCTCCGAGAAACTGAGCCGGCGGAGCTGGTCTTGAGATTGACGAACTCACCACGGACGCCTCGCTGTCGACGGGAACATCGCCTCCCACTGAAAGAATATTCCGCCTGAATGGCGACTTTGGCGATATGCCGGTGATTGGCGTGATGCCATTTCTGATTCCCCTCTGTTTCTTTCGATCTATCTTTAATCCTCTATAATCTTCATCGATCTGTGTCTCGCTACAAAATCCATCTCTACTATAGCCAAGAATCCACCCTCGCAAGATTCCCTCTACACGGATCCACAAGTGTCGTTCCCTTCTTCCTCTCCAATTCCTTGGGCAGATGTGATGAGACCAAATCCTTGCCTTCTGAGAGGAAGATCCTGCTGTTGTGTCTCAATTCGGCTAGGTATACCTCCAACTCTTTGCTCGTGGATTGATTTCCTTGAGGTTCTTTCTCCCAACAGCAAGCTCTCTTACTCCAAAAAGATAAAAGTCTAATTCGCCTCTCCTGGCTCCTGTAGTCCCACGACCCGGTCGATCTACCCTAGTTTTTCGCCCCACCGCTGCCGCCACCACCATTCCCGCCGCTGATTTCTGTCCAGTTGTTTTTTGCTTTCAGGATCATATTTCGTTCCCCTTCTTATCCGCTGATGATGCCTCCTCTCCAATTTTCCGTCCCTGTGTCTCGGTCAGCAACACTGCACGTCACCACAAATTTAGTGCAGCCGACAATCAGAATTGCGGAGGTTTGGGTTTAGTCTCGGCTATGGGTGAACTGAGTGATTTAATACAATCCTTCAACCCAAGCTTGGTTTTCCTCTGTGAAACAAAGAAGAGCAGTCATGCTATGGATACACTGAAGTGGAGGCTGGGCTTTACCAATGGAGCATATGTTGGAAGCAGAGGTAGAAGTGGTGGTTTAGCTTTGCTTTGGAGGAGGGAGGTCGAGGTGGAAATACGCCCATATTCCCAGTACCATATATATGCTATCATCAAGGAAGATGGCAGAGTATGGCAATTTTCAGGTATATATGGTGAACCTTGTACTGAACTAAGAGATAAGACTTCGAGCGTGCTCAGGTACTTGAAAGCACAAAACGACCTGCCATGGCTATGTGGTGGCGATTTTAACGAAATAGCCCATAGAGAGGAATATATTGGACCCGGAAACAGGACTGAATTACAGATGATCAAATTTAGAGAATGCTTGGACGACTGTGATCTGCAGGATCTTGGATTTATTGGCTACCCGTACACCTGGAGCAATGGGCGTGAAGGGGATGCAAAGGTACAGGTTAGACTTGATAAGGCTTATGCTTCGGCTGGATTTATGGACCTATTCCCACACGCGGTTGTCAACCACATTATGATAGAAGAGTCGGATCATCTCGCTCTTGTAATTGAGCTTGGAACCATACCACAACATCCAAGGTGCAGGGTAGGACACCCTTTTCAGTACGAAGAAATATGGCAGAGACATGAAAATTATCAAGACATGTTTGAACATGCTTGGGGGTCGTCTACTCCATTTGATGGTAATGTATGTGGTTTGTGGAAGAAACTTAAGGAGGTTTCTGCTCATATGCAAACATGGAGCCGCAAAGTTTTTGCCTCCGTACGAAAAGAAATTAAAATGTTAAGATCACAACTTGAGGATGCTAAGCTAAAAATGATGTCTACAATGTGTTGGCATTGAGCGATCGTCTGCATGAAATGTACGAACGTGAGGAGCTCATGTATAAGCAGAGATCCAGGCAGGATTGGCTGAAAGCCGGTGACCGTAATACAAGATATTTTCACACCAGAGCTTCCCATTGTCAGAAGAAGAATACAGTGAAATGCCTACGACGTGCAGATGGGTCCATTTGTTCTACTGACGAGGAGATGAGAGCCATGGCAAAGAAATTATTCAGCAATCTGTACGCCACAGAGGGTACCCATGGTATGGACGAAGTCTTAAATTCCTTTGTGCATTTGTTACTGATGATATGAACTATGAACTGTGTACAGAGATTTTGGACACTGAAGTCTATGAAGCATTGATGCAAATGGGTCCAACCAAGGCTCCAGGATCGGATGGTCTCTCGGCTTTGTTTTACCAGAAGCGTTGGACTACTATTGGGCCGGCTGTGTGTATGGCTGTCAAAGATTTTCTAGAAGGACGTGAGTTTCCTGCAGAGCTCAATGAGACTGTGTTAGTTCTAATTCCAAAGACGGAAAGTCTAGAGGAACTTTCCCAGTTTAGACCCATCGGTCTCTGTAATGTGTTATATAAGCTGGCCTCCAAAGTTATGGCAAATCGCCTCAAGAGAATACTGCTGATTTTGATCTCGGAAAAGCAAAGTGCATTTGTACCTGGACGTCTCATTACCGAAAATGTCTTCATAGCTTATGAGTGCCTTCACTCGATCCGGAGCCGGAAACAGAAAAACCCACTATGTGCAATCAAACTTGACATGATGAAAGCATATGACGGAGTCGAATGGGAGTTTCTTTTACAGGCGCTTATCAAGATGGGGTTCTCTCAGGTATGGGTGAACATGGTCAGCCGATGTGTTACAACTGTTAGTTTTTCAATTAAGCTTAATGGAGGCAGATCTGAGTCGTTCTACCCAACAAGAGGTTTGCGACAGGGCGACCCTCTATCACCTTATTTCTTCATACTCTACACTAAAGGTTTTTCATCCCTAAGAAGAGAACAAGAAGCACTACGACTGCGTGGAGTTCAATTTGGTAGAAATGGGGGTCCTCATATCACGCACCTTCTTTTTGCTGATGACAGTTACATTTTTCTGGAGGCAACAAGTGACAGCTTTCGAGCCCTACAATCAGTTTTACACCGATATGAGGCTTGCTCAGGGCAGAAGGTGAACCTGCACAAATCATCTATTTTCTTTGGAAAAGGGGGTCAAACGGAAAGGAATGAAGAGCTAAAACAGATTATGGGTATCCAATCAGAAGCACTTAACGAAAATATCTTGGACTTCCTACATCAGTTGGACATTCAAAAAATGGAGCATTTAAACACATCCTTGAGCGGGCATGGGGCAAGGTTCAAGGATGGAAGCAATGCCTGTCAAAATCTGGGAAAGAGGCACTTGTTAAATATGTGTTACAAGAAGTTCTAGCATACGCCATGAGCTGCTTTAGGTTAACACATGACCTTTGCAATAAGCTGGATAGTATTGCGGCCAATTTCTGGTGGGGTATGAAGGAAGGGAAAAAGAAGGTTCACTGGGTGAATTGTGAACAATTGTGTACAGCAAAACGAGTGGGTGGTATGGGATTTAGAGAAATGGCAGCTTTCAATCAAGCTCTACTGACAAGACAAGGTTGGAGGATCTTGACAAACCCAGAGATACTATGCTCGAGGGTTCTGAAAGCGCGTTACTTCAAATCGTCCTCTTTCTTGGAGGTAACAAAGCCACACAAATGCTCGTATACTTGGAGAAGTATCCTCCACAGAAGAGAGCTATTAAAAGAAGGATTGATCAAAAGAATAGGTAATGGCGAGAGTACAAATTGCTGGACTGGCCCTTGGATTCCACGATGCACGTTGAGGCACCCTTTTGGTAAGTTAAGTCCAAAAAAAATTCACGGGTGTCGGAATTATTCAGAGAAGGAACTGTTGAGTGGAATGAAGAATTGATAAGAAGGGTTTGCTTCCCACTTGATGCCGCAGATATATTGCAAATAAAGGTTGGCGAAGGTGTGGGGGAGATTTTTGGGGATGGAACTTGACCAAATCGGGTGTTTTTTCGGTCCGGTCAGCATACCACCATGCCAGATCTGTTAACAAATCAGCCAATGGAAAAGGCAGTTCCTCCAAGGAGTCGGCTAATTGTCACAAAGGATGGTTACGTCTATGGGATGTGTCCACCCAGCACAAATATAAAGTGCATGCCTGGAGAAGTTATGAGCTACAAAAAAGACACATTGAAAATTGAGTCAAATGCATTTTTTGTTCGCAAGAGGAGTCTATCGTCCATCGGTTCTGGTCGTGTCCATACTCCCAGGATGTTTGGCGTGAAGTTGAGAAGGTTTGTGAAATCCAATTGCCGCAACCATCTGATGATAGGCAAATGGCCTGGACACTTAAATGGTGGATGCTTGATGCTCTTCCGGCCATGAAAGAAGATGTTGCACAAGCTTTCCTCACAACATTATATGCGATCTGGGTTGCTCGAAATGCTGCTATGCACGAGGATAAAATGAATAATCCTGTTTCAATAGCGATGAAGGTTCACCATTTACTTCAGGAATGGGCAAACCTGCACCAACAAATATCTTAGGAGAACTGATGCCTAGTGGGTAGATGGTCAAAACCTCTAGCTGAATGGGTTACGATTAACTCTGATGGCGCTCTGAATCTTGAGGAAAGGATTGGAGGTTGCGGAGCTATCCTTCGGAATCAGGATGGCATGGTCGTCGCAACACGCTCTCCTAAGGTGCAAAATGTCACTGGTGTGGAAACTGTACGTCTATGGGATGTGTCCACCCAGCACAAATATAAAGTGCATGCGTGGAGAATTATGCAAAAAGGTGTTGCAGTAGGTTATGAGCTAGAAAAAAGACACATTAAAAATGGAGTCAAATGCATTTTTTGTTCGCGAGAGGAGTCTATTGTCCATCGGTTCTGGTCGTGTCCATACTCCTAGGATGTTTGGCGTGAAGTTGAGAAGGTTTGTGAAATCCAATTGCCGTAACCATTTGATGACAGGCAAATGGCCCGGACACTTAAATGATGGATGCTTGATGCTCTTCAGGCCATGAAAGAAGATGTTGCACAAGCTTTCCTCACAACTTTATATGTGATCTGGGTTGCTCGAAATGCTGTTGTGCACGAGATAAAATGAATAATTATTTTAGTAGAGATGAAGGTTCACCATTTACTTCAGGAATGGGCAAACCTGCACCAACAAATATCTCAGGAGAACCGATGCCCAGTGGGTAGATGGTCAAAACCTCCAGCTGGATGGGTTACGATTAACTCTGATGGCGCTCTGAATCTTGAGGAAAGGATTGGAGGTTGTGGAGCTATCCTTCGGAATCGGGATGGCATGGTCGTCGCAGCACGCTCTGCTAAGGTGCACAATGTCACTGGTGTGGAAACTGTAGAACTGATTGCATGGCGTCAAGCTTTACTTCTGGCGGAAGAACAAAGGATAGAAAAGCTTGTTCTGGAGATGGATAATGTGAATGCAGTGAGTAAAATAAAATCTGTTGAGCGAGACTGATCAGCAACTGGATCCCTGGTTCAGGAAATAAAGAACAGAATTCATCGCTTCAAGCAGGTGCTGATAAAGCATGTCCATCGTAATTCTAATGTCGCTACTGATATCTTAGCTAAGCGTGGTTGTACTAGTATGTGTGAGCAAACCTGGTGTGGCGTTGTACCAGAATTTGTTAATCAGGTGCTTTGTAAAGACTTATGCTATGATGAATAAAGAATATGCTAGGTTGCCCAAAAAAGAATATTCCGCCTTTTATGCAACACACAGTGTCAAACCTAGGGTTTGAACTCTAGTGGGCTGGGGGTACAACCATCCTCCTAGCCACCTAACCACAAGTTGGTTTGCAAAATGGACCAAGCCTCGAATTGCCAGTTTTGTGCAAATGAGTTTCACCTAGTGTCATACTGATACTAGACTGTCAAATGCTACCCCTCGGGTGGAGCATATAAGTCACACTACTGACCTATTCACGAGCTTCCTAGAGATTACCATGTCTCATAGACTATGCCGAGTAGTCGGGCTCACATAGGTGCGTTCTTTCAAGACTTCTCTGTAGGATAACATCTTGGATTATACAAACCTATGAACACGTTAAGACTAAGTCAACCTACCATATAGATCGTGAGAGTAATGCATCTTCAGCTAAGTGGGTTGGTAAAAGTTACTCTCCTCCAGTTAGCCAATGGCTTGTTTTCCCAGGTCCTAATTCACGGGATCTCCGATCACATAAGTTGGGTTACTACCACGGTAACTCATGTGGATCTCAAACACATCTCCTTTGATGCAGTATCTATCACAATTCTTGATAGACCTTTTATGAAAGGATTTGTTAGATTCTTAGTTGTTTGGATATAATCCAACGCTATCACTCCAGAGTTTCTCATTTTCCTAACAGATGCCAATCTTATCTTTATATGTCTTGATGACTTATCCTTTGAACTACTCACTTTGATGGCCACAATTTGATTGCCGCAATTCATAAGGATAGTCGGCATAGGTTTATCAACAACCAGCAAGTCATTCAAGAGTTGACGAAGCCAATCTACTTCGATAGTAGTTGTATCTAGTGTTGTGAGTTCTGCTTCCATTATTGAACTCGTTAAGATGGTCTGCTTGCAAGACTTCCATGAAACAACGCCACCACCATGAGTGAATACACATCCACTTGTGGCCTTTACCTCATCGACATTAGAAATATAGTTTGAGTCACTATACGCTTCAAGTACCACAGGGTCTCTGATATAGTGAATACCATAACTCGATGTACCCTTTAGATAGCGCATTACTCTTTCAAGAGCTCGCCAATGATCATCTCCCGGATTGGAAACAAACTGGCTAAGTTTGCTCATATGAATCGCGATGCTAGGCCTTGTTGGGATAGCTAAATACATTAACGAGCCAATAATTTGAGAGTAGCGTCTTAGCTGATCTCTAGTTATTCTTTTGTTGTTTCGAAACATCTTACTAGGATCATATGGTGCCAGCTAAGAGGTACAATCTGAGTAGCCAAAGTGACTGAGAACCTTTTCCACATAGTGAGATTGCAGAACTATAATCCCGCTATTCTCATCTCTCAGTAGCTTGATGTACAGAATAACACCAGCTTCTCCAAGGTCTTTCATGTCAAAACTTTAAGACAAGAGACTATCGACTTATTCAATGACAATCATATTTTTCCTGAAAATCAGTATGTAATCAACATACAAGCAAAGTATAACTCATTTGCCCCCACCATGGCGATAGTATACACATTTGTCAGCTTCATTTACAAAAAAGCCAATAGATGTTAAAGTTTGATCAAACGTCTCATGCCATTGCTTAGGTGTTTGTTTCAGGCCATACAAAGATTTCAATAACTTGCACACCTTGCCTTCTTGACCATCTACTACAAAACCATCTAGCTTATCCATGTAAATTTCCTCATCCAACTCTCCATTAAGGTAAGTTGTCTTAACGTCCATTTGATGAACGATAAGACCATATGAGGCAATAATGAGAGTAGAACTCGAATTTTGGTTAATCTAGCCACGCGTGAATAAGTATCAAAGAAGTCTTTGCCTTCCTTTTGGGTATAACCTTTGGAAACAAGATGAGCCTTGTACTTTTCAATCGTACCATCAGGCCTAAGCTTCTTCTTGAACACCCATTTACATCCTACAGGTTTCCACCCATAAGGACGACCAGTGATCTCTGATGGCCCAAATATATCGAGCTCGTTGGGGAACCCCAAGAGGAAGGTATGATGAGCACAGCAGCAAGTTTTCCCTCAGTAAGAAACCAAGGTTATCAATCCAGTAGGAGCAAGGAAATAACCCAAAGGTGTAGCTAGCTGAACGTTGGCAGGGCGCACTACCGGTGCCAACAGCAATGTGGAGACCTGCACAACACAACCACAGAACTCTGTCCGCAACTTGTGATCAGGTTGTCAATCTCACCGGTTTTGCTGAAAACAAAGGATTAAACGTATCGAACGGAAGGAAGTAATAGTTTGCAGAAAGTAAACACAAAGCAGTAAACAGTTTGTAGATTGTATGTAAAAGAAAGGACCGGGGTCCATAGTTCACTAGAGGTGGCTCTCCTTAAGATAGATAACATGCTGGGTGAACAAATTACAGCAGGGCAATTGACAAACACTGAGAAAGCAATACATGCATATACTAATCATCTTGACTCCTTTGGAACTTGATTGGGCATTACAACATTATACATAGACCACCATCCAACTGCATCTATGACTAATAATCCATCTTCAGGTTATCATCCGAACCCCCTCCAGTATTAAGTTGCAAGCAACAGATTATTGCTTTACGAATTGCGTGTAATGTAAACAATACAATTGTTCTATGAACAAAGGATTGTTGTTTTCTCCCTAGTAGCAACAACACATCTAGTACCTTAGAGATTTCTGTCACTTCCCCAGATTACCAGAGGCATGAACCCACTATCGAGCATAAATACTAACTCTTGGAGTTGCTAGCATCTACTTGGCCAAGATAGCTACTAACAACAGAAAGCATGCAAGATCACAAATAACAAAGACATGATAGAATCAATAATCAATCTGAAATAGCATCTCAATATCCATCGAATCCCCGTAAACACAACATGCAGAGTTACAAATAGATGATCTTGATCATGAACGGAGCTCACAAGATCTAGACATGAAAGCACAAAGGAGGAGAACCAGCCATCTAGCTACTACATGGACCCGTAGTCTAGAGATGAACTACTCACGCATCACACCGGAGGCTTGCATGATGATGAAGAAGGCCTCCAGGGTGAATTCCCCTCTCCGGCAGGGTGCCGAGAAGAGCTTCAGATCCCTCCCGATCTAGGGATGGAGATGATGGCGGCTATAGACTCTTTCATGGATTTTTGATCGGATACTTAGGGTTTTCGTACCGAGGGCAATATATAGGCGGAAGGAGAGGCCGAGGGGGTGCTGGGGTCGGCCAGACCACCCCCTGGCGCGGGCCAGGCCTGGCTGCGCGGCCAGGTGGTGTGGCCGGCCCCCAGCTCTTCGTCGTCTCGTATTCTAGCATCTGATGACTTCTGAAAAAATAGGTACTTTGGCTTTTGTCCCGTCAAATTCCGAGAATATTGATTTTCTGACTTTCCTGGAACCAAAAACAGCAGAAATCAGGCAGCTGACACTGTGGCTCTTGTTAATAGGTTAGTCCAAGAAATCATATGAAAAGTACTCCAAAGTGTGGGCAAAACATAAGAAAGTGGATAAAAACAAGCATGGAACATCGAAAATTATAGATACATTTGCAATGTATCAACCTCCCCAAGCTTAACTCCTGCTTGTCCTCGAGTAGGTAAGTGATAAAAAGAAAGAATAATTTTTGAGGTGACATGCACCATCAAAGACTTGATCAAAGTATTTGTAAAACATTCAAAGCAGGGATCATAGTACTTCAATCATAACATGAAAGACAAAGTTCTAGCAATAAGACAAAGAAACTAAGATGCAACATGAAAAGGCACAAACAAAAGATTCATGAATAACAATGCTTTGCAAGACGTTTGTTTGTTTCACATAAAGAAAACATAGCATAATAGTATTCAGCTTGTCCCTCAATAGAGTAGCAAATATAAATGCATAGGACACCTTCAAAGTTCATAAGAGTGACTAGATACAAATAGTTTAAAACAAGCAATATCAAGTTATGCATCAATCAACTAATCTTGGGACAATGCACATATAACTAAGAATGACCACTATGCTCTCAAAGTAGGTGCATAAAGGTAGAAGGTGGAGACTCAATATATAAGTGGAAGAAAGGCCTTCATAGAAGGAAGCAGGGATTCAAGTCTCATAAAGAGCTTCAAAAAATCATGGTACTTATAGCTTTCAGCTCTCATTGCCCCTATCATAAGCATCTTGAAGTGATTAAGGTTAAAGTGAACAAACTATGGTGTACATGCTTTACGAAGTATAAGTTAGAAATCTCATGTCTCTTGAATACGAGGGTCGGTCCTCATGCTACTCAAGTTTAGTCACCGGTAAGTTCTTGTCATCGTAAGTACATGTGTATCATAGAGAACCGCCAACGGGGTACCCCTTGCCCGATAATACGGAAGAATCCCCATATCAAAATGACAAGGCAAGCAGACAGCGAGCATCTCAGCAATCTTCTTATTTACCATGGGAATATGGTGATTTTTTCTCTCTTTCCTCTTTTCATAATATTTTTTTTCCTTTTCTCTTTTTTCTCACTATAGGACTCTCTTTTTTTATAAGAAGAATGCTTCATAGACAGCTCATTATGGTTACGCTACAGGTTTCCACCATGTCAGCATGGATCAGACCAGCGGCCCAGGCGTTTCTCTAACACATATACATAACTCCATGGACTTACAAGCTCCCCTTTCATTTCACACTGACGACATCCATAGACAAAAGAGCATGATATCAACTAGGTACAAAGTACCCGTGCAATGTTGAAAGCGTTCCCCATGACAGCATGGTTCTGCTAATTCCCAACAAATAAGTGCAAGCATATACAACATAGACGACACAATGGTTCAAGTTTATTAAGGGCAAGAAAAGTAAAGTGTGCCATCAAGTTCGTGAGAGCTTTAATCACTAGTTTTCTCATAACAAGTTTAATTTGGAAGGTAAACAAAAGCATGAATAAACTTGGAATAGCATAAGCTAGTAGGTAGGTATGATGAACTCTTTGGAATAACTTGGTTTAGGGAGTTGGATGCATGAGTGGAACTCATACTTGGTTGTGGAGGCTAGCAAAAGACTAGGAGCGACAAACTAAGAGAGCAATAATGGCCATAATCATGAAGAGAGACAGAACATCATTGATCAAAGCATAAAGTGATACTACAAGTTGAAAACTAAAGGATCATAAAGGCTATGATGACTTGAGATAGTCATAACATGGTGTGAGCATGTGCCAAGTCAACCCAAATAAAGCATCAAAGGAGAATACCACTATACTATGCTTTAATATGCTAAAACAACGCATGATTCATCCAAGGCACATTAAGAAATCTCAATTGTTTATAACAAGTCATGCTACATCAAAGAATACTAAGCATAAAGCCAAAATAATATCAAGCATGGCATGACAAAGCATATGCCACAGTCAAAAACAAGCTCTTTTTACCACTTAAGCATGAAATTTCCTACTCTTTTCCAATCCAAACCAAACTATTTGAAAACCAATGTATGAAAGAGGGGGTCCAACCAATTTATTCAGAAAACTAAGCAAACAAAAGCAAACGAAAAACCAAAACAAAAACAAAAAATAAGACGCTCTAAGAACAACACAACTATGCATGAAACAATAAAAATGAAGCGTTTGGAAGAAACCTGAGATTTTTATTGATGAAGTGGGGGATGCCTTGGGCATCCCCAAGCTTTGACGCTTGTACTTCTTGGATATTTCTTGGGTTGACACGCGTGGCATCCCCAAGCTTGAGCTTTAGTCCATATTTCATCTCATTACTCATTCCTTCCATACACCTGAAAATTTTCCTTCATACAAAACTTCACACAATCTTTATTAGCAACATTAGTGCACTCAAGATAATAAGTCTTAAGGTTCAGTTATAACACCAATAAAATTCCATTAGAACACTAGCTACTGAAGCACTTCCCTCAAAAAGCTCAATTCCCCAAAAGAACTCAAAAAGGAACCAACAAGAAGCAAATGCAGAAAATGGCAGAAATCTGTCAAAACAGACCAGCAGGTAAAAACGAATTTTTTCGAAGACCTTATGTTGCTCAAATAAAAAAGTGTTGAACTAACTAAAGTTAGATAACAACCTGGGGCAGAAGAACAAAAATTCACACCTCAAAAAGATGTTCAGAGATTTTACACGAATTTTTTACGGTGAAGCACAGAAATCTGTTTTGGGACATCTAAAACTTTTGGGTTATCTTCCAATAAGTACTTTTTTTTAACGCCTTTAAGTTAGGAATAATAAGCAATAAAGAATCAAGTGTTCTCAAATGAAGAAGCATTAAGACCAATACCAGAAATATATCTTCAACAAGGCAAGGTATATCATCCAAATAAGTTCTAGAGGATCCTTTCTCAATGCTCTCAGGCTCACTATTTTCATCAAATGGGTTTTTAGGGACAATCCAATCAAGATTCTTTTCTATGGCTTCATGAATTGCTACAAGTTTTAAAGATGTTGGTATCTTAATTTCCTCCCCATTAGGTTCAGTTTTACTCATCTTTTCTCGTGTACCAACAACATCTACGCATGAGCCTAGCATATTGAAACGTTTAAAGACTTTTCTAGCCTCTTTGGCAACATCATAGAATTCCTTAAACAAAGTTTCTAGAATAAAATCCCTCTTTTCAGGGTCCTCAATTTCTTTAAGTTTAAGAAACATTACTTGCATTAAGGGGTTGAGGTTAACAAACCTAGCTTCCAACATGTGAACTAAAGAAGCTGTAGCAATCTCATAATTTGGAGCAAGTTCTGCAATCTATCCTCAGTATCTTCATGCTTACTAACATGATTAAGGAATTCTTCAATATTATCTTTCCCAATTATAGAACCACTTCCAATTGAAAGATCTTTTAGGATGAATTTAGGGATCAACATGGTGAGCTAAGGAAGAGGCAACAACTAAAGGAGACTTATTTTTTGTGTGTGTTTTTGAATAAGAAAGCAAACTTGTAAAACTATTTTGTGTGTGTTTTTGATAAAGAAAACAAGCAAACAAAGCAACAAGAAACTAAGCAAAACAAAAATAACAAAGTAAAGAGATTGGTTATCAGGGACTCCCCTTGTGAAGATGTCCTTGACTCCTCGGCAACGGCGCCAGAAAAAGTTGTTGATGGCCCAAATATATCAAACTCGTTGGGGAACCCCAAGAGGAAGGTATGATGAGCACAGCAGCAGGTTTTCCCTCAGTAAGAAACCAAGGTTATCAATCTAGTAGGAGCAAGGAAACTCCCCAAAAGTGTAGCTAGCTGAACGTTGGCAGAGCGCACTACCGGTGCCAGCAGCAACGTAGAGACCTGCACAACGCAACCACAAAACTTTGCCCCCAACTTACGATGAGGTTGTCAATCTCACCGGTTTTGTTGAAAACAAAGGATTAAACGTATCGAATGGAAGGAAGTAATAGTTTGCAGAAAGTAAAAACAAAGCAGTAAACAGTTTGTAGATTGTATGTAAAAGAAAGGACCGGGGTCCATAGTTCACTAGAGCTGGCTCTCCTTAAGATAGATAACATGCTCGGTGAACAAATTACAGCGGGGCAATTGACAAACACCGAGAAAGCAATACATGCATATACTAATCATCTTGACTCCTTTGGAACTTGATTGGTCATTACAACATTATACATAGACCTCCATCCAACTACATCTATGACTAATAATCCACCTTTAGGTTATCATCCGAACCCCCTCCAGTATTAAGATACAAGCAACAGATTATTGCTTTACGAATTGCGTGTAATGTAAACAATACGATTGTTCTATGAACAAAGGATTGTTATTTTCTCCCTAGTAGCAACAGCACATCTCGTACCTTAGAGATTTCTGTCACTTCCCTAGATTAACAGAGGCATGAACCCACTATCGAGCATAAATACAAACTCTTGGAGTTGCTAGCATCAACTTGGCCAAGATAGCTACTAACAACGGAAAGCATGCAAGATCACTGATGACCCACAAGTATAGGGGGTGTATCGCAGTATTTTCGATAAGTAAGAGTGTCGAACCCAACGAGGAGCAGAAGGTGCTGGCTAGTGGTATGGATTAGGAATTCTCTGCAAATACTTAGCAAATGGATTTTTAGGGGTTTTCGATAAAGCAAGTAAACAAAGTACGAGTAAATAAAAGACAGTAGAAATAAATGCAGCGAGTGGCCCAATACTTTATGTAGAAAAGGACAAGCCGGTTGTATTACTTAAGATGACCAAACGTTCTCGAGGACACATGGGAAGACTGTCAAGTGCTTTCGCTTCATATAGTCGATTAATCTTCTTTAGCTTGCTAAGTGTTGTGTGGGTGAACCTGTGCTAATGTACCGCCCCATCCAAGACTAATACATACTTGTGATTATACCCCTTGCAAACATCCGTAAGTACAAGAAAGTAATTAAGGTAGAAACCTAACCACAGCTTTAAACTCTAAGACCCTTACGTCCCTTGTGCAATGGTTTCCTAACGGGGGTTCAGGTTTCTGTCACTCCGGTAACCCCTACGATTAGTAGCCAAATACACAATCCATTCCCCTAGGCCCTTATAGGTGAAGTGTCATGTAGTCGACGTTCACATGACACCACTAGAAGAAGTACACCACAACTTAAATAACAATCTATTGAATCTTTCTCAATGCAACTCCACTACTAACAACAAGACTTCTCCCATCTCCTCAAGAACAACACGAACTACTCACAAGACATCATATGGATCATGATCAGAGATGGAATAATGATGTATAACAATCTGAACATAAACAATAATTCAATGGTTCACTCAATAGCATCAACTACAAAGAGTAATCAACACTGGGAAAATTTCCCCTATGAACTATGCAAGATTCAACGCAATTGTTACAACAATATGGAGATGGTGATGAGGGTGTTGATGGTGATGATGGTGGTGATGATGGTGATGATGATCCCGATGAAGTCCAGCTTGATGGTGGTGTTGATGGCGACGATCTCCCCTCTCCGGGAAGGAATTCCCTCGGCAGAAATCTGTCTGCCGGAGAGATCTTTCTCTCTCGGTGTTTTCCGCCGCGCAGAGGCGGTGGAATCTTTCTGTGGTCGCTCCCCGAGTCTTAGGGTTTCGGGAGGATGATATACGCTAGAGGAGAGAGGCTGGAGTGGGCCAGGACGGCCACACCACCTCCAGGCGTGGCCTAGGCCTGCCCGCGCCATGGGGTGGTGTGGGCCCCCTATGGCCCACCTCCACTCCATCTTATGGCATCCTTAGTCTTCTGGAAAAATAGGATTTTCCGTATATTTTCCCGGATTTTCTGATCTTCGCGAATTTTGCCTCCAAACATCACCTTTTCCATCAGAATCCTGACTGCAGCGGTCCATGCTCCAAAAGTCATCAACCATGAAAAAATAGATGAAATAACATAAGTATCACCTCTCAATACGAAATATATCAATGAATAATAGTGAATTAAGACATAGAATAGTGATGCAAAATGGACGTATCAACTCCCCCAAGCTTAGACTTCGCTTGTCCCCAAGCAAAACTGAGCTCAATAAACATGACCTCACATTTATGGAGTGAAGAGTCGATAAAATAATACGGACAAGAAGCATCACATTCATCAAAAGCATAGATCATAATAGAAGACAACTCACTATTATATAACTTAACTTGCAATGAGTAAAGGAAACACAATAAAGATACATAAAGTGAATCATAATTGGTAATGGCAAACTTAACTCTTGGTCGAAGAATAGTTGATAATTTGCTGGAGTTCACAAATAGCTGGTTTTTCAATGATAGCTTTCAAAGTAGTAAACATCAAGATACGAGCAATGTGCAAAACAAGGAACGTAAGAAACATGAATGAATAAATCATCATATGAATGAATGAAATACATCAACTCAAAATACTTGCTGAGATATAAGGGAATAGGTTTACTGACTCAACTACAAAGTAAAAGAAGGGCCCTTCAAAGAGGGAAGCAGGGATTGCAAGTCTCATAAAGAGCTCCCAAAAATTATGACACTTACTAGCTTTCAGCTCTCATTGCCCCTATCATAGGCATCTTTAGGTGATTAAGGTTAAAGTGATCAAATATGAGGATATGCATTGACAAGTTGTAAGTTGAGAATCTCATGTCCCTTGAATACGAGGGCCGCTCCTCATGCTACTCAAGTTTAGTCACCGGTAAGTTCTTGTCATCGTAAGCATATGTGTATCATAGAGAACCGCCAACGGGGTACCCCTTGCCCGATGATACGGAAGAATCCCCATATCTAAATGACAAGGCAAGCAGACAACAAGTATCTGAGCAATCTTCTTATTTACCATGGGAATATGGTGCTTTTTCCTCTCTTTCCTCTTTTCATAATATCTCTTTTTTTATTTTTCTCTTTTTTTCTCAATATCGGACTCTTTTTTTTATAAGAAGAATGCTTCATAGATACTCGTTATGGTTATGCTGCAGGTTTCCACCATGTCAGCATGGATTAGACCAGCGGCCCAGGCGTTTCTCTAACACACATGCATAACTCCATGGACTTACAAGCTCCCCTTTCATTTCACACCGACGACATCCATAGACAAAAGAACATGATATCAACTTGGTACAAAGTACCAGTGCAATGTTGAAAGCGTTCCCCATGACAACATGGTTCTGCTAATTCACAACTTACAAAGCGCAAGCATATATGCAACATAGGTGAGCACAATGGTTCAAGTTTATTAAATGCAAGAAAGTAAAGTGTGCCATCAAGTTCATGGGAGCTTTAATCACTAATTTTCACATAACAATTTTAATTTGGGAGGTAGATAAAACAAGAATTTACATGGAATAGCAATAATGCTACTAGGTAGGTATGGTGGACACAAATGGCAAAGGTTTTGGTTTAAAGGAGCGGATGCACGGGAAGAATTCCCTCTTAGTACAGGTTTTTGGCTAGCAAGGCTGGGTAGCAAGTATAAGAGTTGAAGGAAACAACCAAACATACAAGTGATAAAGACAAACATGCAATATTCCTTGGAAGCACAAAATATCTTAACTAGAGAATACTAGACTTATGAGCAAATCAAGAAAGAAAGATGATGAAATTATTTTCCTTTAGAGTACTTCTATCTTTTTCTTTTCAACTCTCAAAAAGGTGTTGCTACTGACCGAGCCAGGTTTTCCAAAACCAACTAAATTAACTCGATGATCCCAAAGTGATACCAATACTAACAACAAGATCAATCATATAACCACGAATTGAAAACTAATATAAGCTATGCAAAAGAGTGAATGATAGGACTTCTCATTAATATTCCATAACGGAAACTCACACCAAGGGATACATATCTAACGAGAGAGGGGACACTTTCATAATGCAAACCATACTACATAATAACTCCTCTATTCATGATATGACTCTACTAATAAGGTAAAAAGATAGAAGATAGTGATATGATACCACGACACTCCCCCAAGCTTGGAACAAACCAAGGGGATGCCAAACCTGATGACGAATTACTCCTTCGGTGGTGGTGGTAATATTTTCTTAGTTGATGTGAGGTAATCTTCCAGCATCTTGCGAAGCCTATTGTTCTCCCATTGAAGCATGTCAACCTTCCTCTGCAAGTCTCGGTACTTATCGCAGAACTCCTTAGTGACTCGTAGGGCTTCCGTTGATGCATGGCAAGTAACAAAAGGTACCAGCCCCTGCTTGGGGTCTTGGAGGTCTTCGTCCATAGGCTCCTTCCCTTTATCCTTGGCGAAAACCATTGTGCTTCTAAACCTTCAAAGAGTATGTCCTGGCAGAAACAGATCGAAACGAAAACATGAAGAAAACACGATATACGGACCTCGGGGGATCCAGGGGGGTTATACATTACGAAGTTTCAGAACAAAAGGAAGGTACCGGGAGAAAACGAGTCAGAGGCAGAGTCCGGAGTGGCCTCACCACCTAGTGGCGCGGCCAGGGGTGGGCCCGCACCACAGGGTGGTGTGAGCCACCCTGGCTCCGTTTCATTCCCTTTTTCGCTTCGTAGCTTTCCTTATTGACTGAAAACTGCAAAAATATAGTTGGATAGTATTTTCGCGGAACTTTTCTTACCAGAACTGTTACCTATTTGAAAACAGACTCTGCAGGTCTCTGAATTTGGTATCTAGTAGATTCTTCCGGAGTCACCACTTGAATAACATCAATATCTTTCTTTCACACAAAACTTCACACAGTTCTTATTAGCAACATTAGTATAAGTGAAGTGATAAAACCTTTTGAGTCCAACTTCAACTGAAAATCATCAAAACATAAGCTAATATAGCAACTCCTTCCGAAAACCCAAAAATAATTCAAAAAGGAAATCGAATAAAGAAGCAAATGCAAGATTGGCAAAATCTGTCAAAACAGACCATCAGGTAAAGATCAATTTTTTCGAAAATCTTCTGTTGCTCAAATCAAAAAGTTCAAAACTAACGAAAGTTAAATAATAACCTGGGGCAGAAGCACAAAAAATTACAGCTCAATCCGACATACAGAGATCTCTCACGAATTTTTGCGGTGAAGCACAAAAATCTATTTCGGGACAACAACTTCCCCAAATATTACTTCTCTCTCATTAGAGGTTGATCTTGACACAAAAACCAAACAAAACGGATAAGGAGCGGTTATTAACGAAGTAATAACTTCCAAGACTCAAAGAAACAAAAACAAACTAAAAGCAAAAAAAATTGGGTTGTCTCCCATAAAGCTCTTTCTTTATAGCCATTAAGATGGGCATGATAATTTTGAAGAAGCTCTCACAGGGATATGAATTGAAGTGAAAGAGAGCATTAAGAAGCAAAAACACACACATTTAAGTCTAACCCACTTCCTATGCAAGGGAATTTTGTAAACAAACAAGTTGTTGAAACCAGAGGCAACTTGCATAAGAAGGCAAAAGAAGTGCAACATAAAAACTTCCAGCATAAAACGAGGAAACTTGATATTATTGAGATGCATAAGAACACTTTTCCCTCTCTCATAATAACTTTCAGTATCATGCATAAACTTAACAATATAGCTATCACAAGGACCATCATAGCGATGATCACTTATTCTAACAAAAAACACAGGAATACTAGCTCTCATAACACTACTATATGAAACAATATTAGAGGTATCCTTACAAAGGATAGTGTGTCCCTCTTCCTCATATTTAGCAACAAAGTCTTTCACATTTGCTACAATAGGTTCATCAACCATTTGTTCATCAGGTTCAACAGCCTTATTCATACTTTCATTAACCATACTAGCTATCATAGAATGCTCCCTTATCTTAACTGGGAAAGGCATTTTCTCAATATAAGGTTCAGGTAAAACATGATTAGCAGTATAAACTTCAGTATTTCTTGCAGGAACACTCTTAGCAATATCTTTATAAGGTTCATGATACTTATTCCACTTCGTTTTAGGCACTTCAATGTAGGAAGCAAAAGCCTTAAAATAATAAGCAATAGCTTGAGAGTCTAGACCATAAGCATTTTTAATATTTTGAAAGTCATCAGTACCCACAAAAGATTCAATGCATTCATAATCATAATTTATACCTGACTTTCTACCTTTTTCATTCTCCCAAGCTTCAGCATTGTCTTGAATATGGTCCAGCAGATCCCATTTAGCTTCTTCTTCCATGCGAGTGAATGATCCAGCGCAAGAAGCATCCAATAAATCTTTATCATGTAGAGGGAGCCTTGCATAAAAGTTATTGATAATAATATTGTTGGGGAGCTCATGAATGGGACATTTGAGCATTAGTAACTTCAATCTCCCCCAAGCTTGAGCTGTACTCTCTCCATCAATAGGCCAAAAGTTGTATATTTGATTCCGATCTTTATGAATCTCACTAGGAGGATAAAACTTTTAATAAAAGAGAGGCACTATTTCCTCCCATTCCAGAGCTTGACCATTCTTCAGCAGCTTATACCATTCCACAGCTCTTCCTTTCAGTGATAATGGGAATAACTTCTTCTTAACTTGATCTGTAGTAATACCTGCACACTTGAACAACCCGCATAATTCGTGTATAAAGACCAATGATCACCGGGATGGACAGTTCCATCCCCAACATAGTAGTTATCCATAACACGATCAATAATTCTTGTAGGTATTTTGAAAACATCTTTCTCAGCAGGTGGTGGCTTATCTACTACCTTAGCAGCGGTAGTAGCATTACCAAATAAGAAACTCAGCGAATTATCCATAACGAAAATAAAGCAACTAGCAGAAGTAAACAATAGTCACAGTAGAAGTTTCCTTTACCAGTTCCACTCTCCAATAGCGCTTCACTCCCCGGCAACGGCGCCAGAAAATAGTCTTGATGACCCACAAGTATAGGGGTGTATCGCAGTATTTTCGATAAGTAAGAGTGTCGAACCCAACGAGGAGCAGAAGGTGCTGGCTAGTGGTATGGATCAGGAATTCTCTGCAAATACTTAGCAAATGGATTTTTAGGGGTTTTCGATAAAGCAAGTAAACAAAGTACGAGTAAATAAAAGACAGTAGAAATAAATGCAGCGAGTGGCCCAATCCTTTATGCAGCAAAGGACAAGCCGGTTGTATTACTTAAGATGACCAAACGTTCTCGAGGACACATGGGAAGACTGTCAAGTGCTTTCGCTTCATATAGTCGATTAATCTTCTTTAGCTTCCTAAGTGTTGTGTGGGTGAACCTGTGCTAATGTACCGCCCCATCCAAGACTAACACATACTTGTGATTATACCCCTTGCAAACATCCGTAAGTACAAGAAAGTAATTAAGGTAGAAACCTAACCACAACTTTAAACTCTAAGACCCTTACGTCCCTTGTGCAATGGTTTCCTAACGGGGGTTCAGGTTTCTGTCACTCCGGCAATGATGGCTCAATGCATGGCGCCCAGAAAAATGCTTGATGGCAGTGTTGATGTAGAGCTCGTTGGGAACTCCAAGAGGAAGGTATGATGAGCACAGCAGCAAGTTTCCCTCAGTTATGAAACCAAGGTTTAATCGAACCAGTAGGAGCAAGGAAACACCTCAAAGGTGTTACTAGCTGAGCTTTGGCAGGGCGCACTACCGGTGCTAGTAGCAATGTGGAGACCTGCACAACACAACCACATAACTTTGTCCCCAACTTGGGATGAGGTTGTCAATCTCACCGTGTTTTGCGGAAAACAAAGGATTAAACGTATCGAATGGAAAGAAGTAAAAGTTTGCAGAAAGAAAACACAAAGCAGAAACAGTTTATAGATTGTATGTAAAGTAAAGGACCGGGATCCATAGTTCACTAGAGGTGGCTCTCCTTAGATAGATAACATGCTGGGTGAACAAATTATAGCGGTGCAATTGACAAACACCAAGAAAGCAATACATGCATATACTAATCATCTTGACTCCTTTGAGAATTGATTGGGCATTACAACATAATACATAGACCGCCATCCAACTGCATCTATGACTAATAATCCACCTTCAGGTTATCATCCGAACCCCCTCCAATATTAAGTTGTAAGCAACAGATTATTGCTTTACGAACTACGTGTAAAGTAAACAATACGATTGTTCTATGAACAAAGTATTGTTGTTTTCTCCCTAGTAGCAACAACACATCTAGTACCTTAGAGATTTCTGTCACTTCCCTAGATTACCAGAGGCATTAACCCACTATCGAGCATAAATACTAACTCTTGGAGTTGCTAGCATCTACTTGGCCAAGATAGCTACTAACAACGGAAAGCATGCAAGATCTCAAATAACAAAGACATGATAGAATCAATAATCAATCTGAAATAGCATCTCAATATCCATCGGATCCCCGCAAACACAACATGTATGAATTACAAATAGATGATCTTGATCATGAATGGACCTCACAAGATCTAAACATGAAAGCACAAAGGAGGAGAAACCAACCATCTAGCTACTACATGGATCCGTAGTCCAAGGATTAACTACTCACGCATCACACCGGAGGCTTGCATGGTGATGAAGAAAGCCTCCAGGGTGAATTCCCCTCTCCGGCAGGGTGCCGGGAAGAGCTTCAGATCCCCCCGATCTAGGGACAGAGACGACGGCGTCTATAGACTCTTTCATGGATTTTGATCGGGTACCTAGGGTTTTTGTCCCGAGGGCAACTTATAGGCGGAAGGAGAGGCCGAGGGGGTGCTGGGGTCGGCCAGACCACCCTCATTAGAGGTTACTCTTGGCACAAAAAGCAAATAAAAAGGATAAGGAGAGGTTATTACAGAGGTAATAACTTCCAAGACTCAACTAAAACTCTTGGGTTATCTCCCAACAAGTACTTTTCTTTAACGCCTTTAAGTTAGGCATAAGAACCAAAGAAAGAATCAAGTGTTCTCAAATGAAGAAGCATTAAGACCAAATTTTGTTTTCACAGGAGAAGCAAAAGAAATCTTTTCTCTCTTTTTAGGGATGTGTTCTATACCTTTATTGAGTGGGAGTTGATATTTAATGGTGCCTTCTTTCATATCCATGATGGCACCAACAGTTCTAAGAAAAGGTCTTCCCAAAGTAATAGGACAAGAAGCATCGTATTCAACATCCAAAACATAGAAATCAACGGGGACATAGGAATCATTAACCATAATAAGAACATAATTAAGACTCCCCATGAGTTTCTTTTTAGCATTAGCATCAAGTGGGACATTCAAATAACAATCTTCAAGAGGAGGCAAATCAAGCATATCATAAATCCTTCTAGGCATAATAGAAACACTACTATCAAGATCACACAAAGCTTGTAAATCAAAGTCGTTCACTTTCATATTAATGATGGGTTCCCAACCATCTTCTTGTTTTATGGGAATAGAAGCTTTATGTTTCATATTTTCTTCTTTAATCTTTATGAGAGCTTTAGTAATGTGTTTTGTAAAAGCCATGTTCATAGCACTAGCATTAGGACTTTTAGCAAGCTTTTGTAGGAACTTAATAACTTCAGAGATGTTGCAACCATCAAGATCAAAATCAACTTTATCATCTAAAGTAGTAGAACTATTATTAGCCTCAACACTAGTGGTGGTAATAGTAGAAACACTAATGTTTCTAGCAATTTCATCTTCTCTTTCCCACTTAGCATGTAATTCAGCTAATAGTCTAACATTTTCATCAATTCTTACTTGTATGGCATTAGTGGCTGCAAAGGGATTCTCATTAGTTTCAGGTTTAGCAGCCATTTTATTCAAAGTAGATTGAGCTTCAGCCAAAGATGCTATATTTCTTTCAGTATTAGAGAATTTTTTCTCAATAGTTTTATTGAAAGCGGTTTGTTTACTAATAAACTCTTTAAGCATAACTTCAAGTTCAGAGGGAGCACTCTTATTATTGTTGTAAGAATTTCCATAAGCATTACCATTGTTGGGAGGATATGGCTTATAATTGTTGTTACCAAAATTGTTCCTCTAAGCATTATTACCATAAGCATTGTTGCCAAAGTTGTTATTTCTTATGAAGTTCACATCAACTTGCTCTTCTTGAGCAACCAAAAAGGCTAAAGGAACATTATTTGGATCAATATGGGCTTTTCCATTAACAAGCATAGACATAATAATATCAATCTTATCACTCAGGGAGGAGGTTTCTTCAATAGAATTTACCTTCTTACTTTGTGGAGCTCTCTCAGTGTGCCATTCAGAATAATTAACCATCATATTATCCAAAAGTTTTGTTGCAGCACCCAAAGTGATGGTCATAAAGGTACCTCCAGCTGCTGAATCCAATAGGTTCCTTGAAGAATAGTTCAATCCTGCATAAAAAGTTTGGATGATCATCCAAGCAGTCAGTCCATGAGTGGGACAATTCTTTACCAAAGATTTCATTCTTTCCCAAGCTTGAGCAACATGCTCATTATCAAGTTGTTTAAACTTCATTATTTCACTTCTCATGGATATAATCTTAGCAGGAGGATAGTATCTTCCAATAAAAGCATCTTTGCACTTAGTCCAAGAATCAATACTATTCCTAGTTAAGGAATTCAACCATTCTTTAGCTTTTCCTCTCAAAGAGAAAGGAAACAATTTCAGTTCAATAATATCACCATCTATATCCTTATGCTTTTGCATCTCACAAAGTTCAACAAAGTTATTTAGATGGGAAGCAGCATCTTCATTACCAATACCAGAAAATTGTTCTCTCATAACTAGATTGAGCAAAGCAGGTTTTATCTCAAAGAAAGTATTTTCAGCCATAGGTGGAGCAATATGAGTGCTCATAAAATCATTGTTGTTGGTGCTAATGAAGTCACACAACTTGGTGTTTTCAAGATTAGTCATTTTTTGGGTTTTCAAATAAGAAAGCAAACAAGTAAAACTAATTTTTTTGTGTTTTTTGAAGAACAAAACAAGCAAACAAAGCAAAAAGAAACTAAGCAAAACAAAAACAACAAAGTAAAGAGATTGGTTATGAGGGACTCCCCTTGTGAAGATGTCCTTGAGTCCCCGGCAACGGCGCCAGAAAAATGCTTGATGGCTCAATGCACGGTGCCCAGAAAAATGCTTGATGGCGGTGTTGATGTAGAGCTTGTTGGGAACCCCAAGAGGAAGGTATGATGAGCACAGCAGCAAGTTTCCCTCAGTTATGAAACCAAGGTTTAATCGAACCAGTAGGAGCAAGGAAACACCTCAAAGGTGTTACTAGCTGAGCTTTGGCAGGGCGCACTACCGGTGCTAGTAGCAACGTGGAGACCTGCACAACACAACCACAGAACTTTGTCCCCAACTTGCGACGAGGTTGTCAATCTCACCGTGTTTTGCGGAAAACAAAGGATTAAACGTATCGAATGGAAAGAAGTAAAAGTTTGCAGAAAGAAAACACAAAGCAGAAACATTTTATAGATTGTATGTAAAGTAAAGGACCAGGATCCATAGTTCACTAGAGGTGGCTCTCCTTAGATAGATAACATGCTGGGTGAACAAATTACAGCAGGGCAATTGACAAACACCGAGAAAGCAATACATGCATATACTAATCATCTTGCCTCCTCCCAAAGTGGTAAGCCGACCGGAGTGCTTTTTCCCCCGCGACACATATGCTTTAGCTACGTGAGCCACTGCGGCGCCCTCGTCAGCTGACACGGGCGTTGGCACGCTTGTCGGCCACGCCCCGGTGGTCCTGTCCTTGCTCGCTTCGCTCAGGCAGTGCATACCGGGGCTCCTTTTGACCAGCGAGATTCCTTCCTTCTCCTAGAAGCTTGCCGCGACCCGGATGATGGTTCATCCGGTCACGCCCCTTTCTTGCATACAGGTAAGACATACGCTTCCGACTTACCGTCGGATGAGGGCTAGTTAGGCGAACGCCCCCAGGTCCGGATTACCCCGTGATTCGGCCTGCCTTGAGGTGACCCGGCCAGCATCTGCTTTGGCCTTGCCGAACCTCGGCTAACTCGGCCTTTATACCACGGCGTGACCCTACCCGGGGGTATCCCCCCAACATTAGTCCCCGAAACTGGTGCGGTCTTAGCCGCCCCGGCCGCTAAGGCCACACCAGGTTCCATTTTGTGCCCCTGTCGTTGTTTCCGAGTTACCTCTGTACCCCGGACGCTTGGATTTACGTTCCCTTCGCACATTGCAAGTTTTCACTTGCCGGCCGGGTTACCACAGTTCCGTCCGGGTCTTACTTCCTTCTCTCGTACGCTTGCCCATGTGAAGGGTAATCATTATGTCATCTTATTTTAAGGGACGGTATAGTAACCGCCGCAGTAATTATCAGTTATCACTGTGTGCGGGTCACGTCACGCCTGCCTCCTTGTTTACCGCATCAGCGCGTCACGTCACAGGACTCTCTCCGCCCTGTGGCCTTCCGTGTGGCTCCTTACTGATTGGTCCGAACGGGTGATACACGGCCACAGCGTGTGGCCGGTCCCCAGGGTGCGATCCCACTCACCCCTGATGGGGGTGGTTAAATAGCGGAGGGGTGCGTCCCTTAGGATTTTTTCCCCTCCGCACCCCTCTGCCCGCTGCTATTCCTCTTTGTCTTCCTCGCGACCGCGCCGCCGCCAGCACTGCCAAAAAGCAGCATCGCCGCCGCACTTCTCCGTTGCACCTCTGCGTCACCGTCACTGCGACGCAAATCTCCCGCTACGGGTCCTCGCCAATCCAAGGCACTGTCCCCCGCCGCCTCTAGCGCCAGCGAGGGCTTCAAGGAGCAGATGGCGGAAGAAGAACTCGCCATTGCTGAGCAAGAGATGGAGGAGGACGCCGCTGCTGCGGACTGCGGCGCATGGGCCGGCTCCTGGGTCTGCCAGGACGATCTGGACTGGCTCTACCGGACCAGACGCATCCCTACCGGCGTCGCCGCTCGCCTCGCCTCCGCCGAGCTAGCTCCTTCACCCAATCCCGGGGAGTTCGTTGTGTTCCTGTCTCACTTTCAACGGGGCTTCAGACTCCCGGTGAGGGATTTCTTCCACGATTGGCTCAGTACCTACCATCTCTAGCTGCACCATCTTCCAGCCAACGCCATTACTTCTCTCTCTGCCTTCGCTTCTACAATCGAGGGCTACGCCGGATTATGGCCCACGAAGGAGCTGTGGATCCGGTTTTTCGCCCTCCGTCGCAACGTTATTCCCGACATTCACACTAATCCGGAGGACAAGCGGCTCACTCAGTTCGGAGCGGCCTCCATCTCACCCTGGAGGTTCTCTGTTTTCCCCCGGGTCACAGGGCTAGAATCCTGCAAAGGGTGGGCCCGGACGTTCTTTTACGTCCGGAACACGGGCACCGAAGATTTGATCCGGTTGCTCCCCTATACACCGGGTCCGCCGAACCCGGATCTGTGGGACGCCGTTCCCAGGAAACCTACGGCCCTGGCCAACCAAGTGAACAAAAGGTTCGCGGAGCTGAAGGAGCTCGGGTTGCGCTACGAGGATGCAATGATCACTTTCGTGCGCAACCGAATCTCCCCTCTCCAGAAACGCACGCACAAGGTGTGCCATATGAGCTACGGCCGTGACCCCAACCGGACTTCATATTTCGAACTGAACAACACGGAGATCTTTCGCCGGGTTAAGGCTCTCTTCACCACTCACAAGGACTTCTCCTCTGACTGGACTTGGGGGATTGAGCATTTCTGCCGTGACTGGCTTCCTCCCATGGTAAGTTTCATGCTGCAAACTTACCCCGGACTAATCACTTGTCTGTTATTGTTGTATTTTTGACTCGTTTGTTTACTCTTTTCCTCAGCTATTCCTTCAGCAGACGCTCGAGGACGGTACCGATCCGACCCTTAAGTGGGCACCGGACCGGGTGACTTCGGACGAGGAGGAGCCGGACCAAGAGATGTTTCTCCCCATGACCGACCCCACGAAACGACCCACGGGTAACTTCTCTTCTGCTAGAGATTGGCCCGATGATGAAGATTACTCGGATATCGAGATAATTGAACCGTTTGAGGCTGTCCCCCTTTCTTTTGCTTTTCCGCCATCAGCTCACTCCGGTGGTCATATCCACGAGGATCCTCCCCTCGCCACGGACGAGCCAGTTCCGGTGGCGCCGAAGAAAAAGCGTGCGGCTTCCACAAGCTCTTCCTCCGGACCTTCCCAGCCCGTTAAAAGGCGAAAGAAGGCCCCAACACGAAGGGCTCGGAAACCGAGAGCAGCCGAAACCTCAGATGGGTAAGTCCTTCTTTTCTTCTATAACCCGCTCTTCCTTACTTCTTCGTAATTTTTCTTTTGACGTTACTTGATTTCACAGGGCTCCGGTGGAGGTCCCTCAAAGTGGATCCAGTATCTCATCACCTCTCCGGGCCAGCCCTTCACCCCGTCGTGACGACGAGTCACGTCCGCTGAGCCCTATTCCGGAGAGCTCTGCGGCCGCTCCGGGTCATCCTGGGGCGGGGGGAACTGGCCCAGCCAGAACAACGGCAGCCACTACCTCGGCAACGCCACAACCAACAGCCACTAAGGCTACCTTGACTCCAGCATCTGTTCCAGTACCAGCAGCCAAACCAGCACCAACTCCAACCTCGGCAGCAGCACCAACTCCGGCAGTGAAAACATCAGCGCCGGCACCAAGTCCAGCAACTAAAGTACCAGCGCCCAGTTCCTCTGCATCTTCCGAGTCCTCTCAACCTTAGCAGGGAAAGACCGCTGCTACGGCTTCTTCTTCCTAGCAAGCCAAGGGCAAGAAGATTCAAGACGCTGCCAAGCCCAGTGCTGCCGAGCCTGGGCAACGCACCCTTGAGTCCATGCTCCCCAAGAAGACATCAGCGGCAAAGGACGCGCCTGCCGAGCCAACCGAAGCCTAGCAGTTGGTTCTGCACACCAGCCCCGCCCTTGCCTTGGTGGAGAGGAAGGAAGCACATGCTAAGGGTTTGGTGACGCCTCATATGCCCACAGGTGAACGGTACCCCCCCGAGCCTGATGGAGTCCGTCATGAACTGGAACAAGGCCGAGGTAGTCCACGAATCTGATCAGGTGAATACCGCCGCCAAGGCCATTAACCTCGCTGGACGAATGATGGAGGTACGCCGTTTCTCCTTTGGGGATTGTAGAGAATAACCATTAGTCCCCGAGCCTCCGGGGGAGTAACTTGTTACTCGGCCGGATGCTCTTTTGTAGAACTAACGTAGCTCCATGATAACTTCGAACATGCACACACCTAGAGCCGGGTTAAGTTCCACTTGGCCCGGATTTTAGTACACTTCGAACATGCACACACCTAGAGCCGGGTTAAGTTCCACTTGGCCCGGATTTTAGTACACTTCGAATATGCACACACCTAGAGCCGGGTTAAGTTCCGCTTGGCCCGGATTTTAGTACACTTCGAATATGCACACACCTAGAGCCGGGTTAAGTTCCGCTTGGCCCGGATTTTGTACACTTCGAATATGCACACACCTAGAGCCGGGTTAAGTTCCACTTGGCCCGGATTTTGTACACTTCGAATATGCACACACCTAGAGCCGGGTTAAGTTCCACTTGGCCCGGATTTTGTACACTTCGAATATGCACACACCTAGAGCCAGGTTAAGTTCCACTTGGCCCGGATTTTAGTACACTTCGAATATGCACACACCTAGAGCCGGGTTAAGTTCCACTTGGCCCGGATTTTAGTACACTTCGAATATGCACACACCTAGAGCCGGATTAAGTTCCACTTGGCCCGGATTTTGTACACTTCGAATATGCACACACCTAGAGCCGGGTTAAGTTCCACTTGGCCCGGATTTTGTACACTTCGAATATGCACACACCTAGAGCCAGGTTAAGTTCCACTTGGCTCGGATTTTAGTACACTTCGAACATGCACAAGGCTGACTTAAGTTTCTGTATCTCTTTTAGGTGACCACCAACCGCCGAAGTACTGAATTCCAGCGCTTGTTGGATACGCACAAAAATCTTCGCACGAAACAGGCTGCACTCATCACGGAGTACGAGAAAAGGGGTAAATTTCTTTCTCATTCCTTTCCTCATTTTTCTTCCACTTTGCTTGCCGAACTAATCTGATTGTTCGGTTTCCGCAGCTGGGATGGAAGCTGAAAACAAAATAATGCGGAAGAACTTGGAGCAGATCAAGGGTACGTCCTTCTTGTCTGTTTTTACTGTGCTTGTCATCATCTTACCTCCTTGGCTCGGCAAACATTCATACCTCGGCTCTGCCGGGCCAACACACAGTTTTAGCATTGCTTGAAGAAAGTGTGCATGTGCCTGACATGATGCTGCATTTTCTCGAACAAGCAGGACAACACCAAGCCGAGCTGAAGAAGAAAGATGATGAGCTCGCCCTCCTCCGGACCAAAGATGATGACATAGCCAAGCTCAAAGCTGAAATGGCTAAGATGAAGGCGCAACACCAAACCGAGCTGAAAAGGGTTGGCCAAGACTACACCGAAGAACGCGAGCGCCTCAAACTCCAAAGTGCTAAGGATCATGAGCTTCTTCAGGAAGCCGAGGTCAAACTTGAGTCGGCAAATGCTGAGCTCGAGCAGCTTCGGAAAAGGCGTGATGCTTGCATCAAGGAGTTGACCCGGATTCACAGTCACATCTCACGTAACTTCTTTTCCTTTATCCGCCTTATTTCTCCGGGTTACTTCATATGTCTTGTTTTCTCAACTTTGTCCTTTGCCTTGTTTCCCAGGCCATTTTCCAGAGGGTACTGCCATTGCAAGTGCTGTTGTCGCCAACTTCCGCCGAGAAAGGGGTACTCCGGTCGCTGCTAAGGGTGAGAGCATTCCCTTTGACATGGAGGACCTGCTGGTCGCGTGGAAATTATTAAGAACTATGGCAGGGACCTCCTCGATGTTTCAGTCCGGGTCTTCAATGCCTTTTGGCCCGCCGATGATGCTCCGGAGAGAGTCACGCAGATCGCTGAAAGGCTTTCAGAAATTGAGACCCAGCTCGACCTCTGGCGAGAATCCGCTGGACGCGCTGCTGCCGATACCGTCCTTCACCACATTTTGACGTGGTACGAGAAGATAGATCTCAGCCTCCTCACACGCCTGCGCACCGAGTCCAAATGGACAGATGACCCGGAGTGGGTAGCTCGGCGCCAGGCTTGCGCCCACAGCCTCATCGAATATGCCCCCATTCATGAATGGACTGAGGGTCCGAGCTTCCTGGAAGCCGCAGGTGAAGAGGGAGTTGAGAACATTGAAGATGACTCGGGTGAAGACGAGGAGGACACTGCCTCAGATATCGAAGAGGGCGACGATGATGCCGAACTTCCTCCTGCTGCTCCCTAAGTAAAAACACTTGAAAATTCATGAGATCCCCGGTATGCCGGGTGGAATTGTATTCCGAATACATGTGATATTTTGCTACTGAGTACTTATGCCGGATTAACGTGGGTGTAGTCCCAGAGTTTCTTTTTCTTGTTCGTTCAATCTTTTGGCTCGGATCGTGTCTACCTTGATTCAGTTTTACAACTTACGAATCCGAGCCTGAAAAATCGTCTTAACAATACTGGGAAACTTTTAGACTTAGCTCAAAAATAAAACTGCATAATAACTTGAAAATAAATACAGGGTTAGTCCGAAGAACAAACGTCGGCTCGAATAAATTCTTTTCCTTAGTCGTTTTTCATGTGCTACGCAATTCCAAACTTGTTCTCTTGCTTGCCATGAAGCCAATTCTTGTTGGACAGCAGCAAGTCGAAGAGTTGGGTTTTTGGTGCTCACACACTACTAATCCGAGCTAAGTAGAATAACCTATTCCAGCCGACGCACAAATAACAAAAGACAACAAATATTATTAAGGCAGTCCCCGAGTTACTGCTCGAGGTGCCCACATTTCATTGATAAGCTCATTGCCGACATACATACCGACATATGAGATAACCCGGATACATTCACTTCTTAGCTAGGTGTAGAAAGGCCGAAGTAGAGCTATGTTCCATGGTCGCTTTGATTCCTCACCGGACCTGTCCGCCTTGTTCTTTTCCTGTGGCTTTGCATCTATCAGATAGTAAGAATCATTGTGCAATGCTTTGCTCACGATGAACGGCTCTTCCCATGGGGGGATAATTTATGCATTCCAGTAGTACGTTGTACCAACCGGAGCACCAGATCGCCTTCCCGAAAGACTCGGGGGCACACTTTTCGGCTATGATAGCGTCGAAGATTTTGCTGATATATGGTGGACCTGGACAGTGCCAGTTCTCTCGCTTCTTCCAGCAGATCAACATCATTTTGCGGGGCTTCTTGCACTTCGGCTTCTGTGTATTGGGTGACCCTAGGCGAATCATGCTCTATGTCGGCTGGTAATACAGCTTCTGCCCCATATACCAGAAAAAACGGCGTATAGCCTGTTGATCGATTCGGAGTTGTTCTTAAACTCCATAGTACCGCTGGTAGTTCTTCTATCCAGCACCCCGCTGATCTTTGGAGCGGCTCAATGAGCCGTGGTTTTATCCCGGATAATACTAATCCGTTGGATCTCTCCACTTGCCCATTCGATGCGGGGTGGGCTACCGAAGCTACGTCAAGCCGGATCCTCTTATCCCGGCAAAAACGAGCAAATGCTCCTTCCGCAAAATTTGTGCCATTATCAGTTATGATATTGTGTGGATAACCGTACCTCAAGATGATATCTTTGAGAAACGTTACGGCCGTAGCTCCATCACATTTTTTTATAGGCTTTACCTCGATCCACTTCGTAAACTTGTCCACCATTACCAGAATGTGAGTCATGTTTCCTCTTGCTGGTTTGAACGGGCCCACCATATCCAAGCACCATACGGAAAATGGCCAAGTGATTGGGATGGTCTTGAGTTCCGACATTGGCATATGTGTCTTTGTAGCGTACCACTGACAACCATTACATTTTCTCACCAGATCTTCTGCTTGCTCTAAGGCATTTGGCCAGTAGAATCCGTGTCGGAAAGCTTTTGCTACCAAGGCTCGGGATGAGGCATGATGCCCGTATTCCCCCTGATGTATATCTCGGATGATTTCAAGCCCTTCTTCCGGGTCAACACACTGCTGGAGGACATTGGTCACACTTCTTTTGTATAACTCAGAGTTGATGATCGTGTAGGCCTTTGCCCTCCTCTGTGTTTGCCTGGACAGCACCTCCTCAGTGGGTAACGTTCCATCTTTCAGGAATCGAAATATAGGCAGTGCCCAAGCCGTTATTAGCCACACGGGGAACACGTCATCATCTATCTCCACCTGATCCACCGGCATAACTTCAATCGGACCACGCTGAGCAGTCCCCGGGTTTTGTGAAGCAGTCCCCGGGTTTGCCGAAGCAGTCCCCGGGTTTTGCGCACCACTTCCCGTGTCAATGTCCATGGGCATAGCTCCGGACTCTGTGTCCTCCGGGACGTAGATTGACTCGGACTCCGGGGATGGCCTGATGGATGGTTTCTTGAGGTGCTCTAATGCTACACCCGGTGGAATTGCTTGTTTGGCTGACCCGAGCTTCGACAGCATGTCGGCAGCCTCATTTTCCACCCGGGGTACATGATGAAATTCGCATCCCTCAAAGTAACCAGAAATCTTCTACACATGAAATCTGTATAGTGCCATGTTTGGATCAAGGGCGTCCCACACTCCGGACACTTGCTGCACCACTAAATCCGAGTCGCCAAAGCATATAATGCGACGTATACCAATTTCTTTTGCTACCTTGAGCCCATGCACAAGTGCTTCATACTCAGCGACATTGTTTGATGCGGTGAAGTGGATCTGCAGCACATATTTCAACTGGTCCTTCTTTGGCGACGTGAGTACAACTCCAACACCTAGCCTAGTTTTGGTTTTTGATCCGTCAAAGTGCATCCGCCAATAGTTCGGATCAGGAAGTGGTGGTTCGTACTGTACCTTGGCCCAGTCCTCGAAAAAGTCCGCCACAGCCTAAGACTTGATGGCTTCTCTCCGGTCATATTGCGGAGCATAAGGAGCTAGCTCAATTCCCATTTTTCAATTCTGCCGCTTGCATCCTTGTTACTCATTATCTCGGATATAGGGGCCTCACATATGACCCGGATGGGATGCTCCTCAAAGTAGTGCTTCAATTTTTTGGCGGCCATGTACACGCCATACGCCACTTTTCGATAATGTGGGTAGTTCTACTTTGAGGTTGACAACACTTCACTCAAATAATACACCGGCCTTTGCACTGACTTACCTTCCTCATCGCGCTCCACCACTATCACTGCACTTACAACTCGGTTGGTTGCGGCTATATAGAGCAACATTGGCTCCTTTGATAGTGGTGAGGCTAGCACTGGTGCCGTGGCTAACATTTTCTTTAGGTGAGCAAAGGCTTCATCAGCCTACGATATCCAAATGAACTTATCCGACTTTTTCATGAGTTGGTAAAGAGGCAAAGCCTTTTCTCCCAACCGACATACAAACCGACTTAACGAGGCCAGGCAACCTGTGAACTTCTGGACATCGTTAAGACACTTCGGCAGTTCCATTCGCTCGATGGCCCAGATTTTGGTTGGATTAACTTCGATACCTCGGCTAGAAACCAAAAAGCCGAGCAATTTTCCAGCCGGGACACCGAAGGTGCATTTTTCCGGGTTAAGTTTCATCCGAAACCTTCTTAGGTTTGCAAACGTTTGCCTGATATCTTCAAGGAGCATTTTGCTTTCCTTGGTCTTGATAACCACATCATCCACATATACCTGTACATTTTGACCTATTTGGTCGTGCAAACATTTTTGCATACATCTCTGGTATGTTGCCCCTGCATTACGTAGACCAAACGGCATGGTGCGATAGCAATAAGCCACATACGGGGTAATAAACGCAGTCTTTATTTGATCATCTGGATTCAGAGGTATCTGGTGGAAACCAGAATAGGCGTCAATGAATGACAACAGTTCACATCCAGCAGTTGAGTCTATGACCTAATCTATCCTTGGCAGCAGAAATGGGTCTTTCAGACACGCCTTGTTCAGGTTCGTGTAATCGATACACATGCGCCAAACCACTGCCACGTTCGGGTCATCCTTCTTATTTTCCACCAGCACCGGATTAGACAGCCAATCTGGGTAAAGAACTTCCATGATAAATCCCGCAGCTAGCAACCGAGCTATCTCATCCCTAATGACTTTCCTCCTATCTTCGGCGAAGCGGCGGAGAGGTTGCTTCACCGGCTTAGCTCTGGGTCTCACATTCAAAGAGTGCTCGGCCAACTCCCTCGGAACACCTTGCAAGTCCTGTGTGGACCAAGCAAAAATGTCCCGATTCTCACGGAGGAAGCTGACGAGCTCGCTTTCCTATTTATCGCTTAGCCCGGCACCAATTGTTACGGTGCGCTCTGGGAACATTTCATCAACGGGAGACTTTTTTGTATCTTTCGTGGCCTGGAAGGAGACAGTTCCATGTGGGTTACTCAGCGCCGGCATATACTGCTGCGCGGACTGAGCCAATGCCGCCACCTCTTGAATTTTTCTTTTTTCCTGCGTGATCACAAGTGACTCGGCTAAGTTTGATCCGGCCAACACACACTCCATCGAACGTCGGAAGTCCCCAGCAATGGTAATCACTCCATTTGGTCCGGGCAATTTCATCTTCAAGTAGCTGATATGACAACTTGCCATGAACTTGTTTAGTGCTGGCCTTCCGAGCAACACATGATACGCGCTTTCTAAGTTCACTACTTCGAACTCCAGATTTTCAGTTCGGCAATTGTCCCTCGAACAAGGCGTCGACCCGGACCTTACCTATGGGCTCGCAAGAGATGCCGGGCACAATGCCGTGGAAAGTTGTCCTCGTGGCCTGGAGCATGTTCTCCGAGATACCCAACTTGCGCATTGTGTCCGCATACATGATATTTATGCTACTGTCGTTGTCCATCAGTACCTTTGAGAACCTTATGTTAATGCTAGGTCCAATGAACGTAGGATCCAGCACCAACACATACGAACCAGGGCTCGGCATGAGCTTGGGATGATCCCTAATGCTCCAGGTGATTTCCTGATCGGACCAAGGCATGTACCTCGTCACTGCCGGCATTACCTCATTCACCTCCATATGCCTACGCTGCAAGCTTTTTCTATCAGTTTCCTCTGTGGTAAATACACAGTAGCTCTGGTGATGCTCCCTGTATTCGTTTCTCCCCTCATTTCCGGGGTGCCTCTGATCCGGCTGATGCTGATTTTCTACCTGATGCACTGCATCCCTTATTTCATTGTTATCATACCTCGGCGGAGGGGGAGGCAACATTAGCTGTTGCGTGTTCGCTCCGGAGAGCAATTGCTGCCGGGGTAACTCCTGCCGAGGCTGATCATTCCGGGGTGCCTGAGCATTCCCCGAACCACCTTGCTCGATCTTGCGCATCCACTCGCATTGCCTCGTCGTATGACCTGCTGGGTTGTTCGGATTTGGCGTGTGAAACTTACACGGCTGGTCCAACATCGACTCGTAAGTATACCTCGAACGGTCTTTCCTTTCTTGCCACTGCTTCTTTTGCTCCGGAGTCCAAGTTTTCTTCCCATCGTTCCTTGGGGTCCATTGACCTCCAGTTTTCTGGCGCTGGTTACCCCCTCCTCCAGGTTGGTCTTGATTCACAGCTGCAACTTGGTGCGAACTGTACCAGTGGTCCAGTCTATCATCTCTCCTTTTTCCTCTGTAATCATTCCTCCAGGATGATTCGGATCCATCCCTCTGATAGTATTCATCGCTTGACTCGTTTGAGGCGAGCCTCGGTTGGGTCGGGTCACCCAACGCATACGAATCCGCAATCCGGATCATTTCTGCCAACGTTGCTGGCATTTTCCGTTGCAACTTCATCCACAGTTCGCTTCCATATCTGCACCCCTGTGCAAACCATGCTATGGCATGTGATTCTATCACGCCCTCGCATGAGTTTCTCACGGTACACCACCGAGTCAAGAACTCCCGGTCTGTCTCATTGGGTCTTTGCTTGCACATAGCTAGGGTCTGTGGCCTATTTGGCCTTTGATACGTACTCAAAAAATTGCTGATGAACATCTCCTCGAAATCTATCCAGCTGTTGATGCTTTCTGGTGGTAAATTGTTCAACCACACCCTTGCCGGTCCTTCCAACATCTGGGGCACATACCGTACGGCACATCTCAGGTTGCCTGTGGCAATTTTTACAGCTGTAGCATAGTTTATCAGCCAATCCTCTGGCTTGGTACTGCCGTCATAGGTCTTGGTGCCCCTGGGCAGCTGAAAGTTCGGGACTGGTGGCTCTTTCATGATTCGGGGTCCAAAACATGCTGGACCCGGTGGACCTTGACATTCAATCTGCTCCGACCTATATAGTCGATCCAGTTTCAACCTTGCATCGTCCAACATCAAATCCCTACTTCCCAATCTCGACCCTATCACATGATAATCCAGTCTCGGCTATCCCGCATTTGCCATCTTCGAATCACCGTCGTTATACCGGTTTTGCTCTTGCGGCGCACCTTTCTGTTGTATACCTTGGCTAACACTGTGCTCTTGCCTCGGCAGGTTCCGTTGCTGCGGTTGTCTTGCCCCTGCTGAGTTTTGCTGCCCGGCATTGCCGTTGACAATGTTCCTTTGACCGGCATTGCCTTGGTCACGGTTACCTCGGCCAGCTTCGCCTCGGCTCACACTCCGTCGATCATCATTTTTCTGCGCTTCTTTTTCTTTCCCTGCCCGTGTCGGGTCATACGGGACAATCTGTTTGTTCCGTCTGGCCGAGGTTACCACCTCCTCTCTCCTTGGACCACCATGAGGGGACGATGCGGCTCCAGCGGATTTCTCCGGGTTACCCATCACCGAATGGACGATCTTGGAGGCCCCAGCTCTCTCTGGGTTTGCCCTGAGCAGTTCCTCGTTTTGCCTATTTGCAATCCGAACCAGCTCGTTAACCCGATCTTGCTGCCTTTGCCAGGCTTCACCCGTTAGTCCCTCTAACTCGGATGCAGCTGCATCCGCCGCTCTGAGGTTCTTGGTTGGGGTACTATACCTCGGCAGCCCCACGGAAAAATAGTTTTCTGATTCCTCGATTCCAACATCACCTTCTCTGTTCATCTCGCTCATGAGATTTCTCCCTTTAACCTTTACAGTATCAACTTTGTTCACCTTGGCGTACTCACGCAGAATCATGTTCAACGACTGCTAGGCCGCGGCTATTTTCTTTGCGCCCTCAAGTATTTTCTGCCTAGTTTCTTCCAGCTCGGCCTGTGCACGAGCCGGATCTACCGCTGCTACTACAGGGTTTGCCAAGCTATCCATTGCCTCTCTCAGCACGTTTTCCGGCCTCTCTAGCGGAGGACCCCTACCTTTCCTTGGTGCCTTGGGCATCACCTCCGGATCTGGCGCCGGATCCTTGCTCGCACCCGCCGCTGTCATCATTACCTCTGCATGGTCCGGGGAACGAGCGGTACGCTCCCCGCGAGCCACAGTGAGGGGCGGTTCGCCTGCTTCGACGACGTGGCGCGGATGAACGCAAGACACGTCCACCGCAACGTAGACCTTGTGCTCGCCGAGCTTGACGAAGATGCCGTTGCGCGGGAGAGGGCGTGTGCCGAAGCAGCCTGCGTTGTCGCTGACGAAGTCCCGCGCTCCAAAGCGCTGAACGAGCCCGGAGACGATGCGCTCGCCGGTGGCGATGAAGTTTCCCGTCCGGATTTTGACCCCTGCTAGCGCCGCTAGCCCCACGGTGGGCGCCAACTGTCGTGGTGGTGTCACGGCAGATGCCATGTATAGGCTAAAGGTGGGGACTAATACTCGCTAGGGGAATCCAGGGAGGGATAGTGAAGTGATTCTCCACACGATAACTTGTATTGATTTCCTTCCAAGGTTACAAGTGCTCCTAGAGCTGTATTGGCGAGAGGAGGAAGAAGGAGCTCTCTTACTCTCACCCATAGTTCTCACCTGAAACCCTAGACCTTAACAGAATTGTACAGAGACAAAAAACCAACCCCCCTGAGCAGAAGCCCTAGCCCCCCTTTTATAGGGGAGTCTCGGATTCTGCCTAGGGCATACGTGGAGGCATATTCCTCCTCCCAAAGTGGTAAGCCGACCGGAGTGCTTTTTCCCCCGCGTCACATATGCTTTAGCTACGTGAGCCACTACGGCGCCCTCGTCAGCTGACACGGGCGTCGTCACGCTTGTCGGCCATGCCCCGGTGGTCCTGTTCTTGCTCGCTTCGCTCAGGCAGTGCGTACCGGGGCTCCGTTTGACCAGCGAGATTCCTTCATTCTCCTAGAAGCTTGCCGCGACCCGGATGATGGTTCATCCGGCCACGCCCCTTTCCTGCATACAGGTAAGACATACGCTTCCGACTTACCGCTTAAGTCGGATGAGGGCTAGTTAGGCGAACGCCCCCAGGTCCGGATTACCCCGTGATTCGGCCTACCTTGAGGTGACCCGGCCAGCATCTGCTTTGGCCTTGCCGAACCTCGGCTAACTCGGCCTTTATACCATGGCGTGACCCTACCCGGGGGTATCCCCCCAACAATTATCCCACTATCGAGCATAAATACTAACTCTTGGAGTTGCTAGCATCTACTTGGCCAAGATAGCTACTAACAACGGAAAGCATGCAAGATCTCAAATAACAAAGACATGATAGAATCAATAATCAATCTGAAATAGCATCTCAATATCCATCGGATCCCCGCAAACACAACTTGTATGAATTACAAATAGATGATCTTGATCATGAACGGAGCTCACAAGATCTAAACATGAAAGCACAAAGGAGGAGAAACCAGCCATCTAGCTACTACATGGATCCGTAGTCCAAGGATGAACTACTCACGCATCACACCGGAGGCTTGCATGGTGATGAAGAAGGCCTCCAGGGTGAATTCCTCTCTCCGGCAGGGTGCCGGGAAGAGCTTCAGATCCCCCCGATCTAGGGACAGAGACGACGGTGGCTACAGACTCTTTCGTGGATTTTTGATCGGGTACCTAGGGTTTTTGTCCCGAGGGCAACTTATAGGCGGAAGGAGAGGCCGATGGGGTGCTGGGGTCGGCCAGACCACCCCCTGGCGCGGGCCAGGCCTGGCCGCGCGACCAGGTGGTGTGGCCGGCCCCCAGCCCTTCTCCGTCTCGTATTCTGGCACTTGATCCCTTCCGGAAAAATAGGCACTTTGGCTTTTGTCCCGTCCAATTCCGAGAATATTCATTTTCTGACTTTTCTGGAACCAAAAACAACAGAAAACAGGCAGCTGGAACTGTGGCTCTTGTTAAGAGGTTAGTCCAAGAAATCATAATAAAATTACTCCAAAGTTGGAACAAAACACAAGAAAGTGGATAAAACCAAGCATGGAACAACAAAAATTATAGATACATTTGCAATGTATCAGGCAACCCCTACGATTAGTAGCCAAATACACAATGCATTCCCCTAGGCCCTTATAGGTGAAGTGTCATGTAGTCGACGTTCACATGACACCACTAGAGGAAGTACACCACAACTTAAATAACAATCTATTGAATCTTTCTCAACGCAACTCGACTACTAACAACAAGACTTCTCCCATGTCCTCAAGAACAAAACGAACTACTCACAAGACATCATATGGATCATGATCAGAGATGGAATAATGATGTATAACAATCTGAACATAAACAATAATTCAATGGTTCACTCAATAGCATCAACTACAAAGAGTAATCAACACCGGGAAAGTTTCCCCTATGAACTATACAAGATTCAACGCAATTGTTACAACAATATGGAGATGGTGATGAGGGTGCTGATGCTGATGATGGTGGTGATGATGATCCCGATGAAGTCCAGCTTGATGGTGGTGTTGATGGCGATGATCTCCCCTAAGGAATTCCCCCGGCAGAAATCTGTCTGCCGGAGAGATCTTTCTCTCTCGGTGTTTTCTGCCCCGCAGAGGCGGAGGAATCTTTCTATGGTCGCTCCCCGAGTCTTAGGGTTTCGGGAGGATGATATACGCCAGAGGAGAGAGGCTAGAGTGGGCCAGGGCGGCTACACCACCTCCAGGCACGACCTAGGCCTGCCTGCGCCATGGGGTGGTGTGGGCCCCCTGTGGCCCACCTCCACTCCATCTTCTGGCATCCTTAGTCTTCTGGAAAAATAGGATTTTACGTATATTTTCCCGGATTTTCTGATCTTCGCGAATTTTGCCTCCAAACATCACCTTTTCCATCAGAATCCTGACTGCAGCGATCCATGCTCCAAAAGTCATCAACCATGCAAAAATAGATGAAATAACATAAGTATCACCTCTCAATACGAAATATATCAATGAATAATAGTGAATTAAGACATAGAATAGTGATGCAAAATGGACGTTTCAATCACAAATAACAAAGACATGATAGAATGAATAATCAATCTGAAATAGCATCTCAATATCCATCGGATCCCCGCAAACACAACATGTAGAATTGCAGATAGATGATCTTGCTCATGAACGGAGCTCACAAGATCTAGACATGAAAGCACAAAGGAGGAGAACCAGCCATCTAGCTACTACATGGACCCGTAGTCCAGAGATGAACTACTCATGCATCACACTGGAGGCTTGCGTGATGATGAAGAAGGCCTCCAGGGTGAGTTCCCCTCTCTAGTAGGGTGCCGGGAAGAGCTTCAGATCCCTCCCGATCTAGGGATGGAGATGACGGCGGCTATAGACTCTTTCGTGGATTTTTGACCGGGTACTTAGGGTTTTCGTCCCGAGGGCAATATATAGGCGGAAGGAGAGGCCGAGGGGGTGCTGGGGTCGGCCAGACGACCCCCTGGCGCGGGCCAGGCCTGGCTGCGCGGCCAGGTGGTGTGGCCGGCCCCCAGCTCTTCTCCGTCTCATATTCTGGCATCTGATGACTTCCGGAAAAATAGGCACTTTGGCTTTTGTCCCGTCCAATTCCGAGAATATTGATTTTTTGACTTTCTTGGAACCAAAAACAGCATAAAACATGCAGCTGGCACTGTGGCTCTTGTTAATAGGTTAGTCCAAGAAATCATATGAAATGTACTCCAAAGTGTGTACAAAACATAAGAAAGTGGATAAAACCAAGCATGGAACATCAAAAATTATAGATATGGTTTTATCCACTTTCTTATGTTTTGTCCACACTTTGGAGTACTTTTCATATGATTTCTTGGACTAACCTATTAACAAGAGCCACAGTGCCAGCTGCCTGTTTTCTGTATCAATCTCCCAAGTTTCATTAGCCATGATGGAATCCATCTTGCTATGAACAACCTCTTTCTAGTAGTATGCATCAGGAGATGCATAAGCATTTGAAATAGAGTTGGGAGTATCATCCACGAGATAGACAATGAAGTCATCACCAAAGGACTTTGCAATCCTCTATATCTTGTTCCTTATAGGAACTTCATTGTCTTCCTCCTCGGGGATTTCATCATGTGCTCATTCATAATATTCCATGGGAATGGTAGGTTCAGGAGTTTCAGCAAATTCATGTCTACATGTACTAGGCATATCTTTCATAGGAAAAATATCCTCAAAGAATGTAGCATCCTTAGACTCCATAATTATACCGACCTTCATGTCAGGTACCTTAGATTTCACCACTAGAAATTTGTATCCAACGCTATGACAAGCATAGCCAAGAAAGACACAGTCTACGGTCTTTGGTCTAAGTTTATGCTTTTGGGGAATTGGCAAATTCACCTTTGCCAAACAGCCCCAAGTATGTAGGTACGAGTGTTAGCTTCCTATTCTCCCATAATTCATAGGGAGCGGTTTCATTTTCTTTTGTGGGTACTTTATTCAAGACATGACACGATGTCAATATCGCCTTCCCCCACCATGCCTTGGATAAACCCGAGGTGCCTAACATGACGTTAACCAAGTCTGTTAGTGTACGGTTTTCCTTTAGGCAACCTCGTTCGATTTGGGAGTATGAATAATTCCATGTTTTGCACAAAATAAATCAAAATCATTAGAGAAATACTCTCCACCATGATCTGACCGGACTCTCTTAATCTTTCTCTCACGTTGATTTTCAACTTCTGCCTTATAGATTTTAAAGTTATGTAGAGCCTCATCTTTAATTTTCAAAATATATAATAGCAAAATCTAGTATAATCAATCAACGCCATGAAGTATTTATTTTCACCTTTAGTCAACACACCATTCATCTCACATAGATATGAATGTATAAGCTCTAGCGGTGCCAAGTTTTTTGCTTTTGCATAGGCTTGTGAGACTTGCGCGGTTGCTTAGCTTGAACACACGCTTGACATTTAGAGCCTTTGGCTAAAGTGAAACTCAGAATTAAATTCATCTTAGCTAGCCACGTCATACAACCAAAATTAATTGGACAAAGTCATGAATACTAAACATCGGTTTCATTGCCGGGGGAACAAATATGGTTCAACCTTATTACAAAAATCTGATAGGGAAAGACGGAATAAACCACCGCACTCATAATCTTTACCAATAAATTGTCCATACTTAGAAACGACTGCTTTAATGGACTCAAATACCAATTTAAAACCTTCTTTGTGAAGAAGGAAACTACTAACGAGATTCTTATTTATTGAGGGCACATGTTACACGATCTTTCCCAAAGTAAACTTCAGATCCACCATGCCAACACCACGAACAGAAGTACGTGGTCCATTTCCCATCAAGACGGAGAGATCGCTTGTGACCTTATAAGAAGAAAACAAAGAAATATCATCACACACATGAATATTAGCACAGGTGTCGATCCACCAATCTGTAGACTGATAATTTGACAAAACAATAGGTAAATTACCATACCCGGATGCACCCTTATCATTGTTGCTCATAGTCACGTTGACAGACTTAGAGTTCTTTCCATTTTGATTCTTCCGTCCTTTGCGCTGCTTGCAGTTTGGAGCCCAATGTTCAACCTCGCCACACACAAAACAGGGATCCCGTGACTTGTTCTTCTTATTATTTTTTAAGTTGGTAGTCTGAACGACCTTGTTCTTCCCCTTGAACTTGTTGTGGAAGTTCTTCTGCACCACATTGGCACTTCACTAGGGTGCCTCGGCTCCCCTTGGGTGTGCGTATTTTACCTTTGACTTTTCCTCAAGGTCTAGAAACCCAATGAGATTCTCAAGAGACATCTCTTGCCTTGGTGTTTGAGGTTAGTGGCAACACTCTTCCAGGATTGAGGAAGCTTTGCAATAATGCACCCCGCAACAAATTTGCTGGGCAACGCACACTTTATGAGCCCAAGTTCTTTTGCAATGCACTATATCTCATGAGTCTGTTCAACCACAGAATGATTTTCAACCAACCTATAGTCATGAAACTTCTCCATGGCATACAGTTCACTGCCAGCATCAGTAGCATCGAATTTTGCTTTGAGTGCATCCCACAGTTCCTTGGCATTGTGCATATGTAAATATGCATCAACCAACTTGTCCATAATGATGCTTATGACACAACCTACAAAGAATATGTACCCTTGAATGGCTTCTCCTGTTAAAGAGTAATGGTTCCTTCAGGATTACTAGCCGATACCCAGAAGGCATCCATAGCTATGAGTCAGAGGGTACAGTTGGTTTGCAAGTGCTTAAAGTTCACACTCGTAAACAGGTTCAGTTTTAGACAAGCGGCAAAGCCTTGACACGAAAACATCCCAAAATAAGTGACGAGGGGTGACCTCAGCAATGTCCATGGTTATGGACTTTGTGTTTCAAGGAAGAGAGAGCGATGAGGATTTCGTCGGCTTAACAGACAAACAAGGGAGGCGATTTACCCAGGTTCAGGATCTCGTAGAGGAAACCCTACTTCCTGCTTGTCTGCTGATATTATTATTGGAGAGTACAAACTCATCGAGTTGAGTAGATGCGATCTCGCCAAGAGAGAGGCATGTGTTGTAAGATTGGGTCTATTGTATTGTATATTGTATTATGTCCTTCTCGTTGGACTCTCCTAGCCTTTATATATGGGGATGCTAGGTCTCAGGTACCAATACAAGTAGTTTACAAGTTAGAGTTTGTATCTAGTCCAGTCTTGTACTTTCCTTGTCTTATTCCGCTAGGAGTATATGTCCTTGTAGGCTTCGTATCAGCCAAACTGTCATGGGCTTCATAGATCTTGATGTATATTCGAGTGAGCCTTCCGTTGGGTCGCACCATATATACCAATAGTGTGCACCCGAAGGGTCATGCCCATGTCAATAAGGTTTTTGGATTGTTGAAATAATTAGCAGTTTTCGAATTAATTTAATCCAAGTATAAAACATGACAATACAGTTTCCAAGATTAACTAACATATGCATAGCAGTCAAGTGAAAACCTAGCACATCTACACATACTGTAGTACTAGTAATCAACATAGGAAATATCACTACAAGAAAATTTGGCTTTTACAACGAGCAATTTTTGTGGTTGAGGTCCATTTTTCATGGCCAAGAAGTCTTCCGCGATGGATGACCTTCGTGGTAAAAGCCCCGTCACAAATGAATTAACCATGTTTTTTTGATTATGGAGGATCGTACCCTTCAGCCATGAAAACTTGTTCCGTATTAGATCTGTTCGCCACCCGCGTTGACTGCTAACGTCATGCAAACTACCACGTGGAAGCCGCTGTTAGCCGCTGATGACCCACAAGTATAGGGGGTTATCGTAGTATTTTCAATAAGTAAGAGTGTCAAACCCAACGAGGAGCAGAAGGTGCTGGCTAGTGGTATGGATCAGGAATTCTCTTCAAATACTTAGCAAATGGAATTTTAGGGGTTTTTGATAATGCAGGAAAATAAAGTACGAGTAAACAAAAGACAATAAGAATAAATGCAGCAAGCGGCCCAATCCTTTCTTTAGTAAAGGACAAGCCGGTTGTATTACTTAAGATGACCAAATGTTCTCGAGGACACACAGGAATATCATCAAGTGCTTTCGCTTCATATAGTTGATTAATCTTCTTTAGTTTGCTAAGTGTTGTGTGGGTGAACCTGTGCTAATGCACCGACCTTCCTAGGACTAATACATACTTGAGATTATACCCCTTGCAAGAATCCGCAAGTACAAGAAAGTAATTAAGGTAGAAACCTAACCACAACTTTAAACTCTAAGACCCTGATGTCCCTTGTGCAATGGTTTCCTAGTGGGGGTTCAGGTTTCTGTCACTCCGGCAACCCCTACGATTAGTAGCCAAATACACAATGCATTCCCCTAGGCCCATATAGGTGAAGTTTCATGTAGTCGACGTTCACATGACACCACTAGAAGAAGTACACCACAACTTAAATATCAAACTATGAATCTTTCTCAACACAATTCCACTACTAACAACATGACTTCTCACATGTCCTCAAGAACAAAACGAACTACTCACGAGTCATCATATGGATCATGATCAAAGATGGAATAATGATGTGTAACAATCTGAACATAAATGATAATTCAATGGTTCACTCAATAGCATCAACTACAAAGAGTAATCAACACCGAGAAAGTTTCCCCTAAGAACTATGCAAGATTCAACCCAATTGTTACAGCGATATGGAGATGGTGATGATGGTGCTAGTGATGATGATGGTGGAGATGATGATGATCCCGATGAAGTCCAGCTTGATGGTGGTGTTGATGGCGACGATCTACCCTCTCCGGGAAGGAATTCCCCCGACAGAATTCTATCTGCTGGAGAGATCTTTCTCTCTCGGTGTTTTCTGCCCCACAGAGGCGGCGAAATCTTTCTGTGGTCGCCCCCCGAGTCTTAGGATTTTGGGAGGATAATATACGCCAGAGGGGAGAGCCAGGGGTGGACCAGGGCGGCCACACCACCTGGTGGCGCGACCTAGGCTGGATTGCGCCAGGGGGTGGTGTGGGCCCCCTGTGGCCCATCTCAGCCTCCCCTTCTGGCTTCCTTCGTCTTATAGAAAAATAGGATTTTCCATGTGTTTTCCTAGATTTTCTGATCTTCACGAATTTTGCCTCCAAACAACACCTTTTCCATCAGAATCCTGACTGCAGCGGTCCATGCTCCAAAAGTCATCAACCATGCAAAAACAGATGAAATAACATAAGTATCATCCCTTAATGTGAAATATATCAATGAATAATAGTAAATTATGATATATAATAGTGATGCAAAATGGACGTATCAACTCCCCTAAGCTTAGACTTCACTTGTCCCCAAGCGAAACTGAGCTCGATAAACATGGCCTCAGGTTTATGGAGTGAAGAGCCGATAAAAGAATACGGACATGAAGCATCACATTCATCAATACATAGATCATAACAGAAGACAACTCACTATTATATAACTTAACTTGCAATAAGTAAAGGAAACACAATAAAGTTACATAAAGTGAATCATAATTGGTAATGGCAAACTTAGCTCTTGGTCGAAGAATAGTTGACAATTTGCTAGAGTTCACAAATAACTGATTTTCAATGATAACTTTGAAAGTAGTAAACACCAAGATAAGAGCAATGTGCAAAACAAGGAACATAAGAAACATGATTGAATAAATCACCATATGTATGAATGAAACATAACAACTCAAAATACTTGCTGAGATAGAAAGGAATAGGTTTACTGACTCAACTAAAAAGTAAAAGAAAGGCCCTTCGCAGAGGGAAGCAGGGATTTCAAGTTTCATAAAGAGCTCCCAAAAATTATGGTACTTATTGGTTTTCAGCTCTCATTGTCCCTTTCATAGGCATCTTTTAGGTGATTAAGGTTAAAGTGATCAAATATGAGGATATGCTTGACAAGTTGTAAGTTGAAAATCTCATGTCCCTTGAATATGAGGGCGCTCCTCATGCTACTCAAGTTTAGTCACCGGTAAGTTCTTGTCATAGTAAGCACATGTGTATCATGGAGAACCGCCAATGGGGTACCCCTTGCCCGATGATACGGAAGAATCCTCATATCAAAATGACAAGGCAAGCAGACAACGAGCATCTGAGCAATCTTCTTATTTACCATGGGAATATGGTGCTTTTTTTCTCTCTTTCCTCTTTTCTCATCTCTTTTTTTTATTTTTTTATTTTTTTATTTTTCTCAATATGTATCTCTTTTTTATAAGAAGAATGCTTCATAGACGCTCATTATGGTTACGCTGCAGGTTTCCACCATGATAGCATGGATTAGACCAGTGGCCCAGGCGTTTCTCTAACACACACGCATAACTCCATGGACTTACGAGCTCCCCTTTCATTTCACACCGACGACATCCATAGACAAAAGAACATGATATCAACGAGGTACAAAGTACCAGTGCAATGTTGAAAGCATTCCCCATGAGAGCATGGTTCTGCTAATTCACAACTTACAAAGCGCAAGCATATGCGTCAACATAGATGGGCACAATGGTTCAAGTTTATTAAATGCAAGAAAGTAAAGTGTGTCATCAAGTTCGTGAGAGCTTTAATCACTAATTTTCACATAACAAGTTTAATTTGGAAGGTAGATAAAAACATGAATTTACTTGGAATAGCAATAGTGCTAATATGTAGGTATGGTGGACACAAATGGCATAGGTTTTGCTTTAAGGATTGGATGCACGAGAATAATTCCGTCTCAGTACAGCTTTTTGGCTAGCAAGGCTGGGTAGCAAGTATAAGAGTTGAAGGAAACAAACAAACATACAAGTGATAAAAAACAAACATGCAATCTTCCTTGGAAGCACAAAAGATCTTAACCAAAGAATACTAAACTTATGAGAAAATCAAGAAAGAAAGATGATGAAATTATATTTATTTAAGAGTAGTTTTATCTTTTTCATTCAACCCTCGAAAATAGTGTTGCTACTGACTGAGCCAGGTTTGCCAAAACCAACTAAATTAACTCAATGATCCCAAAGTGATACCAATACTAACAACAAGATCAATCATATAACCACGAATTGAAAACTAATATAAGATATGCAAAAGAGTAAATGATAGAACTTCTCATTAATATTCCATAATGGCTACTCACACCAAGGGATACATATCTAACTAGAGAGGGGATACTTCCATAATGCAAACCATCCTACATGATAACTTCTCTATTCATGATATGACTCTACTAAAAAGGTAAAAAGATAGAAGATAGTGATGTGATACCGTGGCACTCCCCCAAGCTTGGAACAAACCAAGGGGATGCCAAACCCGATGAGGAATTACTCCTTCGGTGGTGGTGGTATCCTCTCAATGAGCTTTTTGATCAATTTTCCCAAGTCCTCGATCTCAAAGGTGAGATTACGAATCAGCTGTGAGTTTTGCTCAATACGGCTCATGATCATGTCAGGTTGTGAATTCCAGCTCTTGCGATTCTTTCCCCACTCTACCTCCTTGAAGTCTTCTTTTCCTGCATGGCTAGAACGAGGCAAATCCCAATTGGAGGGTAATTTCTCCTTGGGCATATTCTGGTATTGATGCTCATGGATAAGGGTATGGAAAGGATTCTTGGTGCATGGAGGAAGTGACCATGGATCTGAACAGTAACGAGGAGGCTTCCCTCCAATTGACATAGTCTTGGTTGGGTTTGCCACCACTCCAATGCTTGCAATGGTAGTTCCGGTGTGCTTTGCCTCCTCTTCATCTTCACTCTTGATCTCCTTCTCCTGCCCAGGGTCTTGGAGATCCTACTCCATAGGCTCCTTTCCCTTATCTTTGGCGGACACCATTGTGCTTCTAAAATTTCAAGAATAGTTCCTGACAGAAACAGATCGAAACAGAAACACGATGAGAACAAGATATACGAACCTCGGGGGATCTGGAGGATTATATATTACGAAGTTTCATAACAAAAGGAAGGTACTGGGAGAAAACGGGTCGGAGACGGAGTCCGAGGTGGCCACACCACCTGGTGGCGCGGCCAGGGGTAGGCCCGCGCCACAGGGTGGTGTGAGCCAACCTGGCTCTATTGGAGATATGCCCAAGAGGCACTAATAAAAGTGGTTATTGTTATATCTTTGTGTTTATGATGAATGTTTAAATCCCATGCTATAATTGTATTATAAGGAAACACTAATACATGTGTGTTTTGTAAACATAAAAGAGTCCCTAGTAAGCCTCTTGTTGAACTAGCTTGTTGATTAATTGATGATCATGGTTTCCTGATCATGGACATTGGATGTTATTAATAACAAGGTTATATCATTAGGAGAATGATGTAATGGACACACACCCATAGTAAGCATAGCATAAGATCAAGCCATTAAGTTCGTTTGCTATAAGCTTTAAAATACATAGTAACCTAATCCTTCGACCATGAGGTCATGTTAATCACCATCACCGGATGGGTACTTCGATGACATCAAACACCGCTTCGTAACTGGGTGGTTATAAAGGTGTCATTGGGTATTCTGAAAGTATGTGTTGAAGCGCATGGACCAAGATTGGGATTTGTCCATCCATATGACGGATAGATATGCTCTGGGCCCTCTCGGTGGAATGCCATCTGATTAGCTTGCAAGCATGTGACTAGGTCACAAGGGATGACATATCACGGAACGAGTAAAGAGTACTTGTCAGTAACGAGGTAGAACCAGGTATGGAGATACCGACGATCAAACCTCGGATAAGTATAGTATCGCGTGACAAAGGGAATTGGTTTCGTATGTTAATGGTTCTATCGATCACAAAGTCATCGTTGAGTATGTGGGAGCCGTTATGGATCTCCAGATCCCGCTGATGGTTATTGATTGGAGAGGTGTCTTCATCATGTCTGCATATTCACGAACCGTAGGGTGACACACTTAAGGTTCGAAGTTGTTTTAAGTAGATATGGAATGTGCGTTGGAGACCGAATGTTGTTCAGAGTCTCGGATTGGATCCGGGACATCACGAGGAGATCCAGAATTGTCCGGAGAATAAGATTCATATATTGGGGATCATTTTCTAAGTTAGGAGATGTTCCGGAGTATTTGTATGGGGTTTCTAGAAGGTTTCGGAATGTTTCGGAAGGTTCTAGAAGATTTCTTGGAGTTTGCTTGAAAACCAAGAAAGTATCAAGGAATCCTTGTGGGGCAAGACAAGGACTAGTGGGGGAGGAGGACTCCTCCCCCCTTCCCAATCCGCCGGCCAAGGGAGAGGGGAGTCCTACAAGGGCTCCACCTCCCCATGGCGCCTCCCTCCTTTAAATAGAGGGGTGGAGGCGCCACCCCCTGGCCCCTCCACTCCAAACCTCAGCCGCCTCTCTCCTCCTCCTTTCTTCTGCTCAGGCTTAGGCGGAGCCCTGCAGAATTCTCTACTCCACCACCACCACCACCACGCCGTCGTGCTGCTGAGATTCCGTGGAGAAGATCTACTACCTCCGCTGCTCGCTGGAACGAGGAGAGGAAGGTCTGCTTCGACTCCGCATGTGTGACCGACTGCGGAAGCGTGCCGGAACACGGCGCCGGAAGGATCGTCCACTCGATCTTGAGATCGGCAAGTGATTGACTACATCAACCACGAGATCCAATCTCGCAACGCTTTCGGATCTACAAGGGTTAGTACAGATCTATCTCGTTGCACATGTCTAATAGATTAGATCTTGGCTTTTATCTAGATTAGATCTGGGTTTTGTTCGTTCTTGCGGTAGAATTTTTTTGTTTTCCATGCTACGAACCGAACAATGGTATCAGAGCCGTGTCTATACGTAGATCTGTTGCACGAGTAGAACACAATGGTTTTGTGGGCGTTGGTGCTCGTGCTGTCTTTTGCTTTGTGTACTTTGCATCTTGCGGTATGGTGGGATGAAGCGGCTCGGGCTAACCTTACATGTCATCGCACATGAGACTTGCTCCACGCTTGACGTGTAACTTGCTTTGCACAAGTGGCTTTGCGGGTGTCTGTCTCTCTCACCATAGTATAGATCCAATTTACACTTTGCACTTGATAGCACTTGTATCAACGTTGTGGTTCAGTTTCGTAGGTAAGATCCGTTCTTATTCGAAAGCCCCAAACCACGTAAAACATGCAAAGAAAATTAGAGGCATCTAACTTGTTTTTGCAGGGGTTTTGTGATGTGATATGGCCATCATGTGATTGTGATTATATTTGATGTATGCAATGATCCTTGTTGTAATATGGCAACCGGCAGGAGCCTAATGGTTGTCTTTAATTCTGTTAAGACTTGCGTGTCTATTCATCTTGTAATAGCTTTATTCCAAGTAGTTGTAATAGTTGCTAGTGATGATGGACAACCATGAAGCGGCGCCACTGACCTTGACGCAATGCTGGTGATGATGGAGATCATGTCTGTGCTTTGGAGATGGAGATCAAAGGCGCAAGAAGAAAGGGCCATATCATATCACACTAATTATGAATTGCCTGTGATGTTAATCCTTTATGCATCTTGTATTGCTTAGATCGCGACGGTAGCATTATAAGATGATCCCTCTCACTAAATATCAAGTAATAAAGTGTTCACCCTTAGTTGGCACCGTTGCTAAGACTCGTCATTTCGAAGCATCTCGTGATGATCGGATGTGATAGATTCTACGTGTGCATACAATGGGTGCAAGCCAGATTTGCACATGCGGAAACTAAGGTTAATGTTGACGAGCCTAGCATGTACAGACATGGTCTCGGAACACGGAATACCGAAAGGTAGAACATGAGTCATATAAATGATATGATGAACATGAAGATTGTTCGCCGATGAAACTACATCTTCTCTCGTGAAGATCGGACTTGGTGTAGTGGACTTGGTTCGTGTAATCACTAAGACAATGTGAGGGATGTTGTTTTGAGTGGGAGTTCACCTAGTTAATTTAAGAATTAAATTTGAACTCAATTTATCATTAACTTAGTCTAAACTACTTGCAAATTTGTTGTAGATTATGGCGACCCCCTCCATCAATTTCAATGCGTTCCTAGAGAAAGAAAAGCTTAAAAACAATGGAAGCAATTTCAAGGACTGGTTCCGTGGACTGAAGATCGTCCTCAGGGCTGGTCAGTTGACCTATGTGCTCGAAGCACCGCTAGGTGACCCACCTGCAGAAGATGCCACCGATGACGTAAAGAATGTTTACGCCACTCGGAAAAATCATTACTCCACAGTTTAGTGTGCCATCCTGTACGGTTTAGAAGCGGAGCTTCAGAAGCGTTTTGAGCACCACGACCCGTTCGAGATCATTAAGGAGCTCAGGCTGATTTTTGAGACTCGCGCGGCCATGGAGAGCTATGAGGCCTCCGAAAAGTTCTTTAACTGTAAGATGGAAGAGGGTAGCTCCGTTAGCGAGCACGTGCTCACCATGTCTGGGTACGCAAACAAGCTCCAAGAGTTGGGGATATCGATTCCTAACGAGTAGGGATTCACCGTCTCCTCCCATCACTGCCACCGAATTATAAGAACTTTGTGATGAACTACAATATGCACTGCATGAACAAGACGTTGCCTGAACTATCGTCCATGCTGAAAACTGCTGAAGTGGAGATCAAGAAGGAGCACCAAGTGTTGATGGTCAATAAGACCACCAATTTCAAGAGACAGGGCAAGCCTAAGAACAAGGGCAACTTCAAGAAGGACGGCAAGAAAGCTGCCGCACCTGCAAAGAAGCCCAAGGCTGGTCCCAAGCCTAAAACTGAATGCTTCTACTACAAGGGTGCTGGTCATTGGAAGCGTAACTGCCCCAAGTACCTGGCGGATCTGAAGAATGGCAACATCAAGAAGAAAGGTATATTTGATATATATGGTATTGATGTGTATCTTACTAGTAATCGTAGTAGTGCCTGGGTATTTGATACTGGTTCGGTTTCTCATATTTGGAACTCGAAACAGGAGCTGCGGAATAAGCGAAGACTGGCGAGAGACGAGGTGACGATGCGCGTTGGAAATGGCTCCAAGGTTGATGTGATCGCCGTCGGCACGCTCCCTCTACATCTACCTTCGGGATTAGTTTTAAATTTGAATAATTGTTATTTGGTGCCTACATTAAGCATGACCATTATATCTGGATCTTGTTTATTTCGAGACGGTTACTCTTTTAAGTCCGAGAATAAAGGTTGTTCGATTTATATGAGTAATATCTTTTATGGTAATGCACCTGAGATGAATGGTTTATTCTTACTGAATCTCGATAGTAGTGATACACATGTTCACAACATAGATGCTAAACGAACAAAATTGAATGATAATTCTACATACATGTGGCACTGTCGTCTTGGTCACATTGGAGTGAAGCGTATGAAGAAAGTCCATTCTGATGGACTTCTTGAATCACTTGATTTTGAATCACTTGAAAGATGCAAAGCATGTCTAATGGGAAAAATGACTAAGACTCCATTCTCTGGAATAATGGAGCGAGCTACAGACTTATTGGAAATAATACATACCGATGTGTGCGGTCCAATGAGCGTAGCATCGCGTGGTGGATATCGTTATGTTCTCACTTTCACGGATGACTTAAGTAGATATGGGTATGTCTACTTTATGAAACATAAGTCCGAAACTTTCGAGAAGTTTAAGGAATTTCAAAGTGAAGTGGAAAATCATCGTAACAAGAAGATTAAGTTTCTGCGCTCTGACCGCGGAGGTGAATATCTAAGTTATGAGTTTGGCATGCATTTAAAGAAATGTGGAATACTTTCGTAGTTGACACCGCCGGGAACACCACAGCGTAATGGTGTGTCCGAACATCGTAATCGAACTCTCTTAGATATGGTTCGGTCTATGATGTATCTTACAGATTTACCGCTATCATTTTGGGGCTATGCATTAGAGACAGCCGCATTCACTTTAAATAGGGCACCATCTAAATCCGTTGAAACGACACCGTACGAATTGTGGTTTGGAAAGAAACCTAAGTTGTCGTTCCTTAAAGTTTGGGGTTGCGAAGCATATGTAAAGAAGTTACAACCTGATAAGCTTGAACCCAAAGCGGAGAAATGCGTCTTCATAGGATACCCTAAAGAAACAATTGGGTATACTTTCTATCATAGATCCGAAGGCAAAGTTTTCGTTGCCAAGAATGGATCCTTTCTTGTAAAGGAGTTTCTCTCGAAGGAAGTGACTGGAAGGAAAGTAGAACTCAATGAGGTTATTGAACCTTCTCTCGGATTTGAGAGTAGCGCAGCACCGGAAGATGTTTTTGTGCCGCCTGCACCAATTGGAGAGGAAGCTAATGATGATGATCATGAAACTTCAAACGAAGTTACTGCTGAACCTCGCAGGTCAACGAGGGTTCGTACCATTCCTGATTGGTATGACTCTTCCTTGAACGTCATGTTGGTGGACAACGCTGATGACCCTGCGACGTATGAAGAAGCTATGGTGAGCCCAGATTCCGACAAATGGCTAGAAGCCATGAAATCCGAAATGGGATTCATGTACGAAAACCAAGTGTGGACTTTGGTGGACTTACCGGATGGCCGTAAGGCTGTCGAGAACAAATGGATTTTCAAGAGAAAAACAGATGATGATGGTAATGTTACCGTCTATAAAGCTCGACTTGTCGCGAAAGGGTTCCGACAAATTCAAGGAGTTGACTATGATGAGACATTCTCACCAGTAGCGAAGCTAAAGTCTATGAGGATTTTGTTAGCAATTGCTACATATTTCGATTATGAGATTTGGCAGATGGATGTCAAAACGGCGTTCCTTAATGGTGACATTGAGGAAGAGTTGTATATGGTACAACCCAAAGGGTTTTATCGATCCTAAAGATGCTGACAAGGTATGCAAACTTCAGCGCTCCATTTATGGACTGAAGCAAGCATCCCGGAGTTGGAATCAACGTTTTGATAAAGTAATCAAAAACTTTGGATTTATACAAACTTATGGAGAAGCTTGTATTTACAAGAAAGTGAGTGGGAGCTCTGTAGCATTCCTAGTACTATATGTAGATGACATATTGTTGATTGGAAATGATATAGAACTTCTTAATAGTGTCAAAGCCTATTTGAATAATAGTTTTTCAATGAAGGATCTTGGCGAAGCGGCATATATTCTAGGCATCAAGATTTATAGAGATAGATCAAGACGCCTAATAGCGCTTTCACAAAGTACATACTTAGACAAAGTTCTAAAAGAAGTTCAGAATGGAAGATAGCAAGAAAGGGTTCGTGCCCATGTTGTCAGGTAAGACCTTGAGTAAGACTCAAAGTCCAGCTACGGCAGAAGATAGAGAGAAAATGAATAATATTCCCTATGCCTCGGCCATAGGTTCTATCATGTATGCCATGCTGTGTACAAGACCGGATATAGCACATGTTGTTAGTTTGACTAGCAGATATCAAAGTGATCCTGGAATGGAACACTAGACAGCGGTCAAGAATATCCTGAAATACCTAAAGAGGACTAAGGATATGGTTCTTTCTTATGGAGGTGATGAACAGCTTGTTGTAAATGGTTACACCGATGCTAGTTGGAACACCGATCCGGATGACTCGAAGTCACAGTCAGGATACGTATTTATTTTGAATGGTGCTGCAGTGAGCTGGAGGAGTGCCAAGCAAAGCGTTGTGGCGAAATCTTCAACTAAATCGGAATACATAGCTTCTTCGGAGGCTGCACAAGAAGCCATATGGATGAAGGAATTCATTACTGAACTTGGCGTGGTTCCCAGTGCGTTGGACCCGATGGCTATCTACTGTGACAACACAGGTGCCATAGCTAATGCACAGGAGCCAAGGTCACACAGCAAGCTGAATCACATCAAGCTACATTTCCATGCTATTCGCGAGTATGTCCAAGATGGCGACATAAAGATTTGCAAAGTACACACTGATCTGAATGTGGCAGATCCGTTGACTAAACCTCTCCCTAGGGCAAAGCATGACCAACACCAGAACGCCATGGGTGTTAGGTATATTACCATATAATCTAGATTATTGACTCTGGTGCAAGTGGGAGACTGTTGGAGATATGCCCAAGAAGCAATAATAAAAGTGGTTATTATTATATCTTTGTGTTTATGATGAATGTTTACATCCCATGCTATAATTGTATTATAAGGAAACACTAATACATGTGTGTTTTGTAAACATAAAAGAGTCCCTAGTAAGCCTCTTGTTGAACTAGCTTGTTGATTAAATGATGATCATGGTTTCCTGATCATGGACATTGGATGTGATTAATAACAAGGTTATATCATTAGGAGAATGATGTAATGGACACACACCCATAGTAAGCATAGCATAAGATCAAGTCATTAAGTTCGTTTGCTATAAGCTTTAAAATACATAGTAACCTAATCCTTCGACCATGAGGTTATGTTAATCACCATCACCGGATGGGTACTTTGATGACATCAAACACCGCTTCGTAACTAGGTGGTTATAAAGGTGTCATTGGGTATTCTGAAAGTATGTGTTGAAGCGCATGGACCAAGATTGGGATTTTTCTATCCATATGACGGATAGATATGCTCTGGGCCCTCTCGGTGGAATGTCACCTGATTAGCTTGCAAGCATGTGACTGGGTCACAAGGGATGACATATCACGGAACGAGTAAAGAGTACTTGTCAGTAACGAGGTAGAACCAGGTATGGAGATACCGACGATCAAACCTCGGATAAGTATAGTATCGCGTGACAAAGGGAATTGGTTTCGTATGTTAATGGTTCTATCGATCACAAAGTCATCGTTGAGTATGTGGGAGCCGTTATGGATCTCCAGATCCCGCTGATGGTTATTGATCGGAGAGGTGTCTTCATCATGTCTGCATATTCACGAACCGTAGGGTGACACACTTAAGGTTCGAAGTTGTTTTAAGTAGATATGGAATGTGCGTTGGAGACCGAATGTTGTTCGGAGTCTCGGGTTGGATCCGGGACATCACGAGGAGATCCGGAATTGTCCGGAGAATAAGATTCATATATTGGGGATCATTTTATAAGTTAGGAGATGTTCCGGAGTATTTGTATGGGGTTTCTAGAAGGTTTCGGAATGTTTCGGAAGGTTCTAGAAGATTTCTTGGAGTTTGCTTGAAAACCAAGAAAGGATCAAGGAATCCTTGTGGGGCAAGACAAGGAGTAGTGGGGGAGGAGGACTCCTCCCCCTTCCCAATCCGCCGGCCAAGGGAGAGGGGAGTCCTACAAGGACTCCACCTCCCCATGGCGCCTCCCTCCTTTAAATAGAGGGGTGGAGGCGCCACCCCCTGGCCCCTCCACTCCAAACTTCAGCCGCCTCTCTCCTCCTCCTTTCTTCTGCTCAGGCTTAGGCGAAGCCCTGCAGAATTCTCTACTCCACCACCACCACCACGCCGTCGTGCTGCTGAGATTCCGTGGAGAAGATCTACTACCTCCGCTGCTCGCTGGAACGAGGAGAGGAAGGTCTGCTTCGACTCCGCATGTGTGATCGACTGCGGAAGTGCTGCCGGAACGCGGCGCCGGAAGGATCGTCCACTCGATCTTGAGATCAGCAAGTGATCGACTACATCAACCATGAGATCCAATCTCGCAACCCTTTCGGATCTACAAGGGTTAGTACAGATCTATATCGCTGCACATGTCTAATAGATTAGATCTTGGATTTTATCTAGATTAGATCTGGGTTTTGTTCGTTCTTGCAGTAGAAATTTTTTGTTTTCCATGCTACGAACCCAACAGGCTCCATTTCCATCCCTCTTTCGCTTCGTAGCTTTCCTTGTTGGCTAAAAACTGCAAAAATATAACTAGACAGATCTTTCACGGAACTTTTCATACCAGAACTGTTACTATTTGAAAACAGACTCTGCAGGTCTCTGAATTTTGTTTTTGATAATTATTTCTAGAGTTATAATTTGAAAAGCATCAACATCTTCATTATAAGAATCTCCAGCAATGTAGTGCTTAAGTCGCTGCCCATTCACCACTTGTGTAGTGTTATCTTTTAAAGAAGAAATTTTTATTGCTCATGAACGGTACACTTCTTCAATAACGAAAGGTCCTTCCCATTTTGGCAGTAGTTTTCATACAAAAAATTCTGAGACGAGACCTATACAATAGAACTTTCTCGCCAACATGGAATTCTCTCTTAATTATTTGCTTGTCATGCCATCTTTTAACTTTTCCTTAAAGAGTCTAGCATTCTCATATGCTTCACTCCTCCATTCATCCAAAGAACTTAAGTCAAATAATCTTTTTTCACCAGCAAGCTTACAATCTCTATTAAGTTCTTTAACTGCCCAATAAGCTTTGTGTTCTAATTCTAAAGGTAGGTGACAAGCTTTCCCATAAACCATTTTATAAGGAGACATCCCCATAGGGTTTTTATAGGAAGTCCTATAAGCCCATAAAGCATCATTCAACTTTTTAGCCCAGTTTTTTCTAGATCTATTAACAGTCTTTTGCAAGATGGATTTAATTTCTCTATTTGATAACTCTACTTGCCCACTAGTTTGGGGGTGATAAGCTGAAGCGATTCTATGATTAACATCATATTTAACAAGGGTCTTTCTAAAACCACCATGAATGAAATGAGAACCTCCATCAGTCATGAGATACCTAGGCACTCCAAACCTAGGAAAGATAACATCCTTAAGCATTTTTAGAGAGGTCTCCCCGTCAGCACTTTTCGTAGGTATGGCTTCTACCCACTTAGTAACACAATCAATGGCAACAAGAATATGAGTATAACCTTTCGAGGGAGGAAAAGGACCCATAAAGTCAAATCCCCAGCAATCAAAGGGTTCAATAACTAGAGAGTAGTTCATAGGCATTTCATTGGTCTAGAAATATTACCAACACGCTGACACTCATCACAAGATAAAACAAATTTTCTTGCATCTTTAAAAAGGGTAGGCCAGTAGAAACCTGATGGTAGCACCTTTTGCACGGTTCAATCTCCCGCATGATGTCCTCCATAGGCACTACCATGACATTTCCGCAGTATCTCCTTTTGTTCGTATTCGATAACACATCTTCGCGTAATACCATCCACTCCTTCTTTATATAAATGTGAGTCATCCCAAAAATAATACCTCAAATCGTAAAAGAACTTCCTTCTTTGCTGAGCTGTGAAAGTTGGAGGCAAATACTTGGAGACAATAAAGTTAGCATATCAGCATACCAAGGGCTCCCTCGTGAGCTTATCCCTATTGCGGCCAACTATTCATTCGGGAAACTATCATTAACAGGCATAGGATCAAAAGAGATATTTTCCAACTGAGATAAATTATTAGCAACTGGATTTTCAGCACCTTTCCTATCTACAATATGAAGATCAAACTCTTGTAAAAGCAGCACCCATCTAATAAGCCTAGTCTTAGCATCCTTATTCATCATAAGGTACTTAATAGCAGCATGATTAGTATGAATGGTAATTTTTGAGTCTACAATATAAGGTCTAAATATATCACAAGCAAAAACGACAGCTAGGAATTCTTTTTCAGTAGTAGCATAATTCCTTTGAGCAGCGTCAAGAGTCTTACTAGCATAATGAATAACATTTAACTTTTTATCAATTCGTTGCCCAAGGACAGCACCTACAGCAAAATCACTAGCATCACACGTTATTTCAAAGGGTAAACTCCAATCAGGTGGTTGAACGATAGGAGCTATAGTTAAAGCCTTCTTAAGAGTTTCAAAAGCTTCCTTACAATCATCATCAAAAACAAAGGGTACATATTTTTGAAGAAGATTAGTGAGGGGTTTTGATATCTTAGAGAAATCTTTAATAAACCTTCTATAGAAACCAGCATGACCAACGATACTACGAATACCTTTGATGTCTCTTGGGCAGGGCATTTTCTCAATTGCCTCAACTTTAGCTCTATCCACTTCTATGCCTCTTTTGGATACCTTATGCCCAAGGACAATCCCTTCATTAACCATGAGGTGGCATTTCTCCCAATTAAGAACAAGATTAGTTTCTTCACACCTCTGCAAAACTATATCAAGGTTATGCAGACAATTATCAAAAGAAGTTCCATAGACAGAGAAGTCATCCATGAACACTTCCACAATTTCCTCACAAAAACCATGAAAGATAGCAGACATGCGTCTTTGAAAAGTAGCAGGAGTATTACATAAACCAAAAGGCATACGTCTATAAGCATAGGTTCCATAAGGGAATGTAAAAGTAGTTTTTTCTTGATCTTGTTGTTTAACAGCAATTTGAGAGAAACCGGAATATCCATCAAGAAAAACAAGAATGGGTCATTTTAGACAACCTTTCTAACATTTGATCGATAAAAGGAAGTGAGTAATGATCTTTGTTAGTAACTTTGTTAACTTTAGCCTACTACTATTCTTTGGGGAATAAGCTCATCACTATCATTAGGGACGACGGTAATTCCCCATTTTTAGGGACACAATGAACAGGACTATTCCATTCACTATCAGCAATAGGGTAAATAATACCAGCATCAAGGAGTTTCAATACCTCATTTCTTACCACTTCCTTCATCTTTGGATTTAAACGCCGTTGTTGCTCTACTACGGGCTTTGCATCTGGTTCTTTATAGATAGCATGCTGACATATAGTAGGAGAAATCCCTATTAAATCATCCAGAGTATAGCCCATAGCCCCTCGGTGTTTCTTTAGTACCTCCAATAACCTTTCTTCTTCCTTCCCTGAAAGTTTGGAGCTAATAATAACAGGATATATCTTATTGTCATCAATGTAAGCATATTTAAGATCATTAGGGAGAGGTTTTAGATCGAAGACCAGCTCCTTTTTAGGTGGCAACGTGGTACCCAAGTCTTCTACATGCAAGTTGTGCTTAAGCATCTTAGGTTGACGACGGAGAATCTCGTCAATCTCATTTCTTTCTTCCATGAAGAATTCACTTTTATGATCCTCCATAAATTGCTGCAAAGCATTGTTAGGGGCAAGAGAGATAGAAGCAAGTTGTTCAACTCTAAAATCCTCATTATGGGTTTCATTTTCACAAGGTTCTTCATTAAATTTCGAAAAATTAAACTCATAAGATTCCCCATCAAACTTAGTCAAGATTTTCTCCCTTTTGCAATCTATAATAGCTCCACAAGTACTCAGGAAAGGTCTACTGATGGGATAAGTTTTACTAGCAGCTGAACCAAGTACTAGAAAATTAGCAGGATATTTAATCTTACCACAAAGAACTTCTACATCCCACACAATACCAATTGGAGAGATGGTCTCTATATTAACAAGGTGAATAATCACATCAATCTCTTCCAATTCACAGGGACTGATTTCATGCATAGATTCTTTGTAATTCTCATAAGGAATATCACTTGAACTTGCACCAATATCACATAAACCATAATAGCAATGATCACCAATTCTAACAGAAAGCACAGGGACACTAGCCTTTTTAGCTTTATTAGGATGTGAGACAATATTAGAAGCATCCTCACAAAAGACTATGTGTCCATCTTCTATACTTTTAGTGACAAGGTCTTTCACAATTGCTACAATAGGTTCAATGTTTATTTGTTCATCAGGTTTTACGGTTCTCTTTGCACTTTTAGTGATTACACTACTTATCATAGGATGATCCTTTACCTTATCCAGGAAGGGTATTTTCTCGATATAAGGTTCAGGTAAGATGTGATCAATAGTGCAAAACTCAGTGCTCCCAATAGAAACACAGTCAACAACATCTTTATAAGGTGGATGGTACTTGTTCCATCCCTTTTTCGGGATTTCAATATAAGAGGCAAAAGCCTTAAAACAATTTGTAATAACTTGTAAATCAAGACCATACGCATTACTAATATTTTGAAAGTCATCAGTTCCCATAAAATATTCAATGCATTCATAATCATAATTTATACCTGACTTTATTCCTTTGTCATTCTCCCATGCTTCAACATTATCTTGAATACAGTTCAGAAGATCCCATTTAGCTTCTTCTTCCATGCGAGTGAATGATCCAGCACAAGAAGCATCCAATAAATCCTTATCATGAAGAGAAAGCCTTGCATAAAAGTTATTGATAATAATATTGTTGGGGAGCTCATGAATGGGACATTTGAGCATTAGTAACTTCAATCTCCCCCAAGCTTGAGCTGTACTCTCTCCATCAAGAGGTCAAAAGTTGTATATTTGATTCCGATCTTTATGAATATCACTAGGAGGATAAAACTTTGAATAAAAGAGAGGTACTATTTCCTCCCATTCAAGAGCTTGACCATTCTTCAACAGCTTATACAATTCCTCAGCTCTTCCTTTTCAGTGATAATGAGAATAATTTCTTCTTAACTTGATCTATAGTAATACCTACACACTTGAACAACCTGCATAATTCGTGTATAAAGAGCAAATGATCACCAGGATGGACAGTTCCATCCCCAAGATAGTAGTTATCCATAACACGATCAATAATTCTTGTAGGTATTTTAAAAGTATCATTCTCAGCAGGTGGTGGTTCATCTACTACCTTAGCAATGGTAGTAGCATTACGAAATAAGAAACTCAGCAAATTATCCATATTGAAAATAAAGCAACTAACAAAAATAAACAATAATCACAATAGAGGTTTCCTTTACCAGTTCCACTCTCCAATAGCGCTTCACTCCCCGGCAACGGCGCCATAAAATAGTCTTGATGACCCACAAGTATAGGGGGTGTATCGCAGTATTTTCGATAAGTAAGAGTGTCGAACCCAACGAGGAGCAGAAGGTGCTAGTTAGTGGTATGGATCATGAATTCTCTGCAAATACTTAGCAAATGGATTTTTAGGGTTTTTTGATAATGCAGGAAAATAAAGTATGAGTAAACAAAAGACAATAAGAATAAATGCAGCAAGTGGCCCAATCCTTTTTTAGCAAAGGACAAGCCGGTTGTATTACTTAAGATGACCAAACGTTCTCGAGGACACACGGGAATATCATCAAGTGCTTTCGCTTCGTATAGTTGATTGATCTTCTTTAGTTTGCTAAGTGTTGTGTGGGTGAACCTGTGCTAATGTATTGACCTTCCTAGGACTAATACATACTTGTGATTATACCCCTTGAAAGCATCTGCAAGTACAAGAACGTAATTAAGGTAGAAACCTAACCACAGCTTTAAACTCTAAGACCCTGACATCCCTTGTGCAATGGTTTCCTAACAGGGGTTCAGGTTTCTGTCACTCCGGCAACCCCTACGATTAGTAGCCAAATACACAATGCATTCCCCTAGGCCCATATAGGTGAAGTGTCATGTAGTCGATGTTCACATGACACCACTAGAAGAAGTACACCACAACTTAAATATCAAACTATTGAATCTTTCTCAACTTAATTCCACTACTGACAACATGACTTCTCCCATGTCCTCAAGAACAAAACGAACTACTCACAAGTCATCATATGGATCATGATCAGAGATGGAATAATGATGTGTAACAATCTGAACATAAACGATAACTCAATGGTTCACTCAATAGCATCAACTACAAAGGGTAATCAACACCGGGAAAGTTTCCCCTAAGAAATATGCAAGATTCAACCCAATTGTTACAGTGATATGGAGATGGTGATGATGGTGCTAGTGATGATGATGGCGGTGATGATGATGATCCCGATGAAGTCCAGGTTGATGGTGGTGTTGATGGCGACGATCTCCCCTCTCCGGGAAGGAATTCCCCTGGCAGAATTCTATCTACCGGAGAGATCTTTCTCTCTCGGTGTTTTCCGCCCCGCAGAGGCAGCGGAATCTTTCTGTGGTCGCCCCCGAGTCTTAGGGTTTTGGGAGGATAATATACGCCAGAGAGGAGAGCTAGGGGTGGACCAGGGCGGCCACACCACCTGGTGGCGTGGCCTAGGCTGGCCTGCGCCAGGGGGTGGTGTGGCCCCCCTGTGGCCCATCTCAGCCTCCCCTTCTGGCTTCCTTCGTCTTATAGAAAAATAGAATTTTCCATATATTTTCCTAGATTTTCTGATCTTCACGAATTTTGCCTCCAAATAGCACCTTTTCCATCAGAATCCTGACTACAGCGGTCCATGCTCCAAAGTTCATCAACCATGCAAAAACAGATGAAATAACATAAGTGTCATCCCTTAATGTGAAATATATCAATGAATAACAATAAATTATGATATAGAATAGTGATGAAAAGTGGACGTATCAGCCGCCGGTTACCACTGTTAACGGTCAGAAAAACCATGGCAGAAGCCAGGCCTAGCCAAGGCCTGCTAAATACTAACTAGGTCAGCCCATCAGGAGAGCCTAATAAGAAGATGGCCCGTTACTGTTTTGTCCTGCACAATTTGAAATGGGCCCAAAAATGCAGCCAGTAGTGGCTCGCGAACTTTCAGGCCAGATTCTATTTCGACCTACAGAAGGCCCACATTGGTCCAACACTGTGCGGCCCATTAGCATCCTACGCCAAGTCGCTCTTGCACACTTAAGGCCTGCGGTCAGCCCATCACTATTATCGCATCCCATCATGGGCCGCCTACTGATGGCCCTTCTTTGAGATGGTTCGTTACTGTTCTGGCTTGTTACTATTCTACCCTTTTACTGTTCCAGCCTTTAGATGTTCAGGCTCACAAGCGGCCCTTTACTATTCTAGCCTGCTAAATTTATTGGCTTGTTAATGCCCTCGTCTAGAAATTTCTCGGGCCGTTACTGTTTAGGCTCGTCATTGTTCTGGCATTTTACTGTTGCGTCCCTTTATTGTTGAGGCTCGCTACTATTTTGGCCTATTATAGTTATGCGATTTTACAGTTTCTTCCTTTTTACCATAGTGGGTTGTTTCTATTCTGGCATGCTACTGTTACGGCTTGTTACTGTTACAGCTTGTTACTGTTACGACCTGTTATTGATACAGTCTGTTACCACATGCAGGTTGACCCGTTACATTTACGGCCTTTTACAGTTCCAACCTTTCTGAATCCCATGTCAATATCATAAAACATGTATAATAATCTAGCATTTTTTACTGTTCGTCGTCGGCCGAATACACGACGGGCCAATAACAAAGCACGGTACTGTTCCCTAATCGACCCACGTGGCGTAGTTACCGTAACGACTACCGCCATGTGTGGATGACATCAACTAAATGCCTACATGGCCTACGCGAGTTATCTAGATATTACATCAGCTACAAACTTTTTAAAATTATTACATATTATCAACTCAAGGGAAAGAAAAATTGGTATTTTAGTTGACAATCAAGTTGATAGCAGAGTCCTCAATTTGCTTTATCAATCGATCACCTGCATCTTCCTTTGAGTGTGACAGGTACATTGGAGGAGACATGATCTTGCAGCACCCTATTTGGTGGCGATAGCAATAATTGCAGTCTGAAACTAAGTAATAACAAGTTAATATATCAAACAAGACAAACTACTCATTTGACTAATATGATAGGAGCTATGAACTAGAGTTTACAACTGGTCAATGATTCAATTATTGACCAACACGTCAAACAAACAGGACAAGCAAGCATGCATTAAACAAGTGTGCCTTCTGTGAAACGAGCAGTCAAAAAATGTGTGTGTGTGTGGCTTAGAATTTCAGCAAATATAAACTAGCCAGGTCATTTCAACAAATATATATAGCAGTTCTATACCCTAAAATGCAAGAGACGTTGGGTGACTCGGAATTTGTGTTGAGCCACAAAATGGCATGCAGTTATTGTCATAGCGAAGAATGAACCAGATAGAAATTATAACCGCATCATACGAGAACTTGTAGAGAAGAAATGCAAACCACGAATGAACTATATATTGTAGAGGATAGTTATGTCATGACTTATGACGAACCAGACCCAGAACCATATGCGATATAAAATGACGTCGCTCGTGAACTTATAGAACATGACAAACAAGCATTAGACAAGTGTGCCTAGAATGAAATGAGCAATCAAACAAAGTGTTTCTTAGAATTTCAGCAACTATAAACTAGCGAGGTCATTTCAGCAAATATATATGGAAGTAGTGGCATCTCTTGGAATGCATAGAGTCATTGGGTGACTCAGAATTTGCGGTGAGCTACACAATGGCATGTAGTTACTATCAGAGCTAAGAATCAACCAGATAGAAATTATAATGGCATCATAAGAGAAATTCTAGACCAGGAATGCAAACCACGAGTGAACTACATAGTAGAGGACAGTTATGCAACTAGCACCAGATTAGGAAGTAATGGCATCCCTTGTGAACCTGTAGAATAGGATATGCAAACCAACATGTTCATTGTTCCATTTTTAGCTATATGCAAGAAAAAAGAAATAGTTAGTGATGCAGCTTTTGAAGAACCAGATGGCAACAACAAAATTATAATCAAATTAGTACGAAGAGTTTAAAATAGGATAGCAAAACGATGCTAAGGAGGAAATAATAGCAGGAACTGATCTCAGGACGAACCAAATAGATTCAGCAACTGTAGAGAAGGGAATCCACACTAATATTTTCCGCTGACTTTAGATTTTGTAAGAATTACACGGTAGCAGACAATTACTATTCTATGGAGTAGCTAAGAACATGTGCATGACAAAATAACAGACATGTCCATGACTTGAAATTTGTAGAGCAGCAAATGCAAACCAACATGTCTAATGACCTTGTATGTGCTAGCATGAAGAACAGGCATGCCCACTGATACGTTGCTAACGTATCCATAATTTTTGATATTCCATACTTGGTTTTATCTACTTTCTAAAGTTTTGTTCCAACTTTGGAGTACTTTTCATACACTTTCTTGGACTAACCTATTAACAAGAGCCACAGTGCCAACTGCTTCTTTTCTGCTGTTTTTGGTTCTAGGAAGTCAGAAAATGAATATTCTCGGAATTGGACGGGATAAAAGCCAAAGTCAGTTTTTCACCGAGGAGGACACAGAGCCAGAATACGAGACGGAGAGGGGCCAGGGGGCCGCCACACCACATGGCCGTGCAGCCAAGCCTGGCCCACGCCAGGGGGTGGTCTATCCGCCCTAGGCACCCCCTCGGCCTCCCCTTTCGCCTATAAGATGCATCTGATACAGAAACCCTAAGTACCCGATCAAAATTCCACGAAAGAGTCTGTAGCCGCCGTCATCTCCATCCCTAGATCGGGAGGGATCTGAAGCTTTTCTCGGCATCCTGCCGAAGAGGGGAATTCACCCTGGAGGCCTTCTTCATCACCATGCAAGCCTCCGGTGTGATGCGTGAGTAGTTCATCCTTGGACTACGGGTCCATGTAGTAGCTAGATGGCTGGTTCTTCTCCTTTGTGCTATCATGTTTAGATCTTGTGAGCTCCGTTCATGATCAAGATCATCTATTTGTAATCCTACATGTTGTGTTTGCGGGGATCCGATGGATATTGAGATGCTATTTTGATTGATTGTTGATTCTATCATGTCTTTGTTATTTGTGATCTTGCATGCTTTCCGTTGTTAGTAGCTATCTTGGCCAAGTAGATGCTAGCAACTCCAAGAGTTAGTATTTATGCTCGATAGTGGGTTCATGCCTCTAGTAATCTAGGGAAGGGACAAAAATCTCTAAGGTACTAGATGTGTTGTTGCTACTAGGGAGAAAACAACAATCCTTTGTTCATAGAACAATTGTATTGTTTACTTTATACACAATTCATAATGCAATTATATGTTGCTTGCAACTTAATACTGGAGGGGGTTCGGATGATAACCTGAAGGTGGATTATTAGTCATAGATGAAGTTGGATGGTGGTCTATGTATAATGTTGTAATGCCCAATCAAGTCTCAAAGGAGTCAAGATGAGTAGTATATGCATGATTGCTTTCTCGATGTTTGTCAATTGCCCCACTGTAACCCAACATGTTATCTATCTTAAGGAGAGCCACCACTAGTGAACTATGGACCCCGGTCCTTTCTTTTACTATCAATCTACAATCAACTGTTTACTGCTTTGTGTTTACTTTCTACAAACTATTACTTTCTTCCACTCGATACATTTAATCCTTTGTTTTCAGCAAAACTGGTGAGATTGACAACCTCACTGTAAGTTGGGGGCAAAGTTCTGTGGTTGTGTTGTGCAGGATTCCACGTTGCTACTAGCACCGGTAGTGCGCCTTGCCAAAGCTCAACTAGCAACACCTTTGAGGTGTTTCCTTGCTCCTACTGGATTGATAACCTTGGTTTCATAACTGAGGAAAACTTGTTGACGTGCTCATCATACCTTCCTCTTGGGGTCCCCAACGAGCTCGAGACATCTTGGGCCATCAAAACTTTTTTCTAGCGCCGTTGCCGGGGAGTCAAGGACATCTTCACAAGGGGAGTCCCTCATAACCAATCTCTTTACTTTGTTATTTTTGTTTTGCTTAGTTTTTCTGCTTTGTTTGCTTGTTTCTTTATCAAAAACACACAAAATTTAGTTTTACTAGTTTCCTTTCTTTATTAAAAACACACAAAAAATGACTACTCTGGAAAATACTAAGTTGTGTGACTTCACTAGCACCAACAACAATGATTTCATGTGCACACCTATTGCTCCACCTGTTCCTGAAGCTACTTTCTTTGAAATAAAACCCGCTTTACTCAATCTTGTTATGAGAGAACAATTTTCTGGTATTCGTAATGAAGATGCTGCTGCTCATCTAAATAACTTTATTGAACTTTGTGAGATGCAAAAGCATAGGATATAGATGGAGATATTATTAAGCTTAAATTGTTTCCTTTCTCTTTGAGAGGAAAAGCTAAAGAATGGTTGAATTCCTTAACTAGGAATAGTATTGATTCTTGGACTAAATGCAAAGATGCTTTCATTGGAAACTACTATCCTCCTGCTAAGATTATATCTATGAGAAGTGAAATAATGAAGTTTAAACAATCTGATAATGAACATGTTGCTCAAGCTTGGAAAGAATGAAATCTTTAGTAAAGAATTGTCCCACTCATGGAATGACTGCTTGGATGATTATCCAAACTTTTTATGCAGGATTGAATTATTCTTCAAGAAACCTATTGGATTCTGCTGCTGGAGGTACCTTTATGACCATCACTTTGGGTGCTGCAACAAAGCTTCTAGATAATATGATGGTTAACTATTCTGAATGGCATACTGAAAGAGCTCCACAAGGTAAGAAGGTAAATTCTGTTGAGGAAACCTCCTCCTCCTTGAGTGATAAAATTGATGTTATTATGTCTATGCTTGTTAATGGGAAAGCCCATATTGATCCAAATCATGTTCCTTTAGCCTCTTTGGTTGCTCAAGAAGAGCAAGTTGATGTGAACTTTATGAGAAATAACAATTTTAGCAGCAGTGCCTACAGGAATAATTTTGGTAACAACAATTAAAGGCCATATCCTCCCAACAATGGTAATGCTTATGGGAATTTCTACAACAATAATAAGAGTGCACCCTCTGAACTTGAAGTTATGCTTAAAGACTTTATTAGTAAACAAACTGCTTTCAATAAAACTATTGAGGAAAAACTCTCTAATGCTGAAAGAAATATAGCATCTTTGGCTGAAGCTCAATCTTCTTTGAATAAAATGGCTGCTAAACCTGAAACTATTGATAATCCTTTTGCTTCTACTAATGCCATACAAGTTAGAATTGATGAAAATGTTAGACTATTAGCTGAATTGCATGCTAAGTGGGAAAGAGAATATGAAATTGCTAGAAACATTAGTGTTTCTACTATCACTAACATTAGTTTTGAGGCTAGTAATAGCTCTACTACCTTAGATGATAATTATGATTTTGATCTTGATGGTTGCAACATCTCTGAAGTTATTAAGTTTCTACAAAAGCTTGCTAAAAGTCCTAATGCTAGTGCTATGAATATGGCCTTTACAAAACACATTACTGATGCTCTCATAAAGATTAAAGAAGAAAAGATGAAACATAAAGCTTCTATTCCTATAAAACAATAAGATGGTTGGGAACCCATCATTAATATGAAAGTGAATGATTTTGATTTCAAAGCTTTATGTGATCTTGATAGTAGTGTTTCTATTATGCCTAGAAGGATTTATGATATGCTTGATTTGCCACCACTTGAATATTGTTATTTGAATGTCCCACTTGATGATAATGCTAAAAAAACTCATGGGGAGTCTTAATGATGTTCTTATTATGGTTAACAATGCCTATGACCCTTTTGATTTCTATATTTTGGATGTTGAATGCAATGCTTCTTGTCCTATTACTTTGAGAAGACCTTTTCTTAGAACTGTTGGTGCCATTATTGATATGAAAGAAGGCACCATTAAATATCAACTCCCACTCAAGAAAGGTATAGAACACTTCCTTAAGAAGAGAGAGAATGTTTCTTTTGCCTCTCCTATGAAAACAAAATTTTCTCTTAATGCTTGTTCATTTGAGAACACTTGATTCTTTCTCTTGCTTCTTATGCCTAACTTAAAGGCGTTAAAGAAAAGTACTTATTGGGAGATAACTCAAAAGTTTTAGATGAGTCTTGGAAGTTATTATCTCTGTAATAACCGCTCATTGTCCTTTTTATTTGCCTTTTGTGCCAAGAGTAACCTCTAATGGGAGAGAAATTGCTGTCCTGAAACAGATTTATGTGCTTCACCGTAAAAATTCGTGTAAAATATATGTACGTCCTTTTGAGGCGTGAATGTTTGTGGTTCTGCCCCAGGTTGTTATCTAACTTTCATTAGTTAAACACTTTTTGATTTGAGCAACATAAGGTCTTCGAATAAATTCGTATTTACCTGCTGATCTATTTTGACAGATTTCTGCCATTATTTGCATTTGCTTCTTGTTGGTTCATTTTTTAGTTCTTTTGGGGAACTGAGATTTTTGAGGGAAGTACTATAGTAGCTTGTGTTCTAGTGGAAGTTTTATTGGTGTTGTAAATGAACCTAAAAGACTTATTATCTTGAGTGCACTAATGTTGCTAATAAAGATTGTGTGAAGTTTTGTATGAAGGAAAAATTGCAGGTGTATGGAAGGAATGAGTAATGAGATGAAGGATGGACTAAATCTCAAGCTTGGGGATGCCACGTGTGTCACCCCAAGAAATATCCAAGAAGTACAAGCGTCAAACTTGGGGATGCCCAAGGCATCCCCTTCTTCATCAATAAAAATCCCAGGTTTCTTCCAAACACTTCATTTTTATTGTTTCATGCACAGTTGTGTTGTTCTTGGAGCGTCTTGTTTTTCATTTTCGTTTTGGTTTTTTGTTTGCTTGGTTTGCTTAGTTTGCTGAATAAATTGGTTGGACCCCCTCTTTCATGCATTGATTTTCAAATAGTTTGGTTTGGATTGGGAAAGAGTAGGAAAGTTCATGCTTAAGTGGTAAAGAGAGCTTGTTTTTTACTGTGGCCTATGGTTTGTCATGCCATGCTTGATATTGTTTTGGATTTATGCTTAGTATTCTTTGCTGTAGCATAACTTGTTATAAACAATTGCTATTGCTTAATGTGCCTTGGAAGGATCATGCGTTGTTTTAGCATATTATTGTGGTATTCTCCTTTGATGCTTTATTTGGGTTGACTTGGCACATGCTCACACCATGTTATGACTATCCCAAGTCACCATGGCCTTTATGATACTTTAGTTTTCAACTTGTAGTATCACTTTATGCTTTGATTAATGATGTTTTCTCGCTCTGCATGATTATGGCTATTATTGCTCTCTTAGTTGGTCGCTCTGAGTCTTTTGCTAGCCTCCGTAACGAAGTGTGAGTTCCACTCATGCATCCAACTCCTTAAACCAAGTTATTCCAAAGAGTCTACCATACCTACCTATTAGCATTTTCTATTCCAAGTATATTCATCTTTTTGTTTACCTTCCGAATTAAACTTGTTATGGGACACTTTACTTTTCTTGCCCTTAATAAACTTGAACCATTGTGTCGTCTATGTTGTGTATGCTTGCACTTATATGTTGGGGATTATCAGAACCATGTAGTCATGGGGAACGCTTTCAACATTGCACTTGTACTTTGTAACTAGTTGATATCATGCTCTTTTGTCTATGGATGTCGTCGGTTTGAAATGAAAGGGGAGCTTGTAAGTCCATGAATTTATGTATATGTGTTAGAGAAATGCCTAGGCCGCTGGTCTAATCCATGCCGTCATGGTGGAAACCTGCAGCGTAACCATAATGAGTTGTCTATGAAGCATTCTTCTTATAAAAAGGAGAGTCAGATAATGAGAAAAAAGAGAAAAAGAAAAGAAAAAAGAGATATGAGAAAAGAGGAAAGAGAGGAAAAAGCACCATTTTCCCATGGTAAATAAGAAGATTACTGAGATGCTTGTTGTCTGCTTGCCTTGTCATTTTGATATGGGGATTCTTCCGTATCATCGGGCAAGGGGTACCCTGTTGGCGGTTCTCTATGATACACATGTACTTACGATGACAAGAACTTACCGCTGACTAAACTTGAGTAGCATGAGGAGTGGCCCTCGTATTCAAGGGACATGAGGTTTCCAACTTATACTTCGTCAAACATATACTTCATAGTTTGTTCACTTTAACCTTAATCACTTCAAGATGCTTATGATAGGGGCAATGAGAGCTGAAAGCTAGTAAGTACCATAATTTTTGGAAGCTCTTTATGAAACTTGAATCCCTACTTCCTTCTATGAAGGCCTTTCTTTTACTTTTATGTTGAGTCTCCACCTTCTATCTTTATGCACCTCTTTGAGAGCATAGTGGCCATTCTTAGTTCTATGTGCACTGTCCCAAGACTTGTTGATTGATGCATAACTTTGATATTGCTTGTTTTAAACTATTTGTATCTAGTCACTCTTATGAACTTTGAAGGTGTCATATGCATTTATGCTTGCTACTCTATGAGGGACAAGCTGAATGCCACTATGCTATGTTTTCTTTATGTGAAACAAACAAACGTCTTACAAAGCATTGTTATTCATGAATCTTTTGTTTGTGCCTTTTCATGTTACAACATAGTTGCTTTCTCTTATTGCTAGAACTTTTGTCTTTCATTTTATGATTGAAGTACTTTGATCCCAGCTATCAATGTTTTATAAATACTTTGATCAAGTTTATGATGGTGCATGTCACCTCAAAAATTATTCTTTATTTTTATCACTTACCTACTCGAGGACGAGGAGGAGTTAAGCTTGGGGATGTTGATAAGTTGCTAACGTATCCATAATTTTTGATGTTCCATGCTTGGTTTTATCTACTTTCTTATGTTTTGTTCCAACTTTGGAGTACTTTTCATATACTTTCTTGGACTAACCTATTAACAAGATCCACAATGCCAGCTGCCTGTTTTCTGCTGTTTTTGGTTCCAGGAAGTTAGAAAATGAATATTCTCGGAATTGGACGGGACAAAAGCCAAAGTCAGTTTTTCACCGAGAAGGACACAAAGCCATAATATGAGACAGAGAGTGGCCAGGGGGTCACCAAACCACCTGGTCGTGCAGCCAAGCCTGGCCCACACCAGGGGGTGGTCTGGCCGCCCTAGGCACCCCCTCGGCCTCCCCTTTCGCCTATAAGATGCCTCCGATACAGAAACCCTAAGTACCCGATCAAAATTCCACGAAAGAGTCTATAGCCACCATCATCTCTATCCCTAGATTGGGAGGGATCTGAAGCTCTTCTCGGCACCCTGCCGGAGAGGGGAATTCACCCTGGAGGCTTTCTTCATCACCATGCAAGCCTCTGGTGTGATGCGTGAGTAGTTCATCCTTGGACTACGGGTCCATGTAGTAGCTAGATGGCTGGTTCTTCTCCTTTGTGCTATCATGTTTAGATCTTGTGAGCTCCATTCATGATCAAGATCATCTATCTGTAATCCTACATGTTGTGTTTGCGGGGATCCGATGGATATTGAGATGCTATTTCAGATTTATTATTGATTCTATCATGTCTTTGTTATTTGTGATCTTGCATGCTTTCCGTTGTTAGTAGATATCTTGGCCAAGTAGATGCTAGCAACTCCAAGAGTTAGTATTTATGCTCGATAGTGGGTTCATGCCTCTAGTAATCTGGGGAATTGATAGAAATCTCTAAGGTACTAGATGTGTTGTTGCTACTAGGGATAAAACAACAATCCTTTGTTCATAGAACAATCGTATTGTTTACTTTACATGCAATTCGTAATGCAATTATCTATTGCTTGCAACTTAATACTGGAGGGGGTTTGGATGATAACCCGAAGGTGGATTATTAGTCATAGATGCAGTTGGATGGCGGTCTATGTATAATGTTGTAATGCCCAATCAAGTCTTAAAGGAGTCAAGATGAGTAGTATATGCATGATTGCTTTCTCGATGTTTGCCAATTGCCCCGCTGTAATTTGTTCACCCAACATGTTATCTATCTTAAGGAGAGCCACCACTAGTGAACTATGGACCCCGGCCCTTTCTTTTACTATCAATCTACAATCAAGTGTTTACTGCTTTGTGTTTACTTTCTGCAAACTATTACTTTCTTCCACTCGATAGGTTTAATCCTTTGTTTTCAGCAAAACTGGTGAGATTAACAACCTCACTGTAAGTTGGGGGCAAAGTTCTATGGTTGTGTTGTGCAGGATTCCATGTTGCTACTAGCACCGGTAGTGCGCCCTGCCAAAGCTCAGCTAGCAACACCTTTGAGGTGTTTCCTTGCTCCTACTGGATTGATACCTTGGTTTCATAACTAAGGGAAACTTTCGGCTGTGCTCATCATAACTTCCTCTTGGGGTTCCCCAACGAGTTCGAGATATCTTGGGCCATCACCCACTAACTTGTATGTTCGAGCATGATTACAAAAATGCAGTTCACTGCGACAGGCTTGAACCTGCTATATTGATGACAAAACAAAAACGAGTTGCAGATTTGGTTAACCTTGGTCGGAGAGGCATCTAAGCATCTTCGGTACCGTGCAGGTGACGTCCAGGTCATCAAGGGTGTGGCGGTTGCGGTGGCTGTTAGCGTCGGGGATGCAGATCTTGGGCTGTCGATGACGGCTTGAGCACGATGGACGAGAGTGTTACTGAGGCAGATCCAATGCAGTGAACAATAATGGGCGAGCAGCTAGTCTAGAGCGGTGGAGATGGAACTCCTTGAACTTGATCACGTCCCGTGTACACCAGTGAAGCGGATCCGGTATGGTTGGGTAGCTTTCGGCTGCTGGGAAGCAGAGCTTGGGTAGTCGATGATGCCATCGGCGGGGTGAACGACACCGCGGATCCAGTGCAGTGGCAGGGAGTCCCGATGAACCAAATCCGGTGGGTGAGCATCGGTGAAGTGGCTCCGCGACAGTGTATGAGACCACAGCTCAAGCGGCTCCGGCCGGTGGCGTGGTGGTCATGGAGGTGAGGGCGTGGGAGAGAGGGGCTGGGATTTTTGGAAGGACTAACAGGAAAATCTGGGTTAATCGGGACTAAGCAGATGAACAGAAACATAATTACGATCGTGCCCCTAGGCTACCGACTTTAGCTTGCCCATAGGGCGTCAAAACAATGGGTAGAATGGGAATTTTGAAGCCAAAAGTTTTTGAAACGGAGGGGCGCGAAATGCTTCAAGATCGGTGTGTGATTTTGCCGCTTGATTGAGATTTTGAATTTGGCGACCATCCATCTAATAATAATATAAAAATGGTACTGCTTCGGTGGGATATTTTGCCTCAAAGTTTTTGAAACTGAGGGGCGGGAAATGCTTCAAAGTCACGGTTTTGCCGCTCGATTGAGATTTTGAATTTGACTAGCGCCCATCTTCTGATAATAATACAAAAATGGTACGCCCCAGTGGGAGATTTTGTCTCAAAGTTTTTGAAATAGAGGGGCGGGAAATGCTTCAAAGTTGGTGTGTGGTTTTGCCGCTCGATTGAGATTTTGAATTTGACTAGCGCTCATCTTCTTATAATAATACAAAAATGGTACTCCCCCAGTGGGAGATTTTTCCTCAAAGTTTTTTAAACGGAGGGGTGGGAAATGCTTCAAAGTGGGCATGCGGTTTTGCCGCTCGATTGAGATTTTGAATTTGGCTAGCGTCCATCTAATAATAATATTATAAAATGGTACTCCCTCTGTGGGAGATTTTGGCTCAAAGTTTTCGAAACGGTTAGGCGGGAAATGCTTTTTGATTTTGCCGCTCGATTGAGATTTTGAATTTTGCTAGCGTCCATGTACCTGTACTAGTAGTAGTAGTAAAAAAGGTGGTGGAACGTACGGTTATATGATCAAGAATTCATGGCCGAGAGTCACATCAACTGATCATCCATATAACCACACTTGAGGTACTCCCTGTGTTCGGTATTACTAGGCCAGAGCAGTACTAGTTCGGAGAATTAACTTCACCTATTTGCTTTATAGCTGGTTATTGCATGCAGTAGTAATCCTAAAATCGCCAATGCACGTGGCCATCGCATCTAATTAAAAACATGCAAGCCAATGGATGCACTCCTGTTTTAACAACATGATCAGATAGGAGCATTATAGGACGTGGCGGTTCATATTTTTCGGTCAACTAGAGGAGTAATTGAGCAAACCTAGGAGCATTAATTCGTCCTCCGGCTAGCAATTGAAGCTGTAAAATAATTAAGAGGTATATACACCTTTAGTCCCACATCTTGCAGCCAAAAAGAGAAATTGAAAAATGGAAAATGCCATGCAAAAAATGGAAAATGCCCTGCGTTTGCGTGTGCCCTGAGGGACCAGGGAGCGCACGCTTTCTCCTTAGATTTTGGGATAATTAAATACAATGAGGTTATAATACTACTACTACTAGTATCATCCGACACCTACACATTCGCGTGCTCCTAGGAGTCGTACGCTAGTGTGCACGACCGTTGTCCCGTAATTAATGCGCGTGCGCATGCGCGTGCCCGTGCCAGTTTGATGAAACACGCTTGTGATTGTTGTGTGCATGCCATCATCTCGTTTCCACACGATTCGCTTGGCTTTCCCATGCCTTTGTTTAAATGTGTGTCTCTAGAACCGCTTCTTGTGCCAATCGATGGGACCGAGACCACACGAACGCCATCATCCATGGCCGGCAAGAAGCAGGAGGACTCGCTATGGGCTGGTCTCCCTGAGGGACTCGTCCAGAAGATAGGTGAAATCTTCCTTTCGATGGACGACTTCGACTACTACGCCGCTTCATGGGCAGTCTGCAGCGCCTGGTGCGGCTTCACGGAGGAGCGCTTTATGCCAGCCAACTGGATTGTTCTAGAGCACCAGTTGTCGGAGGAGCATCGAGTAGACGACGCCGTTATCACGTTGTTGAACGTGAGAACTGGCCGCCACCTTGAGAAGAAGATTAGTCGGGTTATTCGCAGGTGATTTCTTTATATTCATCTATATATATGCGATCATTTTTTGTATTCACATCCTACACTATCTGTTTGTCAATTTCTGTTTCTTCGTCCACTTGTTGCCCAGGGTTTTGCTCCATGGTTTACCTTGATTGAATTTCAGTCTGTTTACCTTGACTGGATCTCTATTTCTCCTCTCCCTCTCTCTTTGGAAGGTACTTTTATATCGGTAGCACAACCCACGACCTCCTTGTGCTTGGACAGAGGGTGTAGCTGTACAAGACCCGGTTGTACAACCCTTTATTGGGCGCTATCAAGCGCCTGAGGGCGGAGATACCAACTGACATAGGTATGATTACTCAGGTGCTTATGATTCGCAACCCTATGATTGGATGAAGGCTTAAGGCCCATGAAGGTTTTAGATGACAACCCAAGGAAGCAACCGACAAAGGCTTTGATTGTATTAGGAAAGAGACTATGAACCGACATTGTGTTGGTATTGTAATTACGCGTGTATGAAACCTATCCACATACAGCTTTGAGACCTGGCCTATTATATATAGGATGGGAGAAGCCCAAGCGAGGGTACCAAAATCTAGAAGACAACTTGTATTAGTGCAATTACTCAATATTCAAGCGACTTTGATTCCATTGTTTCCTTGACATCCGACGAAATCCCCAGCGTTCTCTTTTCCGCGAAACCCCAAGTCCATCACCATGGGCATTGCCGAGGTCACCCCTCGTCAGTTGGTGCCATCTATGGGAAACCTGAACGTTGGAAACATGGATTCGGCGGAACGCTCTCCACCAAGCATCAACTCGATGAAAGCATATCCACGCCCGCCCACCCCTGTATTGGTACCCCGCTGATTTAATGGTGGATCCGATCTAATCGTCCGAAGCTTCCACTTCCAAATAGACAACCCACACGAATCACACCCTTCGGCCTTGATTGCATCAAAACCGTTGGTGGGAAAATCCACGCCTATGGAGGTACCAGCATCTTCTTTCGGATCCTCCACGGACGTCACCATAAGAAGCAAACCTGACAAACTCAGAACCCGACGAAAGCAGTGAAAATGTCGACTTCAAAGAAAGGATGGCGAAAATCTATCTAGAACTACGATCACGGAATACTATCAGCCCAAACTTTGAAGCAGGAGATGACGCCATTATGCCACACATAAGACGCCACCAAGTGTGCATTATCAACAGAGATACCTCAGCACCACGCGACGAATATGGTAATCCTATCCTCAACCCCGATGATATTTTGTCAGATGACCATGCAGGAAACCACGACAATGAAGGAGACCACGGAAACGGAGGAAGAATAGCAGATAATCGCATAGTCCAAGGAAGAGGTGGAGAACCGCACGCAGGAGAGAGACAAGTACTTCGGCAACCAGCGTTAGCATGGCAAAAAACAAGGGAGGCAATTTCGGGAGCAGTCTCGATGACAGTGGATGCTTCACATGAGGATCTACTAGCATACCAATATTTGCTCCACCACAAGAAGAGAGAACTACTTCGGATGCAAAGGCAACTTGATGAAAGAAAGAGATTAGCCGATGAATCCAGCTTACGACGGGCACAATTAAGCTCTACTCGAGGATCAAAGAGTGTAACAGGAGCAGCACCACCAAGAAGGGCAACATCTCGACTACAGAATATCCCCGAAGCAGAAAGAAGTGGAATCATCTGAGATCTCGACCTATCATTCATGTCAATTGATCAAGCAGGAAACATCAAGGCAAAAACAGCTCAGGCAGCCATTATGGCCATACAAACATACCTGATCACCACTCAACCCGCACCTGACGATCTGCGTGCGGCCCTTCACCGCTCCTCCCTGATGAACCTTGGCATGGTAGGAGCCTCTCTCGCGAAAGCAGAACAAGGAATCACACGTCAACCCGAAAGATCCCCACACCATCACAACAGTCCTCGGCAAGTAGGACACACCCGACGATCTCGATCACCACACCAGGCGCATCTCGTAGGATCCGAGCCATGAAGCAATACAAGAATCGACAACACCCAACATAGGAGCAACAGATCCAGATATGAAAGTCGCAGCCGACAATATCATGAGAGGTACAATGAAGATGATCACGAGCTATGCGGGGCCAGCTGTTTCACGCAGAGGATACGCAAGGCCTCAGTACCCAAGGACTTCAAACTTCCACACGACCACCACAAATACGATGGACTCCAGGAACCCAAAGCTTGGTTAGTAGACTATTTGGCTACCATCAAAGTACAGGTGACTCCACAACTACCGCAATGCAAAGTCTACAACTACATCTCACTAGCGCCGCAAGATCGTGGCTAAGGCAGTTACCCGAAGATTCCATCGGGAGCTGAAACGACCTAGAAGACAAGTTCATCCGGCACTTCCAATCAACGTTTAAGCGACCAACATCCTTGGAGCAGCTGCGAGCGTGCAAACAAAAATCCGGGGAATCCATAAGAACATTCATCCAATACTGGAATATCATTAAAAACTCAGCTGAGTCCATATCCGACGAAAGGGCAATCGACGCCTTCAATGACAGCCTCTGTCGACGATAATTCATAGAAGAACTGGGGCGGGTCAAGCCTAAAACAATTTCCCAGCTAATGGAAATAGCAAATCGCTGGGATGATGGGGAGGATGCCCTGCATAATAAACACGCGCGATCACCCAAAGAAGACAGGGATAGGCGCAGCAATGATAGAAGAAGAAGGAATAATTATGGAAACATGGGACCAAGTTATGTCGCAATAGGTTTTTCGGGAGAAAGTAACAACAGAAGCAACGGCCACAACAGCGGATACCGCCAGAACATGGATGACGCTAGAGGGAGCCAGTCAGCACAGCGGTACCAGCCAAGAGCATGAGATCCACCTATGTCCGCAATGCAAATGTTGGAAGGACCCTACAATATGCATTTTTACATCGACTCAGCAGGCAGGAGACAATCCAACCATCTCATGAAAGACTACCGAACGTTCCTGAAGATGCAGGAGTTATGTAATGCAAAGGCAACCGAGGCGGCACATCGAGGATAGGCATCCACGCCTGGTACACTAGCCATTGGTGCACCACCACGACCAGCGGGACCACCACAAAACATCAATGACCAAAACAACGAGTACCCTAGGTCAAAAGGGGCAATGTCCATGATTCAGAAAGGGCGCCCATCCAACAGAATTCAGAAGCTCATCGCAAGACAAATCAATATGGCGGAAACAACAACATCAACCACACCCGAATATCTCCACTGGTCAGAGCAAGAAATCACATTCAGCAAAGTCGATCACCCACTTCGGGTCCCACGACCAGGTCACTCAGCCTTGATAGTCGAAGCACAAATCATTGGGTTCGATATGAGCAAGGTCTTCATGGATGCAGGAAGTAGCATAAATCTGATCTACGCAAAAACACTGAGAACAATAGGCTACCCCTGGACAATCTCGCGCCAACAAAAACATCTTTCCATGGAATAGTACCAGGTAAATCCGAAATCCCTTTAGGCAAAGTATTTCTTGACGTTGTTTTTGGTTCCAAGATAAATTTCAGGCGAGAAAAACTCGAATTTGAAGTTATGGATTGGCCATCACAATTTGAAGTTATGCAATCTTGGGACGACCAGCCTTTGCACGGTTTATGGCAGTACCACATTATGCATACTTAGTGATGAAAATGGCAGCACCAAAAGGAATCATCACAGTACAAGGAAGCTTCACACGTGCCGGCAGCTGTGATCGGGAGTTCAACAAAATCTCTGAGTCTTTCGGGATGGCAATAGAGTTTCAACAACTCAAAACTTTAGCAAACGCACAACCTCTGGAAGTAGCGCGTGTCAATCCCAATCAGGCTTTTGACACAGCAAAATACACAAAACAAGTACAGGTCCACCCCGCCGACCCAACGAAAACAACATTCGTGGCCTCTAACCTTGATCCCCGCATAGGAAAGCGCGCTCATCAAGTTCCTCCGTGAGCATTGGGAGATTTTTGCATGGCTACCTTCTGACATGCCGGGAATTCCCAGCGAACTCGCTGAGCACACATTAAATATAGATCCATAGGCAAAGCCAGTAAAGCAGCCGCTTCGTCGCTCGTAGAGCCAAAGCACAATGCTATTGGAAAGGAGCTCCATCGCCTCATCGATGCCAATTTTATCAAAGAACTAACGAAATCAGATTGGCTCGCAAACCTAGTATGTGTTCCAAAGAAAAAAAACTACAGAACTTCAGATGTGCATCGACTTTACTACACTGAACAAGCATTGCCCAAAAGATCACTTCCCATTGCCACGAATTGATCAAATAATCGATGCAACTGCGGGATGCGAACGTCTTTCTTTCTCGGACGCTTACTCAGGATACAACCAGATTAGGATGAAGTAAGAAGATTAGGATAAAACGGCGTTTATAATACCCTATGGTGTATTCTGCTACACAACAATGGCTTTTGGCCTCAAGAACGCCGGAGCAACATATCGGCGGATAATGCAGAAATGTCTATGCAGCCAAATAGGCACAAATGTGCAAGTGTATATCGATGACGTCATAGTTACAACAGGTCAAGGATCTGTGTTGATCAAGGACCTCGAAGAAACATTCAAAAATCTTGACAAGTTTAGCATTAAAATAAACCTGAAGAAATGTTCCTTTGGAGTCCCGGCAGGGCAACTCCTTGGATATTTGGTATCAACTAGGGGAATCGAGGCTAATCACGAAAAAACACAAGCAATCCTAACAATGAAGAAGCCAACAAATCTACGTGGCGTACAGCAACTGGCAGGGCGAGTAGCGGCACTCAGTCGTTTTATTACAAGGTTAGGAGAAAAAGCGCTGCCATTCTACACACTCATGAGGAAATCAGAAAAATTCGAGTGGACGGAAGAAGCTCAGCCTGCCTTTGAAGACCTTAAAAGGACACTTTTGACATCTCCTGCCGTAGTGTCACCAAAAGAGAAAGTGCCTTTACTACTTTGTATCGCTGCCACAAATCAGGTGCTCAGCACAGTCTTGGTCGTAGAGCGACCCGAAGAAGGGAAGACCCACGGTGTGCAGAGGCTAGTTTACTTCCTGAGCGAGGATCTATCGCCATACAAACAAAGGTACCCATACTACCAGAAACTATCATACGGGGTATTTATGACAGCACGAAAACTACACCACTATTTTTCAGAGCATCCATGTAGTGGTCAACGAAGCACTTTTGTCAGGCATCCTGAACAATCCAGAAGCAACTAGACATGTCTCTCTATGGGGCATCGAATTATACTTGGGATATCACGTATGATAAGCACAAAGCAATTAAGTCACAAGTTCTGCCGGATTTCATCACAGAGTGGACGGAGTTGCAATGTGCGGGTCCACCAAACCTTTCTAGTGCCTGGACAATGTACTTTGGTGGTTCAAAAAGAACGGAGGGAGCAGGAGCAGGAGTCATACTAATATCACCTCAAGGCGACAAAATGCACTATATACTTCGGATGAGCTTTGCGAATGCATCCAATAATGAAGCGGAATACGACGCCATGTTGCATGGCATGCGAATGGCCAAAGCTTGTAGTGCAACTCGCCTCAAAATCTTCAGAGATTCCAATCTTGTGGCACAACAAGCAATGAACTAGTGTGATGCTGTCAGTGAAAATATGATTGCTTATCGCGATCCATATAGTATTATGGAAGCTAAATTTGATGGGTGTGAAGTATCACATATAGGAAGAGCAAGTGATGGCTCAAAATATATCGAGCTCACTGGGGAACCCCAAGAGGAAGTTATGATGAGCATAGTAGAAAGTTTTCCCTCAGTTATGAAACCAAGGTTATCGAACTAGTAGGAACAAGGAACCACCTCCAAGGTTGTAACAACCTCGGACCCTACGCTCTAAGTTCAAGCCTTCATGAACCAAAAGTGGTTAAGGGTTTTACAGGGGGGGCCAGGGCCACCCATGTGTAGGCCCGTCAACCGCCCTAACCACTTTCAAGAACATCGGGACAAGAGCGAGCGGCGTAGGCAACAGGCGAAGAGATCAAATACATACATAAGTGAGTATGTATGCAAGCTACCTTACAATAGTTCTCAGAGCCATACCATCTAAAAGAAATAGAAATATTGCAGCGCCATACGGCAAGATCCAAATATCCTAGATAGAGATAATAGTGTAGGATAGTTCCTCATACATCAATCAACAGAGTATCAAGCGGAAGCGGGAAACAAGATCCGAGTACAGATAAGAAGCAAATCGACATAAGATGCCACATAAATAAGCACATCCCGCCCACGGATCTCATGGATCCCCATCCCCGGAATCTCTACACCGAGTGATCGTTGCCAACATCATTTGTTTCCTCCACCCAGTATCCATCTTGCGAGTATACCTGTTCATCTGAATCAAACAATTTATCGTGTGAGACCCTAGGGGTACTCAGCAAGTCTTTATGCCTCTAAAGGGGACATATACCTGGGGTGACGCAATTGCAGCAAAAGATAATAACTAACAAGTCTATAGATACTCGCTAACCATCCGCGTAACCAAAGATAGGAGGATGTCCGTTAATTATAAACAACGGTTATAACAGTATAAAGTAACAGATCCATCCTCCTTCTCGCTTACCAACGAGAAAGCGGACGAACAAACGATCCGTTGGCAGTTTTATTAATCATTCCATGAATATTGCACTAATTACTAGTCAGATATTTAGTCAAATTAAAGACGGTACTTTAGTTATACTTGTCTATGATCGAGAAACTGTGCTCCAAGTCGTCCATAACCGCGTACACGGCTTTCAGAAAGATTTACCCCGCAGGGGTGCACAAATAGCAACACACACACGATCGACCTTGGAAAAACCAAATCAAAACCCGACGAGGCTTTCACGACAAAGCAATCACAGGATTCATAATTCATTTCAGGGGCCACCCCAATAAGCTACCCGCAACGAAGTTTGCCGGCTCCGAGACGGACCCAGGGTTTGCGACAATGGCTGTAAACGACTGGGAACCCGAAAATGTGACTGGGCTTGTCGATACCGTGAAAACATTCCGCATTCTTAAACAGTACAGGTGCTCCACGCACAATCATAATTAAAGCGGTAAAGCATGGCATAAGTACAAGATAGTAATAAAGCCCCAAACTACTTTGTGGCCCCAAGAAATAAAGTGCAAATCAAGCTCAGGCAAAGGGGGATTCATAGAGTCTCCCGTATGTGGATAGTGCGAATAGTCAAGGAACAGGAATCAAGTACTCGGGGTCCTACGGGACACAAGTGAGCATGAAAAACCAAATAACAGATATTGCCCACCGGTGCCTCTTTCATTAGTTATCCCATTACTACTCAGGTTAAGTTGTTTAGGTACCTCGTTAACCAACAGACGCTCACAAACCCTACACATGCAATTCTACGACTCGCATGGCTCAACCAACTCCTGTAGTAATGGCTCATAGGATGGAGGAACAAGCTTCAGTGGGTTTAAAAGTAAAGGCCATGCAATACTTGGGATTCAGTTTAATGCAATCGCGACTCCATGATGCAAGAATAAGATAGAAGCATTAGGTACTATATGTATGCAAGCATGTGGTAGTGCTTGCCTGGTAGTTCAGTTGAAACGAGAGATGGATCTGGGTAGTACTCCTGGGATTCCTGATAATTCCCCTGCTCGGCGTCTATCCAAGAAGAACCAAACAAACAAGGCCAACATAAATATAATGCGCAAACATATAAATAAAATGCGACAAGCAAACAAGCATGCCATGATGAATGATGCTCAAATTACATGGCATAACCTAGCATGGCATGGGTGAGATGTGGGGTACAAGAATAAAGCATTTTATTAAGTTTTTAGTCATGTTTTGCTCCCATATAACTTGCTGTCCACTTAATATTTATATTATACATGCTTCAATTCATAACATGGAATGCGTAGTTAGAACAGGCTCGTCGCACTGATCGATTTAGATATATTATTTGTCTAATTTGGAGTTATAGAATTAAAGTTATTAATTAATTGAGAAAAGGTATTTGTATTGCAATTTAAACAATTTCGAAAATTTAAAATAGTCAAACATTATTTTGGATGGCATATTTGAATTCCTCACATTTTCCTCAGTCAAAAACATATATTATTTGTATGATTTGGATTTCCCAATTAAAAGTTATTTAAAACTAGATTTGAAAACACATTAAACATTTTCTGAAAACATTTTTATTAAACAAAAAAAGAACAGATACTTTTTATACTCAGAGAGATTTAGCCACCGTCACAGGAAAGTGGGGCCGGCGCTGACTCAGCAGCAGGTGGGTCATAGCGGTCTATGCGGGGCTTTTCTCACCGAGGGGTTGTTCAGCCAGTGAGATTGACAGGTGGGGTCGGCGGTTCGCAGGGCCACACACGGGCACGCGAACAGGGCGCGGCCACGTGGCGCAGACGGGGACTACAGGTTGAGGTATCGAAACCCACGGTACCTTTTTGTAAAAGTGCTACCACGGATGACATGTGGGTCCATGCTGGAGTGCGGGTTGATAAAACAAAACGGCAGGGGGGTATCCGCAGAAGTGCCTCGGCTACTGTTTTTCTTCTCAGCGTTTACTGACGAAACTGAAGAAAACAGGGGACATGCGTGACGGGGATTCGATCCCGCGACACGGCGCGTGCGCACAGGCAGCGGCGACCGCTGGGTCTGGCTCGGTTTGTTGCTGGGAAGGAGCTACGCGGCGAGGAAAACCTTCTGCGGCGCAACTGCGAGAAAGCGACTGGGAGCACCATGCACAGAGAGTGCTCGTCGGAGTGTTTGGCGCGTACAGGAAGCGAAGACGTGCGAGAGGATGTCAGGGGGGATCAGCGCCTCACTGGGAGCGTGTTGTTGGTGGTGGACCGGGCCGGAGCGCAGGGAATCTGCGGGGAAGCTGGCGACCCACGGCTAGGGTTTCCTCGTCGGCTCGATGATCTGTAGCGGTACAAGGTCGCCTCCTCCTCGCCTCCGGGCACAGGCAAGTACCAGGAGCACCGCTCGGTCTTCCCCAACACCTGGACGCCGCGCCCTCCTTCTGCCACGGTGTGGACAGGGTAGATGCCGACGATGGGGTAGTCGGTGGTGGGAGAGAGGGGTAGCAGGGTAGGTGGGGATGGGCAGGGCCCTAGGGATCTGGGGACGACGCCAGGCAGAGCGGAGTAGATAAGGACGGAGGGGGAGGTGCACAGAGGGTTAGCTGGGGTGGAAAAAGGTGGTGGTGGCCACCTTTCTCTCCTCTCCCTCTTCTCACGTGATGGGCACGACTCGGTTGGACCAGGGGCTGGAGCAGCTGGCGACTGGGGCTGCAGCTCAGGTGTGGAATGGTGCAGGTGGCTCGGTGGGTTTTTGCTTGGCAGCGGGAGAGAGAGGAACAGAGAGGGTATATAGGCTCGGCTGGGGTAGGGAGGTGTCGAGCAAGGGGTGGCCCGGCCAGGGTAGCTAGGTTAGGGGGGTTTGGGTCGAGCCAGGGTGGTGGTCTAGGGAGGCTCGGCCTGGTAGGGGTGGCGATTAGGTTAGAAAGGGGAGGGGTTGGGTCTTAGCTGAAGCTAGGAAGGAGGATGGCTAGGGTTTAAGAGTTGATATGGAACACCAAAGGAAGTTTTAATTCCAAACAAAGGGAAAAATCCAAAGGACCCAAGGAGAGAGAGGTGGGAGGAGATGATCTTACATGTGGCATTATCTCATGCACATGATAATATTTTGTGAAAACAAAATATATATATCCCATGTATGCTTGACAAGAGAAAAATTCCACTAAAAGAGTTGCAAGGTGGAAGACAAGTGGATTAAGCATTTATTTGGGTTCATTTGTTTCAATTGATTTCAAACAAACTCCACCCAAATATCCCAAAAGAAACCAAAGTAGAAGAACAAGGGAGAGGCCTTGCATGGGCCATGCATGATCCTTAGATAGGCCGCATTATATTTGTGAAAACAAAGACAATCTCACATGGCTCCATCTAGTCACATGCACTCAAATTTGAATAAAGCCCAAGCAAAAAGGTTGGGAAGGTTGAATAAAATCATCAAATAGAATAACTAGAGTAAGATGGGGATGTGGGGTTTATATTTCATGCGACGTGAAATAATGGTACCACACATAACATACATGCACAAGGAATTAACACATGGTTGGAATTAAACCCATATGTCCAAGAATTGATGAAATAAGCATGAATAAATATAATGGAAATGCTAGTGTGTGTATGCCACTAGATAATTATATGGTCCCATTTATATTTAGATATGCCCACTCATTTAGAAGTAAACCATATGAAGATGTAGAAGTATCCCCACATGTAGACCCACATCATTTATATTGTGAAAACAATAGTAAACACCATTGGGGCATGTGGTATAGAAGGGGATCCATCTTTATATATGTGAGCTAGAGAAGACCCAAAGAGAAGATGCGAAAGCCCACAAGTATTTTCGGATGGTGGAATTATAAGGTGGTGACAAATAAAAGGTGGTGGAGTTGTAATAGATATGCCCACAACTCAACTTGGGCTGAAGCAATTTATCAAGAAGCAAATACAATATATCAAGAGTCAAATATAAGTGCTACAATATATGATGCATATGGAATAAGAACCAAAAGAAAATGGTTTTATATGATGCTCAAATGCAATGTGGCGTGATGACATGAGCATGATATAATTATGATGCAACAATTATATGTAGGAAGTAGCATTTTATTATTAGACCATGTAGCATTACAGATGTTAGACAGATGGGATGCTACAAAGGTGTTGTTTCCAACTTGGAATCTTGCACAACACAACCACATAACTTTGCCCCCAACTTACAGTGAGGTTTTCAATCTCATCAGTTTTGCTAAAAACAAAGGATTAAACATATTGTGTGGAAGATAGTAATTGCTTGCAGAAAGTAAACAGAAAACAGTAAATACCTTGTAGATTGATGGTAAAAGAATGGACCGTGGTCCATAGTTCACTAGAGGTGATTCTCCTTAAGATAGTTGACATGTTGGATGAACAAATAACAGCGGGGCAATTGATAGACACCGAGAAAGCATACATGCATATACAAATCATCTTGACTCCTGTGAGATTTGATTGGGCATTACAACATTATACAAAGACCGTAATACAACTGCATCTATGACTTATAATCCACCTTCAGGTTATCATCCAACCCCCCTCCAGTATTAAGTTGTAAGCAAGTAAATAATAGATTGTTCTATGAACAAAGGATTGATGTTTTCTCCCTAGTAGCAACAACACATCTAGTACCTTAGAGATTTCTGCCACTTCCCTACATTCCTAGAGGCATGAACCCACTATCGAGCATAAATACTTCCTCTTGGAGTTGCTAGCATCTACTCGGCCAAGATAGCTACTAACAACGGAAAGCATGCAAGATCACAAATAACAAAGACATGATAGAATCAATAATAAATATGAAATAGCATCTCAATATCCATCGGATCCCCGCAAACACAACATGTAAGATTACAAATAGATGATCTTGATCATGAACGGAGCTCACAAGATCTAAACAAGATAGCACAAAGGAGAAGAACCAGCCACCTAGCTACTACATGGACCCGTAGTCTAAGGATGAACTACTCACGCATCACAACGGAGGCTTGCATGGTGATGAAGAAGGCCTCCAAGGTGAATTCTCCTCTTCGGCAGGGTGCCGGGAAGAGCTTCAGATTCCTCCCGATCTAGGTATGGAGATGATGGCGACTACAGACTCTTTCGTGGAATTTTGATCGGGTACTTAGGGTTTCTGTATCGGAAGCATCTTATAGTCGGAAGGGGAGGCCGAGGGGGTGCCCTAGGCGGCCACACCACCCCCTAGCGCGGCCAGGTGGTGTGGTGGCCCTATGTCCCCTCTCCGTCTCGTATTCTGGCTCCGTGTCCCCCTTGGTGAAAGTGTAATAGGTTAGTCCCGTCCAATTCCAAAAATATTCATTTTTTGACTTTCCTGGAACCAAAAACAGAAGAAAACAGGCAGCTAGCACTGTGGCATCTTGTTAATAGGTTAGTCCAAGAAAGTGTATAAAGAGTACTCCAAAGTTGGAACAAAACATAAGAAAGTAGATAAAAACCAAGCATGGAACATCAAAAATTAGGGATATGTTAGCAACGTATCAGTGACATGCACCATTATAATCTTGATCATGGTATTTGTAAAACATTGATAGCTGGGATCATAGTTCTTTAACATAGCATGAAAGATATAGTTCTAACAATAAGACATAACAACTATGTTGTAACATGAAAAGGTACAAACAAAAGATTCATGAAAAACAATGCTTTGAAAGACGTTTGTTTGTTTCACATATAGAAAACATAATGAGAATGGTATTCAACTTGTCCCTCATAGTGTAGCAAAACATAAATGCATTGGGCACCTTCAAGGTTCATAAGGTTGCCTAGATGCAAATAGTTTAAGAACAAGCAATATCAAAGTTATGAATCAATCAAAAAGTTTTGGGACAATGCACGCTAAACTAAGAATGACCACTGTGCTCTCTCAATATGTGCATAAAGATAGAAGATGGAAACTCAACATAAAAAGTAAAAGAAAGGTCCTTCATAGAAGGAAGCAGGGATTCAAGTCTCATAAAGAGCTTCCAAAAATTATGGTACTTATTAGCTTCAGCTCTCATTGCCCCTATCATAAGCATCTTTAGGTGATTAAGGTTAAAGTGAACAAATATGAGGATATGCTTGACAAGTTATAAGTTGAAATCTCATGCCCCATACTTATGAAGACCGAACCTCATGCTACTCAACTTTAGTCACGAGTAAGTTCTTCTCATTGTAAGTACATGTGTATCATAGAGAACCACCAACGGGGTACCCCCTTGCCTGATGATACGGAAGCATTCCCATATCAAAATGGCAAGGCAAGCGGACAATGAGCATCTCAGCGGTCTTTTTATTTGCTATTTGCATAGGTTTTTATTAAGGATGCTTCACAAATTGATCATTATGGTTATGCTGCAAGTTTCCACCATGATTAGGCATGGATTAGGCTAGCGGCCCAGGAGTTTCTCTAACACATATACAAACTCCATGAGCTTACAAGCTCCCCTTTTATTTCACACCGCTGGGATCCATAAGCAAAAGAACATGATATCAACCAAATAAAGTGCAATGTTGAAAGCATTCCCCATGGTAGCATGGTTCTGCTAATTCACAACTTATAAAGCGCAAGCACATACGCAACATAGATAGGCACAATGGTTCAAGTTTATTAAGTACAAGAAAAGTAAAGTGTGCCATCAAGTTTGTGAGAGCTTTAATCACTAATTTCCACATAACAAGTTTAATTCGGAAGGTAGATAAAAACATGAATATACTTGAAATAGCAAATGCTAATAGGTAGGTATGGTGGACTCTTTGGAATAACTTGGTTTTAGTTGGAGTTGGATGCATGAGTGTAACTCATACTTGGTATGGAGGCTGGCAAAAGACTGGGAGCGACCAACTAAGAGAGCAATAATGGACATAATCATGCAAAGCGACAAAACATCATTAATTAAAGCATAAAGTGATATTACAAGTCGAAAACTAAATGATCATAGAGGCTATGGTGACTTGGTATAGTCTTAACATGGTGTGAGCATGTGCCAAGTCAACCCAAATAAAACATTAAAGGAGAATACCACAATATTATGATTTTATATGCTAAAACAACGCATGATTCTCTCAAGGCACATGAAGCAATCTCAATTGTTTGTAATAAGTCATGCTACAACAATAATCACTAATCAAAAAGTCAAAACAATATCAAGCATGACATTATAAAGCCTAGGTCACAGTCAAAAACAAGACTCCTTTTATACCACCTATAAGCATGAACTTTCCTACTCTTTTCCAATCCAAATCAACTTATTTGAAAACCATCATATATGAATGCAGGGGTATAACCAATTTATTTAAGCAAACTAAGCAAACGAAAACTAAAAAAAACAAAGACGCTCCAAGAACAACACAATTGTTCATGAAACAATAAAAATGAAGTGTTTGGAAGAAAACCTAAGATTTTTATTGATGAAGAAGGGGATGCCTTGGGCATCTGCTGACTCGTGTACTAACGAGCTCATTGGGGAACCCCAAGAGGAAGGTACGATGGTCACAACAATAAGTTTCCCTCAGTTATGAAACCAAGGTTATCAATCCAGTAGGAGCAAGGAAACACCCAAAGGTGTAGCTAGCTGAACTTTGGCACGGTGCACTACCGGTGCCAACAGCAACGTGGATACCTGCACAACACAACCACATAACTCTGTCCCCAACATTCAATGAGGTTGTCAATCTCACCGGTTTTGCTGAAAACAAAGGATTAAATGTATCGAGTGGAAGAAAGTAATAGTTTGCAGAAAGTAAACACAAAAACAGTAAACAGTTGATTGTAGATGGATAATAAAAGAAAGGACCGGGGTCCATAGTTCACTAGAGGTGGCTCTCCTTAAGATAGATGACATGTTGGGTGAACAAATTACAGCAGGGCAATTGACAAACATCGAGAAAGCATACAAGCATATACTACTCATCTTGACTCCTTTGAGATTTGATTGGGTATTAGAACATTATACATAGACCGCCATCCAAATGCATCTATGACTAATAATCCACCTTCAGGTTATCATCCAAACCCCCTCTAGTATTAAGTTGCAAGCAACGAATAATTGCATTACAAATTGCATATAAAGTAAACAATACGATTGTTCTATGAACAAAGGATTGCTGTTTTCTTCCTAGTAGCAACAACACATCTAGTACCTTAGAGATTTCTATCATTTCCCCAGATTACCACAGGCATGAACCCACCATCGAGCATAAATACTAACTCTTGGAGTTGCTAGCATCTACTTGGCCAAGATAGCTACTAACAACGGAAAGCATGCAAGATCACAAATAACAAAGACATGATAGAATCAATAATCAATCTGAAATAGCATCTCAATATCCATCGGATCCCCGCAAACACAACATGCAGAATTACAAATAGATGATCTTGATCATGAACGGAGCTCACAAGATCTAAACATGATAGCACAAAGGAGGAGAACCAGCCATCTAGCTACGACATGGACCCGTAGTCCAGAGATAAAATACTCACGCATCACACCAAAGGCTTGCATGATGATGAAGAAGGCCTCCAGGGTGAATTCCCCTCTCTGGCAGGGTGCCGGGAAGAGCTTTAGATCCCTCCCGATCTAGGGATGGAGATGACGACAGCTATAGACTCTTTCGTGGAATTTTGATCGGGTACTTAGGGTTTCTGTATCGGAGGCAACTTATAGGCAGAAGGAGAGGTCGAGGGGGTGCCTGGTGCGGCCAGACCACCCCCCGGTGAAGGCCAAGCCTGGCCGTGCGGCCAGGTGGTGTGGCCGGGACCCAGCCCCTCTCTGTCTCATATTCTGGCTCCAAGTGTCCCTTGGTGAAAAACTGACTTTGGCTTTTGTCCCGTCTAATTCTAAGAATATTCATTTTCTGACTTTCCTAGAACCAAAAACAACAGAAAAGAGGCATCTGGCACTATGGCTCTTGTTAATAGGTTAGTCCAAGAAATCATATGAAAAGTACTCCAAAGTGTGGACCAAACATAAGAAATTAGATAAAACCAAGCATGGAAGATCAAAAATTATGGATACGTTAGCAACGTATAAACATCCCCAAGCTTAACTCCTGCTCGTCCTTGAGTAGGTAAGTGATAAAAAGAAAGAATACTTTTTGAGGTCACATGCACCATCATAAACTTGATCAATGTATTTGTAAAACATTCGAAGATGGGATCATAGTACTTCAATCATAACATGAAAGACAAAGTTCTAGCAATAAGACAAAGAAGCTATGTTGCAACATGAAAAGGCACAAACAAAATATTCATGAATAACAATTCTTTGCAAGACGTGTGTTCCTTTCACATAAAGAAAACATAGCATAGTAGTATTCAGCTTGTCCCTTATAGAGTAGCAAACATAAATGCATAGGACACCTTCAAAGTTCATACAAATAGTTTAAAACAAGCAGTATCAAAGTTATGCATCAATCAACAAGTCTTGGGACAATGCACATAGAACTAAGAACGGACACTATGCTCTCAAAGTAGGTGCATAAAGGTAGAAGGTGGAGACTCAACAAAAAAGTAAAAGAAAGGCCTTCATAGAAAGAAACAGGGATTCAAGTTTCATAAAGAGCTTCCAAAAATTATGGTACTTAATAGCTTTCAGCTCTCATTGCCCCTATCATAAGCATCTTGAAGTGATTAAGGTTAAAGTGAACAAACTGTGGTGTATATGCTTGACGAAGTATAAGTTGGAAATCTCATGTCCCTTGAATACGAGGGTCGCTCCTCATTCTACTCAAGTTTAGTCACCGGTAAGTTCTTGTCATCGTAAGTACATCTGTATCATAGAGAACCGCCAACGGCGTACCCCTTGCTCGATGATACGGAAGAATCCCCATATCAAAATGACAAGGCAAGCAGACAACGAGCATCTCAGCAATCTTCTTATTTACCATGGGAATATGGTACTTTTTTCTCTCTTTCCTCTTTTCTCATATTTTTTCTTTTTATCTTTTTTCTCAATCTTTGACTCTCTTCTTTATAAGAAGAATGCTTCATAGACAGCTCATTATGGTTACGCTGCAGGTTTCCACCATGACAGCATGGATTAGACCAGCGGCCTAGGCGTTTCTCTGACACATATACATAACTCCATGGACTTACAAGCTCCCCTTTCATTTCACACGGACGACATCCATAGACAAAAGAGCATGATATCAACTAGGTACAAAGTACAAGTGCAATGTTGAAAGCGTTCCCCATGACATCATGGTTCTGATAATCCCAACAAATAAGTGATAGCATATACAACATAGACGACACAATGGTTCAAGTTTATTAAGGGCAAGAAAAGTAAAGTGTGCCATCAAGTTCATGAGAGCTTTAATCACTAGTTTTCTCATAACAAGTTTAATTCGGAAGGTAAACAAAAACATGAATATACTTGGAATAGCAAGTGCTAATAGGTAGGTATGGTGGACTCTTTGGAATAACTTGGTTTTAGGAGTTGGATGCATGAGTGGAACTCACAATTGGTTACGGAGGCTAGCAAAAGACAAGGAGCGACCAACTAAGAGAGTAATAATGGCCATAATCATGTAGAGCGACAAAACATCATTAATCAAAGCATAAAGTGATACTACAAGTTGAAAACTAAAGGATCATAAAGGCTATGGTGACTTGGGATAGTCATAACATGGTGTGAGCATGTGCCAAGTCAACCCAAATAAAGCATCAAAGGAGAATACCACAATACTGTGCTTTAATATGCTAAAACAACGCATGATTCATCCAAGGAACATTAAGCAATCTCAATTGTTTATAACATGTCATGCTACATCAAAGAATACTAAGCATAAAGCCAAAGCAATATCAAGCATGACATGACAAAGCATAGGCCACAGTTAAAAACAAGCTCTCTTTACCAATTAAGCATGAACTTTCCTACTCTTTTCCAATCCAAACCAAACTATTTGAAAACCAATGCATGAAAGAGGGGGTCCAACCAATTTATTCAGCAAATTAAGAAAACCAAGCAAACGAAAAACCAAAACAAAAACGAAAAAGAAGACGCTCCAAGAACAACACAACTGTGCATGAAATAATAAAAATGAAGTGTTTGGAAGAAACCTGGGATTTTTATTCATGAAGAAGGGGATGCATTGGGCATCCCCAAGCTTTGACGCTTGTACTTCTTGGATATTTCTTGGGGTGACACGCGTGGCATCCCGAAGCATGAGATTTAGTCCATTCTTAATCTCATTACTCGTTCCTTCCGTACACCTAAATTTTTTCCTTCATACAAAACTTCACACAATCTTTATTAGCAACATCAGTGCAGTCAAGATAATAAGTCTTTAAGGTTCAGTTCCAACACCAATAAAACTTCCAATAAAACACAAGCTACTGTAGCACTTCCCTCAAAAAGCTCAATTCCCCAAAAGAACTCAAAGAGGAACCAACAAGAAGCAAATGCAAATAATGGCAGAAATCTGTCAAAACAGACCAGCAGGTAAAGACGAATTTTTTAGAAGACCTTCTATTGCTCAAATCAAAAAGTGTTGAACTAACAAAAGTTAGATAACAACCTGGGGCGAAGCACAAACATTCACACCTAATAAGGACGTACAGAGATTTTACACGAATTTTTACGGTGAAGCACAAAAATCTGTTTCGGGACAGCAACTTTCCCAATCATTACTTCTCTCTCATTAGACGTTACTCTTCGCACAAAAAGAAAATAAAAAGGATAAGGAGCGGTTATTACATAACTAATAACTTCCAAGACTCATCTAAAACTTTAGGGTTATCTCCCAATAAGTACTTTTCTTTAACGCCTTTAAGTTAGGCATAAGAAGCAAGAAAAAGAATCAAGTGTTCTCAAATGAGAAAGCATTCAAACCAAATTTCTTGCCCTTACCCCTCTTACTTTTATTCTTAACCTTGGGGAACATATGATTGTTTGGTGGAGAATCAAAGTGCATGGTGCCCTTTCCCACATCTATTATTGCTCCAAGGAGCTTCAATAGGGATCTTCCAAGTGTAATCTGTCCTTTTCCTACACATTCAATAACAAGATAATCAGTACAAACCATTTTCCCTAGGATCTTTGTAAACACTCCTTCAGCTATTCTAATGGGTAATATTGTGGCATTATTATCAAGAAATATTTCTTCTCCTCCTTCATAAAGCCCCCAAAGATTTAAAGATTCATAGACATCTTTGGGCATAAGACAAAATTCAGACATGATATCATAGCGAGCTTGAAAAGTTTCATTATTTATAACAATCTTTACTATGGGGAGCCACTTTGATGGTTCATAATTTATTGGAACATAATCATGATGTTCTCTAAGCGTGTTGTAGCAATCTTTTAAACTAGTAGTGCGTGTCTCAAGAGTGTTCAATCTAGCAAATATGTTCATAAAGGAAGAATCAGATTTGCTAGGCAAGTTGTAAGTAAAGATCAACTTCTTTATAGCATTAACAGCATCATCCTCATTGCATTGGAGGAAATCTCCTCCCACAACAGCATCCAAAGCATATCTATAGCAAAGAGCAATTTCAAGGTAAAAGTTGCTAAGGAACAAGCTTTGAGTCATTTTAGGTTTAGTGTTTTCATGTAGGTCGGAGATTCTAGACAAAGCTTCTTTGAAACTCTCTTCCATTCCTTGTTTAAAAGTGAAAATCATTTCCTCAGGTGACATAGTGATTGGGGCAATGCTAGACATAATGGCAACTTAAGATAGGAACTAATTTTTTTTTGTGTTTTTGATAAAGAAAGAAAACTAATAAAACTAATTTTTTTGTGTTTTTGATAAAGAAAAGCAAACAAAGCAGAAATAAACTAAGCAAACCAAAAACAACAAAGTAAAGATATTGGTTATGCGGGACTCCCCTTGTGAAGATGTCCTTGACTCCCCGGCAAAAGCACCAGAAAATATGCTTGATGGCCCAAAATATATCGAGCTCATTGGGGAACCCCAAGAGGAAGGTATGATGAGCACAGCAGCAAGTTTTCCCTCAGTTATGAAACCAAGGTTATCAATCCAGTAGGAGCAAGGAAACACCCCAAAGGTGTTGAGTTGAGCTTTGGTAGGGCGCACTACCAGTGCTAGTAGCAACATGGAGACCTGCACAGCAAAACCACAGAACTTTGCCCCCAACTTGCGATGAGGTTTTCAATCTCATCGGTTTTGGTGAAAACAAATGATTAAACGTATCAAGTGGAAGAAGTAATAGTTTGCAGAAAGTAAACACAAACAAGTAAACAGTTGATTGTAGATTGATAGTAAAAGAAAGGACCGGATCCATAGTTCACTAGTGGTGGCTCTCCTTAAGATAGATAACATGTTGGGTGAACAAATTACAGCGGGGCAATTGACAAACATCAAGAAAGAAATATGCATATACTACTCATCTTGACTCCTTTGAGACTTGATTGGGCATTACAACATTATACATAGACCGCCATCCAACTGCATCTATGACCTTCAGGTTATCATCCGAACCCCCTCCAGTATTATGTTGCAAGCAACAGATAATTGCATTACACATTGCGTGTAAAGTAAACAATACAATTGTTCTAAAGGATTGTTATTTCCTCCCTAGTAGCAACAACACATCTAGTACCTTAGAGATTTCTGTCACTTCCCCAGATTACTAGAGGCATGAACCCACTATCGAGCATAAATACTAACTCTTGGAGTTGCTAGCATCTACTTGGCCAAGATAGCTACTAACAACGGAAAGCATGCAAGATCACAAATAACAAAGACATGATAGAATCAATAATCAATCTGAAATAGCATCTCAATATCCATCGGATCCCCGCAAACACAACATGTAGAATTACAAATAGATGATCTTGATCATGAACGGAGCTCACAAGATCTAAACATGATATCACAAAGGAGAAGAACCTGCCATCTAGCTACTACATGGACCCGTAGTCTAGAGATGAACTACTCACGCATCACACGGAAGCTTACACAGTGATGAAGAAGGCCTCCAGGGTGAATTCTCCCTTCTGGCAGGGTGCCGGGAAGAGCTTTAGATCCCTCCCGATCTAGGGATGGAGATAACGGCGGCTACAGACTCTTTCGGGGAATTTTGATCGGGTACTTAGGGTTTCTGTATCGGAGGCATCTTATAGGCGAAAGGGGAGACCGAGGGGGTGCCTAGGGCGGCTAGACCACCCCCTGGCGTGGCCAGGCCTAGCCCGTGTGGCCAGGTGGTGTGGCGCCCACCTGGCCCCACTCTGTCTCGTATTCTGGCTCTGTGTATCCCTCGGTGAAAAATTGACTTTGCCTTTTGTCCCGTCCAATTCCGAGAATATTCATTTTCTAACTTTCCTCGAACCAAAAACAGCAGAAAACAGGCAGCTGGCACTGTGGCTCTTGTTAATAGGTTAGCCCAAAGAAAGTGTATGAAAAGTACTCCAAAGTTGGAACAAAACATAAGAAAGTAGATAAAACCAAGCATGGAACATCAAAAATTATGGATGCGTTAGCAACGTATCAGGTACCACCCACTATGATTACTGTGACAGCTATCCATCAGATTGATGGATTGTGTGGGTGTGCTCCTGATGTATTCTCTTTAGGTCAGGTCTTTATGTGTTCACTTTGTTGAGTGAACGTCTATGAATTTTGCAAGTTCTATGGTGCCCATGTAATACGATGGATATTCTCTTTGTTCCAGTAAATCGTGTGTTGTACCTCTTACAATTTCATTGTTTTTTCATGTGTTTTTAGTAATTCTGATAGATGCTTAGTTTGTAACAATTCTCAAACAGCTTACAACTGCCAATTACAGTAGATTATTACAATCCTCAGTAAACTTGATAGTAATAAAATGAAGCATAAAAGTTGCATCAGAGTCTAGACAACTAAAAAACACCATAATTGGTGTTATAGAAAAGGTCTCTATGGAGCTTGCATCCTGAGACATGTGACAACCGGCTTCCCATGAGAGCTATAGATGAGATTCTTAAGTATGTTCTGCATCAAAGCTTGCCTGTTTTTCAATTCATATAAGTCTTTGTGTGCTATGGTGATTACTGAATCTGTTTTGTTGGCTTCTTGTTCAACAATATTACGGGTAAATTGGAGGGCATCCTCAAATAATCTTTAGGCTGGAAAAAGAGGATTGGTCGAAGCGGTGTGCCATGAGCAATAGGTATTGTCACTGCTCCTATGTGAAACAAAATATAAACTTGGAGAAGCGGGTCTTTGTTCAGCATTCAGAGGGTTATGTGCAGCCTGAAAAAAACACAAAACAAGTTATAACAGCATTACCATGCAATCACACCACCATGAATTTTAAATGTGTCAATGCAGTAATATATAAGGAAGGAAGCAATTAACAGTGGTGGCTCATACATCTATTTCTTCTTGAATAAGTGGACCAGTTGGTGCCATGGAGCGATGCGAGCATGTGCTGCTCTGTGAAATGACTGCTCTACTTGAAGATGGCTAAGACCAAGACAAAACAAGTTACTTGAACAACATACTTGGGAAAAAAACTACAAGATCATTTTGAATAACAAATGCGAGCAAATCAACCAAAGTACCAGATGCAGTCTGCTCAAACTAGAATGTGCAGAACATGAGTAAAACGAATATGAAAACTAAGCCATTATGTTTCTCATATATAAACTAGCTAGACAATACACAATGAAATCTGCCACTAATTTAATCATAGACAAAAAAGAGTAACTCGACCAACAAAAACACATCAACTGTGAGCCTCGAATATGCTAGCCAGATAATTTCAGACAAACAATGAATCAAGCAATCATACATTGAATTATTCATGAATAGCCAGATAATTTCAACGGTTCGGCAGCCTGAGAACAACAAACTAAACCATCAAGTGCCTCGTATTAAAATAGCCAGTTCATGTAACTATGATACGCAGTAGATACAAGAGTGAGATGAAGTGCACATAGTTCCTTATGATACATGTGTGGATCTTATCGCTATTGTGGCCTTGTTCTTATTATCAGACAACTTAGATGCAATACACCAGACCTCTCCATATCAATAAAATTGAACTAAGCACATGGAACAAAAGCAGACCATAGTGGGGATAAAATGTTTGACGCTAATTTTTGGCAAAAAATATGAAGATACGAAATACAAACGGTAAACTTAAGCAAACAAAAAATGTGGCAAGGACCAAACTTCATGTGGAGGGGCGGAGTATGTACTCCATTATTGCTCCTCTGCATAAAGGTAAGGCCAACTGTAAATACGTTGGCATGAAGTGAAACAAAAGTGATGGGGTCTTACGAGATTACAGGAGTCATTCACTCTATGATATTGTGTGCAAACTGAGGCTGCTCCTTGCATAATAACAGCAAACAGTTTGAGTCGCGTTTAAGAGGGATCAAATCGACATTACATAATGGTCAAATAGTATGACGTGTGTAAACGTGTAGTATAGGATAGCAGGACAATAGCACGATGGAAATACTATAGTTCGTAATTCGGTGAATGAGAGAGATATTATATAATCATATCTCATGTGGACAAGTACAATATAGAATGTAAACAAATATGTTAAGTGACTAATAATTGACAAAGAAATAGTACAGTACATAAAAATAGTACATAACAGGTGCATATCAAGTAAAAAACCTGTTAGTTAGGAAATTTAGCACGAATATAGTACATTGCCAACAAACAAATCACGTAGGGAGATCTGGTTTTACCTCAGTCGGGGCGGCGTCTAGGCCTCCTCCGCATCCTCACCTGTCACGTCGAGGTCGTCGAAGGTGCTATAGTCGTAGTGGGTGTCGACGACGGGGAAGCAGATCTTGGGTAGGCGAGGATACGAGTAGAACGTTGGACCATGGCGTCCATGGAGAAGATCCTAGGCGGTCGATGATGTGCTCAGCGCGCCAGACAAGAGGGTTCGTTGAGGAGATCAGGTGTGGCGGGTACGCCGACTAAAGTGTAGCGGGGATGTTCCGGCCGGTGACATATTCCTGGAGGAGAGAGGGGGGAGGGGGTAGGGTTTAGGTACTACTAGCACTATACTGGGAAAAATATGAGTGATGCCCCCACCCACCGAATTTAATAAAGGTCAAATGGGAATTTCGAAGTATCTGAAATTTTGGGGCACGAACTATGTCCGTATACGCAGGATATTTTACCGTTTATTTTGGTTTTGAATTTTGTCATGGTCCATGTAATAATAAATATTTGGTAGGTCGTACCCCCTCTGTGTTCAGGATTCCAAGGCTATACTCCCTCAATCCAACACCTCAACTGATCATCCATAGCCGTACTCCCAATGCTCAGGATCTCGAAGAAGAATGGATATCATACTTAGGAGTTTCAAAAAACTATGAGATAAATTACATCATATTGGGAGGATGATGTTATACAATCATGCAAATTTGCAAGTTCCAACTCATATTCATTTCATGGTCATGTTAGGAGCCATCTTATCAACAAGTTTTTTTACATACATTGGTGATGCCCTAAGGTCATCCGCAATGTGTAAAAAGGCACACCTTAAGGCCTACGTGGCATCCGCTAATTAAGGTTCACCTTATACAGTGTGGAGAAAATAAAGTTATCTTTAAGCCTAAGGTGCACATCAAAAGCTTATGGGTTGCCCATATAAAATATAAAAATCATTTCCCCTCTCTCCTTATTTCTCATGTGATCGTTTACAAAAGGGGTTTAAAATTTTCAAGATTCTAAATCTTAGCAAGAAGTTGAACCTATTGTCAAAACTCTTGCTGATTTCTGATATATTAATTTTGACCCCTCGATGGGTACCTCCAAAAGCTTTTTCGTAAAACTATCAAAGCAAAACCTACAATTTACTTATAGTTTCAAATTTGACCTAATTCCGAGATATCGATATAAAGTCATTCAAATGTGTAGGGTTAGCTAGGAAGCTTGAAAACTCATAAAACATGGGAATCACAAGTACAATATCTTGTCCATCCACTATCTATGTCTGTCAACTTGGCTTGTGGCATCCACATCCAATATTGTTTGGACTTCTCTTTACGGAAAAGAACAACTAACCTCGCTCGTCTTCACTCAGAAAATGTATAAATGGAGAGAGAAAACACACAATTTGTTTTGCGTGCATAGATCCTGAAATTTTCTACTAGTAGAGTAGCCGCAGGAGTACCTCATGTCAGGAACCCCTCATAACTTTCCTCTGACAATGAACCGCCTTCAACTCCTCTCCGCTGCTGCCTGATGACTGCAAGTGCATAGATCATTTGTAGCTAGTTTCAAAATAAAGATATCGATCCCATAGAGAGCAGGAGTCTGAAGTCTAATAACTCTTGAATTAAGTACTACAATAAAAATATAAATAATTTCTATGTAACAAGATAAAATGTGACTATTTTCTAAAAAGGTGTTTTTGGGTTTTAGGTATAAGAGAACAATAAGTAAAGTAACTAAACACAGAAAGTAAGTATTACACATGTGAATGAGATTTGGAACTGCAACAGGGAAAAAAAGCATTCTCAGGGAGTAGCAGATACACCACTAGCATTATAAAGAGCTAAGTTAAAGATTATTATCATGAACATTATCAACTATGTATGTGTGGGAGGAACTCCGTATTTGGACAAATAGGCAGCAACCACTGCTCACACCATCCTCATAACCACAGTAGTCAGCATTCGACATCAATCGAATTACTGCGATATTAAGGGACTTAATAATCCCGTAGGACGTATCCCATGCATGGATAGTGTTCCGTGAGTTTCCTCGGTTACCAAGTTGATACGTAAGGGGTGCCAACAACTTTATAGTCACTGTAAGTGCTAACACACCTTCGTCTACCAACAAGTAGTTCCCTCCATCAAGTCCCCATAAGAGGCAAACGTTGAGAGGTCGACTTCTCTCAACATCAAGATGAAGACAATATAACATATGGTAATAGCGATAAATATCATTATAAACTTTATCTTATTTCAATCTCATACTAGAGTTTCTCCATCTCCCCATGAACTAATGATCTACTCAGACATGGAGGCAATCAACATCATGGCAATAACAATGGAATCTATCATAGATGAATATCACTTGTATAAATCCACAACGAGTATGGGAATTACAACAAGATCTAGACAAGATGTAGATGGGATGGATGGAGATGGTGGTGACACAGAGGTTGATGATGGAGATCGATGCCTTAGCCTCTCGGATCTGTGCAGGGCGAAGATGGATCCCCGGTGGACGAGTTCCCCCTCCAGATGCCTTCTGGAGGTGAGGTTTCAGCGATTTCTGGTTGTTCTCTATGTCGTCTCTCTAATCTAGTTACATGGGGTGAAACTATTTGAGGAGGCGATGGCGGCGCCAACTATATGGCCAGAAAATTTATTCCCGCCGTATAGTTGGTCATTAAACCGTCTATATGCTTTGATCGTTTCGGGTTTTCTTCTGGTGTTATTGTTATTTCCCAAATAAGTGATTTACGTTGTTTTTTACTCCTTTTATCCCCAATACAACTGCTCCAAGAATTGTCTCCATTGTATCTTTCATCTGTCCCGATCCTGGTGAAAATAGACATAAAATGGGCGCGTGAACGCCGTAAAATACCAAGATCCTATATCTATAGTGCAAAATAATAATATAAAATATTATGCAAATATGCACTCATCAACTTCCCCAAGCTTAGACTCTTCCTCGTCCCGAGCAAGTTTAGCTTAATGGATGTGATCCTCATATTCATGAAGTTGAGTCGATAAAATAAATGAGGCAGTTGCATCATGTGTTTATCATATATGATATATAGGAATACGTTCATGAATAGTACCTTACTCGAACCATCCGAATAATATTAGCAGTATTCCACACCTTAGCATTTAACAATTCAGAAAAGATCACTCTCAATATGGTCTAAAAGTATTCAGTTTGACCGAATGAGTTAGCGAGGTAGTCCCAAGTGTTTTTGGATTAACATATTCACTTGGGATTTAAAATATCAAACGCTTCTTTGTCATACTACAATATAGTGGTGTATGCATATTTGCTCTTTGCACATTCGCTCTTTTTCTTCTTTCTTTTCTTCTTTTCTTCTCTTTTATATGTATGCTCACACTTTTGTTTAAGTTTTGTGCAAAGGAGCTAGCCATACATTCCACTTCATGTAGGAATTCAAAGTTTAACGATCTCATTTACCAAATTCCAATTGTATATGAAGCAATCTTTATAGCTTGAATATTCTACCTCATCTTGATCTCACTCTAATTTGATAGCACCTTTTATTTTCCTTTGTTCAAGGTTTATTTTTCAACTTAACTGATTAGATAATTTTTCTTTATAAATCAAACTATGAACTTACAACATATTGGCCAAATTATCTGTGTATGTTCCATTAATACCAATGGTGTGGAAGACTCCTATTGCTATCGTCAAGTGCAAGTAAAATTATACTCAAGCCATTCATATATCGAATAAGACAAGCACAAACTCAATATTGCTCCATATATGACAATAAACTCGGAATTTCATAAAAGGGATCGACTATTTCTAAAGGGAATTCTGATGATGCAAACTTTGTTTCTAACTTGAACTAATGCAAAACTAAAATAGTAATATACAACTTATAGATAGATTACAAGGTCTTAAAGATCTCCCCAAGCTTGGAATCAAGCCAAGCGGGATCAAATAATCCCTTGCGATTATTTGATACCGTGATTATTGTAGATCACTGTGGTGCCATGGCATGTAACACCACGGTGCGTAGCTTTTGGTTGGTATCCTCCAGAGCAGTGATGCGGCTATAGCACCTGCATAAATCAGATTGCAGAGTGTCCACTTTATCTTTGAGCTTAGTCACCAATGGGAGAAGATCATCCTTCTTCTCTATCTGCTTGAGATGATGGCAGACTTCAACACGATGGAGTAGCTCTTGCTTCTGGTATATCTCTAGTGCTTGCATGCGATCCTTGGTCCTGGGAACAACTTCTTCTTCCTCATCCATAATTGATGGATCGGAGAAGTGGAAATCGTTCCTCCACTCTTCTTGAGGCTTCACCCTCATCCGAGCACCAATGGTAGGGTTCAAGAGTGGCACCTTCGCTCCCTTGCTAGCACCTGCACCAATATTAGATAATTCCTTATGCTTGTTCAGCCTGGGGTCGGTGGCGATGAACTTGACCATCTCCACGCGCCTTTTTCCATGCGGCTTGTGACCCTCTCTCTCTTCTTGAGCTCTCTTCATTGTCGCCTAGTTGATCTCTGGGGGATCATAGAAATCACGGCAGATGTAGATGTCACCCCAATCTTCGTCGAAATCATTGTTATAGAAGATTGGCTCGACATACTCCTTGTACCCCGGGCTAAACCTCTCTACCTGCTCGTTGTTGTCCTCCATGGACGGGCTGCGAGAGCAGTTCCTGGAAGGAGCAATGAGACCCAGGGGTTTTCCACGGCCTAGGATGGGATAGTGCATGGCTAGATTGGTTCCTGGTGATTATGATTAAAGAGAGAGACAATGGAAGTATATAAGGGGGGTTAGAGGTTGGTAAAACTCGCAAGAAACACCAAATTCTCGCCCAAGAAAAGAATCTTAACAAAACAGGGAAAGAAATCGCGGATTTGGAGGAGTCCTGTCGCATAACGACCAACTATATGGGCGTGGCCCGTATAGCTCCGGCTGTATAGTTGGTTCCGGGCAGATGTTTCCAAATATCTCGAGTTCAGTTCGATTAAGTTACGACTCGGAACCGACAATACCGTTTTTCGTGAAAAACGAAAAAATAAACGAAAATATCTGAGAGTTTAACGACCAACTATACGGCCGGAAAATTTATTCCCGTCGTATACATGCGACCGTATAGATACAGACATCAAAAATCAAAAATGCCTAAGAGTTAAAACAACCAACTAAACAGCCGGAATTTTTTTCTCCGGTTGTATAGTTACGACCATATAGATCCAGACATCAAAAACAATTTCATGAAGCAGATACAGAGGGTTTAATGACCAACTATACAGCGGGCGATTTTTCTCTGGTCGTATAGTTGCGCCCGTATTGTTGGTAAAAATCTTCAGAAACTTCAGAAAAACATGAGGAATTCAAAGGCAAAAATTTCAGAAGTAAAACCTCTGAAAACAAATCACTTATTTGAGTAAGAACACTTACCTTGCACTTACCGTTTACTTAGTCGGGGATGACAGGCTCCTCCAACAACAAAGACTTCTTCTCTTTGGGAGGAATTAACCTTAGTTCATTTAATAATTCTCGTAAGCAAAAATCACTAGGACTAAAGTTTGTCTTGTACGATTAGTGTCGTGCTGGGCAAATATGGACACTGCATCCAATATCTTTATTTCTTGCCTCTACATAATCTACAATTCAAATTCTTGAAGTAAAAGGATCCAACGGATCAGTCTTGGCTTTTGATTTTTCCTCTCAACAAGTTCTTTTAAACCATCACGATCCGTATGAACTCTTACTTTTGCATCAACTATATAAGAACAAAATTTATCGCAAGAGAAAAATACAGCAAAAAGTTCCCTTTCCTCCTTAGGATAATTCTTTTGAGCACTATTGAGAGTTCTACTAGCATGATGTATAATATTAAATTTGCGACCTATATGTTGTCCCAGAGTTACTCCTACAGCACCATCACTAGCTTCACATATTAAGTCAAAAGTCATATCCCAGATAGGTGGTTTAATGATAGGAGCATGGGATAAAGCATATTTAAGTTTATCAAAGGCTACAAGACATTTATCATCAAAGTTAAATCTTACTCCCTTTTGCAGAAGGTTAGTCAAAGGTTTAGATATTCAAAATAATTTTCTAATGAACCATCTATAAAAACCCACATGACCAAGGAAACTCCTTATACCTTTTATATCCCTAGGTTGTGGCATTCTCTCTATGGCCTCAACCTTAGCTCTATCCACTTCAATTCCCTTACCTGATACCTTATGTCCAAGGACTATACCTTCTTTGACCATAAAATGGCACTTCTCCTAGTTTAGAACGAGATTGGTTTCTTCGCAATGCTACAAAATTCTTTTGAGATTATCCAAAAAACTAGTAAATGAAGTTCCATAGACAGAAAAGTCATCCATAAATACTTCCATTATCAGTTCTATAAAACTTGCAAAAATAGTAGTCATGCATCTTTGAAAACTAGTTGGAGCATTACATAAACCAAAAGGAATACGTCGGTAAGCATGTAAACCATAAGGACTAATAAAATTTGTTTTAAGTTGGTCATCGGGATGAACAACTATTTGAGAAAAACCAGAGTATCTGTCCAAGTAGCAAAATGAGTGTGGTTTGCTAACCTTTCTAAAGTTTGATCTATGAATGATAAAGGATAATGATCTTTCCTAGTTGCTTTATTCAGTTTCCTGAAATCTATCCACATCTTATGTCCAACAATAGTTCTAGTAGGTATCAATTCATTGTTTTCATTAGGAACAACGGTAAAACCGCCCTTCTTAGGGACACAATGAACAAGAGTTACCAATTCACTTTCTTTTATAGGATAGATTATACCTGCGTCCAGTAGGCGTACTATTTGTTTTCTTACCACTTCCTTCATTTCGGGCTTCACTCGCCTATTAAATTCTACAGCTAGTTTAACACCTTCCTCCATGAATATTCAATGGACAGTTATCATGGGACTAATGCTCTTCAAATCATCCATTGAGCACCCAAAGGCCTTGCGATGCTCCTTAAGTATTTTCATGAGTTCTTCTTCATCCCCTGAAAGTTTAGCTCTAATAATAACAGGAAATTTATTTGTATCATCTAAAAATCTATATTTAAGATTATCTGGTAGAGTCTTCAACTCTGGGGGTGGTAATTCCTCGTCCCCTCTCTTTTCTGGCTCTTCGAAAGACTTATTAGTTAGAGGCCCTATAATGGGAAGTGAATCGAATTCATCTTCTAGTTCTTCTAGGGACTTGTCCTCCATAACTAATTCTTCATAATTTAAGTCTTCATTTATTTCTTCTTCTTGGTTACTAAAGAAGAGAGCCGCCATTTCCTCAATAGTTTTTGATACATTGCAAATGTATCTAAATTTTTTGATGTTCCATGCTTGGTTTTATCCACTTTCTTGTGTTTTGTTCCAACTTTGGAGTACTTTTCATATGATTTCTTGGACTAACCTATTAACAAGAGCCACAGTGCCATCTGCCTATTTTCTGCTGTTTTTGGTTCTAGGAAAGTCATAAAATGAATATCCTCGGAATTGGACGGGACAAAAGCTAAAGTGCCTATTTTTCCGGATGTCATCAAGTGCCAGAATACGAGACGGAGAGGGGCCAGAGGGCGGCCACACCACCTGGCCGCACGGCCAGGCCTGGCCCACGCCAGGGGGTGGTGTGGCCAGCCCAGGCACCCTCTCGGCCTTCCCTTCCGACTATATATTGCCCTCGGGACGAAAACCCTAAGGAACCCGATCAAAAATCCACGAAAGAGTCTGTAGCCGCCGTCATCTCCATCCCTAGATCGGGAGGGATCTGAAGCTCTTCCCGGCACCCTGCCGGAGAGGGGAATTCACCCTGGAGGCCTTCTTCATCACCATGCAAGCCTCCGGTGTGATGCGTGAGTAGTTCATCCTTGGACTACGGATCCATGTAGTAGCTAGATGGCTGGTTCTCCTCCTTTGTGCTTTCATGTTTAGATCTTGTGAGCTCTGTTCATGATCAAGATCATCTATTTTTAATTCATACATGTTGTGTTTGTGGGGATCCAATGGATATTGAGATGCTATTTCAGATTGATTATTGATTTTATCGTGCCTTTGTTATTTGAGATCTTGCATGCTTTCCGTTGTTAGTAGCTATCTTGGCCAAGTAGATTCTAGCAACTCCAAGAGTTAGTATTTATGCTCGATAGTGGGTTCATACCTCTGGTAATCTGGGGAAGTGACAGAAATCTCTAAGGTACTAGATGTGTTGTTGCTACTAGGGAGAAAACAACAATACTTTGTTCATAGAACAATCGTATTGTTTACTTTACACGCAGTTCGTAAAGCAATAATATGTTGCTTGCAACTTAATACTGGAGGGGGTTCGGATGATAACCTGAAGGTGGATTATTAGTCATAGATGCAGTTGGATGGCGGTCTATGTATTATGTTGTAATGCCCAATCAAGTCTTAGAGGAGTCAAGATGATTAGTATATGCATGTATTCCTTTCTCGGTGTTTGTCAATTGCCCGCTGTAATTTGTTCACCCAGCATGTTATTTATCTAAGGAGAGCCACCTCTAGTGAACTATGGATCCCGGTCCTTTTTCTTTACATACAATCCATAAACTGTTTCTGCTTTGTGTTTACTTTCTGCAAACTTTTACTTCTTTCCATTCGATACGTTTAATCCTTTGTTTTCCACAAAACACAGTGAGATTGACAACCTCATCGCAAGTTGGGGACAAAGTTCTGTGGTTGTGTTGTGCAGGTCTCCACGTTGCTACTAACACCGGTAGTGCGCCCTGCCAAAGCTCAGCTAGTAACACCTTTGGGTGTTTCCTTGCTCCTAGTGGTTCGATTAAACCTTTTGCTCATCATACCTTCCTCTTGGGGTTCCCAACGAGCTCTACGTTGAAAGTCGAGCGCATCAAGATCTTTTCTGGCGCCGTTGCCGGGGAACTGAAGAACAAGAAGAAGCTCCCACGTCAACCACGCGCCAGATCTTTTCTAGCACCGTTGCCGGGGAGTCAAGGACATCTTCACAAGGGGAGTCCCTCATAACCAATCTCTTTACTTTGTTGTTTTTGTTTTGCTTAGTTTTCTTTTTGCTTTGTTTGCTTGTTTTGTTCTTCCAAAAACACAAAAAAATAGTTTTGCAAGTTTGCTTTATTATTTCAAAAACACACAAAAAATAGTTCCTTTCTTAAGTTGCCTTTATGATTAGCTCTGCTCCAATCACTATTTCATTATGGATAGCTCACTCAGTTTCCTATTTGGGAACAGTATTATGACTGCTAAGGTAATAGATAAACCACCGCCTGCTAGAACCTCCATGGAAGAAGAAATTGCTGAACCTGAAAGCTCATTAGATGAAAAAGAGGAGGAGAGTGATGGACAAAAGGAGGAATAATGGATCTACCCATGCCTACCTTCTAATGAGAGTAACTCTTTATCCCTTACATTATTTTATTGTCCCCCATGCTTATCGAAGGAGGGTGAATGTTATGTTCCTGAGAATTCTTTTGAAAATGTTTATGATAAAGCTCTAGTGCTTGTAGATCATGAAAAGCATGCCTTATGTGATAGTTATATTGTTGAGTTTATTCATGAGGCTACTGAAAATTATTATGAGAGAGGAAAATATGGTTGTAGAAGTTTTTATGGTAATGAAACACCTCTCTATGTGCTGAAAGTTTTGAAGTTACTTTTGATTCATCTTCCTATGCCTGTAACTTGTTCTTTGTGCATTTATTTGAATACAAGATTCCTATGCATAGGAAGTGGGTTAGACTTAAATGTGTTTTGAATTTGCTTCTTGATGCTCTCTTTTACTTCAATTCATATTTCCTATGAGAGCATCTTCTCAAATTTTCATGCCTAACTTAAAGGCGTTAAAGAAAAGTACTTATTGGGAGATAACCCAAGAGTTTTAGATGAGTATTGGAAGTTATTACCTCTGTAATAACCTCTGATTATCCTTTTTATTTTCTTTTTGTGCCAAGAGTAACCTCAAATGAGAGTGAAATAATGATTGGGAAAGTTGCTGTCCCGAAACAGATTTTTGTGCTTCACCGTAAAAATTCGTGAGAGAGCTCTGTATGTCCGATTGAGCTGTACTTTTCTGTGATTCTGCCCCAGGTTGTTATCTAACTTTAGTTAGTTCAACACTTTTTTATTTGAGCAACAGAAGGTCTTCAAAAAAAGTCGTCTTTACCTGCTGGTCTATTTTGACAGATTTCTGCCATTTTCTGCATTTGCTTCTTGTTGGTTCCTTCTTGAGTTCTTTTGAGGAATTGAGCTTTTTGAGGGAAGTGCTACAGTAGCTAGTGTTCTAATGGAAGTTTATTTGGTCTTAGAACTTGTGGCATCCCGCAATTTCACTACTAGAAAATCGCGTTGTTTTTGTGCATTGCATCATCATGGCCGCATGCTCATGTCATCATGCCACCTTGCATTTGAGCGTCGTCATGTCTTCTTGCAGTTAGTTTGCATAAAACTATTTTCGAAAAGTCTATTTTTGTTTTCTAAACGCCTTGTCTTTATTTCAAATACAAAACCGGGTCTCCGGATTATTTTGTTTTGTCTACCAGCGGATTTCAAAAGCCCCGTTTTACATGAATAAAATATTTAAATTATTTTGGGAGCCAGCCAGCCAGGCCCGAAAGCCTAGGCGGCCACCTCCAGATAAAAATCCTACCTACCCAGAAAACACCCAAAACCTATTCTACCAAATAACCCACCCAGCCTATTCTACCCAGCCCCTCCACCTCACCCCCTCCAATCCCATGTCGCCACCTCACCTCTCCTCCCTCCATCCACCCAACCACCACCTGCCACGTCGTCGCTCCACCATCCCACCACCCCAGCGAGCCGCGCCACCACTCCCACCTGCGGACCCACCCCGCCGCCACCTGGGCGCCAGCCCCTACCGCCAGTCCTTCCCGGCCCCACCACCTGGCCCAATCCCCACCGCCACCTGCCGCACTCAACTCGCAGTGGAGCCCCACCCCACAACCGACAAGCCCCCTCGCATCCCGCGCTTGGCCCCACCTGCCGCTCGCCCCGCGCCCCGCGCCCTTCTCTCTCTCCCTCCTCTCTCTCCCCCGCGAACCCCGCTTCGCCGCCGCCGGGCCGCTCGTCTTCCTCGCCCATGTCCCCGCCGACCCGCCTCCCTGTGTGGCGCCGCTGTCCCGAGCCCTCCTCGCCGAGCCGGCCTTCGTCTGCAACCACGTGAACCGCCGCCATCGGCCTCTGTCCGCGCCGGTCGTCGCCCTTCTCCCCGCCGCCGGCCGCGTTCTCCCACAACCCCGCTCGCCGTCTTCCTCGCTCAGCACCACGTCGTCGTCGGCCGTCGTCCGCGATCTCCCCGGCTACGCGTCTCTGTCCCGACTCCGGCGGCGCCTCCTTCTCTCCACGGGATCCCTCCTCCGCTCGGGCCCTCCTTCGTCGCCGCCGGCCGCACTCTCCTCTCCCCCGCGACTCCGCCCTATGCCGACCCCGGCCGCCTCGAGCCCGGCCCCTCCGCTCCGACCACCGCCTCCTCCATGTGCGGGAGCGCCGCCTCGCGTCGCCTGCGACCCCGCCGCCGGGCGCCCTCCTCCTCGCCGCCGTGCAGCCCCCGCCAGCCGAGCCGCGTCCCGCGGTCTCCTCTGCCTTCACGGTCCGTCGCGCCCTCGCGTCCCCCACCCTCCGTCGACCTCCCGCCGCTCGCGTCGTCTCCGGCGCCTCTCCCGCGCCTCGCCGGAGACCTTCGCCCGCCTCTGCTACACCCCGCCGCCCCTCACCTCGGCGGTCTCTCTCCACGCCACCGGACCCTAGTGCAGCAGCAGAGCACTATGTCGCCGCGTCACTTCCGCGAGACCGTGGCGCTTCGAGCGTTCAAGGGGCAGTGCTACCGGCCAACGCCCTTGTTCCTTGGCCTTTTTCTTTGGTTCCCCGTGCAGCAGCAGAGCCACCGCCTCGCTATTTTCTCGGTTTCCCTGCAACGTCAACTGCAAGTTAAATTCAGTGTTGCTTCCCCTTCTCTGGTCAAGGCATTATATCGGCAGGATTAATTCGCTCCAGTTCCTTGTTTTGATTCAGTGCATGGAGTGTGCACCTAGCTGAGTGCTTCGTCCGCAATCACTTGGTCTACTTCACAACCTGGCACGTGCTCGATAAAATTCTGATTCACCAATGCTCCGCGGGCTTTTTCTTCATCACGATTTACCCCCCCCCCCCCCCCCCGAAGTACGCTACTTCATCTATAATCCGAAGACCATCTATTCAACTCCAACCGAACCGTGAGACCCCATTCCTAACCATATGTTACTAAATTTGACACCTATCTTGTTGCATGATTAAATTGTACACTCATGCATACATATTTTGCGGGTCCGGGTTATTCTATCGATTCACCTAATAATTAAATATGGAGGCCATATGCGGGCAATTCTAGTCTTATATTGTCTCCATTTAAATTTGTGTAGAGAACCGATGCCATGTTAAGACAACATTTAAATTGAGGGATAGCTAAATAACTTGAACCGTTTAATTAATTGTCGGGACCCCGGTTCCGCTTAATACTGACTAATTGCACTGCATCTGCATCATATCATAATCATGCCGGGTCTTCTGCCGTAGTATTAAATATTGCATCCGGTGTTTCTTCTAGTGTTGCTTCTTCGCGGATTAGGCCGATGAGTGGATGCAAGTACCGACAAGTTCTCCGGTTATGATCCTTCGGCAGTGTTTTCCCAGGCGAGCATCTCTTCCCCTTCTACCTATTTTGCATTTATAGTCTTTATTTCCTCTTGTTGATCTATTGCTATCCGTGTCGCGATGCTTTAGTTTCCGTGCACCAGTTATATCCCGTGCAGCCTCTATATTGCCTTGGACACCTCCTATTACCCGTGTTTGGAAGATAACTGGCCTTGCGAGTCGTAGTTGCTTGCTCAGGTGCGATCTTGTGTTGTCGAGTACCACAGTTGTTGGAATGATGGTAGATGTTTATTTGTGGAGATGCTTATTGGTGGAGTTAATCATGGCTTTAAATATAACTATTAAAATGCTAGATATAACTAATGCAGAGGCATCGGTGGGCAATAGATGTTATTTGGTTCTTCCACGCTCACTTGTGTCCCGTAGGACCCCGAGTACTTGATACCTGTTCCTTGATTTTTCGCACTATCCACATCCGGGAGGCCTTATGGACCCCCTGAGCCAGAGCTTGATTCATTTCTATTTCTTGGGGCCACAAACTAGTTTGGGGCTTTATTACTATCTTGTACTTATGCCATGTGTTACTGCTTTATTTAAGATTGTGCGTGGAGCACCTGTACTGTTTTGGATCGTGCCACATTTTCGCGGTATCGACAAGCCCAGTCACACTTTCGGGTTCCCAGTCGTTTACAGCCGTCGTCCCAAACCCTGGGTCCGTTCCGGAGCCGGCCAACTTCGTTGCGGGTAGCTTAGTGGGGTGGCCCCCTGAAATATTTCTGAATCCTGTGATCGCTTTGTCGTGAATGCCTCATTGGGTGTTGAGTTGGTTTTTCCGAGGTTGATCGAGTGTGTGTTGCTATTTGTGCACCCCTGCAGGGTAAAACTTTCTGAAAGCCGTGTTCGCGGTTATGGACGACTTGGAGCACAGTATCTCGATCATAGACAAGCATAACTAAAGTAGTGCTATAAATTTGACCTAATATGTGACTAGTAATCAGCTCAAATATAACAGAATGGATATTAAAAATGCCAACAACTGGTGGATCTGTGATGATCTGTGTCATACTATATCTGCCTAGTAAGTTTTGCAACTCCAATGGAATGTGATAAAAGTGCCAACAACTGCTGGGTTTTGGGATTCCTCAGGACAATTATATCTGTCTAGTAAATGTTCCAACTACAACGGAATGGCGATTAAAACTGCCCACTACTTATGCTATCAGAATGACTCAAGCTATCTATACCTGACTAGTAAGTGCTTCAACTATAATGGAATGAATAAAACTGCCAACTGTGTGAGTTCCTTGGTCCAACTTCCTCGTCTGGTCTAGAGGGGGAAATACCAGGATGGGTTTGTTTGGTGTAGTCTCAGGTTGGATCCGGATAGGTCTTTCTTACCCCTCTCTAATAGCCGCCAGGTTCACAAAGTCTCTATAGGTTGTTTAGTGCCGCTGCGCTGCCGCTTCAGCCCACCATACCTATGTAGGCGAGAGCCGCCGAATTCTAGCCTCGCCGTGTACTGGCCTCAGTACTGACGCTCCTCTTTTTCCTTTGCCCTTTGTCGGCAACCCTTTTGTTTTAGCAGGTTTGAGATCGCCGTCGTTAGCAGGGTTACTCATCCGGCTTGGCTTGGGCAGGGTTATGGACGCCATTGGTTATTCTTTAGGGCTCTTAGCCCCATTTGCATCTTGTCCGTAGTCGTACGCTGTATCGTTTTCAAGGTGATTTGGATCTTTATATTATATATCTGTATTCTTGACACTTGGAGTCGTGTTGTATATCTACCTGTTCTGTGGGTCCCATTGAGGACTGTTGTGTAATAGTATTACTTCGTTTTCCACCCGCACGAAAGTGCCTGGTGGGCGTCCTTAAATCGTTTCTATGCCGGTTTGGCGGAAAGGGCTAAAACTTGCATAGGGCCGATTTGAGGGTGTTACAGAACTAAACCTTGAGACTTATTTATCTTAAGTGCACTAATGTTGCTAATGAGATTGTGTGAAGTTTTGTATGAAGGAAAAATTTCAGGTGTATGGAAGGAATGAGTAATGAGATGAAGGATGGACTAAAGCTCAAGCTTGGGGATGCCACGCGTGTCACCCCAAGAAATATCCAAGAAGTACAAGCGTCAAATCTTGGGGATGCCCAAGGCATCCCCTTTTTCATCAATAAAAATCCCAGGTTTCTTCCAAACGCTTCGTTTTTATTGTTTCATGCACAGTTGTGTTTTTCTTGGAGCGTCTTCTTTTTCGTTTTTGTTTTGGTTTTTAGTTTGCTTGGTTTGCTTAGTTTTATGAATAAATTGGTTGGACCCCCTCTTTCATACATTGGTTTGCAAATAGTTTGGTTTGGTTTGGAAAAGAGTAGGAAAGTTCATACTTATGTGGTAAAAAGAGCTCGTTTTTGACTGTGGCATATGCTTTGTCATGCCATTCTTGATATTGTTTTGGCTTTAAGCTTAGTATTCTTTGTTGTAGCATGAATTGTTATAAACAATTGAGATTGCTTAATATGCCTTGGATGAATCATGCGTTGTTTTAGCATATTAAAGCATAGTATAGTGGTATTCTCCTTTGATGCTTTATTTGGGTTGACTTGGCGCATGCTCACACCATGTTATGACTATCTCAAGTCACCATAGCCTGTATGATCCTTTAGTTTTCAACTTGTAGTATCACTTTGTGCTTTGATCAATGATGTTTTGTCGCTCTGCATGATTATGGCCATTATTGCTCTCTTAGTTTGTCGCTCCCAGTCTTTTGCTAGCCTCCACAACAAAGTATGAGTTCCACTCATGCATCCAACTCCCTAAACCAAGTCATTCCAAAGAGTCCACCATACCTACCTACTAGCTTCTTCTATTCCAAGTATATTCGTGCTTTTGTTTACCTTCCACTTGTTATGAGAAAACTAGTGATTAAAGCTCTCATGAACTTGATGGCACACTTTACTTTACTTGCCCTTAATAAACTTGAACCATTGTGTCTTCTATATTGTATATGCTTGCACTTATTTGTCGGGAATTAGCAGAACCATGCTTTCATGGGGAACGCTTTCAACATTGCACCGGGTACTTGTACCTAGTTGATATCATGCTCTTTTGTATATGGATGTCGTCGGTGTGAAATGAAAGGGGAGCTTGTAAGTCCATGGAGTTATGTATATGTGTTAGAGAAACGCCTGGGCCGCTGGTCTAATCCATGCTGACATGGTGGAAACCTGTAGCGTAACCATAATGAGCTGTCTATGAAGCATTCTTCTTATAAAAAAAGAATCCTATATTGAGGAAAAAAAGAGAAAAGAGAAAAAAAGAGATACTATGAAAAGAGGAAAGAGAGAAAAAAGCACCATATTCCCATGGTAAATAAGAAGAATGCTGAGATGCTCGTTGTCTGCTTGCCTTGTCATTTTGATATGGGGATTCTTCCGTATCATCGGGCAAGGGGTACCCCGTTGGCGGTTCTCAATGATACACATGTACTTATGATGACAAGAACTTACCGGTGACTAAACTTGAGTAGCATGAGGAGCGGCCCTCGTATACAAGGGACATGAGATTTCTGACTTATACTTCGTCAAGCATGTACACCATAGTTTGTTCACTTTAACCTTAATCACTTCAAGATGCTTATGATAGGGGCAATGAGAGCTGAAAGCTATAAGTACCATAATTTTTGGAAGCTCTTTATGAGACTTGAATCCCTACTTCCTTTTACAAAAGGCCTTTCTTCCACCATTATATTGAGTCTCCACCTTCTATCTTTATGCACCTACTTTGAGAGCATAGTGGTCATTCTTAGTTCTATGTGCATTGTCCCAAGACTAGTTGATTGATGCATAACTTGTTATTGCTTGTTTGAAACTATTGTATCTAGTCACTCTTATGAACTTTGAAGGTGTCCTATGCATGTATATTTTCTACTCTATTGAGGGACAAGATGAGTACTATTATGCTATGTTTCTTTATGTGAAACAAACAAACGTCTTGCAAAGCATTGTTATTCATGAATCTTTTGTTTGTGCCTTTTCATGTTGCATCATAGTTTCTTTGCTTATTGCTAGAACTTTGTCTTTCATGTTATGATTAAAGTACTTTGATCCCAGCTTTGAATGTTTTGCAAATACTTTGATCAAGTCTTTGATGGTGATTGTCACCTCAAAAATTATTCTTTCTTTTACTCACTTACCTACTCGAGGACGAGCATGAGTTAAGCTTGGGGATGTTGATACATTGCAAATGTACTATAATTTTTGATGTTCCATGCTTGGTTTTATACACTTTCTTGTGTTTTGTTCCAACTTTGGAGTACTTTTCATATGATTTCTTGGACTAACCTATTAACAAGAGCCACAGTGCCAGCTGCCCGTTTTCTGCTGTTTTTGGTTCCAGGAAAGTCATAAAATGAATATTCTCGGAATTGGACGGGACAAAAGCCAAAGTGCCTATTTTCCGGATGTCATCAAGTGCCAGAATATGAGACAGAGAGGGGCCAGAGGGTGGCCACACCACCTGGCCGCGCGGCCAGGCCTGGCCCGCGCCAGGGGGTGGTGTGGCCAGCCCAGGCACCCCCTCGGCCTCCCCTTCCGACTATATATTGCCCTCGGGGCGAAAACCCTAAGGGACCCGATCAAAAATCCACGAAAGAGTCTCTAGCCGCCGTCATCTCCATCCCTAGATCGGGAGGGATCTGAAGCTCTTCCCGGCACCCTGTCGGAGAGGGGAATTCACCCTGGAGGCCTTCTTCATCACCATGCAAGCCTCCGGTGTGATGCGTGAGTAGTTCATCCTTGGACTACGGATCCATGTAGTAGCTAGATGGCTGGTTCTCCTCCTTTGTGCTTTCATGTTTAGATATTGTGAGCTCCATTCATGATCAAGATCATCTATTTGTAATTCATACATGTTGTGTTTGCGGGGATCCGATGGATATTGAGATGCTATTTCAGATTGATTATTGATTTTATCATGTCTTTGTTATTTGAGATCTTGCATGCTTTCCGTTGTTAGTAGCTATCTTGGCCAAGTAGATGCTAGCAACTCCAAGAGTTAGTATTTATGCTCGATAGTGGGTTCATGCCTATGGTAATCTAGGGAAGTGACAGAAATCTCTAAGGTACCAGATGTGATGTTGCTACTAGGGAGAAAACAACAATCCTTTGTTCATAGAACAATCGTATTGTTTACTTTACACGCAGTTCGTAAAGAAATAATTTGTTGCTTGCAACTTAATACTGGAGGGGGTTCGGATGATAACCTGAAGGTGGATTATTAGTCATAGATGCAGTTGGATGGCGGTCTATGTATTATGTTGTAATGCTCAATCAAGTCTTAGAGGAGTCAAGATGATTAGTATATGCATGTATTGCTTTCTCGGTGTTTGTCAATTGCCCCGCTGTAATTTGTTCACCCAACATGTTATTTATCTAAGGAGAGACACCTCTAGTGAACTATGGATCCCGGTCCTTTTTCTTTACATACAATCTATAAACTGTTTCTGCTTTGTGTTTACTTTCTGCAAACTTTTACTTCTTTCCATTCGATACGTTTAATCTTTTATTTTCCGCAAAACATGGTGAGATTGACAACCTCATCGCAAGTTGGGGACAAAGTTCTGTGGTTGTGTTGTGCAGACCTCCACGTTGCTACTAGCACCAGTAGTGCGCCCTGCCAAAGCTCAGCTAGTAACACCTTTGGGGTGTTTCCTTGCTCCCACTGGTTTGATTAAACCTTGGTTTCATAACTGAGGGAAAACTTACTGCAGTGCTCATCATACCTTCCGCTTGGGGTTCCCAACGAGCTCTACGTTGAAAGTCGAGCGCATCAGTTTTCTCTTTCTCTTCTTCTTGTATTTCTGGAGGTCTATCTTTAAATTTGGAAAAGTGTAATTCTTTTTCCGCTCCCCCAAGCTTAAGAGACACAATCTCCTTTTTGAAATCAACATTGGCACCTACGTCACTCAAAAAGTTTCTTCAAATATAATTGGGCAAAGAGTTTCAGCTGGCATATCAACAACTACAAAATCTATAGGAATTTTTTTATTGCCAATTGTGATAGTTGCATCTTCAACTACTCCCATTGAATTCTAGGAGTTTTTTTGGCTAACATGATTGTCATATCAGTATATTCAATTGTAGCCGGTTCTATTTCTTCTTTTATTTCTAAATAGAAATCATAAGATATAACATTAACTTTGGTGCCAAGATCACATAAACCATAATGTGAGGTTTCCTTAAATATGCATGGAAGAATAGGCTTACCCACATGTTTTACCTTTGTTTTACCTTCAACCAATACGGAAGTCTCTTCATCAAGTTCAACTATGTTACAATGCGCATACATAGCCATAATTGCTTCCTTGGTTACCTCTTCATCTTTGGTTTCTTCCAGATGTTCCTCAACTTCTGGCACACTTTCCTCTTCCTTCTTTTCCTGTACTGCTTTGACCTATTCATATTCAAAAATATGATTTTGTGCAGTGTTAGGGAAAGTTATCTCATATGTAGGTTCTCGGGAGGCCAGTGTTGCTTTAACTTCTCTCTTCTTCTCAGGTTCGGGTGGTGGATCATACTTGACCAAACCCTCTTTTGGAGCTTTGATGTGTTCTGTAAAAGCTTTAACAACTTGCAACACAAGATCCAAATCCAAATAAAGTTCTTTCGATAGTTCTTTAACATGGCCCTTTTTATTATAGTCATGGATATAATCATGATCTATTTCTACGTCTCCTTCGCTTCCTAGACCAAAATTCCATGAAACTCTATGATCGCAAATTCTATTAAGTAAAGCCCAAGCTTTAGTTATAGGAAGATTCATAAAGGCTCCTTGCGCGAAAGAGTCTAGTTCAATTTTATTAGGTTCAATTAAACCGCCATAAAAAATATGCAATAAATACCATTCAAGCAAATCATGCTGAGGACATAGATGAAGTAAATCTTTAAATCTGATATAAGCTCGGTCCTTCATTAGGATGGTTCCTCCAAGTCATTATAAGATGCCTGATTCTAAAGGATTTTGATAATGGATAATATTTGCTAGAAACTCACAGGCTAAATTATCCGAAGTAGTAGTGGCTTCTGGGGGTAGAGATCTATACCATGAGAGAGTTATACTAGTCAAAGTCTGACTAAAAAGTTTAACCCTTACCCCATTAGCAGTATAGCCCGTTAATTGGAAAGTGCCACATATATCTTTGAAACATGCAATATGCTCATATGGACCAGGTTCTTCTTCATCTCCAATAAATTGCTTCTTGTGTAGAATACCAAGTAATAGAGGATTTATTTCAAACCCCCTCGTCTTCTAGTTGGAGTTGTCTCTTTTATTAATATCATAAGGCTTCCCAAAGTGGCTGAGTAGGTTAGCACTAGCCATATGCTCAAACTCCATCATGTTGGTGGAAACCTGTAACTCAAAACAAAACTTAGCAAGACAAAAATAAATAAGCAAAAACTAAAAGACCTACATCGCTTATCTCCCCGACAACGGCGCCAAAAAATAGCTTGATGACTGCAAGTGCACAGATCTTTTGTAGCTAGTTTTGAAATAAAGATATCGATCCCACAGGGAGCAGGAGTCTGAAGTCTAATAACTCTTGAATTAAATACTATAATAGAAATGCTAAATAAAGTTCTAAGTAACAAGATAAAATGCGAGTATTGTGTAAAACGGTGTTTTTTGGGTTTTAGGTATAAGAGAACAATAAGTAAAGTAAAGTAACTGAACACAGAAAGTAAGTATCACGTATGTAAAAGAGATTTGGAACTGCGATAGGGGAAAATCGTTCTCAGGGAGTAGCACATACACCACTATCATTATGAAGAGCTAAGATAAAGATTATTATCATGAACATCCTCAACTATATATGTGTGGGAGGAACTCCGTATTTGGACAAATAGGCAGCAACCGTTGCTCACATCGTCCTCATAACCACATCAGTCAGCAATCAACATCAATCGAATTACTGCGCTATTAAGGGACTTAATCTCGTAGGACGTATCCCATGGCATGGATAGTGTTCTGTGAGTTTCCTCGGTTCCCAAGTTGATATGTAAGGGGTGCCAACAAATTTATAGTCACTGTAAGTGCTAACACACCTTCGTCTACCAACAAGTAGTTCCCTCCATCAAGTCCCCATAAGAGGCAAATATTGAGAGGTCGACTTCTCTCAACATCAAGATGAAGACAATCTAACATATGGTCACAATGATGAATATAATAATAAACTTTATATTATTTCAATCTCATACTAGGGTTTCTCCATCTCCCCAAGAACTAATGATCTACATAGACATGGAGGCAATCAACATCATGGCAATAACAATGGAATCTATTATAGATGAATAGTACTTGTATAAATCCACAATGAGTACGGAAATTACAACAAGATCTAGACAAGATGTAGATGGTATGGATGGAGATGGTGGTGACGTAGTGGTTGATGATGAACATCGATGCCTTAGCCTCCCGGATCTGCGGAGGGCGAAGATGGATCCCCGGTGGACGAGTTCCCCCTCCAGATGCCTTCTGGAGGTGAGGTTTCAGCGATTTCTGGTTGTTCTGTATGTCGTCTCTCTGATCCAGTTGCACGGGGTGAAACTATTTGAGGAGGCACTGGCGGCGCCAACTATACGGCCGGAAAATTTATTCCCGCCGTATAGTTGGTTGTTAAACCGTCTGTATGCTTTGATCGCTTCGGGTTTTCTTCTGGTGTTATTGGTATTTCCCAAATAGACGATTTACGTTGTTTCTAACTCCTTTTCTCCCCAATACAACTGCTCCAAAAATTCTATCCATTGTATCCATCATCTGCCCTGGTCCTAGTGAAAATAGACATAAAATATGCGCTCGAACGCCATAAAATACCAAGATCCTATATCTATAGTGCAACATAATAATAGAAAACATGATGCAAATATGCACTCATCACTGCCCACTTACCCTGCCTACGTTTTAATCTCTCCGTATGTACAACACGTGGACAGAGGTGAGCATATGTCTAAGCAAAGAAATGAGTACTACTACTAGTGTACTACTAATATATTATTTTATTTTTCCCTAATAAGGGCGTCAACAATGTGTACAAAAGCACACCTTAAGGCCTAGTATGTCGCATCCGCTAAGGTTCACCATATACATTGTGGAGAAAATAAAGTTTGTATCTTTAAGCCTAAGGTGCACCTCAAGCTTGTGGGTTGCCCATAGAGAATAGAAAAATCATTTCCCCTCTCTCCTTATTTCATGTGATCGTTTTCAAAAGGTGTTCAAAATTTTCATGATGCAAAATCTTAGCTAGAAGTCGAACCATTCATCAAAACTCTATGTGGTTAATTAACCGCTCAATGGGTACCTCTAGAAGCTTTTTTCATAAAACTTTCAAAGCAGCCTACAATTTATTACTTGTAGTTCAAGTTTGTCCTAATTTCATTAAATTCAAGAGCAATCTATCACGCTTACTTGTAGCTCAAATTTGACCTAATTTCATTAAACTATCAATATGCAAAATCTTAGCAAGAAGATGAACCTATCGTCAGAACTCTATGTGGTTTCTGATATTTTAATTGACCCCCTGATACCTTCGATCCGGATTACGTATGTAGTATAGCTATTTTCCCTAGTAGACCTAGGTTATCGAATCCTCGGGAAGCAGAAAGCATAGTGAAGTTACTTTAATGGACCTTTGGGAGTTCTAGAATTCTTTTTGTGTTTTGCCGGACCAAGAGTTTGTTGTCTTTTGTTGTTGTCGATGATGGAGAGAGAGGGCCTAGGGCTTTTGATTTCACATGTAGTTGCGCAAAACATCTGATGGGAATAAAAGATAATAATAAAGTATGCATGTAATTGTTAGAGCAAGATAATTATATATAGGCAGTGCATCCATAATTGCTATTGCCTCCGCAACCGCTTATAGCAATAACCTACTAGTCTCATCCATAAAATAAAGAGAACTAATGATATGCATAGTGATGTCACCGTTAATCCCAAGTAAATCCCTCACATATAGTCGTACTACCCCTTCTGTCACTAGGGTTCCCAACCTGCAGATTAGTCATTACTCATACTCCCTATACCTAGCTCAATCCTCGGGGTCTTGGGTACCTGACAATTCCTTGGATTGAGGCAAGAGAGGATACAATAATCATCATGTCTTACAAACTAATACATGATCCCATCTATGATAAATAACATGCACAAAATCTACATGGCTAGGCTGAAGCCCTTAGCCCAAGGAGAATTACTCATGCATATAGATGAAACAACAATCATAAACATTGCAATGGAAATCATGATATTGATATCGAATAGTCAATGTCGTCAATCGAAGATTAGATCTACTATTACAAGTGGTGGAATATGGCTATGGTGGTGGAGAAGGGTTTGGAGATTAGATCTAAGTCTATTCCTTCGACGGCTCTTCGGTATGGTGGATGTAGGTTTCTGGGGGTTGCTGGCGATCTGGCTTCGCAGTTTCTTGTCACCCGAAGCCTCTTTATATAGGGGTCCCTTCATGAAAATTGTTCTGTTTGACCTAGCGGTGTTGATGGAAACTATACGACCAGAACTATACGTCTGGAATTTTATTCCCACCGTATAGTTGGTCGTTAAAGCGTTTGTCTCCACTTCACAACCCTTGGTTTCTTTGGGTTGTTGGAAATATCGTCTCTTTGACTTTAATGTTGTGATTCCCATCATCAAACGTCATTATCTGCGCAGGGAAAAATAGAAAGAAAGGATTGCATACCCCTTTATCATTTGGCATTAGTGGTAGGGTTTAGAGAGATGTTTTATAAAAAATATGAATAATATCCAGTTTAAATGTGGATGTACATGGCTATATTTCACAGCCATTACCCCCTCCCCCCCCCCCCCCCCCCCCCCCCCCCCCCCCCCGCCCCCTCCGATGGGTACCTCTAGGAGATTTTTTTGTAAAACTTTCAAAGCAACCTACACAGTTTACTTGTAGTAGTTCAAATTTTACCTATTATACTTTTTCTACTTTACCTATTATAATTTTATATAGTGATGATATGCCATACGTCTATTATCTGAGTCTCACGTGCAGGGCACATGCAATTTACTAGTACTTGTAGTTTAAAATTTGACCTAATTTCGATAAATCGACATAAAGTCATTCCAATGGGCAGAGTTAGCTCGGAAGTTTGAAAACTCATAAAACATGGGAATCGTTGGTACAACATGTTGGTTCAATATATATGTATGTAAATTTTGCTTGTGGCATTCAGATCCAATATTCTTTGGACTTTTATTTAGGAAAAAGAACAACCTCGCTCGTATTCACTCAGAAAATGTAGAATTGAATGTTCTTTCTTGATAGTTGGAAACTCACACTGACGACACTGTTTACTACAAGAAGATGCACCGATGATCTACCTCTGAAAAGACATTTAATTCAAGAGAAATCTATGGCGTTTACTTGTAGCTAGCTCAAGTTTGACCTAATTTCATTAAATTGTCAAGATGGAAAGTCTTAGCAAGAAGTTGAACCTAGCATCAAAACTCTCACTGGTTTCTGATATATTAATTTTGACCTCTTGATGGGTACCTCGAAAAGCTTTTTTGTAAAACTACCAAAGCAAAACCTACAATTTACTTGTAGTTTCAAATTTGACCTAATTTTGAGATATCGATATAAAGTCATTCAAATGGGTGGGGTTAGCTAGGAAACTTGAAAACTAATAAAACATTGGAATCACAGGTACAACATGTTGTCGATCCACTATATATGTCTGTCAACTTGGCTTGTGGCATCCACATCCAATATTCTTTGGACTTCTCTTTATGGAAAAGAACAACTAACCTCACTCGTCTTCACTCGGAAAATGTAGAATTGAATATTATTTCCTAGTAGTTGGACATTCACACCCACGACACTGCTTACTACTACAAAATGCACCCATCTACCCTGAAATGACATTTAATTCAAGAGCAATATATCATGCTTACTTTTAGCTCAAGTTTGACCTAATTTCGGTAAATTGTCAAGATGCAAAATCTTAGCAAGAAGTTGAACCTCTCGTCAAAACTTTCATTGTTTTTGATATATTAATTGTGACCCCTCAATGGGTACCTCCAAATTAAAAGCTTTTTCGTAAAACTTTCAAAGCAAAACCTACAATTTACTTGTAGTTTCAAATTTGACCTAATTTTGATAAATTAACTTAAAGTCATTAAAATGGGTAGAGTTAGCTAGGAAGTTTGAAAGCTCATAAAACATGCAAATCATCGGTATAACATGTTGGTCCACTATATATGTGTGTAAACTTGGCATGGCATTCACATCCAATATTCTCTAGACTTCTTACAAAAAGAACAACCTCGCTCGTCTTCACTCGGGAAAATATAGAATTGAATGTTCTTTCCTGATAGTTGGAAAACTCACATTGACGGCATTGTTTACTACAACAAGATGCACCGATCTACCTCTGAAAATACATTTAATTCAAGAGCAATCTATCGCGCTTACTTGTAGCTCAAGTTTGACCTAATTTCGTTCAATTGTCAAGATGTAAAATCTTAGCAAGAAGTTGAACCTATCGTCAAAACTCTCAGTGTTTTATGATATATTAATTGTGACCTCTCGATGGGTACCTCCAAAAGTTTTTTCATAAAACTTTCAAAGAAACCTACAATTTACTTGTAGTTTCAAATTTGACCTAATTTCGATAAATCAACATAAAGTCATTCGGTCAAATGAGCAGAGTTAGCTAGGAAGTTTGAAAACTCATAATAAAATAATGGGAATCATTGGTACAACATGTTGGTCCACTATATATGTGTGAAAACTTGGCGTGGCATTCGCATCCAATATTCTCCGGACTTCTTATGAAAAAGAACAACCTCGCTTGTCTTCACTTGGAAAATGTAGAATTGAATATTATTTCCTGATAGTTGGAAACTCACACTGACTACATTGTTTACTACAACAAGATGCACCGATCTACCTCTGAAAATACATTTAATTCAAGAGCAATCTATCTCGCTTACTTTTAGCTCAAGTTTGACCTATTTTATTAATTATCAAGATGTAAAATCTTAGCAAGAAGTTGAACCTATCATCAAAACTCTCGGTGTCTTCTGATATATTAATGGTGACCCGTCGATGGGTACCTCCAAAATATTTTTCCTAAAACTTTCAAAGCAACCTACAATGTACTTGTAGTTTCAAATTTGACCTAATTTCGATAAATCAACATAAAGTCATTCGGTCAAATGGGCAGATTTAGCTAGGAAGTTTGAAAACTCATAAAACACGGGAATTGTTGGTACAACATGTTGGTCCACTATATATGTCGGTAAACTTGGCTTCTGGCATTCAGATCTAATATTCTTTAGACATTTCTTTATGGAAAAGAACAACCTCGCTCGTCATCACTCGGAATATTGAGAATTGAATGTTCTTTCCTGATAGTTAGAAAATCACACCGATGACACTGTTTACTACAAGAAAATGCACCCATCTACCTCTGAAAAGTCATATATTTCAATAGAAATCTATCGCGCTTACTTTGTAGCTCAAGTTTGACCCAATTTCGTTAAATAATGTCATGATGCAAAATCTTAGCAAAAAGTCAAACATGTTGTCAAAACTCTCGGTTGTTTCTCATATATTGATTGTGAACCCTCGATGGGTACCTCAAAAAGCTTTTTATAAAACTTTTAGAGCAACCTATAATTTACTTGTAGTATATAGTTCAAATTTGACCTAATTTTGATTAATCGACATAAAGTCATTCGTATGGGATGAGCGATAAGCTAGGAAATTTGGGAACTCATAAAACACGGAAATCATAAGTATAATATGTTGGTCCACTATAATATGTGTGAAAACTTGGCTTGTGGCATTCAGATCCATATTATTCAGACTTCCTTTATAGGAGAGAATAATCTCGACATCACTCGAAAAATTGAGAATGTTCTTTCCATAGTTGGAAACTCACACTGACAGCATTGTTTACTACAAGAATTCAAGAGAAATTTTAATTCAAGAGAAATATATCACGCTTACTTGCTTGTAGCTCAAGTTTGACCTAATTTTGTTAAATTGTCAGGATGCAAAATCTTAGCAAAAAGTTGAAACTATCATCAAAACTCTCGGTGGTTCCTCACATATTGATTGTGACCCCTTCATGGGTACCCCCAAAAGCTTTTTCATAGAACTTTCAAAGCAACCTACGATTTACTTGTAGTTTCAAATTTGACCTAATTTCGATAAATTGACATAAAGTCATTCAAATGGGCAGAGTTAGCTAGGAAGTCATTCAAATGCCGACATACATTTAATTCAAGAGCGATCTTTCGCGCTTACTTGTAGCTCAAGTTTGACCTAATTTTGTTAAACTGTCAAGATGCAAAATCTTAGCAAGAAGTTGAACGTGTCGTAAAAACTCTCGGTGGTTTATGATATATTAATTGACCTCTGAATAGGTACCTCCAGAAGATTTTTCATAAAACTTTCAAAGCAACCTATAATTTACTTATAGTTTAAATTTGACCTAAATTCGATAAATAATTGGCATAAAGTCATTCAAGTTGGCGGAGTTAGGTTGGAAGTTTGAAAGCTCATAAAACATGGATATCGTCAGTACAACATGTTGGTCCACTATTTATGTCTGAAAACTTGTCCTGTGGTATTCAGATCCATATTCTTCAGAGTCTCTTTACATAAAAGAACAATCTCGTGATCACTCGAAAAATTGAGAATTAAATGTTCTTTCGTGATAGTTGAAAACTAACATCGACGATATTGTTTACTACATGAAGATGCATCCATCTACCTCTGAAAACACATTTAATTCAATAGCCATCAATTGCCCTTACTTGTGTAGTAAATGTTTGACCTAATTTCATTAAATCGGTAAGAAGTCACTAAAGTGTGCGAAGTTAGCTGGGAAGCTTGAAACATCCTATTTTTAAAAACTTTGAAACTATAAGAAACCATGTTCCACTTTGTCTGATAATCGGGGTAGTGTAATTATTTTTAACTGTGGTAGGTCCCGTAGGAGCGAGGTACCTTAGTTAACACGCGGTCAGTGGAAGTACAAGTTACATAAAGGACCTCATAAAAATAAAAATTACATCCAAGTCCATGCATTTAGCACAAGATCCCCAAAACTAAGCAATGAAGTGTCTTTTGAGGTTTGCGCGTATTCTAGATATTGTAGAGCCAAAATTTGTTCTGAAATAATCTACATTCTAGATTTTACTACTAGTACGTATAGTAAACAAGAATCCATAAAACAGAGTGATCATACTCTTTATTAGAGTAGTAACTTGGATCGGTTGTTCACATATCTAAGTACTACTACTAATTATAATTTCTCAAAAAAAATGACCACTAATAAATGCAGTACTAGTTTGTCTGATTTGTTCTAAGATGTACTACTACTAGTAATCCCTCTATCTTGGATTATTAAGGCCATTTAAATTTGATAAGACCAAAAAAGTTAATTACAGGTTGGTGTCGAAGACATGCATGCAGTCCTGGGTCTCTCTCCTGCAGCACTATATACCTTGTACCAGGCCACATGCTTTTCATCTCTCTCCAGGAGTAGATCTTCTTGCCTCTCACTCACATGGATCTTATTGCCTCAGTCTCTCCCTCTGTCTGTACTGTACTGTCTAGTATAGTACAGCGTGACACCTGCTTTACTCACCTATCAACTTTCTGCAGCCTTTTTTTTACGAAGCATGTACAGCGTGTGGATACTGTCTAAGAAAAAAGTGGCCAAGTGCAGAGCCTCTACCGTCGTCGGTGCGCCGATGCCTAGCATATTCATGTACAATCGTACTAGTACAGTACGAAACTCAATCAGTATACTCTTCGGTATACCCACCCAACCTGGGTTTCTGGCCGGCGGGCACTACGGCGAGCCGATCTTCCCTCTGTAACCACTCCCACAAGTTCGTATACCGCGTCGGCGGGTTCGACCGTGAGCCGGCTGCTATGGATGCCGTCCAGTCTAAGATGATGATTGAGTGCCCCTATGACGGCTGCTTTAGCTTGGTCGCCTTCGACAAGCTCGACGAGCACAAGATCGTGTGCTCGTATGGCCCGTGCTCCTGTTTGGACCCCGCCTGTGATTTCATTGCCTCGCCAGAAGGGCTCCTTCCCCACATGAAGGAGGCCCACGGGGTCATAGTAACCATGGCCATCTACGGTAGTGTCTTCTTTTGCCTCATCCCGACTCCTCCACCAACAAGCACAAGGGGATTCACGCGCTTCCTCTACGGGGATGACGGTGCCGTGTTCGGCCGGACCATCAGCATGCTCGGCCCGGTCGTCGTTGTGTCCTTGCTGTGCATCAGGCAGGACAGGTGCTTGTGGCTGCGGTACACGGTGAAACTGTGTGCACCTGGCCTGCCGGGGTCGGCAGACTTCTCGATGGTCGAGAGCCTTAATGTGGTAATCAAGCTGACGAGCAGCTCATCGCTGGACAACTTCCCGTCCGACAATCTCAGGACGTACTTCGGGGTGCCACCGCGGTTCCTGATGAAGGTTAGACAGTCCACCCATGTATCTTTCTGGATTTGCATCGACAGGAAAAAATAATCTTAAACTACGGCTGATGATCAAGACTGTAATGGTGTATTAGCAGATAAATAGTACTACTAGTAGTACTATTTTACTACTCCAGTTTACTAGTAGTAGTCACATGTACATTCTCTTTTGGTACTAAGAATGATGCATTTTGGATGTAAACTAAGTTTGCTACTAATGTGATTACGGAGTATTTAGGGGTTTATTATGAGTTTTATGTAATTATTCACTTCTGCGATATGGATCAGAGATAAACACACTAACTGTTCTTACGATGCTTCGATTTTAGTCATCTAACTCAGTGATTACGAAATTTTATGCTCAAACTTGTCAATTCGACTTGATTTAAGTCTTGAACTAGGATTGTCATCGAAATTGCGCTGGTGTGGACGACACATCGATGCGGGTCTAGTGTGCAGGATAGGCTGTCCTGGAATTTTTTCCTAAATATCTAGAAAATTATATGGACATCTACGACATCACCTCAATGTTATCAGGATCACCATGAACCATGTTTTCATATTATATGTGTTTAACATTATGTAAGTTAGTATGTTTATACATATAGTTGGTCAAACTTTATAAATATTGACTTTGACAAAACCTTGTATGCTTTCTAATTTGGAAATGAGGGAGCATCTAGGTACTAAAATACGTCGAAATACGTGTATATCTTGACAAAGCCAAGTCAGTAACTACTATTTTAGAATAGAGGGAGTAATTATTTATGAGTATTTGATTTTTCACAAAACATTTACTGCTACGGCACGTGCCCACGACTAGATTATGGACCAATGCGGTGGCAATCTACTATGTACTAGTAGTACTGGATTACCCTACGTGCGAAGACGCACTAGTGGAACACACGCTCGTGCCATTCCTGAGTAGTACTACTAGTATACGCAAATAGGAGTACAAAAATAGATAGATCTTGTTGCTCATCATACTATTTTTTTCCTGTAAGGCAACCTAGACGTGACTACTATACTACTATATTAGCACAACTTCTACTTTTGGCGCTACAAGATGAATGTGCAACTCTTTGTGTAACATTAATGTCCTAGTACTTCTTGTAGTACGTGTAGTAGTACTACTACTCCATATACTCCGTAGTTTTTCGGACGTGCAGTAAAATAGTGAAGTAAGTCTGTTTGGTCAAGCTGCACGCAACGACCATTGGTTTGACAGGACAATTCAGGTTTTTAAATATCCAAATTTCTACTCCAGCTCGATGGCTCAAGACACAAAGCATATAGTACTCCTCTATGCTCTGGCTATCACGCAGATCAAAATGAACAAGTAAAAGATTGTGTATCTTAGAAATTGTCATGGCCATTTATTACCTATAGAGCTTTATTTTGTTTCCTTCGAGGCACCTGCAAAGACTGATACGTACTAATACTAGTAATAACATACTACGATTGGGCCCTGTTAGACATAGACTCTAGTAGCTACTCTCGTCACACTGAATTGTCCAAGAGGTGGAGTTTCTTTTTTTTTCTCCAAGAGGTGGAGTTCCTTTTTTTCTCCAAGAGGTGGAGTTCCTTTTTTTTCTGAGAGAGGAAACCTTTTTTTATTCCTTCTTTGATTCAAACAAAATTCAAAGGATTTGTGAAGGATTTTGTCCCTTAGGAAATAATACTACGCTATTTTTTTGATTCATAGGGTTCCAATATATAGGAATTGTGTCCCGTTTGGAACGCGGGATAAGAAAAATATAGGAATAGGGAAAACACGGGAATTGAGATTCCTTCAAAGTATTCCTTTGCCCTCTATTTTTTAGGAAAATTTCCATCCACTCCAACCTCATGGTATCATTTCTTTGTTTTCCCTCTGATTCAAAACACATACTTGATCCAAATTCCTGTAGTTTCCTCTTTCTATGTTCTGAGAATCCTACAAATCAAACGAGCCTGAGAGATGGTCTTCCTTTTTATGTCCTTGATCATTTTTTGTTTGAACATAGGGTCATAGAGCTTCCTCGAAACACGAGGAGGGAGGAAATTGCACAAACCTCCATCAATTGGATTCGAAATTGCAGGGAACTCCAGATAATCAGGATAGTATAGTTACAAGAAACTACTACAATTACTGTTGGGTACAAATGCTGCACATAGCACAAAATTTTCGATTAGCCCTCTTAATATTATTTCTTACATACCCTCTACAGTTGGAGCTCTTTGCAACTATGGCTCTAATTGTTGGAGGTTTGTGCAACTAGCCTCAATTGGAGCCCCACCCCCCACTCACCCACCTTCTACAGTACTAGTAGTACTACTATGCACCATCAACATTTGTCTTCTCCATCTCACCTCGGCCGCCAGCACACGCCAATGATCTTCCCTCCATCCCCCACCTTGCCCCACCCCAAAGAAAGCCCCCAAAACACCATACACTTGGTAGTTTCTCCAGTATGTATATTTCACCAAGCTTGTAAAAGAACCTTATTAGGAGTACAGTTGCACTCTACTACTATTCCATACATAATTTCTTCCAGAATGTTGTAAAATAGTAGTACTATTAGTATTACTCCTTGCAGGTCCGTAGTTTTGTTTCTTTATCACTGCAGCTTGGGTCCTGTAAGCATAAGTTGGACGTGTTGGTAAGTACTTTGCTCAGAAACTACATGCGATGGAAGGAACACGATATTTCTAGGTTTACCAGTAAAAACATGTCGCCCATCATGGAATCACCAATGATTTGACAAGGCAATACTGTACGACGATGTGCTAGTCTAGTTTTTTGTTCTTATGAACAAGTACTACTTGTCTACCTAGTAGTAGTAAAGGTCTACTAGTAGGAGTACCAGAGAACTCGATGAAGCTAGTTGGAGTACTACTGTCAGTAGCTGCCGCAGAAGAGAGAGGGGGAGTTTTGCACACGCCGGACGTGGCAGCGTGTTCCTTCCAAGACAAGCTGGATTTAACTCCCTCACCGGCCTCCTCCCATGCACATAAAACCCCTTTTACTCAGTCCCTTCTTCCCATCCACTACCGCCCCCTGGCCTCTCACTCCATATTGTTTCCGACCAGCTCCTCTACTCCGTCCTCTATAGGTGGTGGCGAGATCTGCACGACAACCTTCTGTAGGGCGGTGGAGCATCCATCATCTCTGTCCCGCGGAAGCAATGGCGGTTTGTGAAATACTAGAACACTTGTACCTATTCCCTCCGTTTCATAATATAAGATGTTTTAGCTTATGTGAAATGAGTGTATCTAGATTCACTCCGAACTTACATGATAGAATTGATGATGTGGTTAAATTTTTATTGTCGATTGCGAAACATTGTCATGTATAGAGTAGTTCTTCCTGCTCCTTGGAAATGTGAAGTCGACATTCTATAGGGTACATCCATCTATATTGTACTGTACCTCTAAGTACTTCCTCATTAGGTACATCAACAGCCAAATGCTCCATCATATCAAAGAAGATGGGGAATATATCAGGTCAAAAGCTTGTACAGGATCTCTGCCTAAGATGTTTATATCAGTCCTTTTTAAGATGTTTTCCAACTCTTCGGTCGAAAGCTTTACTATATATTTACCTAAAGAACATACCTACCCAAATCTGCAAGCACCTTGTAAATATAGATGGTCACAAGCTTTAACTATTTGTAGGAGAGGTGGAGAACAAACCAAAGCCAAGAAGAATGTCCAGTGCCTGAATCTAGCAAGCGAAGCATGGGGATTGCCCAGCTGACCGTCGGCCGGTGCGTCTCGTGAAGAACGACACGACCAATGGTGGTAGGCCGGCACTGCTGATAGAAAGGCGTCGAGAAGTTTATTTTAAGGCGTGGAGAAGTTTGCGGCCTGGTTCTAATCTGGTGCATCTCCCATAAGAACGGCGCAAAATTTGAAGAGACAGGGGCTAGTCGCTCGATTAAGAGTGGGCTTAGGAAAGTTTGGGGTCTCGGCGGAAAGTTTTGGCGGCCGCGAGGTGTTTGTCCATAATTTTCATAGAAATATCTATGAATATTTTATCGGATTTGCCAGTTCTCAAGAGTCACCTCTCTCGCTATTGGATTTACCTCACGGTTCGTGCAACGTGAGGGTTACACATTTGTTGCAACTAGCTTGTAACTGGGAATTTAATGAGTTGCAACTACTAGGTTACAACTGAGAATTAGCATAATTAGTAGGGTGATGTCAGCACCTTAACATAACAAGTTCTCAGACACCTGGGATCCAGGCGCTCATATTTTATACCTTTTCCCCCTTGTTGACGTCTTTTTTCAAATCCGGCCGAACCCCAGCACGTACCTTGGGATTTTAACTATCGAGCCTAAGAAATTAGCCCATCCGACCTCATTATAGCCCAAGACCTTCTAACTCGGCCATGTTTTGGGTCATTCGGTCGTGCAAATAGCCCAGTTAGATTGGGCGAGAACCCATGAAAAATAGCCCATCAATCCCTGCTTGGCCCATTTTTCTTCAATTCGGCCTTTTTTAGACATTGTCCACCGACCCCTAAAAAATCTCCGTATATCCATGTTTTTTAAGTACCACCTACAACATTATTTATAATTAACATTTTTTAGTTGAGCTGCTAGCAATCACATGTAGCAGATGGACGAGCAATTTTTGAAGAAGAAAAATAAATAAGTTATATACGATGTTAGTATATATTTTTTACGTTTTATAAAAGCACAACAATTTTCTTATGTAGTGGCAAGGCATGCAGTTTATCTGTAGCAATATTTTTATACTGAGAGGCTGACATGGCTGACCCACCTGCCTGCAGCTAGCGCCCATCAACCTTACCATACAAGATATCAGTTTAACGAGCGCATTTAATAAGTACTTCTACAATAGTCACGACCGAGAAAAATAAGACCAAGATCGACACGTTTCTTGTCTAGAGAGGCTGACACGTGGGCCCCAACAGCAAGACCATACATGCCTGCCGCATCGAACAATGTTATCAAGGTCAAACCGGCGGACGCGACCAACAAAATGTCCAACATACACACGTTTCCTCTACATAGGAGGCTAACATGTGGACCTAGCAGGAAGACATTATACAGGTGTTATATCGAACAATGTTGCCAAGTTCCAAACAGGGAGGCGCGAGAGAAGAAAAAAAGTCTAGCATGCACACGTGTGATGACCCACAAGTATAAGGGGTGTATCGCAGTATTTTCGATAAGTAAGAGTGTTGAACCCAACGAGGAGTGGAAGGTGTTGACGAGTGGCTTGGAGCAGGAATTCTCTATAAATACTTAGCAAACGGATTTTTAGAGGTTTTTGATAATGCGGGTAAATAAAGTGCGAGTAAATAAAAGACAATAATAATAAATGCAGCAAGTGGCCGAATCCTTTCTTTAGCAAAGGACAAGCCGGTTGTATTACTTAAGATGACCAAGCGTTCTCGAGGACACACGGGAATATCGTCAAGTGCTTTCGCTTCATATAGTTGATTAATCTTCTTTAGTTTGATAAGTGTTGTGTGGGTGAACCTGTGCTAATGTACCGACCTTCCTAGGACTAATACATACTTGTGATTATACCCCTTGCAAGCACCCGTAAGTACAAGAAAGTAATTAAGATAGAAACCTAACCACAACTTTAAACTCTAAGATCCTGACATCCCTTGTGCAAAGGTTTCCTAACGGGGGTTCAGGTTTCTGTCACTCCGGCAACCCCTACGATTAGTAGCCAAATACACAATGCATTCCCCTAGGCCCATAAAGGTGAAGTGTCATGTAGTCGACGTTCACATGACACCACTAGAAGAATAACACCACAACTTAAATAACAAACTATTGGACTTTTCTCAACACAATTCCACTACTAACAACATGACTTCTCCCATGTCCCCAAGAACTAAACGAACTACTCACAAGACATCATATGGATCAAGATCAGGGATGATATAATGATAAGCAACAATCTGAACATAATAATAATTCAATGGTTCCACTCAATAGTATCAATTACAACAAGTAATCAATACCGGGAAAGTTTCCCCTAAGAACTATGCAAGATTCAATCCAATTGTTACAGCGGTATGGAGTGGTGATGATGGTGCTGGTGGAGATGATGATGGATATGATGGTGATGATGATCCCGATGAAGTCCAGCTTGATGGTGGTGTTGATGGCGACGATCTCCCCTCTTCGGGAAGGAATTCCCCCGGTAGAATTCTGTCTGCTGGAGAGATCTTTCTCTCTCTGTAGTTTTCCGCCTCGTAGAGGCAGCGGAATCCTTCTATGGTCGCTCCCTAGGTATTAGGGTTTCATGGGGATAATATACGCCAAAGGGGAGAGCTAGAAGTGGGCTAGGGTGGCCACACCACCTGCTAGCACGACCAAGGGTAGCTTGCGCCAGGGGGTGGTGTGGCCCCCCTGTGGCCCATCTCCACTCCCCCTTCTGGCATCCTTTGTCTTCTAAAAAAATAGGATTTTCCATGTATTTTCTCGGATTTTCCGATCTTCACGAATTTCACCTTCAAACAGCCCCTTTTCTATCAGAATCCTGACTACAGCGGTCCATCCTCCAAAAGTCATCAACCATGCAAAATAGATGAAATAACATAAGTATCATCTCTTAATATGAAATATATCAATGAATAACAGTAAATTATGATATAGAATAGTGATGCAAAATGGATGTATCAACGTGTCCTGCACAGAGGAGGCTGACATGTCGGGCCCATCAACCTATATGAACGGCTGAAGCAGCAAGCAACGCTATCAAATTTGGAACACGAAGGCACGACCAAGGGCAAAAAATCCATCATACACACATTTATTCTAACGAGTGGATGACATGTGGGGCCCAGAGGTTGATTAAATGGTAGATCCATCAAGCAACACTATCAACTTCAGAACAGGGTGCGTAGCGCGAGCGAAGAAAAAATTCCATCATACACACGTTTCTTCTAATGAGAGGATGACATGTGGGTCCCAAGAGGTTGATTAAATGATAGATACATCGAGCAACGCTATCAACTTCGGAACAGGATAGCGCGAGTGAAGGAAAAAAATCTATCATACACACGAATCTTCTAATGAGAGGCTGACATGTGGGACCTAGCAGCCTGACTAAACGGTAGACGCATCGAGCAACGTTATCGAGTTCAAATCAGGGAGGTGTGGCCGAAAAGTATGGTTCACTAGAGACACTAATGTCCAGGACCCATACGCCTCAAAAGACTTCGGCGAGTCAACATCGCATGAGAAAACAAAAATCTTGCTTCTGCCATGCGTCACCCGAGCTTCCTCCATGTTTTTAGCGGTTCCGTCATAGTAGAGGGCCGTAGAACCAGGAAAAAAAGTTTTTCATCAGCCACAGCTAAGCCGAGAAATTCATCGCGGAAGACGCGCCTTCTATGACGACCGTCGGGCAAAGTCGTTGCGGAAGGAAACTTTTCTTCTAGTGTATCAGGATGGCATAGAACACGTATGAGTTCGTCGCTGGTATGACCAACGGCGAAACAGGAGCAGCTCCGCCACTGGCGGCAGCAGTGGATGTGGCATCAGCAGCCTTCTTGGCAGCGTCGTCCGACATGGTGACCCTCCCCCAAAAACCTTATTACCTCTCTCCTGGTGCAGGATCAGAGAGACAACGTTCCGGAGGCCTGCTCTCTCGGACGACCGTGCATGCATCCGGCGGGATGGAGTAGTAGAGGGAAGCACAGAGAGGTGGAACAGCGATGCGTAGGTAGGCAAATGCAATCTAATTGCTTATGATGGCTAGGTTTCGCGTCTGCCTATTTATATACTATGGGTCGGGTAGGATGTGGGCAGCAGCCCATGATCCAAAATATGGAAACACCTGATTGATACAAACTTAATTTCCCGAACAGCAAAATATAAACTACATGCAAAATATGAGTTGGGCTCGGCGAGATTCCCGCAGCCCGCAACCCGCGCCGTGCGCGTGTCGTGACGAGGCAAGGCAAGGCGGGCGGCCTCGGAGGAGGAGTGTGCGAGGGATTCTCTTATTCTCACACCTTAGTGAGTGGTATAATACTCTCCTATATAAGGTGGTCCAACTCCCCTTCCACTATAAATGTGGGACTAATCTTTAGCCCCACCTCTTGCCATGCATGCATGTATTTAGGCCTTGAGAATTTCAGAATTTTAGTTAGGCTAAGGGCTAAGGCCCACTAGTAAATTCCAACAGCTAAGCCGCTGAAGTCAACAATCCATGGTTGCGTCCGCAACCGAACGCATTGGTCTAAACACAAGTCGCCATAAAATTATGGGTGTGTCTAATTCTCACTCACATGTTATTATTCAATCCTAATTACAAGTGCACTTGAAACTTGCGACCATCAGCAACTGCAATCTTAACTCTAACCTCAGTTTGTTGGGTTCATCATAGAAAACAAAATAAAAATCTATGATATGAAAATCTAAGCACCAAGATCTATCTATATAGATACAATCAATGGGAGGATATACATCCATAGAGATCTTACCCTCGAAAACCGAAAAGCTTTGTTAACGAAATATGATTTCGTGGATGATGTAGTCATTCACTTATCGATCTCAAAATCGTGATGAAGTCGAGCACCGCAAAGCAGCAGTGCATCCGTGATCGCATAGACGTCCGGTACCCCGACCACCTCCGAGTCCTCGCTCTAGCAAAGTAGCGAAATCAGCAAATGCTTCTAGAGAAAGCCACCAGGAACATGTACTTCGCTAATCCTAAGCCATGGGGAATAATCTAGAGGGGGAGAAAGATCCTTCATAAGGAGGTGTGAGTGGAGAGGAGGAAGAGGCCTCCTTTTATAGGGGAGAGGATACCCCAAGGGGCATGGCTGCCGGCCATGGAGGTGCCCCACCTCTCCCTCCATAATGGTGAGTGGAGCTTCCACTAAGCCCATTACCATTAATTCCAACTCCACTCAAAGTTGCATTAATTTTCCACCAAAATTAACGCATCTCTCATTTAATAAAACTCTTTTATTTATTTTATTCAATATTATGTTAATTACTTTAATTAACAAACATTCACATAAAACCCCTTGCAACATTTTGATATCACATGCAAAACCAATTTTAGCAATTTGACCCAAAATAATTCTGGCGTCTATCGAAATAATTCTAGTGCTTTCATTTTATTTCTCTAGTATCATATTTGCTCCAAATGGTGTCGGTATCCCTTAAGTGTGTCACCCTATGGTTCACGGATAATGTAGACATGATCGAGACCCCTCTCCGATCAATAATCAGCAACGGGACCTGGAGATCCGTACTAACTCCCACACATTCAACGATGACTCTAGTGATTGTGAGAACCTTTAACGTTGTAATTAAATCCCTTTGTCTCGCGATATATTACATGTCCGAGATTCGATCATCGGTATCCCCATACCTAGTTTGATCTTGTTACTGATAAGTACTCTTTTCTTGTTCCCGTGATATAACATTCTAGTGATCTTATCACTTGCTTGCAAGCTATGTCAATGTGATATCACCAAGGGGGCCCAAAATATATCTCTCCATCATTGGGATGGACAAATTCCACTCTTGATCCATAAGCCTCAACATAACACTTTCAGTGTACCCGAACCCACCTTTATAGTCACCTGCTACAGTGTGACGTTTGATGTTATCAAAGTACTCTTCCAGTGTTAGCAATTAACATGATCTCATGGTCTAAGGATTAAAGTTACTTCGCATGATGTTATAGCAATGTAAACACAATGAATTTGATCGTACTACTATACTTTGGATGAATGTTCATCACATCATTCCACGAATGCTATGACCTCGTTATTAACAACATCCAATGTCCATGGTCAGGAAACCTTGATCATCTTGTTAATCAACGAGCTAGTTTATATGAGAGGCATAACTAGGAACTCTTTATTTGTTTATTAAACACACGTGCATTAACGTTTCCAATTAACACAATTATAGCATGAGAAATAAACATTTATCATAAATATGGAATAAGATAATAACCACTTTATTATTGACTCTTAGGCATATTCCCGTCAGATAGATCATGGTTTGGTTCAAGGACTTGGGTGGTTCACTTGTCACATGACTCTCGTCATTCACAAGTGTTGGTAGAATGAATCTTTTTTAAGATAAGATAAAATAAGAGAAGATGAGTTAACAATGTATTTGATCTTGTTTTAGGGTGTGATCATTGAAGGAGATATGCCCTGGAGGCAAATAATAAAGAGGTTTATTCACATATCTCATTAGTTTGTAATAGTTTTATACCATGTTATAATTTTATTAAGAAGAAACACTAATACATGTGTGGTATATAAACAAGCCAAGGTCCCTAGTATCCTCTAGTAAACTAACTCGTTGGGCAATCGATGATCGAGGTTTCCCAATCATGGGCATTTATATCAACTGATAACGGGGTCATGTCACTGGATCAATGATGCGATGGACACACACCCAAACCTAGTATTGCAAAACGTTGTGACTCATTCCTTTGACCATGAGATCAAAGTTTAATCACTATCCCCGCGGCTGCTTAGACTGCATCAACAGTCACATCGTAATAGGGTGATCATAAAGGTGTATGTTTGGTATTACAGAGGGATATGTGGAGGCGCATGTATCATTATCGATATTTGCACATCCGCATGATAGATAGATACCCTGGGTCCACTCGGTGAAATTACATCTACAAGTTTGCACACATGTGACTAGGTCACGGAGATGTAATATCATGGGAACGAGTAAATGTGTTTGTCGGTAACAAGATCGAACTAGGTATGGAGATACCAAAGATTAGGTCTTGGACAAACTACGTATCGTGTGTGAAAATTGAATGAGACTCGATGTTCAAGGTTCAAGCGATCAAGTTATTCTTGGAATGCATGGGGGACATCATGAGTTTCTAGACACCACTGTTGGTAATTGATCTGAGAGGTGTCTCGATCATGTTTGTGTATTCCTGAACTATAGGGTGTCACTCTTAAGGGTAGAGACTCTTAGGGATTGATCCAAGATCATAGGAGAAAAGAGAGATAACTCCGAAATTGTTGCAGGGAGATACCGAAAGTGTTTCCGGGATATCCGATGATGAATGAAGGGGTCCAAAAGGTGTTTCGGAGTGACAGGAATTAAAGTATGTATTTAATATTAATTGGAATAATATTAAAAAAATATTTTAGATTGGATTTATGGGGCAACCCACCTAATTGGGCCTCACTGGAAGAGGCCCAAGAGGGGGCCATGCCCTAGGGAAGGACAAAGGAGGGCCGCTAGCCCTAGTGGGCCTCCCACCACATGGAGCCCATGAAGGGGGGCTGGCCGGCGGAGCCTCCCACCTCCTCCCTCTTGTTTTGCCCCACCCCAAGACTTTGAGCGAGGTGGTGCCCCCATTTTGTTGGGGTTCGCAGCATAGAAAACAAAAAAATTCCTACGATGGGAACTATACGCCAAGATCTATCTACTAGATACAAGCAACGGGTGGATATACATCCATGGAGAACTTACCCTCGAAGACAACAAAGCTTTGTTAACGAGTTGGAACTCGTGGATGATGTAGTCGTACACTTGCCGATCTCAAGATCGATATGAAGTCCAGCAGGTCCGGCTCCAGCACGTCCTTCAGATCCAGCTCCAGCAAGTCCAGCACCACCAAGTCTAGCACCGCAAAGCAGTGGTGCATCCGTGATCGCCCACACGTCCGGTACCCCGACAACCTCCGTCCCTCGCTCCAGCAAAGCAGCGGACGCATCAACATCCTTTTCAGATAAAGCCATCGGGAACATGTATCTCGCTAATCCGAGACCATGGGGAATAATACTAGAGGGGGAGAGAGATCCTTCACGAGGAGGTGTGAGGAAGGAGTGAGAGGGGGCCGTTTATAGGAGGAGGGGGGTACCCCCTCCATGGCCAGCGCCTCATGGAGGTGACCCCTCACCTCCCCCATTCATGTGGTGGTAACTCCCTCCACATTAAAATGCCCCTTCACATTCTCTTTTAAAAGTCTCCACTTTAAATGCATTAAATTTCTCCAAATTTAATGCTCTCTCATTTAATAAAACTCTTTTATTAAATTTATTCAGAATTTTTTTAATTACTTTAATTAACAAACATTCACATAAAACCCCTGCAACATTTCAATATTACACGCAGAACCAATTTCAGCAATTTCACCCGAAACAGTTTCGGTGTCTAATGAAATAATTACAGTGCTTTCTTAAATCTTTATCTGAAACATATTTGCTCCAAATGGTGTCGGTATCCCTTAAGTGTGTCACCCTACGGCTCGCGAATAATGCAGACATGATCGAGACCTCTCTCAGATCAATAACCAGAAGCGGGACCTGGAGATCCATACTGATTCCTACACATTCAACGATGACTTCTGTGATCGTGAGAGCATTTAATGCTCGTAACTAAATCCCTTTGTCTCATGATATAATACATGTCCGAGATTCGATCATCGGTATCCAAATACCTAGTTTGATCTCGTTACCGACATGCACTCTTTTCTCGTTCCCGTGATATAACATTCTAGTGATCACATCACTTGCTTGCAAGCTATCTTAATGTGATATCACCGAGAGGGCCCAGAGCATATCTATCCGTCATCGGGATTGACAAATTCCACTCTTGATCCATGAGTCTCAACATAACACCTTCGTAGTACTGAACCCACCTTTATAGTCACCCTGTTACGGTGTGATATTTGGTGCTATCAAGATACTCTTCTGGTGTTAGCAATTAACATGATCTCATGGTCTAAGGACTAAGATTACTTTGTATGATGTTGTAGCAATATAAACATAATGACTTTGATCGTAATGCTATACTTCAGATGAATGTTCATCACATCATTCCACCAATGTTGTGACCTCGTTATTAACAACATCCAATGTCCATGATCAGGAAACCTTGATCATCTTGTTAATCAACGATCTAGTTTATATGAGAGGCATTACTAGGAACTTTGTATTTTGTTTATTAAACACACATGTATCAACGTTTCCAATTAATACAATTATAGCATGCAAAATAAACATTTATCATAAACATGGAATAAGATAATAACCACTTTATTATTGCCTCTCGGGCATATTCCCTTCAGTCTCCCACTTACACTAGAGTCAATAATCTAGTTTAAAAAACTTTGCGCATTGAACACCTATGGCTTTCTGGTGTTGCATATACGCGATTGCTAGTGGTTAACATAATCTCCGGCTCTGACAGTTTCAGGTCCGTGTGTATTTGCATGTCTTTGCGTCTCTACGCATCACTCATCTTCAAATGAGATGGCATTGTATAAATTTGGTCCTTTGGTGAGACCTTTAGTTCGTTCGGGTTAAAATATTTTGATATTATTGTCATACAATATATCTTCATAGTATTAGCCCACTTTGAACCACACCTAGTTTGATAACAAACTACATAACACAAATGCCCTCCTTTGTTGATACTATAGCAGTCATATACTTAGCCTTTTGTTGTAGTATCCGTCACAATGTTTCAACTTTGGAACTTATCCAAATCCATCATGGAACATCCTTTCCATTACATTGTGCCACCCATAGTCTAAATTGAGATAAATTTTAATTTTGTATCTTGTGACAAACTAGTATCAATGTAACATTTTACAATGAACTCCCTTTAACTATTTGTCACTTATACATGATATATTCTTAGTTCTTCCAGAGCTCATAAGTATATCTTTACTATTGTCCAATGATCATCTTATGAATCATTCTGGTATGTGCTCATAACATTTATAGCATAGGACATTCTGGATTTATACATATCATGGTATAATCGATCAAAATCTTCATGTGATTTTACTCACCAAGTGTTGAAACACTTGAATCTTGATACAATCCTTTCCATGCAGCAAGAACCTTTCTTGTTGTTTCCATATTGAACCCTTTCAATATCTCATATATGTATGTCTGGCACAGCCATGTTAGCGCCTCAATCTATCCATATAGATATTGATGCCAAATATTCCGGTTTTGCCCAAGTCTTTCATCGAAATCTTATTTTAATGAAATTCTTAACTTGTGTCAATACAAGATACATCATTTCCAATCAACAATATGTCCTCTACATAATGTATTAGAAATATGTCTCAGCGCTCCCACTTAATTTCTTGCAAATGCAAGCATCTTCATCATCTCCGATGAATTTAAACTCTTTTAACAGTTTCATCATGGTGAAGATTCCAACTCCGCTATGCTTACTTCCACTATTGAAGTTTGCATGCCCTTTTAGCACCCTTTGAATTAACAAAACCCTTCGGATCGTGTCATGTACACATCCTAGGTAAGCATTCTATTAGAAGAACCTCGTTTTGTTTACTCAACTACCATATACCAAATTATATGTAGTGGTTGCTACATTAATCCGTCAAGACTAAATATCGCTATGAAAGATCAAATATTGTCACAGTCAACTCCTTGAACATTGTTGTAAACTTATTTCCGACATGTCGACTATTTCATAGATACTAAACATCCATGTCTATTTCTTTATAGATCCAAACACGATCTATAGGCTTCACGCCTTTCCGGAGGGTCTTCCAAGTTCAGAAACTTGATTTCTCGTGTATGGATACTATCACGGATTCTATGACTTCTAGTCATTTTATGGAGTCAGGGCCCATCATCGCTTATTTGCATGTAGTCGGTTCATCATTGTCAAAACAATAACGACTTGCTTATCAAATCACACTATTTGATTCTTACCGACCCACACGGTTCAATAGAAACTCTAGTCTCCGAGATCACACCCTTTGTAATCACGAGAGCCATGAGCATTGTGGCCGCCACCAGGACACTTTCCGTCGATGCGCTACTTAGCACATATAGCTAAGGTTCAACAACCTTATCAAAGTTCTATTGTCCTCCCACTTAACTTTTCACAAAAAAATCCTTCTCAAGAAACTTGACGTTCCAAGTAACAAACTCTTTTATCCTTGGTGTTATGGAGAAATTCCCAACAAATTCTTTGGGATAACCTACAAACATGTGCTTATCCGACTTTGGTTGTAAACATTTTACTTATGCATAGCATACCAAAATTTAAGAAAAGACAATTCGGGTTTTATCCCAAACCATAACTTATATGGTGTCATTTCAACAGATCACGATGGTGCTCTTTTCAGTGTAAAAGCGGTAGTCTCTAAAGCTTCAATCCTTAAAACATAATGGCAGTTTTATAAATGACACCCTTGATCTTACCATGTCAAACATGGTTTGATTTCATCTCTCGAATATGCCATACTCCTATGGTTTACCGGAAAACACAAATCATGGAACAATTCCTCAAATCTTAAATGTTTTGCTAAACATGTAACTCAAATATCTTCTTTTATGATCAAATCATAAACTCTTTTATTTTCTAGTTACAATGATTTTTCACTTCATCTTGAAAGTCTTTGAACAATTTTCAAATGTTTCATACTTCTTCCTTATTAAGTAAATATATAGATATATTCACTCAAATTTCTGGAGAAAGCATATAAATCAAAAAGATCCATCGCATATGGCTACATATAATGGACTATATACATCAATATGTATAATATCCAATAAGTTAGTCATTCGTTCCTCTTTGGCCTATGGACAGAGTTTCAATTATCTCGAGGAAAGTTTCACAAGCGTCAATTGATCAAAATCAAAGACTCCAAAAATTCATCAACATGGAGTTTCTTCATGTTTTCTTTCCAATATAATTTGAATAGCGATGTCACTTCATAAGTGATCTTTCAATCATTTATCTTGCGACATTTTAGCAATAGTGTTTATGGATGTGATTTCTCCCACTAGACTTGTAAAAGTTCATCCATCCTTTATGGAATACGGTAATTATTTGAACAACCATAGTTCTCGTAATACCAGAACAAAATAACAATTATTAAAACAAATCTTGAAGACTAGGTTTGACGGCAACGAAAAGCACAATAACACTTTATTTGTTTTCGATGATCATCATCACTTATTCTCTTACTAGTTACTTAGGCCATTGCAGTTCATGAATTGCATTATCCTGTATGACACTTCATACCAACCAATTCGGTATCAAATACCGGTATCCAATACCTCAGAACCACATTGTTTAACAAGCAAGGAATACAGCCATAACATGTATATCTTCTATATACCTAAGTTGGACACCTCCAACCTTTTCTTTTCTGCCAAATATTTTATAGATTCTCTTTCAACAATTCCTTTTCTTTTAAAAGAATATATCAACATCAATAGTGGTGTCATTCACATGACACATAGTACAAAGTGTATATAGTCAAATACTAATACCTTTGAACTTGCACTTTGAAGTGGATCACCATCATCAAATGTTTGGTGTTCTTTCAAAAATCCATTCTTTAGTAATCTATTAGTGTAGTAAACATTTTACTTACATCTTCTATGCATCCTTATCATGACAACTTTCATGATCAAGCTACTATAGCCTCTAAGGAAGAATCGCGAGTATAATGTTAGTTCCCAAAACCTTTTTGGGAGATCCAGATGCTTAGCATCTCCATCCTTCACAAATTCTCATACAATATGAGAACATGTATTTTGCTAAATTATACTCTATCATAATGCAACCAAAAACATTGTTTCAGATATCACAATATCTTTCACACATGATGGTTTCTGAAACAATTTTCAGCTCCTATATAATCTTGATATTAAAACAACTTTTGAATATCAATAATCATGGAGGCAAACATGATGCTTTAGATAATAACATTGGAATTCTTACTCTTGATTTAATACTACTTATTAAACTTCATGGAGTAAATAGAGTTTGCTGAAAGTTTGCAATAGGACTTATAAACTTTAAATTGACATCAAAAACAATACGATACCAGTTCATAAAGTAAATATCCAGATTTCCATAGTTCTATTATCTTAATTAAAACTAAGTATAAGGTAGTGAACATACGCCAATGACTACAACAAATTATGCAAATTCACTTTGATTTAGTTTATGACAAATTGAGTTTGACTAATCCAAATTAGAAATGAACTCCCACTCAAAAACAAAACCCCTCATGCCTTTTTGGTGATTACATGAAACAAATCCACTAAACCAAGTCCGATCATCACGTGAGTCGGTGTAGCTTCAAAGGCGAGCATCAATATGGCCATAATATCAACTATATGACTCATGCTTAACCTTTCGGTCCATGTTCAGAGGCCATGTCTGTACATGCTAGGCTCACCAAGTAAGAACCTTAGTACTCACGTGTGTAAAACTGTCTTACACCCGTTGTATGAAAGCGTAGAGTCGAGTACACCCGATCATCACGTGATGTCTCGAAACACGATCCATAGAACGGTGCATACTTAAGAAAGAACACATTTTTATCTTGATATCTAAATGAGGGATCATCTTAAAATACTACTAAAACGCCAAACTAGCAATATAAGATGCAAACATCTAATGTGTAAAGTGAGATGATATGGTCCGTGCATTTGATCTCTATCATATGCATCATGCTATGATCTCTATCATTCCTTTATGTGTAAGGCCAAGGTCTATGGAACTTACACGTTAGGTGTGTTGTAAGAGTATCTATCATACATCTACTTACAACATTACCATATCATGACACTAGCCCAACAACGATCTAAACTAGACGCCTCTAATTTATCCATTGCAAGTTTTACGTGGCTTAGGGCTTTCGGAGATAGAACCGTTCTTACCTACGAACATGGAACCACAACGAGGATAACCAAGTTATTAGCAACTCTTTGTAAATCAGATATTGATTATAGTAGGAGAGACAGACACCCACCAGCCACTTATGCAAAACTAGTTGTATGTCAGTCGTGGAACCGGTCTCATGTACGATGACATGTAAGGTTGGTCCGGGCCGATTCATCCCACTATGCCACCAATATCCAAAATACATGAAAGAAGCAATAACATGATCATCATCGCCCACATATAAACATATGTGTACTACCCGTGCAAAGCACCTACGCATAGATCAGGCTCTGATGCCACTGTTGGGGTTCGCAACATAGAAAACAAAAAATTTCCTACGATGGGAACTATACGCCAAGATCTATCTACTAGATACAAGCGACAGGTGGATATACATCCATGGAGAACTTACCCTCGAAGACAACAAAGCTTTGTTAACGAGTTGGAACTCGTGGATGATGTAGTCGTACACTTGCCAATCTCAAGATCGAGATGAAGTCCAGCAGGTCCGGCTCTAGCACATCCTTCAGATCCAGCTCCAGCAAGTCCAACACCACCAAGTCCAGCACCGCAAAGCAGTGGTGCATCCATGATCGCACACATGTCTGGTACCCCGACAACCTCCGTCCCTCGCTCCAGCAAAGCAGCGGAAGCGGCAACATCCTTTCCAGATAAAGCCACCGGGAACATGTATCTCGCTAATCCGAGACCATGGGGAATAATAGTAGAGGGGGAGAGAGATCCTTCACGAGGAGGTGTGAGGAAGGAGTGAGAGGGGGGCCTTTTATAGGAGGAGGGGGGTACCCCCTCCATGGCCGCCGCCTCATGGAGGTGACCCCTCACCTCCCCCATTCATGTGGTGGTAACTCCCTCCACATTAAAATGCCCCTTCACATTCTCTTTTAAAGTCTCCACTTTAAATGCATTAAATTTCTCCAAATTTAATGCTCTCTCATTTAATAAAAATATTTTATTAGATTTATTCAGAATTTTGTTAATTACTTTAATTAACAAACATTCACATAAAACCCCGTGCAACATTTCAATATTACATGCAGAACCAATTTCAGCAATTTCACCCGAAACAGTTTCGGTGTCTATTGAAATAATTTCAGCGCTTTCTTAATCTTTATCTGAAACATATTTGCTCCAAATGGTGTCGGTATCCCTTAAGTGTGTCAACCAACGGTTCGCAAATAATGCAGACATGTTCGAGACCTCTCTCAGATCAATAATCAGAACCGGGACCTGGAGATCCATACTGATTCCTACACATTCAACGATGACTTCTGTGATCATGAGAACCTTTAACGCTAGTAACTAAATCCCTTTGTCTCATGATATAATACATGTCCGAGATTCGATCATCGGTATCCAAATACCTAGTTTGATCTTGTTACCGACATGCACTCTTTTCTCGTTCCCGTGATATAACATTCTAGTGATCACATCACTTGCTTGTAAGCTATCTTAATGTGATATCACCGAGAGGGCCTAGAGTATATCTATCCGTCATCGGGATTGACAAATTCCACTCTTGATCCATGATCCTCAACATAACACCTTTGTAGTACTGAACTGACCTTTATAGTCACCGTGTTACGGTGTGATGTTTGGTGCTATCAAGATACTCTTCTGGTGTTAGCAATTAACATGATCTCATGGTCTAAGGACTAAGATTACTTCGTATAATGTTATAGCAATATAAACATAATGACTTTGATCGTAATGCTATACTTCGGATGAATGTTCATCACATCATTCCACCAATGTTGTGACCTCGTTATTAACAACATCCAATGTCCATGATCAGGAAACCTTGATCATCTTGTTAATCAACGAGCTAGTTTATATGAGAGGCATTACTAGGAACTTTGTATTTTGTTTATTAAACACACATGTATCAACGTTTCCAATTAATACAATTATAGTATGCAAAATAAGCATTTATCATAAACATGGAATAAGATAATAACCACTTTATTATTGCCTATCGGGCATATTCCCTTCACATTTCACCTATATAAAGAGGGGCACCCCTCTCCGTAAATACATCATATTAATTGGCATTTGCCTATTTCTCTCTCCCCCTCACATGTGGTTCCCAAGTTTTGAACTGCATACGGGGATAGAGGTTTCTCCACCATACGCACGTCGTTGTGCTGCTAAACTCGATCTAGATCAATATTCTTCGGTTGCTTTGCTGGACCGGAGCCCGGAAGACGGCTCTACATCGGATGTGTGTAAATCCACAAGGCACTGCCACTTGTGGTGCTAGTCGCTTGGAGCTTGGACGTCGGTACGACCTTGAGGTCGGCTATGTCGTACAAGGAACACGGGTGACTTGCGAGGAGCTTCGCGACCTTGAGGTCAGGCGAGTACAACCACATCAGCAACATTCCTCGTGGAACGTTAACCGCTTTCGGTCTTCAAGGGTATGAACACCAAATCCCCTTCTCGTTATCTTACATCTGCATAGATATATCTTGGCTATGGTGTTCGTGTAGTTAGGATTTTTTTGTTTTCTGCTGCGGAACCCCTTCAATCATATGCTAAGGTTTGTTTAGCACATGAGTTAAATGAGGTTTAGAGACGATAAGTTAAGCATTAAGTTTTACTTGTTCTTTAAGCATGTGGGGTGTGTTGATTTACTTTTATTCATGACTCTTACTTCTACTCTTACTAACATAGAAGTTTGCCAAAGATTATTTCAAAGTTGGAACACTCAGCATGATGAACTAGTCCTAAATCATCAGCTCAAGTAGAACTTCAATCACTTTAATAAGTTCTATCAAAAAGTTTTCTATTCTCTCGGATTTTATACGCATGGATGCAAGGCACATAGCTATCATATACCCATTTTCGTGTGTCATAATCCACGCGATATTACAAATACTTTGCCTTCACACATTGTTGCTCATGTTGATACATATAGTAGTGATGTTATAGTCGCTTCATATTTCCTCCCATCATTGAATAAAATATGTTGAACAATTGCTCTTCCCAATGGTTTGATTGAAATTATGATAATTTGATTGAAAAAGCTATTGCCCATAGCTTTCTCAATTTTAGGAATTTTTGATGCACCGCACTTTGAGAATGCCCCACCACCTTGTTTGCACATATATCATGCTTTCCATAATATATTGCTTGATGTTAGTGGTGATGTGAAAACAAGAAGACACATCATGTACATATGTTCTTTGTTTCATCTATTGTGTGTGTCCGTACCCACACTCTAATGTAAACCTCGATTGAGCACGAGTTTACAAAAAGAGCTCTTGAGAGCATAATTCATGTGGGTTCTATTTTCTCACTTGGTGATGAGATTGCATGTTTTGCATCAAACATGTTGACCAATTTCTCTTTATTTTGTCTTGTTTGCAAGCATGTTGATGATTTGTATTTCATTTTTTACAACCATGATTATATGATCCTTGATATCAAATACATTGTTTTCACACTTGATCATATTTTAGATATGCTTCCTCATGTGTTTTTTGCCAAATTCCCCTATTATTGTATCAAAGATGTTGACCTATTTATATTTCCAATGCTATGAGTTATATCATGACTATTTTCATGGAGTTTCCGAGTTCCCGCATTTGGATAATGTTCCAAACATTTTCTTACACATCGACCTTGCATATGTATTATCTTTGATATATTGGTCGTTGTGCTAATGGTGTTATGACCAAGAATGAACACGTCATACATGATGTACTCCTCTATCATATACAAAAAATGCTTGGTCTTTGGTGTGTATAGGTATAAATGCATACCCATCAACCTCTCGAAAAATGAGTTGAGATGGATGAGCTTCAACGAGCTTCCTTGACAATAACATCTTGCAAAGGTGAACTCATTCTACTCGCAGACCCATGCTAAGACCTTCAAGAATTGGATAATATTTGACTGTTGTTTCGCCCTTATTGTGAGCTTGCTAGGTTACATGAAGCGCGAAGGAACATTGAAGAGTTTCCATATCATTTCTCTCAAGAACGACAACATGGTGAAACCCAAATCCAAGCATGATTGTCTGCCTCCTGCACATGGTGATGAGATTTTAGAGTCGAGGACGACTCTTTTTCAAGAGGGGGAGATGATGCAGCCTCGCATATGGTCATCACCATGACTCGTAAGATAACCAAGCATGAAGCATGGGAGAGAAGGCGAAAGAAGTAGCAACATGAAGACCATAGTCTCTAGCCTCTGCCCACCAGAGTCTCCGCCGCCTCTACAACAGAATCTCCGACCCTGCCCTCCTAGACTCGAGAAGCCAGTCATGAAAACTCGTTGTACCCTAGCTCGGAGACGACACGAAGGCCAACATTGCGCCTTGGACGGCGCCACGACATCACCGAAGTCTCCGGCCACTCCGAAATTTCCGACCTACATGCACCGGAGTCTACAGCATGCGCATCAGGCCTGCGGACTCTAAGTTGGGCCATGGCCCATGTATCCCTCTTTCTATACCTAAAATACCCTTAGCTCGTGGCTGGCTATATATATGTCCCCACGCCCATATGTGAACCATAGAATGGATTAGATGATGAGATGAGATAGAGTTATGGCTCCCCCCTCCCCTTAGTGGAGAACATCACCATGTGGATTCCAAGGCCTCCTTCCATGGAGTTGCACTTCTTCACATAACTACTCTTTCCCCATGTGGATTTTAGTATGCATGGTGTCAATCTTCTCTCCCAAGGTTCTAGTAGTGCTAATCTTCCATAGTGTCCTACTGATTGCTATTCTTTCTTGTTAGTGACATGGGTATGCCCAATAGGCACTCAACTACAGCCTACCTGGTGCGGCTCGATGGAAGGCCCACTCGATGAATTGCCAAGGTCCATGACGCCTATGACGGTTCGACTAATATGAAGCCCATATGGACACGGACTCCCAAACGCACAAGACAAGGAAACCTCAAGACTAGAGTTTGAATACAACTTGTAACCAACTCGTATTGGTACCTGAGACCTAGCATCCCCATATATAAAGGCTAGGAGGGTCCAACGAGAAGGCAATCTCTCAATCGCGACTCCCACAATAGACAATAGATATAGACACCGCAATAGACAATAGACAGATCTACGATCTCCCATACGCCAGATCTAATCTGCGCGACACCGTCCTCGGCGACATTGTAATCCTTCAGATCATCATCAATCAAGAGCAGACAAGTAGGAGTAGGGTCCTCTACGAGGCCTGAACCTGGGTAAACCTTGCGTCCCTGTGTGCTTGTTTGCTAGCCGATCGAGACTTCCAGTGCTCCTCAATTCCTCGAACCTAAGTCCATAACAATGGGCATTGATGAGTTAAACCCTCGTCAATTAGAGTTCTATTGGATTGGTAGCCCGACCTATAAGAAGGAATCAATATCAATTAGAGATTGTTGTTTGTCTTTCGAGTGCCGGATGTTGCTCTATTGGGGGTTTATTGCCGGGATCGATTCTATGAGTTTGTCTTTATCTCCATGTCCGCGCGTGTTCTTTCTTGTGTTCTTCGTCCTCTCCACCTTGAATCCCCATGAATCTGTGAAGATCGTACCAACCTTAGAGGCGCAACCCTTTATCAAACGAGTGTTCTTCCATAATTTTAATTTGAGCCGCAATGCTCGGGCTACATGGACACGCACATCCATTAAAGTAATCATGCAACATTGACAAGAGTATCAACACTAGTATTCTAGGGAAAATCAACCGAGCAGCCTGATCTATGTCGTTGGGGGCCCGAGAGAAAGAACCACCGTTGTCAAGGACGTAGCAACAATGATAAATATCGCGAGGACAATCCTCCTCGTGGCAACCATGAGGAGAAGTCCAAAATTGATGGGCAAAGCAAGATCTGAAGGACCATGGCTAGAGAAAATTAATCTCCCAACACCATCATTGACGTCGGAAAGAAGACATTATCGTCGAACGAAGCGCCGAAGATCATTTATTATAGAGATACCACCTCCATTGACGTGGAGGCTAAAAAGAAGACGGTTACGAAAACCCTAACCTTATTTTTGAAAATACTATTTTTATTAAGAACTTCACTCATAGATCGGGTTCGCCACCCCTCCCGACGCCGGCGAGGTCGGCCGGAGGAGGGGGAACCGGCCCATGGTGGTGGCGGCGGCTAGGTTTCAGAGAGACATCTCTCCTACCGTTGGTCTAGTTTCTTTTGACAGTTTAAAAAAAAGACGAATCTCATATGCAGATCTTCGATCAAGCTTCACGCTAGCAGTGATGCTACAGTTGTGACACGGAAACATGTGATTGGTACAATATTTTCTGCCCTCCGTGATTTCCGGACTGTGATTCACCCACGCATCACCAGGTCAGTCCGTAGGTTCTGTTCGTTAAGAATTCATCCGTAGACCTAGCATTATTGTCACGCTAGTGCTCCAGCCGGAGGAGGCCACCGTTGGTATAGTTTCTTTTGATAAAAGAGAAGAAGCTCTCCCACCGTTGTTCGCCTCTGCTAGTTTTTTTTAAGGATGAATCTCAGATGCAGATCAAGCTTCACACTAGTGCTGCTCTTTCCGGAGGTAGGCCGGTGAAGTCAACTATCGGTGTCTGCGAGGGAGCGCACTGCTCGAAACACGAGTCACTTTGAAAAACGCTTAAAAGATGAACCCTTGTTCCCGATCGAACGGATGCGCATGGGTTTTATCTGATTTTGTTATGACCACCGCTCGTCGTTGCATGCGTCTTACAGATCGCCATCGCCGATGCACCTACTGCCATTATCGCACAGAAAATCGTACTATTGTCAGTTTCTCTTGTTCATCTCCGTGGAATCTTGCAAGTTGTGCATTGGTTACGCTACATCCTGGTTATATAAACAGACGAAACGAAAAGACTACCGCTATGCCATTACGTACGGTCCACCTCCGCCATGACAATGGCAATGGCATCCGTCGTCGTCCCGCTCAGCTTCCTCTTCCTCACCATTGTCGCCGCTGCCGCTCCGGCTACCGAGACAGCGCACTTCCTCGGCATCAGCTACGGCACGCTGGGCGACGACCTCCCGCCCCCGCACCGGGCGCTCGAGCTCGCCCGCTCGGCCGGTGCTGCCGCGGTCAGGTTCTACGACTCCAACCCCACCCTGCTGGCCGCGGCCGCGTCCTCCGGCCTCGGCTTCGTCCCGGGCGTCCCCAACGAGCTACTCATCTCCCTCGCCGCCTCCCAGCGCGCCGCCGACGCGTGGGTCGCCTCCACGCTCCTCCCCTTCCGCCGCAACCCCCGCTTCAGGTACCTCTTCGTCGGCAACGAGGTGCTCTCCGACCCCACCACCAAGTCCCGCTGGTCCCGGCTCGTCCCCGCCATGGCCAACCTCCGCCGCGCGCTCCGACGCTACGGGATGCGCCGCGTCAAGGTCAGCACCACGCTCGGGATGGACGCCCTCGTCGGCCAGAACGTGTTCCCGCCCTCTGCGGGGGAGTTCCGCCCGGACATCGTCGACGTCGCCGTGCGCCCGCTCCTCGCATTCCTCGAGCGCACCGGCTCGTACCTCTTCGTCGACGCGTACACCTACTTCACCTGGTCGGCGAACCACACCATCGTGCCGCTCACCTACGCGCTGCTCGAGCCGTCGCCGGCGCCGGGGTACCAGTACCACGACCCCGCCACGGGGCTGTCGTACACCAACCTCCTCGACCACATGCTCGACGCCGTAGTCGCCGCCATGTGCCGCGCGGGCCACTGCGGCGTCAGCCTGGCGCTGGCTGAGACCGGCTGGCCCAACGCCGGGGACCTAGACCAGTTGGGCGCCAATGTGCGGAACGCGGCCACGTACAACCGCAACGTGGCGAGGCACCTGGCGTCCGGCGCCGGGACGCCGCGGCGGCCGGGCATGCGCATGCCGGCGTTCGTGTTCGCGCTCTTCAACGAGGACCTCAAGGGCGGGCCTGGAACAGAGCGGCACTGGGGTCTCTTCTACCCCAACGGCAGCGCGGTGTACGAGGTCGACCTGGCAGGGCGCCGGCCGGCGGCGTCGTACCCTCCGCTGCCGCCGGCGACGAACGACCTGCCGTACCCCGGGAAGCTGTGGTGCGTGGTGAGGACGGACCGCCGCGGGGCGATGGCGAACGAGACGGCGGTGAAGGAGCAGGTGGCGGTGGCGTGCGCGGACGAGGCGGCGCTGTGCGACCGCGTGCGGCCCAGCGGCGAGTGCCACCTGCCCGACACGGTGGCCGCGCACGCGAGCTACGTCTTCAGCGCGCACTGGAACAGGTTCAGCAAGCAGTACGGCGGGTGGTGCTACTTCGGCGGCCTCGCCGTGGAGACGACCGTCGATCCCAGTGAGCCTTTCTTACGCCTTCCATTGTTTAGTGCAAGTTGCTCCAGAAATTCTTAAAATAGTTTCTCGTCGTTTTTAGCTCTACTTGGCAGCAACACACTTCACACTCTTTGAAGCGTGCCAATGGAATCGTTATAGAAACATGTTAAGACTAACTAGAAAATTTAATCATATAATTACGTCTACTCCCTCCATATCACAAATATACGGCAAACTTTGAATTTTTTACTAAGAACATCATTTAATTTATGCAAATTGGAAATTTAAAATCATATTCATAAATTTTGCAAAAAAAATATTTTTAGAATCTTATAATTTTATTTTTTTGTAACATATATCACAATATAAATTAGTAGCCAGGGTTATAGCTTTGAATACCATGTCAAATGTCCAGAACATCATCTGTTCGTGCTATGAAAAGAGTAATGACATTTCCCCTTTTCCGCCTTCCACTATATGCATGTTAAATTTGTTCCAAATGCTTGTCGTTTTGTCGCATGTTTGTCGTGGTGCACTAAACGCTCGTTGAAACTTGGAATGTGTCAAAAAGAATGTATGTTTGACTTATTACATATATTGTAGTATATGTTTTACAAACATGTTGAAAACAACTATGATGCTTAAACCATACAAATTAATGCATCTATCATCTATAAATGATTTAAGAGTAATGTTGTTTATTTTCTCTTATAGGCCATGGATCGTGTACTTTCCCCAGCGTTATACCAGGCTAAACAGGGTGGGTGTTTCTTTGTAGACACACCATGGCATCATCATCGGCATCCATGACCGAATGATTAGTGAGCACTTGTATTTTCCGCTCATTGTAGCCGATTTTTTAGATCTTCTGTAACCTTTATTGAATAAAAGTGATGGTTCGATTTCCTTTTGAACTCAAGGTAACTTCTGTTGGTATTATGTGATAGCTATATTGTTCACCAAGTAGAAGCAAATCCAACAGACTCGCCGCGCAAGTTACAAGATTGGCTTGCCAAGGGTTCACAAGAAAAAATGCATCTCTCTCAAAGATTGCATACGTGTTTGAGTGTGCTTACTTGTGTCCATAGCTCCGGCCTAAATTGTACTCCCTCCGTTTTAAAATATAAGATGTTTTAGCTTTGTTAAATGAGTGTATCTGACCTCTTTTGACGTATAGGTTTATTTAGATTTAAAGTGAACCTATACACTAAAAGAGGTCTACATACACTTTTTTCACAAAGCTAAAACATCTTATATTTTAAAACTGAGAGAGTATCTAGGAACTGCCATGCTGGGTTGATACGAGAAGAATAAGATGATTGTTATAGGACGAATTGAGAAAAAGTATGGTATGATGTACTTTAAGGGTGTATGAGCATGTTTTACTCTTTTATATAACAGCTGATGTATGGAAAGCTGTGTCTAAACTCAGTTTATTTAGACCTTGCCCGATACTTGTATGTTAGCGTAGTATCATAGATAAAGGACAAAATGCAGATGTGGGATATATCATAGTTAATGATAGAAGAGAGTGATATTATATTAGGTGTAAGCGCCCAGAAAAATATACACAAGAGTTGGATACAAGACTACATATACAACTCCGTAAGAACACAACGGAAGTTCGAAAGTGCCTGGAGACACGAAAAGAAAGCATGCCCTCCTCCTGCAAAAGAAATAGAGGTTGCGGTCTAGGGTTTCACCCTAGCCGCTCCAGCCATCAGCTTGCTCCTCGCCATCTACGATAAAAAACGATGGGTTCCCGTCACCTCTGCTTGTAGTCCCGGCGGCGGGAGGGGGTGGGGACCTCAGACCTGCGCTCGACGCTGTTGAAGGGTCTCTAAAGTTAGAATTTGGTCAACCGGCATCGATGCTATGGTGGCTATGACGGTGTTGTGCGAGACAAGAATAATGTATACCCGCCTCCTCTTCGTTTGGTCGCCGCTTTCATTGAGTGTTGGATCTCGTCCAGTCTACGTGTGTTCTAGGTTTGGTGTTCAATGGCAACGGCTTCGGCTCTGGGGCGCTGGTACTTAGGAGCACGTGCACCGAAGACTTCCCGACTGTCATCAACAACGTCAAACCGGCTCCGGTAAGGGAGCGGCGACATCAGCGCGTCAGAGACTCACTCTTGCGACATTAGTGATCCTTAGGTGGTCCAAGGATCTCGATATAATTTTTATTATGTTCGGGTGTTTTGTACTTCGTGTGAACTCATAGAATAGATCCGGATCTTTCCTTCAAAAAAATTACCCAGGAAAATACCTAATATTATTTGACCTCTAAATAATTTTAGAAGTTGCGGTGTATTTCACTCTTTTTTTTAGCTGATTGTGCAATTTTTCTGACATATTGGTGTACAATTTTTCCGGAAATTATTATCAAGGACTATAAAATGCCAATGGAAAAGAATATCTCTCGAAAAAAAACCCCAAGTAAAACGCTAACGACCAGCGGAGACGGGGCCACGGAGGTGGGGAAGCAGAGGCACAGCAACCGAGCAAACGAAGACGACGACCCGAAGAGGGAGAAGAAGATGGTGATGCCCACGGACCCGATGCTATGGCACAAGGTGGCCGGCGTCTCCGGTGAGCCTCCTCCCCTCCTCATCTCTCTCCCCCCTACTCCGGTTGCTTCTGCAGTCTGACGGCTGGGTGAATTGGTTGAGCAGGCGTTGCTGCTCTTGGACTTGGCACCTACGGAGCGCACATGTTCCGCCCCCAGAACCCTAGATACAAAGATGTAGGCTCAGCTACTCCCCGTTCTTTGATCCCCAGCCACCTCCTTAGAGTTCTACTTCCGACCTGTTTCTTCAAATTATATGTATCAATCTGCTTCCTTACAATTGGGGGAAAGTTTTTACAGACTTGGCAGATCGCCTCCCTCTACCATCTCGTCCACACCGCGGCGTTGCTCGGAGCTCCCCTCACCAAGCGCCCCAACATCGTCAGTATTATTGCCCGCCCGCTTCGCGCATTCACTATGCATCTACTTCCACTAATTCATGCGGTTATTTCTGTGTATGCAGTTCGGAGGTCTTCTTACTACCGGAATTGTGCTCTTCTCTGGAACGTAAGTGTGTGCTGTGTCTTAAAATATCGCCGTGAATTTTCAGGCGATGCAAAGAAAATGAGAAGCGCCCATCTTATCTTGTTGGGGATTGCATAATGATTGGTGCTCATTTTCATTTAGGTGCTATACCGTGGCTTACCTTGAGGACAGGAAGTTCTCTTCACCAGCACCAATTGGTGGCTTCGCATTCATTGCTGCCTGGGCCAGCCTGCTCTTCTGATTGTATCGTGTCTTAGCCAGTGAAAACTATGTTTACTTTACCCAAGGGTTTGTATTTGTTGCTCTATTAGACCATGATTGTACTGATGTGCCACACATCTAGAAGAATTGAAATAAAATAATTCCCCTTGATGTTTCACACTTTCTCATTTCTGCATCCTAGTATCCTACAATATGATCGATTGGTCATGCCAATGAAGTTGCCTCTCTTTATTCTTCTACTGTAATGCCAGTTCCTTTTCCATGACAGTCACGGTATTCTGGGCTTCATTCATTGTTGGCCGTACAAACATGGTCAGTTAGGTCAGCCTGATTTTTCAATCTGTTTGCTTCCATCCATATGCAAAATGTCCTCATTTTCAGGTTATATTTTGGTTCACTGTGCTTCCATAACGTGTATGATTATTGTTTAACCGATTGTGCTGGACTTAATCTCACGGCCACTACTTAGTGTAGCAAAATGTCCTCATTTTCAGGTTATATTTTGGTTCACTGTGCTTGCATAATTGTGCTGGACTTAATCTCACAGGCACTACTTAGTGTAGCAAAATGTCCTCATTTTCAGGTTATATTTTGGTTCACTGTGCTTGCATAATTGTGCTGGACTTAATCTCACGGGCACTACTTAGTGTAGCAATGGTTTGATCTAATATCGCTTGAAGTGTCAGTTTGGCATATAACCATAGTGATTGTTGCACTTAATTATATTCTAGCCGTTTGCGATATCTACCCCTTTACACATCATAGGAAACCTGCTCAACTTGTATTGATATAACACCGGGTACATGATAAAAATTGAAAATGCATTCTGATTACAGGTGATACATAGAGTTGAAACATTCTGAAGTATGGAGCAACATATTAGGTGTTGCTCTCCATTTCCGAGTAATGACACCCTCTCCAACAAAACGAAGAATGAGTTGAACTTTTTTCCTTTTCTTTTTTCCAAAGGATCACTAGAAGAAAACCCAGGAATGAATGCACCTTCTAGTGCTTTGCACATCGTTATATCAGGGTGCTACTTCAAAATTACATGAATTATGACCTGCATGATGGCACAAAGTGAATGACATGATTAACAATGATCATGTTGTCATACACTGCCTCGGATTCACAATATAAGTAGCTTAGGACATTTACATGGTCTTTAAACACTTTGGCCATGATTTTCTTAAAAAAGTTGTTCCAGACAAATATAATTATATATTATGAAAATATGTTTGATTATATATCTACTAGTATCAATTTGATATTTTCGAAGTTAGTAATTCTTTCTATATTAGTGGTCAAACCTAGAAATGTTGGCACAAGTTCCAAAACTGCTTATATTATGAATTGGAGCCTTGGAGGGAGTAAGACGAGTTGCTTATGTATGGTTGTTATCCTATTTTTTCTGAGAGTACAAGCTGATCCCAAAGGAAAGAACATCCTTACTTGCATGTTTGTAGGCCTGGGCATGTGTGTGGTGCACGTGTGACCGTGGGCGTGCTGGCATGCTTGTGAGTGTGTGTGTCTTTGTCTGTTTGATATGCGTATGTGTGTACATGTATTGCCCTGTATGTTTGCTCTTTGCTAGTGAAATACAACCTGCAAAAGGGGTAAGGTCCTGATGATGGTTTAGATCATGAACATATTTGGATTTAGGTCGGTGACCATTGCAGCTGCATTGAAGTAGCAAGAACCACCATGTTTCTTGTATTTTTGCCAGTAGCTGTTGAAGGCATATGATGCATGGTCCTTGACTGTATTGGGAAGGTAACATGATTTGTTAGGTTCAACCATTGTACAATCTGCACCACCAAGACCACATGCCCAGCTAAGAGCAATCTGTAGGATATCATCTGGTGTTTGCTCATCTGCTATGCACCATTGCTTCTCCCAATTGCGATCATCTGCTTGAATTGATAGTTATAAGTATTTCTTCAAATTCCTTAAATTCTCAGTGTTTAATTTATTTATCCAGAAGATATATGAATTCAGATTCAACTACTTCAGTTGTTGGATCTTTCTTTTCACTGTTTAGTGATTATTTCTGTCTTTACTATATGGCATCAAGGTTAAAAAAAATGAAACAGTGCTAGGAGGAACTAGACACTTTTTTGATATAGTAGAAGCGGGACGGCGTGAGAATCCCGAAAATTCGACCCTGACATGGATCGAACTCTGGTCGCTGGGATGCGCATCAAGGTTAAAAGTTGGAGTAATAATTTGCTGGAGAAATACTTAGAGTTGAATGTATCTTGGTAGCATAGAAACCCATGAATGCGGTATTAGCACAGCAACCAATGAATCTAGAGTTGAATGATGTAGAAACAAAGTTAGAGTTGAATGTATCTTGGTAGCATAGCAACCCATGAATCTAAGAGGAATGGAAGTGAGGTTATGATTTCTCAAAGTTTCTGCCGTCCCATTTAAGAGCAGTAAATATATCTGGTGAAAACTGGTTATGCTACCTTGAGCAGTGGTTCTGACAATGGTAGTAATCTCTCCTTTTTTGTTTAGAGTCTGCATATCTTACTGAATGTTTTTAGTAACAGAATCACTCTGGATATGCTGTTTCAGATTCAGATATGCACATATCCTATCTCTTATGAGCTACCATACAACATGTTTGAGGCTGTTAGTGTATAATATATTCCTTACTTTGAAATTGGACTTTATGTTAATTAAAATTTTGAAAGAAGAAACACTGGGATGATTAGAGATAATAGAAATATTAAAAAAAGAGAAAATAAAGGGATAAATAGCACATGCGTTCTGGAATGAGGAGCTAGAAGTTACCATCATTCCTTGCTGAGCTGAAACTGCGGCGAACTGGAGGATCAAATAAAGTAGCAGTATCAGCCTTCTTGTCGCTTGCTTCTTCAGATTGCAGTTCTTCAGTCTGCCTGCACTTGGTGGTAAGGAAGCACACATTTTGCTTCTTTCTACTCCTAGTACCTTAACAATAAGTAACTCTCTTGTATGTTTGTCTTATGGAAATCTACAAGTATGCTGCTCAACAAGTTGTGCGGAACTCATACAATGCTCAGTCTCTGTAGGCATTGAGAGGGGAAAAGAATGTGCTACCTTTTATTATCTGAATATTAAAGGCATCTGCACTTATCCCTTGCTTCCTGCACACTTCTGAGAATCTATTTCGCATCTGAATTATTCCTTCAGAGAAGCAAAGCAAAATAAAGATTATTCCTTTCTTTATCATGCTCCCTTGACAAGCCAGGAATCCAATGCCTGACCTTGCCTTGCACACGTTTCTGTATAAAACCTTGTTTCCAGTTGCCATATGTGACATCTGCCTGCGAAATACATTTCATTCTCCACCTATATAGATCTGATATCTACTTGCATGGTAAAAAAGCTAAACCTTCACCTTTGCTTCCCGTACGTTATTTAACTACTCTTCATTAACTTCTCCAGGCATGGGTGATGGGATGATCAGAGATGTTGCAGAAATTGATTTACAGGAGTACAAGGATGTTGAGAACATCGCGTTCTACCAGGTTGCAACAAACTTGGGGTCAGGCTTGTCTATGGAAAGTGAGAGATCACTAAGGATCCATATTAGTACAGATTACAGTGATGTCAACTTTCTGCTTGAGTTTCTGCACCATCTCGTGGAGTCGAAAGATCGCTACAGAAATGTGACCAACCTCCTTTTTCATGGTATTGAGTGGCAGCCTGAAGGAATCCAACTTCTCTGCTTATACTTAGGCCCTGGCTCGAATGTGAAGCAGGTGGAATTCCAAAAGAATGTGTTTAGCACAAAATCAACAGTTGCTTTAGTCCCACTCTCAGAAATGCTCCAAAGGAACAACACCTTGAACGCAGTTGTTTTTAATGACTGTAGAATTGGAGCCACTGGAGCGACACTGCTGGCTTCAGCTTTGGCAAACAACAGAAGCGTGGAAGAGTTTCAGGTATGGGAAGACTCCATAGGCTCGAAGGGAGCCGAAGAACTCTCCAAGATGATTGAGGTGAACTATATGTTGAAGCTGTTGATCATACTTGATAACAGCTCTATTGCAGCAGCTCCGCTTATCTCTGCTGTGCTGGCACGCAACCGCAGAGTGGAGGTGCATATATGGGGACACAATCGTGACACTAGAGGTGGCATGAACAGCTGTAAAATTGTTGAATTCCTGCCAGCAACTGGAAACATGAGGATTTACAGCAATATTAACTCTATAGGCCTACAACGGGTTGCTTGTGCTTTGGCATGGAACGCCACGGTGACAACATTGGACATGACGGGTGTCCCTCTGAAGTCCAAGTGGACCAAAGAACTTAGAGGGGTCCTCGAACGGAATAGGAGCCTGAAAGTTGTCAAACTTACCAGGTGTTGCCTCAGGGACAAAGCGGTGGTGTATATAGCTGCAGGACTATTCAAGAACAAGTATTTAGAGAGCTTAATTTTGGATGGAAATCGCTTTGGTGGAGTTGGGTTGGAGCATTTGTTATGCCCTCTTAGCACATTTTCACCAATTCAGACACAAGCCAATTCCACTTTGAAGAATTTGAGTTTTGGAGGAGAGAGAACAAATATTGGTAGATATGGTGTAGCTGCAATCTTGCAGATGTTGGAGACAAACCAGAGCCTTATTGAGCTTGCAATATGTGATGATGCAAGCCTGAGATCAAATGATGTTGTCAATATTTTTACATCCTTGCAAAGGAACGCTACTCTCCGAATTTTATCTTTCAGAGGGTGCAAGGGAGTTGAGGGGGAAGCAGTCTTACAGACCATTATGAATACTTTGCAGGTCAATCCATGGATTGAAGAAATTGATCTTCATGAAACACCTTTGCATGTTGCTGGCAAGACAGGCCAAATTTATGAGAAACTTGGTCAGAATGGGAGTTTGGTTCTGCCAAATGATTTGCTCGATTTGCCACTAAATGCTCCTACATGCTGCCGAGTTGTTCTGTGCGGCCAAAAATTAGCAGGTGCAATTTTACCCACCATTGACCTCTTTTTTTCTAATCTAGAGGCAGAAATAAGGCAACCCTAGTTTATTTCCTCATGTAGTTCTAATAACTTGTGGAGTTTCTGATTAAATTATCTCAAAAATCCTTGTGAATCTGCTTCGCATTCACATGACACGTGTGCCTGCTAAATTAGTACCTAGATTTTTTTACCCACTCATTGCTATTAGATATTTGTACCTTACATGACAGCTCTACAAAAAAAATCCCATTATGTTCTGTAAGAATTGGTTATATTACTTATATGTGATGCTTCAATTTGCATGGTCTCTCAGGTAAAAGCACGCTATGTAGCTCCATGAATCAGTGCATGAATTCAATGAAGGTGCCTCGTGTGGATGTAGTTAAAACTCTGAAGACACCAGTTGAGCATATGCCATTCACCGAAGAGAATAAGATGAATTCAATCTTTGATGGCAACACAAAGTTGACAATGTGTAATCTTGGTGGACATGAAGGAAGCTTTGTATTGCATGATTTTATGTTTGTGGTGCATGCTGGCCCAAGCTTTTTCATGATCGTCTCTAGTTTGGTTGGAAAGCCTGCTACTAAATATCCGAAAAGCGTAGATGAGATTGAATGGGAGCTCATATATTGGCTGAGGTTCTTAATTTCAAGTTATAGGCAGAGAGTATCAAACTCATTTCGACCCTGTGTAACTATAGCTCTCACCCATTATGATAAGGTATCTCATCTGCCGGAAGGGCTTCAGCCAATTGCTACCGTTGTACAAAGGCTCAGAGAAGACTTCCATTCACATGCAGAAATTTACCCCACAGTTTTTGCCGTCGATTCAAGATCGTTGATTTCAGTAAGTAAACTGACCCATCACTTGCGAATGACAACAAAGACAATAATCCAACAAAGTCCTCAAGTTTATGAAGTCTGTAATGATTTGATCAAGATTTTGCATGACTGGAGGTTGAAGAATAACAAAGCAGTGATCAAGTGGGTTGAGTTCTGCGAGATATGCCAGCTGAACGTTCCAGCACTAAGATTGAGATCGAGGCGTGATAATGTGGAGAAAGTGAACACGCGGAGACGTGCTGTTGCCAAATCACTGCATACATTGGGTGAAATAGTATTTTTTGAGGAACTTGGACTTCTGGTCATGAATTGTGAATGGTTCTGTCAAGATGTCCTCTCTACATTGAAGTCAATCAAGATAGAGAGTAGTGGTGGTTTTGTCCGCAAAGAGGAGCTGGAGAAGATTCTGCAAGAGAAGCTACGAAACCAAGTCCCAAGATCAAACTGGAGAACTGGTGCATCCTTACAGGCTAGTGATATCATAAATATATTGCTAGAACTCGAGTTATGCTATGAACAGGACCCTGGGAACCCGCATACATTACTTCTACTACCAGCTATCCTCGAGCAAAACAAAGGAGGGACTGACAAGTGGCAGTTAATTATGCCAGAATGCAGATTCGTTGGAAGGCGTCTTGAATGTGAAGATATACACATGCTCCTGACAAGTGACTTCTTTCCAAGGCTGCAGGTAAAACAAACCGCCACAGATAATACTACTGTAGTCTGTAGCTGCCGATGTGTCTAAGTTATATTTTTCTTCAAAAGTTTGGCTTTGAGAATGCAGTGTTCTGATATTCATATATACTGACTAGTGGTTACACCTGGATATTACTTCATTGTAGTTTCAATTTTCTAAAGGAAAATTTTCTTTCCAGGTTCGTCTGCACAACAAAATCATGTGCCTCGGACAACAGGAAGCAATTTATAACCTGGAGAAAAACCTTATTTATGCAGTGATCAATGGTGTCCATGTTATGGTGGAGCTGGGAATGAAGTTAGGCTCATCCATAGATGTATTTGCATGCTCTGGTAAAAATGTTACGGACATGGTGAGGCTACTCCACAAGTTTGTGATCCCAACGATACTGAATTTGTCTCCCAATATGACGTTCAAGGAAAGTGTTCTCAGACCTGACTGTGTGAAACATCTCATACCACGAAGGTTCCGTGCAACTCAGCAGCTCCCTCTGAAGAAACTGAAGCAAATTCTACTGTCACTGCCGGCAGAAAGCATGTATGATTATCAGCATACCTGGAGTGCAGTTGAAAGCAATAAAAGGGTCATCTTAAGATCAGGATCTGATCATGCCAGAGACCTGCTATCAGATGATGACTTCCATGAAGTTTTGCACCGTAGGTACTATGATTTACAGTATCTCGCAACTGAACTTGCCGTCACCCCAGATAATCTGCAGCAGCCTGAAACTATACCTGAAACAGACGTGGTTGATCCCTCCATATTAGGCATCGCGAAAGGTGTCGAGATGGTTCTCCAAAGACTGAAGATAATAGAGCAAGGAATAAGGGATTTGAAGGAAGAGATTGCAAGCTTGAGGTACTATGAGTATCACCTTGTGACTGAACTCCACCGGAAAATGGACTACGTAATGAACTACAGCATTCAACTGGAAGACAGAAAAGTGCCTCAGATGTTCTATCTTGTCAGCCTAGACAACCGCTCCAAGAAGCTGGTCATGAGGATACTGCCTGGTATGCGATCCCTACGGGTGCACATGCTATGTGAGTTCCGAAGAGAAATACATGTGATAGAGGATCAGTTGGGGTGCGATATGATCCAAGTGGACAACCAAGCAGTGCAGTGCCTCCTTCCTTACATGAGCAAGTTCATGAAGCTCTTAACATTCGCCCTGAAGATCGGTGCGCATTTCATCGTCGGGATGGGGGAGATGATACCTGACCTGAGCAGGGAGGTGGTGCATCTGCTGGACTCCTCAGCCATGTATGGTGCTGCTACATCCGCTGCGTCGCTGGGGGCTTTAGGCGCAGCAGCTATGTACGGAAGGACGAGGAACAGCGGGCCCAGTGACATGGGGGAAGATATGCAAGCGGCCAGGCAGTGGCTTGTGGATTTCTTGAGAGGGCAAGGGGTTTTGACAGGGATGGACATTGCACAGAGGTTTGGCCTGTGGCGTGTTAGGTACAGAGATGATGGCCACATTGCATGGGTATGCAGGAAGCACATCGCCGCAAGAGGAGACGAGATCTTCGAGTTGCCACTCTGAACCTTCCACTCCAGCATGCCCATTGGTCCGCGACCACAGGTGCTGAACCATCCACTCCAGCATGCCCAACGGTCTGCAGCCACAGGTGCCTCCCTCTAATGTCACGTTGCTGTTAGCCTGATAGGTGACAGTTGAGACTATTGCAAATTGTGTAAAGAATATGCTCTGTTTTTACAACTCTGTTCTAGTATCAAATATGTGTACATTCCTGCTGCTTTGCGGATTCAGTTTTTTCCCCTGTGGTTTCTTCACACTAATTATGAAGTCATTTTTCGTTCACTGCCAGATTTGTCAACGAGTATACTCAGAGTGACATGGTTATACATAGGACTAGGAATTGATTTCCTTGTAGAAAAACAGAGTGTTTACATCGAGACTCTGGGGAGGGGGCGGCTGACAAACGCTGCTTAATCGATGTAGAGGCTGAAATTCATGGTTTCCTCTACCAATCCAGACACGATCACTGCTGGTGCTAGGTGCTAGCTACATACGTGGCACTGTCGGGCGCTCAGAAGACCGGACAGCCCTTGACGACGATGCCCGGCGCGGTGGGGCATGTGGCGAGCGGGCAGTGGTCGACCTCGGTGCCCCACCACTTGAGGTCGTGGTGGGCGTTCTGGAGGGCGAAGAAGATGAGCACCCCCATGAACGCCGTGCCGGCGTCGAGCGCCGCCGACAGCACGTAGTTGTACTTCTGCCACCACCCCTTGCGGTACCTGAAGACGAAGTAGTTGAAGATGGTTCCGGTGACGAGCCAGCTGGCGATGTTGGTGGGCGTGGCCGGCGGCATCCCGGCGAAGCCGTAGGAGATGACGGGCACGTTGATGAGCGCGATCCACTTCTTCTCCGGGAACGCCCTGCTGAGCAGCCACACCGGCACCGGCAGCACGGCGCCCACGATGAAGAGCCACACCAGGTTCCGGTACAGCCCGTGCTGGCCGAAGAGCCGCCCCGGCCCGATGAGGCCCCAGATCACCGACGCGTCGAAGGTGACACGGTACTTTGGGCACGTCCAGGGGCTCTCCGGGTGGAGCGCCTCCACGTCGCAGATGTTTTCGATGCTGTCCAGCATCCACCACGCCACGGCCAGGTTCACCACGCCGGCGACCACCGTGCCCACCAGCTGCGCGGTGTACATGCAGCGCGGAGGGATCTTCATGTAGTGGCCGAGCTTGAGGTCGGCGAGGAAGGAGAGCGCGTGCACGGTGCTGATCCGGCCGTAGATCTTGAAGAGCAGGTTGGCGATGGGCTTGCCGGGCAGCGCGTAGCCGATCATGAACTGCGCGATGATGTCGTACCCAGGTTGCTGCAAATCATTGAACCAAGTTAATCAGACGATGAACTGATGACCAGTGCAGGACAGGGCAGGCCAAAACTGTACTGAAGAACAGAACAAGAAGATAAGACGCATGGCATGCCTGGTTGGTGGTGGCCTGGATGACGCCGATGGGGAGGGTGACGACGAAGGCGAGCGCGAAGGCGAAGAGCATCCCCCACCAGGGCAGCTGCACCTCCTCCTTCCACACGAAGCACATGAGCAGCGACACGGCCACGCTGCCGGCGAGCAGCAGCAGGAACCACCACTGCGGCACCTGCTTGTACCTCTGCATGAGCTTGGCGTGCACGTCCAGCTTGGCCGTGCTGCCGACCGCCGACCTGCTCTGCCTCCACATCTCGGCGCCGTGGAAGAGCAGCACGTGCACGATGGTGGCCGAGAAGCGGAGGAACCCGGAGCCGATGGAGATGGCGAAGAGCGGGCTGAGGTACAGCTTGCCGTAGCTGTCGTAGGCGGCCACGTTGAGGTCGAAGTCCTTGGTGAGCACCTTGGTGGTGTCGTACTTCTGGCCCGTGGACGTGAAGAGCTGGTTGGAGAAGATGGGGAAGCGGCGGGCGTCGAAGGTGTTGAACCGCCAGTAGCAGAGCGGCACGATGACGTAGATGAACATGACGAAGCCCACGGCCGTGTTGGCGATGGACGCCCAGGGAGCCACCAGCGGGCTGCCGTGGTAGGCAGAGATGCCCGCCCAGTCCAGCGTGAACGCGCCCACGCCCAGCCCGTGGTACCCGGACCCGACCTGCTGCGCCGTGATGCTGCGCGGCCACACCCAGCACGCCCACGAGAAGAAGGTCAGGATGGGCAGCAGGTAGCCGGGGAGCGCGTAGTAGGCGAAGCTCGCGAAGAAGAAGATGAGGAAGAAGCGCATCCGCGACGGGCCCTTGGACGGCTTCCCGCCCTCCTTCGTCTCGTGCAGCGCCCTGCATTTGCGACCCAAAGATTATTAAGATTACTTTGCTTTGTAGCACTAACAGAGGATTCTTGAGAAAAATCTTTTACTAGTACAGAATGGTTACCTGAAGAGTGAGACCTGGGCGAGATTAGAAGGCCACCACATCTCGGCAGGGTCAACCAGGAACCTCCGCAGCATTCCAGCCCAACCATAACCCAGTATCTGCAGTTTGCACAGTCAGCCAGTTTAAAATGTCAGTGCACTGCTTCATAAAAAAGACATCTCATGCTCATGCATACAAAGGGAAACAGAAAGACAGACACTTCTCTTCTGGATTTTAGTAAGTACGGAGTAGTACTTAACTAATCACCTGCCTGATGACAGTGCCTCCATGATGCAATACTATTGTTTTAGAGAAAATGCATCCATGATGTAATATTGCACTGCCAGAGTGCCCGCAATCTGACAGAATTCTTAAAGTTGACCACTGTGAAAATTCACCAGGACGTGCGTGCATACGCCAGAGGAATGGCAATTATTCCTAGGGCCACGGTTTCGCTGTGACGTTACGCCTTTTCCGCATCAGAATTTCCCCCTAGAAAAGTGATTGGTGGCAACTTTGTACGCAGAATAGAACATCGCAGCAGCGATTGGCACCTAGACATCTAGTGTTGGTCACATCTCTTAGCTTAGGTAGAGCAAGTGTGTGTGTGTGTGTGTGCACGTCGCATTCGCGTGTGGAATTGAAGATGAAACGGAACGGAGGAAAAATACCCCCATTCTAAGTACTGTTTGAAAATCGGTCGTTGCTGCTTACACAAGTAACTTGTCAATTTGTCATACTGTTTGAAATATGGGAACATTTTACACAGAATAGAACATAACATCGATCATTGGCACCTAGATATCTAGTGTTTCGTCACATCTCTTTGCTAAGTTTGTGTGTGCACGTCGCATTCGCGTCTCGAACTGAAGATGAGATGGAACAGAGGACCATAGACAATTATAGGTACGTACTGATCCGAAATCAGTCATTGATGCTTAGTAAGTAACTTGCCATGGTGATCGAAGACAAATAGAATAAGAAAAATTGATTGATTAAAAAAATGATTGTAAAAGCATGCACGGATGTTAGTACTAGTACAGATGAACCAACGGACCTGCGTGGTGAGGACGATGAGGAGGGCGCAGAGGAAGCTGAGCGTCTGCTTGTAGTAGGCCTTCATGACGGTGATGGCGCCGATGGAGTACGCGTCGCCGCCGCCGAAGGAGACTCCGCAGTTGGCGAAGATGGTGATGATGACGTGCTCCTTGATGTTGAACGGGCCCGGGTTGAGGTTGAAGCTCCCGAGGCGGCCGCCGAGGAGCCTGACCTCGCGGTCGGGCAGCACGGAGGCCATGAAGCGGCCCACGGGGAGCACGAGGATCTGGGCCAGGATGCCCGAGATGGTGAGCGGCTGCGTGCGGTACGTGAAGAAGGTGTTGAGGAAGATGAGCACCACGCAGGAGGTGAGCCCCAGCGTCCACGCCCGGAATGTCATCACCGGCGTCGACGGGTCGTCCGTCTCCGGCACCACCAGCGCCACCTCCTCCACCGGGTACCTCTCCCCCTCGCCTCCCCCCTGCTGCTGCTGCTGCGCCTTCCCTCCTCCCATCGCCTGCTCCTGCGCCGCCGACGCTGGCTTGGTCGACGGCGGCATCTCTCGCTCCTGCTCACGCTCTGCTTCGCTGGCTGGTTCTGACCTTGGAATGGAGCTAGCTACAATGATTTGCTCGTATATATCTCCGGTGGAGCGTAGTACACTTGCGAGAGATTCTTGGATGGTAGCCCCTGACTCTGGTCGTCCCAATTTATATTCCACTTCGCGTCGCCCCTTTCTTCTCCAGTCCTCGGACTACCGCCGCCATCAGGGGCTCTGGGCGACGGGTAGGCGGAGAGACTCATCACAGCCGCCCATTTCTCTGATCGGACGGTGTACAGACGGCCAGCGGGGCACCCGCCGGGCACGGGCCGGCGCGCGGGGGCACGCGCGCGGCGCACCGGGGCACACGATAGAGCGCGTACGTGTGTGATCAAGCTCGGCTGATTGGGCTGTCAGCGGTGAAGGAAAGTCACTCTGGCAATGGAAAGTGGCTTTAATCCTGGGCCCTGATTGTGCATGCAATGCGCGACGCGATTGAGTTGGGAGACCAGACTGTCAGTTGCGCGGTCTATTATGGATGGTTCCCTCGACCCTCGTGGAGGGAGGCAGACCGTATCGGGTTTTCCATTGCTCAACCAACATTGGACGGTCAGTCGATGATCGTACGCTGGTAAAGCTCAAGGGGAATAGTGATTTTCTCCTAAATTATACCGGAGCATCCAAACCCTTTCCGTGTGTCGTCTCTATATACACAAGCCAAAAGAACCGTTTCCAGATAAGGATGGGCGCATTTCCCCCCTTCAATTTAGTGTTTTTTCTTGGACTAAATATAGAGCGGATCATATACCCTATTAACCTTATTATCTTTTCCCCCTATAAAAAACCTTATTATCTTTTCTCCCTAAAAAAAACTTATTATCTTGTGAGTGTTTGCATGTCAAGAGAAAGTACAGGTCGATCCCTAAAATAAACAACTTTTTTTTCTTCGAAATTCCACCGATCTATTAATAATCATCAACAACAATACAAAAAAATATAAAAGTAATAAAAATTATAAGTAGGTCATTGGACCACCTAGCGACGACTACATACACTAGCACGAACCGAAGGCGTGCCCGCCTTCCTCCCCCTCCATCACCAGAGCCGGGCAAATCATGTAGTAGTAGAGCTTGTTGTAGTAGACGTACGAGAAATCGTCGTGCTAAGGTCCCAAAGGGCCAGCGCACCAGAGCAGTAACCATCGCGAGTGAATGGTTGCATTTCCTCACGAGTGTCTTAGCCAATAACCAAGGTCCTTGGTAGCAGGTGAGCGAGTAGTTGTGATTGTTTGTGGTCCACTAGTCAATGGTAGACTAGGGACAAGGGGTGGTACATAGTCTACAGTGGTTTATCCCTCCACCGTGTCAAGCTTAGTTCATTTGGCTTTAATTTTACCTTCTTCTTTTTCTCCATTATTTTTTTATAAAAATGAGGATTCAATCTATTAACTAAGAAGATAATTGTTCCGATAATTTGTGGGAAGCCATGCAAAATATGTAATTCTTCTTCATTTTTAGTTGTTGACCGTGGCTTGAGGCTTGAAATTTAATTGACTTAACTTGACCTTGATGATGGTGCTAGTAGGTTGAGACAGGACCCCGGTAAGACTTAGCCATTCTGTCGTCGGATTGATGACAAGTACGCCATGAGGGGGTCCTCGAGGCGTGCGGAAGAGAGGGGTGTGAGACGTACGGTGTTCTGGGAAGGTGAGCACACAAGTTTACCCAGGTTCGAATCCACCAGTTTTGGACGGATCCTACTACTGCTAGCAATCCAGTAATACGGCAGCGCCGGAATATGGGTTACAAGGGGTTCGCCTGTGCGAGTTGAGATTGTAGACTATTGGGTGCCCTAAAGGCTCTCCCTAGGACGGCTTATATAGACATTCGGCCTAGGGTTTACAGAAGAAATCTATCCGGCTACGTCTAAGAGTCGGTTACAGAGTATATCTTGAACTACAAGTAACACTATGGGCCTATATCGGTAAGTCTTCTGGGCCTTCCCGTAGCCAGACTGGACTCCGTCTCTTCTCCCTGACTGGGCCGCCCGTGAAGCGAAGCTCTAACCCGAAGTGGGCCACCCTGGTCAGTGAGGAACTGTAAGGATACCCGGAAAGTATATCCCCAACACATTCCTAAATAGTTCTAGATGATTTAGCTTTCAAACCAAACCCAAATTATGATTCATCTTCACTGCCGGTTATATTTCGATGAGAGCTTCAAAAATAAGCTATGTTCCAATGACTTTCAGTTATCTTCAAAAAGATTATCCCATGATTTGTCTAGTTACCATGGTATCGGTACTAAATTTATCGCAGGTAACTTGTCACAAAATAGTATAACAACTTGTGTATTACCCTATGGTAACAAGTAACAAACATGCATAATACTCAAAACATGTTTTTTGCTCCAACTTTATATATAAAGCAACCATCCATACAAAGTTCATAGTTTAAGAAAACATAAAAGGTTCTGCCGGGGTGACAACACAAACAAGCTCAGATTACGAAAGGAAAATGAGAGCTTTAGACTGTGCACGTCGATCAATGTCTAGGTGAGGTGGAGATCCGGTGCACCGCCTCCAGCAAGTGTCAAAGCAAGTCGTCCAGCATCTCCATGTCCCGTTGTCTATATAGCGGGTACCATTACTACAAAAATGTCAGGAATTTGAAAGCCGAGACAAAGGCACGATGAATAAAAAACTCCTCAGTTACCATCTTATTGTGTATTGTCCATAGGGTCCAAGACATTGCGGCAAACACCAACCATAAAAGGTGGCGCCCCTTGCTGGTATGGTTCATCAAGATCTCCAGAAATTTGCTAAGGTCTTGGGCCCATCAATCAGGACCCAATGCATCTCAAATAAAATTTCAAAGAAACTAAGCCACATGACAAGTGAACAGTGTGTGGGTTCCCAATTTTGGGACCCCACGTAGTGGACATAACCCATTCCCCGGTGCATGCCGCTTTGTTACCTCCACCACCGAAGGGAGACGACCTAGTGGAACTCACGACACAAATATCTTCGTCTTTATGGGTAGAAGCACTTTGCACAACAACTTGGTCCAAGGTAGAACGAGCCCTCTAAATAGGGCCCGGTATGCAAAGCTAACTAAGAATGCCCCCGAGGGGGTCTGTCTCCAAGAAACACTATTAGCTAAATCTGAGAGAGAGCTAGGCATGGATGCCCTAAGCTCCCCCATGTCGCCGCATCCTCTGGGCCAAAGGTTCTATGGAACATGATGTCCCATGTACTCTCCTAGGCCACTGAGGTAACCCTCAGCGATGGTTATGAGGAAATAGCGAAGAGGCCAGGGTACTCCTCTAGTAATGGACATTCCCTCGGGAATGCATCACGACTCAAAATATGCAATACCCACTTCATCATCAACGCCTTATTGAAATGCTGAGACGCCAAATGCTATGCCCCCAAGTTTTTTGGGGCACATATATCCGCCCATTTTACCATGTCATACTTTTGGCGTCCATTGGGATCCTGCCAAAGAAGTGCGACAACTCCTTATAAAAGGCGCGGTGTACTCCTTCCTAGAGGATATATAGCAACACCATACATGGGAAGACTGGACTAGTAGGAGTCAATGAGGTTTGTTTCTACTGCCTTTCGAAGTGAATCTTGCACCCCCAGGGTTCAACTTTCAATCTAACTCGCCCTACTAAGGGATCCAGATCCTTGATAAGGGTACTAGTCACAAATCACCTTGCTCTAAGGGAATGAGGTTAGCCTACAATTGATGGTGTCGGCTATCCTCTATTGATCCTCTTGGTAGAACCCCAATGCGACCACCTTCTTCTTATCAAAGTTTATCATAAGTCTGGACATCACCTCGAAGTAGAGGAGGGGAACTTAAGAATGGCAATGTCTAGATCTAAGCCCTCCACCATGATTATCGTGTCATTCGTGTACTGGAGGTGGGTTACCCATCTGATGCATGTAAAATGCATACATGAACTTTATAGTTTATTGTCACATATTTCTACATTTTGGCACCATATACAATGTTATATACATTTTTTACATTGATTTATGGGGATTTACCAATGATCCCCTTTATTTGGTTGATAACTCTGCAGGTAGGAAAACCATGTTTTGCATATTTTTAAATTTTAGGGACCTAAACAAAGTCAAACGGACCTGGGATTTTTCGAGGAACATTTTTCATCAAGAGAACCTTCTGGAGCACTAGAACCTAACAAGACGAGGTCACAGGCCCAGTGGCATGACCCACGTAGTGGACTATGCCACCTACCCTCTTTCCCTCCTCGAGCATCCGAAGTTGTCCATCTTCAGCCCTATATCAAAGTCTTGACCTAAAAATGTCTATAAAAAGGTCCACTGTCATGATTTCAGAACAGAGACGGAGAAAACACACAAACCACGAAATAGAGCCAAACCAATGAAAATTTGAGGGGGAAACACCGCTGGAACCATATCTTGTTGGATGTCCACCCTCTCCAACATCATCAAAACCGTCTCCATGATGAAAAGGGAGTAGTCTACCTGTGGACTATGAGTTTGTAGCAGTAGCTTGATATTTTCTCTATCATGCTATTATTGTTTAGTACCATATGAACTGCCCAACATGATTACGATCATCTATATAATTTTTAAGTGCTAGATCTTTGTTTTATGAGATGATATTTGAGATTGCAATTCTATTGTGTAAGATGTATCGGTAGATGCATATTATGTATCCTATTCTTGAGTACTTGTTTTGATCATACCTGTATGCAAGAACATGGGGGGGAACATGTGTATTACATTGAGTAACATGATGATGGTGATTGGATAGTGACAGAAAATTTGAGATGCACTATGGTTTTTACCTTTTTTTGTTACCCCATCAGGGATAAAGTGAATATATGTGTTATGTTCGTCTTGCGACATCAAAGATGATCTTGTTTGCTCAACATAGCACATTGTTATTCAAACATCATGTAAAATTATCTAAGGCTATACTCTGTTTATACTTAATTTTAGATTGCATGGAGTTTTTCCTTTCTATAGAACTATAAGTAAGATGTGTTGCATCATCTTTATATTAGGACGTGATGCATATGAAGTTCTAAGTAATATTATATCATCTATGAGAAGTTTTATGTCCACTACACTTTATGAGAGAGTAGACAAATAAACACATGAATCTCGGTCCAATTTTTATCATAAGAAACCACTTTTACCTGTTTTATTGTATTTTACATTTTCTGCAAGAATTAAATACGAAAATACAAAAAGACTTTTACTTTCTGCAAGACTAAAAAAACCCAAAAAACTTATGCTTTCTAGTTTTTTATTTTATTGTTCTAGTTATAGTTTATATTACTGTTTATTTTCTTTACTATTTTATTTAATTTTTACTAATAAAAAACCTTGTGCTTGACAACCACACAGTGGAGTTGGGGACACAAGGCAAAAAAAACTTTATTTTGTAGGCTACTAGAAGAGAATAAAGGGCGAGTTCCTGCAATTCCCCGAGAGTTTGATATAAATCCTCGAGTCACCCTTGTGAGGAAAAGACGCTTGTTATAACACTATGCACTTGGAGTTCCAACGATTTGGTACCGATAGAGTTTTTCACATCACCATCCTTTAAGAATAAGGTGCCCTACCACACCAGATATGTAGTCGGCAATCTTAGCTTTTCTCTAAGATCTCCGCATGGGCATTCTCTCCAGAGTTGAAGAGTAAGTGATGTCCATTTTTGAAGCATGTTTACCTTATGTTTTTGCACAAGTAGAGTAGGATTTTTGGTATTTTACTGTGCTCGCGTGCACCTTTTATCCTTGTTCCAACATGATCCCGAATTATTAAATCTTTTATGAATATATCATTTGAGACTATCATATTATGCAGTAATATGAGATTTCAGAGTGATAGATGTCATTTAAATGATTTTCCATGCACATGGGAGAAGAGAGGATGCAAGGAAAGACTATAGAGGGTTTAACGACCTATGGTATGGGCGGAGCTTGCCCATACCATCCTCCGGTTCCACCTGTTAGCGCATCTGCCTCATCAAATACTCTAACCACGTGAATATGGATCTGAGATCCGACATTCACATAAACTTCTAGCCTCCAAACACTATACCTGAGAGGGATCTGGAGGAGGAACTAGGAGAAGGGCGAATCCTTGCTGCTTCACGGATCATCGGAGGACATCACATCATCCCCTTCATCATCAACTGCTCCATCTCCATCACCATTACTATTCCCCTCTTCCATATATTAGATCTTGTTGTAATTCCAAATTCAATTTGTGGTTTGCACTAGATTTACCTTACACTTTTATCCATCCATATGAATATGATGATATGGTTGATTGCTTCCATGTGTGAGTAGTTTCCTTTGTTCTTGGGGAAATGGTGAAACCCTAGCATTATTATGAAATGAAATAAAGATGATCTATTACTCTGGTCCATGATCCATTGATCTATGATATTGTGCTAAATCTCTCTCTTTAGATGGTATGTGAAGTCGACCACATAGTATTTTACTTTGGGACTAAAGAGAGGGAGATACCTTTGGGATGTGTATGAGAGTATATCCAGTTTTACTTTGTGACTACAAGCATTGGTTTATAATCTACACGGTCCAAGGGGGGACTAAGAGAGATTCACTAAGCTTATTACGATATCCATGGGGAAATCCTTAATTGTGGTGGTCTGTATGAGTGATTGCTTTCAGGCATCGCAGTGGTTATTTAGAGATGAACTCAATACTTGATTCAAGAAGCGACTGCTCACGAGTCTTGTAGTGAATATCTTATTATTGGGCTCTCTGCACACATGTCATGACGAAAGAAATAGATCATCCTAATTATGAATAATTATCATATGCTAGTGGTGTATCCTATATCCCTAGGAACACTTTAGTCTTATTGAGTTCCAACACCGTTTCCCAATGCTTTCATTACTTGTTTACTTTTTTCTTGCTTTTACTACTTTCTTGCACACTTTTAAAAAACCTTTCAAATATCCTTTACTTGAAATCAAAGGCAGCTTACAAGTATCCTTTGGTAGATAGTGACGGGGGGCATAAAGACCTTAACCAAATAGCTCTATACGGGTTCGATACTCTTATTTCAAAAATAGTTACAATCGATATATGCTCCTGTAGTCATTAGTAAGGGAGAGATCAGATCCTCCTGTGTCACTCCACACAAAGGTCTAAAGTAGGTCCCATCTCCCCATTGATGTTGGTGGCATTACTATCACTCATGAAGGATTGCATGATCCAAGTGATTAGCCAGTCATTAAAGCCTCTCCACTGTAATACCTGGCACGGGAAGTGTCAACACAAGCGGTTATAGGCCTTCTCGGAGTCTAATCTCAGGAAGAACCTTTTCATCCTTATGAACTTGACCTCGTGGATGATTTCACGGAGAGCCAACACCCCATCATGGATAAGCCAACCTTTGATGAAGGCAAACTGATTGTGTGGGTTAATCTCTCCATAACAGAGAAATCTGTGACACACACACTTTAGTGAGATGCATTGGATGATATTGATCACCAAGATCGGTCTAAATTGGCGGATGTCTGTTTCCCTAACTACTTTGAGGATCAAGGTGATCATGCCAAAGTTCATACGGGACATGACCAGTATTTTGATGTAGAACTTCGGGAACATTGGCATGGCCATCTCCTGGATGTTCTCTTAGAAAGTCTGTAAGAAAGAGAGCGAAAGAAAATCCAGGCAAGGGACCGAGTTGGTCTTCATAACTAACTGCCTGCTCTATCTTTTCTTGTAGGATTGGGAGGGTGGGCTCAACATTCTTGTCCATGGTAACCCTGGTCATGGATGGCCAGAAGTCATTCGATAATGTAATCCATGAGCAGGGTCCTACAAAGAAGAGTTCCTTATAGAAGGCATATATGTGGGAAGAGATTTCCTAGACTCTTCCAGAAACTTCTCATTATCCCATAAGCATGGGAGAGAGCATTTCCTATGATGGCCATTGTCGATGGTGTGGAAGTATGTTATATTAGCATCTCCCTTTAGGAGCCAATTCTGGCGGATCCTTTGTCACTAAAATGTCTCCTCGTCCTTATAGATCTCCACAAGGGAGGTTTCATGAGTGTATCAGTGGGACATTTGTCTATGAAGAGCCCACTCAAATATGTTATCCAGTCAAGTCTAGTATCTCCTCAAGAATAGTTCACTTTTGGATATGAAGGGTAGCTCCAAGATTAGCCCCTAAGCCCGCATGAATTGACGAGTCATGTTGGCGCAGTGGTGCCAAACATCCACCGCACTAAACTTGTGAGGGGATGCCATCACTGCAATACACTTTGGTTGAGTTGCTTCTAGGAACCTTGGCTTGGTAAGCCATAAGTTCTCAAAATGGAAGTGATTCAGTCTCAACGGAGAGAGCCCCCTCCATAGGGGAGCAGCAGGGTAGCATGATCCGAGCCTATCCTATGACCACCCTCAAGGATCATACGGGGAAGGCAACCTCCCACTCAACCGATACAAAAGAGTCGATCCAAAACACTTCGTACTGGGTCAAGTTGCTAATTTGTCCAGGTCTACCTAGATCCCACTCGCGTGATCTCTCTAAGGATAATATCAGCAATGTAATCATTGACATTTGTATCCTAGGGATGTCCATGATAAAGCCGAGGTCTTTCCGTACAACAAGCAGATAATGTTGAAATATCTCCCTCCACGACAACTAGAATAGTGCCATGGTCCACTTTTGCTGTTAACTCAGCAAGGAACTCTAGACACGTCCTATGATCGGTGGGGCCACAAACAATAATAACCTCCCACCCAGTGGCGGAGGGCGAATAAAATCCGAGGTAGGGCAAAGTTTACAAAAAATGATGGAAAAATGAAAATATCTAGGGACATTAATACTATATATGATTCGATAGTCATATAGTAATAGAAGTATATCCTAAAAAGATACCCATAACTAAGTTTTAATGACGTATAGTGGTCATAGGAAATGACAAAGCTCTATCTTCTTTAAAAAAAATCGTCCATAATTTTATTGATAAGGACTTCTGGATATCCTTCGCTTATTGTATCACATCATCAAGTCCTCAAGAAGGTGCAACTCAGCCTTGATGCATAATTCTTTATCGCTGAAAACCCTTTTCAACTATTGTCATCACGATGATAAAAACCAATGCCAACTCAATGAGACAATAAGCCTTAGGAAACACAACATGTCTTTCAAATATCAAGATAAGCTTTGATGTCTTCATTTCTTACTGTATGAATAATGAATATCTTTGTCATGCTTATAATAGGAGAAATCTCCATGATATAATTATGTAGGACTAGCAATCTTATTCATATTAAACTTAAAAAAGAGTCTCTTGAGTGTATGGCAATGTAGGAACTTTCCACGTCATAAAAAAAGTTCTGATACGGTTCCGAAGATAGCCCATTAATGCAATGGTCATAATCGAGGCAATAGAGTGTATGGCGATGTAGGAACTTTCCACGTCATAAAAATAATCAATAGTGACATGTTATTGACGTGGAGTTAACACGTCAATGCCCATAGTTTATGGACTGGAGACTCCGTCGGCTAACAAACAAGCAACACGGGAACATGGTGTTTACCTAGGTTCAGCCCCCCGGAGAGAAATCCCTACTCCTACTTATCCGTTCTTGATTGATGGAGGAACTGAAGTTTACAATGGCGCCGAGATGGCTAAGGTTGCGCAGATTGATCTGGCGGTGTATGAGCGGAGATTGACTTCTAGATCTATTGTCTATTGTGGGAGTTACCGCCTCGTTGTACCATCCTAGCCTTTATATATGGGGAGGCTAGGTCACAGGTATCATTACGAGTTGGATTCAAACTCTAGTCTTGCGCTTTCTTTGTCTTGCACGCTTGGATTTGGTGTCTATATGGGCTTCATATCAGCCAAACCGTCATGGGCGTTATGGACCTTGGAAGGTCGTCGAGTGGTTCTTCCATTGAGCCGCATTAGATAGGCTGTAGTTGGGTGCCCGTTGGGCATACCTATATCAGTTATCTTCCCCTTTCTTGATTTCCCGTTTTGTTACCATTTTATTTGCACTTAGGATTGTGATGTCATTTTGTACGCAAATTGAAATTTTTCAAGAGGGGATCTCAGCCATCAATCCTCTAACTCAGCGAGCATGTACTCACATCCTTAAAGGGAGACATTCACCGACTAAATACAATTATAATTCTCAATCACAAAAATATATAAACCAGAGTAGGGCCTTAAAACAAAATCCATCACACACCTAATTTTGGCTCGGCCACACCCCATATTCCGGCAAAAACAAGGACTTGCTGTTTTAGCGCGGGCGGCGGGTAAGAGCATTTCCAGGCGCGGTACAATGCCGCGCTTCACCAGACGCACTAAAATACGACGCCACAAACACCTTTTTCAATAAAAGTGTATCAAACGAAGATCAATCAAATAAATAAAATGGACTAAGATAAAATTTATTACACAGAGCATAGTACGATACATAGTGCATAAAACAGTGAAGTAAACCTAAACTACTCTTCGTCCTCTTCCGAAGTACTCTCGTCGGTCGACGAGAAGAGGTCGACCCACCTTTCATCTTCCGAGTCGATGGTGCACGGACCGGCGAGCTGCGCTTCGATGAACATTTTCCTCTCGGCCCTCCTCTTCGCGAAGATCTTCCTCGCGCTCCACATCCTCCGGAAATTTCATCTTCCCCTATGGTGGGCTTGTCCGCGTCGGTGATGGCGAGCCGCCGCTGACAGGTGCGGTGGCGCCGCTAATCTTCGCCTGTGAGGAGGCGAGGCGGAGGCGCCACCATCTCCGCTTCTTCGAGACAGTTTACGTCATCGAAGTTCATGTCGCGAAGCGGACGGGTACGTGGTGTCGAAGGTCCCAGCGAAAGGCAGTAGCTGACGGCGTGGATCGCCGCATAGAAGTTGTCCACCGGCCGGGCATGCACGCCGCGAAAGCTGGAGGTGCTCATGGCGGCCACGGCGGTGCGAAGACATCTAGCGGTTTGGGGGCGCCCGTCGCAGCTCGATGGCGCTCGGAGCGGGTTGGCGGCGCGACGGCGGGGCTCGGCTGCGACTGGGCATGGAAGGGGAGCGACGGTGGAGGTGGGAATCGGCAGCGGCATGGCGTGAATGGTGGGTGATGGAGGAAAGAATGTTTAGGGGCGGTTGAGCGTTGCGTGGTGGAGTCGGTGTATACTTCGCGTGACTAAAAGTTTCACACGGCTATTTTATTATGTCTGCTGGAGCGCCGCATGCTTCCTCCCGCTTTAAAAGACGACAGTTTTTAACACGCCACTGCATTTTGGGTGGTTGTCGGAGATGCTAAAAGTCGACTTATTTCTTAGCTCCAGGTCAATCGTTCTACTACAAAGAGTCCTAAAAGTAATAGAAATTACACCGATCTATTAATAATCATCAACATCAGTACAAAGAGTTCTAAAAGTAATAGAAATTACAAATAGGTCATTGGACCACCTAGCGACGACTACAAACACGGGCACGAGCCGAAGGCGCGCCGCCGTCCTCGCCCCTCCATCACCGGAGCCGGGCAAAGCTTGTCGTAGTAGAGCTTGTTGTAGTAGACGGACGGGAAGTCGTCGTGCTAAGGTCCCAAAGGACCAACGCACAAGAGCAGCAACCATTGTCGAAGATGACCAACGTAGATCGGAAGAGACTGACCTCAAAACACACAAACGAAAGCGAAAAACGACCGGATCCGAAGAGATCCATCGGACACACGACTCCACACGCCCTCCACCGATGCTAGACGCACCACCAGAGCGGGAAGGACTTTATTCTGATTTCAGGACGTAGCCGCCACCTCAACATCGTGAAGAAGACACTGCAAACAGGCCATGGTCCGCCATGTCTCACCCTAAGGCCACCGAAAATGGAGCGGACCGGTGGCGTCGCCGGCGGAGGGAAGGATTTTTGTCGCCGTCTCTGGAGTGCCTCTCTCTTCAGGTACGATACCGGTTTGTCACGTAAAAGTCTAAGCCACTACTGCACAGATCTCAACGCAAAGTAAGACCATCGTCCTCGCGCCTGCTTGAAATGGATAATAAAATCATTAAAATACTTAGCATTGCGAAGTCAAATGAAGCATATCATCGTGTCGTGCATTAGTGATGATCCCGCAACATGCATGGAACATGAGTTCCCTCGATAAACAATTCGAGACGAAAACCTTGAACGGGAATCAGGTGTCGTCAAAAAAGCGTCTTAGCTAAAGTTCTTGTCCCGATTGACGTGTTTGCTTGCTTGCAGTTTTGGCATGCTCCGACCTTTGTTCCTTAAATAAATTTCTACCTCATCCGGAATTCCGGATAGTTAAGATGCTCTGGGCCAGAAAAAGAAGGAATACTGCATGCATGCATGCATTATTCCCCCAGGACCAAATCTCCATTAGTTATCGCGTAATATATTCTCGTCATCCATCCATCCACAGGACTAGTGCATGCTCAAGAGGATTTGTACTCGATCGATCGGCCGATGGTTGGCATCGGCAGCTAGGGAGGAGCACAGGGATGGATCATCGAGGGACAAGTGGCGGTGGCATCTGGTTCGAGCGGGTGGCGGATACTGCGTGCATGGCGTTGCTTGTTTCTTCCGTCTGCAAGCAACCGGAGGACAACATGCACAGGGCGAGGAGGACTGTGCCGTCGCCGGCAGGTAGTACCAATCGCTTTTGGCATGGGGATCGATTAAAGGAGGCCAGCTTTCCGGTGCTCTTGTCCTCTGCGCTCAATCATGTGAGCTGAACCTGAAAAGAAATTGGATAGATGCCAGTCTCGGTTAGATGTATAGTTTTGATTTAGGATGGCACGCAATTAATTTACATGTGTATTTTCTTCTTGCGATACCATACTTACCACTTACGAGTATGCACGGGATATATACGATCGAGGGACTGAGGGAGACAGGACGGTATAGCATTTCTAGGAAAGTGGAATGCGTTGCTGCTGGCTGCTGCTTGGTTCTCGTTTCTCAGCAACGGATGAAGCGTATTCTCTCTCAGAGAGGACGAAGCGCGTCGTTGGGTGGGCCTTAATACACCGGCCGGCCATGTAGTACGTGCGTACGCCTCTCACCGCGTGTACGTTCGATAGCGCCGGCCTCTCCAACAGTGAACCCACGAGGGGATCGATCGATGTGCGCATGCATATATACCGGCATGGAATCCAAATTCCAAGTCGCGTTACACGCGTGCCACTCGCCGTGCGCGTCGTCCGTCGGCGCAAGTGGGATCGAGCGGGCACAGTAGCGACAGATCCTCGCCGCCGCTGCTCTCGCCTAGTACGTCGGACTACGATCGGCCGTAGTGGTGGTGGGTCCTGTCGTCTGCACTACGTATACAATGGCCGCGACCGACGCGAAGGCACGCGCGAGGACGCCGCTCATGTGGCCCGCCGCCGCCGCCACGCGACGCGCGCGCGCCACCTCCCCGCCACGTCCGCGAAGGCCACGGGCTTAGCCCCCGATTAGCGCGCGCGGCCGCGTGTAATCCACGTGGTTATGGTGGAAGAGCCTTTTGGCTTCAGGATTACCCACACCACCCGTGGACTAGCGGCAGCGGCAGCGCCTAACCCTGCGTAGTGCCCGTATCACTATGCATGCCTGATGTGGGTGCACGTTTGGCTCTGCACAAAGCACCCGATCGCAAAGGCATCTACTAGAGTTCTAGACACCTACTAGTAGTACTAAATCTGGACCACGTGTCAGGCCAAAGGAAGAAACGGCTAGCTTTCCGTGCTCGCCTCGCATGCAGCACGGAAGAGCAGAGCACTGTAGTCTGTAGGAGCAGCAGCAGCGAGCGCTGACCCGGCCGGGGGGCGATTCGTACGTGTACGCGAGGCGCCGGCCCTTTTTCAGGCTTCGCCATTTCGCTTTCCGCTTTCGCAGGTCCCCCCACCGGTGGAGGACGGGAGGAATCTGCGCAATCGTCAAATCAAATCCGGCCGGGGCGCGCCCAGCCATCCGTCGCGGCGCGGGCCAGCCGGGTATATGTCAGGTCAGGTCGCTGCCTACGCGTTGCTCTCCATCCACCAAAATTTTCTCCTCCCGTCCTCCGGCCACCTCTTGCGCGAGCGAGCCAAACAGCTAGGATTCACCGTGTCGCCGTCGGATGGTGGCGGGCACGAGCCTCTCCGGCCCGTTGCGTTATTCGATTTGCATATATAAGGAGGTCAGAACGACTGCGGATGACAACGACCTCCTCAAGTGGCCTACGCTACGCGAGTGACGATTTACTTGACCACAGACTTCCTTTCACGCACCAAGCATTGTCTCGGGGCAGAATGTAGGCCACGTGGCTGTAAGCCTGTAACGCTTGAATGCTTGATACACAAGCGAAAAAAAAAATCATTATTTACTCTCTTTTTTACAGCCTAGGCTCGTTGTCACCTAGCTGCATATTCAGTTCCCAGTTTATATTTTGAAAACTTATAGGCCCACGAGACTATCTTCAGCAATCTCTTCATGGGCCTTATTTCACTAACAATCATGTTCTGGAAGGCGCACTACATGGACCGCCGCCCGGTAACAGCTCAATGTACTGTTCTTTTATGTTCTGATCTTTACTTATTTTGTTCACATTTGAAAAATGTTTAGAATTTCAGAATGTTCGAATTCGAATTTTTTAGATTTTGAAAATATTAAAATCTGAAAGGTTGTACGGTTAGAAAATTTTCGAATTCAAAAATATTCAAACTTTAAAAAGTTCAGTTTTTAAAAATGTCCAAATTTGAAAATGTTCAATATGAAAAATATTTGAATCTGAAAAAACAGAAAAAAGAAACTTGAAAACAAGTCAAAAAACAAAATTAAAAAACAAAAAAATCCAGTAAAATTGTCTCGTCCGCTAATGGGCCGTGGTCCATCTCGCTCCGCGCCTAAAAGGGCAGCGAATAGGGTTTTACACAAGTACATCTACACGAGAGAGAGAGAATTATGAGGCAGTGACCCTAAAACTCTTCTTGGGATGGTTCAATGAGTGGTGATCAAAGTGGACAGCTTAGAGATTGTACACCTATGGGACTGCATGCTAGTTCTTGCTCTATGGTGACGCCCATTCGTTTTAAATTCAAAGGGTTGTCTTCATCGATTTTATCTTTTTTGTATTTAACATGTAAAGTCATCTTGTACAAAGTTAGTTTGTACACAGGAGGTGACCAGTTTTTGGATGGACTTGATCCCATACTTCCTCACCACGCATGTCAAGCCGATAGCACAAAAGCTATAGTTACTGAATAAAGCCTTGAAATTTTCACGCAAAAAAACTCATCTAGGGTTTCGTCCCCTCGCTAGCGACGTCGCTAGCCCGTCCTGCCTCTGGTGGCTTTGGGACCTTGGAGCTATGGCGGACCACAGGCACTCGCCATGGGAGGGTTTCTGTTTTAGGGGTTATTTTTCATTGTCTTTTACAGGATGGTGAGGCCACATCAACATCCTAGAGATAGAATAATATCCTCTTACTCATCCTCACTCTGGTGGCACATATAGCGTGGAATCGTGTGTTGGCGGATCTCCAGGGATCTTGTCAGTTTTTGTGTTCTTTGGTGCGGTTTTAGGTCAATCTTTTCTGATCTATGATTGTCAGTATTGGTTATGGTTGCAACTCTGGTGCGTTGATCCTTTGGTGTCTTAGCATGCTTTATGTATGTCTACTATAACAAACTCTACTATGACAAGCTTCGCTCGGCTCCTGTAATGGAGGGACGAGAACAACGGTGCGCCTTCATCAAGCGCTAGTGTTTGTAATCCTCGCTAGATAGTCCAAAGACCTGTTTCTAATTTCTACTACTTTTGGAGCTCTTTGTTCAGCTATTGATGATTACTTAGAAGTCATTGCAATTTTTGCAAACAAAAACAATCCTGTTGCTTTCCGTATGAAAAAGTTCAAGTTGCTTACCACGTGACGAGGGTTTAACTCATCAATGCCCATTGTTATGGACTTGGATTTTGGAGAAGAAAAGAGCGTTGGAGATCTCGGTATGGCTAGCAAACAAGCACACGGGGACGCAAGGTTTACCCAGGTTCAAGCCTCGTGGAGGACCCTACTCCTGCTTCTTTGCTCTTGATTGATGAAGGATCCGAATGATTACAAGGTCGCCGATGGTGGTGTCGCGCAGATTGGATCTGGCGTATGTGTATGCTACGGGTGTTGTCTAGATCTATTGTCTACTGTGGCGATCTATTATAGGAGTCGCGATTAGTCTATTGGAGGTTAGGTCGTGTCCTCCTTGTTGGACCCGCCTAGCCTTTATATATGGGGAGGCTAGGTCTTAGGTATCAATACGAGTTGGTTACAAGTTAGATTAGAACTCTAGTCTTGAGCTTTCATTATCTTGTGCGTTTGGGAGTCCGTGTCCATATGTGCTTCATACCACTCGAACCGTCATAGGTGTCATGGACCTTGGCAATTCGTCGAGTGGGCCTTCCGTCGAGCCGCACCAGGTAGGTTGTAGTTGGGTGCCTGTTGGGCATGCCCATGTCAGTAGGCCCCGAGTGTCCATGCAAATCGTAGATTTGGGTGGAGACTTAGAAGTCTTGAGTCTTGCATTAGGATGTCGGAGTCGACAATTGTGTCGAGTGCAAAGCACTTCACCCAAAAGTTCATCGGGTCAGTAGAATTTATAGTGGTTCATAGGGATGATGGTAAACGTGCCTAGTGCGCTCGACGGATCGAGACCAGTTAATTGCTCTAGGGAATAAACAACGTCACCTACTCAAACTCGAGTCCCCGGACTCGAATTTGGAAATTGCTGGCGTAATTCGACTCAGGCCGCGGAGGTCTTATAGAGTTCGAATCCTAGTGTATAAGTGTGAGCACTCGACGCGTCCGTCAAGACATGTTCATCGTATCTGTAGGTACGTATTATTTCTGGTAGAGCGCAGCAGATGCGTTGCCAGGCCTTATTCAGGTCTTATCTTCACACTGTAAGCGCGGCATCCGAATTTTGTCATCGCGGAGATGATTCAGGTGACCTAGGAGACGCAGTCTCTTCGTAGGGAAAATATGGGGCGGAGTCGCTATAGTATTCGAGTGTGGATGTTATCAACACACAGTACGATTTACAAGAAAAAATAATCATAGGGTGCACGGCCAGTGCTCCCTATGGGAGTAGACCCCGAGTGCCTACTCGAGTCGTAGACTCGAGTGAGGACTATAAGTATTTTGCAACTGCTGTCGTCTATTGCTTGTTTCAGTCGAATATGGTTTCAGCGCTCCCTATGGGAGTAACCCGAATCCCACAACTGAATCGTAGATTCGAGTGAAGGGTTTTCATAATCTTGGATATCTTTGCAAATTTCTTCGGGTGTGCGGCCAGCGCTCCCTATGGGAGTAGCCCCCGAGTCCTTAGTCAAATCGTGGATTCGAGTGAGGATTCAGAGTGTGTCACTCGAGGATCTTGTATATGCGCGTCCAGTGCTCCAGTTTGGAGTAGCCCCCAAGTGTCTGGCGGAGTCGCAGACTCCGGCAGAGACTCGAGTTTTGTATCTTGCAGTGATAGTCGAAAATCATGCGAGGAGAAACCACTGACTCGGAAGTGCATCGAGTTAGTGTGCCACGCATAAGGAGCCAAGAGTCGACGATGTAGTCGAAGTCGACGTAGCGGAGTCATGCAACGATTAGCCAGGTCAGTCGACGATGCGGATGGAGTCGACGATGTCACTTCTGTCGGGTGCGCGGCCAACGTCGCGTGTGTGTAGCATCAAGCGATGCAACCATCCGAGGAGATACTCGACTTGGGTCTTGAGTGTATATCGTAGCCAGTTATTTTGTCGACTCCTGTTGGAGGACCCGATAGAATAGCTCGACGAATTCGACATCCTTATAAGCTACATAAAACATGAAGAATTGTGAAGTACTTATATATTGTAAACAAAATTTGTCGGTTGGCTTGTAAGTAAAATTCTGGTGCCAGTCGAGTTGACACTTTTGCACTGTGTGCTAGGCCTTTTCGTTAGCATGATTACTCTTAGTCTCAGTACCTTGCCGAGGCACTCGGAGTTCAAAGATTCGACGATCAGGCAGAATCAGCTACTCGTGCTGTCGCGTATGAGGTGCTTGAGTGCCTGGAGTCGATGACACATTAGGTAACTCGAAGAGGGCGCATCCCCCAAGTGTTTCGAGTGCGATTAAAATAAGACAGAAATCATCTTTAAGTAGATAACTTAGCTTTATGGGTAGTTGTCGTGGACGAAATCAATGCGGTCGTGGACGTAGTCGGCGTGACAACAGGTGGGAGAAGAAGACCGCAGGGGGTCGCGTGATGGAGTCGAAGACTCAGCGGGTCGGTGGAGTCGAAAACCGTCCCGCATACGGCGCCAATTGACGAGGGTTTAACTCATCAATGCCCATTGTTATGGACTTGGATTTTGGAGAAGGAAAAGAGCGCTGGAGATCTCGGTACGGCTAGCAAACAAGCACACAGGGACGCAAGGTTTACCCAGGTTCAGGCCTCGTAGAGGACCCTACTCCTGCTTGTCTGCTCTTGATTGATGAAGGATTCGAAGGATTACAAGGTCGTCGATGGTGGTGTCGCGCAGATTGGATCTGGCGTATGTGTATGCTATGGGTGTTGTCTAGATCTATTGTCTAGTGTGGAGATCTATTGTAGGAGTCGCGATATGTCTATTGGAGGTTAGGTCGTGTCCTCCTCGTTGGACCCTCCTAGCCTTTATATATGGGGAGGCTAGGTCTCAGGTAGCAATATGAGTTGGTTACAAGTTAGATTAGAACTCTAGTCTTGAGCTTTCTTTGTCTTGTGCGTTTGGGAGTCCGTGTCCATATGTGCTTCATACCAATCGAACCTTCATAGGCGTCATGGACCTGGGCAATTCGTCAAGTGGGCCTTCCGTCGAGCCGCACTAGGTAGGTTGTAGTTGGGTGCCTGCTGGGCATACCCATGTCACCACGCAACCCCTGATTACCCATACGTAATTATTTAACGCAAGATGAGGGTCTAGGACATGCTCGATGATTCTGGCTTGGCAGATATTATCTGAGAGATGGTGAAGCAGCGAGGAGGTGGTTCATGCTAACTTGCATCATTGGAGAGAACCATGGCAAGGAAAATGTCAAGGATGAGGTGGTTGCAAGAGGGAGATGCGAACACTAGATTGTTTCATGCCGTTGCCAATGGTAGGAGAATAAAGAACTACATACTGGCTATGAGAGTGAGAGGACAGATCATCACGGACCAAAGGCGTTCATAGAGGCGTATGAAGGGTTGTTGGGCTCGATACAAACAAGGGAGTATGTGTTGAGCCTTCAAGAGCTAAACTTACCACAATCAGGATCTAATAGGCTGGAGGGCCTAGATGACCTCTTTACCGAGGAGGAGGTTTGGAGGATGGTAAAGGAACTGCCACCAGATCGTACACCTGGGCCGGATGGATTCATGGGTACCTTCTATCAGAAAGCCTGGGATGTGATAAAAGGTGATGTGATGGCAACACTGTTGAAACTTGCAGTTGGGGACGGTCGTGGGTTTAGCAAACTAAAAAAATGATTGATCACATTGATCCCCCAGAAACATGGTGTCGAGGAGGTGGGTGACTACCGCCCAATAAGTCTTGGACATAGTTTCTCGAAGCTGTTTTCAAAACTTGTTGCCAATCGGTCGAGGCCAAGATTGGGACAGTTAGTTAGCAAAAACCAGTCCGCCTTTTGTGAAAGGAAGGTGCCTACACGATAATTTTGTGATTGTAAGACAAGTAGGAAGGAACATCAATATGGGGAGGCGGAAAGGAGTGTTAGTAAAGTTAGCTATCTTTAGAGCTTTTGACTCAAATTCTTGGGCATTCCTTTTTGAGGTGTTGAGGAGAATGGGCTTTAGCGAGATGTTTCTCAAGTGGATTGTTATACTACTATACTACTATCGACAGCGACCACTAAGGTCACGGTGAATGGAGTTCCGGGAGGTAAAATCAAGCATGTGAGGGGATTGAGACAAGGTGACCCCACCACTCCAATGTTATTTTGTGTTGGGGGTGGAAACCCTGACAACAATTGTGGTGCAAGCGGTACAAGAGGGACTTTTTTAGAGTCTGGCCAGGATTTTGCCAATGCAAAGAGTCTCAATCTATGCCGATGATGTGGTTCTGTTTGCAAGACCCGAGGAATCGGAGTTGCATGCGATCAAGGAGATCTTGCACCTATTTGGGGAGGCCTCAGGGTTGCGAGTCAACTACACGAAATCCTTGGCTACACTAATCAGGGGAGGAGAAGCCGATGAGGAAAGGGTGCGTGAAGTGCTAAGATGCCGGATTAACCGATCCTATAAAGTACCTAGGGTTACAGCTGGCCTTGAGACCCTTGACGAGGGCTGAGTGGCAACTAATTATGAATGGTGCCATTTATTGCATACTGGCATGGGAACGAGTGTTGATTGCGTGATCAGGACGACTCATTCTGGCCAAGTCTGTGATTGCGGCCAGGCCAATCTTCAGATATAGGGCCTCACGCTGCGATCTAGGTGGGAGTGGTTGAGAAGGACTAATCCATCGAGGCCTTGGGCGGGGCTTCCAATGATGAGGGATACAGAAGCTGAAGGGGTGTTTCAGAGTCTCGCAAGAATACTAGTGGAAGATTGGCGGACTGTGTATTTTTGGCGCGGTCGGTGGATATTGGTCGCTCAGTAGACGAGATCACACCAGAGGTTCTTAGTGCAGTCAGCACGAGATGCAAGAACAGTCGCCGGGTGGCGGAGGCAATGCATCAAAACAAATGGATACTGAATATCAGAGGGGAGCTTATGGAGCCCGAACACCATCGGTTAGTTCAGTTGTGGTTGAAGGTAGGAAGGGTTCAGATAAACGCTCGGGACCAGGATAGGTACACCTGGACAGGGGCTGCTGCAGGGCAGTACTCAACCGAGGAAACCTACAAGCTACTTTGCCATGGGAGGGAGAGGTCGGGTATTGCTTCACTCATCTGGAAGTCGTATGCCCCTCTGAAGTGCAAGATGTTCGGATGGCTCGCCACGAAATATCTGTTGTGGAGGTCGGATAGACGAGTGAGACATGGGATCCAAGAGCAGAGTGCAGAATGCTACAATTGTCTCCAGGACGAGGATACAGTAGATCACATTCTCATGCAGTGAGTCTACGCACGTTAGGTATGGCTGGGATGTTTGCAACGTGCTGGCTTGGAGACTGAGGAGCCTAATCCGGATAGTAACCTAGAAGCTTGGTGGCTGGAGGCGAGGATCGGAGTAAGGACGTAGGATAGGAGGATGTTTGACACTTTGGTAATTCTGACCGCGTGGATGCTTTGGAAGCAACGGAATGCTAGGTGCTTTGGCAATACTAGATTGCAGTGTGGTACAACGGATCTTATTAGTCGCATCAGAGAGGAGTTCGAGGCTTGGATGCAAGCAGCGAGAGGAGGGAGTGCATGGGTGAGGTGTACCAACTCTACTGTTCGCAGAGGTAGTATGGGTTCCTGTAAATTATCCGCTCCCTTCTATAAAAGAAGTATTTTTTTTGGAAACTATAAAAAAGATTATTTTTAGATTTTTTCTTATTTTTAGAGGATCTGCTAGAGTTGTTATAAACATCTCCATGGGTTAGATGTGCGGCTACCCACCGGTAGCGATCACTGTCCAATGATGGGCCCTCAGTGGAGCCAAACATCCATCGGCCGGAGTTTAGTGACGAGTGCTCCATTGCTCCAACCCGTCAGTCAAGTGGTTTAAGCGTCCTTCAATAGTGTTTTTTTTTTTTTTGCGAATTTCAAGTCTGTTATTCAGAGGTACGAGCCGATTGAAAATGCAAGATGTGAGCTCAGACAAACACATGCCTAGGTCCAACATATAGGCAAAGGTAGCTATAGAATGTGCATCTGAATTTCAGCCCTACGCTCATGCACTAAAAGAAAGAGCATCATATGCGCACATCTGGATTCTGGAGAACTCTCTCAGGTTCTTCACTACATAGGCATTCAGTAACTAGACATTGTCGTTCAAGAACTACTCCCTTGAGAGCAATGCACTAACCTTGCGACTCTCCGGGTCGTGAAAGACTTGCAATATTAACAAACAAAACAACCTCCGTTCATGTTACGACAATGACTACTTTGTTACAGCTTAGTGTAGCATCAGTGATCTTTAACTACATGTCACTCTTTGTACTGCTGTTGATGATTATTAATAAATTATTAAAATTTTATAGAAGAAAAACTACAGACCAACGAAAACAGTAATACACTATCACTCACATACTACTACGACGTTTTTTTCCAGAGGAGCTACAACAACCTTTTTTTAAAAAAAAAATATGCTACATCAACCTTTTGTTTTCGGAAGGGTATACAACGGTACAAGGCCAGAATGCTGTGTCGGGCCACAACAACCTTCGTTCTCATTGTTAATGGGCCGGTTGACCGAAACAACATAATCCTTGCGGCATGTAGACGCGGAAACGTGCTGTGCTTAATAGTCCCACACTGCCAGGCCGAAGAAGATGTTATGTTTTGTAGTTTTTTTTTTAGAAACACGGTACAAACGCAGACGCTCACAATACGTACATACAATCACCCATGCACACCCTACCCCTATGATCACTTCTGAGAGTCTGAGCCGGCGGATCTTGAGATTGACGAAGTCACCATAGGCGTCTTACTATCGACGGGAACGTCGCCTCCCACTAAAAGAATATTCCGTCTTTATGAGACATCAAAGTGTCAAACCTAGGATTTGAACTCTGGTGGACTGGGGGTACCACTGCCCGCCTAACCATCCAACCACGAGTTGGTTCTCTTTCAATATTGTGTTTTGCACCTATAGTTTCTCACTTTTTTTGTTAAATACATCGCATTTTGTTGGGTGCTGTGTATTTCCCTTTTTTAATCCTTTTTTGAGCAATTAAAAACTGCATTTTGAAGTTCCAAAAAATTCCGGTCAAAAATTTCTTGTTATAGAAAATAGTGTAATCTACCAGCTTGCAAACCTCGTTGAGACTTGGTGTGTTAGTAGAGTACGTACAACATTATCTACGTCAAGAATTCTTTTCACATATTTTTGAAACTTTGAAATTAATTTTTCAAATTTAAAAAAATAAGTGGATCCATGTAGGCTGAGCTCTAAGGCGTTTTTTCTGCTAAACTTACGACCTACACGGCCTTGTATTTATTTCGTCACTAAACTTTCTGAAAATAGTCAGGGCAATTTTTTTAGCACTCAAATACCTATCCCGATCGACGGCTCATCGAACGCTTTGACTGTGAAGTAGAAAGCTGAAAGCACAGCATGGTTGTTGTAATCACTGGATGCACTTGCGTCCAAAACTTCTGTAACAGCTGGGTTTTTCCCTCTTCTTCTATAATGCAGAAGCAGGTCGACGGGGCACGAAAGCGAACGCCGGATACGGCCGGCCGCGCGCCAACCTGACCGATGATCGATCGTCCAGGAGCATCCGGCCGTAACCTTTGATGCGTCCGCGCAGGAAAGGGCGAAAGAAAGAACGCGTCAGCAAGCAGGAGAAGAAAAACAGAAGCGATCGTCATGCGTGTCGTCCGGGCTCACAACCGCATGCCACGCAAGGCTAGGTGCCAAGCGCAGCGAACCGGATCGGGTGATCGCATCAGCTGAAGAACACGCACGCACGTAGGCACACAGAGTCGAGGTAGCACAAAAGGTTCTTCGACCCAATGACAAAATGTCCAAATCCGTTGGCCTCTAGAAACCTCGCTTAGATCATCACCAACACGACAGTTTGATGAAGAAGAAAAAGTTAATCTACTACACGACTATACTAGTGCTAGATTAGTAGTGGCGGTTAGTGCTTTCCCGAAGCTGTTTAATCCTACCGTGTACGTTCGGCGGAGGGATGGATAATACCGTAGTTGTTAATCGATCGGCCTGCACTGCATCTACTCCAAATCCCAGAAGGAGACGGCTACTTGCTTCTACAATTGGATCATCTGCTAGCTGCAACCACCGCCACTTTATGAATCTGGGGAAATTCTCCGCCTCGTCATCATGTTCCGTTCAGTTTCCTTGCATTGTCAGCAGCTGAACCTCAATGGCAACCAATCCGTGCCTATAGGACTAGGAGAGCAGTCTGCTCCTGCTAAATACTACTCCTAAGAAGGGAGTATCGATTCCCTGCTTTGTGTGTGCTTTCCTTGAGTGGAAGGCGGTGGCGTCGATGCACCTACTTCGCTTTTCTGCATCCATAGGTAGGTTGATCGTCAATCCGCGGCTAGAAGTCCTAAGATTTCTTCAGCCACCCGTTCGACGGTGTGGAAGCTGGTTTGATCTACCACGTTATAACGACCCAACATGATAGCTTTTTCGATTAAAAGAATATAATAATATTGCAAGGATACAAATTATACGAGTGCACACAACCAAAATTAAGTTAAAAAAAGTCTCGCTACAGTGTTTCAGTCCTTGCAACAACAACACAAACACCATCAAAACAACACCTGAAGTCTAGGTTCTCGAAAAGCGACGTCTCCAAAAAAAACAGTGCACAAGCGTCATTGGCACCCGATCGAAGATCTTAGGTTTTCACCCTCAAGATAGTCCCCGCTTTCAAAATAATGTCTTCAACAACGCTATTGCCAGACACAAGCAATTAAGGCCAAACCTTGGATTTTCATCCTAAAAGGTAAGACTTTAAACTTCACCTGCGTTGTCGCCCCCACTTTCATACCGTTGCTACGAAACCCGAAACACCAAGCAATTTCTCATCGCCGCAAAGACACGAAGCACCATTACTAGTCCTCAAATCTTGGCTTTCGTGACATTTTCCGCCTATGACTTCACCATGGACCAAAACATGACCCCTAATGGCAACAAATAACAGAGCTTCGTGCCACTCTGCACCAACCTGGTAAAATCACTACCAGAAAATCGATTGAATTGTTTACTACTTTGTGCATTATCATGATAGTATGCTCGTGTCATCATGCCACGTTGCATTTAAGCATCATCATCATGCATATGTTTTCCTAAAACTATTTTCCTAAAGCCCTATTTTGTTTTCTACATTAATCTCCTCCCTTTTATTTCAAATCAAAACCCCGGACCGCTTCCCGCGCCGCCCCTCTGGTGCGCCCGCTGTCGCGCGCCCTCCTTCCTCGTCCCTCCCTGTCGCCGCGTCACCAGTTGCGCCCCTCTCTGCGCAGAGCTCGACCGTCGTCTTCCATTGTAGTGTGGCGCTGCTGCCCCGAGGTCGCCGTCCACCTCCGTGTTGCAGCCCCCGCAGCGATGCCCTCCTCCCTAGAGCTCCATCCGTCGCCGCGATGCCACCCTAGGACCCGAACCCCTTCGGAACCAAGATTGTCGAACCCACATGTGTGATTCCCTTTGTAGAGCCCCTATTTTATAAATGACATCGACTTGTTGCATATCATTTGTACATGTTACATTCATACATTTATTCATTTGGGGGTATGTTGTCTACTCACCTAATAATTTAATATGGAGACCATATGCGGACTATTCTAGTTTTATATTGGCTCTATTTAAATTTGTGTAGCGAACCAGTGTCATGTTAATTCAACATTCAAATTGCGGGGTATCTAAACAACATCAACCTTCTAATTAATTGTCAGGATCCCAATTCCGCTTAATATTGTCTAATTGTATCGCACATTTGTCATGTCATATATCATACATGCATCATGCCAGATCTTCTGCTATAGTATTAAATAGTGCATCCAAAGTTTATTTTAGTGATTTGCTTCTTCATGGATTAGGCTGTTGAGTTGATGTGAGTGTCGACAAGTTCTTCGGCTATGTTTTTCAAACGAGCATTCTCCCCTTTCTACCTATTTTTGTATTTATAGTCTTTATTTCCTCATGTTGATCTATTGCTATTTGTGTTGCGATGCTTTAGTCCCCGTGCCATTTATATCCCTTACAACTTTGCCTTAGACACCTCCTATTGCCTCACTACTAGGAAAAGGCTTATCCATGGGGGTCATACTCATGGCGCTCATCAATAGGGTGATCCACGGATAATTAGCCGTGACGCACGGCAAAGTGTTGCGCCACTGATATGGGCTTACCCATGGAGCATGGTTAAAATGGTGCGCCACGCATATATGGGCCCTAGTGCCAGGGGTCGCCCCCATCCATGTGTGGCACACCTGTGACCCACAGAATTGGCATGCGCCACGAATAAGTTAGGTATTAGTACCGCATGTTGTTTCGGTGCGCCATAGATAGGTGTGGGCCTAGGCCTCTGAAAATATGGCAGAATATCCATGGCGCGCGGAATTGGGGGTTTGCCACTGACCTGAAATACCTATGGTAGTGGTGCGTCCTAGATATTTTTTCAAAATTCTCCTCTCCCTGGTGGATCACCTTTTTACTTTTGCAAAAAAATAAAGAAAATGAAAAACACTTCAAAAAAATACAATCCTTTCATATATAAGTAGGTTATGTGATCTAGTTTGTAGAAAAATTAACAAATAAGAATTTATACATTTTTTGTAAAAAACGTTATGGCACGATAAAACGGTCATAACGTTTGCGTACGATATTGGAAAAAATCTTTAATATATCAAAATTACGAGCACGAAATTCTACATCCGCTCGCAACGATCGATTTAGCGATTTTTTAGAATCTCAAAATTCGAAAAAGATAAAAAGTTATGGTAAAAAGAAGATTTTTTCCGGCAAAAAAAATATATGGCCACTTATGTGTGGCGCACCCTAGTGTGGTGTGCCACAGATAAGTTTGGGCGGGATTCAAATCTGAATCCCCGCCCCGACCCCTTCTCCTTATATTCTCCTCCACCTCCACCCCTCTCATTCTCCTTCTCCTCTCTTCTTCTTCTTCCTCCTCCTCTCTTCTTCCTCTCCTCCTCCTCCTCTCTTCTTCCTCTTTGACCTCTTCCTCCGCCTTCTCCTCTTCTCCTTCCCCTCCTCCTCTCTTTCCCCTCCTCCTTCGAATTGTCTCCAGAATCTCCTCCTCCTCCCCTCTGACTGCATCGGCCACCTCTTGTCGTGCCGTTCTCGAGCTCTCCCTGCCCCCCCCCCCCCCCCGCGACACGACGTAGCGCGACGTGATGATGACGAGGCAACATCACGGCAGTTCTAGATCCACTTTTTTTTAAATTTGAAAATTTTATCAGTGGTGCACCATACCCACATGCGCCACGGATAATTTTGAGATATCCCCCCTTTTTAAAATTTTGAAATCGATATCAGTGGCGCACCATATCCCTGTGCGCCACAGATAAGTGGCTTATCCATGGCGCACCTGGTCGTGTGCCACGGATAAAAAAACCAGAACCCCGATTTCAGTCCACCTAGAACCCCGAGTTCTTGACACCTATTCCAAGATCGAGCGTGCTAACCACATGTGAGGTGTGTGGGAACTCCTATCGGATTACTACCTAATTTCAAAGTACTATGCCAAGGGCCACAAACTAGTTTGAGACATTATTACTATCTTGTACCTATGTTATGATTTACTGCTTTATTTATTATTGCGCGTGGAATGCTTGTACTCTTTAGGAACCCCGTGCCATGTTTCCGCTATATCTACAAGCCCAATCACACTTTCAAGTTCCCAGTCGTTTGCAACCGTCGCTACAAACCCTGGGTCGGCCGACTTTGTTGCGGGTAGCTTAGTAGGATGGCCCCATGTACTTTCTTTGGGTCTGGGAAACGCCGTGTCCGAAGCCCCGTAGACATACCGTTGGGTGTATGTTTTATGATCTTGCATCTACCTGATCTGATAACAAGGGTTGAAGTGCGTGTGGATACTTTGGTGCACCCCTCAGGGAAAAGCCATCTCCGCGGTTATGGATGACTTGGAGCATAGTTTCTCGATCATAGACAACTATAACTAAAGAATTAATGTTATAATTTGACGTGGATATGATATGACTAGTAAGTTGGATAACCACCATGAAATGAATAAATAAAAGGGCCAACTATGTGAATTCCTCTGGATGACTTCCTCATTTGGTCTCGAGGGGGAAATACCAGGATGAGTATGTTTGGTGCTAGTATCAAGTTGGTTCTAAATAGGTCTTTCTTATCCCTCTCTGATAGCCGACAGTTGAATCGAGTCTCTATTGCTTGTTTAGTGCATGCTTCGATGCCGCTTCAGTCCATCATACCTATGTAGACGAGAGCCGCCGAATTTTAGACTCGCCGTGTAGTAGCCTTAGTACTGACCGCTCTTTTTTTCTTTTGCCTTTTGTCGACACCCCTTTTGTTTAACATGTATGAGTTCGACGTCGTTAGAAAGGTGACCCTTCCGGCTTGGCCTGGGCAGGGTTATGGACACCATTGGTTATTCTTTAGGACTCTTAGTCCAATTTGCATCTTATCTATATTCGGATGTTGTATCGTTTTCAAGGTGATTTAGATCTTTGTACTATATATATGTATTCTTAACTCATTAAGTCATTGTTATATATATATATATGTTTTGTTGGGTTTCATCGTGAACTATTGAGCAATGGTATTACTTTGTTTTTCACCCACACGCAAGTGTCTAGTGGGCATCCTTGAATCGTTTCTATACAGGTTTGGTGGGACTCGCTAAAATCTGCATATGTCCGATTCGAGGGTGTTACACACTCCCTCCTAAACCAAAACGGTCGGAAAAAACATGGGTGTGCACGACAATCCCATCCGATCCAGCAATCTCCAGGCATAAGAAGCACTAGGGAGTTTATCGGTGGAGTCTTCTGAAACTCGACACTTCCGCCAGATCCGGGGGGCAAGTGTTGGGAATATGCCCTAGAGGCAATCATGTATGATGTTATTCCTGTGTATTCATAAGGTTATGGTCCATGTATGAACTACTGATATGTATCATTGAATATGTGATTCGATTGTGGAACTACATATTCATGTTGTTCATACTAATTGTCCTTGGTCATTGAGGTTGTGCCGGACACACAACTTAGACCAATGTGAAAGTCGGCAGATGACTAGGTTCCACTTGTCATGGGCATGGAGATGCTATTCCGACTTACACGGATTCGGCTAAAGAGTTTAGCGAGTCGGACTGACCCATATTGAGATGCAACGAACAAGTCGTCATTTGCATGTCTCAATCAATGTAATCCTTAGACCTGAGGTTATTGCACAATCCGAGTTGAGGATCTCCGACTTAGGTTCTGTCAAACGCTATTCCGTCACTGGGCAGTTATAAAGGCGGAGTTCGGGTCGACTGAGAATCAAGCTGCGTGTTGTGAATAACCAAGACGGGATGTTGCCCCTCCACCTGGAGAGATATTCTTTGGGCCCTCTCGGAATATATGATTCGGAAAGCATGGCCATGCACGTGTCGGATTAAGTGTTAACCGAGGCAACCGACTAAGAGTTAGTCGGATGAATCACTTATCTCGGATCGAGAAAGAGAGTCGGACTATTTAAGGGATGACGATCATTCGCCTATAGTCCGACAAGGTATATCGTGAGGCAAAAGGGACTCAGACGAAATTCGCATTGGAAGGTATGTCGTCATGACTTATTGGTACTTGGGAGTTGGCATATTCTGCTAGGAGCCACTACCAACTGATCGATCATGAGTGAGACTCGGAATCGTGTCCGGGTTACCATGAGCCTGTCGGCTCACACACTTACGAGCGGGAGCAAGTTTGGGTTAGACCCAAACAGGAAACCTATTTAGGTTGGACCCAAATAGAGACATGGACTTAGTCAGCAAATGAGACTTGCAGTGGCTAATATAGGCCTTTTAGTGAATGGGCCACAAGTGAGTGGAGCCCACTTTCACTCCCTATATAAGCTGGGGCGCAGGTGCTTAGAGCATAAGGTTAGGTCACTCCATGTGTTGGAAACCCTAGCCCCAGGCCATCCTGTCGCCGCCGTACCGGACCTAGCAGTCCATCGCCGGCGCTCCTCCTCGTACGTGTGGATACCGGTGGAGGTGTTGTACGTTCAGCACTTTGACGATCGTGAAGAAAGAACGGATCGTGGATCGTGGAACCGGAACGGATCGCGAGGATTGCACTACATCAAGCGCCGTGCTTCATCAATTCCGCAACTGCGCGTCTAGTGGTAATCCTCGTGGCCTTCTACCTGAGCTGGATCTTGGGATCACCGCGTAGGGAAAAAGTTTTGTTTATCTCTACGTGGCCCAACAGTGGTATCGGAGCGTTAGCTTCTGGTTTTAGGCTCGAGATCGTGCATATGTGATATGCGGTTGGCGTTAGATTGGATCTAATTGCAGTTTTGGTGGTCGATCTATGAGATAGATCGGTTTTGTACAGAGTTGATTGGATCAACTATACTCGGGGAAATGGATGATCTGGTTTCTGTGATCTAACTGCTGAGGTCATGGAACGACATACCCCTACCGGTCGGTTTCCGCCATCGGGGTAGACAGTGACACGTAAACCCGAATGCGGTGATCGAAGATCAAAGAGTTTGGTTGAATCGGAGTCCGGATCAGATTTGGGTAAAATTGTTTTATCCGATGACGAAATCCATGTCTAGAATGCAGATGAGATCTGCGTTTTTCGGAAAAAGGGACTGACGGCTTGCCCTGTCGTAGCGCCTTAGATGTCGTTGCGAGTTTCACAACGCCGGTAGATATCGTATCTATGCATAACTTGTTTTTGCAGGATGATGTGATACGTCCATAACGTATCTATAATTTTGATGGTTTTATGCTAATAATATGCTTTTGATACTCCTTTTTATATAAAGTTTATGATTTATTTGGACTAACCTACTAATAGTTGCAAAAGTGCACAATGTTCTTGTTTTGCACTTTGATGTGTAGGAATTACCAAGAATACAAGTGAAACCTTGTTGGAGTCAAATTGGGATTTTGCAGAAATCTGTCTCAGAACTCTTTTTGAAGATGGTCAAGTTTTGGTTCAAATACGGCGTCAAACGGAAAACTCTTCAATTAAAAATTTGTTGGAAATTTTGCGACAAACGTTCTGGACATAAAATTTAGCTGATTCTGAGTCCGTACGGGCCTTTTAGGCCTGTTTTGCTGCAGCCCAAGATGGGGTGACGGGAATCCAAGAAGCTATATAAAGGGAGGAAACCTAATTCGCCCAGGGCACCTCCACCCACGAATTTGCAGCCACCAAAGCCACGTTTTTGCCTCCCCCATGGATCCCATCTCTATGGGGAAGGGCTCCCAAGAAGCCATAAAGGAAGGGTGCTAAGGGGCGGTGCTCCCCTGTGATACCGGCGGCGGGGAAGGAGTCCTCCGTGCCGTCGCCGCTGCCTCTTCACCATCTTCACCTCCATCTCCATCATCATTGCTGATTCCCATGATGAGGAGGGAGTAGTTCTCTCTCGAGGCTAAGGGTTCTACCGGTAGCTATGTGTTGATCTCTTTATCTATGCATGATCTTGTTGTGGTCATGAGCTTTGTAATCTAGTAGATCTACCTTGCTACTCAAGTGCTTTATTAGATCTCTGCTCTCCCCATGTGTGTGAAAGTGACAGCGTACACACCATGGTGACACTTAGGCTAGAGATTACAAATACTTGTTATGAGTTATATTTGGAGTTGGATGTTTCTATGAAATTGTGGTGTTTGTTGGACTTATCTAGTACTCAAGGTGACAGTGTGGGGTTTTCTAGATGGGAAAGGCTTACTTTGAGGTGTGCTGTTATAGCCCTACCATCGATTAGAGTGTTCAACCGGAGAGTAGTTAAGAGTAGTATCATAAAGAGATGATATTTATATGAGACTGTTCACTAGTGAAAGTATGATCCCTAGGCCTTGTTTCTAAGCATTGATACACCGTTTGCAATTAGATCTGTTACATGTTTGTTTGCTTCCTTCTTTATTTCAGTTTGCCTTTAGTCTTTTCACGCCATCAAGCTATTTTCTATCACCATAGCACTTGTATTTCATTATCTCTTCGCCGAGCTAGTGCACCTATACACCTGACAAGTGTATTGGGTGTGTTGGGGACACAAGAGACTTCTTGTATCTTGATTGCAGGATTGCTTGAGAGGGGATACCTTTGACCACTCCCTCCCTGAGTTCGATAAACCTTGGGTGATCCACTTAAGGGAAAACTTGCTGCTGTTCTACAAACCTCTGCACTTGGAGGCCCAACAACTGTCTACAAGAATAGAAGTGCGTAGACATCAAGCTATTTTCTGGCGCCGTTGCCGGGGAGGTAAGGTAAAAGGTATTCACACCGGAGGATTAAAGAAGAAGAACCTCCCACGGCAAACGCCTATTTTCTGGCGCCGTTGCCGGGGAGGTAAGGTAAAGGTACTCACATCCTCCGGTGTGAGTGCTCGAAGTTATTTCCTTTAGATTCTACAATTTTGTCTTTTTGTTTCTTGTTTTCACTAGTTAGGCGTAATGGAAAACAACAACAAAATTAGAGAGCTTTATAGTATTTATCTTGAGTTAGGACATGAAGTGTTTGAAGAGAAAATTTAAAAACCCATGGAACTTTATTTGCGTGCTAATAGCAATGCTATTAGTATGAATTCTTTGAACACCATTATTGCTAATGCTATGGAAAAATCTAAGCTTGGGGAAGCTAGTTTTTATGAAAATGATCTTTTTAGTTCCCCAACTTTGGAAGATAGCTATTATATTGCTTATGATGATACTAAACCTCCAATATATGATGATTACAATGATGAATATGATATTTTCAGTCCACCTACTATTGAGGAGGAAAGTAATTATGATTAAAATATGCCTCCTATATTTAATGATTATGGTGATGAGAATAATAATGATAGCTATTTTGTTGAATTTGCTCCCACTATGATTGATAAGAATAACTATGCTTATGTGGAGAGTAATAATGATTATATGCATGTGGCTCATGATAAGAATGTTTCATATGATAGTTATATCGTTAATTTTATTCATGATGCTACTGAAAGTTATTATGAGAGAGGGAAGCATGGTTTTATGTGTCTCAATAATGTTAAGTTTCCCCTCTTTATGTGGAAAGTCTTGAAGTTGCACTTGTTTTGCTTTCCTATGTTTGTTGCTTTGTGCTTTCATGACTTGTTTCTTTACAAGATTCCTATGCACAGGAAGTGGGTTAGGCTTAAATGTGTTTTGAATTTGCTTCTTGATGCTCTCTTTTATTTCAATTCATATTTCTTATGTGAGCATCTTCTCAAACTATTATGCCTAACTTAAAGGCGTTAAAGAAAAGTACTTATTGGGAGATAACCCAAAAGTTTTAGATGAGTCTCGGAAGTTATTACCTCTGTAATAACCGCTCCTTATCCTTTTTATTTGCTTTTTGTGCCAAGAGTAATCTCATGATGTTGTGAATGGTATGGATTATGTGCATGTGATGTCTGTAATCCATACGTGATCTGCGTATCACGGATTTTGTCAGCCAGCTGGAGCCTAGGTGCTGTCATCTTATTGTATAACGGCCTGCGTGTCGGATTCTCTATGTAATTTGCATTACAAGCTAGTGTAGCTGTTTGGAGAATCCGGAAGGCATGCAAGTCAGTGTACAAGTCAGCTACATGGTGTAAGACGGCACGTGACAAGAGTTGACACGAGTCGGATTACAGGCTTTATGGAGATGGAGATCGCCATGAAGAGAGCCATACCATTTCACATTATAATTGCTTTATTTTGTGTTATTGTTATGTCTCTGTTTTACCTCTATTAGATAGTTGGTAGAAAATAATCCCTCAAAGAAGGTCTAGTCGGTTTCCCCGCCAGTGCTGCACCATCACAAGTCGGACATTTTTGGTAGTGGGCTCATAAAATTGAGGTGCTATCAATTCTTTTCGACTAGGTGGGTTCGAGTCGGACTCTTACAGCGGAAGCACTTGGTAATCTAGACAGGTCTATCACAACGGTTGTGGGACTTGGGGAAAAGTCGGATGGGAGCTGGGGCATGTGATGCCACCCATCCAACAGGAGTCGTATGAGATACGATTGACAAGGAGTTGTCTACCTAGATCACTTGACGGCTAGCGGTGATGCTAAAGCTCACTAGTCGACTTGCTTATTTAGGGTCCTGAATCACTAAGTAACCATCAGAGGGATGTTGGTTCTAGTGGGAGCATAAATATTAAAGTGTTTAATATGCTTGCTCTTTATGAATACATGTCTTAAGTGCTTTTGCATATTTTCTGTTGTAGATCAATGGCACCTAGCAGTCTTCCTCAGATTTCCGGTTTTGCTTTGAGAACCATCTTAGAGAAAGATAAGCTGAATGGAACTAATTTCACCAACTCGTATCGTAATCTGAGAATTGTTCTCAAACAAGAAAAAAGGGATCGTGTCCTAGATAACCCACTTCCAGCTGAGCCGGATGAGAATGCGACTGTCGCAGCCACCAATGCCTACCGTCGGATTTGTGATGAATCCACGGAGATTAGCTGTCTTATGCTTGCTCACCTGGAACCGGACTTGCAGCAATAGTTCGAGAATGTTGAGGCCTACGATATGATCGAAAGCCTCAAAAGTATGTTCCAGGCTCAGGCAAAGACTAAGAGGTATCAATTCTCTCAGGCTTTGTTGAGCTGCAAGCTTAAGGATGGCGATCCACTGAGTCCGCATGTGATCAAGATGGTTGGTTACGTACGGTCTCTAGAAAGGCTTGGCTACCCCATTAGCGAAGAGTTCGCTACCGACATAATTCTGAACTCTCTTCCTAGTGCGTATGGACAGTTCATATCGAACTACCACATGAATGGTATGGATAAGAAGCTCACTGAATTACATGGGATGCTCAAGCAGGCTGAGGCGGATCTCAAGAAAGGTGCCACTCAAGTGTTGATGGTACAAAACAAGGCTAAGTTCAAGAAGAGTTCTTGGACTAAGAAGAAGAAGGCAAAGTCAGGAGGTAAGGTGGAGGACCCAGTCCAAAGCGCTTCCTCAGGGACTAAGCCATCTCCTGCAGCCGAATCCACTTGCTTCTACTACAAGTCAGATGGCCACTAGAAGAGGAATTGCAGCAAGTATTTGGCTGATAAAGCCAAGAGCGGAGGTGTGACTTCCGGCTCAGGTACGCTTGTTTGCAATGTTATAGACATTTATCTTGCTGATGCACCTGGTAGTTCTTGGGTATATGATACCGGATCAGTCATTCACATCTGCAACTCGTTGCAGGGACTGGTAAGAACTAGGAGCGTTGCAAGAGGCGAGGTTGACATTAGAGTCAGAAACAAAGCGAGAGTCACTGCGTTGGAAGTCAGCATAATGCAACTTCATTTACCTTCTGGATTCATAATGGAGCTAAATAATTGTTATTATGTTCCAGTGCTTAGTCGAAACATCATTTTTGCCTCATGTTTGATGAGACAGGGCTATGAGTTGAATATTAAGAATAATGGTTGTTCTTTATATTTGAATGATATGTTTCACGGCTTTGCACCCGTCTAGGACGGGTTATTTATTTTGAATCTTGAGGGTGAATCTGTCTATAACATAAATGTGAAAAGGTTAAAACCAAATGATCTGAATATGACTTACTTTTGGCATTGTCGGCTTGGTCATATAAGTTGGAAACGCATAATGAAGCTCCATGATGATGGACTCCTAACTTCGTTCGACTTGGAGTCGTTCGAGACATGCAAATCCTTCCTTCTAGGCAAGATGACCAAGACACCTTTTACAAAGAGTTGTGAAAGGGCGTCCGACTTATTGGGACTAGTACATAGTATGTATGTGGCCCAATGAGCACGACAGCCAGAGGTGGTTATGAGTACTTCATTACCTTCACTGATGATTTGAGTAGGTATGGATATATCTACTTAATGAAACATAAGTCGGAAGCCTTTGAAAAGTTTAAGGAATTCTAGAATGAGGTACAAAATCAACTTGGCAAGAAAATAAAGTTTCTTCGGTCAGACCGAGGAGGCGAGTACATGAGCCATGAGTTTGATGACCATCTAAAGAGTTGTGGAATAGTTCCCCGGCTCACTCCTCCAGGAACGCCGCAGAGAAACGGTGTGTCGGAAAGGAGGAATCGTACCTTGTTGGACATGGTACGATCAATGATGAGTCGGACAGATCTGCCTTTATCATTTTGGGGTTATTGTCTAGAAACTATAGCGTTCACACTAAACAGAGTACCATCAAAGTCGATAGAGAAGACACCGCATGAGATGTGGACTGGCAAGGAGCCGAGTTTGTCTTTTCTTAAGATTTGGGGTTGTGAAGCTTTTGTCAAGCGACTTCAGTCGGACAAGCTTACAGCTAAGTCGGATAAGTGTATTTTCGTGGGGTATCTGATGGGTTCGTAGCATGGAAAGCAAAAAAATTCTACCGCAAGAACGAACAAAACCCAGATCTAATCTAGATAAAAGCCAAGATCTAATTTATTAGACATGTGCAACGAGATAGATCTGTACTAACCCTTGTAGATCCGAAAGCGTTACGAGATTAGATCTCGTGGTTGATGTAGTCGATCACTTGCCGATCTCAAGATCGTGTGGACGATCCTTCCGGCGCCGCGTTCCGGCAGCGCTTCCGCAGTCGGTCACACGTACGGAGTCGAAGCAGACCTTCCTCTCCTCGTTCCAGCGAGCAGCGGAGGTAGTAGATCTTCTCCACGGAATCTCAGCAGCACGACGGCGTGGTGGTGGTGGTGGAGTAGAGAATTCTGCAGGGCTTCGCCTAAGCCTGAGCAGAAGAAAGGAGGAGGAGAGAGGCGGCTAGGATTGGAGTAGTGGAGGAGGGCCAGGGGGTGGCGCCCCACCCCTCTATTTAAAGGGGGGAGGCGCCATGGGGAGGTGGAGTCCTTGTAGGACTCTCCTCTCCCTTGGCCGGCGGATTGGGAGGGGGGAGGAGTCCTCCTCCCCCACGACTCCTTGTCTTGCCCCACAAGGACTCCTTGATCCTTTCTTGGTTTTCAAGCAAACTCCAAGAAATCTTCCAGAACCTTCAGGAACATTCCGAAACCTTCTAGAATCCTCATACAAATACTCCGGAACATTTGCTAACTCAGAAAATGATCCCCAATATATGAATCTTATTCTCCGGGCAATTCCGGATCTCCTCGTGATGTCCCGGATCCAATCCGAGCTCCGAACAACATTCGGTCTCCAACGCACATTCCATATCTACTTAAAACAACGTCGAACCTTAAGTGTGTCACCCTACGGTTCGTGAATATGCAGACATGATGGAGACACCTCTCTGATCAATAACCATCAGCGGGATCTGGAGATCCATAACGGCTCCCACATACTCAACGATGACTTTGTGATCGATAGAACCATTAACATACGAAACCAATTCCCTTTGTCACGCGATACTCTACTTATCCGAGGTTTGATCGTCGGTATCTCCATGCCTAGTTCTACCTCGTTACTGATAAGTACTCTTTACTCGTTCCATGTTATGTCATCCCTTGTGACCCAGTCACATGCTTGCAAGCTAATTAGATGACATTCCACCGAGAGGGCCCAGAGCATATCTATCCGTCATATGGATGGACAAATCCCAATCTTGGTCCATGCACTTCAACACATACTTTCAGAATACCCAATGACACCTTTATGACCACCCAGTTACGAAGCGGTGTTTGATGTCATCAAATTACCCATCCGGTGATGGTGATTAACATAACCTCATGGTCGAAGGATTAGGTTACTATGTATTTTAAAGCTTATAGCAAACGAACTTAATGACTTGATCTTATGCTATGCTTACTACGGGTGTGTGTCCATCACATCATTCTCCTAATGATATGATATTGTTATTAACGACATCCAATGTCCATGATCAGGAAACCATGATCATCCATTAATCAACAAGCTAGTTTAACAAGAGGCTTACTAGGGACTCTTTTATGTTTACAAAACACACAAGTATTAATGTTTCCGGTTAATACAATTATAGCATGGGATGTAAACATTTATCATAAACATAAATATATAATAATAACAACTTTTATTATTGCCTCTTGGGCATATCTCCAATAGTATCCGAAGGAAACCTTGGGTTACTACTTCTACAACCGAGAAGAGGGCAAAGTGTTTGTCGCTCGAAACGGTGTCTTCCTTGAGAAAGAGTTTCTCAGTCGGGGAGTCAGTGGGAGTACGGTGCATCTCGAAGAAATTCGAGAGATGCCGGCTAGCAGCAAGTCGGCAAATGCCTTAGAGGTTGAGCCGGACGTGGTACCTAAGCCAGAAAAATGCACCGACACTGCGAAGATCGGCTAGATTGCAAAGTGTTCGTGATGTGATGCTGTTGGACAGTGATGAGCCGACAACTTATTCGGAAGCGATGGTGGGTTCTGATTCCGATTCATGGCTTGGAGCCATGAGATCCGAGTTAAAGTCCATGGATGAAAATCAAGTTTGGAACTTGGTTGATTTGCCAGACGGTGCAAGACCCGTCGAGTGCAAATGGGTCTTTAAGAAGAAAACTGACATGGATGGAAATGTTTCTATCTATAAAGCACGGCTTGTCGCGAAGGGGTTCCGACAAGTTCAAGGAGTTGACTACGATGAGACTTTCTCTCCTGTAGCGATGCTTAAATCAGTTCGGATCATGTTAGCTATAGCAGCCTATTTCGACTATGAGATATGGCAGATGGATGTCAAGACGGCTTTCCTTAATGGAAATTTAACCGAGGACGTGTATATGATACAGCCCGAGGGTTTTGTCGATCCGGCTAATGCTGAAAAAGTATGCAAGCTTCGGAAATCCATTTATGGGTGGAAGCAAGCATCTCGGAGTTGGAACATTCGCTTTGATGAGGTAGTCAAATCGTTTGGCTTCATCAAGAGTTATCATGATTCTTGTTTATACAAGAAGTTTAGTGGGAGCAAAGTAAACTTTCTGATCTTATATGTGGATGACATATTACTGATTGGAAATGATGTCCAGATGTTGCAAGAGACCAAGGAATCATTGGAAAGGAGTTTTTCGATGAAAGACTTGGGTGAGGCGACTTACATACTAGGAATCCGGATCTATAGAGATAGATCAAGGCGGCTCACTGGATTGAGTCAAAGTACATATTTGGACAAAGTGTTGAAGAAGTTCAACATGGAATCGGCTAAGAAGGGGTTCTTACCGATGTCCCATGGCGTAAAACTTAGCAAGACTCAGTGTCCTTCGACAACTGATGAGCGAAGTCGGATGAGTGCGATTCCGTATGCTTCTGCAATCGGATCCATTATGTACGCTATGATTTGTACTAGGCCGGATGTTTCCTATGCTCTAAGTGTTGTGATCAGATACCAGGCTGACCCTGGAGAGATCCACTGGGCAGCGGCTAAAAATATCCTAAAGTACTTGAGAAGGACTAAGGATATGTTCCTAGTTTATGGAGGTGAGGATGAACTCAGTGTAAGGGGTTACACGGATGCGAGTTATCTCACTGACTCGGATGATTCTCGTTCGCAATCCGGATATGTGTTTGTAATAAACGGAGGGGCTGTGAGCTGGAAGAGTTCCAAACAAGAGACGGTGTCTGCGTCTACGACAGAGGCTGAGTATATTGATGCCTCGGAGGCGGAAAAAGAAGCCGTTTGGATGAGGAATTTCCTCATGGATCTTGGTGTGGTTCAGGGCTCGTCCAATCCGTTAGACGTGTATTGTGACAACAATGGTGCTATTACACAAGCCAAGGAACCTAGACAACAGCAGAAGAACAAACATATACTCATGCGGTACCACCTTATTCGCCAGTTCGTGGATCAAGGTGATATCAAGTTATGCAAGGTACACACGGATGCAAACATTGCGGATCCGTTGACAAAGCCACTTCCACAGCTGGAACATGAGGCGCACCTGAGAGCAATAGGCATTAGATGCCTAGACATGTGATGTCGGAAGATTGAATCTAGTGCAAGTGGGAGACTATTGGGAATATGCCCTAGAGGCAATCATGTATGATGATATTCCTGTGTATTCATAAGGTTATGGTCCATGTATGAACTGCTGATATATATCATCGAATATGTGATTTGATTGTGGAACTACATATTCATGTTGATCATACTAATTGTCCTTGGTCATTGAGGTTGTGCCGGACACACAACTTAGACCAATGTGAAAGTTGGCAGATGACTAGGTTCCACTTGTCATGGGCATGGAGATGCTATTCCGACTTACACGGATTCGGCTAAAGAGTTTAGCGAGTCAGACTGACCCATATTGAGATGCAACGAACAAGCCGTCATTTGCATGTCTCAATCAATGTAATCCTTAGACCTGAGGTTATTGCACAATCCGAGTTGAGGATCTCCGACTTAGGTTCTGTCAAACGCTGTTCCGTCACTGGGCAGTTATAAAGGCGGAGTTCGGGTCGGCTGAGAATCAAGCTGCGTGATGTGAATAACCAAGATGGGATTTTGCCCCTCCATCCGGAGAGATATGCTCTGGGCCCTCTCGGAAGATATGATTCAGAAAGCATGGCCATGCACGTCTCGAATTAAGTGTTAACCGAGGCATCCGACTAAGAGTTAGTCGGATGAATCACTTATCTCAGATCGAGAAAGAGAGTCGGACTATTTAAGGGATGATGATCATTCGCCTATAGTCCGACAAAGTATATCGTGAGGCAAAAGGGACTTAGACGAATGTCGCATTGGAAGGTATGTCGTCATGACTTATTGGTACTTGGGAGTTGGCACATTCTGCTAGGAGCCACTACCAACTGATCGATCACGAGTGAGACTCGGAATCGTGTCCGGGTTACCATGAGCCTATCGGGTCACACACTTAAGAGCGGGAGCAAGTTTGGGTTAGACCCAAACAGGAAACCTATTTGGGTTGGACCCAAATAGAAACATGGACTTAGTCAGCAAGTGAGACTTGCAGTGGCTAATATAGGCCTTTTTAGTGAATGGGCCACAAGTGAGTGGAGCCCACTTTCACTCCCTATATAAGCTGGGGCGCAGGTGCTTAGAGTACAAGGGTTAGGTCACTCCATGTGTTGGAAACCGTAGCCCCAGCCCGTCCCGTCGCCGCCGTACCGGACCTAGCAGTCCATCGCCGGCGCTCCTCCTTGTACGTGTGGATACCGACAGAGGTGCTGTACGTTCAGCACTTCGACGATCGTGAAGAAAGTACGGATCGTGGATCATGGAACCGGAATGGATCGCGAGGACTGCACTGCATCAAGCGACGTGCTTCATCAATTCCGCAACCGCGCGTCTAGTGGTAATCCTCGTGACCTTCTACCTAAACTGGATCTTGGGATCACCGCGTAGGGAAAAAGTTTCGTTTATCTCTACGTGGCCCAATAGTGCCTGGGGGGCCCACACCACCCCCTGGCGCGGCCTGTCCTGTCCCGCGCCACCAGGTGGTGTGGCCACCCCAGGGCTCCTCCCCGTCTCGTATTCTGGGTCCTGGAGTCTTCAGGTGAAATAGGATTTTTGGCATATTTTCCGGGATTTTTCCTGAAAGTTGATTTTCTGCATAAAAAGTAGACACCAAGGCAATTCTGCTGAAAACAACGTTAGTTCGCATTAGTTGCATCCAAATCACACGAGTATAGAGGAGAAAGAACAACAAAAGTGTTCGGGGAAGTAGATACGTTTTGGACATATCAACTTCCCCCAAGCTTAGCTTATTGCTTGTCCTCAAGCAATTCAGTTGAAAACTGAGTGCGATAAAAGAACTTTCACGAACACATTTGCTTCATATGATGTAAATAATGTCAGCAATGTGATCAACTACTTAGACAATTCATAATAAAGAGTATGCAACTGAGTCTACTTAATAGTCATTGCAAGCTATGAAGAGATTCCAACTCAAGAATAATAAGTAGCACGAAGCACAAACATAAGCAACATTACAATGATCATAGAAAGGTATGACAGATTGGTATCTCGCTTGGCTTGGATTATGAATGTCAAGGCACCTCTGAAGTTCAAGTGATGACTAGAAGTAAAGATATCAAAGATACAATCATCAAATTCATAACACAAATAATCAAGTAATGGAACAAACACAAAAAAATGACAACTAATGCTCTCAAGAAGGTGCTCAAAGAATATGTGGAGAATCAACAAGTAGAAGAAAAAAGGTTTTGAATAATTTTGAAAGGCTTCCAAATGCTGAAAGTATGGTACTCGTTAGCTTTGAGCTCTCATTGCCCCTATCATAAGCATCTTTAATGTGGTTAAGGTGAAAGTGATACAACTAAGAGGATATGCTTGACAAGTTATAAATTGAAGTCTCATGCCCCTTAGTTACGAAGACCGATCCTCATGCTACTCAACTTCAGTCACAAGTAAGCTCTTGCCATTGTAAGTATATACGTATCATAGAGAACCGCCAACGGGGTACCCCTTGCACATGACACGGGAGCTATCCCATAATCAAAATACAAGGCAAGCAGATAATGAGCATCACGGCGATCTTTTTATTTACTATGTGCATAGATTTTTATTGAGGATGCTTCATAGAATGCTCATTATGGTTATGCTGCAAGTTTCCACCATGATTAGGCATGGCTTAGGCTAGCGGCCCAGGCGTTTCTCTAACATACATACAAACTCCATGATCTTACAAGTTGCACTTTTATTTCACACCGCCGGGATCCAAAAGTAAAAGAACATGATACCAACTAAGTACAAAGTACCTATGAAGCGCTGAAAGCGGTCCCCATGATACATGGTTCTGCTAACTTCAACTCATAAAGCGCGAGCATATGCACAACAAAGAAGGACGCAATGGTTCAGGTTTATTAAGTGCAGAAAATAAAGTGTGCCATCAGGTTCGTGAGAGCTTTACTAACTAACTTTCTCATAACAAGCAAACATTTTATTCGGAAGAAAACAAGGCATATTGAATATGCACGGAAGTAGCAACTGATGCTAATGGGTAGGTATGGTGGACACTTTGAAAATATTTGGTTTAGGGAGTTGGAAACATGAGTAAAACACTCAGTGGAAATGAAGGCTAGCAATAGTAAGGGAGCGACAAACGAGAGAGCAATAGCTGTCATTATCATGCTTACAACAAAACAAGACTACTCATGGCATGAAAATGATTCAAGATTCTCAAGGCAAAATAATTCGTCAAGGCTTAACTGATTATTACAGTCATGTGCATGCGTGAGCATGTGCCAAGTCGATCAAATGAAACATTCAGAGGAGGATACCACAGTGTCATACCAATTTATGAATAGAGTAATGCAAGCAAACATTCATGAGACATGCTACAAACTATTAGCGAGCTGGAGCTAATCACAAGAAAGCAAGAACTACTAAGCATCCAAAGAAAACATACACTCTACATGAACGGACTAAGCAAGCTCACAATGATGATTATATGTACAAAAATGAAGACAAATAGAGTTCGTTACCAGCCTCTTACCACGCCTCAAGTTGTCATTGATCCTCATTATTGCTCTTCACTTGTGTGGCTTGAATAATAATATGAAACCAATAATCCACTGAGAACTGCCGAACCCTGTAGCCAACTCACAAAAACCAAAGAAGAACGACAAATATTTTTGGTGTTTTCAATTTTTAAACAAGAACCAAAAGAGAAAAACAAGCAAAGCAAAATATTTTTGGGTTTTTCAAATAGTTCAAACAAAGAAAAAAGCAAATATTAAACCAAAGCAAAAAGAAGAAGCAAACGAAAGAGAAACAATAAAAATATTTTTGGTCTTTTTGTGTTTTTAGAAAGCAAAAGCAAAGAAGAACGAAAACTAGAAAGAGAACGGAAACATGAATACAAAGAACCAACGCAACATGATATGGAGATGAGTGCGGTGTCGGCGTACCTCCCCCCAAGCTTAGGCTTTTGGCCTAAGTGGGTATCAATCCCAGGCTGGCCAAGATGAAGTGTCACCGGGGTACGACGAGGAGGTACCCTCGTCCTGGTGCGAGCCAGAGTACGTCCCTCCGTAATGTGCGGAATAATCATAGGAGGGCACATCCTCCTGGTGCTTCTCGTGGAAACCCAACAAGCGAAGCTGCTCGTCCACCTCCTCCTTGGAGCGCGACCACGGTCTCCTGTCAACACTGAACAAAGCAGGCTGGGGCAAAAGGATCTCCCTTTCATCCCCGTCAGTGAAAAGCATCATATATACTAGATTGTTCAAATCAGAGGTAGTAGTGACAAAGTGATGAGTTTTCATGGCAACAAGGTCGAGCCTCTATGGTGCTAGCACAACATCATCGGGAGCCACTGAAAGATCTAATGCATTGACTACATGCGAGGCAATGATGCCCCCATAGATAGGCCCCCTAGCAGCTAGGCAGCGAGCAATAAGAGAGCCAAGATTGTACCGAGTATCATTGTTGAGCGCAGCAGCAAGGAAAGCTAAGTGATAGTTGGAGATATTACTAGTGTTCTCCCTACCCAATACACTAGTGGCAAGGTAGTATGCAAAGTATCTAAGAGCAGGGAGTTGGATATTTCTTATCTTTCCGCGCTGCGCCACACGGTCATCATCATTGGTCACCCCTCGGTAAAGCTCCAACAAATCAGCGGGCCGCCCTTGAATTTTCTTCACGGTCCCTGTCATACCCACACCTACAATACTGCAAAATCTCTCCAAAGGCATGGTGGAGGGCATATCATAGATTTTAAATGAGACAGTAGAATGATAGGATGTGTTAGCAAATGAGAAACTCTCAACAAAAGTTTTGGTGGGCAGAGCGTATTGTGCACTCTCATCTTGCATATAAGAGGTCAAGCCAAACCTCTCAATCAGTAGCAAGAAATCATCAAGAATATCTGCAGCTTGCAAGAAAGTAAAACAAGGGAAAGAGGATGGGTGAGCATCTCCATCATCTCTTTCGCTGCCAATACGTGATGCAATGAGGTCTTCATTATATGATGACCTAGCTTGAGAGGCTGTTCTTGAGGGCCTTGACCTCCTAGGTGCATCACTCTCAAATATCTCTCAAAAAGTGTGGTTGTTCATGCTTGGTATTCTGAAATTTAAACACCTATTAAACAAGTGATTGCAAAGCAAATATAATGAAGGATTCTACTCACAGGGACTAGAAAGAGGCCTAAACATGCATCAAAACTATCTCTCTAAGCATCAAACAAGCTTACAAGCCCTCAAAACCAGTCACATACAGCAGCAAAATACTCAACATACAATCCACTAAACACAAATCTACTTGGACAAGGGGAGGAGTCACATACCAAGGAACAATTGCTCCAAATTTCAGCAAGAAAGACGGGCTGAGCAAAGAGATCGAAGAAATCGAGGGCAAGCACAGAGAGAACGCGATTTTGAGCTATGAACTGGAGCTTAGTCGGGAGAGAGAAGAAAGTGGCAGGAGAGAGAGGTAGTGGGGGGCCAGGGGTGGCCCACACCAGGGCATGGCGCCACCCAGGTCTGGCCACGCCACCATGAGGTGTGCCTGCCTGGTGGGCCCCCCTGGTACCTACCAGGTACACCTCTGCCCCTTTTTTCACGTAAAAAATTAATATGAATTTTCTGAAAATTTTCGAGACACTTTATTTTTGGGCAGTTTTCAGAAATAGAAGAATGATTTTTCTGACAGACAGATTTTTTTGTTTTTGGAAACATGATGCAAGGACAAAAAAAAGGCTAGAACTACAGAATTTCTAGCATGCAAACAACTAACAACACAAAGAAAACTAAACGAAAGCAAAACTAAAATGCAAACGATAGAAATAAATAGGGATAATCATAATGAAAACATTGTTTTGTTCAATAGAATCCTTTTGTTAGCAAGGTTGATCAAGTCTTGCTACCAAAACAATTGCATATGAGACAAAACTTTGTATTCCACTAATGATTATGTTACCTCAACCTTGATAGCAATGGTCCCAATCATAATAGTTTCAAATTTTTCTTTTGGTATGGGACAATATATTTCTCCAACTTGAATGCCTTCAACATGTTCAATTGAATTTAAACCATAAGTCCTTTCAATCTTCTTGGGGAAATAGACAGTATGTTCCTTGTCATTAACATTGAAGGTTGCCTTTCCTTGATTACAATTAATAACAGCTCCTGCAGTATTAAGAAAAGGTCTCCCAAGAATAATAGACATATTATCATCTTCAGGCATTTCAAGCACAACAAAATCATTTAATATCAAGCAATTATGAGCCACCTGAACAGGTACATCCTCACATATACCCACAGGAATAGTGGTAGACTTATCAGCCATTTGCAAAGATATATCAGTTGGTATCAATTTTTCAAGCTGAAGCCTCTAATAGAGAGAGAAAGGCATAACACTAACTCCAACTCCCAAATCACACAAAGCAGTTCTAACATAACTGTTCTTAATAGAGCAAGGGATAGTTGGAATCCCTGGGTCTCCAAGTTTCTTAGGAACCTTACCATTGAAGGAATAATTAGCAAGCAAAGTAGAGATTTCTTCATTAGTGATCTTCCTTTTATTCGAGACAATGTCGTTCATATACTTTGAGTAAGGAGGCAATTTAATACCATCAGTCAAAGGAATTTGCAAGAATAAAGGCTTCATCCACTCACAAAACTTATTATAGTGTTCATCTTCCTTTGACTTGTGTTTCTTATCAGGGAAAGGCATAGGTTTTTGGACCCAAGGTTCTCTTTCACTACCATGTTTCTTAGCAATAAAATCTTCTTTGGTGTATTTAGTAGTCTTAGTGTGGTTTTCAGGTTCTTCTTCAACTTTTTCTTCATTAGGAACTTCATTTTCTTCATTACCACTTTCAGTTTCAGCATCAGAGATAGATATACTATTAGGATCTATAGCAGGTTCATAGGGTTCTACAACAGTTTTATGTTTCTTTTTTCCTTTTCTTACGAGTAGAACCACTATTTTCAGCTCGTTGAGAATCCTGCTCAATTGTTTTGGGATGCCCCTCAGGATATAGAGGATCCTGGGTAGCAGCACCACTTCTAGTTCTAATTTCATAAGCGTGTTTTTCTTTAGCAGCATTAACTAGCAAGTCGTTTTGCACTTTAACGAGTTGATCTTTTTGAGTTTGAACCATTTGAAAGTGTTTAACAATCATTTTAACATCATTATTCTTTCCACAATATCTTTCAACTCAACAATAGCTCTAGTGTTTTTCATTAGATGATTTTGCACCCTTTTATTAAAGTTATCTTGCTTAACAATAAAGATATCAAATTCTTCTAAGCATTGATCAGGAGGTTTCAAGTAAGGGATATCACCTTCATCAAAGTGTTGGAGAGAGTGTACCTCAATAGTGGGTGAATAGGGAATAGGCTTACATAATTCTTCTATAGGAGGTAAATTCTTGACATCTGCAGCTTTAATTCCCTTCTCCTTAAGACATTTCTTAGCTTCCTTCATCACTTCATCATTTAATTCAATAACTCCCCTCTTATTTGATGTTGAAATAGTTACCGGAATAGATGGTTCAGGTACAATTACTTCAGGAATAGCTTGTTTAGGAGGAGTCCAATCTTCATAATTCTTGCTTATTTTAGCCATTAATTCCTCAGCTTCCTTAGGAGTCCTATTCCTGAAAACACAATCAGCACAACTATCTAGGTATGTCCTAGATTCTTCGGTTAGTCCATTATAAAATATATCAAGTAGTTCATTCTTAGGTAATGGACTTCCAGCCTGTGCATGAATCAAAGCACAAAACCTTGCCCAAGATTCGGGCAATACCTCTTTTTCTCCCTGTTTAAAATCAAAAAGTTCCTGCAAAACAGCATGTCTAGCACTAGGTGGAAAATATTTCTGCAGGAAAGTATTAAACAAGCACTCAGGGCTATCAATAGATCCAGGAGGTAAATTACCAAACCAAGTTTTAGCTTCTCCTTTCAGTGAAAAAGGGAAAATCTTAGCAACAAAGTAAGTACGCATTTTAATATCATCAGAAAACAAGCCACTCATGGTATAAAGTTCATTCATATGTGCTACCGCACTTTCATTCTTAGTCCTGCCAAAAGGTTCTTTCTCGACAATAGCTATGTAGGATAGATCGAGAGAGAAATCATAATCTTCATCTATAATGTTTACAGGAGAAGCAGCAAACTTAGCAGCAGGAGATAATTTGGGTCTAATAGTACGCCTCTCAAGGAGATTCTTAGCAGCGCTCCTATCATGGGTGTTCCTACATTCTTCAATAAACTCATCAGTCATCTCAACATAATCTTCTTCAGCATCATAACTCTCACTAGACTCAGGTGAGCTAACAGGTATAGCAGTGTGTTCATTACGAGTTTCGGTATTTCCAACTATAGTTCTAGCAATCATAGCATCTAGGAAAGGACCTAATGAACCACTCTTATCAAGCACAGTAGAAGCAGCATCATAAGCATCAGAAGTTTCAGATTCAGCAGTAGTAGCAGTGTGTGTAGCATGTGTATGTGGTGGTGTAAGGAACTTACTCAGAGCAGACGATGAATCAAGAGCGGTAGAGGTGTTCAGAACCGTACCTCTTCTTGTAGTGGATGGTAAAATAGGAACCTTGCCATCACGAGACTTACCCATGATGGATGGAAAGCAGCGAACAATAGAGAATCCAAGTGAACTTGATAAATAAAGCTATGCTCCCCGGCAACGGCGCCAGAAAATAGTCTTGATGACCCACAAGTATAGGGGGTGTATCGCAGTATTTTCGAGGGAAGTGAAACCCAATTTATTGATTCGACACAAGGGGAGCCAAAGAATACTTATCAGCCTTAACAACCGAGTTGTCAATTCAGCTGCACCTGGAAACAATCTTGCTCACAGCAGTTTATCAGTAGCAACAGTTTTGTAGTAGAAATAGTAAAGTAACAGTAGTAGCACAGTAAAGACAGTAGTAACAAAAGCAGTAAAAAGTGGGATTCGAGTGCGGTAGGCATAGGGATGGATGGACGGGCGTTGCATGGACAAGACAATTCACATAGCAATCAGAACATAGGGCAATTGCAGATAAATAAGATAAAGCACCCAAGTACTAGACAATCATTGGCATGTGTTCCATATATAGTCATACGTGCTCGCAATGAGAACTTGCACAACATCTTTTGTCCTGTCAGCCCGTTTGCAGCGGGGCCTCTAGGGAACTACTGGCAATTAAGGTGCTCCTTTAATAGAGCACCGGAGCAAAGCATTAACACTCCGTGAACACATGTGATCCTCACATCAAAGCCTTTCCTTTCCGGCTACCCCGATTTCTGTCACTTCGGGACCATAGGTTCCGGACAACGACGTGTGTATACAACTTGTAGATAAGACCCAAAACAATACTATCATGATGAATCAATAATAAGTTCAGATCTGAAATCATGGCACTCGGGCCCTGGTGACAAGCATTAAGCACAACAAGTCGCAACAAAGTCATAAAGCACTAATAAAAGATACTAGGCACCATGCCCTAACAATCTGATGCCATTACATAAACGATCTCATCCAATCCCTACCATCCCCATAGCCTACAGCGGGGGATTACTCACTCATAGATGGGGGAAACATGGATGGTCGATGGAGAAGCGATGGTGATGATGATGGCGATGATCTCCTCCAATTCCCCGTCCCGGCAGGGTGCCAGAACGGAGTTTCTGGTGCTGTTTCGTGAAATCTGGTGGTGGCAGCGGAGCGGAACTCCTTCTGGAAAAACGTCGATCCCCCCGAAGTTTTTAGGTCAGAAGGCTCCTTATAGGCGAAGAGAGAGGTCGAGGGGGTGCCTGGGGGGCCCACACCACCCCCTGGCGCGGCCTGGCCTGGCCCGCGCCACCAGGTGGTGTGGCCACCCCAGGGCTCCTCTCCGTCTCGTATTCTAGCTCCTGGAGTCTTCGGGTGAAATAGGATTTTTTGCATATTTTCCGGGATTTTTCCTAAAAGTTGATTTTCTGGACAAAAAGTAGACACCAAGGCAATTCTGCTAAAAACAGCGTTAGTTCGCATTAGTTGCATCCAAATCACACAAGTATAAAGAAGAAACAACAACAAAAGTGTTCGGGAAAGTAGATACGTTTTAGACGTATCATCGGGTCACACACTTAAGAGCGGGAGCAAGTTTGGGTTAGACCCAAACAGGAAACCTATTTGGGTTGCATCCAAATAGAGACATGGGCTTAGTTAGCAAGTGAGACTTGCAGTGGCTAATATAGGCCTTTTAGTGAATGGGCCACAAGTGAGTGGAGTCCACTTTCACTCCCTATATAAGCTGGGGCGCAGGTGCTTAGAGCATAAGGTTAGGTCACTCCATGTGTTGGAAACCCTAGCCCAGTCCGTCCTGTCGTCGTCGTACCGGACCTAGCAGTCCAGGCAATCCTCCTCGTACGTGTGGATACCGGCGGAGGTGCTGTACGTTCAGCACTTCGACGATCGTGAATAAAGAACTGATCATGGATCGTGGAACAGGAACGGATCGTGGATCGTGGAACAGGAACGGATCGCGAGGACTGCACTGCATCAAGCGACGTGCTTCATCAATTCCGCAATTGCGCGTCTAGTGGTAATCCTCGTGGCCTTCTACCTGAGCTGGATCATGGGATCACCACGTAGGGAAAAAGTTTTGTTTATCTCTACGTGGCCCAACAACAAGCAGATCATCTCGTCTTGGGGAGAGAAACCCTAAGACCGCCACCTTTATTCAGGGCGATCCCCCACACATAGGGCCATCACCGGCCACCCCACCCATCGTAAAAAGCCGACAGATAAAAGGCGACCTTGGCCGCCACTCCTGCATGACGACGGACTGTATTGTGGCGAAAAAAGATCGACGACCACAGAGGGCAGTGGCGGCCATGGTGGGGGTGCATCATTTGTAGCCCTTCATCCCACGGGTCTATACCGTCGCTCGACCACCGCATCCCGCCGCCATGCTAGGCGTCGCGCCAAGCCCCGTGCGCCCCATCTTACTCCACCTCTCTGCACAAAGAGGAGAAAGAGGACGACGCCGTCGACATCCTCGCCGTCTAGGGAACCACCGTCACCGTCGGTGCCGGCGACAGCGACAAGCAGGGAACTAGATCACCCCGGAGCCACAGGCTCGCGTTCGACTGGGAGGCAGTTTGTTACTTATACAATCATGTTGGATTTTTTTCTCAACATGATAGAATGTCGAGGACGATATTGTTTGGAAGCTCACGGAAAATAGGGAGTACATGGCAAAGTCGGCTTATGAGGTGCAATTCTGGGGGTCCATCACCTCAAGTATGAACAAGTTGATTTGGAAGTCTTGTGTGCCCCTAAAAGTATTTTTTTTGCTTGGCTAGTCACACAAAATAGAATTTGGACGGTGAACCGTTTGATCAAAAGTGGATGGGATAACCGTGGTCCATGCCCGCTTTGCAAGCAAACCACGGAGAAATCGGGACTAAAGGCCCCAACCTCTAGTCCCGGTTTGCTACGACCCAGGAATAGAGGCCCTTTTTCCGGAGGGGGGGAGGGGAGGAGGGATGGAGGACCTTTAGTCCCAGGTGGTAATACGACCCGGGACTAGAGATTTTTTTTCAATTTTTTTTTCGTTTTTTTTAAACTTTTAAATTGTTTGACTTGTTAATCCTCTTATTTGAATATTTTTAACACTAACTATACTTAATCTTATGTCAAATCGTATTCATGGTCATACTTCTTGGTCGGTCACCCATCCTAGCACTATTCCATCCTCAGCACGCTTAACTTCTCTGTTCCATCAGGGTGTCCTCGCACGAAGCCTATTTGTACCTTGTTGTCAAGACTACCATATCAATCCTATTAGCTCATATCAATATGTCACACGTCTTTATTTTTTAAAATTACAAACAACTATTTAAGTAAACAACAATAATTAAGTAATAATAATATTTTAATCAAATGAAAGTAAAAAACTAATAAAAATAATATTTTATTCATTTTTTCATTTAATTTGTTATAAATAATATCTTTAAATCTGTAAATCGAAATTCGACAAATAATATATCCATTATTATCAAAAAATGTGAGGAATCCAAATATGGCATAAAAAAATTGTAAATTTTTTAAATAACTTTTTTTCCTTTTCGAATTTTAAAAATCTAAAAGAATCCCAAATGGCCTAAGGTAGTTGAAATCGAATTCGAATTTTTTTCCACACATTTTGATAGGTTTTACGTTTTTTTCCGACATCGTACGTAAAAGTTATAGCCATTTGAAGTTTTCATGACAGTTTTTGGTAAAATATGTTGAAATTCATGTTTGTTAATTTTCGTAACAACTAAATCACTTAATATAACTACAGTTTGAAGGATTTTATTTTTAGAATTTTTTATAATTTCATGGCATGCTTTTGAAACTAGAAAAGGCGATCTGGGGGTGTGGAGCGGCGGGATTTTTGCCGTTTACCTATCATGGCAGAACCTGCCAAAAAAATTGCAATTTTTTTTAGTCCGTTTATGTCTCGATCCGGGACTAGAGGTGTTGCTTTAGTCACGGCCCGTAATACGATCCGGGACTAAATGGTGTGCCGGTGTCCACACCCCTTTAGTCCCGGACCGTATCATGGGCCGGGACTACAGTTCCGAAACGACTCGAGACTAAAGTTTTCCTGGGCTTCGAGCCGCTGAAAACGGTACGAACCGAAACTAGTGTCAGACTCTGGACCCAAGGGAAGCCCCTTTTTCTAATAGTGGCATGTGCCTTGAGTTGCCCGTTGCTGTTCGCTACGCAAGCCGCCTCTTCTCTTCAATCTTCACACCCACCCTATTCCAAATTTGCAGCAGCATTAATCACGAACCCAACTACGCTTACGAGAAATTGTTGGAACCGAGACAAACGACTTTAACGAAAGGAGCAAGCAAGATGGACGAATGCACACCACCATGCATGCCGGCGCTTCCTTTGGTCCCAATCTCACTCAAATAGAAGCATGCACGGCGCACTTTCGGCCAGCGTCGCACAAGGCCCCCCCCGTCTACCACGCACCCACGCACGCCTTGTCACGCTAGCGAACTGAGTTTTTTTACTGTAGTGCAACGTACTGTAGCTGCTAGTGCTAATAGTGGCCACCGCCCACCGACACACGCTGGCCGGACAGACAGTGTGCCACGCACGCAGCAGTGCACGCCCTCCATCCCGTTCCCCTCGTGGAATGCCCGGCCCGCGGCGATCTGGAATGGGACGGGTTGGTCTCTCTGGAGACGACGGCGACCGGCCGGGGAAATAAACTAACAAGACGCAGAGGCCAATAGGCAGCTGATAGTGCACGGAGCCATGGACCGGTGGGCGAAACAGAGCCAGTCGCGGCACTGTGCGGCGTCGGCGAGAGACAAGATTAGGTCACCGTGATTTGATTGGGATCGCGTGCGTACGTCGCCAGCTAGGCTAGGCCGGTGAGCCGTGAGCCGTGAGTCAACCGGCTGGCTAGCTAGCAGCACCGTACATGGGGATGGGCGGAGCAGCCCAACTGTGGGGATGTGTGCTGTGTCCGGAGTCCGGAATCTGGGTCTGGACAGAGCGGATCGATCGCTTCGGCTGGGCGGGCCTCGGAATATTTCCCTTCTCGGTTGTTGTGGCCGTCTTCGCAACCACCGAGGATAGGACGGTGGCTGGCCGGCCGGCCGGGGCAGGCAGGTTCCGCCGCGTCGCGTCGTCCCGTCGCGTTGCCTTGCCTTGACATGCGCGCCGTGCCGTGCCGTGCCGTGCTTCCGTCCGTTCCTGCCCGCTCGCTTCTCTCTTTTTCCAGTGACAACAACCTCTGCGGTGCAACAAATTGTGCTATGTTAGCTGATGTCATGGCTATCCATTTCTGGATCACACGGCATGGACACCCGCGATGCTCTGCCGAAAGACGACGGGGTGTTGGTGTTCCGTTCAACGGCCTTTCGGATAGGAATGGCGCGGAGCGGGCAAAGCACACGATGCGAAGAAAGGCGGAGGATCTCTTTCTTCGAATGCGATGCTAGTACTACTCCGCTCCTCGCTCGATCGGCTTCTCTAGTAGATACCGTGTATCGCGTACTGTACATGGCGGATCCGGTAAACCGTAAATTTTGTTGCGGTGCAAGATATTGCAGGACGGATCAAATGTAGCATATTGAACCGTAAAACATAATATTTCGTTTTACGGTTCGGATTCAGTCGTACTGCAAAATAACGTATACTGTAAATTAGATTCTGCAAACCAATAGTTCAAACCAATACAAAAATTTCAAGTTTTTACAACAACACGCCGTTAAACAGCACGAACAAACGAACAAATGGGAAATAAACATGCTAGGCTTCCTGATGATGGGCTTCACCATTCGTAGCAGCACTTGCAGCAACTATGCGAGCTTTGCGCACCTCGAGAATCTCCCTCCTTCGATCTTTCCACCACTCTTTTGTAATCGGATCCATCTTCTCGGGTCCATGGTCATAACTCTCGTTTCGTCGGGATTGCAGCTGTCCTACCTTTTTCCTTCTCGAGACGGATCCTCCTCTCCTCAAACTCAGCTTTGCGCTTTTCGTCTTCACGAGTTGCTAGCCACATTTGTAGTTTGGTTTTTTCTCTCTTGTTGTGCCACTAGCAACTTCTGCTTCGTCATTTCATCAATCTTGTCCCTTAACTTTTCGTGCTTAACTTTTCTCTTGATCTCTTCTTTCACCTTCTTCGCACCATCTGGCATTTTTCTTTTTGCCTTCGGTTCCTCGTCTTCCTCCTCATCTTCTTCCTCCAAGTTAATTGCAGCATCATTTCTAGTAGGTGGTGCCTCTCGATCCCGTACCCTCCACTTCTCACTATCCTTGAGCAATTCCTAGCAGTGTTGGAGAGCGGACGGTTTGTTCCTCGAGGCAGCCATGCCCCTGTACCTAAGTTGGGTAATATTGTCATAGTCATCAATGTTTGCCTCTCTAGGTAGGCGATTCTTGACTTGATCGCAGGCGGCACTCCATCGACTACAAGATTGTTTGATTGTATCCCACCGTCCTTGGAGAGATCTCAATGTGCGAGTGCTTCCTTTCGGCACTTGCTTGAAAAAATTATCCTCGATCTGCTGCCAATATTTCTTTCGAGATTGGTCACTTCCGGTGATAACATCCATGGACACACCATCCCACGCCCGGATCAATGTCGTGTCTTCCTCCACGGTTTAGTTTGCCGATCTCTTAGATTTTACCTTGTCTTGAGCTGCATCAAAGGCTTCCTTGTCCACCTTCTCTAGTTCATCGTCGTCCCACTCATCGGTCTCAGGCACTCGTTGCTCCCCTTTCCCCTCCCCTTCACCATTAGCAGGCTCGACAGGTAGGGGTGGACCTGCGTTGAGGTTCACCGCCGCCTCGTTCATCATGTCAACAAATGAACACGGAACGAACAGAAGATCCTCACTACGATTACCCAAAATTAGCGATTTTGACACAATCAAATTCTACACGCGGTGCACGACAAATTAGTGGGGAATTCTACTGCAATCATCACGGGACCATACCTTCCAGGAACAGGGGCGAATTGGGTGGGCGGACGCGGGGGAGCTGCCGTCACCTGCGTGCACGCAGAGAGGGGCTTCCGACTGACGGGTTTCTTGGACTTTGGGATGGAGGGCACCTTCGATCCACTGATTTTCTTCCGACCGCCGGAGGGCCGCAGGCTAGTCGAACCACCGGCTGCGCGGGGTTGCGTTCCTAGTCGCTTCCTCGCCGGTTTCGCCACCGGCGCAAGCGCAAGATTGTCATCGGTGACTTCCACGACCGGAGGGGCCGCCGGCTGAGATTCCGCATTGGAATCGGTGGGCAGAGGTTGGGGAGTGGTCATACCGGCGGGGGTGGGCGGCGGTGCGGTGGGGAAAGGCTATAGGCGCGAGGACGACGAGATCGGAAAATGGTGGCGGGTCGACGGGAGCGGAAATGTCCCTCGCCCCAAGCGAAAGTGAGGATGCGGGGTACCGCATCCGGAACCCTCGATACGGGAAATATGCGGCACCGAAGTGACGATATGCGGAAAACCGTAAAAAAAAGTTCGGATACGGTACGGTTTTAGGTATCTGAAATGGCTATCTTTTTCGTCTCGTACTGCAAACTACAGTTATTTTACGGTACGGGATATTCGGTATATGCTAGAGACGCTCCTTCCGCAACCGTTGGTCAGTACGAGCTGCCCATCTCATATTCACATACATGGACCGCTAGCTCGATCGGCAGTGCCGGGACCCGCACCGGCACATTCATGGAATAGTATGTCACACAAATGTTTTTCGTTTATCGGCAAGGATCGATCTGAGAACGTGCTAGCACACGAGATGTGTGCGCATGGCACGGGGTGGGCCCCTGCCCATCCGTGCAAACGATGCAAGCAGCCCAAGACCCAAGTGGCCAAAGTCTGCCACTGCGGACTGTTCCGATTAATCAGAAGGACAACCAATTACTAACACGCACTTTACCGGCCATCTCCTTTTCGGTCCATTTGAGCTCAGAGCATGTCATCATGGCAGCAAAAGATGACCACAGTCCTGGCCTGCACTAATTTCAACAGTCAGCGGATTGGTTGGGTGATTTCCGTTTCGGGCGTGCGCATCCGGCCTGCGCGCGAATGCCACATCGGTTGCCACGAGTTCACACGGACACAGAGTAATAGTACTGTGCAGGGAGCTTTTCCGGTGCGGTGATCGTCTCCTCGAGGGGCGCGTTTGGTAGCCCTCACGAGGGCCAGCCAGCCTCCACGAAGATGAAATCAGCCTGATTGGTAGTCTCTACAGGTGTTTGGACTACGCCAGCACGATTGTCAAAGCAGCTCAAGGACAGGTCTATGGGAAACGCTCAAATCGACCGTTTCTTAGACAGGCTGAGCGCGCACTTTAAAGCACCCCGTTGAACTCCAGAAGCTTATTCTTGCTCGTCCTCTTTTTTTTTCTCTCACCTTCATCCCTAGCCACTTGTGATTAGCACAAAAAGGCCTCAAATCGATTTGAGCTCTACATGAAAAAGATGCGTATCAGCGATGGGTTTCAATTCTAACCATCTGCTTTGAGATTTGTGAACCATATCTTCTCCGATTCATGATTAAAATTGAAGCTTTTTTGGGAGAATTTCTTTTGATTCATCGCATAGAATCAAGCGATCGAAATTTCCTTCTAGGAACAGCTTGATCTCGTTGTTCCTCACAACTGTTGTGTTGCAAGTGGTTCGTTTTGATGGAGGTAGAGGATATCTTAACTCTTTCAACTTTTAACCGTAGGTGTACATACGAGGATGAACTTCTCAGCTTGTGTGTGAGGTTGAAGATGAGGTAGACGAAGATGGTCTACTCGATAGGTGGGTCATGTAGGTAGAGGAATGCCAAGGAGGTCGTCATCGTCGACCGCACGTAGCTCCCCTTCGTCGCTACGTGTTCCAAATGGTCTAGTCCGCTTGTTCGAGCTTGGAGCTCCTAGATGCAGCGTCAGGTGTCTCGCCGGTCTCCGTCGCTGACGTAGCTGTAGAAGTTGTCTTGCTACCCTCCATCACTGGCGCAGCGGCAGCAGCTGTCCTGCCAGCCTGTATCGCCCCCTCTGTCGTCGGGATGCAGTACGAACACAAACAACAAGTGCTGCTAATGATATTTAGAAATGCATATTAGTGCGACAGGCAATCCAATACAAGCAATCAAACAACATGCATTTATTGCTATCCTAGTGCAAGAAAATTCTATACAAACTATCAAACAAGATCTAGAAGATGGCTCGGAGGTGGGACGAGTGCTTCAGCAAGAAAAAAAAAATCGATGCAGCTGCCGAACGCGGCCGAGGAGAACGCCGAATAACAGCCACGACAGCGACCCGGGCTGGGGGTGTGGTCGACGGTGCGAGCCAACCGAGCCAACTGTTGCGTTGTGCTGTGTGCGTGCCGCTGCTGCCTTTCTCCATGCCCCCTTTCGAGCTTCTAGTTTCTTCTTCCCCGGCTTCTTCCACCGTCCTCCGCCTTTTTCCCATCTGCAAGTCTCCTCGGAACGAGCCAGATGACGCATATATAGCTGCGTGCTCGCACCGTCTCTCCCCTTCCTACTTCACCTCACTCCACCGCCACCGTTTCTTCCCGGTTCTTCCTCCCCCTCAGCTCCTCCTCGCATTGCTTGGGCTGAACCAAGGTGATGTGCATCGCTCCCTCTCCATCTCTTTCGTTCGAGAAATCGGTAACTCACATTTGATTTAGGACTACACATGTTGACTGATTGCCCTGGTTGTGCCAACCTTCTTGATGGCAGAAGTGTCCTTTCGCGAACTGGTTTAGTTTCTTTCTTTTCGGACTGTGTTCTACGCTTCAAACCACTGCGCCTTTGCTTCTTCGTGCCAATTCTTTTCCTGGTTTATTAGTAGCGAATAGATGGTACTAGTCGCGAATCAGTTGCGATCGGTAGCTGGTCGATCTCCTGACTGCTCTGCTCGCATCAAATTGATGTGGCTCTGTTTCATTTCTCCAACTCTGCTTTGCGAATGAAGAGATAAAGGTAATCCGGCTTGAATTCTGACGTGTGTGTTCCTGCAAATGCAGATGCCGACCATCAAGATCAAGGTGGACCTGGACTGCAGCCGCTGCCACCGCAAGATCGAGAAGGTGCTCGACAGGATCCGAGGTACGTTGCTTGATTTGCCCGCGCGTGCTCGTGTCGGTTTTTAGGCTTGATTTGAGCTCGTTAATGGTGGCGTACGGGGCTGATGGATGGAATTCTTGGCGAGACGTGCAGAGAAGGGCGAGTTCGTGATCGACGACATCGAGTACGACGAGAAGAACAACAAGGTGATCGTGAAGGGGCCCTTCGACGCCGACAGGCTCGCCGACAAGCTCTGCTGCAAGGCCTGCAAGATCATCAAGGAGATCGAGATCGTCGAGCCCCCGCCGCCCCCGCCGCCGGAGCCGGAGCCGGAGCCCGAGCCTCCGAAGAAAGAGGAGCCCGCGCCGCCGCCACCGGAGCCCGTCGTCGAGGAGCCGCCGCCGCCGCCCGCGGTCGTGGAGCCGGAGCCACCGGCGCCAGAGCCGCCGGCGCCGGAGCCCGTATGCGAGCCAGAGCCGCCGAAGAAGGAGGAGCCCGCGCCCCCGCCGCCAGAGCCGGAGGTGAAGCCCCCTCCTCCGGCGCCGACCAAGGTCGTGGAGGTGCCGTACCCGTGGCCCTACCCCTACCCGTATCCGGCGTGGCCGTCCGACTGCTGCTGCCACCACGGCCACGGCGGCTGCCATTGCTGCTCCTGCAAGGAAGAGCCCGCCCCGGCGCCCGTGCCCCCGCCGCCGCAGTACAACATCTACCCTCAGTACCCGCAGTACCCGCAGTACCCTCAGTACCCGCAGCCGTCGTACCCGTGCGGCGGCTACAAGATCGTCTGCGAGGAGGACCCCAACTACGCCTGCTCCGTCATGTGATTTGGTGATCAGTACGTGTCCTCGACACTCCGTTCTTCGACCACCATTTCGTCGTCCCGTCCGTATAAGCAAGCACCGTGCAGCGTACATGTATAGACTCTCCGCGTACATATATACGCGCCATATACTTCACCCTAATTCCCTTCGTTCACCTCACTCTATTAATTTTCCTGTGATTAGAGGCGAAAATAAGACACCCATTCGTGCTTGTATACAACTAGTAGAAATTAAGGAGGAACCCGGACAAAGAGTGTTGTCATCTCAACTGTCAGCACTTCGCTTTATTTAATTATTATTATGCTGCTGTGACATTTCACTTTATTTAAGTATATGTTGCATTCTGACGGTGTGCTGGCTTCATCGTTCTCGCAAGCTTTAGAGCAGCTCTAACCGAATTGAAAAAAATCTGAAATACACGCGACTGAAAACCGAATTCGAAATCGTCGGCACAGTACGGTTACGGTAAATCGAAAGTGTAAGTTTGAAAACTTCTAAACGCGGGTAAGTTGAACGACGAACACCCGTTTGATCAAAGTATCGGCGTACCATTCATACATAAATTTACATAGTTTTAGCAGTTGAATCAAAAGCTGCGCGATGGGGGGACATCTACTACGGGCCCCGTCGCGTCCTAGACCAAGAATGAATCCCGCTTTCTCGTCAGCGGGTTTGTAGGGCGACGTTGTGACGGCGAGGACCTCACTCGTCGGTGTTGTGGTGGCAAGGACCTCACACGTCGCGGTTCACCCACTTGAGAGCGGCGCGCTTCTTCATGCCCTCTGACCGGACGAACTTGGCGTGCACGTCGTTGGCGAGGCGGCGCAGAGAACGGTCGCAGTCGCCCTCGCTTCTGCATCTCCCTCTCCCAAGGCCGTAGGTACCGCTACGCGAAGACATGGCGTCGATCTAGCTTCGGTGAGCGCGCAATTGCTCGCTGGAGTTGTAGCTGGCGGCGGCGCTAGGGATAGGTGTAGGCACGAGTGACGGTTTGGACTCACACTCGCCCTTGCGGCTAGTATATGTACCGACCGAAGCCAGCGCGAAACGGGCCACGGTAAACCCGAGTATGGTCTAGGGCTTGTTTACGGGCATGGTTAGAGCGACGAAATTAACCCGAGCCTGTAAAGTCGTCGAAATTTCATAGTTCTGGCCCTTTTACACGCTCGGTTAGAGCTGCTCTTAGAGCGTCTCCAGCCGTCCTCTACACCATCCCACACGAAAATGTCGTTCAGTTGGTCTCCCAAAGCCCAATTTCATCTGGTGTAGTCTATGTCTTCATCCAGCGCACACAGGGTGCAACAACCTACACAGGCGAGCATGGTGGGCCATTATTGTGGCGAGACAAACAAAAATTCCCCCATTTCGCCTCTTTCTCCGCCATCTCGCATGCATTCTCCCCACTCCCACCATATTGTCGCCAGTGCCACCATCCCCCATTCGTCATTCCCACACCGATAGAAAAGCCTCGTTGCCTCACCGCCACTCCCCCACTTTAACCGCCCGCTTCTCACCGTCGTTTGGCGTCCATCGACAGCCTCGAGCACGTCTCACGGACATCTTCCACGTGACGCGTTCGATGATTTTCCTAAGCCATGGATTCTGACAACGAGATGATCTTCGCCAATCTGTAGCCACTCCTGGCACCGACGATGAAGAACATTTGAAGACACTCTCATGTCTGCCTGTGATGCACAATCACAACATGGAGGTTCGAATCCAGGGTGCCACAAAAGAAAGCTGAGGCAAAAAAGGATGGAGAGCTATTGCATGTTCTACGTCGACTATTTCGACAATGATCCAATGCACGACGAAGTGAGATTTCGGTGTCATTTCAAGATGAACCATAAGTTGTTCATGAAGATTGTCATAAACATCAGGGAGTTTGACAAACACTTCATATTCAATAAAGACTATTGAAAGGACAAGGATGTCGCCTAGAGGGGGGTGAATAGATGGTATAAAACTTTTACGAGAGTGGCTCAACAAAGGTGGAATTAAACTAGAGTTTACTTTGTCAAGCACAAAACCTAGATCAACTAGGGTTCACCTATGTGCACGAACAACTTATGCCAAGCAAGACAAGCAACTATGTGATAGCAAGATATAAACTTCAAGCAGGAAGGCTATCACAAAGTAAGGTGCATAAGTAAGAGCTCGGGTAAAAAGATAACCGAGGCACACGAAGACGACGATGTTTTAATGAGTTCCTCCCAACAATGGAGTATGACTCATTTGGAGAGGGGTGGTTTCAAACCACCAAAACGCCACAAAAGGCCTCCCTTGTTCTCCTGTGAATCTCACCCCAACGGGATCGATCCACACTTCCACTATCTATGCACTTGTCGGTGGCAATCCGAAACCTCTCACAAGATTGGGGAACTTATCCACAACTCAATTGGAGGCTCCCAACAAACAAGGTTGGGAAAGCTCCATAACTTAATTGGAGTCCCCAAGTAATTCACCAACCTACAAAACAACTAAACCGTCTAGGGTTCCAAGAACCCAAGAGTAAATAGCTTCTCACTTTCACCCAATCGAATCCTCATCGAGAACTCAAACAGATGCACCAAATGCAATGGCAAGAACACAAGAAGTGCTCAAGTCCTTCTCTCCCAAATTACACCAAAGATACAAAAGCTTATGGGTAATACAATAGGAAGAACAATGGAGGAAATCCACAAAAGACTCCAAGATCTAGATCCCAAGATGTTCCCCTCACTTAGAGGAGAGATTGATTGGTGAGGTTGTAGATCTAAATCTCCTCTTTCAAATCGCTCAAGAATATGTAAGAATCATAGGAGGGATTGAGGGATAGAAAGCTTCAAGAGGTCAACAATGGTGGGGGAAAACTTGCAAGAGAGCTAGGGAACCATTGGGAAAGAAGGGCCCCTTAAATAGGTCCCTAAAAATTCAACTGTTAGGCCCAGGAATCACCCGGTACGGAGTCTCCGGACTGGGACCGGAGTCTCTAGTGTACCCAGGACAAACGGGGACAAATTGGATGTCATTCAGTACGCGGTCCGGAGATAGACCCAAGATTTCAGACTTACAAAAACTGGCAGAAGGACCAATACAAAAACAACCATAACTTTTGCATCCGGACTCCGATTTTGATGATCTTGGGCTCGGTTTAAATAGGAAAATAAGCTCTACAAGATCATACATAAAATAATCATAGTCCATAAAGGGAGGATAGAACCAACTAACAAAAGGTTTGACCTCTCTAAAAAAGACGACGGTAAAACCTCGAACATCGAAAATGCAATAGGAATGCATATGAAATTTGTTTTTGACGAACTTGAGCTTGTCATGGAGATTAACACAAGCTCTAAATACTCACATGAGTAAGAACCAAATAATGTAAGGTTTTACCTATCTCTAAAATACAAACCGGTAAACCCTCCAATATCAAAAACGCAATAGAGAATGCATATGAAATCCATTTTCGATGGACTAGAGCTTGTTATGGGGATTAACATAAGCTGTAAATCCCCTCATGGATAAGAACCAAATAAGAACAAAGAAATATGATGCCAAGAATGCAAAGGTTTGAGCTCTCTTCGAAGGATATGATCAAGTTACTCACTCGAGAGCCCCTCTTGATATTACGGCTATCTATCCTATAAACCGGTCTCTCCAACTAGCACCACGAGACCGGTAAGAAGGAAACCCTATCAAAAACATACCTTTGCTTGCACATATTCCACTTGATCTTGATGATGATGATCTTATCCACCTCAAGATGGAACACCTTTCTTGATTGCGCTAGCTTGGTGATTGATGGCTCGGTGTTGATGTAGAGCTCGTTGGGAACCCCAAGAAAAGGGTATGATGAGCACAGCAGCAAGTTTCCCTCAGTTATGAAACTAAGGTTTAATCGAACCAGTAGGAGCAAGGAAACACCCCAAAGGTGTTACTACTGAGCCTTGCCAGGGCGCACTACTAGTGCTAGTAGAAACGTGGAGACCTGCACAACACAACCACAGAACTCTGTCCCCAACTTGCGATGAGGTTGTCAATCTCACCGTGTTTTGCTGAAAACAAAGGATTAAACGTATTGAATGGAAGGAAGTAATAGTTTGCAGAAAGTAAACACAAAACAGTAAACAGTTTGTAGATTGTATGTAAAGAAAAAGGACCGGGATCCATAGTTCACTAGGGGTGGCTCTCCTTAAGATAGATAACATGCTGGGTGAACAAATTACAGCGGGGCAATTGACAAACATCGAGAAAGCAATACATGCATATACTAATCATCTTGACTCCTTTGAGATTTGATTGGGCATTACAACATTATACATAGACCGCCATCCAACTGCATCTATGACTAATAATCCACCTTTAGGTTATCATCCGAACCCCCTCCAGTATTAAGTTGCAAGCAACAGATTATTGCTTTACGAACTTCATGTAATGTAAACAATACGATTTTTCTATGAACAAATGATTGTTGTTTTCTCCCTAGTAGCAACAACACATCTAGTACCTTAGAGATTTTTGTCACTTCCCCAGATTACCAGAGGCATGAACCCACTATCGAGCATAAATACTAACTCTTGGAGCTGCTAGCATCTACTTGGCCAAGACAGCTACTAACAATGGAAAGCATGCAAGATCACAAACAACAAAGACATGATAGAATCAATATTCAATCTGAAATAACATCTCAATATCCATCGAATCCCCGCAAATACAACATGCAGAATTACAAATAGATGATCTTGATCATGAACAGAGCTCACAAGATCTAAACATGAAAGCACAAAGGAGGAGAAACTAGCCATATAGCTACTACATGGATCCATAGTCCAAGGATGAACTACTCACGCATCACACCGGAGGCTTGCATGGTGATGAAGAAGGCCTCCAGGGTGAATTCCCCTCTCCGGCAGGGTGCCGGGAAGAGCTTCAGATCCCTCCCGATCTAGGGATGGAGATGATGGCGGCTCCAGACTCTTTCGTGGATTTTTGATCGGGTATTTAGGGTTTTCGTCCCGAGGGCATCTTATAGGCGGAAGGAGAGGCCGAGGGGGTGCCTGGGCTGGCCACACCACCCCCTGGCAGGGGCCAAGCCTGGCCACGTGGTCAGGAGGTGTGGCCGCCCTCTGGCCCTTCTCCGTCTCGTATTCTGGCATCTGATGACTTCCGTAAAAATAGGCACTTTGGCTTTTGTCCCATCCAATTCCGAGAATATTCATTTTCTGACTTTCCTGGAACCAAAAACAGCAGAAAACAGGCAGCTGGCACTGTGGCTCTTGTTAATAGGTTAGTCCAAGAAATCATATGAAAAGTACTCTAAAGTGTGTGCAAACCACAAGAAAGTGGATAAAACCAAGCATGGAACATCAAAAATTATAGATACGTTTGCAATGTATCAACATCCCCAAGCTTAACTCCTGCTCGTCCTCGAGTAGGTAAGTGATAAAAAGAAAGAATAATTTTTGAGGTGACATGCACCATCAAAGACTTGATCAAAGTATTTGTAAAACATTCAAAGCTAGGACCAAAGTACTTCAATCATAACATGAAAGACAAAGTTCTAGCAATAAGACAAAGAAACTATGATGCAACATGAAAAGGTACAAACAAAAGGTTCATGAATAACAATGCTTTGCAAGACGTTTGTTTGTTTCACATAAAGAAAACATCGCATAATAGCATTCATCTTGTCCCTCATAGAGTAGCAAATATAAATGCATAGGACACCTTCAAAGTTCATAAGAGTGACTAGATACAAATAGTTTTAAAACAAGCAATATCAAGTTATGCATCAACCAACTAGTCTTGGGACAATGCACATAGAACTAAGAATTGCCACTATGCTCTCAAAGTAGGTGCATAAAGGTAGAAGGTGGAGACTCAATATAATGGTGGAAGAAAGGCCTTCATAGAAGGAAGTAGGGATTCATGTCTTATAAAGAGCTTCCAAAAATTATGGTACTTATAGCTTTCAGCTCTCATTGCCCCTATCATAAGCATCTTTAAGGTGATTAAGGTTAAAGTGAACAAACTATGGTGTACATGCTTGACGAAGTATAAGTTAGAAATCTCATGTCCCTTGTATACGAGGGCCGCTCCTCATGCTACTCAAGTTTAGTCACCGGTAAGTTCTTGTCATCGTAAGTACATGTGTATCATAGAGAACCGCCAACGGGGTACCCCTTGCCCAATGATACGGAAGAATCCCCATATCAAAATGACAAGGCAAGCAGACAACAAGCATCTCAGCAATCTTCTTATTTACCATGGGAATATGGTGCTTTTTTCTCTCTTTCCTCTTTTCATAATCTCTTTTTTTCTTTTTCTCTTTTTTCTTTCTCAATATAGGACTCTTTTTTTATAAGAAGAATGCTTCATAGACAGCTCATTATGGTTACGCTGCAGGTTTCCACCATGTCAGCATGGATTAGACCAGCGGCCCAGGCATTTCTCTAACACATATACATAACTCCATGGACTTACAAGCTCCCCTTTCATTTCACACCGACGACATCCATATACAAAAGAGCATGATATCAACTAGGTACAAGTACCAAGTGCAATGTTGAAAGCGTTCCCCATGAAAGCCTGGTTCTGCTAATTCCCAACAAATAAGTGCAAGCATATACAACATAGACGACACAATGGTTCAAGTTTATTAAGGGCAAGAAAAGTAAAGTGTGCCATCAAGTTCGTCAGAGCTTTAATCACTAGTTTTCTCATAACAAGTTTAATTCGGAAGGTAAACAAAAGCATGAATATACTTGGAATAGCATAAGCTAATGGGTAGGTATGGTGGACTCTTTGGAATAACTTTGTTTAGGGAGTTGGATGCATGAGTGGAACTCATACTTGGCTGTGGAGGCTGGCAAAAGACCGGGAGCGACAAACTAAGAGAGCAATAATGGCCATAATCATGCAGAGCGACAAAACATCATTGATAAAAGCATAGAGTGATACTACATGTTGAAACTCAAAGGATCATAAAGGCTATGGTGACTTGAGATAGTCATAACATGGTGTGAGCATGCGCCAAGTCAACCCAAATAAAGCATCAAAGGAGAATACCACTATACTATGCTTTAATATGATAAAACAACGCATGATTCATCCAAGGCACATTAAGCAATCTCAATTGTTTATAACAAGTCATGCTACAACAAAGAATACTAAGCATAAATCCAAAACAATATCACGCATGGCATGATAGAGCATAGGCCACAGTCTAAAACGAGCTCTTTTTACCACATAAGCATGAACTTTCCTACTCTTTTCCAAACCCAACCAAACTATTTGCAAACCAACGTACGGAAGAAGGGGTCCAACCAATTTATTCAGCAAACTAAGAAAACCACGCAAACTAAAAACCAAAACGAAAAACGAAAAAGAAGACGCTCAAAGAAACAACACAACTGTGCATGAAATGATAAAAATGAAGCGTTTGGAAGAAACCTGGGATTTTATTGATGAAGAAGGGGATGCCTTGGGCATCCCCAAGCTTTGACGCTTGTACTTCTTGGATATTTCTTGGGGTGACACGCGTGGCATCCCAAGCTTGAGCTTTAGTCCATTGATGACCCACAAGTATAGGGGGTGTATCGCAGTATTTTTGAGGGAAGTGAAACCCAATTTATTGATTCGACACAAGGGGAGCTAAAGAATATTTATAAGCCTTAACAACTGAGTTGTCAATTCAGCTGCACCTGGAAACAATCTTGCTCACAACAGTTTATCAGTAGCAACAGTTTTGTAGTAGGAATAGTAAAGTAATAGCAGTAGTAAAGCAAAGACAGTAGTAACAAAAGCAGTAACAGTGGGATTCGAGTGCGGTAGGCATAGGGATGGATGGACGGGCGTTGCATGGACAAGACAATTCATATAGCAATCAGAACATAGGGCAATTGCAGATAAATAAGATAAAGCATCGAAGTACTAGACAATCCTAGGAATGTGCTCCATATATAGTCATACGTGCTCGCAATGAGAACTTGCACACCATCTTTTGTCCTGCCAGCCCGTTTGCAGCGGGGCCTCTAGGGAACTACTGGCAATTAAGGTGCTCCTTTTAATAGAGCACCAGAGCAAAGCATTAACACTCCATGAACACATGTGATCCTCACATCAAAGCCTTTCCCTTCCGGTTATCCCAATTTCTGTCACTTCGGGGCCATAGGTTCCGGACAACGACGTGTGTATACAACTTGTAGATAAGACCAAGAACAATACTATCATGATGAATCAATAATAAGTTTAGATCTGAAATCATGGCACTCGGGCCCTAGTGATAAGCATTAAGCACAACAAGTCGCAACAAAGTCATAAAGCACTAATAAAAGATACTAGGCACCATGCCCTAACAATCTGATGCCATTACATAAACAATCTCATCCAATCCCTACCATCCCCATAGCCTACAGTGGGGGATTACTCACTCATAGATGGGGGAAACATGGATGGTCGATGGAGATGATGGTGAAGATCGATGGAGATGGCTCCGAGGGCACTTCCCCGTCCCGGCAGGGTGCCGAAACAGAGACTTTCTATCCCTCGAATCTCCCCTTCGGTGGTGGCGGCGCAGCGGAACTTTTCATGGAAAAACGTCGAACCCCCCGAAGTTTTTAGGTCAGAAGGCTTCTTATAGGCGAAGAGGGAGACCGAGGGGGTGCCTGGGGGCCCACACCACCCCTTGGCGTGGCCTGGCCTGGCCCGCGCCACCAGGTGGTGTGGCCACCCCCTGGCTCTTCTCCGTCTCGTATTCTGGCTCTTGGAGTCTTCTAGAAAAATAGGCACTTTGGCTTTTGTCCCGTCCAATTCCGAGAATATTCATTTTCTGACTTTCCTGGAACCAAAAGCAGCAGAAAATAGGCAGCTGGCACTGTGGCTCTTGTTAATAGGTTAGTTCAAGAAATCATATGAAAAGTACTCCAAAGCGTGGACAAAACACAAGAAAGTGGATAAAACCAAGCATGGAGCAGCAAAAATTATAGATACATTTGCAATGTATCAACATCCCCAAGCTTAACTCCTGCTCGTCCTCGAGTAGGTAAGTGATAAAAAGAAAGAATAATTTTTGAGGTGACATGCACCATCAAAGACTTGATCAAAGTATTTGTAAAACATTCAAAGCTAGGATCAAAGTACTTCAATCATAACATGAAAGACAAAGTTCTAGCAATAAGACAAAGAAACTATGATGCAACATGAAAAGGTACAAACAAAAGATTCATGAATAACAATGCTTTGCAAGACGTTTGTTTGTTTCACATAAAGAAAACATAGCATAATAGCATTCATCTTGTCCCTCATAGAGTAGCAAATATAAATGCATAGGACACCTTCAAAGTTCACAAGAGTGACTAGATACAAATAGTTTAAAACAGGCAATATCAAGGTATGCATCAATCAACAAGTCTTGGGACAAAGCACATAGAACTAAGAATGGCCCCTATGCTCTCAAGAAAGTGCTCATAGAATGATTGGAGACTCAACAAGGAAATGAAAAGGTTTTGAATAGTTTGAAAGGCTTCCAAATGCTGAAAGTATGGTACTCATTAGCTTTGAGCTCTCATTGCCCCTATCATAAGCATCTTTAATGTGGTTAAGGTGAAAGTGAGGTCCAATCTGAGTTATATGCTTGACAGACTATAAACTGAAAATCCCAAGTCCCTTTAGTACGAGGGCCGCTCCTCATGCTACTCAACTTTAGTTACTGGTAAGTTCTTGTCATCGTAAGTATGTGCGTATCATTGAAAACCGCCAACGTGGTACCCCTTGCCCGATGATACGGAAGAATCCCCATATCAAAATGACAAGGCAAGCAGACAATGAGTATCTCAACAATCTTCTTATTTACCATGGGAAAATGGTGCTTTTTTCTCTCTTTCCTCTTTTCATAAATCTCTCTTTTTTTTCTTTTTTCTCAATAGCTATCTTTCTCTCTTTTTTATAAGAAGAATGTTTCATAGATATCATTATGGTTACGCTGCAGGTTTCCACCATGTCAGCATGGATTAGACCAGCGGCCTAGGCGTTTCTCTAACACACATACATAACTCCATGGACTTACAAGCTCCCCTTTTATTTCACACCGACGACATCCGCAAACAAAAGAGCAAGGTATCAACTGGGTATATATTTACAAGTGTTGAAAGCGTTCCCCGTGACAGCACGGTTCTGCTAATCCCCAGCCTATAATTAGCAAGCATATAACTTTCATGGAGAGTTCACAATGGTTCAGGTTTATTAAGTGCAGGAAATAAAGTGTGCCATCAAGTTCGTGTGAGCTTTACTAACTAAATTTCTCAAAACAAGCAAACATTTTATTTGGAAGAAAACAAGGCATATTGAATATGCACGGAAGTAGCAAATGATGCTAATAGGTAGGTATGGTGGACACTTTGGCAATATTTGGTTTTAGGGAGTTGGAAACATGAGTAAAACATACTCAGTGAAAGTGAAGGCTAGCAATAGTAAGGGAGCGACAAACGAGAGAGCAATAATGGCCATAATCATGCAGAGCGATAAAACATCATTGATCAAAGCATAAAGTGATACTACAAGCTGAAAACTAATGGATCGTAAAGGCTATGATGACTTGAGATATTCATAACATGGTGTGAGCATGTGCCAAGTCAACCCAAATAAAGCATCAAAGAAGAATACCACTATACTATGCTTTAATATGCTAAAACAACGCATGATTCATCCAAGGCACATTAAGCAATCTCAATTGTTTATAACAAGTCATGCTACAACAAAGAATACTAAGCATCAATCCAAAACAATATCAAGCATGGCATGACAAAGTATAGGCCACGGTCAAAAACATGCTCTCTTTACCACTTAAGCATGAGTTTTCCTACTCTTTTCCAAACCCAACCAAACTATTTGCAAACCAATGTATGAAAGAGGGGGTCCAACCAACTAAAAACCAAAACAAAAAACGAAAAAGAAGACGCTCCAAGAAAAACACAACTGTGCATGAAACAATAAAAATGAAGCGTTTGGAAGAAACCTGGGATTTTTATTGATGAAGAAGGGGATGCCTTGGGCATCCCCAAGCTTTGACGCTTGTACTTCTTGGATATTTCTTGGGGTGACACGCGTGGCATCCCCAAGCTTGAGCTTTAGTCTATCCTTCATCTCATTACTTATTCCTTCCATACACCTGAAAATTTTTCTTCATACAAAACTTCACACAATCTCATTAGCAACATTAGTGCACTTAAGATAAATAAGTCTCAAGGTTCAGTTCTAATGCCAAATAAACTTCCATTAGAACACTAGATACTGTAGCACTTCCCTCAAAAAGCTAAATTCCCCAAAGGAACTCAAGAAGGAACTAACAAGAAGCAAATGCAGAAAATGGCAGAAATCTGTCAAAACAGACCAGCAGGTAAATACGATTTTTTTCGAAGACCTTCTGTTGATCAAATCAAAAAGTGTTGAACTAAATAAAGTTAGATAACAACCTGGAGCAGAAGCACAAAAAATTACAACTCAATCCGACGTACGGAGATCTCTCAGGAATTTTTACGGTGAAGCACATAAATCTGTTTCGATACAGCAACTTTCCCAATCATTACTTCACTCTCATTAGAGGTTACTATTGGCACAAAAAGCAAATAAAAAGGATAAGGAGAGGTTATTACAGAGGTAATAACTTCCAAGACTCAACTAAAACTCTTGGATTATCTCCCAACAAGTATTTTTCTTTAACGCCTTTAAGTTAGACATTAGAATCAAAGAAAGAATCAAGTGTTCTCAAATGAAGAAGCATTAAGACCAAATTTTGTTTTCATAGGAGAAGCAAAAGAAATCTTTTCTCTCTTTTTAGGGAAGTGTTCTATACCTTTCTTGAGTGGGAGTTGATATTTAATGGTGCCTTCTTTCATATCAATGATGGCATCAACAGTTCTAAGAAAAGGTCTTCCCAAAGTAATAGGACAAGAAGCATTGTATTCAACATCCAAAACATAGAAATCAACGGGGACATAGGAATCGTTAACCATAATAAGAACATCATTAAGACTCCCCATGAGTTTCTTTTTAGCATTAGCATCAAGTGGGACATTCAAATAACAACCTTCAGGAGGAGGCAAATCAAGCATATCATAAATCCTTCTAGGCATAATAGAAACACTATTATCAAGATCACACAAAGCTTTGAAATCAAAGTCATTCACTTTCATATTAATGATGGGTTCACAACCATCTTCTTGTTTTATAGGAATAGAAGCTTTATGTTTCATCTTTTCTTCTATAATCTTTATGAGAGCATCAGTAATGTGTTTTGTAAAAGCCATGTTCATAGAACTAGAATTAGGACTTTTAGCAAGCTTTTGTAGGAACTTAATAACTTCAGAGATGTTGCCACCATCAAGATCAAGATCAAATTTATCATCTAAAGTTGTAGAACTATTACTAGCCTCAACACTAGTGGTGGTAATAGTAGAAACACTAATGTTTCTAGCAATTTCATCTTCTCTTTCCCACTTAGCATGTAATTCAGCTAATAGTCTAACATTTTCATCAATTCTTACTTGTATAGCATTAGTGGCTGCAAAGGGATTATCATTAGTTTCAGGTTTAGCAGCCATTTTATTTAAAGAAGATTGAGCTTCAGCCAAAGATGTTATATTTCTTTCAGCATTAGAGATTTTTTTCTCAATAGTTTTATTGAAAGCAGTTTGTTTACTAATACTCTTTAAGCATAACTTCAAGTTCAGAGGGAGCACTCTTATTATTATAAGAATTTCCATAAGCATTACCATTGTTGGGAGGATATGGCTTATAATTGTTGTTACCAAAATTGTTCCTATAAGCATTATTACCATAAGCATTGTTGCCAAAGTTGTTATTTCTTATGAAGTTCACATCAACTTGCTCTTCTTGAGCAACCAAAGAGGCTAAAGGAACATTATTTGGATCAATATGGGCTTTCCCATTAACAAGCATAGACATAATAATATCAATCTTATCACTCAAGGAGGAGGTTTCCTCAACATAATTTACCTTCTTAACTTGTGGAGCTCTCTCAGTATGCCATTCAGAATAATTAACCATCATACTGTCCAATAGTTTTGTTGCAGCACCCAAAGTGATGGTCATAAAAGTACCTCCAGCAACTGAATCCAATAGGTTCCTTGAAGAATAGTTCAATCCTGCATAAAAAGTTTGGATGATCATCCAAGCAGTCAGTCCATGAGTGGGACAATTCTTTACCAAAGATTTCATTCTTTCCCAAGCTTGAACAACATGCTCATTATCAAGTTGTTTAAACTTCATTATTTCACTTCTCATGGATACAATCTTAGCAGGAGGATAGTATTTTCCAATAAAAGCATCTTTGTACTTAGTCCAAGAATCAATACTATTCCTAGTCAAGGAATTCAACCATTCTTTAGCTTTTCCTCTCAAAGAGAAAGGAAACAATTTCAGTTTAATAATATCACCATCTATATCCCTATGCTTTTGCATCTCACAAAGTTCAACAAAGTTATTTAGATGGGAAGCAGCATCTTCATTACCAATACCAGAAAATTGTTCTCTCATAACAAGATTGAGCAAAGCAGGTTTTATCTCAAAGAAATTATTTTCAGCCACAGGTGGAGCAATAGGAGTGCTCATAAAATCATTATTGTTGGTGCTAGTTCACACAACTTAGTGTTTTCAAGAGTAGTCATTTTTTGGGGTTTTGTAATAAGAAAGCAAACAAGTAAAACAGATTTTTTTGTGTTTTTGAAGAACAAAGCAAGCAAACAAAGCAAAAAGAAACTAAGCAAAACAAAAACAACAAAGTAAAGAGATTGGTTGTGAGGGACTCCCCTTGTGAAGATGTCCTTGACTCCCCGGCAACGGCGCCAGAAAATCGCTTGATGGCTCAATACACAGCGCCCAGAAAAGTGCTTGGTGCGTGGTGTTGATGTAGAGCTCGTTGGGAACCCCAAGAGGAAGGTATGATGAGCACAGCAGCAAGTTTCCCTCAGTTATGAAACCAAGGTATAATCGAACCAGTAGGAGCAAGGAAACACCTCAAAGGTGTTACTAGCTGAGCTTTGGCAGGGCACACTACCGGTGCTAGTAGCAACGTGGAGACCTGCACAACACAACCACAGAACTTTGTCCCCAACTTGCGATGAGGTTGTCAATCTCACCGTGTTTTGCGGAAAACAAAGGATTAAACGTATCGAATGGAATGAAGTAAAAGTTTGCAGAAAGTAAACACAAATCAGTAAAAGATTGTAGATTGTATGTAAAGTAAAAAGGACCGGGATCCATAGTTCACTAGAGGTGGCTCTCCTTAGATAGATAACATGCTGGGTGAACAAATTACAGCGGGGCAATTGACAAACACCGAGAAAGCAATACATGCATATACTAATCATCTTGACTCCTTTGAGACTTGATTGGCATTACAACATAATACATAGACCGCCATCCAACTGCATCTATGACTAATAATCCACCTTCAGGTTATCATCCGAACCCCCTCCAGTATTAAGTTGCAAGCAACAGATTACTGCTTTACAAACTGCGTGTAAAGTAAACAATACGATTGTTCTATGAACAAAGGATTGTTGTTTTCTACCTAGTAGCAACAGCACATCTAGTACCTTAGAGATTTCTGTCACTTCCCCAGATTACCAGAGGCATGAACCCACTATCGAGCATAAATACTAACTCTTGGAGTTGCTACCATCTACTTGGCCAAGATAGCTACTAACAACGGAAAGCATGCAAGATCTCAAATAACAAAGACATGATAGAATCAATAATCAATCTGAAATAGCATCTCAATATCCATCGGATCCCCGCAAACACAACATGTATGAATTACAAATAGATGATCTTGATCATGAACGGAGCTCACAAGATCTAAACATGAAAGCACAAAGGAGGAGAAACCAGCCATCTAGCTACTACATGGATCCGTAGTCCAAGGATGAACTACTCACGCATCACACCGGAGGCTTGCATGGTGATGAAGAAGGCCTCCAGGGTGAATTCCCCTCTCCGGCAGGGTGCCGAGAAGAGCTTCAGATCCCCCCCGATCTAGAGCCAGAGACGATGGCGGCTACAGACTCTTTTGTGGATTTTTGATCGGGTACTTAGGGTTTTCGTCCCGAGGGCAACTTATAGTCGGAAGGGGAGGCCGAGGGGGTGCCGGGAGCGGCCGCACCACCACCTGGCGCGAGTCAGGCCTGGCCGCGCGGCCAGGTGGTGTGGTGGCTCCCTGGCCCTTCTTCGTCTCGTATTCTGGCACTTGATCACTTCCGAAAAAATAGACACTTTGGCTTTTGTCCCGTCCAATTCCGAGAATATTCATTTTCTGACTTTCCTGGAACCAAAAACAGCAGAAAACAGGCAGCTGGCACTGTGGCTCTTGTTAATAGGTTAGTCCAAGAAATCATATGAAAAGTACTCCAAGGTTGCAACAAAACACAATAAAGTGGATAAAACCAAGCATGGAACATCAAAAATTATAGATACATTTGCAATGTATTAGTGCACTCAAGATAAATAAGTATTAAGGTTCAGTTCTAACACCAATAAACTTCATTAGAACACTAGCTACTGTAGCACTTCCCTCAAAAAGCTCAATTGCCTAAAATAACTCAAAAAGGAACCAACAAGAAGCAAATGCAGAAAATGGTAGAAATGTGTCAAAACAGACCTGTAGGTAAAGACGAATTTTATCGAAGACCTTCTGTTCCTAAAATCAAAAAGTGTTGAACTAACGAAAGTTAGATACAACCTGGGGCAGAAGCACAAAAATTTACGCCTCAAAAAGACGTTCAGAGATTTTACATGAATTTTTACTGTGAAGCACAGAAATCTGTTTCGGGACAGCAACTTTCCCAATCATTACTTCTCTCTCATTAGAGGTTACTCTTGGCACAAAAAGAAAATAAAAAGGATAAGGAGCAGTTATTACTGATGTAATAACTTCCAAGACTCATCTAAAACTTTTGGGTTATCTCCCAATAAGTACTTTTCTTTAACGCCTTTAAGTTAGGCATAAGAAGCAAGAAAAGAATCAAGTGTTCTCAAATGAAGAAGCATTAAGACCAAATTTTATTTTCATAGGAGAAGCAAAAGAAATCTTCTCTCTCTTCTTAGGGAAGTGTTCTATACCTTACTTGAGTGGGGGTTGATATTTAATGGTGCCTTCTTTCATATCAATAATGGCACCAACAGTTCTAAGAAAAGGTCTTCCCAAAGTAATAGGACAAGAAGCATTGTATTCAACATCCAAAACATAGAAATCAATGGGGCCATAGGCATTGTTAACCATAATAAGAACATCATTAAGACTCCCCATGAGTGTCTTTTTAGCATTATCATCAAGTGGGACAATCAAATAACAATCTTCAAGTGGAGGCAAATCAAGCATATCATAAATCCTTCTAGGCATTATAGAAACACTACTATCAAGATCACATAAAGCTTTGAAATCAAAGTCATTCACTATCATACTAATGATGGGTTCCCAACCATCTTCTTGTTTTATAGGAATAGAAGCTTTATGTTTCATATTTTCTTCTTTAATCTTTATGAGAGCATTAGTAATGTGTTTTGTAAAGGCCATGTTCATAGCACTAGCATTAGGACTTTTAGCAAGCTTTTGTAGGAATTTAATAACTTCAGAGATATTGTAACCATCAAGATCAAAATCAAATTTATCATCTAAAATAGTAGAACTATTACTACCCTCAACACTAGTGGTGGTAATAGTAGAAACACTAATGTTTCAAGCAATTTCATCTTCTCTTTCCCACTTAGCATGTAATTCAGCTAATAGTCTAACATTTTCATCAATTCTTACTTGTATAGCATTAGTAGCTGCAAAGGAATTACCATTAGTTTCAGGTTTAGCAGCCATTTTATTCAAAGAAGATTGAACTTCAACCAAAGATGCTATATTTCTTTCAGCATTAGAGAGTTTTTTCTCAATAGTTTTATTGAAAGCAGTTTGTTTACGAATAAACTCTTTAAGCATAACTTCAAGTTCAGAGGGAGCACTCCTATTATTGTTGTCAGAATTTCCATAAGCATTACCATTGTTAGGAGGATATGGCTTATAATTGTTGTTACCAAAATTACTCCTATAAGCATTATTGCCAAAATTGTTATTTCTTATGAAGTTCACATCAACTTGCTCTTCTTGAGCAACCAAAGAGGCTAAGGGAACATTATTTGTATCAATATGTGCTTTACCATTAACAAGCATAGACATAATAATATCAATCTTATCACTCAAGGAGGAAGTTTCCTCAACATAATTTACCTTCCTACCTTGTGGAGCTCTCTCAGTATGCCATTCAGAATAGTTAACCATCATATTATCCAGAAGCTTTGTTGCAGCACCCAAAGTAATGGTCATAAAGGTACCTCCAGCAGCAGAGTCCAATAGGTTCCTTGAAGAATAGTTCAATCCTGCATAAAAAGTTTGGATGATCATCCAAGCAGTCAGTCCATGAGTGGGACAATTCTTAACCAAAGATTTTATTGTTTCCCAAGCTTGAGCAACATGCTCATTATCAGATTGTTTAAACTTCATTATTTCACTTCTCATAGAAATAATCTTAGCAGGAGGATAGTATTTTCCAATGAAAGCATCTTTGCACTTAGTCCAAGAATCAATACTATTCCTAGTTAAGGAATTCAACCATTCTTTAGCTTTTCCTCTCAAAGAGAAAGGAAACAATTTCAGCTGAATAATATCACCATCTACATCCCTATGCTTTTGCATCTCACAAAGTTCAACAAAGTTATTTAGATGGGCAACATCATCTTCATTACCAATACCAGAAAATTGTTCTCTCATAACAAGATTGAGTAAAGCAGGTTTTATCTCAAAGAAAGTATCTTCAGGCACAGGTGGAGCAATAGGTGTGCTCATAAAATCATTGTTGTTGGTTCTAGTGAAGTCACACAACTTAGTGTTTTCAAGAGTAGTCATTTTTTTGTGTTTTCAAATAAGAAAGCAAACTAGTAAAACTAATTTTTTTGTGTTTTTGATAAAGAAACAAGCAAATAAAGCAAAAAGGAACTAAGCAAAACAAAAATAGCAAAGTAAAGAGATTGGTTATGAGGGACTCTCCTTGTGAAGATGTCCTTGACTCCCCGGCAACGGCGCCAGAAAAATGCTTGATGGCTCGGTGTTGATGTAGAGCTCGTTGGGAACCCCAAGAAGAAGGTATGATGAGCACAACAGCAAGTTTCCCTCAGTTATGAAACCAAGGTTTAATCGAACCAGCAGGAGCAAGGAAACACCCCAAAGGTGTTGCCAGCTGAGCCTTGGTAGGGCGCACTACCGGTGCTAGTAGCAACATGGAGACCTGCACAACACAACCACAGAACTTTGTACCGAACTTGCGATGAGTTTGTCAATCTCACCGTGTTTTGCTGAAAACAAAGGATTAAACGTATCGAATGGAAGGAAGTAATAGTTTGCAGAAAGTAAACACAAAACAATAAACAATTTGTAGATTGTATGTAAAGAAAAAGGACCGGGATCCATAGTTCACTAGAGGTGGCTCTCCTTAAGATAGATAACATGCTAGGTGAACAAATTACAGTGGGGCAATTGACAAACATCGAGAAAGCAATACATGCATATACTAATCATCTTGACTCCTTTGAGATTCGATTGGGCATTACAACATTATAGATAGACCGCCATCCAACTACATCTATGACCATAAATACTAACTCTTGGAGTTGCTAGCATCTACTTGGCCAAGATAGCTACTAACAACGGAAAGCATGCAAGATCACAAATAACAAAGACATGATAAAATCAATAATCAATCTGAAATAGCATCTCAATATCCATCGGATCCTCGCAAACACAACATGCAGAATTACAAATAAATGATCTTGATCATGAACGGAGCTCACAAGATCTAAACATGAAAGCACAAATGAGGAGAACCAGCCATCTAGCTACTACATGGATCCGTAGTCCAAGGATGAACTACTCATGCATCACACCGGAGGCTTGCATGGTGATGAAGAAGGCCTCCAGGGTGAATTCCCCTCTCTGGCAGGGTGCCGGGGAGAGCTTCAGATCCCTCTTGGTCTAGGGATGGAGATGACGGCGGATCCAGACTCTTTCGTGGATTTTTGATCGGGTACTTAGGGTTTTCATCCCAAGGGCATCTTATAGGCAGAAGGAAAGGCCAAGGGGGTGCCTAGGCTGGCCACACCACCCCCTGGCGCGGGCCAAGCCTAGCCGCACGGCCAGGTGGTGTGGCCGCCCTCTGGCCCTTTTCTGTCTCGTATTCTGGCATCTGATAACTTCCGGAAAAATATGCACTTTGGCTTTTGTCCCGTCCAATTTCGAGAATATTCATTTTCTGACTTTCCTGGAACCAAAAACAGCAGAAAATAGGCAGCTGGCACTTTGGCTCTTGTTAATAGGTTAGTCCAATAAATCATATGAAAAGTACTCCAAAGTGTGGGCAAAACACAAGAAAGTGGATAAAACCAAGCATGGAACATCAAAAATTACAGATACATTTGCAATGTATCAGTGATGAGTTGCAAATTGGTCCCCCATACTCCACTATGGTAGAGCTTCTCTTTTGGGCATATCATCTTCCCATATCCATGATCACCATAGGATTGCAAGCTTCAAGCAAATGATCTCTTCGAGATGGCTCATATGATCTTAAACTTGCACTTCATTTCTTATTTCTTCATCATATTGGTGTCTTGAAGGTACACAAGAGATATCACTCCACCTTATTTGTAACACCCTCAAATCGGCCCTATGCAAGTTTTAGCCCTTTCCACCAAACCCGCATAGAAACGATTCAAGGACGCCCACCGGGCACTTTCGTGCGGGTGGAAAACGAAGTAATACCATTACACATTAGTCCATGATGGAACCCACAAAACATATATATACAACAACGACTCCATGAGTCAAAAATACAGATATACTATACAAAGATGCAAATCACCTTGAAAACGATAGAGCGTCCGACTACGGACAAGATGCAAATGGGGCTAAGAGCCCTGAAGAATAACCAATGGTGTCCATAACCCTGCCCAGGCCAAGCCGGAAGGGTAACCCTGCTAACGACGTCGATCTCAAGCCTGCTAAAACAAAAGGGGTGCTGACAAAGGGCAAAGGAAAAAGAGGAGCGTCAGTACTAAGGCCAGTACACGGCGAGGCTAGAATTCGGCGGCTCTCGCCTACATAGGTATGGTGGACTGAAGTGGCAGCGCAGCAGCACTAAACAACCTATAGAGACTCAGTAAAACTGGCAGATATTAGAGAGGGATAAGAAAGACCTATTCGGATCCAACCTGATACTAACACCAATCATACCCATCCTGGTATTTCCCCCTCGAGACCAAACGAGGAAGTCAAACCGAGGAACTCACACAGTTGGCCATTTTACTCATTCCGTTATAGTTGCAGAAATTACTAATCAGATATAGATAGCATGAGTCATCGTGATAGCATAAGTAGTGGGCAGTTTTAGTTAACATTCCGTTGTAGTTGGAACATTTACTAGTCAGATATAATTGTCCTGAGGAATCGCAAAACCCAGTAGTTGTTGGCACTTTTATCACATTCCATTGGAGTTGCAATACTTACTAGTCAGATATAGCACGACACAGATCACCACAGATCCACCAGTTGTTGGCATTTTTAATATCCATTCCGTTGTATTTGAATCTGATTACTAGTCACATATTAAGTCAAATTTATAGCACTACTTTAGTTATGCTTGTCTATGATCAAGATATTGTGCTCCAAGTCGTCCATAATCGTGGACACGGCTTTCAGAAAGTTTTACCCTGCAAGGGTGCACAAATAGCAACACACACTCGATCAACCTCGGAAAAACCAACTCAAAACAGAATGAGGCATTCACGACAAAGTGATCACAGGATTCATAAAATATTTCAGGGGGCCACCCCACTAAGCTATCCGCAACGAAGTTGGCCGGCTCCGGAACGGACCCAGGGTTTGCGACGACGGCTGTAAACGATTGGGAACCCGAAAGTGTGACTGGGCTTGTCGATACCGCGAAAACATGGCGTGATCCAAAATTGTACAGGTGCTCCACGCACAATCTTAAATAAAGTAGTAAAGCATGGCATAGGTACATGATAGTAATAAAGCCCCAAACTACTTTGTAGCCCCAAGAAATAGAAATGAATCAAGCTCTGGCTCAGGGGGGTCCATAAGACCTCCCGGATGTGGATAGTGCGAATAGTCAAGGAACAGGTATCAAGTACTCGGGGTCCTACGGGACACGAGTGAGCGTGGAAGAACCAAATAACATCTATTGCCCACCGATGCCTCTGCATTAGTTATATCTAACAATTTAATAGTTGTATTTAAAGACATGATCATCTCCACCATAAACATCTGCCAGCATTCCAACAACTGTGGTATTTGACAACACGAGATCGCACCTGAGCAAGCAACTACGACTCGCAAGGCCAGCTATCTACCAAACACAGGTAATAGGAGGTGTCCAAGGCAATATAGAGGCTGCACGGGATATAACTGGTATACGGAAAACTAAAGCATCGCGACATGGATAGCAATAGATCAACCGGAGGAAATAAAGACTATAAATGCAAAATAGGTAGAAGGGGAAGAGATGCTCGCCTGGGAAACACTGCCGAAGGTTCATATCTAGAGAACTTGTCGATACTCGCATCAACTCATCGGCCTAATCTGCGAAGAAGCAAACACTAGAAGAAACACCGGGTGCAATATTTAATACTACGGCAGAAGATCCGGCATGACTAAGATATGATGCAGATGCGGTGCAATTAGGCAGTATTAAGCGGAACCGGGGTCCCGACAATTAATTAATAGGTTCCAGTTATTTAGATACCCCGCAATTTAAATGTTGTCTTAAAAGGGCAAAACATGGCATCGGTTCGCTACGCAAATTTAAATGGAGTCCGGAATAAGACTAGAATAGCTTGCATATAGACTCCATATTTATTTAGGTGAATCGACTAGTTAACCCAACCCACCAGATGACATGTATGCAAGCATGATGATTTAATGATGCGACAGGTATATGTCATATTATAAAAATAGAGGCTTCGGGTCGCACATCTGGGTTCAGAAGATCTTGGGCTCCGGGGGGTTCGGGTTTGACAGGGTTGGACGAGATCGGGGGACGGAAACGGGATCGTTCTCGACAATGGAAGGAGAGCTTGGCATTCCGGGAAGAAGGACTTGGTTTGGCGTCGGGGCGCATCGGATTCACCCTGGTCGGTGTCGATCTTGTCGTGGCGAAGACCTTGTCGGGTCTGCATATCGGGTCGGTCTTGGCGTTCGGGATGAAGAACTTGGCATTCTGGTGGCGATCTTGGCGGTCTTCGGATCCGGGTCTTGCATCCGAGAAGGAGTACTTGTCGAAGAGGGACAACGGCGAGGAGAGCTTGGCAACGTCGAAGAGGGACAACGTCGAGGAGCCACTGCAGGTTGGGGATGCGGTCAGCGCTGCGGCGTCGCACTATAGCGGTGTGGGAGCCGGTGGAAGGCGAGCCCAGGCCGAGGCGCCGGGGATCCGTGAGGCGGCGGGACTCGGACCCAAGGCGGCAGCGACGGCGAGCTGAGGTGGGAGGTGGCGACGACGGAGGCTTGAGGAGGCAGACGAGGAAGGTGGCCGGAGAGGGGAGGCGTAGACGGCGGCCATGGCGCCTGGCAGCGGCGGAGACGGGGGCTCTAGGGCATGTCCACGGTGGCGGGGCTGCATGGGAACGAGGCAGGGGATACGCAGGGAGGCGACCGGTGTTGGGGAAGACTACGCCGGGATGACCGCGGCGGCGAGGATGAGCGGCGGCCCGGGGCAGCGACAAGGTGGCCGGGGCGGCCAGAGCGGAGGGGACCGAGGCGGAGAAGAGAGGAGCCCGACGGCGGGGAGGAGGATGCGGGGAAGGAGCAAGGCGTGATGTGGGGAGGCGCAGGTGGTAGGGCCGGCTCGGGGACAGAGAGCCCGAGGCGGGAGGCTGTCGATGGAGGCGGGCTCACGCGCGCTAGCGACGCGGTGGCAGTTTTCGCGACGCGGGGATGGGGCCACGCAGGCGCGGGGTGGGCGGGAAAAAGGCAGGCATAGGGTGGGGCCCGGCTCAGGATGTGGGTAGGTGGGGAGGTGGACCTGGCCAGGGTGTGGTGTGGGTGGGCGCGTGAGCGGGAGTTGGTGGGGGTGTGCGTGCTGTGTTGGGTGAGGTGGAGGGAGATTAGGGAGGGGTTGGTGAGGTGGAGGCCTAGGATTGGCCAGGGTGAGGTGGCGGCTGGGAGGGAGAGACCAGGTGGCGGCTGGGTAGGATAGGTGGGTATTGGGTAGGGTTTGGTTAGGGTTTGGGTGGGGCGTTTTAGCTAGGGTTTGGAGGTGGCCGGCCGGGCTTTCGGGCCTGGCGGGATGCCTCCCAAAAACAATATAAAATTTTATTTGTTTAAAACGGGGCGTTTGAAAACTGTTTGTAGACGAAACAAAATAATCCGGAGACTCGGGTTTTAATTTGAAATAAAGACGGGCCGTTTAGAAACAAAACCAGGCTTTTCGAAAATAGTTTTTAAACAAACCATGCAAGATGATGACGATGCTCAAATGCAATGTGGCATGATGACATGAGCATGCGGTCATGATGATGCAATGCACAAAAATGCAGCGATTTTCTAGTAGTGGTTTTAGCGGGATGCCACATTATTCTTCAAGACACACTTGCCATAGGCACAACTCTCACATGACCAATCTTTGGATCACTCCTTAAACACCTTGGTCATCACTTGATCTTCTTCACTTTCTTCTTCTCTCAACCTTGAAGCCAACATATGGTTCAAGCATTGCCTATGGACAAATCCTACAAGTAAACGTCAATGCAAACATAAGTCCATAAAGATTTTCATTAATTACCAAAACCACACATGGGCAAACATGCACTTTCAACTATGCTAGCATGGTAGTTTTTCTTCAATTTAGAAGTGCACCACTGCTTTCAAGATGCTTGTATATGGAGATTCAGATGATACACAGGACAACTATCTGCACATGTCCGAGTTCACAACCATTGAATGCATGTATAGGTTTTGCAGGGTAGTGGTAGCAATGTTTGAATGAAGACACTGCTCAGATCTTTTTTAAGAACATAGCAAGTGGATTTACAGGAATGCTTGGAAGCATCGATTGCATGCACTGGGCATGGAATAATTTCCCATTTTTTGGCATGGAATGTACAAATATCATAAAGGAGCATGTAGTGTGGTACTTGAGGCAATGGAAAACCAAGATTTGTGGATTTGGCATGCTTTTTTCCAGTATGGTGGGGTCGCATAATGACATCAACATGCTGGAGTGCTCAAATTTGTTCGTCAAACTTGTTGAAGTCCATGCTATGCCGGTAAACTTTGAGGTCAATGGTCGCTAGTACGTGAAGGGATACTACCTAGCAGATGGCATCTATCCAAGATGGTCAACATTTGTAAAGACAATCTCAAACCCTATTGTGGGGAAATGATCTTGGTTTTGTTAGTGCGAGGAGGCTTTTAGGTAGCATGTCAAGCGGGAATTTAGTGTGCTCCAAGAATGATTTGCTATTGTCTGGTAGCCCGCTCTTACATGGTCGAAGGCCCAGATGTGGGAGGTCATGTATTCCTTGTGATCATGAACAACATGATTATTGAGAGTGAGCACTAAAATCCTAGGGAAGAAAGGCCCTAGGTGGAATATTCTTGGAAAAATGAGTACGCCATGGAAATCTTGCATCGTCATTTGGGCGCATCGAGGGATGAGTTCTATCTTCCTCTTCTTCACTAAGAAGATCACCGTCGGTTTAGTCCTTCAGCCAGTTGATGTAATTCTCCAGATAGATGGACAAGAGTTTGGTCTGAGGATTAAGAAAGGCAAAACCTCATGATAACATCGAGCCTGAGGCTACAAGGAAGATCTGGATCCCATCATCATCTTTCTTGGTTATGTGTCATGGACATTTGGCCTTAACAAAATATCAACGGAGGGCATGTATGATTTGCTGCATCCAGGTAGATTGAGCATGAAACCAGGCATTGGTAACTGCATGAAGCTTGCGACACCGTGTGTACATCTGCTCTGGGAAGCCATGGAAGAGAAGCACAATGGGCACACCTCTACGATGATGCACATAATTTTCTAATATCGTGGCATTTGTTTTGTTGATTCCCTAACAAGTGCCACCCAATTCCTTCAAAACATAGTAGGTGGATGCTGGTGCAACCATGGATCTATCAAGTGGCCGTGGTGTTCGAGAACGAGAGAGAGAGACAGAGATTTCCTGGCACAAGTCGAGGGTAGTGTTTTTTATCCCGTGGATTTGGCGAGGATTGTCTAAGATTTCTCGTCCCCAAGCTCAACCAAATGGACCTTCAAAATTCCCTGGGTGAGTTTACCACGGGTGTTTTTGCCCTAGAATTAGGCATGGATCCATGTGTTCTCCTAACACACCAAACGAGGCCTAAGTTTAGTACATGTTACTAGTCAACCTAGGTTTTGTTCGTTTCATCCTAGCCCAGTTGGGGCGATGCAAAATCCGTGTGGGTTAGTTGGATTAGACTGGTGGGGGTTTAATCCCGGTCCTCACTTGTGATATGTTTGGTTAAACCCTTTTAGGATTAGACTGGTGGGGGTTTAATCCCTGTTCTAGTGGGATAAAAAACTTCCCATAACACTAGTATAGAGCGATGCTAAGGATACCCCCATCATAAATGGAAGCAACACGGCCCATGGTTAGATGAAATTGCACGTGGCCGACAAGGCCTGCCCAACACGAACCGCACAATGTAGGCCACAAAAAAATTCTTCCTCTGTTACCAATATGTTACCAACAAACATTTCTTAGGCCCTTTTTGAGAGGTGCCCCTGTGATAATAGTTGTGCAGTATGGCTCGTTGATGATATGGAATGACCCCTCTCTATAATGCCCTATAAGCCATAGATAAATCCCTAGCTCGCACTATCTCCCTACTTCTGTAAGCGGTGGAAATTGAAGTGACCTAGGTATTTCTTGCGTGCTATCCTGATGTGATGAAGAGAGCAAATCTGCCGTCTCAAGGAATGACCGCTCCTTGTCCTCCTCTCCTCTCCATCCAGATCTTGTCGCGTAGGGTGTGTGTGTGTGTGGGGCGGGGTGGACCAAAGGTGATACTGAAGAAGAATCCTGCCACTGGTGAGTGCATGTCCCCGTCGATGGGAGCAACCGACTTATTCATTGGCCAGGTCACCCGTGTGATGGAGGCAGGCTGACACTAACGCATATGGATCTTCCGTCCCATGGCACGTCAATCCGCGGGCGGTATTTGTTGGAAATATGCCCTATAGACAAATAATAATAAGGATTATTATCATATTTCATAAAGTTTATGATTAAGTTTTATATCATGCTATAACTGTACTAAAAGGAAACGTCAATACATGTGTGATATATAAACAACCAGGGGTTCCCGGTGAAACTCTAGTCACTGGTTCATTGGTCAACAGATGATCAAGGTTTCCTGATCATGTGGCATTTATGCCAGTTGGAAATGGAGTCAACTCATTCTAAGAATTAGATGATGAACCAATACCCAACCTAAACATTGTGACCCGATCATGTCACGAAGTTCAAGTTACGATGATTAGAATAGACCTTGTAGACTATTCCTTAGACCGTGAGGCTATATAAATCACTGTCTCCCGAGAGTGCTTAGATAGCATCAAACGTCACTTGGTAATATAGTGACAATAAATGTGTGTTCAGGTATTCGGAGGAACCATAGAGGCAATATATGTCTAAGAGCGGGATTTGTCCATCCGTGTGACGGAAAGATACTCAAGGGCCCACTCGGAGAAGTTATATCCAATAGCTGCACAGCGTGTGATTTGATCATAGTGATATCACTTGTCGAAATGAGTCAAGTAGCATTGTCCGGTAACGAGATTGAACACGACATGGTGATGTCATTGATCAGATCTCGGGCAATGTAAGTATCGAGAGACAAAAGGAATAAGACGCGATTGTCCCGATTCAAACGATGAAAGATCTTCGTGGAATGCACAGGGGCCACATGGCCATCCATGTCCCTCTGTCGATCATTGGTCTGGGAGTGTCCCGACCATGTCTGGAGTGTTCCCGGACAGTGGGATATCACGCTTAAGGGCTTGCTGATGCTTAGAGAGTTTTTATAGGATCGGTAGAATCACCAAAGAAGAGAAGAGAGAAAACCAGAAGGGTTTCGGTAAGTCCAGAGGATGTCCAGAGTGGAGGTGGAAGGTGTTCCATAGCCACGGAGATTAAATAATATGTGAATGAATGTTAAATATTGATTTAATCATTTATTCATATTATTTAATAAAATAGAAATCAATTTAAAAGGTCAAAAGGCTTAATGGGCCAATTCCGGAGGGAGAAGGGCCCATGAGGGAAAGGCAAGAGGAGAGAGGAGGCAAGGGGGTGGTCGGCTGGGCCAAGTCCCCCCTCCCCCCCCTGCGGGTCCCACTAGGGCTGGCCGGCGGCTCCCTCCTCTCCCTTCCTTTAGTCCCACCTCGGGACTTTGAGGGAGGTAGTACCTCCCCTCCTCCTATATATAGTGGGGGTATTTGGCCAAAGAAATACACAGAATAATCAATAAAGGTTCCCTCTCTTTTGGGGAGATCCTCTAGTTTATTCTCTCTCTCCCGAGACCGTGGTCCCAAGTTCGGACTGCGTGAAAGAGAGACATATTCACCACAGAGCGTTGTCATGCTGCGGGATACAGATCTAGGAGCTCTACTTCCGCAACTGCTGCTGGATCGGGGAAGCGGGAGTCATCGCCAGGCACCGGATGCATGTAACTCCCCGCGAGGTGTCACATTTGAGGCCCTCAAGTCGTTAGAGCTGCAGGAGCACAAGGACTTCATCATGAACTTGAGGCTGACTTCGGCTCATCTACATCAACCACGCTCTCCTGAGTGTTGACAACGCTTTTCGGTCTTCAAGGGTAAGTTCGCGAAAAGTCCCTCTCGTTACTGCATTACTAATAGATAGGTCCTGGCAGCATCAGGGGTTCAGGGGTGTAGGGTAAAATTTTATTATTTTCATACACGGAACCCCAACAGTATGTCAATGAGGAACCGCCTTGACCCAAGGACAATGCCTCTCATAGGTAGAAATCTTTGTGTGACTGTTCGTCAAGCTAACGAACTAGGGTTACTATAGGGTATGTTCATAGCAAGGGTTACTCTAGATTTTTTCATAGAAAAGGTTACTCTTTTGTGACCAACCATTTAGATTATTGCATTGTTTCTGTTTTGGCTATTATGATTGTTATGTGTAGCACTTTGACTTTCAATGTGGTCGTTCTATTTAGGTTTACATAGTTATGTTTAGATTAAGTAGTTCATGCGATTTACTAAATTATATTCTATAAAATTAAGTGGTGTTATCACTATGTTAGAAGTCATTGGAAAGGGGGATCCATTTATTATGAGCGTTGTGTTTTCATAATTCTCTTTAGTTTTGTTGTAATGTATCTGTTTAGGTTATTGGAAATATTTCCGTTTAGGTTAAGTGGTCTCATGATTGATGCATGTAAAATGCATACATGAACTTTATAATTTATTGATACATATTCTCACATATTTGCAACATATATAATATTATATCCATATTTTATATTGATTTTTGGGGATTTACTAATGATCCCCTTTATTTTGGTTATAACTCTGCAAGACAGTAAAACCCTGTTTGTGTATTTTTATCTTTTAGTGACCTAAACGAAGTAAAACAGAACTAAGATTCTGAAAAAATCAATATTTCGCGAAGAGGGGTGATCTGGAGTGCTTGGACCTCACGAGAGGGGCCCAGAGGCCAAAAAGAGCCCAGGTGGCGTGGTCTGCCCACTATGTGCGCCACCTGATCTCTTTTGGTCCTCGTTCGTCCGATTCGTTTCAATCTTTCCTCCGCCGACTTCGTTTGACCTAAAAATGCCTATATAAAGGGTCTCTTAAGGAATCTTCGAGGAGTGCACCGCAGAAACACCGAAAACACCGAAACAGAGATAAAACCAGTGAAGAATGGAGGGGGAAACTCCACTAGAGCGGTCACCGGAGGGATATCTACCTTCTTCAACATCTCCAACATCATCACCATGATGAAGAGGGAGTAGTAAACCTATGGACCGTGGGTTTGTGGCAGTAGTTTGATCTATTTCTCTCTTGTTCTTCATAGATCGAGTACCATATGAGTTGCCCAACATGATTATGGTCATATATGTAATTCCTATATGGTGGATTTTTATTCTATGATTTGATATATGAGATTGGAACCTATTTATGGTAAGATGGTCATATATGTAATTCCTATGTGGTGGATTTTTATTCTATGATTTGATATATGAGATTGGAACCTATTTATGGTAAGATGTGTTGATAGATGCATATCATGTCCCCGTTCTTAGTTACTTGTTTTGATCCAACTTAAATGCAAGAGTATGTGTGAGGGAAAGTGTGTATTAGATGGAGTAACGTGGTGGTAGTGATTGAATAGTGACAACAAATTCAAGATCTATTATGGTTTTTATCTTTCTTTTGTTATCTTACTAGGAATTAAGTGAATTCGTGTGCTATAATTATATTGTGACAACTTGATGACCTTTTTTGGTCAAGGCAACATATTTGTTATTAAAACATCATGTCAAAGTACTTAAGGCATTCTTCTGTTAATTCTTAATTCTAGATTGCTTGGAGTTTCCCCTTTCTAGAGGAGTATAAGAGAGATGTGTTGCATCTTCTCTATGTTAGGACATGATGGTCATATGAATGCTTATCAAACACATATTGCAGGTTCACTAATATTATGTTGATGATGAATTATTTTATGTCCACTACAACATAAAAGGAGAATAGACAAGTGAACCCATGAACCCCGGTCCAACTTTTATCATAAGAAACAATTTTTCATTGCCATTACTATCATTTATATTTTCTGCAATTAATTATTAAAAAGATACAAAAATACTTTATTTACTTATAAACACAAACAAAACACAAAAACAATTATCATATCATTGCCTTTATTTTACTTGCATATTTTATTATTGTTTATTTTACTTATTATTATTGTTATTTCATATTACTAATATGAAACCTTATGCTTGACAACCACACGGTGAAATTGGGGACACAAGGCAAAAACTTTGTTTTGTAGATTACTTGAAGAGGAGGGGAAAAACATCCATCGATCAGCCAATTCCTTGAGAGTTCGATATAAACCCTCGAGTCACCCTTGTGGGAAAAACATGCTTGCTACAATACTCTGCACTTGGAGTCCCAACGAGTTGGTACACATGGAGTTGTCGACATTAAGAACATTTTTTGGCGTCGTTGACGGGGAACTGGCCAAGGTACATCGCAATTGCATCATCATCAATCTAGGAGCATGATCCACCTCTACATCAACTGCTAGAACATTTTCTGCCCCCATCATCATCAACTTTGTGCAAATGCCTAAGCTTGGGGATGTTGCACCAGTGTGAGCTTTTTCTAATCGATATTGCTAGGAATTTTTTGTTTTTTTATGCGAATCCTTTTATGCAAACCTAGACTCATGTGTACCGTGACAGAGGCATTAGGGGGAAGAAATCCGACATAGGAGCTTATCAAGCGGGCGTGTCCACGCCACATCACACCACGCATCACTAGTCCAGTGTCAAACGTTCGAGCTCTACTTTCATGCGAGGAATAAGCAGTGAAGTCTGAACCAAGAAAAGTTGCACTCTCTAAATTGCAAGCATGCATGTCTCAAGAAGTAGATGCAAATGGTCCTTGAAATAAAATATGGTGATAATTTCATCACTGGGACATATCATAGATACGTCGTCATCCGTATATGGATTGGATTTTAGAACATGCCTCCTTCTCCCAGTGATCCAGATTCCAAATGGCAATCCAAATTGGGAAAGCGTCATTTTCACAGATTGAAACGATGATGCTTGTAATCTCATGCATAAAAGATCTCTAAATTAACATCTTGAACAATAGGATATCACAAACTAACATTGTGCAAGCCAATAATCTGAACACGGTTAAGCAAACAAAAGGCAAGCACTAAACATATGGCCACAACAACAACAATTGAAAGGAAATAAATAAAACAAAAACATGGGAAGAAGAAATCAAGGAGACTACGATCTCACTGTGGCTTCAGAACTTTAATTTGGCCATAGCCGGGGAATTACATCGCTGAGAGAGATGATGCAAGGGGAGTCAACCAAGACTGAACCGCCACCACCAAACCCTAAACAGATGCACCATGGGGCCAAGGGATCAGGCGGTTTGAACGAGGGATTGGACAAAATTAAACCAAATCAGAGAAGAAGGAATATTCACCTAGGGATTTTAACCAAATTTCTAGCCATTGCAGACTGTCCATAGGCTACAGCCACCTCGCCGACCTCATTCTCGCCGCACGACCGCTACCGTGCTCGGGTTTTGCAGCCGACACCTGATTTAGTTTGGAGAGAGAGAGAGGGAAAAGAGATTGGCACGGCCGAGTGGCCTCATCCGGTCGATGGTGTCCCAGATCATGACAGAGGTAGAGGCGAGGGCGCTGGGAGGAGCGACGACGGCTCGGTGGAGGACCGATGATGTTGGCATGCGAAGGGGAGGAAGAGAAGTGGGCGCCTGACCTCATGGGTGAAAAGAGCACGGTCAGCCAGCAAGGACGAACCGACATGCATCCCACGACCCACGCTACCATGCACCTATGTGGTAAAAAAGACACAGGTGCGGTAGAACCCATCAGAAACGGTAGGAGCAACCACGTGCCTCAAAACCACGAAACTTAGATCTCTTCTAAGATTTTACTCCTATTGTACTATCGAAGAAGAAATACCTAGAGTTGAGAAATTGTTAGTTCCTAAGAAAATAGAGGATTTGGCCACCCTTGACTAGTTTGGCTCCCTTTTCTCTAGAGTTTTATAATGTGTCCTTGTCCTGCATCTAAACTTGATATGTATGTTTTTTTCTTTCTTGGTCTAGTATCCAACCAACATAATAATTTTATATCAGAACTTCTGAGCTTTTTGCAAATTGCAAATACTTGCTCCATCCGGAAATGAATGACTTAATTTATCTAGATTCTTACTCCCTCCGTTCAGAAATATAAGACATTTTACCTTTGTGAAATGAATGTATCTAGACATTTTTTAGGATATAGGTTTACGCCGGACCTCTACAAACATATATACTAAAAGACGTATAGATACATTCGATTCACAAAGCTAAAACGTCTTATATTTTTGAACGGAGAGTGTATGTATCTATACAATAAACCACGTTTAGATACATACCAATCTAAACAAATTCAAATCATTTATTTTTGGACAGAAGAAATAGATACGACAGTAGTGGCTTTCGGGCTGAGCATTTTATATGTAGAGACCGGAAATCTTGTCTTCTAAATTCGACGGGTACACGCTTTTCCTAGTTTATCTCTATTCCGTGTGAAAAGCGTCTTTGTCACATGGGTACCAGTGCTCCTGCTATTTTAAAAATAAAACTTGAATTTTTAACTCTCCAAAAATTCTGAAAATAAATACATACATCTAGAATATAATTAAAAATTTCTTTGTAAAAATATATTGTATTTTTAGCTACACAAAAAAGACAAATTTATGATAAAGAGTAGACACACGCGTAGTTTAAGAACAACTTTTAATCGATAATTTTTGTATAATATGTTACAAAAATTATACCATCAACATTATCTTGAAAAGAAATTTCCAATGATATATTTTTTGATACATATTGTATATTTTATTGATCAAAATTAGTAGTCAAAGTTTTCCTTAAACTACGTGCGTGCCTAATAAATCGGACTGGGGGAGTATTTCTAATCTTATTGACTGTCAGAAATTTATCTTTTCCTGTAGAATAAAATAAATGATTTTATTGCATTGGTACAAATATATGAATCATGCACATGTATTTTCCAGATTTATTTAATTTTTTTAAAACTCAAAAGTACTAGTGGTAGTATTTTTATTTTTCATAACGAACCGCTTGTGCACCAAATCTCCTATCGGCTTATTCTGCCTGTCCTTTTTCTTATTTTGCAGGAGTTGCATAACCCTGAGAAATAATTACTTGGTCCCTTCCGCCTCTACTGTTCTGTTCGAGTTGTTAAGTTAGCATAAAACTATCACTTTTCGAACAAAATTCCGAAAACCTATTACTTTACGATTTCGCAGCAAAAATCTACTACATTTTGCTCAGGAACTCGCAAAATACACTAATCTCGAATTTAACACGAATTGACACGGAAACTGACAGCTGGGACCCGTTTGTCTGGGCTGAGGTGGCAAAATTTACAGAATTGAAGTGGGCCCCACATGCCAGCTAAATAAAAAATTCCAAATATCTAACGGAATCCCATCGCGCGGTCGCGCCGCCCACCTCCTGTGCGCCGCCGTGCCGGAAGGCCAGCGTGTCTCTCGCCGGAGAGCTTGACCGCGAGCACGGGGGCAGCGGAGTTCGGCCGTGGACGTGTGGGATGCCGCCGCGAGCGGGATGGGCCAGGTGGGGATCCCAGCTCGCGATCCAGGCCATGTCCGCCGCGCCCGTGTCCCCCTGCTCACGGAAAAGGCCATGGACGCCTCGCCCTGCTCACGGCAAAGGCCATGGACGCCGCATCCGTGTCTCCCTGCTCAGGCCAGCCCCCTGCTCCAAGACGAGGGGAGGCGCAGGTGCCACGACACGGGGAGATGGGATGGCGGCGGCGCGGCAAGGGCCGGCTCGACGGTGTGGCAGGGTCCAGTAGCCATGCGGCCTAGGGGCGTGGCGGCGGGGGCGGCCTGGGGGCGTGGCGGCGGAGGCGGCCTAGGGTTTCGACGGCGGGCGGCCTGGGGCGCAACGACAGCACCCTAGGGCGCGACGATGGCGGCGGTGGGTTTGGTTGACCAGAACCGGGTGGTGGCCGGGAGAGGAACAAAACATGGCTAGATGGGGATTTTTTTTAGTTTTTTAATTAGCCTGACATGTGGGACCCAATCCACGTTAGCAAATTATGCCAACTCAGTCCTGACAAATAGGCCCCACCGGGCAGATCCCCTGTCAATTCGCGTCCAGAGCAACATTAGTGTTTTTTGAGAAAACCGACTCAAAATATGGTAGATTTTTGCTGCGAAATCGTAAAGTGGTAGATTTTCGAAATTTTGCTCGAAAAGTGGTAGTTTTATGCTAACAACTCGTTCTGTTTGCTCCCTTCCGCCTCCAGCATCAGGGTGCAGGCGGGAGTGCCCACGGAGCCCACTACCCAAGCCCATATAAAAGGCTATATGGGACATCCGCGGGTAAACAAGAAAAATTGGTGGGTTTCCATGGGAAGACCACGATCGAGCGAACATTAAAAAAATTATTTCAATCTAAATTAATATTTTTACATTTGTCTAGATTTAAATATATCTAGGCATATTTCACGGATATATGTGGGTATACGTGGGATAATGGACAACCGCGTAAGTTTCGCGGGTTTCCGCGGGACACCCACTTGGACTGTGCGGGCGTGGCCTCCCACGGCCAGTCCCACCCCAGCATCCAACCACGACAGCGAGCGTTCTCGTTCCAGACTGATACGGCGGTGTTCTCTGGTCGGCGAGTCGAGGCTTGGTGGTGGAGGATGGCGAAGGCCGGCGGTGGGCTGATCTGGACGACAGCGGAGGACCTGGCGCGGAACCGTCCGGTGGTGCTGTTGATATACCGGCAGATCCTGCGGTCGCTCAACTCGCCGGCGCTGCCTCTGGGACACGCGGTGCGGCTGGCTAAGAAGGCAGAGTGCCGCGCCATATTCCTCTTCACTCTTCAGTGCCGAGGAGAGGTCGCTGCACAACATCCAGGACCTCCTCGACGCCGCGCGCCACACCCTCGGCATCCTCAACCGCGGCCGCCTCCCGTAGAGAGTAGCCCTAATCTCACCAGGTGTGCTCGAATCGATTGTAAGATTTGGTTCGTCTTCGTGTTGCTGAATGGCTAGTTTGACGGCATAAATTTGCTGCCTAGTTGTTTCACTATGTGTAGACTACAAAACAGAAATAAATAATCCCTCGGTCCCAAATTACTTGTCGCAGATTTGTCTAGATACACATGCATTAAACGCTTTTTAGTGTACAGATACATGTGAATTTAGACAAATTTGCTACATCTAGTTCGGACGGAGAGAGTACATTGCAGACCCAAAAGAAACCACATAGCACTGGATGTTGATGATGAACGGTTTGTGTTATTGTTCTTCAATTACATTTTACATGTGCTGTTCACGGAGGTACTGTTGCAACAAGTGTCATATATAGTTGTAGCCTTAAAGAACTAGCACACATCCGTGTTACCCAAACGACTGATATATCACACGACTGCTGCTGATAGTTTTTGCCTTTGCTCGGCTGACTATAACCTTGACACATAGGAGGAGCTGTGCTCAATCTCCCTCTCTATTTTGGTGGAGAGTACAATAGAGATCTATGATAATATGACACTGACACAAGTGGAATGGATCATGACTAATCTTGCAGCTGTATCTTGAGGCATGAAACATATTTAGCTTAGAACACAGGGCACTTCCTAGTTTCATTTGGATCTAGACTCAAGTCTATCCCTTTAGCGGTGGGGCATGTGGCCAGAGGACAGTGCTCACCAAGCGTGCCCCATCACCACCAGTTGACTGACCGGTTCTCCATGGTCAGTCCGTCTGTGTGAAGTACAGCAGCATCGCCATGAAAGCGACGCCTGCGTCATGTGCTGCTGAGAGGATGTAATTGTACCTCTGCTACCATTTCTTGCTGTACTGGAACACGAAGAAGTTGAAAAAGATGCCAATGATCAGCCATGCGTTATAGTTCACGGCTATCGCTGGTGGCATGTTTGCTGTAACCCGATGAGCACTGGCAGGTTTATCATTACTATCCACTTCTGACTGAGGAATATCCTGTGGAAGATGTACACAACGATAGGGCCTTCTAGGTCAATGAGAAAGAACCAGTTGACAGCTCCATAGTTACCATGTGCCCTGAAAATGCGCTTCAGGCCAACAAGGCCCCAGATAACCGGTGCATCAAAGAAGACATTGTCACTGGGGCATGTCCATGGGCTGTCTGGTTGTCCTGGCAGATGTTCGGGACAGAGCCAAGTAGCCACAATTGCACTGGCGAACTTGGTAAATACAATGCGCTAAGGTCAATCAATGTTATCTTCCTACATGTCACTCCTTCGCTTACAAGGTGGGCAAATTTAGTGGTTTAATTACCTGAACAATGAACGTTGATTTGGGAGGTATCTTCATATAGTGGCCGAGCTTGAAGTCTGAGAGGAAAGCAACAGCCTGGTTCATGCTCATGTATCCGTACACCTTGAAGCAGACATTGGCCATGGGGTATCCAGGCATTATCAGCCCCATGGCGTCAAACATGAAGACAATGTCTGGATACCCCATCGCCACCCTCCAAGTTTCCGAGTCACCGCCCATTCTCTGGCAAAACCAGCAGAAAAATGCGCGCAACGGGTCCATTCCCGTTGTCTTTTCCCTTCCCCATTTCGACTGGAGCCGTTGGATCTTACCATGGAGGTGAGAGCCAGGTCCTCTTCTCCCACTCTCTTCATTCTTACGGTCCTGGAGTAGTGTGCATTTGAGATCAGAATGTTCTTTCTATCCTGTCATGCTTTGGTATTTATTTGGCATAAAGTTCATTTGTGGATTGTGTATCAAAAGTTCAGAATGATAACTCGCTCTTTGTTCTTTGTTTGGATACTGAAGAAATATGTTTAGTCACTGTTCTGTCTTGCTAGTGAGGCAGTTAAAACTGGTAAATTATGCTGATTAAAGATTAATAATTCCATTCTGTTCATTACATTTTTCAAGGCAAGCATGGCTAGCACAGTAAATGTCCACAATGTCTCACTTCAAGCTTCCGAACGATATATCAAGGAGTTATTTTGCTTTTTCTGGTGAGATTGTACATGTCGAAATGCAAAGGTTAGTGTCACATACTCTCCATGATAATTGACACAGCTGTTAGACTCATTACATAACATGTGCTATGTTAACTTAGCAATCCTTTGCAGCGGTGACGGGCAGTCTCAGTTTGCCTACATCACCTTCAAAAGTGACGAAGAAGCTGAGACGGTTATGCTTCTAACAGTATGAGTTCTTACCTGTCAGCACTATCTTTGGAACTATTTAATGATAACGGCACACTCACGACATAACCAAGTTCAGTGTGCTGTAATGTTCACCCTTGTCTTCCTGGGTTCACTTTACTAATTATTCTGAAGTGGGAAAAGGAATGGGTTCAAATCTGCTCCTTAGGAATGCTTTTGATGCTTCTATTTATAACTTTGGATCTTCGACTCTATAGAACACGCTTCTAAAATATGTTTTGCCCCAGAAAACATTATCATTTTAGTGTGTACACAGTGTTACCATCACGTGCTTGATTTCCTTCTCATCATGTTCCTATATTCATCAGTAATAATGTACAATTACAGACTCCGCTATGTGTTTTTTGTTTGTACAGGGTGCGACTATAGTGAATATGGATATCATCATCACCCCAGCCACTAATTATCAGCTGCCAGCAGCTGTTTTAGCTGATTTAGAGGTGGGGTCATGCTATTACATCTATGATTTGTGAAATGTTTCAGTAGTTTCAGTACTCCTGATACTGTTTTTGCACTGTCAGTCTAAAACTCCTACGGGCATAGAATCTGATCTTCATAAGGCAGAGAATGTTGTTGGTTCCATGTTGGACAAATGATTTATTCTTGGCAAGGACGCCCTTGAGAAGGCAAAGACCTTGGATGAAACACATCAGCTCACATCGACCGCAACTGCTAAAGTATCTTCCATTGACAAGAGTCTTGGTCTAAGCGAGAAGATCAGCACCGGCACTTAGCGGTAAATGAGAAAATGAAGGAAATGGATGAGAGCTGCAGAACAGACTGTCTCTACTGCTGGTCGTGCGATCACGAGTAACAGATATATCCTTATCGGGACAGCATGGGTAACTGGTGGCTACAACGAGGTGGCAACAACTGCCAGTGAAACGTACAACAATGGAAATATGATGGTTGATCAGGATGACACGAAGAGGATGGTAAACTCTTAAAGAGTCATTTACATGAAAGCTCCGAAGAGACTGGGCAAGAGGGCAATTGTCAGGAAGGTGATACAGCCAAGGTCCACGCTGTAGAAAGTACTGAAATGGGACAATGGCTGATCATGAAGGTGAATGTCCAAAGACTAACATGCCAGAAGATCCTGAAATGGGTAAAGGGGAACTGAAAAATCAGAATGGTGAAATCGAAAAAGCCCAAGCACAGAAAAACAGAAACATGTGGCAAGGAGCATAAGCACCAGGAGGATGAATCGCCCAAGGCCAATACACCTGAGACTTTTCTGATGGCTGAGCAAACTGAGTAGGAGCACAAGCACCCAGACACTGAAGTTGCAGACACCACAATCCAGGCAGCCCTGTAACTATCCCTGACTGCATGGCACTGATGATGGCAACTCTAGAAAATCTCCGTGAAGCCTGAGGCTGCCTAGGGATTCATCTGATGGTTTGTTTGATAGTGTGATAGGAAGTACTCCCTCCGTTCAAAAATATGTCCAGATACATTCGATTCACAAAGCTAAAACGTCTTATATTTCTGAACCGAGGGAGTAGTAATGTGGGATGCTGCTGATAGTTTAATTCAGCTCCTACTGTTGAATTTGGCACCTTTCTGTTCGGTAGTAATTTCTTTTCTTTTTTGAGTTATCATGTTCTAGTTTGTTTCATATACAAAACGAGAAAACTGTTACTTATACAAGACCTGACAGTGCCAAATTAGGTACGTAGTACTAAGTGTAATTATCTTCATGTTGATATATTGGTTTGTTTGGTGCCATACAAATATACAATGCACACGGATGTCTTTTTTAGTACACAAAGCATCACATTAATATATTGCCTCTTTTCTCATAAAAGAAATGCACACTTGTAAATTAAAGTCTGATATTATGTCCAAGTAGAGAGTTTATCCTATCCAATCTTGCACATATCAAGGGGCACTGAGGAATATGTTTGCTCACAAGAGTGTTGATCTCAATCTTTAATCAAGATGTGGTCTAGGCTCATAGCAGAATTTCTTCTCGGATGATTCATTCTTGAAAGGGGCTGTGGAGATACATGTTTGTTTCTGTACCACATGACGGTTCCTCCATGCTCTTCCGCTTCGTACTGGAAGAAGATGCTTCCCGTTGCTTGCCCCCATCTGTAAATGGTAGTTTTACTCACAATTCCTTCATTACTATCAAAAGATACAGTCTATCATGTCAGTCAACATGACTTAGTCTTGTACACGTTAGTAGAGTTATAGTTAGCTCACTCCTAGTCTTTGTGCCACGCCCATCTTATCTGCAGGTTGTTAGCTAGTGCTAGGAGATCAGTTAGACTATCATAAGTGTATCTGTCCGTGTATATAAACACTCCCTGATGATCAATACAAATCAGCTCTCTATCGTCTCTTACATATCACGATAGTAAGTTGCTAGCGCAAAATGGTGGCATCGTCATAGTTCAGTTCAGCTTGATCAGGAAGCACTAAAGATAGTTGTTATAATCCAGTTTAAACAAAATATCATATTCTATGGTATTGTGACCCCAAGGCTAATAATACCCTTGATGGAAATCATGATCATCAACAAGTTTTCTGCAACCGGTTACAAGCAAAGAAAATTGCAAATTCAATCATACCTCTGCAGCCATATGTTTGAGGTGTGGATCTCTCACAAGTAGAAGTAGCGACCAACCCAGCAGGTGCCCATGTCATTTGGAAAGGGTACGCCATGGCACGATGACAAAGAAACTTATCCTTGAGTCTCAGGTTCTTGAGATCAATGACAAAGTGAGAATACTTGGTACCCATACAGTACACAACAGCTTGTCCTGCAACCACCATATAGAAGCCAAACCGCCTGGTGAAGCCAGGCAGCTCGGTTATTTGACTTTGCCTCTCCAACTCCCACATATTGCCAGTGTCTTTCTTTTCCTTGAGTAACCACACTTGCAATGTGTGTCTGCCGGCCATGACAACAAGGCAACACTCACCTTCCTCGGTATCTCCTATACCGTATACTGGCCGTGGCCTTATTGGCTGCGTTGAGAGGAGTGGAGCTGGGAGAGGGACTGTGGAGAATGTCATGGTGCTGGTGTCAAGAAGGAGCGATGAATTCTGATCAAGTCTCCAAAATATAAGCCCAGCCGCGGCAGCTGGCATTGCCGGACTACTCAGTGTAGCCACATCGATGTCATCCACCCACGGGTGGCAGCGCCAATCCGGCGTACCGGAGCGGTACTCCATGGCTCGCAACCTTGGGCCGTCTCGCTGCACGCTGACCACGCGGAAGGACGCCGCGCCATCTACTCCATGGCCGGCGCCGAGCAAGCAGTCCGCTATGTACTCCGTTCCGGATGGAGGGAGGGGTTCGGTTGGTGGACGGCGCACGGCGACGTGCCGGTGGGATATGGGGTCATAGACGGAGAGGGATTCGCCTCTGCAGAGGAGGAGGCGACCGCTGCGGCAGTCCCGTAGGCGCCACGCCGGGTCGTGCTCGAGGCGGGTGAGAAGGAAGTCACCCCCGCGGGCGGCGGCGGCGAGGTCGGGGTCGGAGCGGACGGAGGCCGACGGGTGGAAGACGGGGAGCTGGCCGAGATCCGTCTGGGAGACGAAGAGGCCGAGGACGGGCGGCGAGGGGTGGCGCTCGCGGAACCGGCGGAGGAAGTCGGGGCTTGAGGCGACGCGGCGCCAGCGGCGGGAGGAGAGCGCGGCGCGCGCCAGGGACGCCGGCGACAGGAGTTGTAGCAGGATGTCCTCGATGTTGTCGTCCTTGAGGGAGTCAACGGTGGTGCTGTCTGCGGCGCCGATCTCCGTGGGCTGCGCTGGCAGCGTGGCCATCTAGAGGATGAGGATCCGCCGGTGGATGTGGTTTATGGCGGACTGGGGAGCGGGGTCAAATGGGGTTGGGGAATCTCACCTTCTTCGCCGGCCGGCGACGGTTGTTCGGTACTGTAGTATTTTCGTGCAGCCACAACTCAATTTTCTTGTTTTCATCTGATGGTTTGTTTTGTCGATGTACTCTTGTTTATCTGTCAAAGGAAATGGTGCAAAGGGCAGCGCTAGCCGTCCCCGGGGATAACTCCCCGATCCCCCTGTCCTCTGGCCGCCACGTATCTTAAAACTGACCCTAAATCCCCTTTTTACTATAAATTGTCCCGGTTTTCTTACAAATTGTCTCATTTATGCTATATGTAGTAAAAACGATTTGACTCAGAAAATAGAAAAAAACTAGACCTCGCCGGAGACCTCGTTGGAGACTTTGTAGAAAAAAAGGCCCTAATATAGCAAAACCAACTCCGCCGAGATCTCGCCGGCGACTTTGTAGCAAAATATTTGTGCTATTGTAATAAAAACAGAAACCGTGTGGAGCAAAAAATATTAGCAATTGTAGCAAAAAATCAGACTTTGCCGGAGACATCGCCGAGAACTTGTAGCAAAATAGTTTTTACCTAGTAAAATGACTTCGCCGGAGACTATCGCCGGTCATCTTGTAGCAAAAGTTTTATAGTATTATAGAAAAAACAAATAATCGTTTGTAGCAAAAAAATATATGCATTAAATCACGCGTTGTAGCAAAAAATCCCCACACAAAAAATCGTCGTTCCGTTCGTAGCAATTCGTCGTCGTCGGTAGCAACGTTGATGGCCGTCGCCGGAGAAGAACACCATCGATGATACTTGTAGCATAGGCATCTGCCTCTTGTAGCAAACTCCACCGCCGCATGTAGCAACCACCGTCGGATAATGGCTCGCGTGGGGCGTTACAGAGCTTTCGGGCGGCCAACGGTCAAGGACGGCTGGCTCAAGGGGAAGGGAGGCACGCAGCGACGGGCCAGAGGTGGCGGCGGCGCGCCATGGGGACCTGCAAGCGACGTGGATGCGAGGCACTGCGGCGGCACGTCGGCGACGCGGCGACACAGCTGAGAGGTGCGTCGGCGCACGCTGGGCTGCGGCAGCGAGGCGGCACGGCGGAGAGGAGCGGCGACGCAGCGGAGAGAAGCAGTGTACGGGGCTGCATTGGCGGAGAGGAGCGGCAGCGCGACGAGACGGTGCGACGGAGAGGAGCGGCGGCATGGGAAGCAGCGGCGAGGCGCCCGACCAAGAGAAACAGCGGCGGGGCAGCAGCAGCGTGCGAGCGCGAGGCACAGGACGCGAGCGAAAGCGGCCCGGGGAATCGAGTCGTGCTATCCCCCGGGATAGTAGTATCTTTTCCCATTTGCAAATGTTTTTCTATATTCTTTATTTCTCCGAAGCAGTGATTATGTGAAGGGAAATGATTCCCAGAACTCCCCCGTTCTTCCTGATTTTTTTCCTCCATGAAGGTCGGCCACGGAGAAGCTCGCGCTGCCACGATGCCGACCAGCCAGCTCACCGACCACCCCTGCTCCTTCCCTACCCCCTCCCCCCGAGCATCGCCGTGCCGCCTCATCCCCACTTCTCTGCCTCTCCCACCCTCTCCTCCTCCCAGCCGCATCGGTTCCATGCCCATGGGGACTAGGGAGCTCGGGCTACCTACGGCGCCGTGTCCAGCCCATTTATAATACTATGTCAACGTTTTTTGAAATTCTAGAAATCTACTTAGCACGTTTGTGCATGGAAAGAGATACGATAAAAGTTTATTCCCATATTACTAGTTGAGTACCTGTAGTGCGTGAGCATCAAATTCGGAGGAGGGGGCGGAGGAGCGGTATGTGAGCTCCCCTCCACAAATGGCGGCATGCCGGCGTACGCGTACCTACGGTAGAGGGGGATGTGCTTCGGCGATGGCGGGCGGTAGCGCTCCAGGGCCTCCGCGTAGCGGTTGAGGGATGTTGGAGGACATGCACCACGATTCATCCACTTCCGCGCCGCCTGCTTCTTCGCCCTCCCTCGAGCGCATGATGCGCTTTCGCTCCTCCTCGGAGAGGTCTTTGCATCGGTGCAGGGGCGGTTGCCATCACCATGCCTCCGCATTGGCCTCCCCCAACCCCGAAGTTGTCGTGAATGCACGACATGGTGTCGATCTACGACTGGTGCTCACGCGATTGCTCGTCGGAGGTTTTGCTGGGTGGGACGGCGGAGTTAGGGTTGGGTGCTCGAGAAATTGAGGGTTTCGACCCGCACCCGCCCCTCCAGTCGGTACTTGTACCGACCCATCACGCCGATTCACGGGCCACCGAAAACGGATTAACGGGTCGAGCCTTTTTATAGTCACCGCTAGCTCGTCCATTTTCTCGCGAACTTGTAAACCCGCCGGAATTTTATAGTTCCGAACTTTTTACAGGCTCGCTAGAGATGCTCTTACATCAGGGAACGGAGCAAGTACATGTTATTATTTTAACAATCAATACCACATATATTTAAAGTAAAAGTTAGTACGTGGTAGAGAAATATAAACTGTCTCCAACAACTACAAAAATAAAGTCTAAAAGAAAACGAGCAAATCACGAAGTGACATAATCTTGCACTTGTATGAAGGAATCCCAATAAACACGACACAGATGTCAAACAAAAACCTGTAAATACTAATGAGAGTTCTCCTATAATTTTAATTTGAGCCGTAGTGCAAAGGTTACGTGCACACGTGCAACCATTAGTAATCGATCAACATCAGCAAGAGTACCACCTCCAGTATTTCAGGGAAAAGAAACCGTACAGCCTAGTCGACATCGCAGACAAGTCGAGAATAGGAATCTCCATTATCAAGGACGCAGCAGCCGGGACAAATATTGCGAGGATAATCCCCCGGCAACTATGATAAAAGAATCAAAGATGAATCTAGCGTGGGTTGAACTAGTACTGTACAACTTTTTGTTTACCTATATTGTGTCGGGCCTCAGCGACTTTCAGAACAGTTTTCTTTTTTTCTTTTGAGAGGGACTTTCGGAACAGCTGCAACAAGCCTACAAAGCAAGTTTCCCGTCGTTCTCTTTGGTAATAATGGGCTAACGACGAGTGGCCAGCACCGACCAATAGAACCACATTGGGCCGGCTGGCCGAACCGACGGAATCCTAGAGGCGTTATCCATGCGGTGAGCTCCCGAGCTAATAGTCCCACATCGCCAGGCGAAGGAATAAGCGACGGGTAAACTGGTTATATAAAGGAGCCGAGGTGAAGCTAAACAATTCAAGCAGCTGCGTGGTGAGCACAAAGCGAACTATTCTTTCGCCTTTTACTAAAGAATACCGTGTGCACTCCACACTAAGCAGCATACACTAATTTTTGAGGGCATCTTCTCTTTGAGAAGGTGCCAACAATTCGAATTTAAATAGTTTTGTACTTCACTTTTGAGTGTTTCATCAATTTAAATCTATTTATTTTACTTACGGTAAGATTGTTTTTTGAGCAGTCGTACCTTTTCAGTTTGTATCCACAGACCGACGCGGCACGAAAGCGATGGCCGGATACGGCCGCGCGCAAACAACGTTAACGCAATGCTGACCGGGGTGATCATCCAGGAGCATCCGGCCGTAATCTCTGATGCGTCCGTGCACGAAAGGGAGAAAATAATTCATCAATCTATCAGGTAGCAGGAGAAGAAAAACAGAACCCTTTACAGCTAATCTCACGAGCGATCGTCATGCATGTCGGCCGGGCTCACAGCCGCACGCCACGCAGGGCCAAGCAAAACCAACCGGATTAGGTGATCGCATCGCATCGACTGATCGAGCACGCACACAGCAGGCAGGAGGAATGTTCTTGGATGCAACAACCAGATAGACAAATCCGTTGGCCTCTAGAAGCCTCACTTAGCTCATCATCCACACGACGGTTTGAACAAGATAAAGGTTAATCTACACGACTATACTAGTGCCAGATTAATAGTGGCGGTTAGCTAGTGCTCTCGCGAAGCTGTTTTATCCTACTACCGTGTCCAGGGTCGGATATCGTACTACTAGTACTAGTTGTTAATCGATCGGCCTGCACCTACTCCAAATCCCAGAAGGAGACGGCTACTTGCAATTGGATCATTTGCTAGCTGCAACCACCGCCACTTTAAGAATCAGGGCAATTCTCCGCGTTGTCATCATGTCGTCCCATTCAGTTCCTTGCATTGTCAGCAGCAAAAATGCCAACCAATCCGTGCCTATGACTAGGAGAACAGTCTAGTCCAGCTAATTACTCCTCCTAACAAGGGAGTACCGATTCTCTTCTTTGTGTGGGCGCCAATGCTTTCCTCTGAGTGGAAGGCGGTGGCGTCGACGTACCTACTTCGTTTTGCTGCGTCGATAGGTAGGTTGGTCGTTAATCTGCATCCAGTTAGCATCGGATTATACTTGGTAGTACCACTACTTTTAAAATTTGAAGTCATAAATTTCATGAGCCGCGTCCGCTAAACTGTGGTAGCTGAATGGTTCAGCATAGTTTGCTAAAAAGAAAACCCCATGGTATATGGCACCTCTAGTTGGTAGTACGTCATATTGACTATTCATTTGAAAATGGTACTCCTACTAGTACCGCAATCTACTATTCATCTGAGCATATATAGTTTTTTGTCCGCAATTATGCTCATGCGCATTGTACGTGAGTTGCCTGTTGGTGTTCGCTACGCAAGCCGCCTCTTCTCTTCGGTCTTCACACGCACCCTACAACACGGGGTACCAGCATTAAAACATGGCCCCCAAACAAGTCTCCAACTAACCTTGCAAGAAATTGTTGGAACCAGGACAAACGACTTTGACGAAATGAGAAGGCAAGCTAGACCAATGCACACCACCATGCATACTGCTTCCTTTGGCCTCAATCTCACTCAAATAGAAGCATGCACGGCGCGCTTTCGGCCGGCCGCCGGCGTCGGAGAAGTTTCCGTCTACTACGTGTCAGCGAACGCACATATATACACGCACACCTCGCGCTCACGCTAACCAAGTGAGTTTTTTTTTACCCTAGTCCAATGTGTACCGGCTGCTAGTAGTAGTGGCCACCGACACACACTGGCCGGGGAGGCAGGAGCTGACAGTGCGCCACGCACGCAGCGATGGACACCCTTGTCCTCGCGGCGATCTGGAATGAGACTGGTTGGTCTCTGGAGCCGATCGACAGCGACCGGCCGGGGAAACTAACAAAAGACGCAGAGGCGAATTAACAGGCAACTGATTTACTACAGAGCATGGAGCCATGGATCGGTGGGCGAAACAGGGCCAGTCGCGGCACTGTGCGGCGAGAGGTCGACAGGATTAGGTCACCAGCGAGAGGCCGGTGAGCCGTCAGCCGTCTGGCTAGCTAGCTAGCAGCACCGTTGTTGTACGTGGGGGGATGGGCGAAACAGAGGCAGAGACCGATGCGCAACCCAACTGTACGTGGTCCGTGGGGATCGCATGGACACGGACGAAACAGCGGCAGACAAAGCGGACCGATCGCTTGGGGCGGGGTCTCGGAATATTTCGCTTCTCGGTTGTTGTGGCCGCCTTTGCAACCACCGAGGATATATAGCAAGGTGGCTGGCCGGCCGGCCGGCCGGCCGGCCGCGGGGCAGGTTCCGCTGCATGCGTTGCGTTGTCTTGACATGCGCGCCATGCCGTGCCGTGCCCGCGGATCCCTTCCCTCTCCCGGCTTCCGTCCGCCCGATCGCGTTCGACTCGATCTGCCGCTACATCCCTCCCTTCCGTCCTCCCGATCTTGCAACGCTCGCTGATCTCACGGCTACCTTTTCTGGATCAAAACGAGATGCTGCGCCGAACGACGACGGGGCATTCCGTTGCACCGGCCTTTCAGATAGGAATGGCCCGGCCGGAGCGGGAAAAGCAGAGACGATCGATGGGAAGAAAGGCGGAGGAGGAGGATCTCTTATTTCTTCTCGAAAAAAACATCTCTTTCTTCGAATGCGATGCTAGTACTGCTCCACTCCTCGCTTGCTTTTCTACGCGCTGTGTGACGTTCTAGCAAATCCTCTTTGCCGTCGTCTTCACTTTGTGGCATGCACCCGCACAAACCTTTAATTTCGTCCTTCTTTTGTCGGCACCAAGTGCTAAAAAAGGTCAACAACGAAGGTCACGGATGATTGTAGTATCAAGACAGTACTAGCTCTTGCCTCTCGCGACGTCGAAGAATGGATCAGATCGATTCCAATTAAGGCTCGCTGTACTGTACGTATCAAGTGCCGTATGACTTTCTTTGCTAGTAGTAATTGCCTGCAGCAGTTCGTCAGTTCGAGCTGCCGATCTCTATTCTTCTCATATCTTTATATATGGAGCCATGGACTGCTAGCTCGATCGGCACCCGCACATCAATGGAGCAGTATGTCACTCACACCAATGTTTTTTTTTATCGGCAAGGATCGATATGAGAACGTGCTAGCACACAACAAGTGTGGGCATGGCACGGTCCAAGCACGAGGTGGACCCGGCTGCGACCGGAGCCCCTGCAAACGGGAATGTTCGTTTGCGGTACCAAACTTGGTGGGTGAGCGCACCGCGGTACCCGAGTTGCCATCAATCGCGCAGAGGGGCCATAATAGATTCGTCAATTGTTCAGAAGGGCCAAATGGGGGTGAATACAAATCTAACGGCCAAACGGTCGTTTGAACCAGACGAAAAACGGTTGAACTCAAATACCGCTGTTAGGTCAACTCTTCTTGGCCCGCCATGTCAGTATTCCCCGTTATCTTTTGCGGTCGTGGACTAGCTTACCCCTGCGTGGACCAGATCCCTGAGTGGACGAGATCTATTTCTTTGCTCTGCTCTGGTCTTCTCCCCTGCTCTCTTCCATATAATATTTTCTCAGCTCCGGCTGCTCATCTCAGATCGGAGCTCGCACTTGCTCTAATTTGCGTCTCCGCCATGTCCGGTCAACCTCCCACGCCTCTAATCGAAGCTCGCAGCCGTCGTCGTTGCATCGTCCGCCGTATCGGAGCTTCGCGTCCCCAGACTAATATCTCGCCTCTGGCTAGTCCTTCTCGCACGACGGAGCGCGTCCCGTCGGGCGATCCAGGCCGGCGACCGGCCTCAGGAAGTTGCGTGCTGCCGCGCACCCCATGCATGGTAGCCTTGGCACAGCAGTTCGACAACCACGCTCTCATGGCCACCGTGCTGGGCGTCCGTCCCGCCGTGTCGCCGGCAGAGTTGCTGTCGGCTTTCAGGTCTCGTTTTGGGATCAGACGAAATGAGGTCAACATTGAGGTATGCGCGCTGCCATTCGATTTTTTCGTCCGGTTCGAGCACAGCTCGGACACCGCGTGCGTTCTACATTCTTCCCGTTCTTTCGAGTGTTGCGGGAAGAAAACGAGCTTCATGTGTTGGCATCGCGCCTGTGGGTAGGACGATCGCTTGGGGTAGCTTCGTTTCTTCTCCAAACTCGGCTTTGACGGCCTCCCATTGGATGCTTGGGAGCCGGAGGCCCTCAAGCAGGCCGTCAGTAGCCTTGGTGACGAGCTGGTGGAAATCGTGCCACCGAGCGACAGATGGGTCATCGAGGTAAAGGCGTGGCTGAAAGATCCTGATGCCGTTCCTAAGATGTACGAGGTGCAGATTCCAAGCAGGGCAGGGCGACAGCTTTGCTGGAAGCACCCGGTCATCATCCACCTGGAGGAGGTTCTGGACTCGGTACATGGCATTCAGGGCCCCAAAGAGGCTGCCAGAAAGCGCCCTCGTCCCCTGCAGTGTTGGCCTGGAAGGATCGATGGCACAGGACCGCCACCGTTTCGTGACGGGGCACACAGTTTCGGTGGGGGGACCGGGCTTGGACGAGCTGGTGGTTCTGATTTCCCTCGAGTGAAGACAGAGCTCTAGTGAATTGCCGTGGTATGTGTGGCTAATGAATTTGTAGTATGGAGAGCGTAGCAGGAAGTTAGCATCGACTAAAAATGTGTAATAGTTTGAATTGATGTAGTACGTGTGTGTAATAGTTTGAAGTAGTATGTGTGTGTAATAGTTTGAATCGATGTAGTATGTGTGGGTAATGAATTTGATATAGTTTGTGTGCGTGTAATAGTTTGAATCGATGTAGTTGAACACCGTGCTTTATAATTTCTATGAATAACCAAGGACAACCTCATGAAAAGAGGGTGGTCTGGCAATGAGCAATGTCAATTCTGTGGATGCCAGGAAAATGTAGTCCATCTCCTCTTCAAGTACTCCCTCTGTTTCAAAATATAAGATGTTTTAGCTTTGTGAATGGAGTGTATCTAGACATCTTTTAGTGATGGTGCTTTCTAAACCTAGATGAACCTACATACTAAAAGGGGACTAGATACACTTCATTCACAAAGCTAAAACATCTTATATTTTAAAACAGAGGGAGTACAAGGTAGCTACATTTGTAACACGTTGAACTGCAGGACCATTTTGCAGGCAACACAAGACAAAGGAAAAATGGTTTACAACACAGACGGCAGACACAAAATCTGTAGTCTGGGATAAAAAGATGCTAGTTAACTGGATTGAACCACGACTAGTAATTGAAGGAAATAAGTATTTGATAGTATTTGTTTACAACAGTAGTACTTCCATACAAAAGGGTCTTATACCTGCACAAAAGTGGGCTAAACTTCCTACTAGTTTATAGAACAATTCGTCAGCATTTCATCTACAAAAGCCATTCTTCAGTCTGAACTTAACTATTCGACACTGAAGAAACTACAGATCTCCACCAGAAAAGTTGGCTAGCCAATTGCGTTGAGAGGACATAAGTTCTTTGATCATTTAACCCAAACTGATCTATTGCCTTCCCGCCAAACTACAAGAAATCTGCATCATTCATGCACGAGCGATTTGCGTGCGCCAGTCCCGGTTCAGTTGGACCATCCGCGCCGCCGCAACGATTTCTTCGAAACTGAAGTTCGACATCTCCTTCTTGGGATCGTAGGTCCGTGTGAACTCGAACCTGAATTCCGGGGCTGAGCTGATGCCCGTCGCCGGCTCCGGCTGTCGAACAATCCAGCATGCTGAGTGTAGACGCTTGGTCGCCGCCACGGTATGGCCTTCGACGGTGCGTAGGATGGAGCGTCTTTGCCGCAAACGGCGTGCTCCCAGCCTACCCCACTTGGGTAAGGTAGTCCGCGCCGAAGCGTGGACGCGAGAGTTCCTAGACCTTGGCGCTGCCCTGTTCGAGGGTGTGTACCCTCGGCGGCGGCATGCTCTCATGAATAATTTGATACGTACCTTGTTCCCATTGCCTAGAGCATGCCGTAATGTTGTCGCACGATTTCTCCACATCGCTCTCTTGGCCCTGCTTGCCGCATCTCGCACCGACGACGGCACAGTCGCTGCCGCGGCCGATTCGGCACATTCAGGGAAATCATCCGCCATGTAGGGCAATGGGAGACCGGCCTTGAAGTAGAGCTTCATGGCCTGCCTTAGAGGGGCTAAATACCCCAGTTTCAGCGGCTGTCGCGGCGGCGGCGGCTTAGGAGGGGCCATGTTACCCTAGTTGATGCGGTGCGGAGGAGCTGCGCAAGGTGAACTGTGGTTAGTCGGAGAAGGGGAGTGAAAGACTGACAGTAGGTTTGGACTATGGGCACGCGTGAAAATAATCATTTCCCATTTCCTTAGAGGGTAATAATTCGACACTCGTTGCATTAACATCTCAATCTTTATTTCCCTTCTTAGCATAAGAGTGCGAACGTATTAAAAATATCGGTCGTGGCTATCCACCTCATCAGGCAATGTACCAGGACAGGTAGGAGACGAGACCGGGTTTCATTTTAGAAATGTTGATGACTGTGCCCTTATGTTTATACGATATTATTTATATGTAACCATGTACCGTCGAGTGTAGCAACACCATCAGAAACAGGGGAACGACGTGGCGTGTTTTATTCTTTTAAAGGGCATTAGAAACAGGGGATGCCGACGTGGCATGTTTTCTGACTGGCGGGCCCACCCCCTCCACCTTCGACGGCGCGCATCCCAGGTTCGAGGGGTGGTGCCGCCCACCAACACATTATTGTGCAATTTTCCATGCGGGACCTGAATTCCGGCGCTGAGCTGATGCCCGTGTCGAACACAGAGAATTCTGAAAGAAGCTACTAAAAATAAATACTTTGAATTCTGGAAGTACTAAATTTAAATACATTACAATTTTGTCTGAAAGGTAATACGCAGTCTGATCATCGAAATAATATAAATACAGTACAAATTTCTACTTCGAAAAATAGACCTGAAAATGCTAGCAAATAACCTAGGATGAATATATGATTCATTCTCCCCTATATATTTCATCGGCGTCGGCTCCCGCGTGCTGCAACACATGTTCAGAGAACTCTCTCCGTCTGCAGTGTGCTGCCAGTATCTCGTACAGAGGGTAAGGCCTCGGTGTATGTTCCAGACTTAAGCCATACATTACAATTGTTGGTTCCTCTTCCCAGGCTTGAACCTCATGATCATACAGTCTAATGTAATTCCTATAGTATATGCAACCGGGTTTGACTGTGGGGTGTAACCTAGTGTCAATGGAGATAGACCGATTGTAACCAACGAAGAGGGCACGACTTCCAATGTCGCTGACGGCCTCGAGAGAGCGGTTCTCCCTGTCCACCCGGTACAACACCGGTTGCCCTTTGGCGAAATCCCCGTTCAACACAAGAAGCAGATCACCATCTGACTCCACAAGGTAAAAATTGTAGGTTCCGCGTACCTATTCAAAGACTGGGGCCGAAATTATTTTGGCCATCGTGACAGTGCTCGCGCGCTGCTCTAACTAGATGTTGGTCGACAAGATGTCTCCATTCTCAAGTAATGCATATACTTCCCCTCAGAATGCCGTCATGCAGACCAGAAGCGTATCAGGAGGATGCGAATACAATTCTTCTCCAAATGATCCATTGATTTGCCCCGTTGGGGTGCTTTCATCGGCCCATGCAATATGATCTGGATACTTTGTCACGACGATAGATTCTAGAAGATCAGATGGTATGTGTGCTTGAAACTCAGTGTTAGACTTATGAGTGATTGGGTTCAGAAGATGAATCTGGTACGTCTCCACCCTCTGAGCAAGCACGATGACGCCACGAGAAACACCGACGAAGTAGAATCTTTTGGAAGAAGAGGGCATCAGTTAGCACTAAGATGTTTACAATGGAAAATATCAATAAATATCGGATGTGAATGTGAACCTGCGATGGACGTCCATTAGATTTGTCCTGAAGTAACGACCAGTGGCGAGGTTGAGGAAGGTGAAGTCGCCAACGTCTGGAACTGTGTTATCTATCATGATCCAGTTGTTGAGATGGAATTCGGGCACCTTTAAAGTGCGGCGCCAATCGGTGCAGACTTCCCGACAAGCAACATAGGTGTCGACGTACTCCTCTTTCTCCAGCAAATAGTCGGCGATCTTGCGAAGTGGGTCGGCCGAGAGATCGGCCCAGTTCCTCTTCATCCGGCTACTGGCCATGGCTTACTTGTGGGAATGTTTTGATCGAGGAAGAAAGAAGAACTACCACTGCAAGGAGAAGAAGAAGAGGATAACAGACGAGGGAGACAAAGCGGAACTGCCACTGCGAGGAGACGATGAGACGGGGGAGAAGAAGCGGAACTACCAATTCAAGTTTGGATCAACGGGCTTTTTTCGAGAACTAGCGCGTGGACCAGCCATGCACTGCATGCAAGTCTTGATCAAACAGACTGACATGTGGGACCTGCTAAAAATTCCATGAAGTGCTCCCCGTGTATAGTGCGCTGACAGGTGGCATGTTTTCTGACAGGCGGGCCCGCCTCCTCTACCTACGATGGCGCGCGTCCCAGGTTCGAGGGCTGGTGCCTCCCACCAACACATTATTGTGCAATTTTCCATGCTTTGTCGCAACCAACTCCGCTCTGCTCCTCTCCTCTGCTCCTGCCGCCGCCACTCTGCTCAGTCGTGCACCGCTCTCATCATCCCCTTGGGTCGTCGTTCTCCCGCCCTCCCCTCCCTGCCATCCCCTCACGCCCCTCCCCTCCCTGCCCTGTCTCCTTGCCGCCGCCCAGGCGCGTCTGGAAATGAAAACCGAGAGTCAGCCGTTAGGTTAGGGGCCCAACGACGCTGGTGATCCGGATCCCGCTCGGAGATAGATCCTGCGAGGTTTGAGAGCACAGATATGGGTCCTGCATGGCTAGAGAGCATGGAATCTCCTTCAAGTCTAGAGAGCACAGAGGACAACAAAACGGGGGGAGAGGTAGAGGGGTGCAGAGCTTTGGAGGTATGGAGCCCGGAGAAGGTGCCATGCGTCCACATTGAAAGGTAAGAACTGTGATTCCTTATCTGCGTACCCCAATTAGCGTTTATAGTCCCGTGGTGATGCCAAGGATATGGGTTGGTAACCGAAGGACGTCTGTACAACTTGTCCTTGAGCATGATGCTTTGTCAAGCGAGCATGAAGGCACTGAAACGTGTGGCGGTGCGGATGATGATGAGAAAGCATATCCATACGTGGCTGCTAACCCTGATAGGATGGAGAGTAGGGAATATTTGGTTGATTCGAACTTTGAGCCTAACTATGGGACTAATGAGGAAGAGGAATGTGAAGATGTGGAAATGGGATGTAGATATGACGACGAAGACGTGGACAAGCCAGTGATAAACTTTGACAGGTACAATCCTACAATTGATGAGGGGATTGTCTTTGATAATGTGGAGGACTGCAGATATGCAGTTGCAACCTATGCAATCAGAGTTGGGTTTGAATTGATCATTGAAAAGAGCGACCAAAAGAGATTTAGGGTGCACTGTAGGGAAAGTAATGTGTGTAAATGGAGATTACATGCATCTCCAATGCGGGGTGGACACCCATTTCTGGTTGCAATGGCTACATTAGGTTCAGTCTTTCTCATATTTATTCTGCTGATAACTAGCTCTGAATTATTTGGATTCTTATCGAATGCAGATCAAAGTAAACACGAAGGAACACAACTGCCCTAATACTTCTTTAAGTGGTAAAATTAGACCGGCGACTACCAAGTGGATTGCTGCTACTGTACTTGACTGGGTGAGGCAGGATCATAACATTGGACTAGCTGAACTCAGAGCAAAGATTAGCAAAAAGTTTAACGTTCTGATTCCTTATCACAGAGTCTTTGATGGGAAGGAGATGGCTCTAGACTTCATTCAAGGCAAGTGGAATGACAGTTTTCATATGTTGTATAGTTTCAAAGCTCAGGTAGAGAAAACATCACCTAGTAGTGTTGTTGACATCGATTACGAGGTTGTGAAAGGGAGAGAAAAGGTCTCGAGGGGGGTCAGGTATAAGCAGGCAGATAAGATATGCTTCAGAAGATGTTTTGTCTGCCTGAAGGCATGCTACAAGGGGTTCCTAGACGCCTGCAGGCCATACTTGGCAATAGGCGCAACTTCTTTAACAGGGAAGTTCAGGGGACATGTTGCTTCTGCTTGTGCTTTGGATACACATAATTGGCTTCTACCCGTAGCTTATGATGTTCTTGAGGGTGAATCAAATGAAAGCTGGACATGGTTCATGCAGAGACTACGGGAAGTAATTGGTCACCCTAAAGGATTGGTGATACACACCGGTGCATCCGAGGGTCTTGAGAATGCTGTTGATGCTGTGTTTCCTAGGGTTGAGCATAGGGAATGCATGCGGCACCTCGCTACTAACTTCACGAAGAAGTTCGAAGGAAAGATCTTTGAAGAGGACTTGTGGCGATCAGCATACACATACATCCCAAGCACGCATGCTACTTACTTGCAGAACATGTATGTAGTTCCAAAGGTGAAAAAATACCTTGAGGAACATCACACCAAGCTATGGGCCAGAAGCAAGTTTGGTGAGTTAAGCAAGGTGGATTTTGTATGCAATAATTTGGCAGAGAGTTTCAATGATAAGATTTCGGGCATGAAGACACTTGGAATTGTTATTTTGTTGGATGCAACAAGACAGTGCATAATGGTGAAGATAGATTTAAGGCAAAGAATTTGTGCAAGAAATTTTTTAGGCCATAAAATAGTTCCAAAGGTGGTTATGTTACTGAATGCAAGAACTAGGGCAATGAGAACGATAAAGATGAGGGTGATCAGAAGTTCCAGAACATTGGCTGAGGTTTATGCAGAATACACGCGTGGAAGTGAATGGAGGTACACTGTAGACATTGGAAATAAGACTTGTTCATGCAGGCAGTGGAAGATTACTGGTCTGCCATGTCACCATGCAATTTACTTCATCTTAAAGCTTAGAGGTAACATAGCTGAAATAGAGAACTATGTCGACAACTATTTCTCCGTGGACAAGTTTGCTACAACTTATGTAGAAAACGTACCACCTATGGCCGAAGAAAATGATTGGGAGATTGTCGATCCAGGGTTCAAACTTCAACCACCAGTTCTTAGGAGGCCACCTGGGAGGCCTAGAAAGCTAAGGATTGTAGCCTCCACCGATAAAGGTCCAAGGCTTGGTGCTAGGAAAAGGAAATGCGGACGTTGTGGCGGATTCGGCCATATCAAGAGGTTGTGCAAAAACCTAGTTACACATGCTATTGTCCATGTTCACACCCCGGTGGCAGAAAATGAGGCTTCTCAACCAGAACTGGCGGAAGAGAAGCGCGAAGACGGTGACGAGCACTCGGAGGAAAACGTACGTAAGCAGCCAATTTATGAAGAAGTGGAGGTGCCGGCGAGAAAAGGGTGTGAAAAGAAATAAAAGGGTAAGCGGAACGGGGATGAAAGGGCAAATAATGGAGGTGTATTAGAATATGAAGAAGTTGCAGGGGTGATTGAGGATGTTCTTGAGGATCTTTCGGCTAACTGCAGGAGAAGTAATAAATCCCTGCCAATTTCATCTTTGTACGATTCTCCAGATGAAAGGTAAGCTTAAAAACTGTTTTATTTGCCATTTTATCATTTTTTATCCTCACAACTGATGCTTAATGCAGCGTGGGCTAGCAGACTAATAAGAGGAGCAGAAAGATGTGGGCACAGTAATGTCCTATGTTGAATTGTATCATTGAAACTAAACTAGCCGTGTTGTCTTTATTTATATCTGGCGCGTGCAACGTGTCTGTGATGGGGTCATGTGGACCAGATTACATTTTTTTTCAAATATTATTACATTAATTTTTTACCTGCGTTTGGACGCGGCTACTAGTTCCCATCTCCCTTGCATTCCCATCTCCTCTGGCGCACTCCAGAATTATGGCTGTGCCATCAAGTAGCAGAGTCAGCGTATTGTGCCATCAGGTGTGAACGCAATGACTTTGTTTGTTCAGAATTTGACGACTTTTGATTAGTTTTTGAAAGACAGAGAAACCTAAAACATGTATCTAGACATGTTTTGGGTATAGACTCATTTATTAAATATCTAAAAAAACTAAGTCAGTTATATCTAGACAGGAGTAGTACACTATTACAACACGCTCGATCCCTTCTCCTCAGGCGCACTCCAAATTACGGTTGTGCCATCAAGTGCTGGGAGCAGAGTCAGCGTATTGTCCCATCAGATATGCCAGGGAACGCGCGAACTTTATTTTTAGGATCAAACGAGTTTCGATCGACTAGTTTCAAAGACAAAGACAACTAAAACATGGCCAGCATATATAGATTACGACGATAATCGACCATGACTCAGGTGACCCAGATCCAAAGAGCGAATTAAGATACCGTACATAGATTTAATTTGGGAAAATTTGCTATAAGACACCGTTATTTTCTGGCATTTGCTAAAACACACCGCTCAATTGTAATGGTACCTGGCAAAGACACAATCGGACGGTGTGTTGCAGCAAATGACAAAAAATAACGGTGTCTTGCAGCAAATTTTCCCATTTAATTTATGCTTAAGTGGCCCTAATCGACTATGACGCTCCCACAGTCTCCATCATTGACGACGTTGTCCGCGTCACCGCCAGCCTCCTCCGCGCCGGAATCGATGTCGACGTTCCCGGCAGCGTTCCTCCTCCTCATGGATTCTTCACGGCGTGATGCATCGATAACGGTGGAGGTCGTACGCCCAGGCACTGCCCAGAAGCGCTGCCTCCCTTCGGGGTTGCGTAGATTCGGGTGGATCTCCCGCCGGTGGGTTCCGCACAGCGCAATCAACGCAGCCCGCTCCTTCTTGAACAACTTTCGCCAGCGCCATTGCCCTCTTCCGCTCCGACAGCTGGCGGCGGCGCTCCTCGATCTGCCTCGCCAATGCATTGTCGCACAAGAGTGGCACGACAGGAACCCCGACGTAGCTGAGCTCGAAGCTGGCCGGAAGCCTCGCTAACGGCGGCGCGAGTATGTCGTCGTGGGCGAACATCTGAGCCTCGTGCAAGCTGAGTTTGGGCCTCTCCCTCTCCAAGGCGATGAAGGAACACGATCTGATTTTCGGCCCCGAGGTTAAGGGGATAAAGGCAAGGACGTAGGCCCAACATAGTTGCCACGCCCAATCAGTTCGCAGAACAGACTTCTCGCTGATCGCCCTCGCGAAGGACATCACTATCGTCCACGCACCCTGATCCAACGGCGCCTAACAATCGGGGATCGGGTCTTCTAGAAGCCCAGAGCGGTTGATGGTTAGTTCTGTGTCCCGATTGTTTGTGGCCAATGGCGGTAGTTGAAAATAATACACATTTCAATGACACTGGTGGATCCATGTGTGGTCTCTAAAGAAAACACACATCCAATGACTCTGGTTGTTGTTAGTAAAAAGAACACACATGCAATGACACTGGTGGATCCATATGTGGTATGTGAAAAGAACACGCATGCAATGACTCCAGTTGTTGTTAGTGAAAAGAACACACATGCAATGACACTGGTGGATCCATGGGTGGATTGTGAAAAGAACACACATGCAATGACACTGGTGGATCCATAGGTGGTATGTGAAAACAACACACATGCAAGATGACTCTGGTTGTTGTTACTAAAAAGAACACATGCAATGACACTAGTGGATCCATGGGTGGATTGTGAAAAGAGCACACATGCAATGACACTGGTGGATCCATGTGTGGTCTCTGAAGAGAACACACATTTCAATGACACTGGTGGATCCATAGGTGGTATGTGAAAAGAACACACATGCAAAATGACTCTGGTTGTTGTTAGTGAAAAGAACACACATGCAATGACACTGGTAGATCCATAGGTGGTATGTGAAAAGAACACACATGCAAAATGATTCTGGTTGTTGTTACTAAAAAGAACACACATGCAATGACACTGGTGGATCCATGTGTGGTCTCTGTAGAGAACACACATTTCAATGACACTGGTGGATCCATAGGTGGTATGTGAAAAGAACACACATACAAAATGACTCTGGTTGTTGTTACTAAAAAGAACACACATGCAATGACACTGGTGGATCCATAGGTGGTATGTAAAGAGAACACACATGCAAAATGACTCTGGTTGTTGTTACTAAAAAGAACACACATGCAATGACACTGGTGGATCCATGTGTGGTCTCTGTAGAGAACACACATTTCAATCACACTGGTGGATCCATATGTGGTATGTGAAAAGAACACACATGCAATGACTCTGGTTGTTGTTAGTGAAAAGAACACACATGCAATGACACTGGTGGATCCATGTGTGGTCTCTAAAGAGAGCACACATTTCAATGACTCTTGTTGTTGTTAGTAAAAAGAACACACATGCAATGACACTGGTGGATCCATGTGTGGTCTTTGAAGCGAACACACATGCAATGACACAGGCTGTTGTTACTAAAAGGAACACACGTCCAATGACACTGGTGGATCCATGTGTGGATTGTGAAAAGAGCACACATGCAATGACAGTGGTGGATACATATGTGGTATGTGAAAATAACACACATGCAAAATGACTCTGGTTGTTGTTAGTGAAAAGAACACACATGCAATGACACTAGTGGATCCATAGGTGGTATGTGAAAAGAACACACATGCAAAATGACTCTGGTTGTTGTTACTAAAAAGAATACACATGCAATGACACTGGTGGATCCATGGGTGGATTGTGAAAAGAGCACACATGCAATGACACTGGTGGATCCATATGTGGTATGTGAAAAGAACACACATGCAATGACTCTGGTTGTTTTACTGAAAAGAACACACATGCAATGACACTGGTGGATCCATGTGTGGTCTCGGAAGAGAGCACACATTTCAATCACTCTTGTTGTTGTTAGTAAAAAGAACACACATGCAATGACACTAGTGGATCCATCAGTGGTCTCTAAAGAGAACACACATGCAATGACACTGGTTGTTGTTACTAAAAAGAACACACATGCAATGACACTGGTGGATCCATGTGTGGATTGTGAAAAGAACACACATGCAATAACTCCAGTTGTTGTTAGTGAAAAGAACATACATGCAATGCACCGGTGGATCCATGTGTGGTCTCTGTAGAGAACACACATTTCAATGACACTGGTGGATCCATAGGTGGTATGTGAAAAGAACACACATGCAAAATGACTCTGGTTGTTGTTAGTGAAAAGAACACACATGCAATGGCACTGGTGGATCCATAGGTGGTATGTGAAAAGAACACACATGCAAAATGACTATGGTTGTTGTTACTAAAAACAACACACATGCAATGACTCTGGTGGATCCATGGGTGGATTGTGAAAAGAACACACATGCAATGACACTGGTGGATCCATAGGTGGTATGTGAAAAGAACACACATGCAAAATGACTCTAGTTGCTGTTACTAAAAAGAACACACATGCAATGACACTGGTGGATCCATGTGTGGTATCTGTAGAGAACACACATTTCAATGACACTGGTGGATCCATATGTGCTAGGTGAAAAGAACACACATGCAATGACTCATTTTGTTGTTAGTGAAAAGAACACACATGCAATGACACTGGTGGATCCATAGGTGGTATGTGAAATGAACACACATGCAAAATTACTCTAGTTGTTGTTACTAAAAAGAACACACATGCAATGACACTGGTGGATCCATGGGTGGATTGTGAAAAGAGCACACATGCAATGACACTGGTGGATCCATATGTGGTATGTGAAAAGAACAGACATGCAATGACTCTGGTTTTTATTACTGAAAAGAACACACATGCAATGAGACTGGTGGATCCATGTGTGGTCTCTAAAGAGAGCACACATTTCAATGACTCTTGTTGTTGTTAGTAAAAAGAACACACATGCAATAACACTGGTGGATCCATGTGTGGTCTCTGAAGAGAACACACATGCAATGACACTGGTTGTTGTTACTAAAAAGAACACACATGCAATGACACTGGTGGATCCATGTGTGGATTGTGAAGAGAACACACAGACAATCACACTGTTGGATCCATAGGTGGTATGTGAAAAGAACACACATGCAAAATGACTGGTTGTTGTTACTAAAAAGAACACACATGCAATGACACTGGTGGATCCATGTGTGGTCTCTGTAGAGAACACACATTTCAATGACACTGGTGGATCCATATGTGGTATGTGAAAAGAACACACATGCAATGACTCTGGTTGTTGTTAGTGAAAAGAACACACATGCAATGCCACTGGTGGATCCATAGGTGGTATGTGAAAAGAACACACATGCAAAATGACTCTGGTTGTTGTTACTAAAAATAACACGCATGCAATGACACTGGTGGATCCATGGGTGGATTGTGAAAAAAGCACACATGCAATGACACTGGTGGATCCATATGTGGTAGGTGAGAAGAACACACATGCAATGACTCTGGTTGTTGTTATTGAAAAGAACACACATGCAATGACACTAGTGGATCCATGTGTGGTCTCTGAAGAGAGCACACATTTCAATGACTCTTGTTGTTGTTAGTAAAAAGAACACACATCCAATGACACTGGTGGATCCATGTGTGGATTGTGAAAAGAGCACACATGCAATGAAACTGGTTGTTGTTACTAAAAAGAACACACATGTAATGAAACTGGTGGATCCATGTATGGATTGTGAAGACAACACACATGCAATGGCACTGGTGAATCCATAGGTGGTATGTGAAAAGAACACACATGCAAAATGACTCTGGTTGTTGTTACTAAAAAGAACACACATGCAATGACACTGGTGGATCCATAGTTGGTATGTGAAGAGAACACACATGCAAAATGCCTCTGGTCGTTGTTACTAAAAAGAACACACATGCAATGACACTGGTGGATCCATGGGTGGATTGTGAAAAGAACACACATGCAATGACACTGGTGGATCCATAGGTGGTATGTGAAAAGAACACACATGCAAAATGACTCTGTTTGTTGTTACTAGAAAGAACACACATGCAATGACACTTGTGGATCCATGGGAGGATTGTGAAAAGAACACACATGCAATGACACTGGTGGATCCATAGGTAGTATGTGAGAAGAACACACATGCAAAATGACTATGGTTGTTGTTACTAAAAAGAACACACATGCAATGACACTGGTGAATCCATAGGTCGATTATGAAATGAACACAGATGCAATGACACTGGTGGATCCATAGGCGGTACGTCGGAAGAACACACATTTCAATGACTCTGGTTGTTGTTACTAAAAAGAACACACATGCAATGACACTGGTGGATCCATAGGTGGTATGTGAAGAGAACACACATGCAAAATGACTCTGGTTGTTGTTACTAAAAAGAACACACATCCAATGACACTGGTGGATCCATGTGTGGATTGTGAAAAGAACACACATGCAATGACACTGGTGGATCCATAGGTTGTATGTGAAAAGAACACACATGCAAAATGACTCTGGTTGTTGTTACTAAAAAGAACACACATGCAATGACACCGGTGGATCCATGTGTGGTCTCTTTAGAGAACACACATTTCAATCACACTAGTGGATCCATATGTGGTATGTGAAAAGAACACACATGCAATGACTCTGGTTGTTGTTAGTGAAAAGAACACACATGCAATGACACTGGTGGATCCATGTGTGGTCTCTAAAGAGATCACACATTTCAATGACTCTTGTTGTTGTTAGTAAAAAGAACACACATCCAATGACACTGGTGGATCCATGTGTGGATTGTGAAAAGAGCACACATGCAATGACACTGGTGGATCCATATGTGGTATCTGAAAAGAACACACATGCAAAATGACTCTAGTTGTTGTTAGTGAAAAGAACACACATGCAATAACACTTGTGGATCCATAGGTGGTATGTGAAAAGAACAGGCATGCAAAATGACTCTTGTTGTTGTTACTAAAAAGAACACACATGCAATGATACTGGTGGATCCATGGGTGGATTGTGAAAAGAACACAAATGCAATGACACTGGTGGATCCATAGGTGGTATGTGAAAAGAACACACATGCAAAATGACTCTAGCTGTTGTTAGTAAAAAGAACAGACATACAATGACACTGGTGGATCCATGGGTGGATTGTGAAAAGAACACACATGCAATGACACTGGTGGATCCATAGGCGGTATGTGAGAAGAGCACACATGAAAAATGACTATGGTTGTTGTTACTAAAAATAACACACATGCAATGACACTGGTGGATCCATAGGTGGATTTTGAAATGAACACAAATGCAATGACACTGGTGAATCCATAGGTGGTATGTGAGAAGAACACACATTTGAATGACTCTGGTTGTTGTTACAAAAAAGAACACACATGCAATGACACTGGTGGATCCATGGGTGGATTGTGAAAAGAGCACACACGCAATGACACTGGTGGATCCATATGTGGTATGTGAAAAGAACACACACGCAACGACTCTGGTTGTTGTTAGTGAAAAGAACACACATGTAATGACACTGGTGGATCCATGTGTGGTCTCTGAAGAGAGCACACATTTCAATGACTCATGTTGTTGTTAGTAAAAAGAACACACATGAAATGACACTGGTGGATCCATGTGTGGTCTCTGAAGAGAACACACATGCAATGACACTGGTTGTTGTTACTAAAAAGAACACGCATGTAATGAAACTGGTGGATCCATGTGTGGATTGTGAAGAGAACACACATGCAATGGCACTGGTGGATCCATAGGTGGTATGTGTAAAGAACACACATGCAAAATGACTCTGGTTGTTGTTAGTGAAAATAACACACATGCAATGACACTGGTGGATCCATAGCTGGTATGTCAAAAGAACACACATGCAAAATGACTCTAGTTGTTGTTACTAAAAAGAACACACATGCAATGACACTGGTGGATCCATGGGTGGATTGTGAAAAGAGCACACATGCAATGACACTGGTGGATCCATATGGGGTATGTGAAAAGAACACACATGCAATGAATCTGGTTGTTTTAGTGAAAAGAACACACATGCAATGACACTGGTGGATCCATGTGTGGTCTCTGAGGAGAGCACACATTTCAATGACTCTTGTTGTTGTTAGTAAAAAGAACACACATGCAATGACACTGGTGGATCCATGTGTGGTCTCTGAAGAGAACACACATGCAATGACAGTGGTTGTTGTTACTAAAAAGAACACACATGCAATGACACTGGTGGATCCATGTGTGGATTGTGAAGAGAACACACATGCAATGACTCCAGTTGTTGTTAGTGGAAAGAACATACATGCAATGACACCGGTGGATCCATGTGTGGTCTCTGTAGAGAATACACATTTCAATGACACGGGTGGATCCATATGTGGTATGTGAAAAGAACACACATGCAAAATGACTCTGGTTGTTGTTAGTGAAAAGAACACACATGCAATGACACTGGTGGATCCATAGGTGGTATGTGAAAAGAACACACATGCAAAATGACTCTGGTTGTTGTTACTAAAAAGAACACACATGCAATGACACTGGCGGATCCATGTGTGGTCTTTGAAGAGAGCACACATTTCAATGACTCTGGTTGTTGTTAGTAAAAAGAACACACATTCAATGACTCTAGTTGTTGTTAGTGAAAAGAACACACATGCAATGACACCGGTGGATCCATGGGTGGATTGTGAAAAGAACACACATGCAATGACACTGGTGGATCCATAGGTGGTATGTGAGAAGAACACACATTTCAATGACTCTGGTTGTTGTTACAAAAAAGAACACACATGCAATGACACTAGTCGATCCATAGGTGGATTGTGAAAAGAGCACAAATGCAATGACACTGCTGGATCGATAGGTGGTATGTGAAAAGAACACACATGCAAAATGACTCTGGTTGTTGTTACTAAAAAGAACACACAAGCAATGACACTGGTGGATCCATGTGTGGTCTCTGTAGAGAACACACATTTCAGTGACACTGGTGGATCCATAGGTGGTATGTGAAAAGAACACACATGCAATGACTCTGGTTGTTGTTAGTGAAAAGAACACACATGCAATGACACTGGTGGATACATTGGTGGTATGTGAAAAGAACACACATGCAAAATGACTCTGGTTGTTGTTACTAAAAAGAACACACATGCAATGACACTGTTGGATCCATAGGTGGATTATGAAATGAACACACATGCAATGACACTGGTGGATCCATAGGTGGTATGTGAGAAGAACACACATGCAAAATAACTCTGGTTGTTGTTACTAAAATGAACACACATGCAATGACACTGGTGGATCCATGTGTGGTCTCTGTAGAGAACACACATTTCAATGACACTGGTGGATCCATATGTGGTATGTGAAAAGAACACACATGCAATGACTCTGGTTGTTGTGAGTGGAAAGAACACACATGCAATGACACTGGTGGATCCATAGGTGGTATGTGAGAAGAACACACATGCAAAATGACTCTGGTTGTTGTTACTAAAAAGAACACACATGCAATGACACTGGTGGATCCATAGGTGGATTATGAAATGAACACAGATGCAATGAAACTGGTGGATCCATAGGTGGTATGTGAGAAGAACACACATTTCAATGACTCTGGTTGTTGTTACTAAAAAGAACACACATGAGATGACACTGGTGGATCCATAGGTGGTATGTGAAGAGAACACACGTGCAAAATGACTCTGGTTGTTGTTACTAAAAAGAACACACATGCAATGACACTGGTGGATCCCTGGGTGGATTGTGAAAAGAACACACATGCAATGACACTGGTGGATCCATAGGTGGTATGTGAAAAGAACACACATGCAAAATGACTCTGGTTGTTGTTACTAAAAAGAACACATATGCAATGACACTGGTGGATCCATAGGTGGCATGTGAAGAGAACACACATGCAAAATGACTCTGGTTGTTGTTACTAAAAAGAACACACATGCAATGACACTGGTGGATCCATGGGTGGATTGTGAAAAGAACACACATGCAATGACACTGGTGGATCCATAGGTGGTATGTGAAAAGAACACACATGCAAAATGACTCTGGTTATTGTTACTAAAGAGAACACACATGCAATGACACTGGTGGATGCATGTGTGGTCTCTGTAGAGAACACACATTTCAATCACACTGGTGGATCCATATGTGGTATGTGAAAAGAACACACATGCAATGACTCTGGTTATTGTTAGTGAAAAGAACACACATGCAATGACACTGGTGGATCCATGTGTGGTCTCTGAAGAGAGCACACATTTCAATGACTGTTGTTGTTGTTAGTGAAAAGAACACATATGCAATGACACCGGTGGATCCATGGGTGGATTGTGAAAATAACATACATGCAATGACACTGGTGGATCCATATGTGGTATGCGAAAAGAAAACACATGGAATGACTCAAGTTGTTGTTAGTGAAAAGAACACACCTGCAATGACACTGGTGGATCCATAGGTGGATTGTGAAAAGAGCACACATGCAATGACTCCAGTTGTTGTTAGTGAAAAGAACACACCTGCAATGACACTGGTGGATCCATAGGTGGATTGTGAAAAGAGCACACATGCAATGACACTGGTGGATCCATATGTGGTATGTGAAAAGAACACACATGGAATGACTCTGGTTTTTGTTAGTAAAAAGAACACACATGCAATGACACTGGTGGATCCATAGGTGGATTGTGAAAAGAGCACAAATGCAATGCCATTTGAATGGTACAGGTGGATCCATAGGCGGATTGTGAAAAGAGATTTTCCCTCTCTCTTTGTGTCACAAATCTCTCAAAAGCCCAAACATGGAGATCCCAAACATGTGCTCACTCTGGGTGCTATGCCCTGATTGGCTGACACAGATGTCTCGCGGATCGTCTCCACCAACCGTTGATCCCATGTGATCCAACGGGCAGGACAACCCCTCCCTTCTCCACTTTTTTTATGCATGGTCAATCTGTGCCACCTCTCTATACGTGCCACCGATACTAAACCCCCATAAACAAGTGAAAATCCATCTATCTAACTAAAGTAAATAAAATAAATGATCATATTTCGAAGAAGCCATCGTCTTCGTCTTCCGGTTCGTCCTCGTCTTCGTCAGTGCCATGGTCCCCGCCATCGCCGCCGTCGGTGCCCTCCTCTGACAACTCGACACCGCCCCCTTCCTCGAATAAGCGCGCTATCTCCTCATCGGAGTCCTCCTCCTCCTCCTCTTCGTAGTCCCACAGGTCCACGTCACTCTCCTCCGCTTCTGCCTCCAACTGATCGATGAACGCCTCCTCGTTGGCTGAGTCGGACTCGTCCAAATAGCTATCTCCTCTCTTCTTCCTGGTCTTCTTCTCGTTCCTCTTCTTGTCCGTACTCGCCGGTGCAACACGCGCCCCCATCCTGGCTGCTACTTTGCGCTCATCCGACGCTGTAGGTACCCCACGATCCTCCTGCGCGGCCGGTACGAGCTTCGACGTCGCGGTGTCCTTGAGTGCCGATGTCGATGGATCCTGGCACGGTTGGACACGACGTGCTGCCTCAGCAGGCAACTCGTGAGCGCGGACGATGCAGCGAAGAGCCGGGGACGCAGGACGGTCAGTGGATGGCTTGGACCTGCCATTGCCACGTCGAGGGGGCATCGTGCTCGAGGTAGTTGCTATGAATGGTCGATGGCGGGTACACAGAGTGGGGTGCCGATCTGATCAAGGACGAGCAGCGGTTTCGTGCGCCGTGTCCACGCGTGCATTTGTCGATTATCAAAAAAAGAAGAAGAAAGAAGTAATATCTCGCGTACTGAACATAATTTGATCACAACTAAAGTGGCACAATGTATTCTAGACTCGCAAATATCCCGTGCATGCCTGTCACGTGGAGTTCGACGGAGTTGGACGTGATGACGTGATCGTGCAGCAGTTGCGCGTGTCATTGCCCCATCAACACGTGACACACGCACGCGGGATGTGCGCGCCGATTCCCATGACGATCACCCGGCTCGCACTCCCCTTACTATATACTGGATTTCGGGCGGCGCCGAAGACCATTGAAGTGTCCATCGCAATAAACACAAGTCCCATCGATTTCCTACCCCTGCCTCCCTGGCTTCTTTGAGAAGGTAGACTATACACGGTGGACTTGTATGTTAGTACTAGTACTACTGGACCACGGCCTGTACTCTTTACTCTTCTCCCACACTAATAATCACTATCTCCTTCCTCCTGCCTCCGCCACACTCACCCTGCAAGCCATGGCTCCACTGAGGAGGGGGAGAGGCCGGCTAACGATCCTCACAGAGAAAAGGGAGAGAAATCGCCGCGAGGCACTTCTTGCTTTACCAGCCGCTCAAGCCCACCCTCTCATCGAGGCCCAATCTCCCCCGACAATGGCGCTGAATGTTCTAGCAGGCGAGGGCTCCTCCCGGTACGGTCTCCTTATTCTACTTCTTCTCCATCTCCCTCTCCATCATGATCTTAATCAGCTTCTTCTTGTTTTTCTTCTTCTTCTGGCTCTTCCTCTTCTACGTATTACAGGTCGTCCGTGGAGCCCGAATCCACCACGACGGAGGCGTTGCAGGACCCGTTCGGCCCCGTTCCATGTCTCAGCGAGGTAGCAAATCTCCACGATGTTATTTCTCTGAGTTATGATGTGCATTTCTTAGATGTTGTCCGCCCCGCATTGGTTTTTCTTCTTCTTTTGTGAGTTGTATTTGTTTTCATGAATATGACTGGATCTCTTGGTCTTTCCTTAATATCGCTGTTCATAGATTCACTATGGATTTTTTGTGATTAGGATTAGTTTATCATGGTCATGAATAGATCTCCAGGTCCATTTTTTAACACTACGGCCAATAGATTCAACGGGGATTTTTTTGATCTGTATTAGTATTCACCTGGGACCTGGAGTGTAATTGTAGAATTCCTATTTCAATTAACATGAACGATGCAGCGATCGAAGGCCGAGTACCATGAGAAGGTGGCCGCGATCAGTTCTAAGATTGCCAACCAACATGAGCTTGCACACTCCCTCACCCAAGCTAATGAGAGCCTAGGCAAGCAATTATCTGTGCAGAAGGAGATCTCACTAGATTTTGCACGTGACGGCGTTAGGCTCCAGAAAGTGCTCGACCGTAACTTGATCAAGCAAGAACAGGCCATCAAGATAATCAACGAGCTCACGGAGGAGAAGAAGAATCTCGTGGAAAGGTGCATTCTCCTACAGGACGAAGTTAGCGAGGCACTCAGAGGACGCGTCGAGGAAACCAAGGCTACCATCCGAGCCTACCATGACAGGAACCGTTGCCTGGATGCAGTCAAGGAGATGAAGGCGGACATGAGCAGAGGGATCACCGTACTCGAGGGTGTTCGGGAAGAGAACGAGGAGCTAAGGGCATGTCTAGAGGCGTACCGAAGCAATGCCCATGTCTGATTCCCACTAGCAGGGACACGAATACCAGTTCGTCCTCCTCTCCTTTTGTAATGTTTAGGGTTTAGGGAGCAATGCCCATGTCTGCTTCCCATTATAGGGTGCAATAAGAAACCTAGGGCAACTCCTTATCTATCTGGACATGTGTTGGTGTTCATGCTCATGAATGGACACCATGTTCTCTTTCCATATGTATCTGGACATGGGTTTCTGCATTATGAGTTTGCCACTCTCCCACTACTATTTGGTGATATTGGGAAAAAGCTACAACACACTAAACTGCTGATAAATCTTATTTGTCTTCGAAAATGAAATTATGACAGTGCCACTAGTCGATTCATAAAATGTTGATTAGTCCTAGATTGCTTCTTCCTTGAAATTATGTCAGTGCCACTAGTCGATTCAGTTAATTATGGAAACTAACCAGCTTGTCCTGGTGAACTGAACAAACCATACTATGTATTTTTGTTGTAGGGAAAGAGGCGAAAGATCGACCAGGACCTGGCGACCTGGCTAAATGACAAGATAGCAATCCAAAGGGAGAAGCGGAATTCCTAGAAACTGGCCTTTGACCAACTGCTCGCTGAATTCGCGGTCCTTTCTGACAAGTGCCATAAATTGAAGGAGTTAAACGCCGACTGGGCGAAGCTACACAGTGAAGGTCGCGCCTCGGCTAGGAAGCAGACGGAGATCATGAAAGGGATCTTGAAGGAAAATCGTATGGCTACGGACAAAATTCTCCAATCCGTGACGGAGCGCTCGAACCTATAGCTGAAGCACGACATAGTACTGAAGGAACTGACCAATATTAGGGAGGAAAACACGCAGCTCCGGGCCAGGCTCGCTTGAACACAACATATGTCTATTTAGTACTGAACTGCCTGGTTTATCCTCTGCAATGGTGATTTTGTAAGCGTGAACTTAACTCTATGCACGATATGTGTGTTCGTCTGAAATTAGTTTGCTCGAGGATTGAGTTTGGCTTAGTTCGGAAAGCGCAACTGCAAGTCTTACAATTAACTAATTTCAGGCATTGGTACAACATAAATTATTCATCTCGAATTTCCTTAATCCTCTATAGTCTATCCTTGTTCATCCTCGCGTGCCTTCTTCAGTTCCTTCAATAGATCAGCAATGCAGCACTCTGACTTCTCCTTGTCTTCCCTGAGCTGATCCCTCTCCTTTTCTGCATTATGAATCGGCAACCTATGACTATCCTGAAGCTTCTTTGCAGTTCCAACAACCAAGCTCCCATCGATTCCGTTAGTTAGCTTTGACTGCAAATTCTCGATTTCTTGTTCCAGATCCTTATTTCGTACCGACAACTTATAATTTTTTTCAGCTGCATCACTTACATCAGTAAATCTCCCCGACCTTTCCAACTCATACATCTCCCATAACTGTGCCAAACATTTCTTAAGTGCATCTGGCCACTCAAGATCCACCCACTCTACTGCTTTACACACCGGGCCAACCTAAAGCACACACACTATAGTGTTATGAACATGCACGATACATTTTACTTCATGTCACAGTTGCACATAATGTAAACAAACCTGATTTGTACAGCCCAAAAACCTTCTCCCGGTGTTACTGCCTTCAAATGCAACATATCTCCTCAGTTTTAGCCCATGGTCACATGGCACTTCTCCATCGAGATCTAGGCCCTCCCATTTGGAGTCGTAGATCGTCCTTGGTACCTATAGGTAAACACAAATCTGAAATCGAACACGATTGCATGCACATATGGAGCTTAGATCGAGTGATTTACCATTGCCTAACCCTAGCCCGAGAAAACAGAGGAACTCACATCGTGGAAGGAATACTCGATGTCAGAGAGAAGGTTGCCGTTGCTCGACTGGTCGTCCTCGCCGTTTAAGGACAGCATGGCGAATGCGACGGCGACGGCGTCGGCAAGAGAGAGAGAGAGAGAGAGAGAGAGAGAGAGAGAGAGAGAGAGAGAGAGAGAGCAGCCCTTCTACCGCTGCAATGATGACTAAATTGGCATGTTACAATAGTTTAATGGATACCATGCCCTTTCCCTAGATTACTGTCTCCTGCCTAATATGGATTCTCTTCACACATTCTCATTTCAAATATTAAACCTGCACTCCCTCCATCCCAAGTTCATTGCCTAACAAAAACATACCAGTATATTACATCATCCAAAGAAACAAAATCATGTCAACTACAAGGTACTTATGCATCACTTCTTCAGTCATGGTTTCACAAAACATTACATTATAATCTCCCAACAAACATAACCACAACATGGTTTCACAAAACATCACATTACAATCTCTGAACAAACGTAATCACAGAAACAAATATATTACATCAACTCAAGAAACAAAATCATGTCGACTACAAGGTACTTACACATCACTTGTCCTGTCATGGTTTCGCAAAACATTACATTACAGTCTCTCAACAAACAAAATAACAGAAACAAGTACAGTACATCATCTCAAGAAACATAATCATGTCAACTACAATGTATTTATGCATCACTAGTCCAGTCATGGTTTCACAAAACATTACATTACAATGTCCCAACAAACATAATAACTGAAACAAGTACGGTACGTCATCTTAAGAAACATAATCTTGTCAACTACAATGTACTTATGTCTTATTACAACAACGATGGTTTCAGTGAGTGACATGTCTGAAAATCTCAATAGCTCGCACAGCATTATATCACAATCTCTCAAAAAACATAATCACAGAAGCACGCTCTAAATGCAACAACAGTCAATATTACAAATACAGGCAGGGGAACCCCGCGGTCCACATGACAAGCCCAGGGTAGCAGCTCTCATCGGATCTCATCAATGTCGACCACCTCATTCTGTTCAGCCACTACAGGGGCATCTACATCCACTATAACCTGTTCAACAACATCAGAAATGGTACCAAGGAAGGACACCTTCCTGGTTCGCTTCTTTCGCCGCATAATCTGCATACGATCTTCAGTATCCAAAACATCTATGAATTGCTGCTTCTTATGATGCCACCACCGGATTTTTGCCATCTGCTTAGGGCCAATACTGATTTCCTTACCGATCATCTCTCTCATTTGATCAAGAGTTATGTTTTTGGAATCAACAATGATCTCCACAGTACATGACGAAACTGGCTTATTAACTCCCTCATCAAGTTTTGCCATGTATGAATCCACCTCTATGCGTATACTGAACTTATCTACATCAGCATCTATTGGTCCATATTCTCTAGGAGAAGAAGCTTTGGCAGCAAGATCTCTAGCATCTGCATACATATCATCAATCATCGCTTCAACTTTCACCTTACGATCAGCTGCACAACACTCCCAAACCATCTGAAGCTCATGGGAGTGCTCAATTTGCTGATAGGTATCATTCATGTTGCACCACACCAATTTTGTCCTCTATCTAGAACCCCAGGGAATTCTAGCGGCAAGCATATCTACCAGCCGCGAAACAGACACAACCTCTTTGCAATTCACAAGCAGATGCACATCTTGCCCGAACACAACCCTCTCGCAACCAAAATCAAGCTTTGTAGTGTACTGCCAACATGAAATGTGAACTCATATAGGTCACTTGTATCAAAACTGTGCCTAATTTGATTAAAAAGGGGAAGATTCCAGTTCATTCCATTCTATTATGCCGTAATGAATCTACTTGCAAGATAAGGCACATATAAGAAAAATTCACCTCTCGCTCTTCTCCCAGGTTTTTTCTTCGAGATCTAAGTGCTGCATCCGCCCACCGGAGCCGAACAATCCGCCGTCGGCCTTGCTTTTCTCTTCAACCCGCTGCTCATAGGTACCTTGGGAGCAGAATCCTTGATGGCCTCCTCGCTAACCGGGGCTGAAGACCTCGCCGCTGCTACGCGTTGAGCCCCAGACTTGGGCCCCGACGGACCCTTTTCAGTCGGCGACGTAGCTACAACCTTCGCCTTGCAAGACATGCTGGGCCACCGCCGTCGGATTCAGTGTCGGGGGAGGGAGAAAAAAGGTCCTCCGCCGCCGGTAGATTTAGGGTCAGGGAAGGGAAGAAAAGGGGTCGCCGCCGCCATCGTAGCAAGATTCAGTGTCAAGAGTTAGGAAAGTACAGTAATGGATTTGCCCCTACGACACGTGCAGGGTGGCTAAGAAGAGTGACCGGCGAAGGAGGGGCACAACAGGAACTAGTGTAACGGAATATCCTGACTTAACGGACACGATTTGGAAATATTGGGTTTGGCCATCATTCACTCGAAAGACCCCTCTCAGCAATTGGTGCCCCAACTTTTCGAATCACGGTGATAAAAATCAACTTGGGTACCACGTTGCCTAGCTACCCCAACTTGCGGGCCGCAAAATGATATTCTCCCTGCAAACGGTGCAAGGAGCCCAAGGACGTGCTCGTTTTCCCGTTTCTCGCATGGGGCCGGAAAAAATAAGAGAGTTTGGTTTCGCACGCGCGGAGAAATCTTTGCACCGCACGAGTTTAAAATGCCTCTCAGCCTGGTCTTGGAGGACCGTCCAAATCGGAAGTTTCCACGGAGCCAAGTTCTTTCCGCGTTCGCGAGAAGAAGAAGATGCATGCGCGTGTGCAAGGGAGGGATGACAGGATCTCGCAAAATCCAACGGGGGAAATTGGGGTTATCCCTCGTCAATTTGCACCAGCTATTTACACCACCCCTCCTCCGCCTCCAAAATCCCCGCCACCATTTCCCCTAATTTTGAGCTCTCCCTCCAAACCCTCTTCCTCACCATTTCCTCCAAGCAACGCCTCCTACTCCATGGGTGTCGCTCATTTCCGGCAAGCCTTCGTCCTCGGCTATCTCCGACATGTCGTGCTCGTAGGTTGATCATGATGATGACTGTTGGTTGACATACCGCCCATCCGTGCAAACGGTGCAAGGAGCACAAGATCATGGTAAGAGACATCTAACCCTAGCTCTTGTGGTGCTAATGATGATGACTGTGATATGTATTTTGGAGTAGCTAGGCTGATGAACTTTGGTCTGTATATTTTGGGAGGTGGTATTCAGTTATAAGAGCATCTCTAGTAGATACCGCATCCCGCCCCGTACCGGAAAATAACCGCCAGTTTGAGGTATGAGGCGGAAAAAGTGGTTTTTCTAGATACCGCATATCGTACCGCATCCGAATCTTTTTTGCGGCTCTCCGCATATCGCCCTCCGCATCCCACATATTTTCAGTTTCGCCTGGTTCTTTTATCGCTCCCGCAAACGCTCCCGAGCGGAGCCGCGCTGAAGATTCACGACTCTTGTCTAGAATCTTTCTCCGCCTCTTTCCCCACAGCCATCGTCCTATACGAATTACCCCGTTTTCGGCCACTGCATGGCGGCGCCGCCCTGCGCCGCCATCATTCTGGAGTGGTCGCTGCGTCATCCGCCGCCGTCTGTGCTCTACTCTACACGACGCTACTGCGGATGCCATCGCCGCTCGATCTACGGCGGAATTGCTGCGCCGGCCGTCCGACCCCCTGCCAATCAACCCCCCGTGCGCTGGATCTGCTACATCGCCCGTCCGAGCCGGTGAACCCTCTGTCTCCCATATCATTTTGTCTACCAATTCAAAAAAAATAGATTTAGGATCCGTGCGATGACGATTTTGTAGGTGAGTTCGTCGTGGAGTGTGTCATGGTGTTCTTCGATGAGTTCTTCCGTTCGGTTTTTGATGGATGACTCGCTGTCCGACGAGCTCGACTAGGAAGACCTCGACGACGATGACGCGGAGGACCTCCTTCTTCTGGCTGCCTTCGACGAACTGGAGGCAGAGGAGAATACCCAGAAGAGGAGGAGGGGATCAACTGTCAGGCGATTATGCATTCCACGTACCTATGTTCTAGGGAACGAGATGCTCATGCGAGATTATTTTGCGAAGACACCCATCTTTCTTGCTTGTTTATTCCACCGCCGGTACCGGATGAGACGACCCCTGTTCAAGAAGATTCTGAAAGCTTGCGAGGCCAACTACCGGTACTTCACGCAACATAGAAATTGTGCTGGGTTGCTTGGTTTCAGTTTGTACTAGAAGATCTATGCTGCAATGAGGGCGATCACCTATGGAGTGTTAGCTGACTACACTGACGAATATCTTCGTATTGGCGAAGATACGACCATGGTATGCGTGCGTAAATTCTTGAAGACATTGATCAAGGTTTTCAGTCCAACGTACCTGCGAGCACCAAACAAGGAGGACACGATGAGGCTCATGGCAGAGAATGAGAAAAGGGGTTGGTCGGGGTGATCGAAAGCCTCGATTGCATGAATTGGAGGTGGAAGAACTGCCCAAAAGCATGGCATGGGCAGTACATTGGCCATCACCGAAATGCAAGAATCGTGCTTGAAGCTGTAGCCTCATAGGACCTGTGGATATGGCATTGCTTCTTTGGTCTTCCGGGTTCTCTAAATGACATCAATATTTTGTAGAGATCTCATTTGTTTCTAAGCTAGCAAATGGAGAACAGCCGGCCTGCAACTACAAGATCAATGGCCGTGAGTACAACATGGGGTACTATCTCACAGATGGCATCTATCCACAATGGGCAACATTTGTGAAAATAATAAGTAAACTCCAAAACCCCCCAAGAAGCTCCTTTTGCCACTTGTCAAGAAGCAGCTCGCAAAGACATTGAGAGAGCTTTTGGTGCTCTTCAAGCTAGGTTTGCAATTGTCTGAGGGCCTGCTCGTTACTGGCAAAAGAAACACCTGAACAACATCATGACAACATGTGTAATTCTTCACAACATGATTGTTAAGGATGGAAGGGACAAGAGGTTGCCCTTGGAGTATGACAATGTTGGTTGCCATGTCAAACCTAGAAGAAACCCTGACAAGATAGAGGCATTCCTTAAAACCTACTGGCAGATTGAAAACAGAACTCAACATGCCAATCTTCGTGAAGATCTTATTGCCCACCGCTGGTCATTGCTTGTGAGGGTTTCCATTGAGTTTTCTATGTATCCATTTGTATTCTATACAAAACTCTCATTCATTTGTGCTCTTGAATTCTTCTTTTTTGAAATGTTGTTATAAACTATGGAATATTGTTGATTTGTAATTCTATATCATTGATCAATTTGAAGATTTAAATCTGCATATATTTCTTAATTTGATCTGCAAATATATTTTGGAGGTGACAAAACGTTTCTGTTTTGTGGGCCAAAAAATGGCGGCGCGGAACACATACCGCATACGCATACCGCAAAACAGAACACCGTATCCATGTTTTGTAGTACCGCGGGATGTGGTATCTGCTAGAGATGCTCTAACCCCTCCGTTTATGATGAACTTGTGTTGCATCACGGGCAGTTGTTTGTGAACTCGTGTTACAGCACACACGCCATGACTGATTATGTCGATTCGGAATATAAGCTAGTAGTTATTTGAATTACAATTGTCTGAAATTTTTTTCTGTCTTACTGATGTTGGGTAAGTTCACCTGACCAGCCAAGAGGGATAGTGCAACTACCCAAACAAGTACCAATTTGCTAAAAACCAAGAATGCATGGAACCAAACAAATGACCCTTTAGTCACGAGAGATTGTATTGCCACCCACAGCTTCCGTGGAGTCATGATGTCCACTAGATCATGTTGGCGCGTGTTGCCGCGCCTGTCCATTTTTACAATATATTGATAGGAACCTTCATAAATTTATTAACTACCCAGAGTTTAACTGGAAAGAAATATGATATGTTGCAAACGTATCTATAATTTTTGATGTTTCATGCTTATTTTATATCTACTTTCTTATGTTTTGTTCACACTTTGGAGTATTTTTATGCACTTTCTTGGACTAACCTATTAACAAGATGCCATAGTGCCAGCTGCCTGTTTTCTGCTATTTTTGGTTCTAGGAAAGTCCAAAAAAGAATATTCTTGGAATTGGACCGGAAAAAGCCAAAGTCGTTATTTTCCCGGAAGACTCACGGAGCCAGAAGGAGAGACGAAGGGGGGGGGCACAGGGTGGCCACACCACCCCTAGGCGTGTGTCCCCCTGGCTACGCCAGGGCATCGTGTGGGCCCCCTGGCCGGCCACCGACCTTGCCCCTTCACCTATATATCGCTTCCGATGCAAAAACCCTAAATAATATGGGAGAAAGCCACGAAAAGTTCCGCAGCGCCGCCACCACCAAAAGGAGATTCGGGGGACATAAGTCTCTATTCCGGCACCTTGCTGGGACGGGGAAGTGCCCCCGGAGCCATCTCCATCGATCTCCACCACCATCTCCATCACCGTTGTTGATTCCCATGATAAGGAGGGAGTAGTTCTCTCTCGAGGCTGAGGGTTCTACCGGTAGCTATGTGTTCATATCTCTCTCTATGCATGATCATATTGTGATCATGAGCTTTGTAATCAAGTAGATCTACTTTGCTACTCAAGTGCTTTAATTAATCTCTACTATCCGCATGTGTGTGAAAGTGACAGCGTGCACACCATGGTGGCACTTAGGCTAGAGATTACTAATACTTGTTATGAGTTATATTTGTAGTTGGATGTCTCTATGAAATTGTGGTGTTTGTTGGAACCATCTAGCGCTCAAGGTGACAATGTGGGGTTACCTAGATGGGAAAGCGAACTTTGAGGTGTGCTGTTATAGCCCTACCATGGATTACTTGGGCATTTTTCGGGCCGGGTCGGGCTCGGGCCGGCCTGACCAATTCCGCCCGTGAAAATCCCAGGCCCGAGCCCGACCCAGCCCGGCTGTCGGGACTGAAAATCAATCCCAGGCCTGACTCGTGATACACGTTTTTCCTCGGGCGGTCCTTTCCCTATTTTGCGCATTCATGAAACCCGAGCCCGGCCTGTGACACCTTCGGGCCGCAGAATTGGAGCCCAGGCTCGGCCCGCGGGCCTCAAAAGCCTGGCCCATCGGGCTTTTTTCGGGCCAGGCTAGGTTGGGCCAGGCTGCCCATGCCCAGGTATGCCATGGATTACAGTGTCCAACCGGAGAGTAGTTAAGAGTAGTATCATAAAGAGAAGATATTTATATGAGAGTGTTCACTAGTGAAAGTATGATCCCTAGGCCTTGTTTCTAAGCATTGAAACACCGTTTGCAACTAGATTTGTTACATGTTTGCTTGCTTCCATCTTTATTTCAGTTTGCCTTTAGTCTCTTCCACACCATCAAGCTATTTTCTGGCACCATTGTCTTATATCCATACCACTTGTATTTCACTATCTCTTCGCTGAACTAGTGCACCTATACACCTGACAAGTGTATTGGGTGTGTTGGGGACACAAGAGACTTCTTGTATCTTGATTGCAGGGTTGCTTGAGAGGGATACCTTTGGCCACTTCCTCCCTGAGTTCGATAAACCTTGGGTGATCCATGTAAGGGAAAACTTGCTGCTATTCTACAAACCTCTGCACTTGGAGGCCCAACAACTGTCTACAAGAATAGAAGTGCGTAGACATCAAGCTATTTTCTGGCACTATCGCCGGGGAGGTAAGGTAAAAGGTACTCACATCCTCCGGTGTGAGTGCTCGAAGTTATTTCCTTTAGATTCTGCAATTATATCCTTTTGTTTCTTGTTTTTATTTTCACTAGTTAGGCTTAATGGAAAACAACAACAAAATTAGAGAGCTTTTTAGTATTTTTCCTAATGTAGAACATGAATTGTCTAAAAAGAAAATTAAAAAACCCATGGAACTTTCTTTGCATGCTAATAGCAATGTTATTAGTATGAATCTTTTGAACACCTTTGTTACTAAGATTATGGAAACGTCTATGCTTGGGGAAGTTAGTTTTTATGAAAATGATATTTTTAGTTCCCCAGCTTTAAAGAAGAAAATTTGCTCTGATGATAATTTATCTCCCATATGTGGTAATTCTAATGATACTTGTGATATTTTAAATCCACATAGTGAAAGCATCCCTTTTAAAATACCTATAAAATTGTTGAACATGTCATGAATAACTGTTATTTTGGAGATGGAACTGTCCATCCTGGTGATCATTTACTCCTTATACACAAATTATGCGAGTTGTTCAAGTGTGCAGGTATTTCAATGAACCAAGTTAAGAGGAAGCTATTCCCTTTTTCACTTAAGGGCAAAGCAACGGAGTGGTACGAGCTACTAGATGATCCTCATCATTTGGAGTGGAAGGAACTTGAATCTCTCTTTTACTCATAAAGATAGGAATTACATTTATAATTTTCATCCACATGATGGAGAAAGTATTGCCCAAGCATGGGGGAGATTGAAGTCACTAATGCTCAAATGTCCCATTCATGAGCTCCCCAGTAATATTGTTATTAATAATTTCTATGCAAGGCTTTCAGGAAATTACAAGGACTATCTAGATACTTGTTTAGAGGGATCCTTCACAAGTAAGGGGGTCAAAGCTAAGCGGGATCTCCTTGAAACAATTCAAAGCAATACCGAAGATTGGGATAACAACAAAGGTAAAGAACTAGGTATAGACTATGAGTATGATTGCATTAAGTCTTTCGCTGAAACTGTTGATTTTCAAGAGCTTAGTGCTAAATATGGTCTTGATCCTCAAATTCTTGCTGAATGTTGTAGAACCTTTGCTTCTCATATTAATGCTCCTAGAGAAAAAATGGGACATGTATCATGAGCCTTTTAAAGACACTTGCATGGAAATGAAATTGTTATTAATGATAGCAATAAACATGCTCAAACCTCTGAAAGTACTATTTCTTATAAGCATGCTAATTTTTGTGGAATACATAGACCTTGTGAGAATAATCAAATTGAAGAAGGATATTGTATCACCCATAGGAATGAAAAAACTAGAACGTGGTATAGGGCTCTAAATGGTCTTGGTAAAAAAATTGTGCCCTCTGTCCTTTTATTTGTGAACTTTGTTTTGAAGTGGGTCATTTCAATTTTCAATGCTCAGGCCATAATAATAGCCCTTCTAATCCAATGAGTACTACAAGTTTGTATTGTGATGAAATGATCACTCCTAATCAGCATGATGAACTTGCATTATTTTAGGGGGTGTGAAGAGTTATCAAGAAAAACCTCTTTGGTAGACATGAGTGCTTTTGATATGAATAGCATCCTGCATGGTTGATACGTCCATTTTGCATCACTATTCTATATCATAATTTACTGTTATTCATTGATATATTTCATATTAAGAGATGATACTTATGTTGTTTCATCTGTTTTTGCATGGTTGATGACTTTTGGAGCATGGACCGCTGCAGTCAGGATTCTGATGGAAAAGGTGCTGTTTGGAGGCAAAATTCGCGAAGATCAGAAAATCCGGGAAAATACATGGAAAATCCTATTTTTCCAGAAGACGAAGAAAGCCAAAAGGGGAAGTGGAGATGGGCCACAGCGGGGCCCACACCACCCCGTAGCGTAGGCCACCCTAGGCGGCACCACCAAGTGGTGTGGCTGCCCTGGTCCACCCCTGGCTCTCCCCTCTTGCGTATATTGTCCTCCCGAAACCCTAAGACACGGGGAGCGACCATAGAAAGATTCCACTGCCTCTACGGGGCGGAAAACACCAAGAGAGAAAGATCTCTCCGGCAGATAGAATTTTGCCAGGGGAATTCCTTCCCGAAGAGGGGAGATCATCGCCATCAACACCACCATCGAGTTGGACTTAATCAGGATCATTATCATCATCATCACCACCATCATCTCCACCAGCACCATCATCACCACCTCCATACCGCTGTAACAATTGGGTTGAATCTTGCATAGTTCTTAGGCGAAACTTTCCTGGTGTTGATTACTCTTTGTAGTTGGTGCTATTGAGTGAACCATTGAATTATCGTTTATGTTCAGATTGTTACATATCATTATTTCATCTCTGATCATGATCCATATGATGTATTGTGAGTAGTTCGTTTTGTTCTTGAGGACATGGGAGAAGTCATGTTGTTAGTAGTGGAATTGTGTTGAGAAAGATTCAATGGTTTGATATTTAAGTTGTGGTGTACTTCTTCTAGTGGTGTCATGTGAACGTAGACTACATGACACTTCACCTATATGGGCCTAGGGGAATGCTTTGTGTATTTGGCTACTAATCGTAGAGGTTGCCGGAGTGACAGAAACCTGAACCCCCGTTAGGCAACCATTGCACAAGGGACGTCAGGGTCTTAGAGTTTAAAGCTATGGTTAGGTATCTACCTTAATTACTTTCTTGTACTTATGGATGCTTGCAAGGGGTATAATCACAAGTATGTGTTAGTCCTAGGAAAGTCGGTACATTAGCACAGGTTCACCCACACAATACTTAACAACCTAAAGAAGATTAATCAACTATATGAAGCTAAAGCACTTGACGATATTCCCATGTGTCCTTGAGAACGTCTGGTCATCTTAAGACAACCGGCTTGTCCTGTGCTAAAGAAAGGATTGGGCCACTTGCTGCATTTATTCTTATTGTCTTTTAGTTACTCGTACTTTATTTACCTGCATTATCAAAAAACCCTAAAAATCTGTTTGCTAAGTATTTATAGAGAATTCCTGCTCCTAGCCACTCACCAGCACCTTCTGCTCCTCGTTGGGTTCGACACTCTTACTTATCAAAAATACTGCGATACACCCCTATACTTGTGGGTCATCAATGGTTGTCATCTTTATTGTGTTGATAATTGCCACACAAATACTTACATACAAAATATTATAAATGATGAGATTTTACCAAAATATGACAGGACTAATATGTGTTTTGGCCTTATTAATGAAAAGGAGGAATCCTCCAAAGTTTCTTCTATTGTCTCTAATAATGAACCAGGGTATATGGAAAGCTTCCTTTCAAACCTCTCCCTCCTAAAGAGAAGAATAAAAAGAAGAAGAGGAGGAGTATAAGGATGGAGGAAATGGTATTTCCCCCTAAGCATGTTGCTCCTATTATAGTTTTTGATGAGTCTGAACTCGATGATGTTCCTATGCCTATTACCTATAGTAGTGATCATGATTGGGAAACGCACACTACTTTTGATATTGATAATCTCTTAGGTACCAATTCTGAAAATGAAGATGTTAATAATTGCTACACTATTAGTACTATCCATGTTCCTTCCAATGATGATATGTTTACAAATGAACACACTTTGGAAGATAACTATTATATTGCTTATGATGATGTTATACCTCCAATATATTATGATTACAATGATGAATATGATATTTCCAGCCCACCTACTATTGAGGAGAAAATTAATTATGATTACAATATGCCTCCTATATTTGATGATTATGGTGATGAGAATAATAATGATATCTATTTTGTTGAATTTTCTCCCACTACAATTAATAAGAATGACTATGTTTATGTGGGGAGTATTAATTCTTTTATGCATGTGGCCAATGATAAGAATGTTTCATGTGATAGTTATATTGTTAATTTCATTCATGATGCTACTGAAAGTTATTATGAGAGAGGGAAACATGGTTTTATGTGTCTCAACAATATTAAGTTTCCCCTCTTTATGTTGAAATTTTTGAAGTTGCACTTGTTTTGCTTTCCTATGCTTGTTGCTTTGTGCTTTCATGACTTGTTTATTTACAAGATTCCTATGCATAGGAAGTGAGTTAGACTTAAATGTGCTTTCAATTTGCTTCTTGATGCTCTCTTTTACTTCAATTCATATTTCTTATGTGATCATCTTCTCAAACTATCATGTCTAACTTAAAGGCGTTAAAGAAAAGTACTTATTGGGAGATAACCCAAAAGTTTTAGATGAGTCTTGGAAGTTATTTCTTTAGTAATAACCTCTCCTTATCCTTTTTATTTGCTTTTTGTGCCAAGAGTAACCTCTAATGAGAGAGAAGTAATGCTTGGGAAAGTTGTTATCCCGAAACAGATTTTTGTGCTTCACTGTAAAAATTTGTGTAAAATATATGTACGTATTTTTGACGTGTGAATGTTAGTGCTTCTGCCCCAGGTTGTTATCTAACTTTCGTTAGTTCAACACTTTTCGATTTCAGCAACAGAAGGTCTTCGAAAAAATCGGTTTATATCTGCTGGTCTGTTTTGACAGATTTCTGTCATTATTTGCATTTGCTTCTTGTTGGTTCCTTTTTTAGTTCTCTTTGGGGGAAAGGAGCTTTTCAAGGGAAGTGCTTCAGTAGCTTGTGTTTTAATGGAAGTTTTATTGGTGTTGAAACTGAACCCAAAGACTTATTATCTTGAGTGCACTAATGTTGCTAATAAAGATTGTGTGAAGTTTTGTATGAAGGAAAAATTTCAGGTGTATGCACAGAATGATGTAATGAGATGAAGAATGGACTAAAGCTCAAGCTTGGGGATGCCATGCGTGTCACCCTAAGAAATATCCAAGAAGTACAAGTGTCAAAGCTTGGGGATGCATAAGGCATCCCCTTCTTCATCAATAAAAATCCCAGGTTTCTTTCAAACACTTCATTTTTATTGTTTCATGCACAGTTGTGTTGTTCTTGGAGCGTCTTCGTTTTTGTTTTTGTTTTTGTTTTTTCGTTTGCTTGGTTTTCTTAGTTTGCTTGAATAAATTGGTTGGACCCCCTCTTTCATACATTAGTTTTCAAATAGTTTAGTTTGGTTTGGAAAAGAGTAGGAAAAGTTCATGCTTAAGTGGTAAAAGGGAGCTTGTTTTTGACTATGGCCTATGCTTTGTCATGTCATGCTTGATATTATTTTGGCTTTATGCTTAGTGATTTTTGCTGTAGCATGACATGTTATAAACAATTGAGATTGCTTAATGTGCCTTGAAAGAATCATGCGTTGTTTTAGCATATTAAAGCATAGTATTGTGGTATTCTCCTTTGATGCTTTATTTGGGTTGACTTGGCGCATGCTCACACCATGTTATGACTATCCCAAGTCACCATAGCCTTTATGATCCTTTAGTTTTCGACTTGTAATATCACATTATGCTTTTATTAATGATGTTTTGTCGCTTTGCATGATTATGGCCATTATTTCTCTCTTAGTTGGCCGCTCCCAGTCTTTTGCTAGCCTCCATAACCAAGTATGAGTTCCACTCATGCATCCAACTCCAAATAAAACCAAGTTATTCCAAAGAGTCCACCATACCTACCTATTAGCATTTGCTATTCCAAGTATATTCTTGTTTTTATCTACCTTCCGAATTAAACTTGTTATGAGAAAACTAGTGATTAAAGCTCTCACGAACTTGATGGCACACTTTAATTTTATTGCCCTTAATAAACTTGAACCATTGTGTCGTCTATGTTGTATATGCTTGCACTTATATGTTGGGGATTAGCATAACCATGCTATCATGGGGAACGCTTTCAACATTGCACTTGTACTTTGTACCTAGTTGATATCATGCTCGTTTGTCTATGGATGTCGTTGGTGTGAAATGAAAGGGGAGCTTGTAAGTCCACGGAGTTATGTATTTGTGTTAGAGAAACGCATGGGCCGCCGGTCTAATCCATGTTGTCATGGTGGAAACCTGCAGCGTAACCATAATGAGTTGTCTATGAAGCATTCTTCTTATTAAAAAAAGAGTCAGATATTGAGAAAAAGAGAAAAAGGGAAAAAAGAGATATGAGAAAAGAGGAAAGAGAGAAAAAGGCACCATTTTCCCATGGTAAATAAGAAGATTGCTGAGATGCTCGTTGTCTGCTTGCCTTGTCATTTTGGTATGGGGATTCTTCCATATCATCGAGCAAGGGGTACCTCATTGGCGGTTCTGTATGATACACATGTACTTACAATGACAAGAACTTACCGGTAACTAAACTTGAGTAGCATGAGGAGCGACCCTCGTATTCAAGGGACATGAGATTTCCAACCTATACTTCGTCAAGCATATACTCCACAGTTTGTTCACTTTAACCTTAATCACTTCAAGATGCTTATGATAGGGGCAATGAGAGCTGGAAGCTAATAAGTACCGTAATCTTTGGAAGCTCTTTATGAAACTTGAATCCCTACTTCCTTCTATGAAGGCCTTTCTTTTACTTTTATGTTGAGTCTCCATCTTCTATCTTTATGCACCTATTGAGAGAGCATAGTGGCCATTCTTAGTTCTATGTGCATTGTCCCAAGACTTGTTGATTGATGCATAACTTTGATATTGCTTGTTCTTAAACTATTTGTATCTCGTCACCCTTATAAACTTTGAAGGTGTCCTATGCAATTATGATTTGCTACATTATGAGGGACAAGCTGAATGCCACTATGCTATGTTTTCTATATGTGAAACAAACAAACCTCTTTCAATGCATTGTTATTCATGTCTTTTGTCTGTGCCTTTTCATGTTACAACATAGTTGCTATGTCTTATTGTTAGAACTTTATCTTTCATGCTATGTTGAAGTACTATGATCCCAGCTATCAATGTTTTACAAATATTTTGATAAGGTTTATGATGGTGCATGTCACCTAAAAAATTATTCTTTCTTTTTATCACTTACCTACTCGAGGACGAGTAGGAGTTAAGCTTGGGGATGTTGAAACGTTACAAACGTATCTATAATTTTTGATGTTCCATGCTTGTTTTATATCTACTTTTTATGTTTTGTCCACACTTTGGAGTATTTTTATACACTTTCTTGGACTAACCTATTAACAAGATGCCACAGTGCCAGCTGCCTGTTTTCTGCTCTTTTTGGTTCCAGGAAAGTCAGAAAATGAATATTCTTGGAATTGGACCGGATAAAAGCCAAATTCGTTATTTTCCCGGAAGACTCATGGAGCCAGAAGGAGAGACGAAGGGGGCCTGATACGTCCAAAACATATCTACTTTCCCGAATACTTTTGCTATTGTTTCTCCTCTAAACTTGTGTGATTTGGATGCAACTAACGCGGACTGATGTTGTTTTCAGCAGAATTGCCTTGGTGTCTACTTTTTGTGCAGAAAATCAACTATCAGGAAAAATCCCGGAAAATATGCCAAAAATCCTATTTCACCAGAAGACTCCCGGAGCCAGAACACGAGACAGAGGGGGCTGGGCCCAGGCCACACCGCATGGCCGCGCGTGCTAGCCCAGGCCCTGCCAAGGGGTGGTCTGGCCGCCCTAGACACCCCCTCGGTCTCCCTCTTCGCCTATAAGTTGCCTTCTGACCTAAAAACTCAGGGGGGGTGGACGATTTTCCAGAAGGAGTTCCGCTCCGCTGCCACCACTAGATTCCATGAAACAGCACCAGAAACTCCATTCTGGCACCCTGCCGGGACAGGGAATTCAAGGAGATCATCGCCATCATCATCACCATCGCTTCTCCATCGACCATCCATGTTTCCCCCATCTATGAGTGAGTAATCCCCCACTGTAGGCTATGGGGATGGTAGGGATTGAATGAGATTGTTCATGTAATGGCATCAGATTGTTAGGGCATGGTGCCTAGTATCTTTTATTAGTGCGTTATGACTTTCTTGTGACTTGTTATGCTTAATGCTTGTCACTAAGGCCCGAGTGCCATGATTTCAGATCTGAACATGTTATTGATTCATTATGATAGTATTGTTTCTGGTCTTATCTACAAGTTGTATACACACGTTGTTGTCCGGAACCAATGGCCCCGAAGTGACAGAAATCAGGATAACCGGAGGGAATGGATTTGATGTGAGGATCACATGTGTTCATGGAGTGTTAATGCATTGCTCCGGTGCTCTATTAAAAGGAGCACATTAATTGCCAGTAGTTCCCTTGAGGCCACGCTGCAAACGGACTGGCAGGACAAAAGATGTTGTGCAAGTTCTCATTGCGAGCACGTATGACTATATATGGAACACATGCCTAGGATTATCTAGTACTTGGATGCTTTATCTTATTTACCTGCAATTGCGCTATGTTCTGATTGCTATGTGAATTGTCTTGTCCATGCAACGCCCGTCCATCCATCCCTATGCCTACCACACTCGAATCCTACTGTTTGCTGCAATTGTTACTACTGTATTTACTTTACTACTGCTGTTACTTTACTATTCCTAGTACAAAACTATGTCTACTGATAAACTGCTGTGATCAAGATTGTTTCCAGGTGCAGCTGAATTGACAACTCACTTGTTAAGGCTTATAAATATTCTTTGGCTCCCCTTGTGTCGAATCAATAAATTGGGTTTCACTTCCCTCGAAAATACTGCGATACACCCCCTATACTTGTGGGTCATCAGGGCCACACGGTGGCCACACCACCCCTGGGTGCGGGTCTCCCTGGCCGCGCCAGGGCATGGTGTGGCCCCCCTGGCGGCGCCAGCAACCTTGCCCCTTCGCCTATATGTCGCCTCCGATGCAAAAACCCTAAAAAGCTCGTTACACCACCACATACACATGCTACACACACTACTACTACTGCTGAATCTGAAACTTCTGATACTTATGATGCTGCTTCTACTGTGCTTGATAAGAGTGGTTCATTAGGTCCTTTCCTAGAAGCTACGATTGCTAGAACTATAGCTAGAAATACTGAAACTCCTAAGGAAGACACTACTACACCTGTTAGTTCACCTGAGTCTAGTGAGAATTATGATATTGAAGACGGTTATGTTGAGATGAACGATGAATTTATTAAAGAATGTAAAAACATCCATGATAGGAGCGCTGCTAAGAGTCTCCTTGAGAGGCATACTATTAGACCCAAATTGTCTCCTATTGCTAAGTTTGCTGCTTCTCCCATAAACATTAAAGATAAAGATTATGATTTCTCTCTCGATCTATCTTACATAGCTATTGTTGAGAAATAACGTTTTTGTGGGACTAAGAATGAAAGTGCGGTAGCACATATGAATGATCTCTCTACCATGAGTGGCTTGTTTTCTGATGATATTAAGATGCATACTTACTTTGTTGCTAAGATTTTCCCCTTTTCACTGAAAGGAGAAGCTAAAACTTGGTTTAGTAATTTACCTCTTGGATCTATTAATAGCCCAGATTGTTTGATTAGTACTTTTTGCAGAAATATTTTCCTCCTAGTGCTAGACATGCTATTTTGCAGGAGCTTATTGATTTTAAACAGGGAGAAAAGAGATATTGCCCGAATCTTGGGCAAGGTTTTGTGCTTTGATTCATGCACAGGCTGGAAGTCCATTACCTAAGAATGAGCTTCTTCATATATTTTATAATGGACTAACCGAAGAATCTAGGACATACCTAGATAGTTGTGTTGATTGTGTTTTCAGGAATAGGACTCCCAAGGAAGCTGAGGAATTAATGGCTAAAATAAGCAAGAACTATGAGGATTGGAATCCTCCCGAACTAACTATACCTGAAGTAATTATACCTGAACCAACTATACCGATACCTATTCCAACATCAAAGAAGAGGGGAGTTATTGAATTAAGTGATGAAGGAAGCTAAGAAATGTCTTAAGGAGAAGGGAATTAAAGCTGCAGATGTCAAGAATTTACCTTCTGTAGAAGAATTATGTAAGCCTATGCCCTACTCATCCACTACTGAGGTACACTCTCTCCAACACTTTGACGAAGGTGATATCCCTTACTCTAAACCTCCTAATCAATGCTTAGAAGAATTCAATATTTTATTGTTAAGCAAGATAATTTTAATAAAAGGGTGCAAAATCATCTAATGGAAAACACTAGAGCTATTGTTGAGTTGAAAGATATTATGGAAAGAACCTCTAACGATGTTAAAATGATTGTTAAACACTTTCAAATGGTTCAAACTCAAATAGATCAACTCATTAAAGTACAAAAAGACTTGCTGGTTAATGCTGCTAAAGAAAAACATGCTTATGAAATTAGAACTAGAAGTGGTGCTGCTACCCAGGATCCTCTATATCCTGAGGGGCATCCCAAAAGAATTGAGCAGGATTCTCAACAAGCTGAAAATAGTGGTTCTACTCGTAAGAAAAGGAAAAAGAAACATAAAACTATTGTAGAACCCTCTGAACCTGCTATATATCCTAATAGTATATCTATCTCTGATGCTGAAACTGAAAGTGGTAATGAAGAAAATGAAGATCCAAATGAAGAAAAAGTTGAAGAAGAACATGAAAAGCACACTAAGAATACTAAATACACTAAAGAAGATTTTATTGCTAAGAAACATGGTAGTGAAAGAGAACCTTGGGTCCAAAAACCTATGCCTTTCCCTGATAAGAAACACAAGTGAAAGGAAGATGAACACTATAATAAGTTTTGTGAGTGGATGAAACCTTTATTCCTGCAAATTCCTTTGATTGATGCTATTAAATTGCCTCCTTACTCAAAGTATATGAAGGATATTGTCTCAAATAAAAGGAAGATCCCTAATGAAGAAATATCTACTTTGCTTGCTAATTATTCCTTTAATGGTAAGGTTCCAAAGAAATTTGGAGACCCAGGGATTCCAACTATCCCTTTCTCTATCAAGAATAGTTATGTTAGAACTGCTTTGTGTGATTTGGGAGCTGGAGTTAGTGTTATGCCTTTCTCTCTCTATAAGAGACTTCAACTTGAAAAATTAATACCAACTGATATATCATAGGCAAATGGCTGATAAATCTACCACTATTCATGTTGGTATATGTGAGGATGTACTTGTTCAAGTGGCTCATAATTACTTGATATTAACTGATTTTGTTGTGCTTGAAATGCCTGAAGATGATAATATGTCTATTATTCTTGGGACACCTTTTCTTAATACTGCAGGAGCTATTATTAATTGTAATCAAGGAAACGTGACCTTTAATGTTAATGACAAGGAACATACTGTCTATTTACCCAAGAAGATTGAAAGGACTTATGGTTTGAATTCAATTGAACATGTTGAGGGCATTCAAGTTGGAGAAATATATTGTCCCATACCAAGAGAAAAAATTGAAACTATTATGATTGGGACCATTGCTATCAAGGTTGAGGTAACATAATCATTAGTGGAATACAAAGTTTTGTCTCATATGAAATTGTTTTGGTAACAAGACCTGATCAACCTTGTTAACAAAAGGATTTCATTGAACAAAACAATGTTTTCACCGTGATTATCTCCGTTTACTTTTATTCTATCCATTTTAGTTTTGCTTTCATTTAGTTTTCTTTGTTGTTAGTTGCTTGCTTGTTAGAGTGTCTTAGAACTTCTGTAGTTCTAGCTTTGCTTTGTCCTTGCATCATTTAAAAAAAATCTTTCTATCAGAAAATCATTCTTCTATACCTGAAAAATGCCCAAAAATAAAATGTCTCGAAAAATTCTAGAAAATTCATATTAAATTTTTACGTGAAAAAAGGGGCAGAGGAGTGCCTAGAAGGTACCAAGGGGACCCACCAGGCAGGCTCACCACCTGGTGGCGCGGCCTGCCCTGGGTGGCGCCATGCCATGGTGTGGGCCACCCCTGGCCCTCCACTAACTCTCTCACCTGCCACTTTCTTCTCTCTCCCGAGTAAGCTCCAGTTCATTGCTCAAAATTGTGTTCTTGCTGTGCTTGCTCTCGATTTTTCGATCTCCTTGCTTAGCCTATATTTGTTGCTGAAATTTGGAGGATTTGTTCTTTGGTATGTGACTCCTCCCTTGTCCAAGTAGATTTGTGTTTAGTGGATTATATCTTGAGTATTTTGCTGTTATAGGTGACAGGTTATGAGAGCTTGTAAGCTTGTTTGATGCTTAGAGATATAGTTTTGATGCATGTTTAGGCCTCTTACAAGTCCCTATGAGTAGTATCCTTCATTATATTCACTTTGCAATCACTTGTTTAATAGGTGTTTAAATTTCAGAATAGAAGATGAATGAGCATCAACTAAACCAACATGAACTATGGGTGCCTGAGGTTATGAAGGTCCACCGGGAGGAGGAAGTTTTTCCTTCCATTTATCCATGCTCTGAGTTCATGAGAGCTGCAGGAATTCTCCAAGATTTCCACACTTTGGTGTCTAATGCAGGGTTGGAGCACTTTTTGGAAGATGAACCTTGTCAATTTGTGAAGCTATCTGTGGTGCAGGACTTTCAATTTAGTTACTCTTTGCCTAACCCCATGGTCCACTACAAAATTTACAATATTGATGTCGACCTTTCTCTCAATGAATTTTGTGCAGCTATTAAGGTACCTTAGTGGGGATCATGTGGAAGGATTAAAGAGCGACCTGCACCACTCATCAATTTATACGCAGAAATTTGCCAAGGGAGCAGTTTCTTGAAGGAGAGTGGGAAAATCCGTAACATTCATCTCCCCTCCATTTGCTACTTTGCCTACTTTATTGCCAAGTGTGTTGTTGCTAGGAAAACTGACAATAAGTTATCTTCTTATGATCTAGCATTTATCTCTGCTGCTCTTAAACGAGATAGGTCTTACAACTTGGGTGCTTTGATAGCTTTCCGTCTTGCCGCTAACCACGAGAAAGGTGGAATTTGTGGGGGCCTCATTGCTTCTCGTTTACTAGCATTGCATGGTTTAGTACCTCATCATCTAGACCTACAGTTTCCGATAGAAAGGCTTGATCTTAATTCCATGATATAGCATAAATTCGTTTCCTTGTGGGCTAGTTTGAGTGAGTTGTTTGATGAAATAACCTTTCTCAAAGCTGGTTGGAGAAAGAGCAAGTCTGAGCGTGTTGTTCTTTTGCCTGCACCTATTTTGTTTAACCTTGATAACAGGGTAGGATGGTCCCTCACTGAGGAGGAGCTTGACACGTACCTGGGAGAGCTCTCCCAATAGGAGCTACTATAAGGGAGGTCACGGATGATTCGGTTCAGCCCTCGAATGAGGGGGAGTCTTCATATCAGCAGCCTATCTATGATTGGGGAGTTTCCTCTTCCTCCCAAGGGCCCAACTACGACCATTCTTATCATGATCCTCCTGCTTGGAACCCTTACCCGTATCTGGATTGATACCCACTTAGGCCAAAAGCCTAAGCTTGGGGAGAGGTACGCCGACATCGCACTCATATCCTTATCATGTTGCGTCGGAACTTTGTATATTCATGTTTCGTTCTCTTTTTAGTTTTCGTTATTTCTTTGCTTTTGCTTTCTAAAACACAAAAAGACCAAAAATATTTCTATTGTTTCTCTTTGGTTTGCTTCTTCTTCTTTTTTCCTTGGTTTGTTTTTCCCCTTTTTGCTTTGTTTGAACTATTCGAAAACCCCAAAAAGATTTTGCTTTGCTTGTTCTTTCTTTTTGGTTCTTCCTTTAAAAATTGAAAACACCAAAAATATTTGTTGTTCTCTTTTGGTTTTGTGAGTTTGTTGCAGGGTTCAGCAGTCCTCAGTGGGATTTGGTTTCATATTATTATTCAAGCCACAGAAGTGAAGAGCAATAATGAGGATTAATGACAACTTGAGGTGTGGTGAGAGGCTGGTAATGAACTCTATTTGTTTTCATTTTTGTACATATACTCATCATTGTGGGCATGCTTAGTCTATTCGTATAGGGTGTATGTTATTTATGGATGCTTAGTAGTTCTTGCTTTCATATGATTAGTTCCAGCTTGCTAATAGTTTGTAGCATGTTATATGAATGTTTGCTTGCATTACTCTATTCATAACTTGGTATGACACCACGGTATCCTCCTCTGAATTTTTCATTTGAATTGACTTGGCACATGCTCACGCATGCATATGGCTGAAATACTCAGTTAAGCCTCGATGAATTATTTTGCCTTGAGGGTCTTGAATCACTTTCATGCATGATTAGTCCTGTTTTGTTGCAAGCATGATTATGACAGCTATTGCTCTCTTGTTTGTCACTCCCTTACTATTACTGGCCTTCACTTACACTGAGAATGTTTTACTCGTGTTTCCAACTCCCTAAAAACCAAATATTGCCAAAGTGTCCACCATACCTACTTATTAGCATCATTTGCTACTTCTGTGCATATTCAGTATGCCTTGTTTTCTTCCGAATAAAATGTTTGCTTGTTATGAGAAAGTTAGTTAGTAAAGCTCTCACGAACTTGATGGCACACTTTATTTTCTGCACTTAATAAACCTGAACCATTGTGACTGTCCATGAAAGTTATATGCTTACAAATTATAGGCTGGGGATTAGCAGAACCGTGCTGTCACGGGGAACGCTTTCAACACTTGTAAATATATACCCAGTTGATACCATGCTCTTTTGTTTGCGGATGTCGTCGGTGCGAAATAAAAGGGGAGCTTGTAAGTCCATGGAGTTATGTATGTGTAACTACCTCGGTGAATTACGCTCTTAGTTACATGCCTGGATGAGCGAAAGTGGTTCAAATAGTACGGTGGGGCCCGGGCCACTCACGGTAGACCTTTCGGCCGTCCTAACCACTTTCAGATCATCGGGACAAGAACGAGCGACGTAATCGGCAGGCGAAGGGATCAACTACATACACAAGTGAGTATATATGCAAGCGACATACAACAGTTCTCAGAGCCATTCCATCTAAAAGAAATGGAAATATTGCAACACCATACGGCAAGATTCAAATATCCTAGATAGAGATAATAGGATAGCTCCTCATACATCAAACATCAGAGTATCAGGCAGAAGTGGAAAACAAGATCCGAGTACGGATAAGAAGCAAATCGGCATAAGATGCCACATAAATAAACACATCCCGCCCACAGATCTCACGGATCCCCGTTCCCGGAATCTCTACACCGAGTGATCGTTGCCAACATCATCCATCTCTTCCACCCAGTATCCTTCTTGCGAGTACACCTGTTCATCTGAATCAAACAATTTATCGTGTGAGACCCTAGGGGTACTCAGCAAGTCTTTATGCCTCTAAAGGGGACACAACCTGGGGTGACGCAATTGCAGCAAAAGATAATATCTAACAAATCTATAGATACTCGCTAATCATCCGCCTAACCAATGATAGACGGATGTCCGTGAAGTAAGGGTAACAGTTATAACAGTATAATTATCAGATCCATCCTCCTCCTCGCTTACCAACGAGGAAGCGGACGAACAACCCCCATCCGTTGGCATTTTTATTAACCATTCCATGAGTATTGCACTATTTACTAGTCAGGTACTTAGTCAATTTAAAAGCGGTACTTTAGTTAGACTTGTCTATGATCGAGAAACTGTGCTCCAAGTCATCCATAACCACGGACATGGCTTTCAGAAAGATTTACCCTGCAGGGGTGCACAAATAGCAACACACACTCGATCAACCTCGGAAAAACCAACTCAAAACCCAACAAGACATTCACGACAAAGCGATCGCAGGATTCAGTAATATTTCAGGGGGCCACCCCATTAAGCTACCCGCAACGAAGCTAGCTGACTCCGAGACGGACTCAAGGTTTGTGTGGACGGCGGTAAACAACTGGGAACCCGAAAAGGTGACTGGGCTTGTCGATATAGCGAAAACGTGTCACGTTCCAAAACAGTATAGGTGCTCCACGCACAATCGTAATTAAACAGTAAACATGGCATAAGTACAGGATAGTAATAAAACCCCAAACTAATTGTGGCCCCAAGAAATAGAAATGAATCCAGCTCTGGCTCAGGGGCTCCATAAGGCCTCCCGGATGTGGATAGTGCGAATAGTCAAGGAATAGGAATCAAGTACTCGGGGTCCTACGGGACACAAGTGAGCATGAAAAACCAAATAGCAGATATTGTTCACCGGTGCCTCTTTCATTAGTTATCCCATTACTACTCAGGTTAAGTTGTTTAGTACCTCGTTATCCACCAGACACTCAAATACCCTACACATGATGTTCTACGACTCGCATGGCTCAAACAACTCCTGTAGTAATGGCTCATGGGATGGAGGAACCAGCTTCGGTGGGGTTAAAAAATAAAGGCTATGCAGTACTTGGGATTCAATTTAATGCAATCGCGACTCAATGATGCAAGAATAAGATAGAGGCGATAGGTACTATATGTATGCAAGCATGCGGTAGTGCTTGCCTGGCAGCTCAGTTGAAGCGAGAGATGGATCTGGGTAGAACTCCTGGGATTCCTGGTAATTCTCCTGCTGGGCGTCTATTCGAAAAAGAACCACACAAACAAGGGCCAACATAAATAAAGTGCACAAGCATATGAATTAAAATGCGACAAGCAAACAAGCATGCCATGATGAATGATGCACAATTTACATGCATTAAAGTAGCATGGCAAGGGTGAGGTGTGAGTACAAGAATAAAGCATTTTATTAATTATTTAACCAAGTTTTATTGCCATAAACAGTTCTGATTTTTAATAATGACATGATGCATGCTTCAATTCAGAACAAGGAGTGCATAGATAGAACGGGCTCGTCGCGCTGATCGATTTAGATATATTATTTGCCAAATTTGGAGTTGTAGAATTAAAGTTATTAATTTATTAAGAAAAGGGCATTTTATTGTAATTTTAATCATCTCGAAATTTTAAAGTGTTCAAATGATATTTTGAAGGGCATATTTGAATTCTTCACGTTTTTCTGATTTTAAAAACATATATTATTTGTATTATTTGGATTTGTATTTTAAAAGTTATTAAAATCTGATTTGAATTTGATTTTAAACAATTACTGAAAACATTTTTATTTTAACAGAAATGGCCAGGACTTTTTACACCCAGGATATTCCAGCCCAAGCCGCTGACAGATGGGGCCGGCGCAAACTGGGGCCACGCGCGCGGAAAAATCTTTCTCACCTCGGCCTTAGCTAGCTGCTGCGGTTGACATGCGGGCCCGACGGAGCAGTAGGTCCCACATGACAGCGAGGGGCATGGGTGGACCACGTGGCCCAGCGAGGGGAGTGCGGGTTGAGGCCGGGAAAGCTGGGGGGGTTTCTTGCAATTCTATACCGAGGCTGACTAGTGGGGTCACTGGGGCGGCGAGGGACCTAGGCGTAATCGACAGAAGTTGCGGGGGCGCTTTTCGCAAAACGCCACGCGAGCTCTGAACTGTATCTGACGCTGCTCTCTGAATCGCGACGACGACTGACGAAGGAGAGGTTTTCCGGCGAGGGTGGCGTCGTAACCGCGGCGAGATAGATCTTGCCGTAAAAACGAAAAAGAAAGAGGACAACTCTGGCTACGGATCTCGTTCAGGGGAATTCGTCGGCGGCGGGCTGTACTGGACAGGACACGTCGGGGAACAGAGGGGAAAACGCATGTCTGGCTGCTCACCGGCGGGGCAGATCACCAGCGGGGGTCACAATCGGGCGACGCTAGGCACGCGGTGTGGGGGGAGAACGGGAGAGGAACGAGGGGGCGCTCACCTTGATCGATTCCCACCGGATTCGGGCAGGAGGTGGTCGGAGCGGAGGGGGACGGTGGGGCTGCTGCGGTGGGGTTCTATTCACTGGCGAGGGGTAGCTGCGGGCAAGCTTGGCGTCTCCCAGCGGGCGGAATCGACTCCACGGTCTGCGGCGACGCTCCTCGGCGAGTTCCCGGTCACCGGCGAGGGCGGCAACGGCGACGTGGCCCTCAGACTTCCGGCTGCACGCGGAGAAGAGGAAGAGGGGAACGGAGCGGTAGCTAGGGTTTGGGAATAAGGCGGCTCAGTGCGAGGATAAGGAGGAGGGGCTGGCGTGCGGTGGCGCGAGCTGATGACGGAGGACGGCCACCTGCCGCGCAGCTGCTTTCCGTCTGCTGCCGAGGGTGAGCGGGCGAACAGCGTCAGAGGCAGGAAGAAGAGGAACAGGGGATGTGTGGCAACGGCCTGACGGCGAAGAGGTATCGGACTGGGGAGGAGGTTGGGCCGCGGCGGGCCGGCGCTGCTGCTGGGCCGCGGACAGGTAGGGAGGGCTGCTGCTGGCTGATAGGTAAGCTTCTCCTCTCTTTATTTCTTTTTATTTTTAAAAACTGTTTTGATTTTTGTTTTGTGGCAGATTTAAACAAGCCCAAGAAATACTCCTTTTGGGGAAGTTTTTGCAAATAAGATTAAAAGGAAAAGAGATGAGGGTTTGGTAGTGGAACACAAGGTGATGGTGAGGGCAACACCAAAAAAAGAGAGATGTTAAAATCAAAGGGGGAAAATTCCACTTGATCATACATGAGGGGAAAATGGTTTTGGTTGGGAAGAGAGAATGGTGGAGAGAGATGGAAAGATCCCACAAAGAAAGACACACTAATCAAAAAGAAAAACAAAGGAGCTAAAGGTGGTGATGATGGTTGCATGGCCCATGCAAAATAATAATGCCATGATTTATTTGGTGAAAACAAAATAATAATATGGCATTATTCTTATGCATTCCCAAGAAGTGGAATAAGGCCAAGCAAAAGAATTGATATAATTAGATCCATCCTATCTCCCATGAGCTAGATTAAATACCAAAAGAAAAATAAAAGCCCATGGTAAAAGGAATGGTGGAATTATAAGGTGGTGAAAGAAAGGTGATGGAGTGGAATAAAAGATATGCCCCCAACTCAACTTGGGCATTAACCAATATATCAATAACCAAATACAATATCAAGAGGCAAATACAATTAATAATGCATATGAGAGAAGAACCAAAGAAACAGGGTTTTATATGATGCTCAAATGCAAGGTGGCATGATGACATGAGCATGATATAATTATGATGCAGCAATTGTATGTAGGAAGTAGCCAATATCTTACTAGACCAAGTAGCATTACAATTGTTAGACAATTGGGATGCTACAGAGAGGCATACGCAACAACTTGTTTTTCTTGCATAAGGACCGCACCCAATCCTTGCAATGAGGCGTCGCAGAATATCTGGAAAGGCTTTGATGTATCTGGAGGAACCAAGACTGGTGTGGAAGTGAGCTTCTCTTTGAGTGTTTCAAAGCTTGCTTGACATGCAGGAGTCCAAAGGTATTTCTTGCCTTTCTTGAGGAGATCGGTAAGGGGCTTCGCAATCTTCGAGAAGTTTTGAACGAATCAACGGCAGTAACTGGCCAAACCAAGGAAACTCTGGACTTCTTTGACATTTATGGGTGGAAGCCAGTCCATAATTGTCTTAATAGTTTCTGGATTGATGGCAATGCCCTTGGCAGAGATGACGTGACCAAGGTAGGTGACTTGAGGCAGCCAAAACTCACACTTGGAGAACTTTGCATACAGGCGGTTCTCACGAAGTTTGTTTAAGACACACCGAAGGTGTTCTTCATGTTCCTCCTTTGACTTAGAATAGACTAGAATGTCATCCAGATAGACCACAACGAACTTATCAAGATACTCCATGAAAACCGAGTTCATAAGCCTCGAGAAGGTGGCAGCTGCATTGGTGAGACCGAAAGACATGACCGTGTACTCGTACAGGCCATAACGGGTGGTGAAAGCTGTTTTAGGAACATCTTCCTTGCGAATCTTGATTTGATGATATCCACTTCTCAAATCAAGTTTAGAGAATACCACAGCTCTAGCTAGTTGATCGAAGAGATCATTAATCCGCGGAAGGGGATATTTATTCTTGATGGTTTTAGCATTGAGAGCCCGGTAGTCAACACAAAGTCTATTAGTCTTGTCTCGCTTCTTCACAAAGATGGCTAGGCTACCCCAAGAAGAAGTACTGTGTTGAATGAAACCCAACTTCTCTTGTTCATCAAGCTAGCGCTTGAGTTCAGCCAACTCAGCAGGACCCATTTTATAAGGCCGCTTGGAGATAGGAGCGGTACCAGGTTCAAGTTCAATCACAAACTCAACCTCATGATCCGAAGGCATACCTGGCAACTCTTCAGGAAAAACATCTGGAAACTCACAGACCACCGGAACACTCTGAATTCCTTCCATAGCATCATAATTCAGAGCCGCCAAAGAGTAAAGCTGAATTGCAGGAGTCAGACTTGGAGAATAGACTATATGGCCTTAAGGAATTTTCAGAGAAACCGAACATTTAGCACAATCAATCACAGCTGCATTTGCTGTTAACCAGTCCATGCCCAAGATAACATCAATGTCAGAGTTGCCCAGAATAATTAAGGAAGCCGGAAACGAAGAGCCACCAATCTCAATTTGATTGCCATGGCTGATATGAGCAGCCCTCATGTTTGACCCAGGAGATTGTACCACAAGACGATGTAATAAAGGAACCATAGCCAGATCATGTTCGTGCGCAAACTTGTGAGAAACAAAAGAATGCGAAGCACCAGAATCAAACAAAACTCGTGTAGGGACTGAGTTAATAGGAAGCATACCCATCACAATTCCAGGTGCATGCTCAGCTTGAGCGATGTTGACACAGTTGGCACGAGCAACCGTAGACCCGGGCTTGGTGTTGATGTTGAGAGCCCGCGGTGGAGGTGCCCGAACCATAGGAGAACTTGCCGCAGGTCTTGGAGGTGGTGGTGGAAGAGCTTTGTTGTTCATTGGACAATTGCAGTGCTGATGCCCAGTGTTTCCACAAGTATAGCAAGCACCAGGTGGACGTGGAGCAACGTAGCCAGGGACTCCGCCAGGCGCTCCAGGGTAGTTGTGGTTGTAGCCCCTAGGAGCCGCAGTGAAGGAGTTTGATGGCCTTGCTGCGTAGCTTGATGGTCTTGGTGGAGCCGGGAGCGACGGTGGGGTGTTAGGAACCCAGACACGACGCTTAGAAGGAGCTATCATAGCTGAAGAGCTTGCTGCATCGCGGCTGTGTTTCTTTGGCTCCTCAAACACTTGCCTACTTGCTTCTTCCTGCAGAGCTGTGTGTTGGAGTTCCAGAAAAGAACCCGGCCTTGCATGAGTGATTGCATATTTGATGGAAGCATTGAGTCCTTGCCTATACCTCTTTTGCTTCTTCTTGTCATCAGAGATCTCATCGCCACCATACCGAGAAAGGTTCATGAAGTTCCTGATATAGGTATTGACATTGTCAGTGCCCTGCTTGAGGTTGAGGAACACTTCCTTCATCATTTCCATGATAATTTCTGACAGATATTGTTCTTTGAAAGCTGCAGTGAATTGCTCCCAAGTAGGCTGAAAACCAGAGAGGTCTGCCTTGAGGTAATTTTCCCACCACAAAGCTGCATCTCCCTTCAGAAGGTGAGTGGCACATTTGACCCATTCTTGCTCGAGAACATCCGCAGTCATCAGCAACCTTGATATTTCCCGCAGCCAATCATCCGCATCAAGTGGCTGATCAGACACTTCAAATTGGCGTGGGTTGAACTTGAGAAAACTCTTGATGTCTCCTCGCTTGGGAGGTGGAGGTAGCGCAACAAACTCATTCCTCCTGACACTTTCTTCGAAGCGCTGCTGGTTCTGCTGCATAGTGCCCAAGGCATTTGCAATACTTGCCAAAGAAGCCCCCAGTTCAGGTGGTATCTCCTCCTCAGAACGGCGTGGTGGTGCCATCCTATGATTGATAAAGACACAATTCAGTACTATAATGGAGAATGATAATAATCCAAAATAGTACCAAAATGGAATTAACCCAGATTAAAGGATACAATTCACTGAGATGATATTAAAATATCAACAAAGTTCAAGGCACCAAGAAGATATTAAGCATATCGCACACGACTGAACAAGGAGTGTGGTACACAAGCTAACAAAGAAAAAAAATTCCGCAAATTCGGCATTAAAATACCACTATATGCGCAAAACCACTTAACGAATCAAGATTAGTAACTCTACTGATTCAATATACAAGAGCAATGATAAAAGTAGTGGTATGGTCGCGACTCCATCCCGCACTCAAATCATTACTCCGCACATGAATAAGTAAAACACATATCCCAACACCTTCTTCTTAAGATGAACCTAAAGATTAGTAACTATGGAAATGAACACCCCAAACAAGATAACGTCGGCTAACAAAGAGTAAGACAGATCGCACCGGTATACAACGAATCAGATAGATCGCGTCGGTTTACAAAGGCTTGTCGGTATGGAATGCACCAACAGTTGATAACCAAAAGGCAGATAGAGATAACATTTGGATGCAACAGATAGACAAAGAATTCACACACACACACACAACCTATGGTACTACGGAACCCAGAACACGTGAATCCTAGTTTGAATTTTAGAAGAGGATTGAAAACATTACACTTCCTTACCATAAAAAGGGTGGGTGGGTGGGTAAGAAGAAAAATGGAAGCAGTCCTACTCTCACGTTTTGTTTTTCCCTAGTATACATAACTACCAAAAATATTTGCTAGACTGACAACGACCATTAGGCTGAGACCCTGAAGCGCGGGATGGCTCTGATACCAATTGTAACTACCTCGATGAATTACGCTCTTAGTTACATGCCTGGATGAGCGAAAGTGGTAAAAATAGTACGGTGGGGCCCGTGCCACTCACGCTAGACCTTTCGGCCGTCCTAACCACTTTCAGAACATCGGGACAAGAATGAGCGGCGTAATCAGCAGGCAAAGGGATCAACTACATACACAAGTGAGTATGTATGCAAGCCACATACAACAGTTCTCAGAGCCATTCCATCTAAAAGAAATGGAAATATTGCAACGCCATACGGCAAGATTCAAATATCCTAGATAGAGATAATATTTTAGGATAGCTCCTCATACATCAAACATCAGAGTATTAGGCGGAAGCGGAAAACAAGATCCGAGTACGGATAAGAAGCAAATCGGCATAAGATGCCACATAAATAAACACATCCCGCCCACAGATCTCACGGATACCCATTCCCGGAATCTCTACACCGAGTGATCGTTGCCAACATCATCCGTCTCTTCCACCCAGTATCCTTCTTGCGAGTGCACCTGTTCATCTGAATCAAACAATTTATCGTGTGAGACCCTAGGGGTACTCAGCAAGTCTTTATGCCTCTAAAGGGGACACAACCTGGGGTGACGCAATTGCAGCAAAAGATAATATCTAACAAGTCTATAGATACTCGCTAATCATCCGCCTAACCAATGATAGACGGATGTCCGTGAAGTAAGGGCAACAGTTATAACAGTATAATTAACAGATCCATCCTCCTCCTCGCTTACCAACGAGGAAGCGAACGAACAACCCCCGTCCGTTGACATTTTTATTAACCATTCCATGAGTACTGCACTATTTACTAGTCAGGTACTTAGTCAATTTAAAAGCGGTACTTTAGTTAGACTTGTCTATGATCGAGAAACTGTGCTCCAAGTCGTCCATAACCGCGGACACAGCTTTCAGAAAGATTTACCCTGCAGGGGTTCACAAATAGCAACACACACTCGATCAACCTCGGAAAAACCAACTCAAAACCCAACGAGGCATTCACGACAAAGCAATCACAGGATTCAGAAATATTTCAGGGGGCCACCCCATTAAGCTACCCGCAACGAAGCTAGCTGACTCCGAGACGGACTCAAGGTTTGTGTGGACGGCGGTAAACGACTTGGAACCCGAAAAGGTGACTGGGCTTGTCGATACAGCGAAAATGTGTCACGTTCCAAAACAGTACAGGTGCTCCACGCACAATCGTAATTAAACAGTAAACATGGCATAAGTACATGATAGTAATTAAACCCCAAACTAATTGTGGCCCCAAGAAATAGAAATGAATCAAGCTCTGGCTCAGGGGGGTCCATAAGGCCTCCCGGATGTGGATAGTGCGAATAGTGAAGGAACAAGAATCAAGTACTCGGGGTCCTACGGCACACAAGTGAGCATGAAAAACCAAATAGCAGATATTATTCACCGGTGCCTCTTTCATTAGTTATCCCATTACTACTCAGGTTAAGTTGTTTAGTACCTCGTTATCCACCAGGCACTCAAATACCCTACACATGCTGGTCTACGACTCGCATGGCTCAAACAACTCCTGTAGTAATAGCTCATGGGATGGAGGAACCAGCTTCGGTGGGGTTGAAAAATAAAGGCTATGCAGTACTTTGGATTCAATTTAATGCAATTGGGACTCAATGATGCAAGAATAAGATAGAGGCGATAGGTACTATATGTATGCAAGCATGTGGTAGTGCTTGCCTGGCAGCTTAGTTGAAGCGAGAGATGGATCTGGGTAGAACTCCTGGGATTCCTGGTAATTCTCCTGCTGGGCGTCTATTCAAAAAGAACCACACAAACAAGGGCCAACATAAATAAAGTGCACAAGCATATGAATTAAAATGCGACAAGCAAATAAGCATGCCATGATGAATGATGCACAATTTACATGGCATTAAAGTAGCATGGCAAGGGTGAGGTGTGAGTACAAGAATAAAGCATTTTATTAATTATTTAACCAAGTTTTATTGCCATAAACAGTTCTGATTTTTCATAATGACATGATGCATGCTTCAATTCAGAACAAGGAGTGCATAGATAGAACGGGCTTGTCGCGCTGATCGATTTAGACATATTATTTGTCAGATTTGGAGTTATAGAATTAAAGTTATTAATTTATTAAGAAAAGGGTATTTTATTGTAATTTTAATCATCTCGAAATTTTAAAGTGCTCAAATGATATTTTGAATGGCATATTTGAAATCCTCACATTTTTCTGATTCTAAAACATATATCATTTGTATTATTTGGATTTATAATTTAAAAGTTATTAAAAACAGATTTGAATTTGTTTTTAAGCATTTAAGAAAAGATTTAAATAAAACAGATAAACAGAAAACTTTTTCTACTCAGCTAGACCCAGCCCCAGTTGCTGACGGGTGGGACCGGCCTGACTGGGCGACGCAGCGCGCAGAAAACTTTTTACACTGCGGGTTTACCTAGCCACTGTGACTGCCAGGTGGGACCAGCGGGTTATGGCCCAGGTGCCAGTGGCAGAACCCCGCAGAGGCTGACAGGTGGGGACGTGCTGGAGCGCGGGTTGAGCGTGCAAAAACTGCGGGTGCCTTTTTGTAAAAAGGACAGGGAGGCTGACCGGTGGAGCTCGGTGTACCGCGGGTTGAGCCGACAAAAACGCAGGGGGTATGTGCAAAAGGGGCGAGGCTACTGTGGATCTTCTCCTCAGTCTGACGGATCTGACGGACGCGCACGGCGCGCGGCGCAGCGGGGATTCGAACCCGTGACGTGGGGCTCGCGCGCGGAGGCGGTAACCAGTGCGGCTGGGCATGGGATGGTGACAGGTAGGCGAGCGGGGCCTTGGTAAGTCGCGGCACGACGCGCCGACGTGCAGACGCCCGCGGCCACGGCGCACCGAGAGCGTTCGGTGAAACGCTCGGCGAGGCTAGGGGTCTACGGCGAGGCAGAGGGTGTCTAGGCAGGAGAGGGACTCACCGCGGAGAGGTTGACGGCGGTGGATCGGTGCGGGAGATGACGGAGCGGCGAGGAAGTAGAGGCCGGGGAATTAGAGTTTTGAGGTGGCCGTCGTGGTGCAGCAGCACCGAAGATCGGCTCCTCCTCGCTGGGGCGTGCAGGGACGTCGCTGTGGAGGCCGGCCGCTTCCCCGACAACCAAAAGCGTCACGCCACCGGCTATTTCGTGGGGAAGATGGAGTAGGCCGAGGTGATTCGCCGGCGATGGAAACAGCTGACGGGTAGGAGGTGGCTGCGGCGTGAGGCCAGATGGGGGGGTGTTGGGGTACGGCAGATGCGTGGGGAGGGAGGTAGGTAAGGAGGCGAGAGGGAGAGGGTTGCCGTGGGGCTCGAAAAAGGAAATGTGGCTTCGGCCACCTTTTTGCCCTGCCCTCACGTCCCCGTCGTGGGAGGCCAGGCAGAAGCTGCAGCTGGGCCAGCAGAGGGTGAGGCCAGGCTGGGCTGGTGGGGCCAGCATGGCAGGGAGCGAGGTAGAGAGGGAGAGGAAGAGGGTCGGGTAGAGCTAGGTTAGGAGGGAGTAGATAGCTAGGGTTGGGGATAACTTCGGCATGGGGAGAGAGGAGGGCTAGGGGGGACCTGCTGTCAGCGAGAGAGAGGTGAGAGAGCAGCTAGAGAGATGGGGCTTGGCATGGGGAGGGTTTTGTAGTTAGGGTTTAACTAGGTATGGTGATTAGGGTTAGAGAGGGAAGTGGAGAGAGGTGTTTAGGGTAGGGGATGGTATGGTGGTTAGGGTTTACTCATGCCCCAAGCAAGCTCAAGCATGAAGGGGAGGAGGAGTAGGGTTTGATGTGGATATGGGGATGTGAGGAGTGAGGTAGTGTGTAGGGATTAAAGATGCATGATCATGACTGGATCAAGTGTGGGGGAAAAACATGGAGATGGGGAGGGTTTATCATGACCATGCATGGCATTACACATGTGAGAGTGGCTTGATGGGCACATGGCAAGGATAAACCAAACAAGGTGGAAGGTTTGGGAGAGAAGAGAGAGCTCAAAAGAGATAACCACCCAAATTCCAAGTAAAATCCAAAAGAATGGAATGGGGTGATGGTTGCATGGCCCATGCATGTGTAATAAATGCCATGTTTATCCTTGTGAAAACAAGATAATTAATCCTGGCATTTATACATATGCATTCCAAAATATGGAGTAAAACCAAACTAAAGGAAATATATAATTGGATCCATCCCAACCCACATGGGCTAGATTAATTGCCAAAAGAAAATAAAAGCCCATGGGTAATTAGAATGGTGGCATTATAAGGTGGTGACAAAGAAAGGTAGTGGAGTGGAATAAAACATATGCCCCCAACTCAACTTGGGCATCTAGCATTTATCAAGAACCAAATACAATGTATCAAGAACCAAATACAATTAATAATGTGTATGAGAGAAGAACCAAATGGAAAGAGGGTTTCATATGATGCTCAATTGCAAGGTGGCATGATGACATGAGCATGATATAATTATGATGCAACAATTATATATAGGAAGTAGCCATTATATTACTAGACCAAGTAGCATTACAATTGTTAGACAATTGGGATGCTACAACTCTCCCCCACTAAAGAGGAATCTCGCCCCGAGATTCTAGGAAGAAGAAGAAGACTCAAAGATGGTAGGATACTTGGCACGGAGCTCATCTTCACGTTCCCAAGTGGCTTCATCAACGGAATGGTGCGACTTCTAGAATTTTTATGGGGTGTTCTTGATAAGACAGATCTTCTTGGAGATTGATGAGTTCATGGTCCACGGTCCTGCCGGGATCCTTGAAGCACTTCTTGAGTTGAGAGATATGGAAAACATCATGGACCTTGAGTTTTTCAGGGAGCTCAAGAGCATAAGCAACTTCTCCTCTTCTTCCATGAATTTTGAAAGGACCGATGTATCTAGGAGCCAGCTTTCCTTTGATACCAAAGCGGTGCGTGCCTCTCATGGGAGTGACACGAAGGTAAACGAGATCACCAGGGACATACTCCATGTCCGTGTGCTTTCTGTCATAATTGCTCTTCTGGCGACTTTGAGCAATCTTCAGGTTTTCAAGAATGATGTGAACCTTCTCCTCCGCTTGAGTTACAATGTCGGGGCCAAACAATATCCTTTCACCTGCGCCCGACCAACCAATCAGAGTTCTGCATTTGCGACCATAGAGAGCCTCAAATGGTGCCATCTTTAGACTTTTCTAGAAGTTGTTGTTGTAAGAGAATTCAGCATAAGGAAGACATTCTTCCCACTTCATGCCGAAAGAGATAACGCAAGCACGGAGCATATCTTCCAGAATTTGATTGATCCTTTCAACTTGTCCTTGCGACTGAGGGTGGTAATCTGTGCTGAAGTTCAATTTTGTTCCCAAAGCATTTTGGAAACTTCCCCAGAACTTGGAAGTGAAGATGCTACCACGGTCTGAACTGATCTCAAGAGGAACTCCATACAGAGAGACAATTCTATTGATATAGAGCCCAGGCAACTGAATTGCAGAAATTGTTTCCTTGACTTGAAAGAAGTGAGCTACTTTAGAAAGCATGTCGATGACAACAAAGATTGCATTGTTGCCCTTCTGCGACCTTAGAAAACCAGTGATGAAGTCCATCTCTACTTTCTCCCATTTCCATTCTGGAGGCATCAATGGCTGTAGAAGACCGGAAGGTTTCTGATGGACAGCTTTAACTCTGCGGCACACATCACACTCCGAGACACATGCCTAGGATTATCTAGTACTTGGATGCTTTATCTTATTTATCTGCAATTGCCCTATGTTCTGATTGCTATGTGAATTGTCTTGTCCATGCAACGCTCGTCCATCCATCCCTATGCTTACCGCACTCGAATCCTACTGTTTGCTGCAATTGTTACTACTGTCTTTACTTTACTACTGATGTTACTTTACTATTCCTACTACAAAACTATTGCTACTGCTAAATGGCTATGAGCAAGATTGTTTCCAGGTGCAGCTGAATTGACAACTCGGTTGTTAAGGCTTATAAATATTCTTTGGCTCCCCTTGTGTCGAATCAATAAATTGGGTTTCACTTCCCTCGAAAATACTGCGATACACCCCCTATACTTGTGGGTTATCAAGGCCACACGGTGGCCACACCACCCCCTGGGTGCGGGTCCCCCTGGCCGCGCCAGGGCATGGTGTGGCCCCCTGGCCGCGCCACCAACCTTTCCCCTTCGCCTATATATCGCCTCCGATGGAAAAACCCTAAATAATCTGGAAGAAAGCCACAAAAAGTTCCGCAGCGCCACCGCCACCGAAGAGGAGATTCAGGGGACAGAAGTCTCTATTCCGGCACCTTGCCGGGACAGGGAAGTTCCCCAGGAGCCATCTCCATCGATCTCCACCACCATCTTCATCGCTGTTGCCGATTCCCATGATGAGGAGGGAGTAGTTCTCTCTCGAGGCTAAGGGTTCTACCGGTAGCTATGTGTTCATCTCTCTCTATGCATGATCATATTGTGATCATGAGCTTTGTAATCAAGTATATCTACTTTGCTACTCAAGTGCTTTAATTAATCTCTGCTATCCCCATGTGTGTGAAGGTGACATCATGCACACCATGGTGGCACTTAGGCTAGAGATTACAAATACTTGTTATGAGTTATATTTGGAGTTGGATGTCTCTATGAAATTGTGGTGTTTGTTGGAACCATCTAGTGCTCAAGGTGACAGTGTGGGGTTACCTAGATGGGGAAGCGAACTTTGAGGTGTGTTGTTATAGCCCTACCATGGATTAGAATGTCCAACCAGAGAGTAGTTAAGAGTAGTATCATAAAGAGAAGATATTCATATGAGAGTGTTCACTAGTGAAAGTATGGTCCCTAGGCCTTGTTTATAAGCATTGAAACATCGTTTGCAACTAGATATGTTACATGTTTGCTTGCTTCCATCTTCATTTCAGTTTGTCTTTAGTCTCTTCCACACCATCAAGCTATTTTCTGGCACCGTTGTCTTATATCCATACCACTTGTATTTCACTATCTCTTCGCCGAACTAGTGCACCTATACACCTGACAAGTGTACTGGGTGTGTTGGGGACACAAGAGACTTCTTGTATCTTGATTGCAGGGTTGCTTGAGAGGGATACCTTTGACCACTTCCTCCGTGAGTTTGATAAACCTTGGGTGATCCACTTAAGGGAAAACTTGCTTTTGTTCTGCAAACCTCTGCACTTGTAGGCCCAACAACTGTCTACAAGAATAGAAGTGCGTAGACATCACAATGCTACTCATACCGAAGACTTAATTTTTCATTTATTCTTGTATCAATTCATATTAACAAGGGGAAAGAATCATCTATCATACATGTTATGTTCTCAACACAAGCAAAACAGAAATGAACCAAATATATGTTCTTATGAGTAGCGTGTAGTATAAATACAAACAAACAAAAAGTACAGGTAATATGAGAGGCGTAGAAGTGATTATCTCAACAATCGTTCATAACGTTAACAAAGGAATAAAAAACCATTATCTCGGTCTTATTATGTTTCCATGGCATCTGCATTTACACATACAGAGGCAAGGTGCAAATGCAAGTGTTAATCTAATCAAAGTTGATCAATTTGCCAACATAAAATTACATACATAGAGAAATAATGTTAAATAATTTTTGACATGTTTCATCGGTATCACATCAAGATACATGAATTTCTGCAACCTCCCATAACACTGCTTAAGACAAATCCACCAAGAAAGCAACAAAAAAGGATATATCATCAAGAGCAATATTAGCGCGGAAAGGATCATAGACAGAGGCAGTGTATGTTCTATGAGCATAAAAAACTGTAATATATCCATGCTTAGACAAATCTGTTGGAAACTGATAAAGCGTCGAAAAGGCATAGAGTATAATTACCTCATGACAGAAATGTGCTTTTGTTTCCAAGATTCCTTCGATGCTCAAGACATATGAGTCCGTGGCATATTATCATCTGTTTCACTCTGTTTGAATATATTTTTTCCTGGAGGTAGAGCAAGATACCAAGTATGTGTATTACTACTCTCATATATTGTATCACACATTATTTTGTATCTAGGTTTCTAATGTTGATGAACACTTAGTAAGATGCCACCAAGCAACAACTTTCACAACAAAGAGGCAAGATAATATATGTGCATATTATTTAAGTACGAGTACATGGATCAATCTCCTTATCTAATAAAATATCAATCCATGTTGCCACTAATGTTGCTTATTTCTTAAATCATAATCTGTTTGTAGATAATTGATCTGTCCACATTGTTGCAAGAAGAGGATTGATCTAGGCAGCGCTCAGGCTGATATGCTTAAGAGTTCTAGTAAAACAATAGTTCAAATGAACACTTTTCACTACATAATTGCAGTGAGAATTCATAATTTTTTTGTAAGGAGCATTCACAGTTATCTGAATAACAAATGGACCAGTCTCTTCCCCCATCAGATCGAAACCACCCACTTCATCTTCCTGAATATAGTGGAAACCATGGTTTTGATGAATCACGAGATATCAATAAGGGGGTGTATTCTCATCTCTCCAATCCCATCTCTATCTACTAGTAGTTTTAGAAATAATTTAAGGATGACCGGACAACAGTGAAACAATTACATTGGGTCACTAACAGACAAAAGGAAAATCTACAGACAAGCACCAATATCATTGTATTATGGCTCAAAATCAAGCAAATGTTTAAGCATGTGTGCACCTGATAAAACGAATATGGGAAGAGTGCTTACTTGCTGCTAGCTTTTGCCGTCCCATCTATCCATGGCCATTAGGAACCGCACCATGGTCGTACAATTCCTCATCGAGCGGATTTGGCCCTAGGTGATCACATGGAAGCTGACGGGTCACCTTTTGCTGGAGACTGAAGCCAGGGTTTCACGGGCCCAATACCATACAGGAGAGAGAACCAGGAGAAGGCTTCAGACGGCAAGGTCAGGAAGAATGGCGGTGGAGGAAGAGAGAGAGTCGCCAGGGGATACCATCTCATGATTCACATGTGCGGGGTGGGGACGCCATCAAGGGAAAAGAGCGCCAGGTTTCTCCTTGGAAAAAATTCGATGGATTTGAGCTCAGCCGTGCGGGAAGGATGGAGTGTGGGGAGGTCTATTACTCGCCGCCGACGGTGCTTGAGTGTTGCAGCCTAATTTCCCTTTCGCGTCTCTCACTCTCGGCGGCCGCGGCGAACACAACCGAGCTTTCGCCCTGCGACTGGATCGGGAAGGGGTGAGGATTTTGGCGAACGATTACGGGAGGTGGGCATCGCCCACAACCAGAGTCATGACACCTGTTTTTTTTCATGCACACCAGCCGAATCATGACCATCCATTTTGGATCGAAGGAGACGCCTTCGATTTGTTTTCGAGAGAAGCGGCTTGATACGTCCATAACGTATCTATAATTTTTGATGGTTTTATGCTAATAATATGCTTTTGACACCTTTTTGTATAAAGTTTATGATTTATTTGGACTAACCTACTAATAGTTGCAAAAGTGCACAATGTTCTTGTTTTACACTTTGATGTATAGGAATTACCAAGAATACAAGTGGAAACCTTGTTGAAGTCAAATTGGGATTTTTCCAGAAATCTATCTCAGAACTCCTTTTGAAGATGGTCACATTTCGGGTCGAAGATGGCATCAAACGGAAAAGTCTTCAACTACAAAGTTGTTGCAAATTTCACGACAAACGTTCTGGACATAACATTTAGGTGATTTCGAGTCCATACGGGCCCGCTAGGCCCGATTTACTACAGCCCAAGATGGGGTGACGGGAATCCGAGAAGCTATATAAAGGGAGGAAACCTAATTCACCAAAGGCACCTTCACCCACAAATTTGCAGCCACCGAAGCCACGTTTTTGCCTCCCCTTGGATCCTATCTCCATGGGGGAGGGCTCCCAAGAAGCAATGAAGGAAGGGGGCTAAGGGGTGGTGACGAGGGTTTAACTCATCAATGTCCATTGTTATGGACTTGGGTTCAAGGAATTGAGGAGCACTGGAAGTCTCGATCGGCTAGCAAACAAGCACACAGGGACGCAATATTACCCATATTCAGGCCTCGTAGAGGACCCTACTCCTTCTTGTCTGCTCTTGATTGATGAAGGATCCGAAGGATTACAATATCGCCGATGGCGATATCACGCAGATTGGATCTGGCGGGTTTTGTCTAGATCTATTGTGTTGTATCTATTGTGGGAGATCGTAGGTCTATCTATTGGAGGTTAGGTCGTGTCCTCCTCGTTGGACCCTCCTAGCCTTTATATATGGGGAGGCTAGGTCTCAGGTACCAATACGAGTTGGTTACAAGTTGTATTCAAACTCTAGACTTGAACTTTCCTTGTCTTGTGTGTTTGGGAGTCCGTGTCCATATGAGCTTCATACCACTCGAACCGTCATAGGCGTCATGGACCTTGGTAATTCGTCGAGTGGGCGTTCCGTCGAGCCGCACCAGGTAGGCTGTAATTGAGTGCCTATTGGGCATACCCATGTCAGTAGCCCCCGAGTGTCCATGTGAATCATAGATTCAGGTGGAGACTTAGAAGTCTTGAGTCTTTGTATTAGGATGTCGGAGTCGACAATTGTGTCGAGTGCCAAGCACTTCACCCAGAAGTTCATCGGGCCAGTCGAATCTATAGTAGCTCATAGGGATGATGGTAAACGTGCCTGGTGCGCTCGATGGATCGGGACCAGTTAATTTCTCTAGGGCAAAAACAACGCTACCTACACAAACTCGAGTCCCCGGACTCGAATTCGGAAATTGCTGGCGTAATTCGACTCAAGCCGCGGAGGTCTTATAGAGTTCGAATCCCAGTGTATAAGTGTGAGCACTCAACACGTCCGTCAAGGCTTATTCATCGTACCTGCAGGCACGGATATGTTTCTGGTAGTGCGCATCAGATGTGGTGCCAGGCCTTATTCAGGTCTTATCTTCACGCTGTAAGCGCGGCAGCCGAATTTTGTCATCACGGAGATGATTCGGGTGTCCCAGGAGACGCAGTCTCTTTGTAGGGAAAACATGACGGGCATTCGCCATAGGATTCAAGTGTGGATGTTATCAACACACAGTACGATATACAAGCAAAAATAATCATAGGGTGCGCGGCCAGCGCTCCCTATGGGAGTAGCCCCCGAGTGCCTATTCGAGACGTAGACTCGAGTGGGGACTATAAGTATTTTGCGACTGCTGTCGTCTTTTGCTTGTTTCAGACGAATATGCTTTTAGCGCTCCCTATGGGAGTAACCCGACGCCCACAATCGAATTGTAGATTCGAGTGAAGGGTTTTCATAATGCTTGGAAATCTTCACAAATTTCTTCGGGTGCGCGGCTAGCGATCCCTATGGGAGTAGCCCCCGAGTCCTTAGTCGAATCGTGGATTCGAGTGAGGATTCAGAGCGTGTCACTCGAGGATCTTGTATATGCGCGTCCAGCGCTCTAGTTTGGAGTAGCCCCCGAGTGTCTGGCGGAGTCGTAGACTCGGGCAGAGACTCGAGACTTGTATCTTGTAGATGCAGTCGACAATCACGCGAGGAGAAACCACTGACCCGAAAGTGCATCAAGTCAACGTCTCACGCATAAGGAGCCAAGAGTCGACAATGTAGTCAAAGTCATGCGGCGATTAGCCGAGTGAGTCGACGATGTAGATGGAGTGGACGAAGTCGCTTCTATCGGGTGCACGGCCAACATCGCATGTGTGTAGCATCAAGCGATGCAACCATCCGAGGAGGGACTCGACTCAGGCCTTGAGTGTATGTCGTAGCTAGTTGTTTTGTCGACTCCTGTTGGAGGACCCAATAGAATAGCTCGACGAAGTCGACATCCTTGTAAGCTACAGAAAACATATACAATTGTGAAGTACTTGTATCTTGTAAATAATATCTGCATGTCGACTTGTAAAGTAAGATCCTGGTGCCAATCGAGTCGACACTTTTACACTGTATGCTAGGCCTTTTCGTTAGCCTGATTACCCTTAGTCTCAGTACCTTGCCGAGGCACTCGGAGTTTAAGGATTCGACGATCGGGCAGAATCAGCTACTCGGGCTGTCGCGTATGAGGTGCTCAAGTGCGTGGAGTTGATGGCACATTAGGTTAATCGAAGAGGGCGCAATCCCCCGAGTGTTTCGAGTGCGATTAAAGTAAGAAATAAATCATCTCTAAGTAGAGGGTAACTTAGCTTTATTGGTAATCGCCGTGGATGAAGTCGATGCAATCACGGACGTAGTCGACGCGACAACGGGTCGCGTGAAGGAGTCGAAGATTGTAGCCGCCCGTGGTCGTGGTAGTCGAGGGAGCCCCCGAGTCACCCGATATGAAGACCGCAACCTGTCGTTGAAGTTGAAGACCGCGGCGGGTCGTCGGAGCGGAGGGAATCGCCGCGGCAGCAGGTCACGCAGCGGACGTAGTCTACGCGGCGGACCGAAGTCATGTGGTAAACGGAGTCGACGTGGCAGCGGGTTACGCGATGGACGTAGTCGACACGGCGGACATAGTTGACGCGGCGGACCGGAGTCGCGTGGTGATGATGAGTTGCCACATCCGAAGACCATGATGGGCCATAGTAGTCGAAAACCACATCGGATCGTCTCATCCGAAGACCGCAGAAGGTCGTCGGAGTCGAAGATCGCGGTGGGTCACCAAAGCCGAGGGATCCCCCGAGTCGTCAGAGCCGAAGACCGCAGCGGCGGGTCGCCGGAGTCGAAGACCACGGCGGATCGCCGAAGCCCCTGAGTTGCCGGAGCCGAAGATCGTAGTGGATTGCCGGAGTCGAAGACCGTGGTGGGTCGCCGCAGCCTATGGCGGCCACAAGTCGCGGGAGTTGATACGATCGACGGGTCGCGATTGTGGAAGTCGATGCGACCGGTAGGATGGACGGAGTCGATGGAACAGACGTGTAGTTGAGGTCGATTGAGTCGTGTGACGGACGTAGTCGACACGGTCATCAGATCGCCAGCGGAAGGAGTCGCCGTGGCAATGGATCGCCGGAGCTGTTGGTGATGATAAAGTAGTCGCGCCGTATAGCTTTTTTTCTTTGACCGAACATGCTTCTGCGCCGTACACGATATTCCTTGTGTGAAATTTTTCTCACTGATTCGATGCATGCATATGATCCTTATGCCCATGGATTCTTTGATCCAATACTTTTAGACGCCTAGGGACTTGGTGCAGGACCTGTCGGATTTGGCTCTTCTAGTTCACGGTGTAAATTTTCTCTATGTGTATGTCTTGTCCAGCGCGTCGGAAACGTACACGTGTGCGTGTCCAGAGACTATACTGGATAGGTTTTTGAGGCCAATCGACCGACTTGCGACTCTAGTTCTTGTCCAGCCCGGCCATACGTAGGATGCCTTTCGATTCCTGATCTACACCGGTAAATCCGATCATCCGAGCGGGAGGGTGGTGCCGGAGTCGAGCCCCGGTGCCAGTGTTGGTGTAGATGAAGTCATCCGTGATGGCGCGTATTTGTTGATGAAGAAGCTGAATACGCCGGCGCGGATGAATCATCCGGATGTGATCCGATTGCCGTTGATAATGAGAGATCCGAAATAGATCTTCTTGTCGGAAGTCGATAAATTGTAGATCGCCGGTGATGGAGCCGTCGAGATCGCAACATTAGCACTCTCAATTCCCACAGACGGCGCCAATTGACGAGGGTTTAATTCATCAATGCCCATTGTTATGGACTTAGGTTCAAGGAATTGAGGAGCGCTGTAAGTCTCGATCGGCTAGCAAACAAGCACACGGGGACGCAAGATTTACCCAGGTTCATGCCTCGTAGAGGACCCTACTCCTGCTTGTCTGCTCTTGATTGATGAAGGATCAGAAGGATTAGAATATCACCGATGGCCGTGTCGCGCGGATTAGATCTGGCGGGTTTTGTCTAGATCTATTGTGTTGTATCTATTGCGGGAGATCGTAGATCTATCTATTGGAGGTTAGGTCATGTCCTCCTCGTTGGACCCTCCTAGCCTTTATATATGGGCAGGCTAGGTCTCAGGTACCAATACAAGTTGGTTACAAGTTGTATTCCAACTCTAGACTTGAACGTTCCTTGTCTTGTGTGTTTGGGAGTCCGTGTCCATATGAGCTTCATGCCACTCGAACCGTCATAGGCGTCATGGATCTTGGTAATTCATCGAGCGGGCCTTCCGTCGAGCCGCACCAGGTAGGTTGTAAATGAGTGCCTATTGGGCATACCCATGTCAGGCGGTGCTCCCCCATGATACCGGCAGCGGGGAAGGAGTCCCTCGCGCCGCCGCCGGCGCCGCTGCCACCCTCTTCACCATCTTCACCGCCATCTCCATTACCTAATCCTCCTAGTATGCCGTGGTTCATCCTCCCACACACCTCTGTACCGTCCTATGTAAACATGGTCTTTGATGCTATAAGTTATAATCCTATGATCTATGTCATGTTTGCGTAGTTTCTTTGTTCTTAGATTGAATGGTTGAACGTCTTTGGTTTATTAGAGTTGTATGTTGATATGGTACAGTCGTTTGGTGTCAATTATATTTGTGCGCACATGGATTAAACATCATAGGGTTTGTAGTTTGTGTAAAAGGAAGGGAGAGTTCTGCCGGAGTGACAGAAACCTGAGGACGCGAACCGAAACGTGGCACGTATGAGACTAAGAGGGCTATTAAACTTAAGGCTATGGTTGAGGAAACCTTAATGCATTGATTAGTACTTACGGATCTTTGATAACAATCCAATCATATAGTACATGTAATTCCAAGTAGTGAATCGCATGTATATTTAACCTCTCCCACATAGAAAACTGCATCGAAGACAATGAATCCGATTTATTTGCTAATTAAACTTGGACAAAGCCACCACTATTACACACTCTTGGTTCTGTTAGTTTAGTATATTTTATTGCTGCAGCAACTAACTTTACTTTCTTGTTATTTATTATGATGCAAAGCTATCTCTATTACTCGTATTGTTGCTCTAGTTTTATTTTCTAGATAATGCAAATGATTAGTGTGCGTAGAGTTGTATCAGTGGTTGATAGAACTTGAGAGAACATTTATCTTACCTTTACCTTCTCGTTGGGTTTGACACTCTTACTTATCAAAAAAGCTACACACGATCTCCCTATACTTGTGGGTTATGACGGCCCCTGCGGACATCTAGGCCACTGCGGCCCACACGCGAGGAGCAGCATATCAGACGGCCAAAACGTCCGGAGCGGTCAATCTAATGGCTAAAATCTGTAATGGTCTTAGAAGGCTCCTAAGTGACTTAATTATAATGTCCTTAATGTGCAACTAAAGAGCACGAGTAAGCAAACAGGTCCCAACTGGCCAAAGTCGGCCACTGTAGACTGTTCCGATTAATTAGTAGGACAGCGGTTAACGGCCCCTTTACCGGCCAGGTTAGTTCGGTCATCTCCTTTTGGGTGCATTTTTCTTTTGTCTGAGCTCATAGCATGACAGCGAAAGATGACCAGACCAGTCCTGCACTAATTTCAACAGTCAGAGGATCGGTTGGGTGGTTTCCGTTTCAGGCGTACCGGAGCGCCACTTGCCGTCACCACATTGCGAGGCTACGAGCCCACTCACTCACAGTCACATCAGCTGCTATGCCACCAGTAGATTATTTACTGTGCGTACACATTGTGAAAAGAAAATGCAGGGAGCTTTTTCGCGCGGTGATCATCCTCGAGCGAGGAGAACGCCACGACAGCGACCGGGCTGGGGGGTGGTCGACGGTGCGAGCCAACTAAGCCAAGTGTTGCGCTGTGCTGTGTGTACCGCTGCAGCCTGCCTTTCTCCGTGCTCTCTTTTGAGCTTCTAGTTTCTTCTTCCATTCCTCAGGAAAAAAAGAATTCTTCTCCCCGATCCTCCTCCGCCTTTTCCCATCGGCAAGTCTCCTCAGGGTGAGCCCGATGACGCGTAGTAGTATATAGCTGCGTGTTCGCACCGTCTCTCCCGCTAGCTCCTCCTTCCCTTCACTCTACCGCCACCGTTTCTTCCTCCTCCTCGCATTGCAGGGACTGGACCAAGGTGATGTTCGTCGTTACCTCTCTCTATCTCTCTTTCATTACAGAAATCAGTAGCAGGCATTTTGATTTAGGACTACGTTGATTGATTGGTTTGATTGTGCCAACCTTCTTTGATGGCGGATGTGTCCTTTCACGAATTAATTTATTTTCTTTCTTTTTGGAGTGTGTTCTACGCGTCAAACTACTCCTTTGCTTCTTCTTGTTGTTGTCGATTATTTTGCCTGTTCTGTACATGGCGAATAGATGGTGGTCGCCAGTCAGTTGCAATCGACGGTTGGTCGATCTCCTACCTGCTCTGCTCGCATGAAATTGACCATGTGCCTCTGTTCTCGTTCTCTGAACGCTGCTCTGCTCTTCCAAGGAAGAGATAAAGAGGAGTGAGTAGGAAAATTCTGCTTGAACTCTAACGAGTGAGGTGTGTGTTCCTAACATCAAGTGCAGATGCCGACCATCAAGATCAAGGTGGACCTGGACTGCAGCCGCTGCCACCGCAAGATCGAGAAGGTGCTCGACAGGATCAGAGGTACGCACAGTACTTGCTCGCGCGTCCTCGTGTCGGCTTAAATTTGGGCTCGTTAATGGTGTGTCGTGGCGTGCAGAGAAGGGCGAGTTCGTGATCGACGACATCGAGTACGACGAGAAGAACAACAAGGTGATCGTGAAGGGGCCCTTCGACGCCGACAAGCTCGCGGACAAGCTGTGCTGCAAGGCCTGCAAGATCATCAAGGAGATCGAGATCGTCGAGCCGCCGCCACCCCCGCCGCCGGAGCCGGAGCCACCGAAGAAAGAGGAGCCCGCGCCGCCGGCGCCGGAGCCCGTCGTCGAGGAGCCGCCGCCGCCGCCAGTGGTCGTGGTGCCGGAGCCCGCGTGCGAGCCGGAGCCCGCGCCGCCGCCGCCGGAGCCGGAAGTGAAGCCCCCTCCTCCGGCGCCGACCAAGGTCGTGGAGGTGCCGTACCCGTGGCCCTTCCCCTACCCGTACCCGGCGTGGCCGTCCGACTGCTGCTGCCACCACGGCCACGGCGGCTGCCACTGCTGCTCCTGCAAGGAGCCGCCCGCCCCGGCGCCCGCGCCCCCGCCGCCGCAGTACAACTTCTACCCGCAGTACCCTCAGCCGTCGTACCCGCCGTGCGGCGGCTACAAGATCGTCTGCGAGGAGGACCCCAACTACGCCTGCGCCATCATGTGATTCGGTGGTGATCAGTACGTGCCTGCCCGTCCTTGATACCCGGCCCGTTCTTCCGCCATAATTCAAGTCGTCCCGTATAATTAAGCACCGTACAGATTTATACAGCGTACAGGTTCTCCGCGCACATACATATATACGCGCCATATACCTCACTCTCCTTGGCCGTTTATCTCACCTATACTGTATTAATTTTCCCTGTGATTAGAAGCAAAATAAGGCACACATTCATGCTGTATTTACACCTACTAGTACTAGAGATCAAGGAGGAACCAGGACTGCAAGTGATGTCGTCTCACTGTCAGCGCTTCACTTTATCTAATCCTGCTGCCGTGACATTTCACTTTATTTATGTGTATGTTGCATTCTGATGGGTGTGCTAGTAGCTTCATTATCTTCACACAAGCTTTACTTTGTTCTGATGCCTCCGTCTGAGCCTGATAATGCGGCATGCTTTTCCCACATGTATCATTTGCTCTCTTTAATCTATGATGATGAAACGTGTAAAGGCTCGGGCGAAAAGACACTCGCCTGATAAGTACAGATGGGATCGCGTCGAGGGCGTCATCGGTCGTGGCGCAGGAGAAAGTGATTAAGCGCACACACGTAACGCTGAGGCGCTCTGTGATCGGGACGAGTTGAGGGAAAGCGAACGAGGGAAAGTGAGAGGCCACGAGACGAAACCAGACATCACACGCCTCGCGGTGGGTACGTAGTCCCGGCCAGCCACGCGACATGGGCGCTTCGTGACTGACGATGCATCGACATGGAGCGGGCTAGCGAGATATGATGTGTGTATGAATGAATCGAGGACAAGCAACCACACGTGCAAAGTGTGGGTTAGAGTTCAAGGAAGATCGCGAGTAGGAGGGGTTGTAGTGGGAAAAGGTCCCCGTTCCCTACGGAGCTATCTTAGAATGCTGTATCTTTAATTTGTTTAGCTATCCATAGTTAACTTTCCTCTAGCCCTTGCTTAGGACAACAGTAGATGGGGTCACGCCTTAGCAAGGTTTATCTGGGGTTCCAGTTGAGCGGACAGTAAACTCATTTGTCTCGTGGGCATCGAAGGTTTGCTTCATGAGATGGGACACACAGGGGTGGTCGTAGACCCGTAGCAGCAGCGGGTTGGGGTCCCGTGGCCTGTGCACGGTGTGGCGTCACCGTGGCCTAGACCTCGGGGTGCTCAACTCGGTTACCACACGCGTAGGATCTCCAGCGACACGATCCAAACGATAATGCCACATTCGGACTAGTCTGATCAGACGCGAGCATCGACCGCACACCTTTCAACGGCGTGACCTATTCAGGCCGATGTGTCTGCGCAGACAAGGGCGGACCGAGCGCGTGTCCACCCCTGACGACCACGGGCCCGCAACATACTGACGGTAGCAACCATGGCCATCAATGTCGGTGCTAACTTTAGCGACGCCGCATGAGCTCGTGTGCGACATTGATGGCGAATGCACTAGAGCCTGCGCGCACACTGACCGTGAGGGCTTTTTATACTGGCCCTGCGGCCGTCGATGGCGCACACTCCACTGCGTGCCATTGCCAAAAAAGGGAAGCACACTCCCATCTCCCACATTGCAATGAAGACGCCGTCGTGAATTAAGACCCATGTAAGGTATATGCCTAAATCCTCTCATCACTGACAACCATGATGTCTCCCTCCCCACCGGATGGCACTTCAACGTGGATAGGGTGTCGGTGCCGCCATCGCCGAAGAAGGGGAAGAGGCTGAAGGGAGAGATACGTCACCACGTCGCCAAACTCCCGCCCACGGCGCGGTTCGAACGCGCGTGCCAGAACGACATTACTGGCGCGACTTCCTCGCGTGGAAGCACAACGTGTGACGAGTGTCGGCTTACCGCGACAAGTTCTAACCATGGGAATTCTACAACAGCGTCCCCGCCTTCTCCGACGATGAGTAGGAGGGCGACAACATTGTCAACCATGAGGTGGAGGATTCCACCGGCACGGGCATCGGCCTCCTGCCCCCGAGTACCAGGCCGTCGTGGTGCGGGATACGACGAGGAGGCACTGCTGCAGCAAGCCCTGGAGACGTCCGCAACAAAATAGGACACCAAATGGTTAGGGCCCCGCCATGCCGCCGAGCTAACGGGATGGTTGCGGCGCACAACACTGATCAGCCTCCTCCCCTGTCGTTGTCGCCGCACGCGCCACCACGGGACCCGGAGTATGGGTAGATGGTGCCGCATCTGCCACTGCCTGCGCCTTACCATGAGGGACCAATATGGCCCGGGTAGGTGATCGACCAGCCAACGCAGCCTGTGTTGTCGCCGCCGAACCTCTGGGCGTCGCTGGAGTACGTCAATCTCGTGTCCGACGACGAGATGTAGCTGGCTTGGCCGCCACCATAGGCCAAGGGAAAGGAAAATGACGACGGCCAGTGCCGTAGCTAGGGTTTCCTTTTAAATTTCCTATCAATTTAAATTTTATTTGAATTTGTTTGTTTACACACGGCGGATAGAATGGATCGCGCCGTTGGCCCACTGGTATGTTGGACCGTGATAAATTCTATCCGCGAACCGGTCCATCTATATTAAATCGGACGGTTTGTTTCTCAGATTTAAGTTGGCCCGCTGGTGATGAGCCGAGGGATGACTGAGGAGAGAGTGTGGACGGAGATATGAAGGATAGCCTGGTTGCTACCTTTCTCTGCTCGATCCATGTCCGACCGGGATGGCTCACCGGCAGCCGCACCACCGTCGTCGTGGGCCTTGGGAGCTTGCGCTCCTCGTGCGCCTACCGGGACAAGACTGGGCGGCAAATTTCCTCTCTGTTGTTTACTACTGAGTCGTGTCACGATGTACCAGTACTTTCTTCGGGGCGATGACCGGCCGAACCGATACATCGTGCATCATACAGTAGTACAACAGTCACGTATGAAACCTGTGGACGACAATCGTGGAGTTCAGTGAGGTGGCCACCCGAACCGAACAAGACGGAGAGCATCCGATTTCCGGGGACGCACACCAAATAACAGTGCGAATTTAGGCACTTGCCCAGATACGGGGGCGACGTGATTTATTATTGCAAGGCCGGCCGCTGAGAGGTCTCCTGTCAGAGGAGATGGCCCGAAATGCTTGCGTGCGTGCGAAGCACTGCGCCGTCGTCTCGTCTACATGGTCCATCAGTAGTACAGGTACCGCCAAGGCGCGAATCCTTCCGTCTTGTACCTTTGCTGAGGCTGAGCCCCGCGGTGATCTTGCCTGTACCAGCTACCAGGGGCCAATGCACACTGTCGGCTGTCGACTCGATAGGCAAGGACTGCAGGACAGGACGACAGTAGTGCGAGCTCCATCCAAACAAGACCGGTTACTGTCGCGTGGGACGAGCAACTACTAAAGCAGCAGGTGCTCTCGACACTAGCATCAGGACATTTTAGGGACTCCGTCTATCTGAACCTGAACGCATTACATACGTATGTGAGCATTCTGCAGGATAATGCTGCGATTGTACTAGCTTGTACTACTAGCGAAGTATGCACATGCACTCGCTACTGCGGGAGTCTTGGGTTTCAACAAAATCTTTTTCTTTTTTGAGAAAAGGGGGCCTCACCCCGATTTCTATTAAAGAAACCAGCCATGTCCATTGCAACGCAAGAAAAAAGAAAAAACATAATGACAAAATCTCAAACGAAAGTCTGAAATGGCCGCACAGATATGGTCAGGTCATTTCCAGTTTTCTTCTTTTGACGAGGGGAGACATGTTCCAGTGTGCTCCAGAGTCCAGAACGCACGGATACGGGCCATGGAAGCTGAAATGGCCGCACCTCTACCGCAGGAACAAGATCGCGGCGCAGACACCAGGCCACTGCGCGCCTCAGGACTGTGACAGACCGCATGCGTTTCAGGCCCATGGGTTGTGGGCCAAGTATTAGTGGGGCAAAATCCAAGTCTGCTTTGCCATCCCCAAGAATAAAACCCGTTTTCACCCGAAAAGAAAAAGAATAAAATCCGTTTTTTTTGAGAAAGAATAAAACCCGTTTTGGGATCGGCACCACCTGGACGGGTCAGGTGGGTCGCGTCAAATCGGGATCTCTGTGTTCCCATACCGTTGATCACAGACCACTCGTTAAAACAAGTTGCAGGTTCGCAGCCAACCGGCCATGTGCACTCCCCGTCTCAGATGGACGCGCGATACGTCTATCCCCACCGCACCCAGTCGCGTCAAAGTGCGTGCTGTTCCACTCCACTGGCTCGCCGCCACGTCTACCCGTTTTGGTTTTCTTCTAAATTACCGTTCCAGCAGGTTCGGCAGGGCATGGCCAGCACCGGCGTTGTCGGCTTGCGCATTTCCATCACGGCCGCACCGCCCCTCCACGGCCAAAACAGCCAAATCGACGCAGAAACGCCTCGCGGAAAGAGTTTTTACCTGCACGCACGATCTGGAATGGAATTGATTTCCCTTTGGTTTGTTCCGATGATTAGCGGGTGTGTGTGTGGGGGGGGGGCGCCGCCGCGTTTTGCAAACGACGAGCGGCCTCGATCGGGTCCATTTTGGCTTTTGGGTATTCCACGGTCCCTTTCATGTCATGTCTGCCGACCCCACCTTTCCGGTTTTCGTTTTCATGTCAGTGTTGCTCCTCGAACCATCCCCGTTGTAGGTACTAGTGCCAAGGAACTACTCCAGTAAAGTTTAATGTCTCTTTTCCCGCCCAACTCTTTTCTATCCTTGGTTCTCGGCCCTTTTCTGAAAACGAGAAAGCGAGATTCTGCGTGGATCAATCACCGATAGTGCCACGGTACTGTTTTTTTTAAAGATTTGATCTACTCCATAAGTTCACAAAGGCACACCAAACATGAAAAAAAAATTACATCATGATCCGTGCACCATGTAACGACCACTACTACTGCCAGAGCGAGCCACTGACGGCTGACGCCCCGTTGTATCCACTTCATAACCGGAGCCGGCCTGACGTTATTGATGACAGTCAAAAAGTCTTCGCACACGTGCCCCTAAGAGCATCTCTAGCGGTGACCGTAAAAAGGCCAAAACCATAAAATAACCACTGGTTATGGGTTGTGAGCGAAAACTCGGCGCCGATCAGCGCCCGTAAAAGGGCCAAAACCACAAAACTTTTTATGGGCGCCGATAAATATCATGGGCGGAACCGACGCCCAGCCTATATCCCCTTCCGCCTGTTGGCGGGAGGGACATTTCCGCTCGTTCCCCTCCCGCGCCCTAGGTCCTCCTCCGCCGCCGCCGTCGATTTTCCAAGATCCCGCCGTCCCCGCCCACACCCCGGCCCAGCCTGGTGTTCCCCATCGTCCGCCGCTCCCTCGCGGGCACCGGGGACGCCTCAGCCCCCCCTCCCCCGCCGGAATCGACCGAATCGCGTCCGCCGCGGTGAGTTCTTCAATTCACCCGTTCCCGTTGATTTCTACAGGTGAAGCCGCCATTGATTCAGGTTTTCTATAGATGAGTTCGTCCATGAGCGAGAGCTAGCGGTTTCTACTCGAGGATTCGTCCTCGTCGGATGATTCCGACATAGACAAGTTGATTCATGACGATGACGTCGAGCAAGTCAGGGTCATCATCGTCGTCCAGAATCTTCAAGACCGGATGGCTATGAAGAGGCGGCGCTGGTTAGTCCCTGGCTGCATCACCGTCTCGCAAAATCGTGCCACCAGCCATGAAGCCTTAATGCACGATTATTTCGCCGAGGTACCCACATATCCGCCATCCCTCTTTCGTAGAAGGTACCGAATACGGCGAGAATTATTTGTCAAAATAGTGGAAGCTTGTGAAGCCAATTGTCGGTACTTCACTCGTCGGAGGAATAGTGCTAGCACATTAGGATTCAACCGGTACAAAAAAATCCTGACTGCCATGCGTGTGATAGCATATGGTATTCCAACCGATTATACCCATAAGTATCTTTGCATTGGTGAAGATACAGCCATCCTCTCGGTGCGGATGTTTGCGAATACAATCATCCGTATATTTGGTCCGTAGTACCTTCGATCTCCCTATTGAAGAGGACACCAAAAATTAATGGCTATGAATGAGGCTAGAGGTTGTCCGGGCATGCTTGGAAGTATAGATTGTATGCATTGGAGATGGAAGAATTGCACAAAGGCGTGTCAGGGCTTCTATTGTGGCAAAACTAGGGATCCAACAATTGTGCTTGAGGCCGTAGCATCCCATGACTTGTGGATTTGGCATTGTTTTTTGGATTGTCGGGATCTCTCAGTGACATCAATGTGTTGCATAGATCTCATCTATTTGCCAAACTTGCAAGTGGATAAGGTCCGGCTTGCAACTACAAAGTGAATGGCCATGACTACACAATGGGCTACTATCTTGCCGACGGCATCTACCCATCTTGAGGAACATTTGTGAAGATCATTCCTAGACCCAAAACAAAAAAGAATTTGAGTTTGCAAAGGCACAAGAAGCTTGCTGAAAGGATATAGAGAGAGATTTTGGTGCTTTGCAAGCTAGGTTTGCTATTGTTCGTGGCCCAGCTCATTTTTGCGATAAGAAAGGTCTCATAGAAATCATGAAAGTTTGTGTCATTTTTCACAACATGATCATTGAAGATGAGAGGAACATGAACTTGAAATTTTTCTTTGACAACCGAGTGAGGCCTGAAAGGAACCAAGATCGCATCCAAGCATTCCTTAAGACATATCGGCATATTGAAGACTCGGCCACACACACTCAACTCAATCAAGATCTCCTAGAGCACCATTGGTAGCTTCACGGGGCAAAATGATGCCCTCACTTATTCATTCATTTCATTTCCTATTGTTGAGACATTCATTTGCATTCGGAACATTTCATTATTTGTTTGAAATTATTGTTGTAATTTGATTGAAATTATTGTTGTAATTTGATTTGAACTATTGTTGTAATAATATGGATACTTATTCTATTTGTGTTCTTTTTATTTAATCATATCATTCATACATGTCAAATCTTGATATGTGCGAAACCCTAGAATCATAGTTTGTGTCGTGGCGCAGACCAGTGCCCACAAACGAAACCATAAACTGGCACTGATCCGTGTCATGACTTTCGAAACCATAAAACCCGAATATAGGGGTCTGAACTCGTGTTTTATGGTTCGCATTTTTACAGGCACTGCTAGAGATGCTCTAAGGACCAGCTCCCTAGATCTGAAGTCATCGTCATTGAAACCTTAAATTGATACGCAATTTCAAACACCAAACGTATTGTTAAAGTATGATATGGACACGGTTATTATGATAGTTTAGGATAGTTAGGACTCTAGCCTAACTTGACTCGTACTCCAAGATAATCCTGTGTACGTCTATATATACTCGCCCATGAGGCTCAATAATATATCCAACATATTACGCCAATTTTATACTCTTACATGGTATCAGCCTAAATTCGAGCTACCGCCGACACGCTTCCGTCGCAGGGCTCGTCCGCCGATCCGTGATCGGCTGCGCTGGTGAGTCTTTTCCGATCTCTTGATCGGTTTTTCTCTCCGTTGGTCATTCAACCGGTATTTTCTTTTTTGGTTTACCGATCATACATTGGATTGAGTCGCCCTCCACCATCGTCGTTATCGCTGCGTCTCTATTCCGACCATCGGCATCGAGGATCTACACTGTGCCCGTGTTCCTGCCTCCTCCGCTGTTGCGCCTGCCTTGGCAGGCTGTCGCGCACCGCGGTCGCCTCCCTCAGATCCTCTTCTTCGTCATCGTCCGGGACTTCACCGACAATGCCGCCATTGAATCCGATCTACACGTCGTCCATGCCATGGCGCATACAGCGCACCGTCGGTCTGATCAACTGATCCTGCGCCTGTCTATGCTAAGCACGTCCCCGAGCATGCGCCTACCACCGATCGAGCTACGGGCTGTCGCTGTGTCGCCCCGTCGGGCCACAACGCCGCTGCATTTGGTCCACGCTATCGGCTTTCAACGCGCCTTCCTTGGCGTGTACGTTGCTGGTGGTATCCCAGCCGCTGCACCAACTTGCGCCCTGCAGCTATGCCGCCCCCTCGGGTTGTAGTGTGGCTGCACGCAGTCTAGTTCGTCGTCCTCGTGGATCGACGGCCTCGGCTTGCACCGCGTCATCTCCTACGGCGTGGATCGCCGCCGTCTGCACATGGTCTTCGTCACGTTGCCGGGTCTTCCTCGCCTACTTCGAGCACCGCCGCCGCGCTTCACAAGGTAACCTGCAGGGCGCCCTCTGGCCATCATAGGTCCCGCCGACTACCCCATCAACACTCCAGGCATCCAACATGACTACCCCAGGTCGCTGCTGTTTTCGCCGCCTTCTACGTCTTCATCGGCTTCAACAACATCTTCTTTGGCATCGACCCCTCTATGACTGCCTCGACCACGTCACCGACGAGTTCTTCTCTGCATACTCGGTTCTGGCAAAACCGGAGTGTGCGTTCGTCCCCGACGTGCGCCTAGTTCTGGCAAAACAATAGCTGCACCTCGTCCTTGACGGCTCAGACTGCATCGACTTCGGTATCGACACCCTCGACGACTGCCTCGACGCGTCTGTGTCATCCTCCTCGCGCACTATGCGCATGTAGCTTCATGTGTGGCTACCTCGACACCGGCATCCCCGACCACGACATTGACCACGGCGACCCCTCGCATGGCTACCTCGACCATGGAACCACCTCACGCTCTCGGCTCCCTCGACATCGGCACAAAGGCTACGACCTCGCTTGAGCATCACAAGCTTCCTCTACAGTCCAAACAACCACGACGCGATACCGTCCACGACGTTCCCGCTACGACTACAGGGGATGTCAGCCTACTGGATGCTACTTTGGCTTATCTCCTGTCTGACCATCCATGACGTTCCAGTACGACACTACCGCTATGATTGTGGGGGGCGGATGTCAGAGTATGATATGGACACAGTTATTATGGTAGTTTAGGATAGTTAGGACTCTAGCCTAACTTGACTCGTACTCCAAGATAATCCTCTGTACGCATATATATACTCGCCCATGAGGCTCAATAATATATCCAACATATTACGCCAATCTCATACTCTTACACGTATAACACACGTAGACTGAACGAGATCGACCACTGCATGGAACCAACGACCAGACGAGGTGGACGGGGAGGTTGGAATACCTTATTTTTGTACCACGCGATGTCGTCATACCATCGATGCCGGTTGACCAAACTCTAATTTTAGAGACCCTTCAACAGCGTCGAGCGCGGGTTCGAGATCCCCACCCCCTCCCGCTGCCAGAGCGGCAAGCAAAGGAGACGGGCACCCATCGATTTTCAATCATAAAGACGGGGCATAGATGACGCTGGCGGGCTAGGGTTCCACCCTAGATGCCGCCTCTATCTTCTTTGCGGGAGGAGATGGAAGCAGAGGCCAAATGGTACTCGGCATTCGGAGAAATTAGCTCCATTGATCGATCAGTGGCATTGAGGCTTTTACTAGCTAGATGACCGACTTGTCTCATCGCAGGAGATACGCTATTACGGGATAGTAGCAGCTTGTGGTAAACATATACTCCGTCCGCTTTAGAAATATAAGACATTTTAGTTTTATGAATCAAATGTATCTAGACGTCTTTTAGTATACACTAGTAGAAAAGCCCCCCTTTGGTCCCGGTTCATAAGGGCCATTGGTCCTGGTTTTTGAACCAGGACCAGTGTTGGTCCCGGTTCTGGCACGAACCGAGACCAATGGGTCTCCATGTGGGCGCGCGCGCAACGAGGGGGGTGGATCATTGGTCCCGGTTCGTGGCACGAATCGGGATCGTTGGTATCTGCATTCCGGGCTATTTTTGTACCGCGACAGGGATTTGTATTTTTTCTATTTATTTATTTGGTGTTTTGTATTAAATTTAATGGTGCTACATATATACAGCAATAATGAAACCACGATATATACATGACACATCATGGTCACGAATATATTATACACCGTCTCATCCGTCGTGCTTGGTCGAAACATATTAATTACAAACGATACTCTCACGAATTTGATCTAATTTACATCTTCTTTTTTACACTTCACCCTTCTAAATGAACCAAGTAATCTTTGACATGTTCTAATAAGAATCCAGCAATTTCCTCTTCAATTGCTTGCACGCGTTCTTGTGATAGAAGACCGTCCCGCATCCGTTCGATCCAATTTAAAAAAGGAGATCAATATTTATGAATGAAACTAAACACAATTAGTGGTAATAAAATAAAGTTGTGATTATTGTTTATCATACTTCAATTTTTTTGAAGTTCCGGTCTGCGCCCTTCTCTTTGGTCGTCTGGCGAATGAACTCGCAGACATAGTATCCACATAAGTTATTCCCGGCTTCCTGCCTCAAGCACTTTACGAGAATGAAGTTCAATCAAAATAATAATCAAACATGATAATGGTATTAAAACTAGAATCAAAGAGATGCGTAGATCTAGCAAGTAGTAAGCGAAAATAACAATCAAACATGATAATGGTATTGAAACACGAGTCAATTATACGCTTAACATCGAGTAAGCGAAAATAGAATGTGTACAAGACAGTAACACTCACCCAGCGTTGTAAGGAAATAGAATTTCCCTTCTGTTGCCGAAATACGTCAACGCTTGTACCAAGTTATCATCTGTCTCTTTGGGTTTTGTTTTTAGAGTAACTTCATGAATGAAATTGCAGTCAACAAACCCAAGGTCATAGATTTGTCCTTTGTTGCATTCAAGGATCTTCATTCTGCATATATAATTAGTATAGTGATGAGTAAGATTATATAAGCAATGAATAAGCAGAGCTAAAAAGACTTAATTACAGAAATTAATAATACTTACAAACAATAGGCACTGACGATAGTTTTGTCGAGTACGTCTTGTTGGTAAACTGAAATAATTCTGAAAATTCAATCAGTAGGAAGCCATCTCCATGACCGTAATGGTGGTGTTTATGTCCAGCATATATCCAGTTTTTGGATTCAGCAGAGGCTTGCATGTACCAGTTATGCAATCTTCGCATTTTTGTTGGTAGATCTTTGACTAACTCGGATTTGACGAGAGGAGCCCCGTGCCGGTATACGTATGCTATTTGTTGGTACCCCTCGAACTCATCCATACGGCTCATGTACTCAGTAATAGGCAGTCCATATAATTTGGCCTTTTCTCCGTACAGTTGAATAAACTCCGTATCAATATTCAGATCATGCCGCTCCTAGGCTCTCCACTCATTGTTATCGTACACTTTAAGTGGTTCGATCGATTGATTTTTCTATTGTCCGAGCTGGGCAACTTCTTTCCTGACTCTCCGCTCTTTTGCCTCAGTCGACTTGGTAATAGAACAATTATAGTCTGATGTGAGCGCTATGGATTGGTGAAGCTGAATCTTAAGCGCGGCTTCTTTGGCTTTATCTTCTACGGTGACCGGGAAGAATGGCTCTATCGACTTTTTCTTGTTAGCCATGTCAATCTTCCACTTTTTATAATGGGCATCTGCGGCCGCAACAATTTCCTCATATGTCTTCTCGCAAGGTAGCTTCTTCATATTCTTATGAGGTACTCTTGGGAGGGGCGATAGCTTACGTTTCGGTGATCGGAACGTGCTCTTGCTGATGTTGCTGGTGCTGCCCTTCTTATTATACTTCCACTTTTGTCTCTTAGGCTCAGGGGACGGAGACGGATGAGGCGGCGGCGGAGACGGTTGAGGCGGCGATGGAGACGGCTGCGCTGAGTGGTGAGGCGGTGAAGGCGATGGTTGCGCTGGAGAATGGTGAGGTGGCGGTGAAGGTGGATTGCTGCTCTAAGGAGTGGGTGGCCTTGGCGGCACATAATTTAGAAGTACGATGTGCTCCTTTGGCCATACAACAGTCCCTCCTTTGGCTTCTCCTAGTTTAGTCAGCTCCATATCTTCCCCTGCAGGGTGGTCCAGCTTCAGCTCCTCAAAATCTTGCTTCACATCCACCGTGACGACAACCTACCCTTTTGGAACCGGTCTGCAATGCCAGGTTGGGTTAGGCGCAATTGGTACGGCCATGCCGACCGCCGCCGTCACCCTTAAGTTCATAACTTGCACCTTTAGCTCACAAGCTATGCTCTCCGTGATATCATCCACTGTGTAGCGTTTAGGAGGAGCCGTCGTTAGTGCATCATCATCAACATCCTGGAGCTGCATGGAAGCGACGCTGCTTTTCTTATTCGATAGGGCACTGATACCATCGAATGCAGCTTCTACCATGTGCCGCTGAGATTGGCCGCTAATACCTTGCTGGCTAAGTCTGTCGAGTTGATCCTGGTGCTGCTTTAATGCTTCTTCTACATTACGCAGCCGATCTGCAGCAGCCGCTTTCTCAGCTGCCTCCCTTTCCTTTCTCCTCTGATGGCTTTTATCAGGATATCTCTTCATTTCCGCGGGGAAGGCAACATTCCATGACTTGGAGCCTGGTGTGCCTCGTGCTCATCCTTTGTGTTCAGGATTTTTAAGGGCGCGTGTGAGCTCGTCGTTCTCTGTATCGGGAGTGAACCGTCCCACTGCAACATCATGTACTGCATTTCTAATATCGTCGATGAGCAGTAGGGGATGATCTTTGTGTTTTTGATTATATATTGCCCTCCCTTCTTCATCCAACATGCCCTCATGTCCGTAAAACCAGTTTCTCACCCGTGGTGTCCATGTTGTGGGATCTGGTCTGATCCCGGCAGCAATATACTTGATCTCAAGTGCATCCCACTTAGGCATGCAATCGGCGTAGCCAGCAGGCCCCATATTATGATGGTACACTTTCTTAGCAGCGTTCTCCGTATTTATTCTAGACCTTTCCAAAGCTTTCTCCGATGTCTTGTACTTCACAAAATCATCCCACTGGTGTCTTAACTTAGCATAGCCGCCTTGATTGAAATCCGGAGTCTTCTCTACCTTGACAAAGTTATTGTACAGTTTCTTCTTCTAGCTCTTGAATGCACCGGCCATCTTGATGAGAGCAAACTTCTTGACTCTTTGCACAAGCTCCTTTTTTTCTCTCTCCTCCTCATATGGATTCACATCTGGCCTCGGCAGGAGGAAATTAATCATGAGCTTGGCAAAAAAGCTTATCTTTGGCGATGTCGCCGACAAACGGGACTCCACCGTCGCTTGTCCGATTCCATTCTTGAACGGTGATCCGGATGTAGTCCCTCACAAGAACTCTGCATTGCTTGACAATTTTTTTGCGACATCATCGGGAGCTTGCGGTTCGCCATCTACACCGACCACTTCGATCCTATACCTCACAGTGTCATCCAACTTTTTTGTTGGGCCTCGTTTCGTTCTTACGAAATAAGTTCTCGATCCGGAGGGCTAAAAGAAGAAAGAATGTTAATATATGCATGTATATATAGACAACAGCATTTTAATTACAAAAATACATATATACACCTCGCCGGAGTTTGCGAGATTTAAGGTTCCGTCGGAGCCGTCGCCTTCTCCCTCGTCGGCTTCTCTCCCATCCCAGGCTTCGCCTTCTACCTCACCGGATCGGTCTCCTCGGTTGAGAGACTCATCTCCCTCGCCGGATTCGTTCAAAAACTTCTTGGTGACATCGACATCGATAAATTCATTTTCGCAGATCATTCTATGGAGGATGTTTTCCTAATATTCTAGATTCATAGTATCTTGGTGTGTTGGATTCATAGTATCTGCAAATTAAGATTTGCAAGTTACTATAATGCAAATAATACAAAACACTACGCCCTAGGTGCCACATTGATTTAAATGGGTTTGGAATGCCCTAGGTGGACAAACCATCGAACTCATGGTACTTAGGGGGTGTCGGTGTTCCTCTATGTAAAGTAAGGTTCAAAGTTGTATGGATATAAATGCTTACATTTTTACATAGTAGAGATCATTTTTCTGAACATTTTGATATATTATATACATTTTTCTGATTTAAAATAAATTAGTTATGATTTTTCCTAATTTTAATCCATTTTTGTATCATTTTTAAATAAATAAATATTTTTGGAAATATTAAAATTATTTTCCATCTGGCCCCGCATGTCAGACTTTTATTAATTTCAGAAAACATTTCCAAAAAGAATAAAAACCTAACATGCTGGACCCACGTGTCAGCATTTCCAGTTAATAAAATAATTACAGAAAACATTTTAAAAAGAAAAACCTTTATGACGTCACCCTGACGTCATCAATGGAGGATCTCCTCTATCGAGCAACGATCTCCCGATCCTTTGCGCGCGGGGCAGCGAGAGCAAGGGCGCTAGATGCGGACGTGCGTGTTGAACCTATATGTGGTCACGCCGCTCGAAATAGGTCACCAGAGCCACGCCGTTGACAAGCTTCTGCGACGGCGGACGGTGATCGACGCAGAGACGACTGAGATCGAGAGGAAGCGAGATAGAGGGTCCATGAGGACCGCTGGCTCACCACGAGCGCGATGCCGGGGTCGGGGAAGCAAGGGGAGGCCGGACGGAGGAGAATCGACGGCGGCCAGAGCTCGGGAAGGTGATGACTTCGGGCTCGATTCCGGCTAGAGGAGAGCGTCCGGGCTTGTGTGGCTTCACGAAAATGACAAGGGTGACGAGGGGCTTCTCCTTTCTACCGTCGGGGGGAGGTTCCACGGGCGCGCACGGACGCGGCGACAGCCTCCTCCTCCACGGGAATCTGACGCGGGTAGCGGTTGCACGGCAGACGTTGACGGTGGTGGTGTGGCGGCAGCGAGCGTCGACGACGTGAAGCGGCTTTGGATTTGGGTAGCCTGATAGCGTGAATTTGCTCCGCCGCAATTTTTCCTTAGCCGCGTCGATGTGCTTTGTGATTTGGGGGAGTTGGGGAGAAAGAAGGGTCGGCGCTGTATATAGTACAGGCCATAGGTCCCGGTTCATCGCATCAACCGAGACCTTTGATGCATCGGTCCCGATTGATGGGATGAAACGGGACCAATGGCCTGGGGGTGGAGCGTTCCTAGGGAGCCACGTGCGCGCGCACCAAGGGTCATTGGTCCCGGTTGGTAGGACGAACCGGGACCGATGACCCCTTTTTCAGCTTTTTGGCAAACTTTTGGTGTTCCCGCCCTTTAATTAATAAGATGTTTTAATTTAATTAATAAGATGTTTCAATTTAATTAATAAGATGTTCCAATTTAAAATGATTATTTATTTATAATTTCAAAAAACTTTTAACAGGAAAAGTGCTTCAATTTAAATAACTAATAAAAACCATTTCTATTTTCAAATATTTTTATTTTAACTATACAATTTTACTATTTTAATTAAAATTGCATTAATAAATATTTATTGCATAATTTGGAATTTGAAAAAACTTTCAACAGGAAAGTGCATATATTTAAATAACTAATCCAAAATCATTTTTTGTTTTCAAAAATATTTATTCTAACTATACAAACTATTAACAATTTTACCATTTTCAATTAAAAATGCACTAACTCGTTTAAAATGGGCATAAGAAATTCAAAAATGGCTAGAATCACGGCATAGTTTGTGATAATGTGTCCATATTGTGCACACATGTGCATCTTGGGATGACTTACGATGTTGCAGGAGGAAGTTTTCCTTTTCATCGCACGGAATAGCCAATTTCCATTTTTGAGGTACTAAAATCGGGGTGTTTTGTGAAGCAACCACCAAATTAAAGTTTATCATTGGTACCAACCTATTTTTCAAAAATACTAGACCACCTTAGATGGACAAATTCCCAACCGGTGTATCTGAATCCTTTCCATCCACCCCTCATGAAAAATACAAATTCATGCCGAATCGGTTGGAGGGTGCCCAGATTAGAACTACAGGTACATGATATTATGCTTATGAATTTTTAAAAAAATCATATATAGGTTCACAACATGCTGTTTCATCAGAGATCCACTTCAAGTTTAACAAGGCTCAGCCCCAGGCTAAGAAGCTTCATGCCCACCGTTTTGAATATAGTTTAAAACGGGCATAAGAAATTCAAAAATGATCCAAACAATGTGAAACCTTCACGTGGTGTCATATTATGTGTCATGGTTGCAAGGAAAAATATTGAACTTGAAAAAATGCAAACATCATAAAAAAATCCTTCACAAAATGACCTATCATGATCGAGGTTTCATGGCATTTAGGTCAAACCACCAATGTTATGGCTAGAATCAGGGCATAGTTTGTGATAATGTACCCATATTGTGTACATATGTGCATCTTGGGATGACTTAAGATGTTGCATGAGGACGTTTTCCTTTGTCGACGCACGAAATAGCCAATTTCCATTTTTGAGGTACCGAAATCGGGGTGTTCTGTGAAGCAACCACCAAATTAAAGTTTGGCATTAGTACCAACCCATTTTTCAAAAATACTAGACCATCTTAGATGGACAAATTCCCAACCGATGTATCTGGAACCTTTCCGTCCATCCCTCATGAAAAAGACAAATTCCCGTCGAATCGGTAGGAGGTTGCCCAAATTTTAACTACAAGTACATGATATAATGCTTGTGATTTTTTTTTAAAAATCATTTATAGGTTCACAACATGCTATTTCATCAGAGATCCACTTCAAGTTGAGCGAGGCTCAGCCCTAGGCTAAGAAGCTTCATGCCCACCGTTTTGAATATAGTTTGAAACGGGCATAAGAAATTCAAAAATGATCCAAACAATGTGAAACCTTCGCGTGGTGTCATATTATGTGTCATAGTTGCAAGTAAAAATATTGAACTTGAAAAATTGCAAACATCATAAAAATCCTTCATAAAATGACCTATCATGATCAAGGTTTCATGGCATTTAGGTCAAACCACCAATATTATGGCTAGGATCAGGGCATAGTTTGTGATAATGTGCCCATATTATGCACACATGTGCATCTTGGGATGGCTTACGATGTTGCAGGAGGAAGTTTCCTTTTCAACGCACGAAATAGCCAATTACCATTTTTTGAGGTACCAAAATCGGGGTGTTCTGTGAAGCAAACCACCAAATTAAAGTTTGGCATTGGTACCAATCCATTTTTTCAAAAATACTAGACCACCTTAGATGGACAAATTCCCAACCGGTGTATCTGGAACCTTTCCGTCCAACCCTCATGAAGAAGACAAATTCCTGCCAAATTGGTAGGAGGTTGCCTAAATTTTAACTATAAGTACATGATATAATGCTTGTGATTTTTTTTAAAATCATTTATAGTTTCACAACATGCTATTTCATCAGAGATCCACTTCAAGTTTAGCGAGGCTCAGCCTCGGGCAAAGAAGCTTCATGCTCGTCGTTTTGAATATAGTTTGAAATGGCATAAGAAATTCAAAAATGATCCAAACAATGTGAAACCTTCGCGTGGTGTCATATTATGTGTCATAGTTGCAAGGAAAGATATTGAACTTGAAAAATGGCAAATATCATAAAAAATCCTTCACAAAATGACCTATCATGTTCGAGGTTTCATGGCATTTAGGTCAACCCACCAATGTTATGGCTAGAATCAGGGCATAGTTTGTGATAATGTGCCCATATTGTGCACACATGTGCATCTTGGGATGGCTTACGATGTTGCATGCTGATACATTGCAAATGTATCTATAATTTTTGATGTTCCATGCTTGGTTTTATCCACTTTCTTGTATTTTGTTCCAACTTTGGAGTACTTTTCATATGATTTCTTGGACTAACCTATTAACAAGAGCCACAGTGCCAGCTGCCTGTTTTCTGTTGTTTTTGGTTCCAGGAAAGTCAGAAAATGAATATTCTCGGAATTGGACGGGACAAAAGCCAAAGTGCCTATTTTTCCGGAAGTGATCAAGTGTCAAAATACAAGACGGAGAAGGGCCAGGGGCCACCACACCACCTGGCCGCGCGACCAGGCCTGGCCCACGCCAGGGGGTGGTGTGGCCGCTCCCGGCACCCCCTCGGCCTCCCCTTCCGACTATAAGTTGCCCTCGGGGCGAAAACCCTAAGGACCCGATCAAAAATCCACGAAAGAGTCTGTAGCCGCTGTCATCTCCATCCCTAGATCGGGGGGATCTGAAGCTCTTCCCGGCACCCTGTCGGAGAGGGGAATTCACCCTGGAGGCCTTCTTCATCACCATGCAAGCCTCCGGTGTGATGCATGAGTAGTTCATCCTTGGACTACAGATCCATGTAGTAGCTAGATGGCTGGTTTCTCCTCCTTTGTGCTTCCATGTTTAGATATTGTGAGCTCCATTCATGATCAAGATCATCTATTTGTAATCCATACATGTTGTGTTTGCGGGGATCCGATGGATATTGAGATGCTATTTCAGATTGATTATTGATTCTATCATGTCTTTGTTATTTGTGATCTTGCATGCTTTCCGTTGTTAGTAGCTATCTTGGCCAAGTAGATGCAAGCAACTCCAAGAGTTAGTATTTATGCTCGATAGTGGGTTCATGCCTCTAGTAATCTGGGGAAGTGACAGAAATCTCTAAGGTACTAGATGTGCTGTTGCTACTAGGGAGAAAACAACAATCCTTTGTTCATAGAACAATCGTATTGTTTACTTTACACGCAGTTCATAAAGCAATAATCTGTTGCTTGCAACTTAATACTGGAGGGGGTTCGGCTGATGACCTGAAGGTGGATTATTAGTCATAGATGCAGTTGGATGGCGGTCTATGTATTATGTTGTAATGCCCAATCAAGTCTCAGAGGAGTCAAGATGATTAGTATATGCATGTATTGCTTTCTCGGTGTTTGTCAATTGCCCCGCTGTAATTTGTTCACCCAGCATGTTATCTATCTAAGGAGAGCCACCTCTAGTGAACTATGGATCTCGGTCCTCTTTCTGTACATACAATCTACAATCTTTCACTGTTTTGTGTTTACTTTCTGCAAACTTTTACTTCTTTCCATTCGATACGTTTAATCCTTTGTTTTCCGCAAAACACGGTGAGATTGACAACCTCATCGCAAGTTGGGGACAAAGTTCTGTGGTTGTGTTGTGCAGGTCTCCACGTTGCTACTAGCACCGGTAGTGCGCCCTGCCAAAGCTCAGCTAGTAACACCTTTGGGGTGTTTCCTTGCTCCTACTAATTCGATTAAACCTTGGTTTCATAACTGAGGGAAACTTGCTGCTGTGCTCATCATACCTTCCTCTTGGGGTTCCCAACGAGCTCTACATCAACACCACGCACCAAGCACTTTTCTGGGCGCCGTGTATTGAGCCATCAAGCGATTTTCTGGCGCCGTTTCTGGGAGTCAAGGACATCTTCACAAGGGGAGTCCCTCACAACCAATCTCTTAATTTGTTGTTTTTGTTCTGCTTAGTTTTCTTTTTTGCTTTGTTTGCTTGTTTTGTTCTTAAAAAAACACAAAAAATTTAGTTTTACTTGTTTGCTTTCTTATTTGAAAACCCCAAAAAATGACTACTCTTGAAAACACTAAGTTGTGTGACTTCACTAGCACCAACAATAATGATTTTATGAGCACTCCTATTGCTCCACCTGTGGCTCAAAATACTTTCTTTGTGATAAAACCTGCTTTGCTCAATCTTGTTATGAGAGAACAATTTTCTGGTATTGGTAATGAAGATGCTGCTTCCCATCTAAATAACTTTGTTGAACTTTGTGAGATGCAAGAGCATAGGGATATAGATGGTGATATTATTAAACTGAAATTGTTTCCTTTCTCTTTGAGAGGAAAAGCTAAAGAATGGTTGAATTCCTTGACTAGGAATAGTATTGATTCTTGGACTAAGTGCAAAGATGCTTTTATTTGAAAATACTATCCTCCTACTAAGATTATATCCATGAGAAGTGAAATAATGAAGTTTAAACAACTTGATAATGAGCATGTTGCTCAAGCTTGGGAAATAATGAAATCTTTGGTAAAGAATTGTCCCACTCATGGACTGACTGCTTGGATGATCATCCAAACTTTTTATGAAGGATTGAACTATTCTTCAAGGAACCTATTGGATTCAGCTGCTGGAGGTACTTTTATGACCATCACTTTGGGTGCTGCAACAAAACTATTGGACAATATGATGGATAATTATTCTGAATGGCATACTGAGAGCTCCACAAGGTAAGAAGGTAAATTCTGTTGAGGAAACCTCCTCCTTGAGTGATAAGATTGATATTATTATGTCTATGCTTGTTAATGGGAAAGCCCATATTGATCCAAATAATGTTCCTTTAGCCTCTTTGGTTGCTCAAGAAGAGCAAGTTCATGTGAACTTTAACAACTTTGGCAACAATGCTTATAAGAATTTTTTTGGTAACAACAATTATAAGCCATATCCTCCCAACAATGGTAATGCTTATGGGAATTCTTACAATAATAATAAGAGTGCTCCCTATGAAATTGAAGTTATGTTTAAAGAGTTTATTAGTAAACAAACTGCTTTCAATAAAACTATTGAGGAAAAACTCTCTAATGCTAAAAGAAATATAGCACCTTTGGCTGAAGCTCAATCTTCTTTAAATAAAATGGCTGCTAAACCTGAAACTAATGATAATCCCTTTGCAGCCACTAATGCTATACAAGTAAGAATTGATGAAAATGTTAGACTATTAGCTGAATTACATGCTAAGTGGGAAAGAGAAGATGAAATTGCTAGAAACATTAGTGTTTCTACTATTACCACCACTAGTGTTGAGGCTAGTAATAGTTCTACAACTTTAGATGATAAATTTGATCTTGGTCTTGATGGTTGCAACATCTCTGAAGTTATTAAGTTCCTACAAAAGCTTGATAAAAGTCCTAATGCTAGTGCTATGAACATGGCTTTTACAAAACACATTACTGATGCTCTCATAAATATTAAAGAAGAAAAGATGAAACATAAAGCTTCTATTCCTATAAAACAAGAAGATGGTTGTGAACCCATCATTAATATGAAAGTGAATGACTTTGATTTCAAAGCTTTGTGTGATCTTGATAGCAGTGTTTCTATTATGCCTAGAAGGATTTATGATATGCTTGATTTGCCTCCTCTTGAAGATTGTTATTTGAATGTCCCACTTGATGCTAATGCTAAAAAGAAACTCATGGGTAGTCTTAATGATGTTCTTATTATAGTTAACGATTCCTATGTCCCCGTTGATTTCTATGTTTTGGATGTTGAATACAATGCTTCTTGTCCTATTACTTTGGGAAGACCTTTTCTGAGAACTGTTGGTGCCATCATTGATATGAAAGAAGGCACCATTAAATATCAACTCCCACTCAAGAAAGGTATAGAACACTTCCCTAAAAAGAGAGAAAAGATTTCTTTTGCTTCTCCTATGAATACAAAAATTGATCTTAATGCTTCTTCATTAGAGAATACTTGATCCTTTTTCTTGCTTCTTATGCCTAACTTAAAGGCGTTAAAGAAAAGTACTTGTTGGGAGATAACCAAAGAGTCTTATTTGAGTCTTGGAAGTTATTACCTCTGTAATAACCTCTCCTTATCCTTTTTATTTGCTTTTTGTGCCAAGAGTAACCTCTAATGAGAGTGAAGTAATGATTGGGAAAGTTGCTGTCCCGAAACAGATTTCTGTGCTTCACCGTAAAAATTCCTGAGAGAGCTATGTACGTCGGATTGAGCTGTAATTTTTTTTCTTCTGCCCCAGGTTATTATCTCACTTTCGTTAGTTCAATACTTTTTGATTTGAGCAACAGAAGGTCTTCTAAAAAATTCGTCTTTACCTGCTGGTCTGTTTTGACAGATTTCTGCCATTTTCTGCATTTGCTTCTTGTTAGTTCCTTCTTGAGTTCCTTAGGGGAATTGAGATTTTTGAGGGAAGTGCTACAGTAGCTAGTGTTCTAATGGAAGTTTATTTTGTGTTAGAACTGAAACTTGAGACGTATTTATCTTAAGTGCACTAATGTTGCTAATGAGATTGTGTGAAGTTTTGTATGAAGGAAAATTTTCAGCTGTATGGAAAGAATGAGTAATGAGATGAAGGATGGACTAAAGCTCAAGCTTGGGTATGCCACGCGTGTCACCCCAAGAAATATCCAAGAAGTACAAGCGTCAAAGCTTGGGGATTCCCAAGGCATCCCCTTCTTCATCAATAAAAATCCTAGGTTTCTTCCAAACGCTTCATTTTTATTGTTTCATGCACAGTTATGTTTTTCTTGGAGCGTCTTCTTTTTCGTTTTAGTTTTGGTTCTTAGTTTGCTTGGTTTGCTTAGTGTTCTGAATAAGTTGGTTGGACCCCCTCTTTCACACTTTGGTTTGCAAATAGTTTGGTTTGGTTTGGAAAAGAGTAGAAAAAGTTCATGCTTTTGTGGTAAAAAGAGCTTGTTTTTGACTGTGGCCTATGCTTTGTCATGCCATGCTTGATATTGTTTTGGCTTTATGCTTAGTATTCTTTGCTGTAGCATGACTTGTTATAAACAATTGAGATTGCTTAATGTGCCTTGGAGGAATCATGTGTTGTTTAGCATATTAAAGCATAGTATAGTGGTATTCTCCTTTGATGCTTTATTTGGGTTGACTTGGCACATGCTCACACCATGTTATGACTATCTCAAGTCACCATAGCCTTTATGATCCTTTAGTTTTCAACTTGTAGTATCACTTTATGCTTTGATCAATGATGTTTTGTCGCTCTGCATGATTATGGCCATTATTGCTCTCTTAGTTTGTCGCTCCCAGTCTTTTGCTAGCCTCCACAACAAACTATGAGTTCCACTCATGCATCCAACTCCCTAAACCAAGTTATTCCAAAGAGTCTACCATACCTACCTACTAGCTTATGCTATTCCAAGTATATTCATGCTTTTGTTTACCTTCCACTTGTTATGAAAAAACTAGTGATTAAAGCTCTGAAAAACTTGATGGCACACTTTACTTTACTTGCCCTTAATAAACTTGAACCAATGTGTCTTCTATGTTGTATATGCTTGCACTTGTTTGTCGGGAATTAGCCGAACCATGCTTTCATGGGGAACGCTTTCAACATTGCACTTGGTACTTGTACCTAGTTGATATCATGCTCTTTTGTTTATGGATGTCGTCGGTGTGAAATGAAAGGGGAGCTTGTAAGTCCATGGAGTTATGTATATGTGTTAGAGAAATGCCTGGGCCGCTGGTCTAATCCATGCTGACATGGTGGAAACCTGCAGCGTAACCATAATGAGCTGTCTATGAAGCATTCTTCTTATATAAAAAAAGAGTCCTATGCTGGAAAAAAGAGAAAAAGAGAAAAAAAAGAGATACTATGAAAAGAGGAAAGAGAGAAAAAAGCACCATATTCCCATGGTAAATAAGAAGAATGCTGAGATGCTCGTTGTCTGCTTGCCTTGTCATTTTGATATGGGGATTCTTTCGTATCATCGGGCAAGGGGTACCCCGTTGGCGGTTCTCAATGATACACATGTACTTACGATGACAAGAACTTACCGGTGACTAAACTTGAGTAGCATGAGGAGCGGCCCTCGTATACAAGGGACATGGGATTTCTGACTTATACTTCGTCAAGCATGTACACCATAGTTTGTTCACTTTAACCTTAATCACTTCAAGATGCTTATGATAGGGGCAATGAGAGTTGAAAGCTATGAGTACCATAATCTTTGGAAGCTCTTTATGAGACTTGAATCCCTACTTCCTTTTACAAAAGGCTTTTCTTCCACCATTATATTGAGTCTCCACCTTCTATCTTTATGCACCTACATTGAGAGCATAGTGGCCATTCTTAGTTCTATGTGCATTTTCCCAAGACTAGTTGATTGATGCATAACTTGTTATTGCTTGTTTGAAACTATTGTATCTAGTCACTCTTATGAACTTTGAAGGTGTCCTATGCATTTATATTTGCTACTCTATTGAGGGACAAGCTGAATACTATTGTACTATGTTTTCTTTATGTGAAACAAACAAACGTCTTGCAAATCATTGTTATTCATGAATCTTTTGTTTGTGCCTTTTCATGTTGCATCATAGTTTCTTTGCTTATTGCTAGAACTTTGTCTTTCATGTTATGATTGAAGTACTATGATCCCAGCTTTGAATGTTTTGCAAATACTTTGATCAAGTCTTTGATGGTGCATGTCATCTGAAAAATTATTTTCTTTTTATCACTTACCTACTCGAGGACGAGCAGGAGTTAAGCTTCGGGATGTTGATACATTGCAAATGTATCTATAATTTTTGATGTTCAATGCTTGGTTTTATCCACTTTCTTGTGTTTTGTTCCAACTTTGGAGTACTTTTCATATGATTTCTTGGACTAACCTATTAACAAGAGCCACAGAAACAGCTGCCTGTTTTCTGCTGTTTTTGGTTCTAGGAAAGTTAGAAAATGAATATTCTCGGAATTGGACGGGACAAAAGCCAAAGTGCCTATTTTTCCGGAAGTGATCAAGTGTCAGAATACGAGATGGAGAAGGGCCAGGGGGCCACCACACCACCTGGCCACGCGGCCAGGCCTGGCCCACGCCAGGGGGTGGTGTGGCCGCTCCCGGCACCTCCTCGTCCTTCCCTTCCGACTATAAGTTGCCCTCGGGACGAAAACTCTACGGACTCGATCAAAAATCCACGAAAGAGTCTGTAGCCGCTGTCATCTCCATCCCTAGATCGGGGGGGATCTAAAGCTCTTCCCGGCACCCTGCCGGAGAGGGGAATTCACCCTGGAGGCCTTCTTCATCACCAGGAAAGTCAGAAAATGAATATTCTCGGAATTGGACGGGGCAAAAGCCAAAGTGCCTATTTTTCTAGAAAATAAATGGATTTTCAAAAGAAAAACTGATGCTGATAGTAATGTGACCATCTATAAGGCTCGACTTGTCGCAAAGGGGTTTCGACAAATACAAGGAGTTGACTACGATGAGACATTCTCTCCCGTAGCGATGCTTAAGTCAGTTAGGATTATGTTAGCAATTGTTGCCTATTTCGATTATGAAATATGGCAGATGGAAGTCAAAACTACGTTCCTCAATGGTAATATTGAAGAAGAGTTGTATATGATACAACCTAAGGGTTTTGTCAATCCTAAGGATGCTAATAAGGTATGCAAACTTTAGCGATCCATCTATGGACTAAAGCAAGCATCCTGGAGTTGGAATCTCCGCTTTGATGAGGTGATCAAAGAGTTTGGATTTGTCCAAACTTATGGAGAGGGTTGTATTTACAATAAAGTGAGTGGGAGCAATGTGGCATTTCTGATATTATATGTGGATGACATATTATTGATTGGAAATGATATAGATCTTTTAAACAGTGTTAAAAGTTATCTAAAGAGCAAATTTTCGATGAAAAACCTTGGTGAAACATCATATATATTAGGCATTAAAATCTATAGAGATAGATCAAGGCGCCTAATTGGGCTATCGCAGAGTACATACCTTGATAAGATATTGAAGAAGTTTAATATGGACGAAAGTAAGAAGGGGTTCTTACCTATGTTGCAAGGCAAGACATTGAGTAAGACTCAACGTCCGTCTACGGCCGAAGAAAGAGAGATGATGGATAAGATCCCCTATGCCTCGGCCATAGGCTCTATTATGTATGCCATGCTATGTACAAGACCGGATGTGGCACATGCTATTAGTTTGACTAGTAGGTACCAATCTGATCCAGGTTCGGAACACTGGATAACGGTAAAGAACATCCTCAAGTACTTGAGAAGAACTAAGGATATGTTTCTTATATACGGAGGTGAAGAAGAGCTAGTCGCTAAGTGTTATGTCGATGCTAGCTTTGACACCGATCCGGATGACTCTAAGTCTCAATCCGGATACGTATTTCTCTTGAACAGAGCAACAGTTAGTTTGAGGAGTTCCAAACAACCTGTGGTGGCTGGATCAACGACGGAGGCAGAATATGTTGCTGCTTCAGAAGCGGCGCAGGAGGCGGTTTGGATGAAAGAGTTCATTACGGAACTAGGTGTGGTTCCCAGTGCGTTGGACCCAATGGTGATCTATTGTGACAATAATGGAGCCATAGCCAACGCAAAGGAACCGAGGTCTCACAAGAATTCCAAGCATATTAAGCGCCGGTTTCACTCCATCCGCGAGCATGTCAAGGATGGAGATATAAAGATTTGTAAAGTACACACGGACCTAAATGTAGCAGATCCGTTGACTAAAGTTCTCCCTAGGGAAAAACATGATCAACACCAGAACTCCATGGGTGTTAGATTTATCACTATGTGAACTAGATTATTGTCTCTAGTGCAAGTGGGAGACTGAAGGAATATGCCCTGAGAGGCAATAATAAAGTTGTTATTATATATTCCTTATATATGATAGATGTTTATTTTACATGCTAGAATTGTATTGATCGGAAACATCAATACATGTGTGTTTAATAAACAAAAAGGGTTCCTAGTTATGCCTCTCTTATAGACTAGCTTGTTGATTAACAAGATGATCAAGGTTTCCTGATCATGGACATTGGATGTTGTTAATAACAAGGTCACACCATTGGTGGAATGATGTGATGAACATTCATCCGAAGTATAGCATTACAATCAAGTCATTATGTTTATATTGCTATAACATCATACGAAGTAATCTTTATCCTTAGACCATGAGATCATGTTAATTTCTAACACCGAAAGAGTATCTTGATAACATCAAATGTCACACCGTAACAGGGTGACTATAAAGATGGGTTCAGTACTACGAAGGTGTTATGTTGAGGCTCATGGATCAAGAGTGGAATTTGTCAATCCAGATGACGGATAGATATACTCTGGGCCCTCTCGGTGATATCACATTAAGATAGCTTGCAAGAAAGTGATGTGATCACTAGAATGTTATATCACTGGAACGAGAAAAGAGTGCATGTCGGTAACGAGATCAAACTAGGTATGGAGATACCGATGATTGTTTCAGCCGAAAGAATTGCAAAGCGCAGGAATTGTTTCAATAGAAACCGGAAATTGTTTCGGGTGAAATTGCAGAAAGTGGTTCTGCATGTGTTATTGAAATATGCAAGGGGCTATATGTGAATGTTTGTTAATTAAAGTGATTAACAAAATTCTGAATAAATTTAATAAAAAGAGTTTTATTAAATGAGAGAGCATTAAATTTGGAGAAATTTAATGCATTTAAAGTGGAGACTTTAAAAGGGAATGTGAAGAGGCATTTTAATATGGAGGGGTTACCACCACATGAATGGGGGAGGTGAGGGGTCACCCCCCATGCGCCGGCCATGGAGAGAGGGGGCGCCCCCTCCTCCTATAAAACGCCACCCATTCCCTCCTTCATCCTCACACCTCCTTGTGAAGGATCTCTCTCCCCTTCTAGAATTATCCCCCCATGGTCTCGGATTAGCGAGATACATGTTCCCGGTGGCATTTCGTTTGGAAGGAGTTGCTGCTTCCGCTGGATCGCTGGAGCGAGGAGGTGGAGGTTTTCCGGTGGCTTGAACATGTGTGCGAGTGTGGATGAGCTGCTGAGTTGCGGCGCTCGGACTTCCTCATGATCTTGAGATCGGCAAGTGTACGACTACATCAACCACGAGTTCCTACTCGTTAACAAAACTCGTTGTCTTCGAGGGTAAGTTCTCGTTGGATGTATGTCCACCCGTTGCTTTGTACCTAGTAGATAGATCTTTGCGTGTAGTTCACACCGTAGGATTTTTTTTTGTTTTCTATGTTGCGGACCCAACAGTGGTATCAGAGCTTGATCTATGCGTAGGTGCTTTGCACGGGTAGTACACATATGTTTATATGTGGGCGATGATGATCATATTATTGCATCTTCTATGTATTTTGGATATTGGTGGCATAGTGGGATGAAGCGGCCCGGACCAACCTTACATGTCATCGTACATGAGACCGGTTCCACGACTGACATGCAACTTGTTTTGCATAAGTGGCTGGCGGGTGTCTGTCTCTCCTACTATGGTCAATATCTGATTTACAACGAGTTGCTAATAACTTAGTGACGAGGGTTTAACTCATCAATTCCCATTGTTATGGAATTGGGTTTTGGAGAAGGAGGGAGTGCTGGAGACATCTATCGGCTAGAAAACAAGCACACAGGGGACAAAGGATTTACCCAGGTTCAGGCCTCGTAGAGGTCCCTACTCCTGCTTGTCTGCTCGTGGAATTATCGAGGGAGTCGAAAGTTACAATGATGCGCAGATGCAATCTGGCGAGGGTTGTGGAAACTAGGGTTGCGTGTGTCCTCCTCGCCGCCCCCTCCTAGCCTTTATATAGATAGGCTAGGTCTCGGGTAGCAGGTCGAGTCGGTTACAAGTTAGGGTTTTCCCCTTCAAACTTTCTATCTTTAGCTTCTTCTTGTCTCTCAAGCAATCGAGAGTCTGCAGATCACGCGAATCCTTTCGTCTGGGCCTTGGCGACACCGTGGCCTTGGTGGTGGTGGCGGTGCGCCATGTGCCACGGCGCCTGGAGCGGCCCCGCAGCCTCTTTCGACAGCGTTGCGGTTCATCCGAACCAATCCCTCGTGTAGCTTGAGGAACTCGCGGCAGTCTTTGAGGAGGTGGCTGGACTTTCTTTTGCCGTCATGCTTGTCGATGTAGAAGTGTACCGTGCATGGTCCGGACAGTTTTTCCTCGATGGAGGTCGCGGTTGCCTCGTCGTGAGTGCGGCGTTGCCACACTTGCATGGTCTTCCCAGAGTCGCGGTATCCGCCGCTGCGGTATCCGCTGTTGCGGTTGTCGTCGCGTCTTTCGGCGTAGCCGGCTGCGACCATATTAACGTCGTCACGGTCGTCGTAGACGCGCATGCGGCGTTTACCTCGGCGGTCGCGTCTGCGTTCGAGCTCTGCCTCCTCGTCAGAGTGAGCGCGGTTCTTCACTGAATCTTCTCCATCAGCCCATCGATTCGCGATCTCCATTAGGTGGTCGATAGTCTAGGGCTTTGAGCGGCCCAGATCCTCCCTGAGCTCTAAGCGGCGAACGCCACCGTTGAATGCATCAATCGCGCGGTCCTCTGAGATGTTTTCCACGGAATTCTTGATGATGGACCACCTTCGGATGTATGAGCACAGCGATTCGCTAGATTTTTGCTGGCAGCATCTCAGTTCTTCGATTGATGCGGGACGTTTGTACGTGCCCTTAAAGTTGTGCACGAAGCTATAGACTAGCTCATCCCAGCTGCGAATGGATCCGCGTGGGAGGCTATTGAGCCATGCCCGGGCGGCGCCCTGCGGCTGTAGCTGCAAACATTGCATGGAAGTACTTCGACTGCCTCCGTGAAGTCTGACGGAGGAGATGTGGTCCTCCAGCCAGATTTTAGGGTCTTGTAGGACGTCGAACTTTGGGTTTTCCGACGGAAGTTTAAACCCCTTAGGCATTCGTTTCTGCCTAATGGATCTGCTGAAGCATCTGGCGCCGTAGAGCTCATCGTCTTCCTCCTCTGAGTCAGTCGACCGGGCACGTCGTGCTCTTGATTTGTCGATCTTACGTTGTGTGAGGTCCTTGCGTGCGTCGTAGTCGCGATCGTGTCGTTGCGAACGACGGCGTCGTGACAGGTCGTGACTGTCATCGCTAGACGAGGGCGAGGAGTAGCGTTTTGCTAGCGTTTTGCCCTTTTTGGGGTCTGGTACTGGCTGCTTGTCGAGGGCGGCCTCGATTAACCCCAAACCCGCGATCGTAGATCGGTGCATGGGGGTTCGGGGATCTCTAGCCGGTGGCAGGTTGTTGAGGAGGTACATGGTGGCTGCCGTGACCGTGGCCTGCGGCGTTCTAGGGACCACGTTGCCTCTCGTGTCGACTGTCATAGAGCTGAAGTCGAGGACTTTCGTGGCATCTATGCACTCTTGTTCGGTGAGGTGAGCCATTCGCAACTGCCTCTTCTTGGCGACGTACTCGTTTCCTCGTGAGGAGGATCCTCCGTAGGAGGAGAGCCTAGCACGACGAAGGCTCGATTCGTCCGCCGCCCTTTTACACGCCTCCAGCTGCGCGATTGTTTCTTTTTGGCGCTTGAATTCTTCTTTCAGGAGCCAGTGGTAGCCCATTAGTAATTCCTGTGGGGATCCAAAGGGCAGAGGTGTGCCTCGTAGGACTTCGCGGCAGCGTTCCCACTCTTGCTCGTTAAGCCTGATTACGACGCGTTCACCGGTTTGCTCATTGATTATGCTGGGAGGTTCGACTGCTCCACCGTTGGCGCTGTTACCGCCGTTGCCACCGTTGCCAACGTTGGGTGGATCAGTGTCGTTACCGGTGTTGATGACGGTGCGATTAGCGGAGGTGTCGCCTGCGTTGATGACGGCGCACATGAAGTGATTGGGGAAGCTGTTGCTTCCGCAGCTTTCAGATTCGGAACCGCAGGTTCCATCTTCTGTGGCCAGATCGCTTAGATCGGAGTCGCAACTGCTGTCGCTGATCGTGTTTCCGACTGCTGCCGGAGTATTGAGCTCGCTGAGGGTGCCGATCGATGGAGGGAACCATGATGCCGGGGCAATCGCCGGTGTTGTCGGTTGATCAGGCATGCGAAGCGTGCCCATCTGACCAACCTGGAAGCGGAAGCTCCCAATCGCCAAGCTGATTCCGTCTCCCACGGACTCGAAAGCCGGGCGGGTGGCCGGTGTGTGGACGGTGAAGTCGAAGGCACCGAAGAGCTGGCGAATCTTCGCTGTTGCAGAGTTGTAGATCGCGATTGATGGGGCCGAAGAAGCCGCAACATCAGCACTCCCAATTCCCACAGACGACGCCAATTGATGAGGGTTTAACTCATCAATGCCCATTGTTATGGACTTGGGTTTTGGAGAAGGAGGGAGTACTAGAGACATCTATCGGCTAGCAAACAAGCACACAGGGGACAAAGGATTTACCCAGGTCCAGGCCTCGTAGAGGTCCCTACTCCTGCTTGTCTTCTCGTGGAATTATCGAGGGAGTCGAAAGTTACAATGATCCGCAGATGCAATCTGGCGAGGGTTGTGGAAACTAGGGTTGCGTGTGTCCTCCTCGCCGCCCCCTCCTAGCCTTTATATAGATAGGCTAGGTCTCGGGTAGTAGGTCGAGTCGGTTACAAGTTAGGGTTTTCCCCTTCAAACTTTCTATCTTTAGCTTCTTCTTGTCTCTCAAGCAATCGAGAGTCCGCAGATCACGCGAATCCTTTCGTTTGGGCCTTGGCGACACCGTGGGCCTGTACGTATTTAGACCGTATATACCAAGCTTGAGTACCTGTAAGGTATACCCATGTCACTTAGTTATCCTCGTTGTGGTTCATGTTCGTAGGTGAGAACGGTTCTATCTCCGAAAGCCCTAAAGCCACATAAAACTTGCAATTGATAAATTAGAGGCGTCTAGTTTAGATAGTTGTTGGGCTAGTGTATTGATATGGTATTGTTGTAAGTAGATGTATGATAGATACTCTTACAACACACTCAACGTGTAAGTTCCATAGACCTTGGCCTTACACACAAAGGAATGATAGAGATCATACCACGATGCAAGTGATAGAGATCAAATGCATGGACCATATCATCTCACTTTACACATTAGATGTTAGCATCTTATACTGCTAGTTTGGCGCTTTTGGTAGCATTATAAGATGATCCCTCATTTAGATATCAATATAAAAATGTGTTCTTCCTTAAGTATGCACCGTTCTGTGGATCGTGTTTCGAGACATCACGTGATGATCGGGTGTACTCGAATCTACGCTTTCATAGGAACGGGTGTAAGACAGTTTTACACACGCGAATACTAAGGTTCTTACTTGGCGAGCCTAGCATGTACAGACATGGCCTCGGAACACGGACCGAAAGGTTAAGCATGAGTCATATAGTTGATATGATGCCCATATAGATGCTCGCCTTTGAAGCTACATCAACTCACATGATGATCGGACTTGATGTAGTGGATTTGGTTCATGTAATCACCAAAAAGACACGAGGGATGTCGTTTTTGAGTGGGAGTTCATTAGTAATTTGGATTAGTTGAACTCAATCTATCATAAACTTAGTCTAAATAAACTTTACAAATTCTGTTGTAGATGGCACCACCTGCTTTTAATTTCAATGTGTTCATGGAGAAAGAGAAACTTGCTGTGAATGGTAGCAACTTCACCAACTAGGCTATGAATTTGAGGATTCTCCTCACTGCTGCACAAAAGCAATATGTGCTAGATGCGCCGCTAGGCCCCCCACCAGCTCCTGATGCCCCTGACGGGGAAAAGAATGTCTATGTGACTCGCCAGGAGGACCACAACTTAGTTCATTGCGGCATACTGTATGGGCTAGAGCCAGAACTTTCAAAGCGTTTCGAAAATGGCAATTCCTTTGATACCATGGGAGAATTGAAAATGATTTTCGATACCCATGCTGCCGTAGAGAGTTATAATGCTACAGAAAAGTTCTTTAGCTGCATGATGGAGGAAAACAGCTCCGTTAGTGAGCACGTACTCAAAATGTCTGGGTACGCCGATAAGCTTGTGTCCTTGGGAATAACGATTCCCATTGACTTAGGCATACATCGTGTTCTCCAATCTCTGCCACCTAGCCACAAGAGCTTCGTGATGAACTATAATATGCAGGGCATGAAGAAGTCTCTTCCCGAGCTTCTGTCAATGCTTAAGACTGCAGAAGTGGAGATTAGGAAAGAACATCAAGTGTTGATGATCAATAGGACCACCGGTTTCAAGAAAGACAAGAAAGGCAAGCACAAGGGAAAGAAGGGTGGCAAGTCTGTTGCCACGCCTGAAAATAAACCCCGAGCTAGCCCTAAGTCTGACACCGAGTGCTACTATTGTAAGGGGACTGGCCATTGGAAGCGCAACTGCCCCAAGTATTTGGCGGACAAGAAGTCCAGCAAGGCAAACAAAGGTATATGTGATATACATGTTATTGATGTGTACTTGACTAGTACTCGCAGTAGCACCTGGGTATTTGATACGGGATCGGTTGCTAATATATGTAACTCGGTTCAGGGGCTACGGAACAAGCGACAACTAGCAAGGGATGAGGTCAGAATGCGGGTCGACAATGGATCAAAAGTTGATGTGATCACCGTCGGGACGCTACCTCTCCATTTGCCATCGGGATTAGTTATAAACCTAAATAATTGTTATTTAGTGCCTGCACTGAGCATGAACATTGTATCTGGATCGTGTTTGATGCAAAGTGGTCATTCCTTTAAATCTGAAAACAATGGTTTTTCGACTTATAAGAATGATATCTTTAATGGTCATGCACCTATGTTGAATGGTTTATTTCTGTTGGATCTCGATAGTAATATTACACACATTCATAATGTTAATGCTAAAAAGATTAAACTTGATGATGAAATGTCTACATATATGTGGCACTGCCGTCTAGGTCATATTGGCGTTAAACGCATGAAGAAACTCCCTTCCGATGGACTTTTGGAATCACTTGATTTTGAATCATTTGATACATGTGAGCCGTGCCTTATGGGCAAGATGACTAGAACGCCGTTTTCCGGTTCAATGGAACGGGCGATAGATCTATTGGAAATCATACATACTGATGTGTGTGGACCAATGAGTGTGTCGGTGTGAGGTGGATATCGTTATTTTGTTACTTTCACGGATGATTTGAGTAGATATGGGTATATATATTTGATGAAACACAAGTCTGAAACTTTTGAAAAGTTCAAGGAATTTCAGGATGAAGTGGAAAATCATCGTAATAGAAAGATCAAATTTCTACGGTCTGACCATGGAGGAGAGTATCTAAGTTACGAGTTTAGCACACACATGAAAGAGTGTGGAATAGTTTCACAACTCACGCCTGCCGGAACACCACAATGTGATGGTGTGTCGGAACGTCGTAATCGTACATTATTGGATATGGTTCGATCTATGATGTCTCTAACTGACTTGCCACTGTCATTTTGGGGTTATGCACTGGAAACAGCTGCATTCACTTTAAATCGGGCACCATCTAAATCCGTTGAAACGACACCGTATGAATTATGGTTTGGAAACAAACCTAAGCTGTCATTTCTTAAAGTTTGCGGATGCGATGTTTACGTGAAGAAACTTCAACCGGATAAACTCGAACCCAAAGCGGAAAAATGCGTCTTCATAGGAGACCCTAAGGAAACAATTGGGTATACCTTCTATCACAGATCTGAGGGCAAGGTTTTTGTTGCCAAGAATGGATCCTTTCTTGAGAAGGAGTTTCTCGCGAAAGGTGTGAGTAGTCGGAAGGTAGAACTCGCAGAGGTTATTGAACCTTCTCTTCATGGAATGGCGAGTGGCGCAGCACCGGAAGTTGTTTCAGAGTTGACTTCACCTGATGAAGAGAGAGCTAATGATAATGATCATGAAACTCCGAAAGAGGACACTACCGAACCTCGCAGGTCAAGCAGGACACGTGTAGCTCCTGAACTGTACGACAATCTTGTTGTGAATTTCATGGTTGATGAAATGGATGACCCTATGACGTATGAAGAAACGATGATGAGCCCGGATTCCAACAAATGGCTAGAAGCCATGAAATCCGAGATGGAATCCATGTACGAGAACCAAGTTTGGAACTTGGTGGACTTACCTCACGACCGAAAGGCCGTTGAGAATAAATGGATTTTCAAAAGAAAAACCGATGTTGATGGTAATGGGACCATCTATAAGGCTCGACTTGTCGCAAAGGGATTTCGACAAATTCAAGGAGTTGATTACGATGAGACATTCTCTCCCGTAGTGATGCTTAAGTCGGTTAGGATTATGTTAGCAATTGCTGCATATTTCGATTATGAAATATGGCAGATGGATGTCAAAACTGCGTTCCTCAATGATAATATTGAAGAAGAGTTGTATATGATACAACCTAAGGGTTTTGTCGATCCTAAGGATGCTAATAAGGTATGCAAACTTCAGCGATCCATCTATGGACTGAAGCAAGCATCCCGGAGTTAGAATCTCCGCTTTGATGAGGTGATCAAAGAGTTTGGATTTGTCCAAACTTATGGAGAGGCTTGTATTTACAAGAAAGTGAGTGGGAGCAATGTGGCATTTCTGATATTATATGTGGATGACATATTATTGATTGGAAACGATATAGATCTTTTAAACAGTGTTAAAAGTTATCTAAACAGCAAATTTTCGATGAAAGACCTTGGTGAAACATCATATATATTAGGCATTAAAATCTATAGAGATAGATCAAGGCGCCTAATTGGGCTATCGCAGAGTACATACCTTGATAAGATATTGAAGAAGTTTAATATGGACGAAAGTAAGAAGGGGTTCTTACCTATGTTGCAAGGCAAGACATTGAGTAAGACTCAAAGTCCGGCTACGGCGGAAGAAAGAGAGATGATGGATAAGATTCCCTATGCCTCGGCCATAGGCTCTATTATGTATGCCATGCTATGTACAAGACCGGATGTGGCACATGCTATTAGTTTGACTAGTAGGTACCAATCTGTTCCAGGTTCGGAACACTGGATAGCGGTAAAGAACATCCTCAAGTACTTGAGAAGAACTAAGGATATGTTTCTTATATACGGAGGTGAAGAAGAGATAGTCGCTAAGTGTTATGTCGATGCTAGCTTTGACACCGATCCGGATGACTCTAAGTCTCAATCCGGATACGTATTTCTCTTGAGCGGAGCAACAGATAGTTGGAGGAGTTCCAAACAACATGTGGTGGCTGGATCAACGACGGAGGCAGAATATGTTGCTGCTTCAGAAGCGGCGCAGGAGGCGGTTTGGATGAAAGAGTTCATTACGGAACTAGGTGTGGTTCCCAGTGCGTTGGACCCAATGGTGATCTATTGTGACAATAATGGAGCCATAGCCACCGCAAAGGAACCGAGGTCTCACAAGAATTCCAAGCATATTAAGCGTCGGTTTCACTCCATCCGCGAGCATGTCAAGGATGGAGATATAAAGATTTGTAAAGTACACATGGACCTAAATGTACCAGATCCGTTGACTAAAGTTCTCCCTAGGGAAAAACATGATCAACACCAGAACTCCATGGGTGTTAGATTTATCACTATGTGAACTAGATTATTGTCTCTAGTGCAAGTGGGAGACTGAAGGAAATATGCCCTGAGAGGCAATAATAAAGTTGTTATTATATATTCCTTATATATGATAGATGTTTATTTTACATGCTAGAATTGTATTGATCGGAAACATCAATACATGTGTGTTTAATAAACAAAAAGGGTTCCTAGTTATGCCTCTCTTATAGACTAGCTTGTTGATTAACAAGATGATCAAGGTTTCCTGATCATGGACATTGGATGTTGTTAATAACAAGGTCACACCATTGGTGGAATGATGTGATGAACATTCATCCGAAGTATAGCATTACAATCAAGTCATTATGTTTATATTGCTATAACATCATACGAAGTAATCTTTATCCTTAGACCATGAGATCATGTTAATTGCTAACACCGGAAGAGTATCTTGATAACATCAAACGTCACACCGTAACAGGGTGACTATAAAGATGGGTTCAGTACTACGAAGGTGTTATGTTGAGGCTCATGGATCAAGAGTGGAATTTGTCAATCCAGATGACGGATAGACATACTCTGGGCCCTCTCGGTGATATCACATTAAGATAGCTTGCAAGAAAGTGATGTGATCACTAGAATGCTATATCACGGGAACGAGAAAAGAGTGCATGTCGGTAACGAGATCAAACTAGGTATGGAGATACCGATGATCGAATCTCATACATGTAATATATCGAGAGACAAAGGGATTTAGTTACAAGCGTTAAAGGTTCTCACGATCACAGAAGTCATCGTTGAATGTGTAGGAGTCAGTACGGATCTCCAGGTCCCGCTGCTGATTATTGATCGGAGAAGGGTCTCGATCATGTCTGCATTATTCGCGAACCGTAGGGTGGCACACTTAAGAGTTACCGGTCACCATTTTGGAGCACATATGTTTCAGACGAAAGAATTGCAAAGCGCAGGAATTGTTTCAATAGAAACCGGAAATTGTTTCGGGTGAAATTGCAGAAAGTGGTTCTGCATGTGATATTGAAATATTGCAAGGGGCTATATGTGAATGTTTGTTAATTAAAGTAATTAACAAAATTCTGAATAAATTTAATAAAAAGAGTTTTATTAAATGAGAGAGCATTAAATTTGGAGAAATTTAATGCATTTAAAGTGGAGACTTTAAAAGGGAATGTGAAGATGCATTTTAATGTGGAGGGGTTACCACCACATGAATGGGGGAGGTGAGGGGTCACCCCCCCATGCGCCGGCCATGGATAGAGGGGGCACCCCCTCCTCCTATAAAAGGCCACCCATTCCCTCCTTCATCCTCACACCTCCTTGTGAAGGATCTCTTTCCCCCTCTAGAATTATTCCCCCATGGTCTCGGATTAGCGAGATACATGTTCCCGGTGGCATTTCGTCTGGAAGGAGTTGCTGCTTCCGCTGGATCGCTGGAGCGAGGAGGTGGAGGTTGTCCGGTGGCTTGAACGTGTGTGCGAGTGCGGATGCGATGCTGAGTTGCGCCGCTCGGACTTCCTCACGATCTTGAGATCGGCAAGTGTACGACTACATCAACCACGAGTTCCTACACGTTAACAAAACTCGTTGTCTTCGAGGGTAAGTTCTCGTTGGATGTATGTCCACCCGTTGCTTTGTACCTAGTAGATAGATCTTGGCGTGTAGTTCACACAGTAGGAAATTTTTTGTTTTCTATGCTGCGGACCCAACACAATCTACAATCTTTTACTGTTTTGTGTTTACTTTCTGCAAACTTTTACTTCTTTCCATTCGATACGTTTAATCCTTTGTTTTCCGCAAAACACGGTGAGATTGACAACCTCATCGCAAGTTGGGGACAAAGGTCCGTGGTTGTGTTGTGCAGGTCTCCACGTTGCTACTAGCACCGGTAGTGCGCCCTGCCAAAGCTCAGCTAGTAACACCTTTGGGGTGTTTCCTTGCTCCTACTGGTTCGATTAAACCTTGGTTTCATAACTGAGGGAAACTTGCTGCTGTGCTCATCATACCTTCCTCTTGGGGTTCCCAACGAGCTCTACATCAACACCACGCACCAAGCACTTTTCTGGGCGCCGTGTATTGAGCCATCACATGCGGACTTTTTTCTTTTCGACGCACGAAATAGCCAATTTCCATTTTTGAGGTACCGAAATCGGGGTGTTCTGTGAAGCAACCACCAAATTAAAGTTTGGCATTGGTACCAACCCATTTTTCAAAAATACTAGACCACCTTAGATGGACAAATTCCCAACCGGTGTATCTGGAACCTTTCCGTCCATCCCTCATGAAAAAGACAAATTCCTGCCGAATCGGTAGGAGGTTGCCCAGATTTGAACTACAAGTACATGATATAATGCTTGTGAATTTTTTTTTAAAATCATTTATAGGTTCACAACATGCTATTTCATCAGAGATCCACTTCAAGTTCAGCGAGGTTCAGCCCCGGGCTAAGAAGCTTCATGCCCGCTGTTTTGAATATAGTTTGAAACGGGCATAAGAAATTCAATAATGATCCAAACAATGTGAAACCTTCGTGTGGTATCATATTATGTGTCATAGTTGCAAGGAAAAATATTGAACTTGAAAAATTGCAAACATCATAAAAAATCCTTCATAAAATGACCTATCATGTTCGAGGTTTCATGGCATTTAAGTCAAACCACCCATGTTATGGCTAGAATCAGGACAATGTGAAACCACCAATGCGTCATAATATTGAAGAAGGACGGGGTAACACCAACTCAAAACTGACAAGACATTGGACCACATCCTTTTGTAGCCTTTCCAGACTTTCTCGATCGATTACCTTCTGAGATATTGCATTGAAGAATCCACATAGCTTCACAATGGGTACTCGAACATTTTCTGGTAGAAGCCCCCTCAATGCAACCGGAAGCAACTGCGTCACAATCACGTGGCAATCATGAGACTTCAGGTTCTGAATTTTTTTCTCTGCCATATTTATTATTCCCTTTATATTTGACGAGAAGCCAGCCGTGACCTTGATACTGCTCAGGCATTCAAACAAGATTTCCTTCTCTGCTTTGGTAAGAGCATAGCTGCTTAAGTATTGATGGCCCTTATTAGTATGCTTGTTGTATAGGTCTTTGATACGTTGTTAGTCCTCCCGTGCTTCTGATGTATCTTTTGTCTTTCCATACACGCTCAGGAAGCCTAGCAGGTTCACGCAAACATTCTTCGTCACGTGCATCACGTCGATTGAAGAACGGACCTCTAGGTCTTTCCAATACTCAAGCTCCCAAAATATAGATTTCTTCTTTCACATGGCCGTGTGTCCGGTAATGGGGTCTTTCGGAACAGATTGACCGCCAGGACCCTTTCCAAAGATTACTTCTAGGTCCTTCACCATACCAAATACATCAGCACCTTTAGGGAGCTTAGGCTTCTTCCGGTAATCTGCCTCACCGTTGAAATGCTTGCCTTTCTTTCTTACTTGATGATTGGTCGGAAGAAATTTACGACACCCCAGGTGCACAACCTTCTTACAGTTATCCAAATATGTACCTTTAGTCTTATCTAAATAGTGCGTGCATGCATTGTATCCCTTGTTTGACTGTCCTGAAATGTTACTAAGAGCAGGCCAATCATTGATGGTTACGAACAACAACGCTCATAGATCAAATGGCTCCTGTTTGTGCTCATCCCACACCTTTACACCTGGTTCTGCCCACAACTGCAAAAGTTCATCGCCTAATGGCCTTAGGTACACATCAATGTCGTTGCCGGGTTGCTTCGGTCCTTGGATGAGCACTGATATCATAATGAACTTCCGCTTCATGCACAACCAAGGAGGAAGGTTGTAGATACATAGAGTCACTGGTCAGATGCTGTGACTGCAGCTCTGCTCCCCAAAAGGATTCATGCCGTCTGTACTTAGACCAAACCATAAGTTCCTCGCGTCACCTGCAAAGTTCGAGTACTTTCTCTCGATGTTTCTCCACTGCGACCCATCGGCGGGGTGTCTCAGTTTCCCGTACTTCTTACGCTCTTCTTTGTGCCATCGCAACAACCTGACATGCTCTTTGTTACTGAACAGACGTTTCAACCGTGGTATTATAGGAGCATACCACATAACCTTACAGGAACCCTCTTCCTGGGGGCTCGTCATCGCCCTCAACATCACCAGGGTCATCTTGTCTGATCTTGTACCGACATGCAGTGCATACCGGGCATTTATCCATATTCTCGTACTTCTCACCGCGGCACAGGATGCAGTCATTAATACATGCATGTATCTTCTCCACATCTAATCCTAGAGGGCAGATAGTCTTCTTTGCTTCGTACGTTGTCTCGAGCAGCTCGTTATCCTTTGGAAGCTCCAGCTTCATTATTTTCAGGAACTTCTCAAATCTCTTGTCAGATAAACCAGCCTCTGCCTTCCATTTCAGCAGTTCAAGTGTGGTACCGAGCTTTGTGATGTCATCTTCGCAATTCGGGTACAACAACTTTTTGTGATCCTTTTGCATGGCCTCCAACTTAAGCTTCTCCCTTTTTGTATCGCATTGTTGCTTTGCATCAGAAATGACCCGACCAAGACCATCAGCGGGCTCATCCGATGCATGTTGTTCTTCTTCATTGTCGCCTCCCTTCTTCATTGTCTTCCATTGCAGTATCACTGTATTTTTCAGGAGACATAGGATAGTTGTCATCATCCTCCTCCTCTTCCTTTTATTCCAGCCTAACCCCTCTTTCTCCGTGCATGGCCCAACAATAATATCCGGGCATGAAACCTCTCATAAGCAGATGGCTTTGAAGGATTCTCGGGGCAGAGTGGCCCGCCACGTTCCGACAGTCGACGCAGGGACAAGGCATAAAATTATCCACTTTGTTTGCCTTAGCCACATCGATAAATTTATGCAGGCCTGCAATAAAATTGGAATCGCGTCGGTCGCCGTACATCCATCGCATCCGCGTATCGATCTGCGTCATAATAATTAACCATTACAATAACATCGTGGTGAAATGACCACCCTACATGGACACATGCAATATTTTTGTATCAGTTACAGATAAAGAAGATAAGGTTGCTAACCTCGGCCGATGATACCGTGTTGTGCGAACTTAAGTGTGGCTCGGACATTTCGTCGAACACCTTGTGTGCAGTGTGAAGAAAAAAAACCTAGCATCCACCTCCCACATAAAATTTTAGAAAAAATAAGTGATTAGACTGGACTTATTTATAGCCAGGGGAGAGTTTTTGGACCAATGCTTCGCAGAGCGCCACGTGTGCATCGCGTGGCATGAACCGGGACTAATGCTTCGCAGAGCGCCACGTGTGCGTCGCGGGGGCATTGGTCCCGGTTCATGCCACGAACCGGGACCATTTCTTAGAGATGAACCGGGACCGGTGCCTGCATTGATCCCGATTTGCGAGCCGAACCGGGACATATGGCATTTGGGTGTTGGACCAAAGACTTTTTTCTACTAGTGATATAGGTTCGTAGAGATTTAGGATGAGCATATATACTAAAAGACGTCTAGATACGTTTATTTCACAAAGCTAAATTATCTTATATTTCTGAACGGAGTGAGTATGAGCAAAGTGACAACGCGTTGGTCGCCATCGGCCGTAGAAATAACTTGCGGTTCCTTCTGGAGCCCTGTTCTTTTTTTGTTTTGTTTTCTTCTCCGGACAGGGAGGTTGCGAGTGCAATGTTTTTCTAGGGGATTTTGTGAATGGCGATGCAATGTTTGTGTCCTACACACACGCGCACGTCATCTACAGCTACAACCCAAAGCCGTCCAATTGCGTTTAGTTCCAGCAGCTTTTCCTTTTAATCTCCCATTACGGACATGACATGATCTCCCGAAAGAGGGCGATCGGATTAGCTAAAAGAAGCGGGAAACGTCATGTGGAAGCCTGATCGATCTAATCATACTCCCTGTCACCACCGGATCGGATCACCACCATGAGTGTTTGCTTGCCGTGTGCTACGTGCATTACGGCTCCACCTTAAGCATAAAGAATGGCCAATCACGGGTACACAGCCAGATGAAAATTTGACAGCGACATCAGCGGCCAGCCTATTTTTGCATGAAGCAAGAACACCACTTGTCTACCTCTGACAACCAATTGATTTAGTTTACTTTTGATGTGTAACTTTTTGTGACGAATCTCGAGTTCAAACGCGTCAGCTAACATAATCTTCTATGGCCTAAAAGATCTACGTGTGGCCACGAATAAACCATGCATGGGACGATTAGCGGTAGTTTTTGCCCAAGCCAGTTAAGGACAAAACCCAAGTTTTTTTGGGGGGTATTAATTGTTTTTTCTTGATTTTTTAGTCGACGAGTGAGGTGTCTTTGATGATTTTCCAAACAAGAATATAATCTTCCATGGCTTCTCCACCTCAATAGAATAAACTCAGAGAGCCAACCCGAGGCACAAGCAATCATTCAACCCGTGATCCGTAACACCCCGGTCTTCCCTGGACCGGCATCATATTATTCATGACCGTGTACGCTTAAGCCATTTTTTGCCGAGAAGAGTTTCTACCTAAGAAGATGTATCTTATTGGTATGCGTGATCTATAAAGCCATGGAGAAAACCTATTTCAAGAACATTGATCCTATTAAGCCCCGAGCCATGAGGTCACACCATGCGCGACTCATGTCGAAGACCGAGAGCACATGCTCTTCCCCTGCCCCACTCAGGGCCACCCTAGGTGACCATGTGCGGCTGCCTATGGCCCACGGCTAGATATCCTTCTCACGTGTTATATTTTTTTTCACTCTTTTAGTCTTTTTTTATCATAATATAATATTGTTTAAGTGCTTAAAATTAATTATAAACGTCTTAGCTAAGAACACATAATTAGTTGTTAACTTTTAATACTTTACAATCGAAAGTAGACACATATATATCTATGTATCTAAATATACGTGCATATATATTGTCAACTTTGCACCGGGGCCAAAATATAGAGCTCGCCCTGGCCCCACTTATCAGCTCGGGTGGAGAATCCCGACATAGGGTGCATGCCACTCCCCAACCAAACTTCAACAAGAAGTTCTGAACTCAATCATACTCCCGATCCTCTCAAAAGTATGGGATTCACTCAATTAAATGGTATTCATAAATGAAGATCACTCGCCTAATGTAACTCTAGAAAACATTATTTATAACTTCTCCCTTTGGGTTCACCGCTTTTGATCCATCTAAAATTCTAAATTAATGTATTGGCCTTTGTGCATTTTTGTTTATGCTGAGGCTGGGTCTAGCTCTGTTGATTGTATCACCTTGAAGTCAGCTATTTGATTTAATAAAAACTCCTTTTATATGAAAATTTCTGAATTGATGTATATATTTTTAGACATGTACTTTTAATGAGACGATAAAATGTGAAGAGTTTACAACACACCACTACATACCAAAGATGCATACAACCCCACAAGTTTCAACATGTGAACTCTGGAACCTATATCACACTTCATAGAAGAAAGGTCAAGACAACTAGTGCAACACCAATCAAGGTTATACGACACAAACACGACACCACACAACTTCTAATGCAACACACAAATGACCAAACGATGAGGACTCGCCTTGCACCCTCTCTCACATGAATGGAGAGGATGTGATACACTAAGCTCCTAGGCCTCATCACACCCGAAGAAGGTAACTTCAATAGAGCGACTCCGACACCAGACTGGAACAATTCAACGCCTAGCCAACCTTAAGCACCTGAAAGTAAGCGAGTGAACGACAAGACCGAACCAACGCAAAAGAGGCGCGTACCAAGAATTGATGGCAGCGGTGGCGCCCCGTAAGCCCACGCTCTAAGCGACGACAACATCGAATCTAACTGACACGCCTAGAATACCACAAAGATCGTAAGCAACGCCTTCAAGAAGGGAACGACACCACTCCTCCGCTGCTGCTCGACTTGCAGATGGATCAAGATTTCCCTCGGTGCTCGAGGTGGGGAAGCACGATTAAGGCCATGACTAGGCCTCCAAGAATGTGATAAAAGAAAGACAACAAGAGGTGTCGGAGGACCGACTTCGATATGAAATTGTCATTCATGCTAGGTAAACACCTCCTTGGATGCTCTCTCCCACCTTTTGCATGTTATTGTAAGGAGATCCACACGTTTTGACCTTTGATTTGCCTGAGCTTGGATGAAAGAACATTTCATGATCTATAGTGTTTTGTGTGTTAGATAATAATACCAAGGATAATCTCATGTGTGTTGAAGTGTTGTAGATAAACTAGTCATTCAGATACAGGAAAAATGTAGTTGGGGGGCCAAGGGCCAGATAATCTGGCCCACCCCGATCTTAAGAGCAGGCAAGGCGCGTCATGCAGTATGGGGGGCGGAATATCTCTCGGATTGTCCGGCCAGGGGCGGACTTTTTGCCCCGGTCGTATAGTCTGCCCCTCCAGGAGGCTGGATAATCTGCCCCCCGAGAAGTTTTGCAAGGCCGTCCAGGCCTGTCACGCGGTATGGGAGGCGGATTTCCCCCTAGAAAATCCGACTTCGGGGCGGAGCTTTGCCCCGGCCGGATAATCCGCCCCCCAAAGTCTCCAACGATCGAGTTTGGCAGGGGTATTTATTCCCCATTAATCCCTCCTGCCAGAACTCTTGATTGATTCGAAAATGCTTAGGCCGTTCTTCAAGTTCCAAGTGAGATCTTAATCGTCACCCACCCAAAGGCTTCGATCTTTGGAGAATTGAAGGTGGAGGACTCGATCTTCATCAACACCAATCAAGCGCTCAACTTCCCCTGCATTAACTTGGGGAGTTCTTGACCTAGTATTTCTTGCAAATATCTAGATCCTAGTTTTGATTATTTGATAATCCTTGTTCTTGTGGCAGCTTGTTGTCATCACGGAAGCCTCCAATTCAGTTGTGGTTGTGTGCCCCGCTAGCGTTGTAAAGACACCGGTTCCCGCCTCAAAGGGTACTAATAGCGGAAAGGTGGATCTAGCCTTTAGTGGCGAGATCCATCGAAGAATAGGGTGAGACCTATTGTGGCGTGGTGGTCTTAGAACCGCCCACCCCTCCAACACAGACGTACTTCCCTTAACAAGGAGGGAATTGCGGTCAAACAAATCCCCGTCTCTTCGCGTGCTCCACTATGATTTTCTCGCTCCTTTTTACACGCTTAGTAATTAGGTTAGCATATAGGGAAATTCTCGTAATTGCATATCTAGAGAATTTACATTTGTGTCAAGCCTAAAATTGAAAAAGAACTAAAATTTAAAGTAGTACCTATTCACCCCCTCTAGGTGCCCATACGATCCATTTCATCGGGTGGTTTCTAGCCCCACCATTGGTACCGTACATACATTGTTTGATGGTCGGAGGATGAGGATCTGCTCGATTATAGTTAGAGAAAGTACGATAGATCCTAGGCAGCAGGCTAGAAGCTATTTAATATCAATTAAAATCTAGCTGGAAGGGAGAGAAGGGAGGGAAGAGAAGAGCGCTGGCGCTTCAGTTATAGCTTGGCTATAGCACATCGTTTCAAAAGTTGCAGGCCGCATGCAGTTTGTTTGTGGGTGGTATAGCGGGCTGTACGATTCTTTGAGTCTTGCATGCAATCACATACACATGCAAACATTTACTCCTCTTTTATAATATAAGATGTTTTAGCTTTATGAAGATAGTGTATCTAGACGTCTTTTATTGTGTAGATTCAAAGAGATTCACTCCGAACCTAGACACTAAACAGCGTCTAGATACATTACCTTCACAAAGCTAAAACATCTTATATTTTGAAACGAAGAGAATATTACTTAAATATTTCATAGAGCCAACCTAATAGCCATCCTATTGTATGTTATATATCTACGAAGGCTTTAGATAATGTGGCATGCATGTATAGCCGGCAACGGGCTATTGTTCTTGCTCTTAGTGAATTCAACAAGAACTTTAACAACTCATCATTCACTTCTCAATCAATTTGAAACCTTAGAGTCAAAAAAGTCCTTCCATAAATCTAGGAAAGAAAAACCACCTCTGACTTCACCGACTCGAAAAGAAATGAGACAAAACCCAGCATAACCCAAACGTCCAAATCCAATCCGGCAAGGCAAAAGATAGGTGCTGCTGGCCAGGAGTAGTTCCGATAGATCGCAGCTGGCGTCATGGCCCCGACAAGCTAACCATTCTTCAATTATTCTGATCAAGTGGCACCATCTCCCTAATATATTGGTACTACCGGTACATCATTGCATCATCGAGTTTATTATCACTTAGGATAGTCCGGTTTACCAGGAGTAGCGCCAGTACAACTGCTATAGATGGAAAGGACTCGTCAACTCTTCCGGGGAAGACGAGCCCGGTGACGTTGTACGGCTTTCCCCTCTCGGCTTAAGGACGCCTTGGCTTCGCTTCCCGCCGCCGCAACCCGCGCGTCTCCTCTTCCTCGCATAGGCCCGCGCCCCTGTAATTCCAGTCCCCTCTCCCCCCATCGATTAGCTCCGCGCCCGGGGGCGCCAGGAACGCCGCCGCGCCGGCCGAGCCGGCGGGTCGGTTAATTGCGCATCGCTGTTGCTCTTCTACCGTTTGGAGCAGGGAAGAGTGGGGGGATATTATCGCTGCCCCACCCGGCACTGCCCCCTCTCCTGTTCGCTCCTCACTGTGCTTATCCACGGCGGAATCCAATCCCCATCCTCCGAAAAAGTCCCCGCTTTACGCCTATTCCCCCCCGCCCCGCCTGCGCCGGTCATGATTCCCGCCGATTCCCCCGCCCATTTGCTCCTCCGCCTCGCCGAATCCCGCTCGCCGCTGCTGGCTGTCGCGAGGTAGGGGGGGGGGGGGGGGGGGGGGGGAGGGACGAGGAGCCTAGAGAGGGGCGGGTGGTGGACACACAGATGTCGTCGTCGTGGTCGAACAACCGGGCGTCCAGCTCGGCGCGGTCCAAGCACAGCGAGCGGGTGGTGGCGCAGACGCCCGTGGACGCGCGGCTGCACGCCGAGTTCGAGGGCTCGCAGCGCCACTTCGACTACTCCTCCTCGGTCAACCGCTCGGGGGGCAGCACCAGCACCGCCGTCTCCGCCTACCTCCAGAACATGCAGCGCGGCCGCTACATCCAGCCCTTCGGCTGCCTGCTCGCCATCCACCCGGAGACCTTCGCCCTGCTCGCCTACAGCGAGAACGCCGCCGAGATGCTCGACCTCACGCCGCACGCCGTGCCCACCATCGACCAGCGCGACGCGCTCGTCGTCGGCGCCGACGTGCGCACGCTCTTCCGCTCCCAGAGCGCCGTCGCGCTGCACAAGGCCGCCATCTTCGGGGAGGTCAACCTGCTCAACCCAATCCTCGTCCACGCCAGGACCTCCGGGAAGCCCTTCTACGCCATCCTGCACCGCATCGACGTCGGCCTCGTCATCGACCTCGAGCCGGTCAACCCCGCCGACGTGCCCGTCACGGCTGCCGGCGCGCTCAAGTCCTACAAGCTCGCCGCCAAGGCCATCTCCAGGCTGCAGTCCCTGCCCAGTGGGAACCTCTCCCTGCTCTGCGATGTGCTGGTCCGTGAGGTAAGCGAGCTCACTGGCTATGACAGGGTGATGGCATACAAGTTCCACGAGGATGAGCATGGTGAGGTAATCGCTGAGTGCAGGAGGTCTGATCTGGAGCCGTATCTTGGCCTGCACTACCCGGCAACCGACATCCCGCAGGCGTCCAGGTTTCTGTTTATGAAGAACAAAGTCCGGATGATATGTGATTGTGCCGCTACTCCTGTGAGGCTCATTCAGGATGACAACCTAGCACAGCCTATCAGCCTCTGTGGCTCGACCATGAGGGCACCCCATGGCTGCCATGCCCAGTACATGGCCAACATGGGCTCCATCGCGTCGCTAGTGATGTCCATCACTATAAACGAGGATGAGGAGGAGGATGGTGACACTGGAAGTGACCAGCAGCCCAAAGGCAGGAAGCTGTGGGGACTGGTGGTTTGCCATCACACCAGCCCGAGGTTCGTCCCTTTCCCGCTCAGGTATGCTTGCGAATTTCTCTTGCAAGTATTCGGCATACAGCTCAACAAGGAGGTGGAGCTTGCTTCTCAGGCAAAGGAGAGGCACATCCTCCGCACACAGACCCTTCTCTGCGATATGCTCCTCCGGGATGCTCCTGTTGGGATATTTAACCAGTCGCCTAATGTAATGGATCTAGTCAAGTGCGATGGTGCAGCATTGTATTACCAAAACCAGCTTTTGGTGCTCGGATCAACGCCCTCTGAAGGAGAGATAAAGAACATCGTAGCATGGCTGCAAGAGTACCATGATGGTTCTACTGGGTTAAGTACTGACAGCTTAGTTGAAGCAGGCTATCCTGGTGCGTCTGCACTTGGTGAGGTTGTGTGTGGCATGGCAGCTATAAAGATCTCCTCAAAAGGTTTTATCCTCTGGTTCCGATCGCACACCGCAAAAGAGATCAAGTGGGGTGGAGCTAAGCATGAACCTGGTGATGCAGATGACAATGGCAGGAAGATGCATCCACGCTCTTCGTTCAGGGCTTTCTTGGAGGTAGTTAAGTGGAGGAGTGTTCCTTGGGAGGATGTTGAAATGGACGCAATCCATTCCCTCCAGCTAATATTGCGTGGCTCCCTTCAAGACGAAGACGCTAACGACAATAATGTAAGGACCATTGTTGAAGCTCCATCTGATGATATGAAGAAGATACAGGGGCTACTTGAACTCAGAATTGTGACAAACGAGATGGTCCGCCTAATTGAGACGGCAACTGCTCCTATACTGGCTGTCGACATCGTTGGCAACATAAACGGATGGAATAATAAAGTTGCAGAAATTACTGGATTACCCACCATGGAAGCCATTGGGATGCCTCTGGTAGATCTCGTTGAGCGGGATTCTGTTGAAGTGGTAAAGAAGATCTTGAACTCAGCTCTACAAGGTTGTCACTAATGTCTTGAATTTATCTTTTTATACTTTCCAGGTTAGCTATAATTTTTCCATTATTTTTCTATTACACGTCTGTGTTTCATTTCTCCTTTTGTATTTCAGGAACCGAAGAGCAAAATTTGGAAATCAAGCTTAAAACATTCCGCCACCAGGAAAGTAAGGGCCCTGTAGTCTTGATGGTTAACGCATGTTGCAGTCATGATCTTTCAGAGCAAGTTGTTGGGGTTTGTTTCGTAGCACAAGATTTGACAGGCCACAGGATGATTATGGATAAGTATACTCGGATACAAGGCGACTATGTTGCAATAGTAAAGAACCCCAATGAGCTTATACCCCCTATATTTATGATCAACGATCTTGGTTCTTGCTTAGAGTGGAATGAGGCTATGCAAAAGATAACTGGTATAAAGAGGGAAGATGCAATTGATAAGTTGCTGATCGGGGAGGTTTTCACCCTTCATGACTATGGATGTAAGGTAAAGGATCATGCTACTCTAACCAAACTTAGCATACTGATGAACACAGTGATCTCTGGTAAAGATCCCGAGAAGATTGCTTTTGGTTTCTTCAACACAGATGGCAAGTACATGGAATCACTGCTTACAGCAAGCAAGAGGACAGATGCTGGGGGTAAGATCACCGGCGCACTTTGCTTTTTGCATGTGGCCAGCCCAGAGCTTCAGCATGCTCTTCAGGTGCAGATTATGTCTGAACAAGCTGCTACACACAGCTTTAAGGAATTGACGTATATTCGTCAAGAATTAAAGAACCCACTCAATGGCATGCAGTTTACCCGTAATTTATTGGAACCGTCTGACTTGACAGAGGAGCAGAGGCAACTTCTTGCATCAAATGTCCTCTGTCAAGAACAGTTGAAAAAGATTTTACATGACAATGATCTAGAAGGCATTGAACAGTGGTAAGTGCCATTTTAGAAGGCTTACAGATATTAAGTTCCTATAAGTATCTTATCTTGAGCTCTTCAATTATTCTTGAGATTATGTTGTTACTTACCTCCATTAAACTGAATCTTTGCTGATGCAGAACTCAAATTACTAACATCTCGTGTTTTCCCCCCCTCAACTGCATTTAATCTAGGGTCCCTTTAATCTACGAGTCCACTTGATGTAACACTACTGGTTACAAATTCTGGGACATGAAAATTTCCATCATTATGGCACTGCTAATAAGTAGTGCTGTAAAAATTAAAGCACACAACTGTATAACATGCCTTTTCCATTCACTTGTACATGCATAAAGAAGTTTCATAGCATAAATATGGATTAATAAATCTTTGCTGTTACAGCTACATGGAGATGAACACGGTAGAATTTAACCTCGAGGAAGCTCTGAATACGGTCCTAATGCAAGGCATGTCTCTGAGCAAGGAAAAGCAAATTTCTCTTGACCGTGATTGGCCTGTAGAAGTATCATCTATGTACCTCTATGGGGATAACTTAAGGCTTCAGCAAGTCCTAGCAGACTACTTGGCATGCACGCTTCAGTTTACGCAACCGGCAGAAGGGCCAATTGTACTTCGGGTCATTCCCAAGAAGGAAAATATTGGGTCTGGCATGCAGATTGCTCACCTGGAGTTCAGGTAACAAATCCCTCCTCCACACCTAGTTGCTGGTATTGAAACCAAGGGTACAACTTCACAAGTGATTGTAGCAGTTAGATATTAGAAGAACAAACAGCAGACAGGAGAGGAACTGGAGACACTGATTAAATGTGTGAAGCATAATGTTGCAATTTTTTCTCGGGGAGCTAGATGATGTAGATTGCCTGATGCGTTTTTCTGGGATGTATATTTTACTTAACTGAAAGCAATTCGTTTGGTAGGCCCATTTCCTCGAGAATAACAGCTGTTTAATTCACGGATCTGTGCAGGCTTGTCCACCCAGCACCAGGCGTTCCGGAGACGCTGATACAAGAGATGTTCCGCCACGGCCCAGGGGTATCCCGAGAAGGCCTGGGCCTGCACATAAGCCAGAAGCTCGTGAAGACGATGAGCGGCACGGTGCAGTACCTCCGGGAAGCAGAGAGCTCGTCGTTCATCGTTCTAGTGGAGTTCCCGGTGGCGCAGCTCAATAGCAAGAGGCCCAGGCCTTCGACGAGTAAGAGTAACTTCTGAATTCTTGAAGATGTCGCCGTCCCCCCCTCGGAGATGTTGTAAACTAGGGCAAATTGGTTGGAGAGCTTAGCTGATGTATCATATGTGTAGTTGGGAACTTGGATTGCACACACGTTGGTGTTTGTTGGGGCGCTAGCTTTAGCTTAGCTGTTAGGTGTTAGTGTAATTTAACACGGCAAACTCTATGAGTGAATGATGAATAAAATCTGCATTTGTGTTTTCAATCACTTCCCACTTCCAGGTGGTTGCAAAATCAGACGTTGAGTTTGCTTTCAGATTCTTGCTCCTTGCTTCTTTTTTACCATGGAGAACATTTTTCCTGTTTATGCAAAAAATGAACTGATTATACTGCAGCATTCAAATTCAAACGAAACTCATGCGTTTTAAAACCGGCCTTGTAGCAAAGGAAGCTTTCGCAAAGCCCATAGACTAGCCGTTACTGGCCCAGTTGTGACGGCATTTTCAGAGCAGCGCTCACCTGATCTCCTAGCGATCGATCGATCATGGCGGGGAGGAAGAAGAGGAGGCGCGCGACGGTGCTCGACGACGACGAGCGGCGGCGGCGGCGTAGGCAGGAGGAGGCGGCCCTCCTCCTCCACAAGATCAAAGGTGTAAATCCCCTTTCCTCTCCTCCATCGCGTGTAAACCCTTGAAATCCCCTCCGATTGGTGGCAGTAAGTAACCGGACTTAACAAGGGTTGCGCCGCCGTGCGCGTGGGTTGTCGAAGCAGGGCTCGTGGGCTGGGTAGTCGCGGAGGTCGCCGCCGGCCGATCCCCTTCCGTGGCGCTCCACCGCTACCAGAACTACTGCGCCTCCGCCTCCGCCGCCGCGTCCCCGTCCACATGGTTTGGCTCCCTCCCTCTCCTCGCCTTCACATCTCTGCCGGTCATCAGATTCTTACCCGTGTGCACGCGATTGCGGTGTGCGAGCGTTGCGTGCAGCGCCTGCAGCTACGACGCCCCCGTCGGCACGGACGTCCTCTCCCTCCTCCGCAAGGAATTCCACGCCTCACGCCTCAGTACGGATCTGCGTGCCCAGTGAATTTCATCAACGCTTCTGTCTCGACCTCTCTCTGCGCGTGATCAGTTTGGGATGCATCGTTGGTGTGCAGATGTGCTTCTCAGGGTTCTCCTCGTGGTGCAGCAGCTCCTGCAGGAGAACAAGCACTGCTCCAAGAGGGACATCTACTACATGTACCCCTCCATTTTCGTAGGTCAGTGCTTGTCTGCAGTTGCCATGTCTGATCCACTTATGCCTAGTGCTAGTTGCAGGTACCCTGCTTTGCTGTGTGTCTGACAATCAGAGGTGTCACCGCAGAACAAGCGGTTGTTGATCGTGCGATCAATGATATCTGCGTACTCTTCAGGTGCAGCCGTCATAACCTCAACGTGGTATGTACTACTGATTCTCCGCTGTCTTCCTAATGCAAGCTTCAATTGGATAACTAGAAGTCATTTGTGCTAGAGAATAAGATTCTTGTGTTCTTTCATTGTGGTGTACAATATTGTACTACCACTCTGCCTTATGTAACTCTGTCTTATGTGATGTGTTATTCCTTGAGGTCCTTGTCTCTTCACGAATCGTTAGGAGCTGTTTCCATTCTTTTTCTTTATGCCTGTATTTATTTCATAGCCTTCCCTTCTCCCTTTACTCACTCTACAATTTGTGCTCACTTGGCTGCTTGCAGGTTCCTGTGGCAAAAGGGTACGGGTTTTCTGAGAGTTCTGAGTGTTTGACAATATGGTTAATCCATTCCATGTTGTTCCATTCTGTTAACTAATGAACATTTTTGTTTCTTCATCCTCCCTAGCCCTTGTCCTGCATTACTTAAAACGTAAACTGGGTGTAAACCAGTGGGATGCTGCTCTTGTAGCAGAGACTTACATCCTCATAAATTCATAATGCCTATGCTCATATAGTGGTCTTAGTATTTTCTGAACATTTTCCCGTTGTGCGCTCATCAATATCTTTATCGTTCCAGTTTGGTGATGGGTTGGGTAAGATTTGTGGAGGGCGAAAAGAAAGTCTATTGTATAACCAACGTCAACGCTGTAAGCTTCTACTATTGTATCTTTAGTAACTCTAAATATCTGTTCTTACTATGCATTGATCTGGTTAACTTTTCCCTTCTCTAAATGTAGGCTTTCTCCATTCCTGTTAGCATCGAAGCAATCAAAGGTTGTTCGGCAATTTAAAAACCAATAACATAATCTTTGCCAATTCACAGATTTTTTTATCAAGTTCGAAAAGAAATTCATTTTAATAAATTTTGAAGTATACAACTAGTTTTGATCTCATACCAAGGCACTGTTCGGTTCGAACTTAGAATAAAGTTAGTTCTGGATATATTAGAAAGTGGGATTTTGACAAACCAGAAAATTTTAGACAGCAAGTGAAAGAGTAGTTCATCTTAAATACTGTCTCGAGTAAATACGGAGATGAATATCCTTGTTAATCCACAGATTATGGAATAGGAATATATCTGAACACTACAATGCAATAAACTTAACCTGTCATAGATTTTCTCTTGCAGATATTGTTAGTGTTGCTCACTACATTCTTGTTGTTGAGAAGGAGACAGGTAGGAGGTTAAAAGATCCCCTATGTGTATGTGATAATTCTGTTCTTGCAGTCTTCCTACTGTTTGCTTCTATATGCCGTTTGCAGTTTTCCAGCGGTTGGCCAATGATAAGTTCTGTGAAAGGAATCGCTGCATTGTTATTACGGTAACTGCTAACCCTGAATCTAGTGTTATCATTGACATCATTTCTCGTGTGGCTTTTTTGTTGTTTGATGGTATTGTTCTGTCTGCTCAGGGAAGAGGCTACCCAGATATTCCAACAAGAAGGCATGTGCTCTTTCAATCTTTGTTTGCCTTGTATATTATTGCTGAATTTCTATTTGATTGTATATATCCTTTGTACTGCTGCAGATTCTTGCGTTACCTTGTTGAACAGCTGCGCTTGCCTGCCTATTGCTTAGTGGATTCAGATCCTTATGGTTTTGATATTCTGGCCACCTATAAATTTGGTTCCATGGTAGGGCAAAATAATGATCTACTATCTACTTTTTTTCTGTTATTAATTACTTATCTGTGTTAACATATTTTCTAATTAAAATCAGATTCAATAACTTCATGGATACGGTCATACTAGTTTCTTAGTGTTTCAGAAGCTGGCTTGGCCCTTATGCATATATTCATACTGTTGAAGTCCTTCATTGTTTTGTTTGGCCAAATTAAATGTTATTTTGTACATTTATTCGAAATTTAGTCCTGTTGCTAGCAAACTTAACCTCTATATTTACCCCTTCCCAAGACGCAAGATTATAGTATATTTCCTGTGTTAACTGACCAACTCTTGCTGCTCCCATGTACAATTCTCATTCTGTTTAAGCAATTGGCATATGATGCAAATGTTCTGCGAGTGCCTGAGATACGATGGCTCGGAGTCTTCACGTCTGACTTTGAGGAATATGGCCTTCCAGACTGCTGTCTACTTCAGCTGTCATCTGAAGGTGACTACATTGGAGGGATATAAATGCCATTCCCAGAAAAATCTTGTTCTGTTATAGCCTTGACATGCCATGTATCGTGCTGCAGATAGGAGGAAGCTTGAAGGAATTCTGACCAGATGTTACTTGCAGAGAGAAGCCCCGGAATGGAGGTAAAGAAAAGGAAGTTGTATACTTCCTAGTATGCTAATTCTGACCAGATGCTACTTGCAGAGAGAAGCCCCCGAATGACTATGATGTGGGTTGCAAGTAATAATAGTTCAATCCAACTACTATAGTTTGTTATTTTGATTCTTTTGTCCAACTAGTTTCATAGTTCTGTTCTCAGAAAATGCCAAATGCAACAATTAATCTCAGCAATGTGAGTGTAATCGTCTTCCAGCACGATGATCAGTTCTATGGCTTTCCCCCTGTAGTCGTAATTTGTAGGTTCCTTCAGCATCAGTTCCTTACTTCCAAAACTTCATATCCGTGTTCAGCTCATTGGCTCTAACGGCAATAGGTGCTACTCCCTCCGTTTCAAAATATAAGATGTTTTAACTTTGTGAAAGGAGTGTATCTAGGCCCCTTTTAGTGTGTAGGTTCACTCCAAACCTAAATAAAACTATACACTAGGGTCTACATACACTCCTTTCACAAAGTTAAAACATCTTATATTTTCAAACGGAGAGAGTATGTACTAGTTTCAAACGGTCCATGACTGCATTGACATGGTCAGTCCTAACGGCAATGGTTTGTGTTTGATGTTGGAATCATTTGCCTAGTGAGAGTTAGTTATTTTTTCTCCAAGTTAAATATTCAGAATTATACTCTCCTTGGCAGGTCGGAGTTGGAATCCATGCTGGAAAAGGGTGTCAAGTTTGAGACTGAGGCATTGTCCGCAAGCTCCATTTCCTTCCTATCACAAGAGTACATCCCCCAAAAGATCAAACAAGGGAGGCATATATAGGATTGCATATACCTGTATCAGTGCAGAATTGTGCTCATCTCAGAGTCTTCTTTTATTTTGGTTATACCGCCTGTACTCTCTATAATCACATGTCATACAAATACAATCCCGTTAGAAGGAGTAACTCGCTTCAAGAATTTTGCTACTCCCTCCGACCTAAATTAATTGACTTGGATTTGCCTACATTCGGATGTATCTAACATTAAAACATGTCTGCATACATCCGAATCTAAACAAATCAAAGTCAATTAATTTGAATCGGAGAGACATCCGAATATAGACAAATCCAAGTCAATTAATTTGGGTCGGAGGGAGTACAATTGTTGTATACCTTCCATTACTGCATTACTAATAATAATGCTTTCAGAGTTACGTGGTGTATAGTTTCGTTTGGGCTTATTATGTTAATGTGAAAAGGGCAGTCTGTTACGTACTCTCTCCGTTTCAAAATATAAGAAAATATAAGATGTTTTAGCTTTGTGAAAGGACTGTATCTAGATCTCTTTTAGTGTGTAGATTCATCCAGGTTTGAAGCGAACATACACATTAGAAGGGGTCTAGATACATTCTTTTCACAAAGCTAAAACATCTTATATTTTGAAACGGAGGGAGTACAAGTGAACGCCTGAATAGTCAGGTCACCGTCTCACGGGAACAAATTTCTGTTACCTGACAACTCAGTTTCAATCCCCAAGCATCACCAGATGTGTTGCTTGCGTTGCAGTTTTTTTTAGAGCCAGGAGCAACAAATCTACTAGTCCTTCCGACCCATATTAGTTGACTCAAATTTGTCTAGATACGGATATATCTAGCACTAAAATTTGACTAGATGCATTCGTATCTAGATGAATCTAACTCAACTAATATGGATCAGAGGGAGTAAGAGAAACAGTCGTCTAGTCGAGGTGAAAATTACATCTAAACAAGCCAGTTCCATTTCATGACTGGAAAATAGCTCAGCAAACTTCATTATACACATATATTCAAGCTTAGCAAAACTTCACCAAAGACTTGTTTCTTACACATGTTCAGGTACATGAGCTTCCGTTATGTTAGATGGAGGGGGCCAACACTGTCATATCTTTTTACACTTACTAGATTACAGAATCAAATAAGACATTATCCAGTCATTTAACTATTCAGGCTGTAAAGTAAAATACAAGCCCATGTGTTCTTCACTGACCGGATTGTGCCATAGTAAGGTCATACGCGGAGAGCGTGCCAGACTGGTCAACGTCGAGCTTGTTAAACTCCTCTAGAAAAGAAGTTATGTCCTCTTGGTTGATCTTTCCCAGTTCTTTGAGCTTGTACACGACAAATTCAGCAGCACTGCACATATCAGAAGTTCAGAAATCGGCATCAACGCTCATCACCTGCAAAATCTTGAATGGGCATGATGGAAGAATAATGAAAATGAAGTATGTGCTTACCCCACACGTCGATCATTATCCAGATCAGCTGCTTCAAGATCCATGGTTGTCATCCTCCGCGTGAGAACCCAGTTGGCCAGCATTTTCTGCCGTCGCTCGGTGTAGATCTCAGCAAGGTATATGAAGAATAGGGCCAGGATTATGGTGCTCGTGATTATCCAAAATACCGCAAAAGTGCGCCCCAATTCGGATGTGAAGCTTTTGTCACCATAACCCAGGGTAGTGATTGTGGCACATACACAATAGAAGGAATCAACAAGGCTCAGCTTCTCAACCTTCCACAGAAAAACAGTCCCCAGGACCATGGTTGTCACAAGAAGCAGAGCGGCTGTGTAAAATTTGTACTTTGTCTTGTTTGTCTCAATTCGTCTGAGCATTTTGGCCTCACTAGACTTCATGTCCATGTGCAGTGCTTTGTAGAACAACACCTCCTGCTTCTCGACGAGGTAATCTGCTGCTTTGCTCACAAAGAGAGCAGTGACCGCCATGCCAGTGAAGACGAAAGCACTAGCGAGCAGCTTTGATGTGTCACTGTTAGGGAAAAGGTCTCCATAACCAACCGATGTCATCGTGACAATACAGAAGTAGAGTGCATCAAGCACTCTGTTGGTTCTTTTGCCAGATATCTGATCCATGACAAGGTAGAAAACGACGACACCCACTAGCAGGTAGACAAATAGGAGGAGACCTACCAGTCTGAAGCTCGGCCGCATCTCCTTGAACAACTCCTTGGCTGGAAGCCATGAGCCTTTTTCATCTGGTTTTTCAGGGATCTCTGATCTGGGAGCCGACCTACATCGCCGAAACCGTTTAGCTCCCTCAGACGGCTTTCTTTGGAGCGCATTGGGGTTATCAGCTAGTAATGCGCGTTGGATGTTGCTGTCAGACATTGGCTTAGACTGGAACTGCTGCGATCACAATCAAAACCTACAATCCAGAGAATGGCACACATTATGGTACTATGGTTTGCCGATTCAGTGAGACAGGAGGAGAAGATGTACAAGCTCACGTATTATCAGGTATAAAACCAAGGCAAGACGGTGGATATACACTGAATTGCATTGAGCGCTGAGAGACTTGTATTCCTCCCAGACTGTGTGAATTATACATGTCCTAGCTGCCACAAGAATTCCCATCACCATCATTCTAAGCATTATTTTTTGTCAATTGCTGGTCAGGGAGAGGCAGGTGGAGTGAATTGGGTCAAAACAAGGGCCGGTTCCTTGGGAAGGCAAGCTTATCCTGCATTCCTGATCATTTTGACTTTCTGGGCCTCTAGGCACAACAAATCAAGAATATCCTCTTATCTATTACCCATTCTTGTCCTCTCTTTCTGGACCAAGTCGCACCGGTAATAATAGTTAAGATCAGATCTCTATAGAACACCTAAGATTCAGAGAACGCCACACATTAAGGAAGCGAGATGGAACGAGAAGGTTCATTCAGAAGCTCACAGATTATCAGGTAAAATTAAGGCAAGACGCTGGATAATTTACATGCGGCACCGAGAGACTGTACTCCTCCCAGCTTTGCGTGTGAATTATACATGTTGGTTCCAGCCAAAACTAAGCATGTTCGAAAGGGATGTGCTGTTATGAATTCTAAGCCTACTACAATAATATCCATCACCGTCATCCACTCTAAGCACTAATTTATTTCGATTGCCGGTGAAGGAGAGGCAGGTAAGATGAATTGGGTTGACAAGTTCGTAGCAAGGAAGTTAGTCTGAATTCTTGATCATTTTGACTTTCTAGGCCTTCAGGAAGAAGAATCCTCTTGTCTATTGTGGTGTTACCCATCCCTCCCGTCACTTTCTTTCTAGACAAAGTCGCACTCTCACCAATAGTTCGGATCAGATCTCTACTGCTAGCTTAATCTGCAGCTGACAAAAAGGATGGAGCTGAACACGAAACTTTCATGATGAAAGTGCCTGAAACCTTGAGATGGAGTCCAAGCAAGGATGGATCGTGAGGAGACAGGGAGGGGAAGCATCCCATTGTAGCTCACAACTAACTAAGAGATCCAAGTTACCTTTACATATTTTTGTCCTCTCTTTCTGGACCAAGTCGCGCCGCTAATAAACCTAAGATTCAGAGAACGCCACACATTAAGGAAGCGAGATGGAACGAGAAGATTCATTCAGAAGCTCACAGATTATCAGGTAAAACTAAGGCAAAGACGCAGGATACAGAGTGAAGTACATGCGGCACCGAGACTGTATTCCTCCCAGCTTTGCGTGTGAATTATACATGCTGGTTGCAGCCAAAACTAAGCATGTTCGAAAGGGATGTGCTGTTATGAATCCTAAGCCTACTACAAGAGTACCCATCACCGTCATCCATTCTAAGCACTAATTTATTCGATTGCCGGTGAAGGAGAGGCAGGTAAGATGAACTGGGTTGACAAAAAGGGGCCAGTTCGTAGCAAGCAAGTTAGTCTGAATTCCTGATCATTTTGACTCTCTAGGCCTTCAGGAACAAGTATCCTCTTGTCTATTACGGTGTTACCCAATACCCATCCTGTCACTTTCTTTCTAGACAAAGTCGCACTGTCACCAATAGTTCGGATCAGATCTCTACAGCTAGCTTAATCTGCAACCAACAAAAGGGAGGGGAAGCACCCCATTCTGTAGCTCACAACTAACTAGGAGAACCTACTCGTGATGCAGCGGAGAACTCAAGTAACTGTGGCAGCTCCGGCCATTCGCTCGAGCAAGCGAAAAAAATAGGGACAGAGGAATAGGAGCGATCGGGAGAGATTCTTCCTTACCTCCCTCTGGCTGGCAGCACGAAGCTGGGCGGCGCTCCGGTATCAGGGCGCTTTTCTTCCTCTCCTTCTTCTTCTTCTCCTCAGCTGATCTCCTCCGTCTCCGCGTCGCCTTTTTGTCGACCCGAGCTGAGAGATTGATGGATATGCAGTGACGCACACGCGCCATGCCGGCCGCGCCGGATTCGACGTGTTGGTGCCGCGTGCGTGGGTGAGCCGTGACTCTGTTTTGATGAGGCTGGCCCCACCCGGCGGATGTCAGATCCCGTCGCTGTTGTTGTCTTGTTGACCTGCACCGCCCTTCTTCCGGTGGTCGGTGGAGATGCAAACAAGTCTCGGATCGAGATCTAATGGTAATGATATTTTACTGGAGTACTCTGTTCGTTCTAATAAACGATGTTACGGACTGACTAAATTTAGATATATCTGGACACTATGTATTGTATATATATATATATATATATATCTAAATTTTGATAAATTTACCATATCATTGTAAAACGGAGGGAGTACATACAGTAAGAAAGAACAAACAAGAGACCCCGCAAAAAAAGGAACAAACAAGAGTATTCGGGGTCGGAGAAAAAAGATGTCTCAGACACATGTTTTAATATGTAGATATATTCAAATTCAAAAATTCTGAGAATCAAACCGTGGTTGGATAGTTAGGAGGACAGTGGCACCCTATCCCACCAGAGTTCAAACTCATGTTTGATATTTTGGTGCTCACAAAAATACGAAATAATCTTCAGCGGGAGACGACGTTTCCGTCGATATCGAGGCGACTGTGGTGACTTCATCGATCTCAAGATTCGTCGGATCAGTATCAAGACTCAGTCGTTCGGAGGTGCTTACAGGGATAGGATGTGAGTACATGCATTTATACGGTGAGTGTACGTACCAGTTTCGAAAAAAATAAAAAGCTAAGACATCCTTTTTAACGGAGGGTAGTTGAAAATGTATCAGCAGCGTAGCTCCATGAGAACAACGAGTTGATGATAGTACTCCCTTCGTTTTAAAATATAAGATATTTTAGCTTTGTAACTCTTTGAACATATACACTAAAAAAAGTCTAAATACACTATTAAGCTAAAACATTATTGTGAAACCGAGGGAGTACTAGTCATCATTACAATTTCACTCTCTGCCCGGGTCAAAGCGATTTTGACAAACTTGAATGCTGCATGATTGAGACTGCGAACTACTCCATTAAGTTTAAAGAAAATCTTTGATCATTAAGTTTGACCAATAAAATATACAATATATGTTCTAAAAATATACCATTGAAAACTACTATTAAAGATGGATCCAACGTATAATTTTTATGACAGTATTATGTAAAAAATTTAGAAATTATTTTTAAACTAAGTGCCGGTCTAGTAAACCGGACCGACGGAAGTAGCAAATCAGCATATGAAAGAGCCCACGTGTCACTCCTTCCGTCCTCGAGAGCTCCATCATCCAGCGACGGAGCTCCTATGGTATGTAGAAAAATCTCCAAGTCTACCCATGTGGGCCCCTCTAAGTAAAAATTATTCTTTGCCCCTTATATGATTTCTGGCTCCGTCCTGCCATAATCTCCGTCACTCTCGTGTCGTTGCCCATCAAGACCAATGTCCCTAACCTAATTTGCATAGTGGTACCTGCGGCGTCACTATAATTAGTTACTTCTTCCGTCTATAAATAATTAATTTAAATTTGCTAGATTAACATGTATCTAGACACGTTTTAATAATAGATACATACAAATTTACAAATGCACATCACTTATTTCCGGACAAAAGAGTACTCCCTCCGTCGGCAAATAAGTGTACTTTTAGCATCTGTCTTTAATCAAACTTAATAAAGTTTGACAAATTTTATAGATAACATAGCAACATTTATAAATTTAATTACTACCATTAGATCCGATTTGAAATGTAGCTTCATAATATACCATCTTCATTATACATATGTTACTACATTTATCTACAAAATCAATCAAATGTTTAAAAGTTTGACTCAAAGTAAAAGATAGAAGTATACTTATTTACAGACGAAAGCAGTATTTATGGACCAATGCATGCAATCTTAAATCGTGGGTTTCTCATCTCTACGGCGTGGACTCAGATGAACTCACTATTTAAGGGTAGCGTGGTACCGCCACTCACTTTGCCAACACCGTACTCCCTCTGTCCTAAATTACTCTGCGTTCTACATTTAGGCCTCCTTCTTTTCAGCTTATGATTCTAGAGAAACTGGATTTTGGAAGATTGTGGGGAGAATCTATGGTAGGGAGAAGCTGGCAAAATCTGCGGGTTCTTTTCAGCTTCTAGACATTTGGCTTGTTTGATGGGTTGAGTTGTGAAATGTCTAGAACGCCCCTAAATTTTATATGTGATCTAAATAAGTGATAATATCATGGTTATTCTACTTTTTAGTACATAATGAGAGATAGTACAATCTGAACTGAAATTTAAATCACCACTAGTCTGTAGGGCATCGAGTCTATATGCTAATTCAGTGAATATTAACATATGCAGATAGTACAGCCTGAACGTTAACAGAACTGATCAATATACTCTATAAATTGCCACAATAGCAAATCTGGATAAACACTAGAAATGAACTACACTTAAAATCATTTGTCATGTCTTATCATTTACACTGAAATTAACTACCAATCACTGAAATTAACACATTTGTCATGTCTTATCATTTACACTGAAATTAACTACCAATCACTGAAATTAACACAAGAAAAACAGGGACTGGGAGGAGGACGGCAGGGCCTGCGTGGAGGACATGGCGAGGTCGATCTCCAGGCAGCAGACGGCGGTGGACAGCGGCGGAGGGCGTCGGCGGCGAGCCGGGGGCAGGTAGCCGGCACAGGTAGTCGGGCGGCGAAAGGAGGAGCGGGTCAGGCGGCGGCCACCGGTCGTGGCGGAGCGGCGACGCCGGGTCGGGCTCAGCGGCGGCGGGGGCTGGCGGCGGCGGCGGAGATGCACCAAACCCTAGCAGCCATTTTTTCTCCTCCGTGCGTGCGAGACGCGAGACGACGCAGCGGTACCGAGCGCGTGCGGGCCTGGGTGTCTCTCCTTTTTTTCCCCTCCTAATCCTGGCGGTGGCATTTCTCTATAATTAGAGGCAACGATATGTCCATACATAGACACCGTTTCGTTTCACTCGTTGGAATCGCGAGAATCACCCCGGAAGCGACCTCCGACCAGATTCTGGGTTCATGTACGTTTTGCGATTCTCGGTGGCAATAAGCGCTTCTTGGGTTGGATCGTTCTTTTGGGCTTCTCAGATTCTGAGCCCAAAATCTACTCTAGAAGCTGAAAAGAAGGAGGCCTTAGTCAAAGTCAAATATTATAAACTTTGACTGCGTATATAAAAAAATATCAATATCTAAAATATGTAATAAATATAGTTAGACTTATCATAAAACATACTTTTATATTGTATACAATTGATATTATATATATTATTATTTTGTTAAAAATGTTTAGTCAAGTTTTAACATATTTGACTTTGACCAATTCTAAAACGCAGAGTAATTTGGGACAGAGGGAGTATATGACACTCGCTAACGTGCCCTGTTTGGTTGCACTTCGGACCCCACCCCGTCCTATCCCTCTCCCCGACTCAGCTCTATTCTACCTCCCATGGCGGCGATCCTCTTTCTCTCTGATGTTTTTTAATATAATAGTGGCCGATATATCGGAAATGCCATTTGATCTCATATGTATTTGCTTCCTTTATTAAAAACACATATTTTAAATTGTAAAAAAGGAAAAAAAATTACTCGTGTGTTTTTACACATTCTATATCCTCACATCCGCTTTCACAAAAAACGATATGTTTTGTGGTCCGTGTAAAAAGACAAAAACATGTGTTGTGGAGACTCTTATTTTAGTATCCAATTTTGTCTTTTTGTCGTAAGCCACACAAAATCTTAATTTTCTGTGAAACGATTTGTGCGAATATAAAATGTGGAGATTTACGTGCTATTAGAGATATGTCACATTATGTGACATGATTGCCATGTGACATAACTCCCCGATCCTCTGAATCGTGGAGAGTTCTTATTATTGTGATCTCCCATTTATAATTAGGATTGTAATTCTTGTATAAATACACATGCAATGGAAAGGCCTAGGTGTGATCAATTCTCCTAGTCTATCTTTCTCATATGGTATCAGCTTAAACAATTCTACACAGCTTTCGCTCCCCCCGCCCTCCACCAGAGCCGCCGTCGGCCTCTCTCCAACCCTAGCCGTCCGCCGCCGCCCGACCCCCTCTCCTCTCTCCTCCTCACCATGGCTAATCTCCATATGCAGCAGTCCTTATTCCTCGACCAAGCTGCCCCTTGAACCGTGTCTTTGTGCGGCGCTCCGCCTGACGCCATCCTCTACACGACTCTTCCTCACGCGGGCCACACCGCCCCCTATGGCGCATTTCGTACGTCGCTCCTCCCGGCGTCGCCCCCTACACGACACTTCCCCATGCCGGCTACGCTACCCCCAACGTGGCTCCTACCCACGCCGGTGTGTCTTCACATTGCGGTCATTAAGCGTATCTTGCGCTACGTCAAGGGCACGATGTCTCATGGACTCTACCTCCATTCCTCTTCACGGATTCCATGGTCAACTACACCGACGCCGCCTGGGTGCTGCCCCGACACTCGATGTTCCACGTCGGGTTTCTGCGTCTACCTTGGTGACAACCTCGTCTCATGGTCTTCGAAGTGGCAACAAACAATCTCTCGTTCCAGCGTTGAGGCTAAGTACCGTGGTGTGGCTAACGTTATTGCCGAGGCTAGTTGGATTCGCCGACTCCTCCACGAGCTTCATCGACCATCCCATCTAGCTACGGTTGTGTTCTGCAACAATGTTAGCACCGTCTACATGTCAACTAACCCTGTTGAAAGGACACAGATGTCGCCTAGAGGGGGGGTGAATAGGCGCTTTAAAACTTTTACGAGAGTCGCTCAACAAAGGCAGAATTAAACTAGCGTTTACTTTGTTAAGTTCAAAACCTAGAACTACTAGGGTTCACCTATATGCACCAACAACTTATGCTAAGAAAGACAAGCAACTATGTGAAAGCAATATATAGACTTCAAGCACGAAGGATATCACAAAGTAAGGTACATAAGTAAGAGCTTGGGTAGAGATAACCGAAGCACGCGGAGACGATGATGTTTTACCGAGTTCCTCCCAACAATGGAGTACGTCTCGTTTGGAGAGGGAGTGGTTTCAAACCATCAACACCACAAAAGGCCTCCCTTGTTCTCTGGTGAATCTCACCCCAACGGGATCGATTCACACTTTCACTATCGGTGCACTTGTCGGTGGCAATCCGGAACCTCTCACAAGATTGGGGCACTTCTCCACAACTCAATTGGAGGCTCCCAAGTAACAAGTTTGGGGTAAGCTCCACAACTTAATTGGAGGCCCCAAATAATCCACAAACCTGCAATACAACCAAACCGTCTAGGGTTCCAAGAACCCAAGAGTAAAAAGCTTCTCACCTTTCACCCAATCGAATCCTCACCGAGAACTCAAACCGATGCACCAAATGCAATGGCAAGAACACAAGAAGTGCTCAAGTCCTTCTCTCCCAAATTCCACCAAAGCTACAAAAGCTTATGTGGGAATAAGAGAGGAAGAACAATGGAAGAAATCCACACAAGACTCCAAGATCTAGATCCCAAGATGTTCCCCTCACTTAGAGGGATCTAGATCTCCTCTTTCAAATCCCTCAAGAATATGCAAGAATCAATGGAGGAATTGAGGGATACCAAGCTCAAGAAGGTCAGCAATGGAGGGGAAAACTTGCAAAAAAGGTTAGGTAAACATTGGGGAAGAAGGGCCCCTTATATAGGTCCTCCAAAATTCAACTTACAGCCCTGGAGTGCGTGGGCCGGACATTCCGGCCTATTCACTCCGGATATTCCGGCTAAGGCAAAACTGACAGAAACAGCAATATGAAACCAACCATAACTTTTGCATACGAACTCCGATTTTGATGATCTTGAGCTTGTTTTAAAGAGGACAACAAACTCTAAAAGATCATGCAGGGAACCATCATAGTCCAGCAATGGAGGATAGAACCAAATGACAAAAGGTTTGACCTCTCTCAAAAAGATGAACCGGTAAAACCTCCAACATCGAAAACGCAATAGAGAATGCATATGAAATCCGTTTTCAATGATCTTGGGCTTGTCATGAAGATTAACACAAGCTCCAAATCCTCTCATGGATAAGAACCAAATAATGGAAGATTTTACCAATCTCTAAAAGACAAACCGGTAAAACCTCCAATATCGAAAACGCAATAGAGAATGCATATGAAATCTGTTTTCGATGAACTGGAGCTTGTTATGAATATTACCACAAGCTCAAGAACATCACATGGATAAGATGCAAATAACAACCAAGAAATATGATGCCAAGTATGCAAAGGTTTGAGCTCTCACGAAGGATATGATCAAGTTACTCACTCGAGCGCCCCTCTTGATGGTACGGTTGTCTATCCTATAAACCGGTCTCCCCAACTAACACCATGAGACCGGTAAGAAAGAAACCCTATCAAGAAAATACCTTTGCCTTGAGCATATTCCACTTGAGCTTGACGATAGCGATCTTGTCCACCTCAAGATGGAACACCTTTCTTGATTGCACTAGCTTGGTGAAGACTTGTAAATTGCTCTTCCATACTCCACTATGGTAGAGTTTCTCTCTTGGGAATATCATCTTCCCATATCCATGATAACCATAGGATGGCAAGCTTCAAGCAAATGATCGCTCCGAGATGGCTCATCTTGAACTTGTACATCATTTCTTATTTCTTCATTATGTTGGTGTCTTGAAGGTACATACGAGATATCACTCCTACTTTAGTCTTAAAGACACACTTGCTATAGGCTCAACTCTCACTTGACCAATCTCTGGATCACTCATTGAAACCTTCGTCAACACTTAATCTTCTTCACTTTCTTCTTCTCCCAACCTTTAAGCCAACATATGGTTCAAGCATTGCCTATGGAAAAATCCTACAGGTAAAAATCAATGCAAACATAAGTCCATAAAGATTGTCATTAATTACCAAAACCACACATGGGGGCACACATGCACTTTCAAGCTCCCCCATTTTGGTAATTGATGACAATCCCTTTAAGAGGGTTTATATAAGGAATTAACCAAACATAATGTTGTAGTAACATCAAATACAGCAAAAGTATGTGATGTTAGTACAACCACAATATAGAGCAAACTCCCCCACAATCTATGCACGTGTGGATGAACTTGAATTTCATTGCATATATTGCCAACCATTACCGGTGGTGGAGTTTTCTCTATATATTAAAGATGCCATGCAACATACTAAGATGAAAAGCACACGAGGCAAGTGTTGAAGTACAAAACTCACAACACACAATCAAATTCCCTATAACCCTCTAAAACTTCTCCCCCATTAGCATCGATTGCCGAAATGGGTGAAAAAATTTAGAAGGCCAATTTAGTGAGAGTTCCTCCATATGGTGTGCATTTCTCATAATATGAGTGGAATCAAATGCACGTATCCAATGACAAATACCATGAGGAAATCAAACTAGACTGAGGATCCAAAGATTGCAAAGAAATAAAATGGTGAAGAAGCATCAACGAATGAAGCAAGCAATCAAAAGATCGAAAGAAGCACTTCATAAAAGGAAGATACCAAAATAAAGATAGATATTATGATAAGATTGAAAAGAGAGTGATCTAAATAATATGAGGAGACTCCCCAAGGTTTGTGCACAAATTATAATTTTGCATTTGAATGCAATATGCACAAACATGGCATCCTCATTCCCTCTATATCATTTAAACCACGAGCATGATCAAGTGAGAAGATATTATGATGAGAGCAAATGAGTGATTAGATGAAAATAGGAAGCTCCCCAAGGTTCATGCACAACAAAGTGCACAATTATGGAATCCTAACTTCCCATAATCAAACAAAACACCAAACAAGAACGAGAAGACAAATGTGTGTTCTTAGGAAAATTAGAAAAGCTCCCCGAGGTTTATGCACCAAATATAATAATTGCTTTAAATGCAAAGTGCATAAACATGGTATCCTTTCTCCCCAAACTTACATAACAACACAAAGGCATGAGAGATCAACTTTCTTAACACCAATGAGTGCCAAAAGATGCAAATGAAAAGGTCAAGCACTCAAAGCAAAACTTTTGGAGCCACCAAAGAATAAAAAGGAGCACACGGTGTAGACTCCAAAGAAAAGGATATCAACTAGATATTTAGCCATAATCATGTGTATAAGTTTCTATGTAGACAATAATCACAAAGATATACATCCACAAAGAAACATGTACACACAAAATGGATACTCAAGAATGAACAAGATATCCAAAAGAAAGTCATAGATAATGCCAATAAGATTTTTGTTAGAAAGCATGTCCAAAGGCTCAAATTTATCTTATTGATCATCAATGACCTTCAAACACCAACGTATACATCACAACTATCATAAGGGAACAAGAGATAGTTGGAATGCATTGGAAAAAGCAACAAGTATCATAAAGAACAAATAAACCTTACAAATTCATCCATATAGTGCATGAGAGAAATTGAGGAAATGATTGGAAATATAATTGTTAAATTGGCATATGTGGGATTGTTGAATCATAAATATGGTTTTTATATACTCCCAAAAATATGCATTCATCTCAACTTACTCATATAACATAAGGATGATATAATAAAATCTTGCAAGAACCACAATAGAAGCAACTGAAGGAAATCATGCCATGATGCGACCACAAAGGTTGGATGCTAGAAAAGTATGCATAAGAGGGATACTTTTTACCGAGATACCATTGGTAGGATGTAGTAGATATGAGTTTGTTGATCACCCTAGCTTGCCTCCAATTATCATTAGTCACCACATCTTCTTATTATTGAGACAAGCATCCAGTGAATCTCCAATGTACCTAAAACAACATTAAGTACACTATGGTCCCATAACAAATTGGGTCTGAAGTAGTTAGTGTAACTACGATACATAGGAGACCCTCCACATAAATATGTGCATATTGATATGAAGTTGAATTTCATGCACATCTTAGCCGATAGGATTTGGTGGAGAATCCCCTATATATTGGATCAAGAAAGCAAGCATGTCATAATATAGAACATGTAGTAAATATGCATGCACAAGATTTTCAAGAACCAAAACGGAGATAGAATTTGAACAAAAACACCAAGTAAACCGAGAAGTTGCACACAATAGTGTGACACGACAAAAGGGTGTCCAAATTGCATCAAAGAGCCAAATAAACACATGAACAAACACAAATTCAACAAATGAACAAGGCAAAAGCCAAAGAGCAAAAGATAGACAAAAACACCAATGCTCAAGGATTTATCTCATCCTAAGGGATCAAAACAAGTAACAAGGAATGAGACAAAATCAACTCCCAAAAGAGCAAGGTTCCAACACACAAACTAAACTCTCTACACTTTTCATGATGGCACAAAGTATCAAAAGAAAAGATCAAACTTCCAAGCACATAAAACATGAGATGGAACAAAACAAGAAGCATAAATATGAGTGTTCTAAATAATATAGGAGGGCTCCCCCATGGATAGTGCATTATGTAGAATTTTCCTTTTGAATGCAAAATGCACACAAATGAGATCATCACTAGTACCTACATTTAATAAAACACACGAGGATACCAATAAAATAAGAAGATCCACAAGAGGCAAGGAAAGCTTGGGAGACAACACAAAACATTTTCTTGGCAAGATGTAGTACAAAATTTAAGCAAAGGCCAAAGTGAATATGATTAATAACTTCTACCATATACGGAGTACCACTTGTACAATGACAAGAATTATGGGGAAACATTTCCCAAGATAGTTTTCAAGGATATCATGATCATATTCACAACACGAAGCATATGACAAAATATAAAAATTAAGCTTGATGCTTAGATAGAGATTCTTGATAGCTCCATATAGTCACACAATCATAAAAGATTAAAGTAACTTGAAGCAAATGGTTTCCATGGAGGATATGGAGGTCCAAATATGGGGAAACACATATCAAGAAAACTCTCACAAACAAGATCCAAACGATGAGCAATAAAATCAACCCAAGGGAGTTGGAACTTATTTGAGCTAAATGTGCCACTTAGGGGCTACATAAATATAAATATCAATTCTAAGTGACACAACCTCAAATGTCCACATTTTCTAGGTTTGTAATATGCACAACGCATATGACTCCCCTCATAATGTGGTAAACCAAGAATACTACAACAAGAGGTAAAAACATCCAAATAGATATGATTAATGAACATTATGGAACTTGAATTTCTCATGAGAAAGACATACCATGTAGAGACTAGATAAAACTTGCAATATATATACTAAGTGGTATTCCTAATGTACACACATTTTAGGATTGTGGAATGCCCAAGCATAACACTCCCCCAAAATGGGATAGTCCATTAATCTCTCACAAGAGCCAAAAAAGATACCAAATAAATTCAACAAAGGCTCCAACCCAAGAGACACAAATACATGGTGTGTCAACCAACATACACAAGTATACTTGATAACTCAATATAAGTATGAGGGATTGAGGGAAGCACAACATGTACAAACACATACAAAGGTACAAAACCAACACGTGCACAAGGGAGCAAGTAACTTTAAATGTAAATGAGTTAAGCACATGTTACCGCAAGGAGGGACATTGTATATATGATAGAAGCATGATAATCCAAATGGATTGACTTGACAAGAATAAATGATGAAGATCCCTCAAATCTTCATAAAGTAGCCAAGCCTCCAATGCTCTCCAAACACACCTAATGATCAAGTTTTGGCTTGTTGGTCCCCAACCAAGTTGGGTCCTAAGAAGTTAGTCACAATAAGCTTGGCAACCCAAATGGTTCTTTTCTTGACACCACATTGGGCACCAACTAATTTGGCAAACACATTGCCAACCTCATCCGAATAAAGAGAATAAGCATCATCAATCATGACAGGGTTGTATGAAGAGATACCAATGGTGCATGAGGAAGAAATGTGCCCTTTCTCGCGGAAAATGTAACAAGTTTTTCTCTTGCCATATTTCTTGTTGGGTGAAGCAACAACTTGAGAAGACCTTGAGTCTTCTTGGGAGGATGCCCATCTCTAACACGAGGTAGAGCTTGAGGCCACTTCCCTTGTTGCTTCTTTCCAAGGGGCTTCTTCTTCAATGGGAATACTTGATATGATGCTCTTCTTCCTTGCACCTGAAGAAAACCATGTTGGCCGGATTCTTGACTTGATCTTGGCCATTTTTATTGTTGCCCTTGTGCTTCAACTTGATAGTGGACTTGTTCTTGATATTGGAGTTGAATCCAAGTCCACTCTTGTCATTGGGGGATTTTTGCACACTCAAGATGCTGTTGAGTGTGGCCTTCCCTTTATGACCCTTTTTCAAGTCATTCTTCAAAGAAGTGAGTTGAGCCTTGAGTTTTTTAATTTCCTCTACATGGTTAGTGTGAACAACAATACTAGAGGAAGTGGATGCTATATTGTTAGAGCAACAAGGCACGAAATGTAATTCATCACAAGATATAGCAATGGCACGAGTGGATGAATTACAAGGACTAGCACATGGCAATATGACATTTGAAGTAGAAGTAGTGCTAATGTCCACAGGCTCATTAGATGTTACCTTTGACATAATAGCCACATGAGATAATTTTAGCCTATCATGGGAGGCTAGAAGATCATCATGAGAGCTTGATAGCTTACCATGACTTTCTTTCAAGATCCCATACTTGCTAGTTAGCAAAGCAAGTTGAGTCTTTAGCTCAACATTCTCCTTCAAAATAGTTGCTTCACAAGAAATAGAGTTAGTAGCACAAGCATCATAATTAATTGCAAGAGGTGAGGGAAACTTCGAAAGCTCTTTTGAGTAAGAGGCTTTAAGTTGCTCATGTGACTCAGTGAGTTTGATGAGCTCACCCTTGATGACCCTAGAGCCATTTTTGAGGTGCTCAAAATCCTCAAGAAGTTTAGCATAAGCAACTTGAAGCTCATCATTTTTACTCTCGAGACCACTAGCCACCTTAGGACCTCTATCATGCGATTCCTTCACTCTAGACAACTCTAGAGCAAAAGTCTCCTCAAGAGATTCCTTAGTGGTTTGTTCCTCTTCAAGAGCTTCATTTAGATGTATAATTTGATTAGCATAATCATGCTCAAGGCTACTCATTTTATCAATGGTGTTCTCATGCTCCTCAATTTGTGCTTCTAACTTATCAACATGTTCTTTGCTCTTAATAGAAAAATCCAAGATTTCAACGAAGTTAGAGCAAGCAATATTATTCTTAACAAGATCATGATAAACCATCTCACCCTTTTCATATAAATCATCAACATCCAACCCTTCTACCTCATTATCCTCATCCTCATCATCACAAGAGGTATTGGGTTTCAAAGTAGGAGTTACCTTTGAATCCCTAGCCATAATGCATAGGTGGGTACCAAGAGATGATGGTGGTGGTGATGATGATGAATTATTTGAAGCTTCATTCAAGATCTTGTCTTGTCCAATAGGATCTTCGTTTTCCTCTACATGGTTAGCAACACAAGTACTAGAGGAAATAGAATCATTTTTTATCATGGCAACAAGGCAAGGAGAGCATATCATCATGAGATCTATTGGGGAAATTTATACATGATATGCAAGGATTATCAACACTAGCATGTAACTCATATATAGTGCTAGACGTCTTTAAGTCCAAAGATGAACCATTGCAATGAGATAGAGAAGAAGGATCAATAAGATTAAGCTCACTATCAACATTGCAAAGTTCACCACCACTCACCATATCATTACGTTGTGTCTCACCACACTTTGGTGAAGTGGAAGAAAAAGAGAACTCATCTCGACCAGAAGTGGAAGCAATACAATCATCCTCAATAGTGTTGGACACATCATATTTATCTTGAAGTTTTGTCCATAACTCATGAGCGCTCCAAAAAGGTATGATTGAAGAAGCAACTACATAGCTCAAAGCATTAACAAGCACATTAGAAGCTTGAGCATCGAGATATAAGTTTTTCTCATCCTCACAAGATAGATTTTCGAAATCCATAGGAGGAGAAAAACCTATATCTACAATACGCTCCAAATTTGGGTCCATGTCCCGAAAATGAATAAGCATGCGAGTTTTCCATATATCATAATTTGTGCCATGAAATATGAACATTTCATTATGCACTAAACCCCTAGCCGACATCTTTACTCTCAACACGGTGAGGCCTAAAATGAGAGACCAGGCTCTGATACCAATTGAAAGGACACAAATGTCGCCTAGAGGGGGGTGAATAGGTGGTTTAAAACTTTTACGAGAGTCGCTCAACAAAGGCGGAATTAAACTAGCATTTACTTTGTTAAGCTCAAAACCTAGAACTACTAGGGTTCACCTATGTGCACCAACAACTTATGCGAAGCAAGACAAGCAACTATGTGAAAGCAAGATATAGACTTCAAGCACGAAGGCTATCACAAAATAAGGTACATAAGTAAGAGATAGGGTATAGAGATAACCGAGGCACGCGGAGACGATAATATTTTACCGAGTTCCTCCCAACAATGGAGTACGTCTCGTTTGGAGAGGGGTGGTTTCAAACCACCAACGCCACAAAAGGCCTCCCTTGTTCTCCGGTGAATCTCACCCCAACGGGATCGATCCACACTTCCACTATCGGTGCACTTGTTGGTGGCAATCCGGAACCTCTTACAATATTGGGGAACTTCTCCACAACTCAATTGGAGGCTCCCAACTAACAAGCTTGGGGTAAGCTCCACAACTTAATTGGAGGCCCCAAGTAATCCACAAACCTGCAATACAACCAAACCGTCTAGGGTTCCAAGAACCCAAGAGTAAAAAGCTTCTCACCTTTCACCCAATAGAATCCTCACCGAGAACTCAAACTGATGCACCAAATGAAATGACAAGAATACAAGAAGTGCTCAAGTCCATCTCTCCTAAATTCCACTAAAGCTACAAAAGCTTATGGGGGAATAAGAGAGGAAGAACAATGGAAGAAATCCACACAAGACTCCAAGATCTAGATCCCAAGATGTTCCCCTCACTTAGAGGAGAGATTTATTGGTGGGATTGTAGATCTAGATCTCCTCTTTCAAATCCCTCAAAAATAGGGATTGAGGGATAGCAAGCTCAAGAAGGTCAGCAATAGAGGGGAAAACTTGCAAGAAAGGTTAGGTAAACATTGGGGAAGAAGGGCCCCTTATATAGGTCCTCCAAAATCCAACCGTTACAGCTCTGGAGTGCACGGGCCGGACATTCCGGCCTATTCACTCTGGACATTCCGGCCAAGGCAAAACTGACGGAAACAGCAATACGAAAACAACCATAACTTTTGCATCCGGACTCTGATTTTGATGATCTTGAGCTTGTTTTAAAGAGGACAACAAACTCTAAAAGATCATGCAGAGAACCATCATAGTACAGAAACGTAGGATAGAACTAAATGACGAAAGGTTTGACCTCTCTCAAAAAGATGAACCGGTAAAACCTCCAACATCGAAAACGCAATAGAGAATGCATATGAAATCCGTTTTCAATGAACTTGGGCTTGTAATGAAGATTAACACAAGCTCTAAATCCTATCATGGATAATAACCAAATAATGGAAGGTTTTACCAATCTCTAAAAGACAAACCGGTAAAACCTCCAATATCAAAACACAATAGAGAATGCATATGAAATCCATTTTCGATGAACTAGAGCTTGTTATGAATATTACTACAAGCTCAAGAACCTAACATGGATAAGATCCAAATAACAACCAAGAAAGATGATGCAAAGTATGCAAAGGTTTGATCTCTCACGAAGGATATGATCAAGTTATCACTCGAGAGCCCCTCTTGATAGTACGACTGTCTATCCTATAAACCGGTCTCTCCAACTAACACCATGAGACCAGTAAGAAAGAAACCCTATCAAGAACATACCTTTGCCTTGAGCATATTCCACTTGAGCTTTATGATAGCGATCTTGTCCACCTCAAGATGGAACACCTTTCTTGATTGCACAAGCTTGGTGAAGACTTTCAAATTTCTCTCCCATACTCCACTATGGTAGAGCTTCTCTCTTGGGCATATCATCTTGCCATATCCACGATAACCAGCTTCAAGCAACTGATCTCTTCGAGATGGCTCATCTTGAACTTGCACAACATTTCTTCTTTCTTTATTATGTTGGTGTCTTGAAGGTACATAAAAGATATCACTCCAACTTTAGTCTTCAAGACACACTTGCTATAGGCTCAACTCTCCCTTAACCAATCTCTGGATCACTCATTGAAATCTTGGTCAACACTTAATCTTCTTCACTTTCTTCTTCTCCCAACCTTGAAGTCAACATATGATTCAAGCATTGCTTATGGACAAATCCTATAGGTAAAACTCAATGCAAACATAAATCTATAAAGATTGTCATTAATTACCAAAACCACACATCGGGGCACACATGCACTTTCACTCATCCAGCACCAGCGCACTAAGCACATCGAGATCGATCTTCACTTTGTCCATGATCGTGTTGCCATGGGTCAGGTTTGTGTGTTGCATGTTCCTTCGTCTTGACAGTTCACCGACATCTTGATGAAGGGTCTTCCATCACCGTTGTTTCTGGATTTTTGGTCCAGTCTCAACGCCCGTACTCCCCCCGTTGTGACTACGTAGGAGTGTCAGAGATATGTCACATTATGTGACATGATAGCCAGAGATATGCCACATTATGTGACATAACTTCCTCACCCTCTAAATTATGGAGAGTCCTTATTATTGTGATCTCCCATTTATGATTAGGATTGTAATTTTTGTATAAATACATATGCAATGTAAAGGCTCAGGTGTGGTCAATTCTCCTAGTCCATCTTTCTCACACGCGCAAGTAATTTTTTTGACATTTTAAAATTTGTTGAAAATAAAATTCAAATAAAGGGAGCATATGCACCCCATAGTATATTAGCCACGTCCCCGATATATTTACTATCATTTTTTCTAGGGCAAACGAGGATGGTGAGGTGGTGGTCTAGTCCCGCATTTAGTTAAGGTAGGAGTATCTGTCTTACAACATGCCGATGATCTTATTGTTTTTATGGAACATGATCTTGTTTTCATGGGACAAGTCGTGGACGTGAAATTGATCATATGAATCTTTGAACAATTAACTAAACTTTAAATCAATTTACGTAAGAGTGAGACTTTTCTGTTTCGAAAATGCTAAGGATATGGAGGAAGGGTATAAACAATTTTTTGTTGTGAAGCTGGTTCCCTACCATTTGGATGCCTAGGAGTTCCAATCTATCATAGAAAATTACTCAGTAAAGAATGGAACCTAGTAGAGAACCGTTTTGAACAAAAGGTGGGACGCTCGCAAAGCATGCTACAGTCATTCGGAGATAGACTTGTGCTTATTACTTATGTTCTTACAATTCTACGGTTATACGGAGATAGACTTGTGCGTATTACTTCTGTTCTTACAGTTCTATCAATTTTTATGTTATCTTTTCTAGAAATACCTATAGGGACATGGAAGAGATTAGATCTTTTACCCGTATCGATGATAAATTTGGAAAACAAGGCAACACGCCCCTCCACCACTCTCATCTCTCCCGTGAGGCAACGGGAGGGAAACCCGGCCGCCACCAGCTCTCCCTAAACCTCCCCTCCCTCCCTCCTCCGCTGCTAGAGGTCACAGCCGAGCAAAGCTTGGTCGTTGTTGGTGGTGTCGGGGATCTCACATCTCTACGTGTGCATGGCTAGTGGACGTGGTGTTGGTCGGGAATCATGGCGGTGAGGCCCTATGACGTGTGGCAGCGGCGACATATCTGGAGAGGTTGTGGTGCGACAACTGGTGATCTAGTGGCTGCGATATGGAGGTTTCACCTCCGATCGGCGAGGAGGCTATTGGCGTGTGGCGACGGTGGATCTGTATGGTGGCGGGGATGTTTAAGCCGGATCCTCGATCAGTTCTGGGCATATATTTTGGTACGCACGTTCATTAGTGCGGCTGCATATCGATCCATTTAGTGTCAGGCTTGGACTTGTGTGGTTGTCAGTGAAAACTAAGGTGGACGATAGTGGCGTCTCTTGGCGTCGTGCCCTTTTCGAAGGCATCATTTTTGGAGTTGTCGTTTCCTTGATCGGTATGCTCCGGAGAAACTCTAGATATGGGTCTCCCGGATCGGACGATGACAACAATCAATGTCGGTATCCCTCTTGGGGGCATCATTTTTAGCACTTACCGCTTGGAGGGGTCTGCTAGTGGGGCGGTCTTTCATCTACCGAATCAACGACGGCGGGTCTCGGTGGCATGGTGCAATGGGGTCTCTGCAATGAACGTGGCTTGGTGGAAGCGCGTAGGGTGGTGAAGCTGTCTGGTGTCATAGTGGTGTTGAAGGCAGGCCTCGCATAATCATTCCATTAATTTCTCCTAAAGATGGGTATACGGAAGACGGCAGTGATGAGGACTTCTGAAGTGTGTATCAGTACACATTGAGGGTCTGTCGGATCAGTTGTGCCACTTGCTTGCCATTGGGCCACTTGTCGAGGCCTTCGATTTTTAGATGGTGCGTGTTAGTGTGATGTCAGGGTGTTGGCCTTGTTCATGGACACTCCCTTTTATCAGTATTGTAGGATTAGCAAGTTATCGCTAGTTTGGTGGCTTTGGTCTGATATTTGTGATTCCTCTTGTAAGATGTTATGAATAATTTAATCGAAAGTAATTTGTTGCTAGTTTAATGGCTTTGGTATGATATTTGTGATTCCTTTTGTAAGATGTTATGAATAATTTAATAGAAAGTATGTGTGCATCTTTTGGATGCAGAGGCCGGGTGTTCTTCCCTCATTTAATAGAAGTGTGGCTATAAGTAATTCATATCTATGAAAAAATTGTCGAAGTTAAAATATCTATGAAAAAATTGTCGAAGTTAAAATATAGTGCATGGATCCAACAAAAATACTACTTGGGAGACTATTCTCAACTTCCATAATACACTTCATATAGGTATTTTGATGCAAATGTTATTGGAAAACTGAATGAAGAATACCATGAAGGTGTTGAATATAAGAGTGATGATACCACCATGAGCTCTTCCACATCTCGGAATAGTGGGAAAACATTCAATTAGGTGGTAGTCAACAAACTGTTTAGAGGAACAAGCAGAATGCAAACAATGGTGATCTAGATACCGAGGAGGTCTATGCCACTGAAGTTATAAACTACTATAGTAAAAGGGTAGGTAAATTAGGAGGGGTACTTTGTTTTGTATCATCTATTGACCGAAAATAAGATGGTGTGGCTGAAGCTCACAATTTCTGGGTGGATAAACAAATAGAAAAAACAAATGGATATGAGGAGGTTTCTTTTGATCATAAGTTAGAATAGGTACATAACACGAGGGATTTGGGAGTAGAACATGAAATATCTCTCCCTCATGATATCATACCCTAATTTCAAAGGAAAGAGGTAGGAACTAAGGATGGAAAACAAGCCAATGTGCAAGGGAATGCAAGAAGTGTAAAGTGTGGGTCCCAATCCAATCCACCGGGCAAGATCCAAGCATATCATATACAAAGCCAAGGAACTTGATATGAAGAACCTGGATATGCCTCCAAATGCGAAAGGTATAATACAATCTAGTCCTTTTGATGTCTTGCAGGTAGATGAACTAGATACTATGGCTGGCATTGTAGGTATAGTTATTAAGGGATTAAAGCCGAGCAATCCTCATCATCTAGCCTCTAATCAAGTTGATGTTTTATATGTGAGTACTCTAATAGGATATTCATATCCATGATGCATAATTGATTTGGAAGAACTAGATGATAAAGGATAAGGCATATAAACACATGTAGTTAAAAAAACTTTGGGGCAAGCACCCTAGGATAAAGGTCAATTAAATGTGCCTTCAAAACACTTGTGGAGATGAATAGATGATAATCTAGTTTCCCTGCATTTAGATTACATAGTGTCGAGGTCATGTGACTCAGATGCCCTCACGGGGGTAGAATAAGGCCCATAGAATTGTAGAACAATATAAATCAAGATTACTTGCTCTAGAATTCGTGGGACATCGTTGTAACTGACTCAGATCGGATCTAGACGTATCTCTTAAGATGTTACCAACTCGGCTCCTTTTAAGCCTAGATCCCCATCCATGTATATAAGGAGGGGAGGGTCCTATCAAGTTGCACAATTCTTATACCTTCATCTATACAACTTACACCACATAACCTCATACACCACCACCACCGTAGCGAGGTTTATACCCCCTCTCGAGATCACAAATTGAGCATAAGGAATAGATCCATCCACAAACATGATTAAGGTTATTACTGGACTTTTTCCGGGGCCAGAAATTACATGAATTTATGTCTGAGTGTCACCATTGGGATCTTCTAAGCACATCACCCCTCTCCGCTGTTGTTGGTAAAATTACTCAACACATAGAGTTTCAAGAAACCAAGAAAGAGAAATTCACTTCTTTCTTGAAAAATGTTTTAGGTTCTTCCAACTAATGGCACCGTTGTGACATTTTAGTTGTGTGATAGCTTAGGAGTTCAAAAGGTTTTCTTTTAGTGTAGTGGTGACTAAATATGAAATATCAAATTGTTATTAGGATTACCATCGTCTATGGATCACCTTATGAGGATGGAAATATGACTTGCTCACAAAATTGCGTAAATTATTCCTTAACTAGGATGGGCCTGCAATTATAGGGTGGATTTTTATCTTGTAAGATCTCAAAATGATAAAAGTAATGGTGTGGTAGTTTTGAAATGGGTAGATAGATTTAGTTCTTGTATAGATATGTGGGTCCCAATGGATACTGTCTTGGATGGTAGGATTAATACTTGGAAACAGTCGAAGTGAAATTCATTTTAATTATGTAGGGCCCAACATCCGTACATGTTGGACTTTCTTTGTTGTTCTGTTTGTCTAACAATATAACACTAGTAGCTATACACACGCACACGCGTTTCAACTAATCAATTTTACGCTCTATCAAAAAACCCGCATAGTATGTCAGTTTTTGTAGAATACTGCAAGTCCACTTGACTTTTAGCCAAAATGATAGATCATTGTACTTCAATAATCTTAGATATTATCCGTTACATTGGCAGGCAATCTTAACCGTTTTCTACACTATTATCTATCGAGCTCTCTTGTGTGGACAATTGGCTCCCTAGTTATGGGGATCCTTTATTTTTCAAATACAAAAAATCACATTTCAAAGTCTCAAAATAATCTAAAAAAATATGCTAGAGATAGTCATTAATATATACCACGACTGTGCAAGTCTCACCGTGAAATAATTTGTATTCTAGGGTACAGAAAAGGACAAAAGTAATGATGTGGTAGATTTGAAATGGATAGATAGATTTAATTTCTTGTATAGAGATGTGGACCTTAATAGATATTGCCTCGATGGTAGGATTAATACTTGGGAAATGGTCAAGAGAACCTCGTTTTAATTATGTAGGGCCCCACATCTCGACATTGACAGGGTGGACTTTCTTTGTTTTTCGGTTTGTCTGTTAATATAACATAAGCTAGTTATACTGATGACCAAGCTAGTGAGCTATGTGCAAATCTACACTCCATGCTACACAACAAAAGAAAGAAAGTGAGCCCATTTTCGCCTTGGACCCTCGTTCGTCGCCCTTCTTGGGCCAGAGAGAGAATAAATATGACAATTCTCAAGCTCAACCTCCAAACATGTAAAACTATAGTTAATCCCCGGAACCCGACGATCCTAAAGGCGCCGTTACATACCGGCGTGCAATGGCATGGTAACGTCAGCCATGTGCTGACCAAATTCTGAAAAAATTGTGAAACAAAATTGTAACTTGTGAAAATGTCTGAAACTTGCGAAGCATCTTGTATTATTCAGGGATTGGTTCACATATGTTTCACTGTTTCAATTATGTTTAGGTTCGGTTTCAACTGTTTTAGTTAGTGATGGTCAGCATGACATCAACCATGTGCTTTTTTTCAACAACAAAAAAGACATCAACCATGTGCTGGTCAGAAAAAGGCAAAATTCTCGCATCAATTCTCATACTAGAAAAATGGGAGATGATTGTCACGGCGCCGGTAGATAGGATTTTCGCTCCCCGTTCATGACCACCGGCCAAAATACCTCACCACTCCACTAGTACTACGTGTTCATTTCCGTCTCGAGGAGGCTATCTCTGTTTTGTACTTGATCCGTCAAGTACAAAACATGACTCATCCATCAATTGCCTCATCCCATTCTGCAGCTCTTCCCCTCCTTGTTCTTCTGATCCTGATGCAGTTGCCTTATCCCATTCTGCGGCCATCGACCAGTGGAAAAGGAAGCCTTCTTTGATGGCAGAAAGCTACGTCGTTTGTCCGCCCGAAATATGAATGTCGTGCACACAAAGACCATGATGGGAACATGTTCGACTAGCCCTAGGCGGCGGCTGCGAGCTGAAGGTTCTCACGCCATCCAGCTGATAAAGTCGTTTCTGGATCTACTCAAGCCCAGAATGGGAGAGTGAATTTTCAGAAGGACACCGCTTCTCAACCTGAAGTTTTAAGCTGTTCAAAATTTAAGTTATTTGACTCCGTAGTTAAGTTTCGCACTCTTATCATTAAGTTGCGAACTATTTTGAACTTAAGTTACTCCCTCCAATCTAAATTAATTGACTTGGAAATCTAGATAAATCCAAGTCAATTAATTTAGATCATAGGGAGTACAGGAATTCAAGAAAACTTAAGGAAAACGCTCATACTATTCACCGGAAAAATTGTCATTTCACCCTAAGGAAAACGCATCCTCTACACGTGAGAAATAATTTTGTACTTTTTTTTCACTATTTGTTTTCGATTTTACTGTTTATCCTGCCGTGTAATTCCGACCATATTGGTCGATGTAGTATGGTAAAACAGAAATGGAACAGTTCAACAGTACTATATGTATATGTATAGTGAAATACTATACAATATGTATTCACACATCTTCTATATACACTTGAGTAGTTACAAGCCAATCTGTACAAATTCATCATGGTTCCATGATATATACACACACGCAGCTACGCACAAACAACACCGCGCATCCTTACTGCTGCTTCGGTCGTCGTTGTAGCCGTCGTCGGTCCTTCTCTTTTTTCCGGAGGGACCCCTAATTAATCCAACTACATATACTGTACATGATTACACGGGCGTAATTAAGTAATTTTAGAATACCAATCTCTCCTAGTTTAACGGATGAAAATAAGCTATAGGTGCGTCATGTACGTACTGGCTAGGCATGCGTAGCTAGCTAGTGAGTAGTGACGTGTACTGGATCAGCTAGACAGGGTAGGACGCGAGCTTGGCGAGGCCGCAGACGCCCTCGCCGCGGACGCCGCGGCGGATCCTGACGTATCCGTTCTCGCCCCACGACGCGCCCCACGAGTTCTTCATCAGCCAGTACTTGCTGCCGTCGCTCGCCGTGCCGTACCCGACCGCCGTGATGGCGTGGTTGAGCTCCGTGCCGCACTCGGACCCGCCCAGCACGCCGCTGTCGTAGAACCGGAACACGTAGTCGCCGCCGTTGATGCCCACGGACACGGGCTGGTGCGCCACGGCCGCCGCCAGCGCCGCCTCGTCGTTCTCCGGCACGTCCTCGTAGCCCCGGATGGACGCGGCCGCCGAGCCCGGGCGACGGCACGACCCGTCCGTGGCGCGGTACGGGTAGGAGGACTCGGTGGTGAGGCCGCCGTGGCGGGCCATGTACTGGAAGGCGTTGTCCATGAGGCCGCCGTCGCAGCCCTGGTCCACGCCGTTGACGTCGCAGTCCACCAGCTCCTGCTCCGACAGCGACACCAGCCGCCCCGTCCGGATCTTGGTCAGACCTTCCACCGCCGCCACAGCCGAGAACGCCCAGCAGCAGCCTGCGTGTCATCATGTCCCCCAAGTTATTGGATTGGATCAAGAAAACAAACAGAGCTTAATTTAGGACATGTCGAAAATGGACACAAATGATGCTTCCAATTATTGAAGGAAAGTTACTTTTCACCCTCTTGTTGTATACTACTACTCTGGGTTGACCGAAAGTACAGTCATGCATGACTGTCTGTAGACCCTAGTCATCCCGGTAAATCTCACGTCATATTTTGTTGTACTACTACCAGTTTAATTTTCCGTTTGACCACACACGCGTACGTCTGTCACTTGCAAAAGTTCACACTTTGCAGGAACTCCAATTTTTTGGGTTCGAAATACTCTGTGTATAGCTCAATCAGTAAAGCATGAACACAGTAGCGTGCCTGCCGATGTTGGATCGTACGTACCGCAAGAGCCTTGGTCCTTGACGCCGGTGACGGCGCCCATGGCCCTCCAGTCCACGCTCCCCGCCGCGTCGGCCAGGCTGAAGTTCTCGTACCTGAACCCGCCGCTGCCCGCGCCGACCACGGTGGACGGGCGCTGGAGGCCGGTCCTCGCCGCGCGGAACTCCTCGTCGGTGAGGTCGGCGAACCGGTTGGTGGCCAGCCGGTGGCTGTTCTCCCCTGCGGCGTTAAACGAGTCGATCAGCTTGGCGTTGGCCCGGAATACCTCCAGCCGCCGCGCCTTCTCCTCCTCGTCCGCGTACTCGCGCCCGTGCTCCGCCATCCACTTCTCGTGCCTCGAAACCATGGCGGCGTCCACGGCGACCGCGTTCTCACCGGCGAGCTCCCGAGCCGCCAGCACGAGCTGGGCGGTGCCGGCCATGCTCATGGCAAGAACGGCGAGGATTATCGTGGACAGAGACATACTTCAGGTGTGCAAGTCTACCAAGTGCTACTGTGCTAGCTCACTTGTGTAAGGCTAGCTAGCTACGTAGTGTTGCTTAAGCAACTTCTTCTTGCTTGGCCAAATGCTGCAAGGAGGACGGGGTTTATATAGGAGCCAGGCTAATCATGGTACTTGTTGAGTACAAGAAAATAGTTACAGGAAAAGGGAGTGGAAGAAAAATGTACACGATCACGCTAGCTAACGTCCATACGAGCTCTCTCACTATGCGCACGCATGCTAGTAAGGGCTGTGCGCTCCTCAGCACACTAACATCACACTCACGCAAACACATGCTTACATGCGTGTCGTCCTCCGCACATGCTAAATGCATGCTTTAGTTCGCGGAAACACTTGACAAAACTTTGCGAGCCATTTGGAGACAAGTATATGGTACTACCTCTGATCTAAATTAATGTTTTTTGATTTGTCTAGATTCGGATGCAGAGAATATTAATTTGGATCGAAAGGAGTATGTGTTTTGTAGTGGTCATATGTCTGTTTGTGGTTGCAAAAAGTATAGTTGTAGGGAAGTATAGCATAGATATATGTCTCCAAAAAATTGTTTTGAGTGGTCATCCATGGGCAGAGCAGGGGTATATGTTGTCTTGTACTATGAAAACTGCTAGTATATAGCAAGAACAAATTTCCTTTAGAGAAAAGGCTCGCGATTTTAAATTAATAAAGCTCAAACGATCATGAGTAGTTGCCAAATTATAATAATAGCTTCCCTAATAGATTATAATAATAGCTCACAAAATAAAACAACACCAAAGCAAAGAGAAGAGCGCTACAACAAGCAAAAAAAATACAAAGAATGTACATGGCTTGAAGTCTTCGTCCTCCGTTAATTGATTAAGCATGATAAGTCACCGGATTATGAGCCAATAATCACCCAAATCCTGGTCATATTGTCTTCATAGGCCTTGAACCACTAGCAAAAACAAGATAAATTGGTACATATCAAATGTCCACGAGCAACGACTTCAAGGAAAGAACAAAACTGAGGCGTTGTCGTTGCCTGACCAAATGGTGTCTCGGTGTTTACCCTGAGCAACAAGACCATGATGTGGAAGAGCATGAAGACTTCACACAACACCTCTAATGACAGAACGACACCCAAGGGGGTATCCTCATCGGAAGTGGCGTGCCCATGATTAGCAGCTAGTGATGTCAAAGCTTAAAAGAAACCGCAGTGATATCGAAAATTAGAATTTATGGGGTCGATTTATGGTCTATTCATAGCTGAAGTTTCAATGCTCACAAATTTTTTGTGTGGTCGCTTGACCACATAGTGTAGGTGCACCTCCGCCACTGCTCGTCGGGTGGACGAACCAAACAAGGTTTTCACCCTATCCCATCCTAAGAACCAACCTGACTCATAGTTCCAAACCATAACACATCCAACACTAATCGAACCTAGGCACTCATACGAGAAATATAGAATCATTATAGACAAATAGGAGACAAAAAAGGAAGCTACAGTGACCTTCCAAATATGAAACAATAGCATGTGGCCACACCACGAGTGGACACCGGTGAAAGGACTGGGTGAAGGAGCATCTTGTCGTTGGATATAGAGGAAGCTGGGGTATCATGAGCCCATCCTCCGACCCCGATGGTGCAGCGAGTCTCACAAGACCGCATCTGCATAATGCATTCTGTTCCCTACGACATTCTTTGGCAACCCAACACACATGACACAAAATTGTGATCTCTGGCAAAAACATCCACCAGATCTAGTGCTACAACAATGTGTGGACTTTGGGGCCCCTTTTAGTTACATGCCACAAGACACAAGTCCAGAGAATTTTTGTGGACAACAAACCCGACATGTACATGTTGTAGTGGGTAAATTGTGGCATATATATGAATACAATAGAATGTATGTGGGTCTTCAGATCTCATGCTAGAGACTTGTCACGTTTAATCATGTTGATGTATGTCCCACCAGGAAATACCAACAGATGGACCCACTAATGGTACTTTGAGCAACCACGACAAATGTAGTTGTGACACACTTGCTCAAGGGACAGTATAACAAGCCCCAACACCCATTAGGAAACCCTCACCCTAATAATCACATCCCACTCTTCGTGCCACCACACTCACTTCTCACTCCCAATTCTACACATCGTATCCTGTAAACCCTTGCGTGCACACTTCCTTCCCTGGTACTAGCCTTGCTAACTAGGATGGTGGGCAAGTTGAAGATGTGCTTGATGTCCATGACACATAAATGTTGTGTCCTTCATGAGGTGGAAGACATGTTGGAGTCATGCATGGGATTCCAGACCCCCGTCTTCCTTTCTTTTACAAAATATGGTTTCTTATTCTCCTTGTTTATCTTCTTTAATCGTGTTATATCTCCTTCATGAGGAGGGTGGTGGGAAGAAATAGCGAGGTCACCAGTGGCATGCAGATCCACGGTCCCCGTCGTGATGAACAAGGAATGTAGAGCCAGAAATATGAAGAATGAATGGCCTAAAAAGAGAGCTCACTTTGGCTAATAAGTGTACTTTATATATATATATATAAAGTTTATAGATGGTTTACTAAGAAAACAACAGAACTTCCTAAAAATTAGACGAAGAATGAAATCGGGACCATTAGAAGAGAGCATAAAATAGGTGGATGTCATGTAATGAATGGATCTCATAAAGAAATGCTCGGGTATGTAAGATTCTAGGATCTCACATCTTAATGAAATGAAATTTTAATTTTGAATGAAATGAGATAAATGATATTCTATATTTAAATGCATGCTTCAGTTGATACTTGTGTTGCGAAAAGGTGTATGTACCACTACATGAAAATGCCATGTGGCCAATATATCACCGACCAAGGCCTTTGTGATAGATAGTTAACCGATGACCCACATTAAGCATGATGGATACAATTTCCACGACACCTTTTTTCATGGTGGCCCTTACCTGTATCTGATGATATTCTCACCATCTTAGCCATGTAACTTGACATGTATAAGGGCCCCGTAATGTCTATGTTGTTTTAGTGTAGTCTGCACACACACTATAGTAGATCAGAATCCTGCTCCAACAATCATCATGTCAGGAAGAAATGAATGACATGGACGAGGACACTGGGCGTGTAATGGCTTCAAACTATGTGGACACTAATTCGTTGGGAATCCAAGTGTAGAGTAACATAGAAAGGGTGTTCTCCCACAAGGGACGACTCGATGGTTTATATCAAACATCGATGAAACAATAGAATATATCCTTCCTTCCTCTTCAAGCAACCTATAAAACAAAGTAGTGTTGCATTGTGTCTCCAACTCCACCAAGTGGTTGGCAGACATAAGGTTTCGTATTAGAACTGAAAACAAATGTGTAAGTAATGTAACTAAATATGCAGCAAGTAAAGTAGACTAATGCAATATGAAAGATAAACTAAATGCAATGCAAGTTTTGTATTTAATAATGTTGATAGTGGTGTAAACTATATGAGAGAACCAAATGCAAGTTTGGTATATGTTTTTATATTTTCGGATTAAATGAGTGTAGAAAATAAAAAGGTGTGTGAATGTAAGTAAACAACATTTCTTATGATTAAAAACATATCGAGATTCATAGTTTCAGTTGTCTACTCTCTCATAAACATGGTGAGATCAAAATAGCTCATAAGAAGCCATAATATTGATGTAATTTCATAATGTATTTGATAATTATTTATATAAGCATCACGTCTTATGGTTGAGATGATGCAACACATCCCACTAATACTTTTCTAGTGAGAGAACCCCCCCCCCACACACACACAAACTAGATTTAAGATAAACAGAGCATTGCCTTTGCTTTTATGACGTGATGTTCATTATCAAATATACTACCTCACCAGATATGAGATCACCTAAGTTTGTCACTACACAATTGTAGTACATGCATTCATTTATCCCTAATGAGGTAACAACTGAAAGGTAAAAATCATAGTAGGACTCAAACTTTTTATCATTATTCAGTTCCATATTGCCATGTTACTCCAACTAATGCACATGTTCCCTCTATCATGATCTATCATACTAGTTTTATTAGAACAAAATAATCAAGGAGGGGGGGTACGTAATATGCATCTACTTATACATAAAAAACAATCTGAAAATCATGTAAAAAACAATCTGAAAATTGCAATCTCAAGATCCACCTCAAATGTATTACAAATAGATGGCCACAATCTTGTCGGGTAGTTCGTGTGGCACTAGAACGATGATAGCATGAAAGATATAGAACAAGCTACTTCTACAAAACCATAGCTTGGGGGTGAACTACTCCCTCTTCATTATGATGGTAAAGGAGATGTTGTTGGAGTGGTTGGAGAAGCGAGCCAACGACGTTTCTCCCCTCCAATCTTCGCAAGATCTCCTTTGTTTTTTGTTTGTCTTTGTGGTGCGTCGTGCTTCGAGTGGGGCAGTATATATAGGCGTTTTTAGGTCAAGACGAATCCAGGGGCAGTAAGATCTACATCAAGGTGCCAAATGGGCCCCACTGCGCGGTATGGGTATCTAGTCGTGTGGTGGGCCCGATCTTGGGCCTCCTGCCCCCAGGTGAAGTCCAAGTGTTCCAGGCCTTCTTCTTCCATAAAACTTGCTTGCGAAATATCCCATATACTTTGTAGTCCGCGAAGGTCCCTGAAAGTAAAAATAATACACAAAACATGGTTTTCCTATCTGTAGAGTTATAATACGAATAAAATGGATCTTTTAGGAAAATCCCCAAAATCATTCCAAAGTATGATTATAAACATATTTATGAATCAATTATAATGGAATATGGAACAATAAACTACAAATATCGTAGATGCTATTTTACATGCATTAGCATCCCCAGTCCTAACAAATGCTCATCCTCAAGCATAAAGGTGATAACTAAATGATCTTTGGTGTTTATTGTCAATATATACACAATATAGAATTCATGATCATTTCTACATAAAGTATGATGGTTCATTGATAAGTAAATAATATAGAGCAATCATCACATGAAGTAAAAGAAAACATAAGCTTCAAATATGCATAAGAATAAAAGAATCTTGCATAATAGTGAATGAACAAGTACCATGGACACTTGAACAAACTTGTATGCAAGATATAAATGATTCATAAGCAAGCTTATGCATTGAGTATTATTCCTAAATTTTGGTCTTAGAAGATAGATATTTTTTAAGGTACTTTGTTTCTTTTGACTTACAAAGAAGTAAAAAGTAAGCAGGGATTAAACATGTGCAGGATATATCTAGCTTCCAAACCTCATTACTTGACGAGATGCTTTAGATCATAGTTCATCGTTTGTATGGCGTTCCATTACCCCCATCTTTGGCATATTTTACTATAGCAGAGGCTACTGTAAAAGTTAATCTTGCCCATTATACAATCGACATGATCAAAGTTGAGTGTCTCATGCTCCTTGACTACAATTACCTGTTCCACATGATTCAATAGTAATTCATTGTTGTATGCATAATGATATCTTCGAAGTGGCAATAGGGTACCTATTTCCCCTTGTATGAGTAGCCCGTGTAGACTATCCATACTCAGATGACAATACAAACACACATGAGCATCCTCTATAAACTTTTTATTTATCATTTGCATAGATTTTTTTAGTTGCTTCGTATTTGCTCATGCTATAAATTTCCACCACGTAATGGAGGCTTATGTTAGCATCCCAATGCTCCTTATCGTCATATATACACACTCAAAAATACTATATCTTCCGAAAACTCCTTTCTACACCCGGGTGCATATGCACCCGTTGTGAAAACACATTTTTCAAAAATTTAAACTTTTTGAAAAAAATATGATCATGTGAAGCTTCATATTTGAGGTGCATACGAATATTTCACCAAAACGATATGTTTTGTGTGCTGTGTAAAAATACAAATTTTTGCGTAGTGGAGCACGTTACTTTAGCACCAATTTTTGTCTTTTTTGCACAAGCCACCCAAAATGTTCATTTTTCGTGAAACGACTTTGCGCGTACCAAAAACTTGAAGTTCTATGTGCACATATTTTTTGATCTTTTTTGGCATTTAAAATTTTGACAAAAATCAAATTCAAATAAAGGTGCATATGCACCTAGGAGCAAAAATGCCACATCCATCCAATTCAATTTGAGAATCGCCATACATAGCCATAACCAAAGATGCATGATATAAACAGGTGTTGATTTAGTTGAAAACTTTCCTCACCTCAGCGTAGATAAGATAACAACTCAACCCAAGCATGTCGAGTGTACAATAAACTTTCCCCATGTAGCCATAACCAAAGATGCATGATATCAACAGATGTTGATTTAGTTGAAAACTTTCCCCACGTCAGCGTGGATAAGCTAACAACTCAACCCAAACATGTCAAGTGTACAATAAACATATTTACAATCACAATGGCAAATTTATTAATTAATTGTGCTCTTATCAAGTTTGTGGATCACACTACAACCAATTTCTACATGCCAAGCATAGACAGAAGCAACATGATTTGAAATTCAAATAAAATAGCAGACAAGAAATATGATCAGAATATCCTGCATGCTATGTACGTAGGTATGGTGGCCTCGGGTATGGTGGCCTCTGCTGTAAATAAGTTGGTTTTAAGGATTTATGGATGCACAAGCTTTGCTTGAACTTTTGTTAGGGATTAATTGACCACTAAGGAATAAGGATGCAAAAGTTTCCATAGCACTATTTATTTCCTACCATGAAATATAAACTTAAACTTAAACATATAAGAGGTAAATGAGTGCTAGTACTACATGTGACACTTACAAGATATCATAAACTCAAGTATAATGTAAGAATAGTCATGAGTTATTTTTATGCCTTCACCTTTCTTTAATAGCATTCAAACTTGAACTTGATTTTATTCTAGTAGATAAATGATAAGAAAAAAGAACATCTATATGTGGTGGTCTTTTATTAAGGAGAAATATTGCTAAAGAAAACTCAAAAACTTAAAGACGCTCTAAGTTTTTGCGATAATCTTATGTTGCTCAAAAAAACTTCAGAGGTTTGCAAACCAAGAGTGTTATAGGTCGAGTGGATGCCTTAGGAATACCCAAGATTATGGTTTTCACCATACTTGAGTAGATCATGGTATGTTTTTTCTCCATTCCCTATGAAAACTTTAACACAAAACTTTCTCCCATATCTTTTTTATGGGTGACATTAGTGGTATAAAGATAATATGCGAGCTATCATCCAAACTTAAAATAAATTGGAATCTCAAATGTCTAGACGGATCCTTAAGTGGCCAACATTCAAGATATTTGAAAAGAATCAAACAGAAACTCAAATAAGTCACCCTTCCATCGAAAGACAGAATCTATCCAGAAACATATCTGCTGGAAAACGTGATATTTTTTACCACTTAGAAATGTTAGGATTTTTTCCAATTCTTGTGCATATGGAGGATGAAAATTGGTAACTCCAATAGAAAATTTATCCGACCGGAGCTATAAAAAGTTAGAAAAATCTGTTCATGAGCAGCAGCGTGCATGAATCTGCAGCTTCGTATATGTATTGTTAACTTAAACATCTAACAAGGGTAAAACTTGGTACTTTATTTGAACTCTAGTAAAACACAAAATAAAACCTCTTAATTGATACAACAAGGACTCAAGATAAAAATAAAAACAAAAACAACTAGGTTGTCTCTCACAAAATGCTTACTTTATAGCTATATAACTGGGCTTCGTATCTTGTTTTTAAGAGTTATATGGATCATGTGGGAACTTTACTTTGGTGATCACCTTTTTTCTTGGTAAATGTTATGTAGACTTCCTATGAGGGAACTAAAAGTTCACATTTCCCTCCTTTGAATCAAGATAGCACATGTGGTTCTCAAAAAATGGTCTACCAAGTATTATAGGACTAGAGGAACTGCTTACAATGTCCATTACAATAAAATCTATTGGCACAAATGTCATACGTAATTTGACCATAACATTATTCACTCTAACTAGAGAATGATTGGTAGAATTATCAACAAGTAAAAGATTAGAATCACATTTTTACATGGAACCTATATCAAGTTTATCATATAGTTATTTAGATATTGTAGAAACACTAGATCCTAAATCCACAACAGCATGCCATGTGATTCCCAATGGTTATTTGTATCTTAGGGCTCCATAGATCCATAAACTTAAGTGTATCATGGCTTCTTTATTGTATCTATCAATATTTTCTTTAATCACATGATTAGAAATATAGGAACTAAAGCCTGCTTGATGAACATTAATGGAAGGATCTTTAGCAAAATTGTGTAAGATAGTCATAAGTTCAATCAAGCTACAATTATTAAGATCAAGTAGAGGTTCAGTAATTGTATCACTAAGCATCTTTATTTCCTCTACTTGTTTATTTTTAGCTTCCTTTTCCATAGCCATAATAGTTTATTTTTCTTTACTACCTTGAGCTTCAATGGCATCCACCATTCTTAATGTTTCCCATGACTTATATATGTCTTGGACATAGTTAGTGGTTTATTCATGGGATATTTGTGGATTCACAAAAAAATAAGGTAAAAGGGTAAATTCCTTAGTTGGGAGTTCCACATTATCAAAGAATGCATCACCCTTTTCAAATTTAGCAATGAACTCATCTCCGTCCTTGCGTGCTGCCTCCATTGCTGCTCCATTGCTCGCACCTCCTTGTTGCGCTGGACAGCCTCCGAACCTTTCCCAGCTACATTCTGCGCTTCCACCGCAAGCGCAAGATGAGGAAAAAGAAGGGTGCTTCTGCCGCTGGATCTGAGGCCGCCACTATTGCGTCCAAGAAGAAGGGCGCCACCGCCACGGAAACTAGTACTACCGCCGCGGCTGGAAAGAAGAAGGGCCCAGGCACGCGCATCACAAATGGATCGTGGCGGCAAACCACCATCAAGGAGACAAAGCTCTTCAACTAGCGCCAAGATGGTTCTCTCCCTGCTACGAAGGATGACTGCCGTATTCCTGGCGACAAGGTAATCCCCGGTCCCCCTGCCGGATTTCGGGTGATGTTCCCCGCTTTTATCATTCACGGTCTTTCTCTACCCTTCACAAGTTTGTGAGGGGTTACTCTACTTCTACGGGTCCAGCTTCATCAGCTGACCCTGAACTCCATCCTTCATATCGCTTGCTTCATCACCCTTTGCGAGTGCTGGCTCGGAATCGAGCCAAACTTTGGCCTTTTCAAAAAACTCTTCAAGATGAAATGCAAGTGGGGCTCTGGGTCGGTAGTCTACGATATAGGAGGCTGCGGGATCCATGTAGACCCCAATGTCACATATTTCACTATCAACTTCAATGCATATGTCCAAGGGTGGAGGGAGAAGTGGTTCTATATCCGCGACCGGAAGGTTGATGAGGAACACTTCGGACTCGCGCCTATTGATCTGGTGGCAGAATGCAAGAGAAGGAGGTCGTGGAAGAACACGATGATGCCCGACGAAGTTGAGGAAACTGAGGCTCTGTACAAGCGCGTCTGCGACCTTAAGCTTTGCATAGGGAAGGAAGTAGGCGGCGCAGACCTCATTCGCACCTAGATGTGTTGTCGGGTGCAGCCACTGTAGGCCAGGGCGCATCCGATGTGTTATTGGACTGGTGTTGAAGATGTCACTCGCATCTTGCGAGAGAATATTTCTTCGGGTGAAGTGGACAAGTGGTTTCGGGTGCTGACCAAGTATATAGCCAAGGAGATACTCCATGGCGACTCAGCCGTGCCTCCGTTCTGTGCGAATCATCCTCCGCCTGAGGTGGATTTCTTGTGAGTTCTTCTTGTTTTTGATTACATGCTTATTTTCCTTGTATACTGATGTTTGTTCCTTGTGCCAGGACTAGAAGGTGACCACTATGCTGCCTCCTTAGCCGGAGGGAGTAATCCCTCATGAAGCCGAAGAGGAGGACGAGTCGGGCTCCACCATCCCTGTTGAGGAAGACCAGGAACCCCCGAGTCCGGCGGGAACATGGCGTGCAATCGCTCCCGAAGCAAGGACTCGGACGGATCATCACCGACGATGCCGGAGGGTCCTGCTGCCTGTGTGTGTTGGAGATATGCCCAAGAGGCAATAATAAAAGTGGTTATTATTATATCTTTGTGTTTATGATGAATGTTTACATCCCATGCTATAATTGTATTATTAAGAAACACTAATACTTGTGTGTTTTGTAAACATATGAGAGTCCCTAGTAAGCCTCTTGTTGAACTAGCTTGTTGATTAATAGATGATCATGGTTTCCTGGTCATGGACATTGGATGTCATTAATAACAAGGTTATATCATTAGGAGAATGATGTGATGGACACACACCCATAGTAAGCGTAGCGTAAGATCAAGTCATTAAGTTCGTATTGCTATAAGCTTTCAAATGCATAGTAACCTAATCCTTCGACCATGAGGTCATGTTAATCACCATCACCGGATGGATACTTTGATGACATCAAACACCGCTTCGTAACTGGGTGGTTATAAAGGTGTCATTGGGTATTCTGAAAGTATGTGTTGAAGCGCATGGACTAAGATTGGGATTTGTCCATCCATATGACGGATAGATATGCTCTGGGCCCTCTCGGTGGAATGTCATCTTATTAGCTTGCAAGCATGTGACTGGGTCACAAGGGATGACATATCACGGAATGAGTAAAGAGTACTTGTCAGTAACGAGGTAGAACTAGGTATGGAGATACCGACGATCAAACCTCGGATAAGTATAGTATCGCGTGACAAAAGGAATTGGTTTCGTATGTTAATGGTTCTATCGATCACGAAGTCATCGTTGAGTATGTGGGAGCCGTTATGGATCTCCAGATCCCGCTGATGGTTATTGATCGGAGAGGTGTCTTCATCATGTCTGCATATTCACGAACCGTAGGGTGACACACTTAAGGTTCGAAGTTGTTTTAAGTAGATATGGAATTAGCGTTGGAGACCGAATGTTGTTCGGAGTCTCGGATTGGATCCGGGACATCACGAGGAGATCCGGAATTGTCCGGAGAATAAGATTCATATATTGGGGATTATTTTCTGAGTTAGGAAATGTTCCGGAGTATTTGTATGAGGATTCTAGAAGGTTTCAGAATGTTCCGGAAGGTTCTGGAAGATTTCTTGGAGTTTGCTTGAAAACCAAGAAAGGATCAAGGAGTCCTTGTGGGGCAAGACAAGGAGTCGTGGGGGAGGAGGACTCCTTCCCCCCTCCCAATCCGCCGACCAAGGAAGGAAGGGGAGTCCTACTAGGACCCCCCCCTCCCCATGGCGCCTCCCTCCTTTAAATAGAGGGGTGGAGGCGCCACCCCCTGGCCCCCTCCACTCCAAGCCCCAGCCGCCTCTCTCCTCCTCCTTTCTTCTGCTCAGGCTTAGGCGAAGCCCTGCAGAATTCTCTACTCCACCACCACCACCACGCCGTCGTGCTGCTGGGATTCCGTGGAGAAGATCTACTACCGCCGCTGCTCGCTGGAACGAGGAGAGGAAGGTCTGCTTCGACTCCGCACGTGTGACCGACTGTGGGAGCGCTGCCGGAATGCGGCGCCGGAAGGATCGTCCACTCGATCTTGAGATCGGCAAGTGATCGACTACATCAACCACGAGATCCAATCTCGTAACGCTTTCGGATCTACAAGGGTTAGTACAGATCTATCTCGTTGCACATGTCTAATAGATTAGATCTTGGCTTTTATCTAGATTAGATCTGGGTTTTGTTCGTTCTTGCGGTAGAATTTTTTTGTTTTCCATGCTACGAACCCATCAGTGGTATCAGAGCCATATCTATGCGTAGATCTGTTGCACGAGTAGAACACAATGGTTTTGTGGGCGTTGGTGCTCGTGTCGTCTTTTGCTTTGTGTACTTTGCATCTTGCGGCATGGTGGGATGAAGCGGCTCGGGCTAACCTTACATGTCATCGCACATGAGACTTGCTCCACGCTTGACGTGTAACTTGCTTTGCACAAGTGGCTTTGCGGGTGTCTGTCTCTCCCACCATAGTATAGATCTAATTTACACTTTGCACTTGATAGCACTTGTATCAACGTTGTGGTTCAGTTTCGTAGGTAAGATTCGTTCTTATTCGAAAGCCCCAAACCACGTAAAACATGCAAAGAAAATTAGAGGCGTCTAACTTGTTTTTGCAGGGGTTTTGTGATGTGATATGGCCATCATGTGATTGTGATTATATTTGATGTATGCAATGATCCTTGTTGTAATATGGCAACCGGCAGGAGCCTAATGGTTGTCTTTAATTCTGTTAAGACCTGCGTGTCTATTCATCTTGTAATAGCTTTATTCCAAGTAGTTGTAATAGTTGCTAGTGATCATGGACAACCATGAAGCGGCGCCACTGACCTTGACGCAATGCTGGTGATGATGGAGATCATGTTCGTGCTTTGGAGATGGAGATCAAAGGCATAAGAAGAAAGGGCCATATCATATCACACTAATTATGAATTGCCTGTGATGTTAATCCTTTATGCATCTTGTATTGCTTATATTGTGACGGTAGCATTATAAGATGATCCCTCTCACTAAATATCAAGTAATAAAGTGTTCACCCTTAGTTGGCACCGTTGCTAAGACTCGTTGTTTCGAAGCATCTCGTGATGATCGGATGTGATAGATTCTACGTGTGCATACAACGGGTGCAAGCCAGATTTGCACATGCGGAAACTAAGGTTATATTGACGAGCCTAGCATGTACAGACATGGTCTCGAAACACAGAATACCGAAAGGTAGAGCATGAGTCATATAAATGATATGATGAACATGAAGATTGTTCGCCGATGAAACTACATCTTCTCTCGTGAAGATTGGACTTGGTGTAGTGGACTTGGTTCGTGTAATCACTAAGACAATGTGAGGGATGTTGTTTTGAGTGGGAGTTCACCTAGTTAATTTAAGTATTAAATTTGAACTCAATTCATCATAAACTTAGTCTAAACTACTTGCAAATTTGTTGTAGATTATGGCGACCCCCTCCATCAATTTCAATGCGTTCCTAGAGAAAGAAAAGCTTAAGAACAATGGAAGCAATTTCACGGACTGGTTCCGTGGACTGAAGATCGTCCCCAGGGCTGGTCAGTTGACCTATGTGCTCGAAGCACCGCTAGGTGACCCACCTGTAGAAGATGCCACCGATGACGTAAAGAATGTTTACGCCACTCGAAAAAATCATTACTCCACAGTTCAGTGTGCCATCCTGTACGGTTTAGAAGCGGAGCTCCAGAAGCGTTTTGAGCACCACGACCCGTTCGAGATCATTAAGGAGCTCAGGCTAATTTTTGAGACTCGCGCGGCCATGGAGAGCTATGAGGCCTCCGAAAAGTTCTTTAACTGTAAGATGGAAGAGGGTAGCTCCGTTAGCGAGCACGTGCTCACCATGTCTGGGTACACAAACAAGCTCCAAGAGTTGGGGATATCGATTCCTAATGAGTTAGGGATTCACCGTCTCCTCCAATCACTGCCACCGAGTTATAAGAACTTTGTGATGAACTACAATATGCACTGCATGAACAAGACGTTGCCTGAACTATCGTCCATGCTAAAAACTGCTGAAGTGGAGATCAAGAAGGAGCACCAAGTGTTGATGGTCAATAAGACCACCAATTTCAAGAGACAGGGCAAGCCTAAGAACAAGGGCAACTTCAAGAAGGACGGCAAGAAAGCTGCCGCACCTGCTAAGAAGCCCAAGGCTGGTCCTAAGCCTGAAACTGAGTGCTTCTACTGCAAGGGTGCTGGTCACTGGAAGCGTAACTGCCCCAAGTACCTGGCGGATCTGAAGAATGGCAACATCAAGAAGAAAGGTATATTTGATATATATGTTATTGATGTGTATCTTACTAGTAATCGTAGTAGTGCCTGGGTATTTGATACTGGTTCGGTTGCTCATATTTGTAACTCGAAACAGGAGCTACGGAATAAGCGAAGACTGGCGAGAGACGGGGTGACGATGCGTGTTGGAAATGGCTCCAAAGTTGATGTGATCGCCGTCGGCACGCTCCCTCTACATCTACCTTCAGGATTAGTTTTAAATTTGAATAATTGTTATTTGGTGCCTGTGTTAAGCATGAACATTATATCTGGATCTTGTTTATTGCAAGACGGTTACTCTTTTAAGTCCGAGAATAAAGGTTGTTCGATTTATATGAGTAATATCTTTTATGGTAATGCACCTGAGATGAATGGTTTATTCTTACTGAATCTCGATAGTAGTGATACACATGTTCACAACATAGAAGCTAAACGAACAAAATTGAATGATAATTCTACATACATGTGGCACTGTCGTCTTGGTCACATTGGAGTGAAGCGTGTGAAGAAACTCCATTCTGATGGACTTCTTGAATCACTTGATTTTGAATCACTTGAAAGATGCGAAGCATGTCTAATGGGAAAAATGACTAAGACTCCATTCTCTGGAATAATGGAGCGAGATACAGACTTATTGGAAATAATACATACCGATGTGTGCGTTCCAATGAGTGTAGCATCGCGTGGTGGATATCGTTATGTTCTCACTTTCACGGATGACTTAAGTAGATATGGGTATGTCTACTTTATGAAACATAAGTCCGAAACTTTCGAGAAGTTTAAGGAATTTCAAAGTGAAGTGGAAAATCATCGTAACAAGAAGATTAAATTTCTGCGTTCTGACCACGGAGGTGAATATCTAAGTTATGAGTTTGGCATGCATTTAAAGAAATGTGGAATACTTTCGCAGTTGACACCGCCGGGAACACCACAGCGTAATGGTGTGTCCGAACGTCGTATCGAACTCTCTTAGATATGGTTCGGTCTATGATGTCTCTTACAGATTTACCGCTATCGTTTTGGGGCTATGCATTAGAGACAACCGCATTCACTTTAAATAGGGCACCATCTAAATCCGTTGAAACGACACCGTACGAATTGTGGTTTGGTATGAAACCCAAGTTGTCGTTCCTTAAAGTTTGGGGTTGCGAAGCATATGTAAAGAAGTTACAACCTGATAAGCTTGAAACCAAAGCAGAGAAATGCGTCTTCATAGGATACCCTAAAGAAACAATTGGGTATACCTTCTATCATAGATCCGAAGGCAAAATTTTCGTTGCCAAGAATGGATCCTTTCTTGAGAAGGAATTTCTCTCGAAGGAAGTGACTGGAAGGAAAGTAGAACTCGATGAGGTTATTGAACCTTCTCTTGGATTTGAGAGTAGCGCAGCACCATAAGATGTTTTTGTGCCGCTTGCACCAATTGGAGAGGAAGCTAATGATGATGATCATGAAACTTCAAACGAAGTTACTGCTAAACCTCGCAGGTCAACGAGGGTTCGTACCACTCCTGATTGGTATGACTCTGCCTTGAACGTCATGTTGGTAGACAACGCTGATGACCCTGCGACGTATGAAGAAGCTATGGTGAGCCCAGATTCCGACAAATGGCTAGAAGCCATGAAATCCGAAATGGGATCCATGTACGAAAACCAAGTGTGGACTTTGGTGGACTTACCGGATGGCCGTAAGGCTGTCGAGAACAAATGGATTTTCAAGAGAAAAACAGATGCTGATGGTAATGTTACCGTCTATAAAGCTCGACTTGTCGCGAAAGGGTTCCGACAAATTCAAGGAGTTGACTATGATGAGACATTCTCACCAGTAGCGAAGCTAAAGTCTGTGAGGATTTTGTTAGCAATTGCTGCACATTTCGATTATGAGATTTGGCAGATGGATGTCAAAACGGCGTTCCTTAATGGTGACATTGAGGAAGAGTTGTATATGGTACAACCCAAGGGTTTTGTCGATCCTAAAGATGCTGAAAAAGTATGCACAGCGCTCCATTTATGGACTGAAGCAAGCATCCCGGAGTTGGAATCAACGTTTTGATAAAGTAATCAAAAACTTTGGATTTATACAAACTTATGGAGAAGCTTGTATTTACAAGAAAGTGAGTGGGAGCTCTGTAGCATTCCTAGTACTATATGTAGATGACATATTGTTGATTGGGAATGATATAGAACTTATTAATAGTGTCAAAGCCTATTTGAATAATAGTTTTTCAATGAAGGATCTTGGCGAAGCGGCATATATTCTAGGCATCAAGATTTATAGAGATAGATCAAGACGCCTAATAGCGCTTTCACAAAGTACATACTTAGACAAAGTTCTAAAGAAGTTTAGAATGGAAGATAGCAAGAAAGGGTTCGTGCCCATGTTGTCAGGTAAGACCTTGAGTAAGACTCAAAGTCCAGCTACGGCAGAAGATAGAGAGAAGATGAATAATATTCCCTATGCCTCGGCCATAGGTTCTATCATGTATGCCATGCTGTGTACAAGACCGGATATAGCACATGCTGTTAGTTTGACTAGCAGATATCAAAGTGATCCTGGAATGGAGCACTGGACAGCGGTCAGGAATATCCTAAAGTACCTAAATAGGACTAAGGGTATGGTTCTTTCTTATGGAGGTGATGAACAACTTGTTGTAAACGGTTACACCGATGCTAGTTGGAACACCGATCCGGATGACTCGAAGTCACAGTCGGGATACGTATTTATTTTGAATGGTGCTGCAGTGAGCTGGAGGAGTGCCAATCAAAGCGTTGTGGCGAAATCTTCAACTGAATCGGAATACATAGCTGCTTCGGAGGCTGCACAAGAAGCCATATGGATGAAGGAATTCATTACTGAACTTGGCGTGGTTCCCAGTGCGTTGGACCCGATGGCCATGTACTGTGACAACACAGGTGCCATAGCTAATGCACAGGAGCCAAGGTCACATAGCAAGCTGAAGCACATCAAGCTACGTTTCCACGCTATTCGCGAGTATGTCTGAGATGGTGACATAAAGATTTGCAAAGTACACACTGATCTGAATGTGGCAGATCCGTTGACTAAACCTCTCCCTAGGGCAAAGCATGACCAACACCAGAACGCCATGGGTGTTAGGTATATTACCATGTAATCCAGATTATTGACTCTAGTGCAAGTGGGAGACTGTTTGAGATATGCCCAAGAGGCTATAATAAAAGTGGTTATTATTATATCTTTGTGTTTATGATGAATGTTTACATCCCATGCTATAATTGTATTATTAGGAAACACTAATACTTGTGTGTTTTGTAAACATATGAGAGTCCCTAGTAAGCCTCTTGTTGAACTAGCTTGTTGATTAATAGATGATCATGGTTTCCTGGTCATGGACATTGGATGTCATTAATAACAAGGTTATATCATTAGGAGAATGATGTGATGGACACACACCCATAGTAAGCGTAGCGTAAGATCAAGTCATTAAGTTCGTATTGCTATAAGCTTTCAAATGCATAGTAACCTAATCCTTCGACCATGAGGTCATGTTAATCACCATCACCGGATGGATACTTTGATGACATCAAACACCGCTTCGTAACTAGGTGGTTATAAAGGTGTCATTGGGTATTCTGAAAGTATGTGTTGAAGCGCATGGACCAAGATTGGGATTTGTCCATCCATATGACGGATAGATATGCTCTGGGCCCTCTCGGTGGAATGTCATCTTATTAGCTTGCAAGCATGTGACTGGGTCACAAGGGATGACATATCACGGAACGAGTAAAGAGTACTTGTCAGTAACGAGGTAGAACTAGGTATGGAGATACCGACGATCAAACCTCGGATAAGTATAGTATCGCGTGACAAAAGGAATTGGTTTCGTATGTTAATGGTTCTATCGATCACGAAGTCATCGTTGAGTATGTGGGAGCCGTTATGGATCTCCAGATCCCACTGATGGTTATTGATCGGAGAGGTGTCTTCATCATGTCTGCATATTCACGAACCGTAGGGTGACACACTTAAGGTTCGAAGTTGTTTTAAGTAGATATGGAATTAGCGTTGGAGACCGAATGTTGTTCGGAGTCTCGGATTGGATCCGGGACATCACGAGGAGATCCGGAATTGTCCGAAGAATAAGATTCATATATTGGGGATTATTTTCTGAGTTAGGAAATGTTCCGGAGTATTTGTATGAGGATTCTAGAAGGTTTCAGAATGTTCCGGAAGGTTCTGGAAGATTTCTTGGAGTTTGCTTGAAAACCAAGAAAGGATCAAGGAGTCCTTGTGGGGCAAGACAAGGAGTCGTGGGGGAGGAGGACTCCTCCCCCCCTCCCAATCCGCCGACCAAGGAAGGGAGGGGAGTCCTACTAGGACCCCCCCTCCCCATGGCGCCTCCCTCCTTTAAATAGAGGGGTGGAGGCGCCACCCCCTGGCCCCCTCCACTCCAAGCCCCAGCCGCCTCTCTCCTCCTCCTTTCTTCTGCTCAGGCTTAGGCGAAGCCCTGCAGAATTCTCTACTCCACCACCACCACGCCGTCGTGCTGCTGGGATTCCGTGGAGAAGATCTACTACCGCCGCTGCTCGCTGGAACGAGGAGAGGAAGGTCTGCTTCGACTCCGCACGTGTGACCGACTGTGGGAGCGCTGCCGGAATGCGGCGCCGGAAGGATGGTCCACTCGATCTTGAGATCGGCAAGTGATCGACTACATCAACCATGAGATCCAATCTCGTAACGCTTTCGGATCTACAAGGGTTAGTACAGATCTATCTCGTTGCACATGTCTAATAGATTAGATCTTGGCTTTTATCTAGATTAGATCTGGGTTTTGTTCGTTCTTGCGGTAGAATTTTTTTGTTTTCCATGCTACGAACCCATCAGTGTGTGCCATGGCTCCTCCTTCACGGAAGAAGCTGAGGACACCGAAGGAGGCATCCGAGGATTCGTTCGACCTCGACAATTTTGACGGGTATGTTTCATATTCCTGCTAGCTCATTCTTATGTCTCACAATCTTTTTCGCCTGAAGTTGCTTTGTATGTTTTGTAGCCAAATTGCATCGTCACCGTCCGACGACTGTCTCTTCATGAAGGAGACTGGAGTCGCAGACTCCAAAGACAAGGAGATGGCAGTGTGATCTCCTTCTCCCCAGGTGGCGGCCAACTCCGATGCCAATTCTTCGAGTTCCCCCACACCGGGGGCACCAGATGGTTGCTCGGATGTCTTTTCAGAAGGAAACTTTGGAGTCCCTAGAGGAACATGTAAGTTTTTCTTGTTGCTGGCAGTCGAAATTTGGTGGATGCTCATGCTTCCCTTTTTGCATCCTGTCTTGAAGGAATCCACTCGCCTCGCCAAACATATTATTTCCTTGGGCCATCAGCATGCTTCGTTGGAATCCCTTCATCGTGCCTTCGAAGGTGAGTTTGCACTCTTTCATCTGTGCCTTTTGTACAAAAAATTGTGGGTTTGAGTTGTGCTATTTCCACTTGTAGGTGAGTATAATGAGCTTCTTCGTCGTGTCGACTCCCTCCAGAAGGGTCTTGCCACCATGGAGAAGAAACGTGACGAGACACTCGAAGCCTTGGAACGCTCCGCCCAGGAGTCAAAGACTCTTGAGGATAACCTACTGGCAGCTGCAGCTGACAGGGAAAAGGTCTTCATGGACCAGCTCCTCTCTGTTGTCTAAGGATCTATCAGGTAAGATGCTACGTTGTTGTTTGCGTGTTCTATATTTTCCATTGTGTTCGCTATGCTTAGCTATGTCCTCTGCAAATGTTGCTGGTGTGAGCTTCAATGCCCAGGCTCTGGCTCGCTAGGATGCTCTGGCCGGTGCTATAGCTGCAGTCGAAGATCGCAGCGTTGCTGCTAGGGAATCCCTCTAGAAGGCCAAGGGTGAGCTCATTGACGATCTTGAGGGCCTCGTGGAGTCCTTCACTGAGGGAATTCCTATGGAATTCAAGAATGCTCAGATGGGAGTCGGAGCAACCGCGAGACTTGCGATGGCGATGGCTCATGGTGTTGAGATGAATCCCAGCAAGGTCTCCAAGGCGATGCTGGTTACCGCGGATGGCCAGCAGGTAGTCTTTGCTCCCTTTGCTACTCGTTGTCATAAATATGGGCCTTGGCTCATTGAGACACTCGCAAAGTACTCAGCGGAGCTGAGGTAAGCAAAGACGGCAAAAGCCACAACATCAGAGGCTGTAACCGAGAAGACTGTGGCTTCGGAGACTGCCACAGACTCGAGGAAGCCTGCGAGTGCCAACGCTTGGCTGTAGGCTATCGCTTAGTCCCCTTTTGTAATAGTCTAGTCTCTCCAGACTTCCCTTTGAATTATGTTGTGCCTTGTGGGGGTACACCTTTGAGACGTGCCAAACTTTGATTTTTCTGCTTTTGGCGTTATTTATGAATGGTTGGACTTATTTATCTCTTGCTCTACGTGTAATAGGGTCCTTCGAGTGGTCCATCTGACACACCTCCCACCGATGAACCTGTGGCACGATCACATTCAAAGGTGGAGGAGATGTCGTTGTTGTCTCGATTGCGAGACCACGTAATTTTTTGGAGCAAGAGCTGCCCATGATCCGTGGTGGCGCGGACGTGTGGAAGTCGAAAGCCGAAAAGACCAGTGCACGCGAGAAGCACCTTCTAGGCGAGGTGGCTCAGCTGAGTGAGTAGTTTAAGTGTTAGTTCTCTAGCTTCTTATCCTTTCCTAGCCACTCGTGGTGGCGCTTTGTTTTTAGACTTTGCACTACTTTTTTGCAGTTGTTAGCGCTCGTCATACACAAGATGAGAGGGGTCGAGTTGCCATTCAACTTAACTGCCTGACCCAGGAGCAACTGGAAGCTAGTGGGTACTTTTGGGTTGATCGCGATTTCGCACTCATGTTGGTGACGCTGCAGGACCATGCGTCGCAGGTGCTGCTTTATTTTAAGAAGTCGAAGTCGTGCCTCAAGCATATTTTCGAGGCGATGTTCCCCTTGGATGTGGTGCCGTCAAGCTTGTTAGCTTTACTGAAGAAATTTCAGGATACCAGCATGGTCGCGCGAGTGCGTGCGCCAGTAGTTAGTCGCGGGTGCCAAGGCTGCATTGGCACTTGTTTGCCTGCATCGGCCTAATCTGGATCTCGCAGCTATTGCCGCTGGACCGCCGCCCCCGCCAGAAGGGATGGCATGGAACATGGTGCCACATTATTGGGCGGTGGATCAGCTAGTCGAAGAGATCATCGAGTTGTTCGAAGAGCGTACCAATGTTCTCCTTTTACGATAGTAGTGTAGTATGAACCTGCACATAGATGCATAGGTGTTGTAAAGTTCGTATAAGTGCGTCGGGTGTTTTGTTACCTGTTTATATGTAAAAGCTTGCTAGCTTATCTATTTTTTGAGTAGTTTGCACTTTGAAGTTCCTTTTTGTTAGCCTGGCGCATATTCATCTCAACACCTTTTCAACATGTCAGGTGCATTACAACTGGGTTGGTTTTACCAAGGGTTCGATTGATAGCACGCCAGCTACTCAGGCTACTGTGTTATTCATGTAACAAGGTGGCAAGAGTGGCGCAGCCCCCGAGTAACGGAATTGTAAGTAAAAATAGAAACACAAAGTTGGAGGCACTTAGCTTTATTTATTCACAGAATATCAGAGGATACAATGTGTGGCTAAGTAGCCTGGCTGAATAGCCTTGTAAAGTAAAAAAACATCTAGGGTTAGAAACGATGCAGCTGCGCCATGTTCCAGGGATTGGAGTATGTGACTCCACTTTCTATATCTTTAAGGCGGTAGGCGCCACCTAGGATTACTTCGGTAATCACATAACGTCCCTCCCAAGGGGACTCGAGCTTGAGGTGCCCTTGTTGCTTCAGTCGTAGGACCAGGTCTCCTTTGACGAAGGACCTTGGACATAGCCTTTTGCTATGGTAGTTGCAGAGGTTTTGCTGGTAGATCGTGAATCTCTCCGCTGCAATCTCATGTGCGTCATCGAGGAGCTCTATGGAGTCTTCGAGTGCGAGGGTTGATTCTGCCTCGTTGTATGCTACTACCCGTGGGGCTTTGTAGCGCACTTCTGCGGGTAGTACCGCTTTGGCGCCATGTACCATGAAGAACGGAGTATAGCCTGTAGTGCTATTTGGAGTTGTGCGCAGGCTCCATAGTACTGATTGGAGCTCCTCGGGCCAACACCCAATAGCTCTTTCGAGTGGATGGAGGAGCCTTTTCTTGATGCCGCCGCAGACGAGGCAGTTGGCCTTTTTGACTTGACCGTTGGTCTGAGGGTGCACCACGGAGGCGTAGCTGATGTTGATTCCTAACATTTCGTAGAAACCCTGGAACTCATTCGAGGTGAAGTTTGTTCCATTGTCCATGATGATGCTACGCGGCACCCCGAACCGGAAGACGATGGACTCCAAGAATTTAACTGCGCTGGCTCCTGATTGGTTTGTCACTGTCATGGCCTCAATCCGCATGGTGAATTTGTCAACCGCGACGAGGAGGTAGACATATCCTCCAGGTGAAGATTTTTGTAGCTTGCCGACCATGTCGAGTCCCCATTGCACGAAGGGCCAGGCCATAGGTATTGGCCTGTGTTCGGTGCTAGGTGCGTGCGGTATGTCCGCGAATCGTTGGCAAGCGTTGCATCACTAGACGATGTCCTTAGCATCGTGCATTGCCGTTGGCTAGTAGAATCCAACTCGTAAAGCTTTGGCGACGAGGGCGCGATTGCCAGCGTGATGGCCGCAAGTGCCTTCGTGTATCTCGAGGAGGATGGCTCTTCTGTCTCCGTTGGAGACGCATCATTGAAGGACTCCTGTGATGCCACGCTTGTACAATTCACCATTGATAAGGGCGAAAGCCTTGGATCATCGTGCTATATGACGCACATCTGTCGGGTCATCTGGCAACCTTTTGCTGAGCAAGTATGTGATGTATGGTTGTGTCCAGGATGGCTCGATCATCATGACCTCCATGGGGCCCTCGAGTCCCCTATCTTGATCCATGTCCTCGAGTGCCTTCGGCTCGTCGGGTGGTGTAGCCCGCGAGTCTTTTGACGCGTGCTGGCTTTCTACTCTGGAGCCTTTGGCTTGATGGAGCGCTCACAGATTCACTCTAGAAATACTCGAGGTGGCACCGGGGCATAAGGAGAGCCGATGTTGACGAGTATATCCGCCTCCTCGTTGCTCTCGTGGCCGACATGCCGCAGTTCGCAGCTGTCGAAGGCCCCTTCGAGTGCATCGTAGAGGTTGCGGTAGGCGATCATGTTGTCGTTCAGAGCATCGCACTAGGTCATGGTTTGATTCACCACCAGTTTAGAGTCGCGTAGATGAGGAGTCACTTTGCACCACATGCTTTTGCCACCCGCATCCCATGTAGTAGGGCTTCGTATTCACCTCCGTTGATGGAGGCGGTGAACTCCATTCGCAGAACATACCTCATCTTGTCACCTTGTGTGATGTCAGGATGACGCCCGCGCCAGCTCCTTCTTTACGTTTGGATCCGTCGAAGTGCATTGTCCATAGATAGTACATGTCTAGCTTGTCAGGGAGATGGTTCTCCATCCAGTGGACGAGGAAGTCCGGGAGTACTTGCGACTTGATCGCATCTCGCTTCTTGTATGTGATGTCTCGTGGAGACAATTCTATCCACCAAAGCGCGACTCGTCCGGTGGCATCAGGGTTGTTGAGGATGTGCCCTAGTGGGGCGTCGTTCACCACAATGATTGGGTGATCCTAGAAATAGTGGCGCAGTCGCCTAGCCGTCATGAAGACACTGTATGCTTGCTTCTGATAATGCGGGTACCGCTATTTTGTCGGTGTGAGCACCTCGCTGAGGTAGTAGACTAGGCATTGTACCCCGTGGAATTTATTTTCTCCGGCTCGTTCCACTACGAGAATAGTACTAACCACCTGGTTGGTGGCGGAGATGTATAACAATAGCGGCTCCTTTTCTTGAGGTGTTACCAACACCGGTGAAGTGGATAGTAGACGCTTGAGGTCTTCGAATGCTTCTTGGGCTTCTTCTATCCACTCGAATTTGTTAGCCTTGCGGAGGAGTTGGTAGAAGGGTAACGCCTTTTTGCCCATTTGACTGATGAATCGACTGAGCGCCGCGATTCGCCCTGCTAGCTGATGGACGCCTTTTACGTTCTTCGGCTTCTCCATAGCCAGTATGGCCTTTATTTTCTTCGGGTTGGCCTCGATTCCTCTTGCGGAGATAAGGTACCCAAGCAATTGCTCAGAAGGTACGCCAAAGGCGCATTTGTCCGGATTTAGCTTGATCCGGTAGCGGTGAAGGTTGTCAAAGGTCTCATGGATATCATCGAGTAGCGAGGCTTCCTCCTTGGTTTTGACGACGATGTCGTCAATGTAGACTTGAATGTTACGACCAAGATGGCTGTTGAGGCAGGCGTGCATACACCGCTGGTAGGTGGCCCCTGCGTTTTCAGCCCGAAAGGCATCGTTGTGTAGCAGAAGACACCAAAGGGTGTGATGAACGCTGTTTTATCCTGGTCTTCCTCCTTCATTTGAATCTGGTGATAGCCTGAGTAGGCGTCGAGGAAGTAGAGGTGCTCGCATCCCGTGGTGGAGTCGATTATCTGGTCGATCCGCGGCAATGGGAAGTGATCCTTTGGGCAATGTTTGTTTAAATAGATGAAGTCCACGCACATCCGCAGAATATCCGTGTCCTTTTTAGGAACGATCACGGGGTTTGCTACCCATGTGCTTTCCTTGATCTCGCGTATGAAGATAGCGTCGAGGAGTCTGTTGACTTCCATACTGGCCAATTTTGCCCTTGGCATAAATAGTCAATGTATTGTCTATTTCACTGGTCTTGCTTCAGGATTCACATTGAGTGAGTGCTCGGCGAATTCCCTGGGAACTCCTGGCATGTCCGCTGGACACCAGGCGAAGATTTCCCAGCACTCACGGAGGAATTCGACAAGCGCGAGTTCCTATGCGGGACTCAAGTTGTTGGCGATGAGGGTCATCTTGGTCAGGTCCGTTGGGTGGACCTTGACAGCCTTGGTGTGGATCGACGTGTCAAAGGATTGGTCATCTGAGCTTGGCTTACTCAGAGGAGGTAGACTATTGTCTGTCGACTCCTTCAACCTCGCCAGTTCCTCCTCTGGGAGATTCTGTTGAATTCCCTATCGCAGCTGTTAGACCTCTCAGAAGCTTCTGTTTACTGTGATAATGTCGTTGGGTCCTGGCATCTTCATCTGCAAGTAGGCGTAGTGTGGCACCACCATGAACCTCGCGAATGCGACACGCCCGAGGATGTAGTGGTATTGTGAGGGCCAGTCGACAACTTCGAATTCGATGCGCTCTCGCCAGAAGTTTGTCGGTGTTCCAAAGATGACATCCAAGCTGATCTTGCCCAGGGTATATGCCCTTCCCTGGGACAATGCCGTGGAGTGTTGTGTCTGAAGTTTCCAGGCATGATAGGGGGATTCTCATGGCACGCAAGGTGCTTGCGAACATGAGGTTTATGTCGCTGCCCCCATCCATGAAGACGCGACTCATCTCGAAGCCTCCGATTTGCTCCTCGAGCACCAGGGGACAGTGACCTGGGTGAGGTACTTGACGCGGGTGATCGCGCTTGTCGAAGGTAATGCAGGACTCGCTCCCACTGAGGTACTCAGAGGTGGAGGGTGGAGAATTCATCGCCAGATTAACTTGGCGAGTGATTGACTTTTTCACCCAATTTTATGGGCGTCCTATTTGGAACATTCCTATGTTTCCTAGTGCCCGTGGGTATGGCTCGCCTCCGTTGTTTTGGACTGGCACAGCTGCAGGTGGTGGTGGCCCGGGTGGTGGTGGTGCTCCATGATCCATGGCGCCCGGGGCAGCTCAATAGCCCTGGTTTATCGTGTCGCGATTCATCTGGGCTAGACCTTCGTGGAGTTTGAGGAACTCACGACAATCCTTCAGGAAGTGGCTAGATTTTTTCTTGTCGTCATGCTTGTCGATGTAGAAGTGTACATTGCATGGTCTGGATAGTTTGTCCTGGATAGATGTTCCAGGTGCCTCATCGCGAGTGCAGTGTTTCCGCACTTGCGTGGTTTTCCCGCTGTCATGGTATCCACCACTGCGGTATTCGCTGTTATCGTCGCGTTGTCGGCGTAGCCAGCCGCGACCATGTCGACTTCCTCGCGGTCTTCGTAATCACGCATCCGGCCTTTTCCTCGGCTATCGCGTCTGCGCCCGAGGTCGTCGTCATCATCTGAGTGGGCACGGTTTTTCACCGAGTCCTCTCCATCGGCCCACCTATTGGCGATCTCCATCAGGTGGTCAATTGTTTTGGGCTTTGAGCGACCCACCTCCTCTCTGAGCTCTCTGCGGTGCACGCCGCCATTGAATGCGTTGATTGCTCGATCCTCAGAGATGTCTTCTGTAGAGTTTTTGATGACGGACCATCTCTAGATGTATGAGCGTAGCGGCGCACCAGTCTTTTGGTAGAAGCCTCTTAGTTCTTTGATTGATGCAGGCCTTTTGTAAGTGCCCTTGAAGTTTCGCACAAAGCTATAAACTAGCTCATCCTAGCTGCGAATTGATCCGCGCTGGAGGTTATTGAGCCACGCACGAGCGGTACCTTGCAGCTATAGCTGGAGGCATTGCATGGCCGTGCTCGTGGTTCCGCCGTGTAGCCCGACGGAGGAAATGTGATCCTCTAGCCAGATCTTTGGGTCCTGGAGGCCATCGAATTTTGGGTTCTCGGATGGGAGTTTGAACCCTTTTGGCATTTGCTTTTGTCGAATGGATCTGCTGAAGCAGCTGGCTCCGCAGAGCTCTATCCCATCATCCTCCGAGTCAGTCGAACAGGCACGCCTTGCGTGCATCTTGTTTGCTTTGCACTGCGTGATGTCATCGCACGCGTAGTCGTAGTCGTCCCGCCGTGAGCGATGTCGTCGTGACAGATCATGGCTATCGTTGCTAGAGGAGGAATAGTAGAGCTTAGCTAGGGCCTTGCTTTTCTTCGGCTCCAACATTGGATCTTTGATGAGGGAAGCCTCGACTAGTCCCAGACCAGCGATCGTAGATCGGTGCATGGTGGATCGTGGGTCCCCAGCTGGCGGCTGGTTGTTGAGCAGGTACATAGTGGTTGCCGTCACCGCTGTTTGCGGAGTTTTAGGGAGCACATTGCCCCATGTGTCCACTATCATGGAAGAGAAGTCGAGGACTCAAGTGGCGTCCGCTCGCTCCTTCTCGGTGAGGTGAGCGATTCAAGAACGTCTTCTAGCAGCTGTATGATCGTTTCCTTTAGAGGAGGATCCTCCGATGGAGGAGAGCTGAGCCCGACGGAGGCTCGACTCATCCACTGCCCTTCTACGCTCGTCAGGCTGGGCGATTACTTGCTGCTAGCGCTTGAACTCCTCCTTGAGCAGCCAGTGATAACCCATCAGCATGTCTTGCAATGAGTTGGGGGGTAGGGGGTTTCCCTATAGAGCTTCCCAGCAGCAAGCCCACTCAGTATCGTTGAGCTTTATCAGCACGTGCTCTCGGGTTTTCTCATTCGGCGAGAGGTTCGGCTGATCTTCTAGGATGGGTCCTTATGTCCCATTGTTGGTGGGGCCACCGTTTGTGACTGGGATTCCACCGCCAGTGCCCGTGTTGTCTTGAGTGCCGCCATTGCCGCCCGTGTTGATGATGGCGCACATGTAATGGCTGGGGAAGCTGTTGCTCCTGCAACTTTTAGATCCATAGTCGTAGGCTCCATTTTCTGTCGCTAGATCGCCCAGATCAGACTCGTAACTGATGTCGCTGTCCGTATTCCCGACTGATGTTAGGGCGTTGAGTTCGCTCAGGGTGCCGATCGACGGTGGAAACCACGATGTTGGAGCAATTACGGGAACCTTCAGCTGGTTAGGGAGGCGAAGTGTGCCTAGCTGACCAACTTGGAAGCGCAAGCTCCCAATCGCCAGGCTGATTCCATCGCCGACGGACTCAAAATCCGGGCGAGTAGCCGGTGTGTGGATGGTGAAGTCGAAGGCACCGAAGAGGAGGGGTCAACACCCGGATTTTCAATCCCAGATGCCTGTTATGCCATACCTTGCAATCCCAGGATTACCATTTTTGCGAGACATAACATAATTGGTACCACAGTACATCATCCATTACAAACCATAATAAAGGTCTTACAAATAAAGGATCTCATGATCCAATCTTAATACAATTAAAGCAGCGGAAAGTAAACGTAGTAGGGGCTCCATCTTCAGGGTCACATGCAATGCTGACAATGGGAGATGATCCTAGTTGTCATAGACCTCCTGCTGTCCATCTTCCTGGTAGTCCTCCTCATAGTTTGGCCACGGAATAGCCAGGGACAAAGCCATGAGTACTCTTTAAGTACTCGCAAACTATCACTAACAAGTAAGGTAGTTCTAGTAGGAACCCTAAGCTCTAGGTTTATTTGCAAAAAGCCAGGTTTATTTCATAAGAGTTCAAAAGTAAAGAACCTAAGTTAATTTTTCTGCATCAGCTAAGTGGGAACCTAGTTTTCATGTCCACAACCCTGTTGTGGTCAAGTCAAGGTCATAGTTCAATTCACAAGTCATTTTTGTAAACATCTGACAACGGAATAGTATGGCCACTCCAACTGTCCATAACCGCGGACGCGACTATTTGAATAGTTTGACACTCTACAGAGGTGGTACACTTTCACCACAAAATTCGATAATCCATCAGGGATAACCCTGAATCATCATACTTAGTATGTGGATAATCAATCATAACCTTTCAATTACACACTCTAGTATAGGCACCTCCCCTATGAGCTTGGCCTCCTAGCCATGGCCATCTGCCATCCTGGGCACTGCATAGGTGGACATTCACATTCACGAGGTACCCTCAACTCAACCTCTTTCCGCGAGGGAACCCATACTAAGGCATATAAACTTCCAGTTAAGCCCTACCCAAATCAGGTATTGTGGTTGTACGGTAAAATTGGAATGGTATCGCATCTAAACCCATCCATCAGTTTTTATAAAGGGCCAAGGCTCATGCCTCAACATTTTCATCATCAAACCATTGTGTTTCTCAACACATGTCAAAACATTTCAATGGAATGACTCGTCATTCCAAGGTTTTCATAATCATTTTCACCAAGTATTCCCATCTAAAGTGATCAACTTTTATGCTTAGAACTAGCCACTAAAGTTGAGGGTATTCACTAATGAGGGGTGCTAATCAAGTGTAACTATCCAACTCTAGTTTTCATGTTTTTGTATGGCATCTAAGTATAACTACTTAGGCCTAGTTTTATACTCTTTATGGTATCTATCCAATTTTTCCAATACTCACAAATTACTAACTAAAGGTAAAGAACTTTGGTAAAAGTAAAAGAATAAAGCTTGCAAGTAAAACTTGGGATGGGTGTAAGCAAAGTTGCATAACCAAAGCATGCCTCATGCATCTTGCATAGATTATCAAATTTGCAAGTGTTAGCTTGCATAGTTTTAGCTTGCCTTGAGTAGTGCAGTGGTTGAAGTTCTCCTCTTCTTCTTCTTCTTCTTCTTCTTCGTAGTACTCCTCCTCCTCGTATCTCGGGTCGATACTATCGTCTATAAATGAATACGACGTACACAATCACCAAACAATACTTAACTACTTCTATTTAGCACACTAAGGCTCACACTTGATGATCTAGCATCATCACAATCATCACATGAAATAAAGACCTAGTTTTATTTATCTTATTTTGGAAAAGTAATTTCTACTCATTGAAAAATACTTAAGATTTAATATTCTCCAATAAAAATATGGGATCATGTTGACACATGTCATCACCACATATTCTAATACTTGGGAATGTGATTTAAAGTGGTGGTCACACTTTATAAAGTTTAATTTTACTATTTAATAAAATTAAAGTGACTAGAAATGCCTATATAACATTCTTTTAGTACTAGTCCAATGTCACTACATGTAAACCTACATATTTTTACATATTCAGATAGATCTTGCCAAATGTGATTTTTGAGGGTTGGAATCAACTCAAAAGCATTTATGATTGATTTTTAAAAAATGTTTGAAGTTGGAAAAGTCTCTGTCTTGTTATTTTTGGTTTAGGTGATCTATAATATCAAATGGTTTGAATCTAACGGGCTTGGATAGATATTTTGAATACCTTTCTAACAAAATTGGAATCATGCAATTTGGTTTAGTGAATCTCCTTGAATTGATTTTTGAATCTACTGACGGAATCTAGTTTTAACTAAAATGAAAAAAAAATTCAATCGACGGGCTCTGCGCGGGAAACTAACTGGGCTAGCTCAACTAGACAGCGCTAGGGCAGCTGGCTGCTAACAGAATGGTCCCACGTGTCAGTGACCAAACTAAACCAAAACTGTATCTTTCAATCTGGGCCGTGCGATTAGACTAGGATCTACGCCTGTGGTTCGTCGTCTCCGGTGACTAGCTCCGGTGAGGAACGAACCCTAACGCGACGGTGGGGGTACGTGGGGGCTCACCTGGGCTCCAGCTAAGGTCGGCGATGGTGGAACATGACTTTGTAGACGATGTTGGTTCGAATGGTGGTCGCGGCGGCTCCTGGGCGGCTCCTAGCTCCGGTTCCTCTTCTCCTCTACAGCGGTGGGCTCCGGCTAAATTTCGGTGATGTGGTGCTCGCCTTGCTCCAGGAAGAGATGTGGGAGGTGTCTGAGAGAGAGGGGAGTGGAATGGTGTGGCGAATTAGAGCTGGGGTGGCCTCTATTTATACACCGGCGAGGGAGACAGAGCGGGATGGCTCGGGCTCGTCAGCGATGTCGATACAGGGGGCTATCGCCATGGCTAAGGGAAGGGTTCAACGCCGTGCTTCAGGGCGGTCGTCGTGCGAGTGATGGGGTGGCAAGGGGCGGTCGAGAATGGTCGGGAGCGGTCCGTGCTCTGGGCGGAAACGACGGCGTTCGAGACGGCACACAATGGCTATGGTCCGCGCGGTGGCAAACGGGCATGTCTAGGAGGTAGCTAGGGTCACGACGAGTGCGGGCACGCGCGTTGAGGGCGAGTGCGGTGTGTGTGCGCGTGTCGGCTGCGGCGCTCTGGTGCGCTCTCGGCATGGTTGGTAGAGAAATGGGCGCGACAATCACGGGTGGTCCACGGCTTGCCTGCGGTCGAGAGTTGGACAAAGGGTGGCGGTGGACGGTTGCATGTCTCCTGGGCATCGTGGGAGAGGGTGGTGCTGGCTGTGGCGATGGGTTCTTGGTCGGCCGGCATGGCGAGCTTTGGGCGACACGGCACTAGCGCAAACGACAAAGGGGGAGCTGGCCTGCTGCAATGCTAGGTGTTGGGGGAGACCAGGGGAGAGAAATGAGGGGCTAGTGGTAATTGATCACTGCTCAAAACAGTAGAAGTTAGGCAGGTGTTTTTTGTGTCTGCCAAGTGCTCGACCAAATGGCCGCATGAGCTTAACTTTTGAGTTTTTCAATGAAATTTGGTGAGTGTGTGTGTTGCTTGCTTAGGTGTCTATGGTTGCTGGGAAAAGTCAAGTGGAATTGATTTGAGTGGTTTTTGAAAAATGGTGATCTATGCATACGAACCCGATTCAATTTTGCAATGTCCTTTAAATAGATTTGGAATTTGTTTCTAGTGGTTTGTAAAGTGGCCTTGGGTTTACTTTTACTTGGTCTAGCAAGGGGTGAAAAGAATTGAGAAAGTTTATATTAGAAATCTTTTACTAGAAACACCCAAAGTGGTCTAGTGGTTAATTTTGGTCAAAATGACCATTTGATCATATGATTCATATTTGAATTTCCTTTCTTTGGATTTTGTTTGTAAATGGCCTAGATGATGTAGTATTCATCTTTAAACCATTCCTTATCATTTGTAGCAATCAAACATGGCAATTGCACTCATTCATACACTAATGCAATTCACACATACACTCATATTCAATTTTAATAATAAAAGTTTTCTTTAACCCTAAACTTGGGTGATTAGAACTTGATAATCTTGATTAATATTTTTGGGATGTTACAAACCTTCCCTCCTTAAACAAAATCTCGTCCCGAGATTTAAGAAAAACTAGGAACTAAAGAGATTTGGAAACTCAGTCCTAATGTAATCTTCTCACTCCCAAGTAGGTTCTACCTAATATGGTTGCTCCACTGGATCTTGAGAAACTTGATACTCCGGGTCCTGGTGGTTCTGAAGGCTTCTTCCAAAATACGAATGGGTACTTCATGATAGGTTAGATCCTTGTTGATATCTATGGCTCGGTGATCGATGTTCTTGAAAACTTTGGTTTTCTCTAGAACTTCCAGGCATTTGCGAAGTAACGAGATATGGAACACGTTATGTATGGTTGACATCTCATCTAGCAGTTCTAGTTGATATGATACTTCTCCTCAGTGATTCAAAATCTTGAAGGGTCTAATATATCTGGGGGCTAATTTCCCTTTCAGTTGAAAACATTGCATTCCTTTCAAGGGTGATACTTTGAGATACACAAAATCTCCGACATTGAAGGTCAGGTCTCGATGTCTCTTGTCAGCATAACTCTTCTGTCTGGATTGGGCGGTCTTGAGGTGTTCACGGACTTTGTGAACCTTCTCTTCCGCTTCTCGTAGGATCTCGGGTCCGAAGATCTGACTCTCTCCTACTTGCGACCAATTCAAGGGGGTACGACACTTCCTTCCATACAGAAATTCAAAGGGGGCCATTTGCAAACTAGCTTGATAACTATTGTTGTATGAGAATTCTGCGAAAGGCAGACAATCCTCCCATTTTGATCCATATTCTAGCACACAAGCTCTCAACATATCTTCTAAGATTGGTTGACTCTTTCAGTTTGTCCATCGGTTTGCGGGTGATAGGTTGTGCTGATGTTCAGCTTGGTTCCTAATCTTCTTGGACTTTCTGCCAAAATCTTGAGGTAAACTAGGTTCCTCGATCCAATACTATGGTCTTAGGGGTTCCATGCAAACTTACGATTCTAGTAATGTATAGCTCTGCTAGCTTTGAACTCTGGTAGGTGGTCTTGATAGGTATAAAATGGGCTACCTTAGACAGTCTATCAACTATGACCCAAATAGAGTCATTTCCCCTACTAGATGTAGGCAAACCGGTGATGAAATCCATTCCGACAGAATCCCATTTCCATTCCGGAATCTGCAATGGTTGCAAAAGTCCTGCGGTCACTGATGTTCCGCTTTGACTCTCTAACAGATATCACACTTGTCTATGTAGCTTCCAATTTCTCTCTTCATCTTGTGCCACCAAAATTGCTCCTTCAAATCCTGATACATCTTCGTTCCTCTGGGATGGATAGAATAAAGAGTATCATTAGCTTCCTGCATAATGACTTGCTTCAACTCTGAATCTGCTGGCACACAGATACGTCCTTTGTACCACAAAACTCCTTCTTCATCTTCGGTGAATCCGGGTACCTTCCCTGTACCGATACGACGCTTGATTCCGTCGATACTTGCATTTCCTTTTTGCGCTTCCTTGATCTGACTGATCAAAGTGGGTTGAAGTTCTATGCTAGCTAAAAACTCCTTTGCTAACTAGCTCCATTCTAAACTGCTCCAACTCTTCATGCAAACTTGGCTCGGCTTCTTTTATCATGGTGTTTAATCTACACGGCAATTTGCTAAGAGCATCCGCTACCACATTGGCTTTGCCGAGGTGATAGTGAATGTCAAGGTCATAATCCTTGATTAACTCTATCCATCTCCTTTGCCTCATATTCAGCTCCTTCTGGGTGAAAATATACTTCAGACTCTCATGATCCGAATAAATCTCACAGCGGTTACCCATAAGGTAATGACGCCATGTATTCAGAGCTAAAACTATGGCTGCTAGTTCTAGGTCATGGGTAGGGTAATTCTGCTCATGTTGCTTCAGTTGTCTAGACAGAGATGATATGACTTTGCCTTCTTGCATCAACACACATCTGAGACCAATCTTGGATGCATCACAATACACATCAAAAGGCTTCTTGATATCTAACATTATCAAAATTGGGGCTGAAATCAATCTCTTCTTGTGCTCTTGAAAATTTGCTTCAAATTTGTCCGTCCATTCAAACTTCTGATATTTCTTCAATAGCTGGGTCAGTGGTCTTGTGATGCTCAAAAATCCTTCAATGAACTTGCGGTAATATCCCGCTAATCCGAGAAATGCGCGTACTTGGGTTTGAGTGGTTGGGGCTCTCCATTCTTCAATATCCTTGATCTTGGCAGGATCGACAACGACTCCTCCCGACGACACAATATGTCCTAGGAATCCCACATCCTTCAACCAGAACTCAGACTTGCTAAACTTGGCATACAACTAATGTTCTCGAAGGGTTTCAAGGATGGTTCTCGGGTGTAGCTCATGGTCTTCTTCTGACTTGGAATAGATCAGAATATCATCGATGAAAAGTTAAAAACAACGACAAACTTATCCAGGAAGTTCATAAAAATCTTATTCATGAGATTCATGAAATAAGCGAGGGCATTGGTTAATCCAAAAGACATGACAGTGTACTCATACAATCCATATCTGGTGGTGAAGGCGGTCTTTGGGATATCCGTTGCACAAATCTTGAGTTGATGATAACTAGTCCAAAGATCAATCTTAGAAAACACTCTAGCACCAGTCAACTGGTCAAACGGATCCTCTATCTTTGGCAGTGGGTACTTGTTCTTGATGGTGACATCATTCAGCTTCCGGTAATCCGTGCACAAACGTTTACCTCCATCTTTCTTATCGACAAAAAAATAGGCGATCTCCATGGCGAGGCACTTGGTTGAATCAAATCTTTCTCCAGCATAGCATCAAGTTGCTTCTTCAGCTCCACTAATTCAGATGGGTTCATACTATAAGGTCTCTGAGCTATAGGTCCAATTCTAGGAACTAGTTCAATGATGAACTCGATATCCCGATCTGGGGGCATACCGGGCAATTCATCTAGAAACACGTCGGGGTATTCACAGACTACTATGACTTGGTCTAGGGTTGGTTGGGCTAGACTCTTGTTGCATTTAAATTGACGGAGCAATGTCTCAGATACATGCTCTACTGATACTCCATTGCTACTGGTCATGGTTATGGCTTTCTTGGCACAGTCGATTAATTCTTTATGTTTCGACATTTAATCCATTGCTAGTACTACTTCCAAACCTTTGGTTCCAAGTACTATTAGATTAGCATATAAATCTATTCCATGGATTCTGATAGGTACAACCTTGCAATTTTTTCTAGCTTTGGTGGTTGAACCAGGATTTGAACTATCATAACATGCTTCAATTTTGTTGGTTGAATCTTACTAGTGCATGCAAATTCTTCTGTAACAAACAAGTGCGATGTTCCAGAATCAAACAACACTCTTAGAAGTACTGAGTTAACAGAAAACATACCCAGCACGACATCTGGCGCTTCCTGAGCTTCTTCTCCATTCATGTGAAACAGACGGCCGTTGCGGTTGAGCAAGTTCCCTGGGGCAAATCTTCTTCCAGGCTGAACAAGGCGTTGCTGTTGAGCGGGTGCATTCACATTGGTTGCTCCTGCAAGCTTCTTGGGGCACTCATTGGAGTAGTGACCCTTGACTCCGCATTCAAAGTAAGTAATCTGGGACTTGTCTTTTCCTGCAATAGGCACATCATTGCTTCTAGTCCTTAGAGCAATATGGTTATTGTTGTTGGACTTGGGTGGTGCAGAGTTGAAGTTATTGGAATTGCCGGGGTTATTGTTATGGTTTCCTCTAGGCCTTGGGTTTCCTCCTCCACAGTTGGGATAGTTTGGACGAGACATAGGGGGTTTGTTGTTTCTTAGGGCATATCCTGCAGACGAGTTGGGGCAATACTTCAGGGTATGGTGGGATCCAGGCTGGTGCATCATGCAACGCTTGCGATTGTCATTGGCTTGGTTGATCTTCCCTTCCATCTGGATGGTTGAATCCACTAAAGCTTCAATATCATCAAATGGAATGTTGACTAGCACGGTTTGCATCTCATCATGCTGTCCATTTAGGAATCTCTCTTTCTTCTTTGCTTCTGTGTCAATCTCATCAGGGGCATATCTAGCTAAAGATAAGAATTTGTCACGGTATTCCACCACAGTCATCCTTCCTTGCTTCAATTCTCTGAACTCATCCCTCATCCTCTTAATCAGACTTGGGGGCACATGAGTCCGGCTGAACTTGATTTTGAACTCATCCCAAGTCATCATCTGACCTCCGTTCATGGTACAGGTGCTATTCCACCAGGCTCTTGCATCACCTGCCAGATAATGGGTGGCAAATAATACTTTTTCATTGGCTTCAACTCCTGCGACCTCTAAGTTGTTCTCCATGGTTTGCAGCCAGTCATCAGCATCTAAGGGCTCTTCAGACTTACTAAAGATAGGCGGGTTGGTGTTCTGAAAGTTCTTGAGCTTGGATCCATGGTTATCCTGGTTTCCGTGGCCTTGATTATTGTGGGCCATCTGAGCTATATATTGAAGAGTGTCTAGGTTGGCTTGACGTTCGTCTCTACTAGCTTCACGGTCAGAAACTAACATTTGCAGAATCTACAGCATTGGGTCTTGAGATGAACTGCATCCTCTAGGATTTCTACGAGTCATCTGAAGATTGAGATAGATAGTGAGATAAGAGGGAAATCTCTAAGGTTCATGGTTTTGTTTCAAAAGCTTTAACTTTGAGTTTGACTTAGGTTTTGCAAACTAACAACTTCCTCTCATTCATTCATTCCAAGCACACAATACAAACACACACCACAACACAAATAGAAAATAGATGGTTTTAAGAACCATTCTAGGAAACTATGATACAGTGGGATCGAATACAACTCATTCCTACGGTAGTGCTCAAGTGCATCTAATCATCATCAATGAAGGCGGAATCATCATCATCAGTGTGGAACTCCATGGCATCGTCCTCTAGGTAGTAGTTGTCATCATCACTGAGGTAAGAGTAGAGATCTCCACGGATATCTTCACCTTCCTCCTCCTTCGCTTAAAGCTGGATCTCTTGTTCACTGATGGTCTTCTCGAGAGGGGCCACCTTCTTGCGAAGACGATCGATGATCCGATCCTTCTTGTCACGTTGATGATGAAGTGATTGGCGCTCCTTGGCAAGGATGGCGAGGGTCTGATCCTTTTTGATTGCAATGGCCTTGTTATGGTTGGCGTAGGCACAGGCATTGTCCACTCCATCTGTCTATCATACAACATGAAGTCGAGATTATCCACTTGGTGCTTCAACTCCGGGTGTCCTAGCATCTCCAAGGGCATTCCCATAGAATCACGCCTTATGTAGTGAGCAAAGCGAGTTCCCTAGATCTGGTTGATGTTTTGCCCACACAGACGGGCAAGAGCTTCTTGCATAGCCCTGGCTAATCCATCTAGCCAGTTGTTCTCCCTCAAGTTGAATTGGATCTTCTCCGAAGTGGGTGCTTCCATCTTGCCTCTGATATCTGCAACTATTAGCCATTGTAGATCTCCTCCTACATGATCTTTGAGTTGTGCCCTGAAGAACTCTAGGTGCGGGTGCTCAAGATACTCCGCAAGTGCATCTAGAACCCTCTCAAAGATCGGGTGGCCTCCGTTGCCCAGCTGGTAGAATTTCCTATACTTGACCTCCATCTATAAGAATTTAGGATGAGCAAGTTAGTGGGGTGATCAAGTGTGTCAAGTTTTATGTAGGATTGCAAGAATTTTTGAGGAGCATGATTTTTTTGAAAGATTCTCAAGGATAAGAGTGGGAATAGATTTTCATAAATACTCACTTCTTTTTTTTGAAAATAAGTTTTTGTTTAGATGTCCATTCTAACTAGGGTCTCCTATGGTCAGGATGGCTCATATACCAACTTGTCAACACCCGGATTTTTAATCCCAGATGCCTGTTATGCCATACCTCGCAATCCTAGGATTACCATTTTTGCGAGACGTAACGGAATTGGTACCACAGTACATCATCCATTACAAACCATAATAAAGTTCTTACAAATAAAGGGTCTCATGATCCAGTCTTAATACAATCAAAGCAGCGGAAAGTAAATGTAGTAGGGGCTCCATCTTTAGGGTCACAGGCAATGCTGACGATGGGAGATGATCCTAGTTGTCATAGACCTCCTGCTGTCCATCTTCCTGGTAGTCCTCCTCATAGTCTGGCTACGGAATAGCAAGGGACAAAGCCATGAGTACTCTTTAAGTACTCGCAAACTATCACTAACAAGTAAGGTAGTTCTAGTAGGAATCTTAAGCTCTAGGTTTATTTGCAAAAGGCTAGGTTTATTTCATAAGAGTTCAAAAGTAAAGAACCTAATTTAATTTTTCCACATCACCTAAGTGGGAACCTAGTTTTCATGTCCACAACCCTGTTGTGGTCAAGTCAATGTCATAGTTCAATTCAGAAGTCCTTTTTGAAAACATCTGACAACGGAACAGTATGGCCACTCCAACTGTCCGTAACCGCGGACGCGGCTATTCGAATAGTTTGACACTCTGCCGAGGTGGTATACTTTCACCACAAAATTCGATACATCCATCAGGGATAACCCTGAATCATCATACTTAGTATGCGGATAATCAATCATAACCTTTCAATTACACACTCTAGTATAGGCACCTCCCCTATGAGCTTGGCCTCCTAGCCATGGCCATCTGCCATCCTGGGCACTGCATAGGTGGACATTCACATTCACGAGGTACCCTCAACTCAACCTCTTTCCGCGAGGGAACCCATACTAAGGCATATAAACTTCTAGTTAAGCCCTACCCAAATCAGGTATTGTGGTTGTACGGTAAAATTGGAATGGTATCGCATCTGAACCCATCCATCAGTTTTTATAAAGGGCCAAGGCTCATGCCTCAACATTTTCATCATCAAACCATTGTGTTTCTCAACACATGTCAAAACATTTAAATAGAATGACTCGTCATTCCAAGGTTTTCATAATCATTTTCACCAAGTATTCCCATCTAAAGTGATCAACTTTTATGCTTAGCACTAGCCACTATAGTTGAGGGTATTCACTAATGAGGGGTGCTAATCAAGTGTAACTATCCAAATCTAGTTTTCATGTTTTTGGATGGCATCTAAGTATAACTACTTAGGCCTAGTTTTATACTCTTTATGGTATCTATCCTATTTTTCCAATACTCACAAATTACTAACTAAAGGTAAAGAACTTTGGTAAAAGTAAAAGAATAAAGCTTGCAAGTAAAACTTGGGATGGGTGTAAGCAAAGTTGCATAACCAAAGCATGCCTCATGCATCTTGCATAGATTATCAAATTTGCAAGTGTTAGCTTGCATAGTTTTAGCTTGCCTTGAGTAGTGCAGTGGTTGAAGTTCTCCTCTTCTTCTTCTTCGTAGTACTCCTCCTCCTCGTATCTCGGGTCGGTACTATCGCCTATAAATGAATATGACATACACAATCACCAAACAATACTTAACTACTTCTATTCAGCACACTAAGGCTCACACTTGATGATCTAGCATCATCACAATCATCACATGAAATAAAGACCTAGTTTTATTTATCTTATTTTGGAAAATTAATTTCTACTCATTGAAAAATACTTAAGATTTAATATTCTCCAATAAAAATATGGGATCATGCTGACACATGTCATCACCACATATTCTAATACTTGGGAATGTGATTTAAAGTGGTGGTCACAAATTATAAAGTTTAATATTACTATTTAATAAAATTAAAGTGACTAGAAATGCCTATATAACATTCTTTTAGTACTAGTCCAATGTCACTACATGTAAACCTACATATTTTTACATATTCAGATAGATCTTGCCAAATGTGATTTTTGAGGGTTGGAATCAACTCAAAAGCATTTATGATTGATTTTTAAAAAATGTTTGAAGTTGGAAAAGTCTCTGTTTTGTTATTTTTGGTTTAGGTGATCTATAATATCAAATGGTTTGAATCTAACGGGCTTGGATAGATATTTTGAATACCTTTCTAACAAAATTGGAATCATGCAATTTGGTTTAGTGAATCTCCTTGAATTGATTTTTGAATCTACTGACGGAATTTAGTTTTAACTAAAATGAAAAAAAAATCTATTTCAATCGATGGGCTCTACGCGGGAAACTAACTGGGCTGGCCCAACTACACAGCGCTAGCGCAGCTTGCTGCTAACAGAATGGTCCCACGCGTCAGTGACCAAACTAAACCAAAACTGTATCTTTCAATTTGGGCCGTGCGATTAGACTAGGATCTACAATTGTGGTTCGTCGTCTCCGGCGACTAGCTCCGGTGAGGAACGAACCCTAACGCGACGGTGGGGGTACGTGGGGGCTCACCTAGGCTCCAGCTAAGGTCGGCGATGGTGGAACATGACTTTGTAGACGATGTCGGTTCGAATGGTGGTCGCGGCGGCTCCTGGGGCGGCTCCTAGCTCCGGTTCCTCTTCTCCTCTACAACGGTGGGCTCAAATTCCGGTGATGTGGTGCTCGCCTTGCTCTAGGAAGAGGTGTGGGAGGTGTCTGAGAGAGAGGGGAGTGGAATGGTGTGGCGAATTAGAGCTGGGGTGGCCTCTATTTATACACCGGTGAGGGAGACAGAGCGGGATGGCTCAGGCTCATCAGCAATGTCGATACAGGGGGCTATCGGCATGGCTAAGGGAAGGGTTCAACGTGGTGCTTCAGGGCGGTCGTCGTGCGAGTGATGGGGTGGCAAGGGGCGGTCGAGAATGGTCGGGAGCGGTCCGTGCTCTGGGCGGAAACGACGTCGTTCGAGATGGCACACAGTGGCTATGGTCCGCGCGGCGGCAAACGGGCATGTCTAGGAGGTATCTAGGGTCACGTTGAGTGCGGGCACGCGCGTTGAGGGCGAGGCGCGGCGTGTGTGCACGTGTCGGCTGCGGCGCTCTAGCGTGCTCTCGGCATGGCTGGTAGAGAAATGGGCGCGACAATCACGGGTGGTCCACGGCTTGCCTGCCGTCGAGAGTTGGACAAAGGGTGGCGGTGGACGGTTGCATGTCTCCTGGGGATCGTGGGAGAGGGTGGTGCTGGCTATGGCGATGGGTTCTTGGTCGGCCGGCATGGCGAGCTTTGGGCGGCACGGCACTAGCGCAAACGGCAAAGGGGGAGCTGGCCTGCTGCAATGCTAGGTGTTGGGGGAGACCAGGGGAGAGAAATGAGGGGCTAGTGGTAATTGATCACTGCTCAAAACAATAGAAGTTAGGCATGTGTTTTTTGTGTCTGCCAAGTGCTCGACCAAATGGCCGCATGGGCTTAACTTTTGAATTTTTGAATGAAATTTGGTGAGTGTGTGTGTTGCTTGCTTAGGTGTCTATGGTTGCTGGGAAAAGTCAAGTGGAATTGATTTGAGTGGTTTTTGAAAAATGGTGATCTATGCATACGAACATGATTCAATTTTGCAATGTACTTTAAATAGATTTGGAATTTGTTTCTAGTGGTTTGTAAAGTGGGCTTGGTTTTACTTTTACTTGGTCTAGCAAGGGGTGAAAAGAATGGAGAAAGTTTATATTAGAAATCTTTTATTAGAAACACCCAAAGTGGTCTAGTGGTTAATTTTGGTCAAAATGACCATTTGATCATATGATTCATATTTGAATTTCCTTTCTTTGGATTTTGTTTGTAAATGGCCTAGATGATGTAGTATTCATCTTTAAACCATTCCTTATCATTTGTAGCAATCAAACATGGCAATTGCACTCATTCATACACTAATGCAATTCACATATACACTCATATTCAATTTTAATAATAAAAGTTTTTGGTAACCCTAAACTTGGATGATTAGAACTTGATAATCTGGATTAATATTTTTGGGATATTACATGAGGCGAGTCTCTGCTGCTGCGGAGTCATAGATCATGGTTGATGGGGCCAAGGAATCTGCAACATCAGCACTCCCGATTCCCACAGACGGCGCCCATTGATGAGGGGTTAACTCATCAATGCCCATCACAGATGGACTTAGGTTCGAGGAAGTGGGGAGCGCTGGAGGCATCGATCAGCTAGAAAACAAAAACACTAGGGACACAAGGTTTACCCAGGTTCAGGCCTCACAGAGACCCTACTCCTGCTTGTCTGCTCTTGGAATTATCGAGGAGTCGAAAATTACAGGGGGTGCGCTGATGCAATCTTGAGATGGTGTGAAAACTAGGGTTGCGGATTGTCCTCCTCGCCGCCCCCTCCTAGCCTTTATATAGATAGGCTAGGTATCGGGATAGCAGGCCGAGTCGGTTACATATTAGGGTTTTCCCTTTAAACTTCTATCTTAAGTTTGCCGTGTGCTGCAAGCAGTCGAAGTCACCTGGGTCACCCAAATCTTGACTGGGCCTTAGCAACGTCGTGCGCTTCTCCTAGGATGGACCGTATATGCGAAGCTCGAGTACCTGTAAGGTATGCCCATGTCAATTCCTTTTGGGTAGATATGAATGATCTAATGGTGTTTTCTAAATCATTATAAATAGTATTACCACTAGTATTTTTTAGGAACAAATGGAGGCCTATCATAAGAATTATTATTGTAGTTGTTCCTATAACCATTGTTATTATAGTTTGTTATGTAATTAACATCTACATTTTCATAGTTTCAACTAGTTGGTGCAGGGAAACATTGTCTATATTTGTTTTATTCATTAGATTAATCAAAGTAGCACTCAGGGATTCTACTTTCTCAATTGAGTTGACCTTCCTAGTTGATTTAGTGGGTGATCTTTGATTATGCCATTGACCATGTTTTTGTAGAATCTTTCCTAATATGGCTTAAGCTTCACTAGCAGTTTTACTCATGAAAAAACCACCTATAGCAGATTCTAGCATACTTCTAGAAATGTAGTTTAAACCATTATAGAATGAGTGTAAGATAGTACATTCATTAACTCCATGTGACGGAAAATTTCTAAGCATCAACTTAATTCTTTCTGGTGCACTTCCTACATGCTCATTATCATTTTGTTTAAAAGATAATATGTTATTCCTATTTCGCAAGATTTCAATAGGTGGTAGTATTTCTTAATAAAAGCTTATTTTAAATTGTTCCAAGAGTTTATGCTACTAGTAGGTAGAGAGAGCAACCTTTAATGAAATGGGAAAACTTTAGCTTAACAATATCATTTCCAACATTCTTGAAATTTTGCATATCACAGATCTAACAATTATATGTAGATGCATAGAGGCATCTTCACCAGAACTACCACCAAATTGGTCTTTACCTATTAAGTTTAGTAACCCAAGGCTTGCTTTAAAAGACTCAGCTGTAATTTTAGGTGAAGTGTTAGGCTTAGCAATGAATGGATCATTAACAAACATTGGTGTTGTCACATAACTTGGTGGTTCCATCTCCCATATTTGACAACTAAAGTAAAACACTACTACCCGTTTTTAGCCTTTTTATTTATGTAAAGTAAAAAAATACAACACTAAAAACGAATATACAAACTAAAAGTACTTATGCAAGCAAACAAAATGAAACAAACAGAAAGAGAAAAAAAATAAAAAATAAAATTCTCTGAATATCTAAAGGAAAACAAAATTCATAAAGGTACACGTACCCAAGCTTGGTTGGTTGTACAATGGCGATGTCTTATATGCTTCTTGGAAATGATGCCAGAAAATACTTTTGATGGCACCACACTACATGTACACCAATTTGTTGAGACTCCTAGTATACAGTGATTTTGCAAGGGTGTTTTCCCCACAAGAGTGACTCAAGGGTTAATATCGAACTTTTGGGGAAACAATAGAATATATTCTTCTCTCCTCTTCAAGCAACCTACAAACAAAGAGTTTTTGCCTTGTGTTCCCAACTCCACCAAGTGGTTGTCAAGCACAAGTTTCCATATGAGAATAGAAAACAAATATGTAAATGATATAACTAAAGTAAACATGTAGCAGGTAAAGCAAACTAAATGCAGCATGGAAGATAAAGTAAATGCAATGCAAGTTTGTAGTGTAATAGTTTTGGTAGTGGAGCAAACTATATGGAGAACTAAATGCAAGTGTGATATATGTTTTTGTATTTTTGGATTAAGTGCGAGATAAAAATAAAAAGGTGTGTGTTGGGGATATACTTTCCGGGTATCCTCACAGTTCCTCACTGACCAGGGTGGCCCACTTTGGGTTAGAGCTTTGCTTCACGGGCGGCCCAGTCAGGGAGAGAAGACGGAGTCCAATCCGGCTATGGGAAGGACCAGAAGACTTACCGACTTAGGCCCATAATGTGACTTGTAGTTCAAGATGTACTCTGTAACCAACTCTTAGTCGTAGCCGGAATGATCTCTCCTGTAAACCCTAGGCCGGATATCTATATAAGATGGCCTAGGGAGAGCCTTTAGGGCAACACAATAGTCTACAATCTCAACTCGCACAGGCGATACCCTTGTAACCCATATTAAGGCTCTGCCGTATTACTGGATTGCTAGCAGGAGTAGGATTCGTCCAAAGCCGGCGGATTCGAACCTGGGTAAACTTGTGTGCTCACCGTCCCAGAATATCATACGTCTCACACCCCTCTCTTCCGCACGCCTCGAGGACCCCCTCATGGCGTACTTGTCCTCAATCCGACGACAGTTGGCGCCCACCGTGGGGCAAGTGAGCTTCGGATCTGCGTTCCGAGCGGAATCTGCAAGAATCAGAATCGGTGAGACCATCACTGTCGGTCGCATCCTCTACGCCAGCGACGTCCCTCTCATCGTTCTCGACGAGACGTGGATTCCGGCTAGGGAGGCCGTGACTACCTATACAATCATGTCTTTTGGCGAGATCGATGTTTACATCGGTTTCGCTGAACCTGCCCAACCAACCCCAGCGGTGATGATAGAGGCAGAAGAATCTTCTGGGTCCCCTTTGTCCGCGGAGGCGACAGACTTCCGGATCTCAGAAAACCCTAATCCCACCCAGCCCGTTCCAGATGCGGAGATAGTGGAGAAATCTGAGCCTGAAGAAGACCTCACGGTCCAAGTCGAATCTGGAGTGGATCTCCCTGGAGAAGCCGGATCCCAGATCGACCCACCCGTGGAGGTCGAAATCCAGGAGGAGCATATCAACGACACTGATTCCGGCTCTGACGATGCCGGGACAGACAGGCCTTTCCTCAGGTACACACTAAGATGTATGATACTGCAAGGCACAAGCGCAGATGCAATCCTCGAGACCATTAAAAGTTTCGACATGGCTGATCGTGAAAGCCGCAGGTACCTCAGGAAGCACGCGTCGCACTTCGTCGGATATATTGGATCCGGATCCGGCTCTGCCGATGCTGGAGAAAACACCGATTCGGTGCTAGAGGCAATTGGAACAAACGCCGACGTTCCCGCATCCTCGGATGAATCTATGACGTCGGCAGATTTCCGAAAGTTCTCCACGGAATATGAAGAGGAGTACAAGTCCAGAGCTGCAGAAGAAGGAGAAGCCATGGATGAAGGATCCGGGGAACACTCTCCCAAAGTGGAGGATGACATGGACGTCGGAGATAATCCCAAAGTCCAGATGTCCGAAAGTACCGATCAGAGCTTGACTCCGGGAAACGGACCCAAAGCCGTCTTTGCTACTGGCGCTGCCAAGAAGGCAAAGAAGAAGAACAAGACCCCGGCAAAAGACCCTCTCACAGAAGAGGTGATTGCCGAGAAATACGAGGAAGACTCGGATGGAGCACTTATCCCAGACGAGCCGAAAAAAGAAGCATCGGTGGATGGACACGTGATCACAGAAGGTGGGCGTAAACTCATCGATGCCGCATTAACCACACCTATCCCTACAGCTGCAGAACTTATTGCAGATGAGCTGGACGAAAGGGCCCAAGCCCTAGAAGCGCGTCGTCAACAACTCCTCGATGAAGCCAAGAACATCGAGGTGGAGAAGAAACGCATGTCAACCAAGGAATACATGTCTCGGTTGCATCAAAATACACGGAAGCATCACACCAATGATGACCAATTCCCAGGTGTGCATGCCGTCCTTTTTGGGGACGAGATGGGGAAGCCACGAAAAGACAGCAACAGAGAATGGGTATACCCAACCCTAGTACAGAATACCGTGGCATCCCGAGAAATTCTATCGGCTAATCCAGGACCAGAGGAGATCCGTTTGGGTATCAAGTTACTCAACAAGGGACTAGAGTAGCAGAAGGTCGCCTTGTCCGAAAGTCAAAAGCTGGTCTCGGATTCTAACCAATGTCGCACAGATCCGGCATGGCCTGACGTAAGATCCCATTACGTTCGGGCGCAGTACCATCACCCCGAACGCAGGGAAGACAATTATTCAAGAACCGGATCATCGGGACAGCATCGCAGAGCTACACAGAACTGGAGCAATGTCGCCCCAGCGGCCGAGAAAGACATGATCGCTGCACTGAATCCGAGGTATCCTCCCCGACGACAGTTCAACGATCGAAAGGGAGAAGATAAGGAGAAATGTCGGGAGGAGGATCGTCAGAGAATGCCACCTCCTAGACATGAGAGCCGTTTGGCTGAGCCTCACCACGGTGGGAACGACGGAAGAAGGAACGACGGAAACCATGCTGGAACAAGCCGGCAGGGGGCTCGTCATAGTCAAGAAGCTCCCCGGAACCGGAATAATGACACTCCGGACGGAGACCGGCGATCAGCCGGAAACAATTCAGCTGCCCCACCCCCTCCACCAGGCAGTTATCACAATGGCCCCCAAGGAGGGCAAGGACGACGACATGGCGGAGGAGGTGGTGGCAGAAGCCGAAGTCCGGCTCCAAGACACCGCAGCCACAACCGACATTCGGGATGATCTCTATCCCCGAAAGACGCAAGGCACAGGATCAACTCCAACATAGAGGCTCAGCGCTATGAAAACGATGACGTGTACGTGGGCCCAAAGTGCTTCGGACCACGCATCAGAGGTACAAAATTCCTGGAAGGATTTGCTATCTCAAGACATATCCAAGCCTACGACGGCATTGCTCGGCCATACAGCTAGTTATAGGACTTCTTCCAAGCTTGCTGCATCGCTAAAGGCGGAAACAGCCTGGTCGCAAGCCGATATCTCCCACTTATGCTGCGGAAGACGGCACGATCATGGCTCAATGAACTTCCGGCAAACACCATCCATAACTGGTATGCCTTGCAAAGTGCGTTCTTTCAGAATTTCGAAGGCACATATCGAAGGCCCTATTCGGTCGGAGACGTACAGCGTTGCACCCAGAAAGCCGGAGTAACTTGCCGGGATTACCTCGAACGATGGATCGACACCAAGAACTCCTGTGAGGGAGTAAACGATCAAGCTGCGATTGAAGCTTTCATCACAGGACTCCCAATTGGTCTACTGCGTCACCGCTTTAAGTGTGACAAGGTCACTGATTTGGGAGAGATGATAGAAACAACGAGCAAGTATGCAGATGCTGACGACGACACAGAAGGATTACTCAACATCCTGGTTGTACCTCAGTCAGCAAAGACAAAGCAACAAGCTCAGAAGCGCAAAAATACCTCGGAAGAAAAACCCAACACGGAGACAGCGGTGGTCACTACTGTTTCCGGGTCTGGAAGACGAGGACGACGTGGCGGAGGCCGCGGGCGTGGCCGTGGGACATCAAGGGTCCAAGGTAGAGGAGAGCAACAACCAGGCAAAACCCGTGTGTGCATCACTTGGATGCCAATGGGGGCTCATCCCACACCAACGCTGAATGTCATTTTAATGACGACATCAAGAGAGACGATACCGCGGGCTACAAAGCTAAGCGGAAGAAGGGAAAGAAAAATCCCGACAAAGACAAAGAGACCAAGGAAGATTCCGACATGGAGGAAGCTGATGCTTTGAATCCCAAGTCGGAAGGGAAGAAGACTTTTCCCACCAAGAAGGACACTTACGTCACCTTCCTCGGATCTCAAGCAGCAAAGGTCAAGAAAGCAGTTCTCCATGAGCTCAATGCAACAGTTCCGGCTGTCCCTCAATATCTGGACTGGTCGGAGGTGGCAATCACATTTGACCGTGCTGATCATCCGCCTAAGCTACACAGGCGAGGAAAATATGCCTTAATCGTCAATCCACTTATTGACGGTTATGGTTTCTCCAAGACCCTCATGGACGGTGGTAGTAGCATCAATATTCTCTATGTCAAAACGCTACGCCGGATGAAGATCTCGGAAACACAGCTGAACCATAGCTCTGTTATCTTTCACGGAGTTGTCCCAGGAAGACAAGCTAATTCCCTGGGAGAGATCACTTTGGATGTTCCTTTTGGAACTCCAAAGAATTATCAGACGGAGGCACTTTCCTTCGAAGTGGTCCCGTTCAAGAGCGCATACCACGCTATATTCGGACGTCCGGCTTACTGGGCTTTTATGGCTCATCTGTGTTACATTTACAATATGATGAAAATTCCAGGTCCCAACGGCGTGATCACCATCAGGGGAGACCCGAAGAAAGCGCGAGAGTGCGAGGATGGAAATGCCGCCTTTGCAAAAGTCATGCTGCACGCCCAGGAGTACTAGGAGATCAAGAAGAGCATAGATCCATCCGAGATGCCCGCAACGAAGAAGGAGGTGACAAAGCCAAATCCGGAGTTCAAGGCGTCATAAGAGACGAAGACGACGCCGTTGAAGGATGATGACCCCTCCAAGGTGACCCAGATAGGTGTAGGCCTAAGTAGCGCATAGGAAGGCGCGCTCGTCAAGTTCCTCCAAGCAAATCAAGATATCTTCGCATGGCAGCCATCTGACATGACCGGAGTACCTAGGGAACTTGCCGAGCACTCTCTAAATGTAAACCCAAACGCTAAACCCGTCAAACAGTCCTTACGATGGTTTGGCGATAAAAAGCATAAGGCAATAGCTAAGGAACTAGCACGGCTCGAGTTAGCCGGATTCATAGAAGAGGTCATCCACACTGAGTGGTCGGCCAATCCTGTAATGGTCCCTAAAAGGACACCACTGATTTAAGGATCTGTGTTGATTATACTGCCTTGAACAAGGCTTGTCCAAAAGATCCGTTCGCTCTGCCTAGAATTGATCAAGTCATCAATTCTACGGCAGGCTCGGAACTCCTCTGTTTTCTCGACGCATATTCCAGTTATCACCAAATCCGGATGAAGGAATCTGACAAAGTCAAAACTGCATTCATAACCCCCCCTCGGAACCTTCTGTTTTGTTATGATGCCTTTTGGGCTAAAGAACGTAGGAGCTACGTACTAGCGCACGATGCAGCATTGCCTCCATGACCAACTCGGATGCAATGTACATCCATACATGGATGATAACGCGGTGATGTCCAAAAAGAAGGAAAACACTGATTTCCGACTGGAGGAGACGTTCGCTAATCTACGAAAATACAACATCATGCTTAACCCGAAGAAATGCTTCTTTGGGATACCAGCCGGAAAATTGTTAGGTTTCATCGTGTCTCAAAGAGGCATAGAGGTGAACCGAGACAAAATAAAGGCTATACTCAATATTTCCAGGCCAACTCGCCTGAAGGACGTACAAAGACTAACTGGTTGCATTGCTGCAGTCAGTCGATTTGTAAGCCGGCTTGGTGAAAGAGCCGCACCATTGTATAAACTCCTGAAAAAGACCAAGGATTTTGTCTGGACCAACGAAGCTGAAGCTGCACTACAAGATCTGAAGAGAGTACTCTCATCTGCTCCTATCCTTGCAGCGCCAGAACCTCAGGAACCGATGTTGCTTTACATTGCTGCGACAAATAAAGTTGTCAGTATCGTCATGGTGGTGGAGAGACCAGAGGAAAATCGGGAACACCTGGTGCAGCGTCCGACATACTTTGTTAGCGAGGTCCTGACAGAATCAAAGCAGCGGTATCCGCACTATCAAAAATTGGCTTATGGTGTTTTTCTAGCATCTCGTAAGTTACGACACTATTTTCAGGAGCATCCAATTACCGTGGTGAGCAAGGCTCCCATGAGAGACATAATCAATAATAGTGATGCCACAGGACGCGTCGCCAAATGGGGAATAGAGCTCTCAGCTTTCGTCATTGAGTATAAACCTCGGACAGTAATCAAATCCCAGATCCTTGCTGACTTTGTTGCTGATTGGACAGAGATGAAGGAGAACATGATCCTCCCTGAGTTGGAATATTGGACCCTCTTTTTTGATGGGTCTAAGGCTCGAGGGGGCTCGGGGGCTGGCGTGGTGCTCAAATCACCCCAAGGAGATAAAATTTTATACGTGCTGCAGATCCACTTCACAGCAACAAACAACATTGCCGAGTATGAAGCACTACTGCATGGAATCCAGATTGCTAAGGATATTGGCATCCGACGTTTGATGTGTTACGGAGATTCGGATCTTGTTGCTCAGCAAGTGTCGGATATTTGTAATGCAAATAAACACATGGCAGCATATAAAGCTGTCGTGGATGATCTATCTAAATTGTTCGAAGGGTTTGAAGTTCAACACATCCCTCGAGCAGAAAATGATGAAGCAGATGCACTATCTCGCATAGGCTCTGCGTGGAAAGAGGTCCCGGATGGCGCTTTTTTAGAGCACCTCAAAGTCCCCTCGATAAAGGGAGTAGATGAGGAATATCCGACCAAATCCGACTCACCTTTGATAGCAGTTCTGGCTGTAATTCCTAGCTGGACTCAACCCTACCTCGATTATTTGGTAGATGGCAAATTACCCAAAGACGAGGTGTTGAGCCGGCAGATCGTCCGACGAGCAAAAGCCTATACTATTGTTAAAGGTGAGCTCCATAAACGGAGTGTTTCTAGGGTCTTTCAGCGCTGTGTATCTCCGGAAGAAGGAGTGGAAATCTTAAGGGAAATCCACGAAGGCGAGTGTGGTCACCACGCTGCAGCCAAATCTTTAGTGGCAAAAGCTTTTAGACACGGATTTTTCTGGCTTACAGCTCGGGCAGATGCCGAACGATTAGTCAAGACGTGCAAAGGCTGCCAAAAGTACGCCAAGCAAGCTCATGTTCCGGCTGATCAGCTGTGAACAATACCTATAACATGGCCCTTTGCGGTCTGGGGGCTTGATATGGTAGGACCATTTAAACGAGCTCCAAGTGGATTTACTCATCTCTTAGTGATGGTGGATAAATTCACCAAATGGATTGAGGCTGAACCTGTTACTAGTTGTGATGGAGCAACAGCCAAAAGATTTGTCGAGGATGTTATAATCCGATATGGTTATCCGCATAGCATTATCACGGACAACGGGAGTAACTTCTCTATGGGAGAATTGGCTGAATTCTGTGATGAGCAAAATATCTGGCTTGACATTGCGTCAGTCGCACATCCACAGGCTAACGGACAAGTCGAAAGAGCTAATGGTTTAATCTTACAAGGCCTGAAACCGAGACTCGAAGCACCACTACGACGTGATGCGGGGGCTTGGGCAGAGGAATTACCCTCTGTAATTTGGAGTTTATGAACAACTCCGAACAGGTCAACAGGATACACACCTTTCTTCTTAGTCTATGGCGCAGAAGCAGTTCTTCCTAGTGACTTAATTTATACTTCTCCTAGAGTGGCCACGTATATCAAAGAGGATGCCGAGATTTCTCGACAAAATGATCTCGACTTAGTCGAAGAAGTTCGCGTCGTTGCTGAAATGAGATCTACAGCCTATCAGCAGAAGTTACGCAAGTATCATAGCCAGAGAGTCCGAAACAGATCTTTCAATAAAGGTGATTTGGTTCTCCGGCTTGTGCAACAAAGAAAACACAAACTTTCCCCAGTATGGGAAGGGCCCTTTTTAGTTAGTCGAGTATTGCGCAATGGATCGTACTACTTAACTGACATGAGGCCAGTCAAAGAAAGACCTGCTACTAAGAAGAGAAAGAGAGCTGGAGGCAGTACAAATCCGGATGAGTTAGACATACCGTGGAATATTGCTCAGCTATGTCCCTTTTATTCTTAGTTTATCCTTCTTTGTAATCATATATATGTACATGTTCTTTTAGAAATAAAAGTCTTGGTTACCTCAAGTTTTTCTAAGAAGTTTTTACCATCTTATTTCCAAATGATCATGTTATAGTCGAAAATCCCAGAATGCTTGAAAGTACTTTATGCTCATGTTCGTTCTGGTCTAGATTTCTGACTCTACCTTTGGGTATAACTCTAAAATTTCTAGTATTTGCTTTGGTTATCTGTCTGATTGCTGGATGCGGGTATTTTCCGAGTAGTGAATTGTTGGTACTAGAAGCCGGCTTTGTTTCCGAGTTTAAGCTGGTTTAGCAAGTGAGCTCCGTTGCTCGGCAAAGTTTCCGGCTGAAGGTTTAGCCGGCTCACGAAAGGGACAAGGCGGAAAGCCAGATAAACGATAAGTAGAGGCGAAAACATTCAAGTGCTTATGAAAATATTTTAGGCACACAAAAAAAAACAAAGCCAAAAGTGCTGAATAGATCACAAACTTGGCACTAGCAAAATCAATAGTACTTAATATTTACAAACGCATCATGTTCTTTCCGGAATAATACATAATTTTCTGGTCTATGATGCAGGAGGAGATGAAGGAGCTGCCGGCTCGCAGGTTACTCCGCCTTGGTACCGTTCCGAGATGTCCGGATCTGAGGTGGTTCGTTCATCGTCGGAAACTTCTTCGGCTTATTCTGGAGGAGGTGGCGGAGTAGCTACGTGGGTGAAGAAGGGGATCTCGTAGCTGGTCAGATCAACTACGTGACACCCGTATCCCGCGCAGGAGTGCATGATGGCTTGAAGGTCTTGCTCCTGGCCGTCTTCGTCTACCTTGTAGTACCCTCTGGTCACTTGCCATATCTCCATGTTTCCATGGTGGCTCGTGACCATGGTGAGAGCGTTCTGCGCAGCAGTCCGCGCGTAGGACATGTTCCAGTCCCGAACAAGCTGCGGCATCTCCTTGGCCTTGTCCCGCACCTGAAAATCCGACATGCTTGGCATGTCCGGAATCCTGAGAGACTCGCCAATGTCCTCAAGGGACTAGCGGAAGTCATGAAGAAGATCACCGACTTAGGTAAGCCGGTGGGTGCGGGCCTCAGAGGAGGAATAGTCCGTCAAGTTCAGAGGACCTATACACAAAACAAGTCAAGAAAAATCCGACATTGATGAAAGTCGAAGAAATGATAAGTCAGACAGATGGAACGTACCAAGAATGACATCGTCAATCTTGGTCTTCTCCTCCCGAAGACTCTGGAGTTCAGCCCGGAGCGCTTGGGAGATGTCCTTCTCTCTGCCAAGCTCATTCTTAAGGTCCGAGATAATTTTATCTTGAGCAGCGATCTTGCGATCACGCTCTTCAGTGGCCATGGAGGAGGATTCCAGGACTTGAGCTATGCTCCATTCATGATCCGCCTTGAGCTTATCTAGAACTTGGCGGAGTCCCTTGTTCTCCACCACCAGGGTCTTGAGGTTCTCGGCCTCTTCAATCATAGCAATGGATTGTTTCACCGGCGCTGTAAGTCAAAAAGGAACAATAGTTCAGAAAAATTCGACATTGAAAAAAGCAAAAGACAAGGTTTGAATCTCGGAATGTTTACCTTCGGCTTCATCTTTGGCCACTTTAAGTTCGGCATTTTTAAGCCAGAGAGCCTTGATCTCTCTCCGCTTATTGCAGACGTTGGTCAGTAATTCCTGGTTATAGGAACATACTTTCTGTAAGTCAAAATACCCAAAGTCAGAAAGCTATTTAAGACTCGGGCTAATATTTTTTGCTAAATATCAGCACGAGCCTTGGGGGGCTACACTAGTTCGTTCTTTGGCATCCTAATGAAAGCATAAACCCGGATTATGTATCCTACTTCATGATTGGGGGCTAGAGGATATGATATAACATAATGTAAAAACAATAGTTGGAATTCCGACTTATATATTGCTCGCGGGTGAGTTTATCTAAACGCGCGTTCACTTCAACTTCCACCTTCTCGGCAAGAGTAAGAGGGATCACTGGGGCTGTTGGAAGCTCGCTAGCCCTAATCCTCTCGCCGCGAAGGCGGACTTGAGCGAGAAGGTCAGAGAACTTGACGTCCTCTGCTTCTTGCGCTTCCTCTTCGGGGGATAAATGGCTTTTGTCCAAGACTTGCCTGGCCAGCTGCTGGATTTCCTCTACAGATTTCCGGGACAGGCCAAACTTGGCAAGTCCTGGATTGCTGATGAGGTTGTCGGCGAAGACTTCAGCCGAGGGATCATTACCCGAAGAGGGTTCACCCTTATCTTGATCTGACGCACCCACGGTGACGTCAGTTTGCGACCCAAGGATCACAGGCTCTGTTGGAGGAGCCGGATCTTCTGCAACGATCGGAGAAGGAATGATCGCCGGAGTTGCAGAAGGTTGAGGGGCAGGAGTTGGAGGAGCCACGGCAGGGGAAGCGATGGTGAGCTTCGTCTGTCGCAGGGGCTTCGAAGGAATCCCTTTCCCCTTACCCTTGATGAGAGGCTTTGCTCTGAGAATGTAGTAAAGTCAGCAACATTACATCTCAGAAAGAAATTCGAGAAAGGTACAAAGGCGGGAATTGTGAATGAAAGTTACCTCTTCACAACAGGCACCTCCTTTGTGCCAATAGCCACTGTCGGAGCTTTGCGCTTCTTGAGCGCAACGTCCGGCAATGGGACCACTTCTGTCTCCTGAGAAAACTCAGGAGGATATCCTTCGAGTGGAGCAAGCTCCGACTCGGGGAGGTCAGCAAGATGAAAACAAGAAAGCATATCAGTATTGCAGTATAACTTGAAGATTGAAACACATAAAAGGTGTATTGATGGAGGCTTACCGGCACCACGGGGTTTTCCGCTGTGTACATATCCAGAGAAATCTCCGGAATTCTCCTCTCGACCTGCTCCTTGATCAGCCACTTGATATGGCTGATGTAGCCTTGAGTGGTGTACGATTTGGGGCTGATGCAGAATGAGTCTTTTTTGGATGACGTGATGGAGTGCATCAGTTTATCCCCGTGGTACTGAAGTGGCTGGATCCGACGTGAGACCCAGCACTGGACCAAGTCGGATCCCTTCAGACCCTTGTGCTTGATCAAATATTCGATCCGCCTCTTAGCGAGGATCAGATCATCGGTGAGAGCCGGAGCAGCCTCGTCCTAGGAAGGTTGGGCCGTGGCGGCTCTGTCGACAAAAGGCGCAAAGCAGTAGCTTTGCCGAGAGCCAGAATATCCCTATGGTAGAAAAAGGTGGTTGGCCATTGTTTGACCGAGTCACTGGCAGAAATTTTAGGATATGCCCGGTCACGTCTAAGTGAAAAGCTAATAGTGCTGGTGATGTAAGGAACACCGGCAGTGATGGAATTTCTCCGAACATGAAAGTAGTACCGGAAGAGAAGCAAACTTGGCCTAATGCCGAGAAAGCCCTCGCAAAGCGATGCATACGTACTCATCTCTAAGAGAGAGTTGGGAGGAAGATTGTGGAGTTGAACTCCGTAATGATCTATCACCTCGGAGAAGAACTCCGAGGGAGGAAAAGACAGACCTCGGTCGAGATGGGTGCCGAAGTGGACCCGTTCGCCGTCGTGCGGGTTGGGGACAGTTTCGCTGGAGCCGCTCCGCCAGTCGCCGGCGGGGAGAAGCCCCTCCTTCTCCACGTTCTTGAGGCCGTCCTCGTCGAGGGCGTAGGGGATCCAGATTCCCCAGAAGCTTTCTTTCTCTGTTGCTGCTTCCACCGTCGTCGCCGCCGCTGCTGCTGCCAAACCGGAGGAAGAAGATGATGAAGCCATTTCTTCGGTGAGAAGATGACCTGAAAGTGGTGGCACTGAGAGTTCTGTGGGGGAAGGGCGAGGGAGCTCTGTGCGCGCAGGAGGATTAGGAGGAAAGGAAACGACAAAGGACTGGTGGAAAGGAGAAGGAGAAATCCAAACCCCTTATATCCACCTAACTGCGCCAAGATTCGTGCAAATGCTACAGTGTAACCGCCACGCGTCGTGGAAAGAACTGGGAAGGACCCACGAGATGATTGCGTCTCCTCGATCTCCATGCACGCATTGAAATGGCGCCTCGGTTCCGCGAACCGCGAACCCACCAACGGTCGTGCTGACGGCACGCCTGTCAGATGACATGACTTGACCATGCTTATGTCAGGTGGCGTTAGAAACCAAGTTCTGGCTTAGTTTAAAATCGAGCTGGAAAATTCGAGTAACTTGTTGATAGGTCCGACTTACTTTTAAGACCCGGATCGTCTTTTTTGTTGTGAAGTTTCAGGAACCCTTCAAGATTCTGCAAGCCGAAGATCAAGCTAGACGATGATAAAATCCGACTTTGGATCTTGGAGGCCTCCGGGGGCTCCTGTTGGGGATATACTTTCCGGGTATCCTCACAGTTCCTCACTGACCAGGGTGGCCCACTTCGGTTAGAGCTTTGCTTCACGGGCGGCCCAGTCAGGGAGAGAAGACGGAGTCCAATCCGGCTACGGGAAGGCCCAGAAGACTTACCGACTTAGGCCCATAATGTTACTTGTAGTTCAAGATGTAGTCTGTAACCAACTCTTAGCCGTAGCCGGATTGATCTCTCCTGTAAACCCTAGGCCGGATATCTATATAATCCGGCCTAGGGAGAGCCTTTAGGGCAACACAATAGTCTACAATCTCAACTCGCACAGGCGATACCCTTGTAACCCATATTCCGGCTCTGCCGTATTACTAGATTGCTAGCAGGAGTAGGATTCGTCCAAAGCCGGCGGATTCGAACCTGGGTAAACTTGTGTGCTCACCTTCCCGGAATACCGTACGTCTCACACCCCTCTCTTCCGCACGCCTCGAGGACCCCCTCATGGCGTACTTGTCCTCAATCCGACGACAGTGTGTGGATGCAAGGAAACAATGTTTCTTATGATTAAAAACGCACGGGGTTCATAGTTTCACTTGTCTACTCTCTCAATAACATGGTAGGATCGAAATAGCTCCTATGAAGGCATAATATTGGTGTAACTTCATATTGTAGTTGATAAGTATTCCTATGGGTATCACGTCCTATGATTGAGAAGTTGATGCAACACATCCCACTAATACTCCTCTAGTGATATAACCATCCATAAACTAGATTTAAGATTAACATAGTATTTCCTTTACTTCTATGACATAATAATGTTGATTGTTAAATATACTACCTTGATAGATATCAGATCACCTAAGCATGTCACTTGGCAATTTTACTACATGAATTCATTTATCACTAGTGAGGTAACAACATAGAGGTAAAAACCATTAGTAGGACCCAAACTTTCTATCACTATCCAAACCCATGCTACCATGTTACTCCAACTAATACGCACATTCCTCCTCTCATGCACTATCATACTACTTGATCAGAACAAAGTAATCAAGAACGGGGGTACATAATATAAATATACTTATATATCAAACATAATATGAAAATTGTAATCTCAATTACTCATCTCATAGAAACCAAGATCCACCACAAAGGTATTACAGATAGATACTCATAATCATGTTGGGCAACTAATATGGCACTAGAACGATGATAGAATGAGAGATAAAACAAGCTACTATCACAAACCCATAGCCCAAGGGTGAACTACCCCCTCTTCATCATGGTGGTGAAGGGAGATGTTGTTGGAGAGGTTGGAGATGCGAGCTGGTGGTGTTTACCCCTCCAATCTTCACAGGATCTCCTCCGTTTCGTGTTTCAGTCTTTGTGGTGCGTCGTACTTTGAGATCGTGATCGGGACCGTCAAAAATACATAAAATGGGGTTTTCCTATCTATAGAGTTATGATATAAATAAAATGGATATTTTAGGAAAATCCACAAAATCATTCTAAAGTATTATTATAAACATATATGTGAATCAATTATAATGGAATATGGCACAGTAAACTACAAACATCATAGATGCATTTTACATGCATCAGCATCCCCAAGCTTAACTTATGCTTGTCTTTGAGAATAAAGGTGATAACTAAATGCGTTTTGTAATTTATTGTAAATATATACACAATATTGAATTCTTGATGATTGCTACATAAAGTATGACGCTTCATTCATAATTAAATAACAAAAGCAATCATCATATGAAGTTAAATAACACATAAACTTCAAATATGCATAATAATAAAAGAATCTTGCATAATAGTAAATGAACAAGTACTATGGACAATTAAACAAACTTTTATGCAAGACATAAATGATTTATAAGCAAGCTTAGACATTGATAATTGTTTCTGACTTTTGGTATTAGAATAGAGATCATTTTCTTCTAAGAATATAACCATATATGTGAATTAATTCGAATATAATATGCCACAATAAACTAGAAAGATCATGCATACATTTTACATACATCGGCATGATAGCCTAGCTTCCCAAGCCAAAATTGCAACATAATGTAGCACCAAGGTATAAACTAGAGAGCCTGATCCTTGTTGAGTAGGGGATGGGAATCACACCCATGGTGGAGCAACAAACCGAGGGATAGGACCAACTAGATGCCACCAACATGGCTGATACCTTTGATCTGGATTACAGATGCAGTATAATAGCTTATTCCCTAGAGAAGACCTAGGTTTATCGAACCTTAGGAAACACTTGCTAATAGGAACTGAGGAACGTCTACAAGATTTACTAAAAAGATTTGTTTTACGTATACCGGACCTTTCCAGTTTACTTTGTATCTTTTTGTTATTTTCAGTGGATGGAGATAGCCCAGGGTTGAAGATTCACCTACAACTATGCATTCATATGGGATAGATATAAAGTTAAGCACATTCATGTGTAAAATGATCTAATAGTGATAAGAGTTATGGGCATCACATCCTAAGCTACTAGAGCCCTGAAAGAACAAGTGGCAATAGTCTCTTGGTCCAATCGTTTACACCCTGAAACCACGGGTCATAATGATTATTAAGTAAAACATACCAAAGCCTTATGATTGGTAATGTTGTTGTATATCCCAAGCAAATCACTAAGTGAATACTGTACTCCCCTTCTCTCAATGGGGTTTCATGCATCAGACATCGTAATCCACTCATCTCACCTCACACCTGGATCAATCCACGGGGTCTTGGGTACATACAAGTCCTCGGATTGCGGTAGAGACAAATATACAAGATAACAAGCTCCTATTCAATCACTACACAATATTCCCATGTAATTAGATGCATAATCGCTGCAAGGTTTCACCTCAACCCGCAGCCTAAGAGGACTACTCACTCATAATAATAAGATCAAGGATAGAAATCATTGATGAATACTTAGATTGAAATCAAATATTCTTACAATGGTCACAAATTTGCAAGGAGATCTCTATTACAATTTGATGGCTATGGCTACGAAGGAGAATGGAGATGGAGAGGATGAACTGTGGTGGTGGTGTTGTGGATCTCCTTCTATCTGTGATGGATGAGATTTGGGGATGGCCACTCTGTTCTACGACAGCTCTCTTCTCGAATGATCTCTCTCCGTTCACAAAACAAGTTTTGTTTGACCTAAGGAAGGATCCGGTGTGCAGCACAGGCAGGCTTCTCCCGTATCGATGCTTCTTGCACCTCCTAGAACCTCCTCTTCATCCCTAGTTGACTTGGCTGTGTTGGCAACGCATATTCTTCAATAATTTCTCTTGATTTCCCCATAAAAGCATGATTTTTTGCACATCATAAATCAACAAAAGGATTTGCGCATTTTTGTAATAATAGTCATTAGTAGTAAGGTATATAGATATTAAGTCAATTTCTTAACTTAAATAAGATTTAAACGCGGATAAAGATGGCTATTTTCACATTCATCAACATCTCCAAGCTTAAACCTTGATTGTCCTCGAGCAAGAAACCAAAAATCATAAGGAACTCAACATTTAAAATGAAATAATGAGAATGCAAAATCACTTACAGGAGATAGCCATATGATTACTGCACTTCTTTTATTCGAAATCTTAGCATAGTTATAGTGCCAAGAATATCATACTAGCTTTGGTAACTCAAGACAATCAAAGTAAAGTTTCTATAAACATAAGTAACTAGAAGTATAGCAATCATTCCAATTCCTCTAGTTAACTCTTAGCTTTGCAAGGAACACTAGGAAGTTTCATAACATCAATTTAAGTGTGAGAGATCATGTCAAAAGAATCATAACAATCAAGTGTCGCATTCAATGAATCAAGTCTATCAAAACACTTCTTTCTATTTATTTTCCTTCAAGAAAATTCATATAATAGTAACGAGACCATGCCAAATACTAACTAGGTGATCACTTTGGATTCAATAATAGTTTCCAATTTAAGTTTTAATGAATTTTGTAACATTTTGCACAGCCCACAAGAGTACCAATAATTTTTCCCATAGGTTGCTAGCTACCATGCCGTCAACTCATAGCCGAAATCAGGATTTATACCTTAGATCGTTCGAAGGTTAGTGGAATTTTTGGCATCCTGGGGGTGTCCATGAATAGTTTTGTAGATAAGATTTCAAGCAATATCATACTTTGGATCCACATTTTAGTTTTGGCATGCATCTCAATCACTACTAGACTTCATTTCAATCAAACAGCTCCTTTCAAAAGTGCTATCTAGACTGTCATTAAATCTATGGAGTTGAGTATCTTCAAGGTTAAACTCTTAAGGCAATAAAAACATCACACAAGTCATAATTGGGGACATTTTCTTATTGCACTTGTTTAGCATAATTATTTCCAAGGCAAGACTTAGTTAACTATAAGAGCTAGATCAAAATATTACTCAACTACTTACTCATATGAATAAAAAGCTTTACTCTAATTATTTTAAATTACTCCCACTAACATAATATCTTAACAAGACTACTAACTAGGATAAACATTTCAAATTTATAAAGTGGGAGACATCGGACATACCTCTTACGAGCGACTTCACAATTCTCTTCCATATGATGTGTTCCTTGAAAACCCAAAAGTAGATCATTCTCATTAATAATATCAAAGCAAAGAGGCAAGCGACGATCCAATTTCCATGAATAAATATAATTGTAAAAATATTTTTGTATTTTTGAAGATTGGGTTTAGAGAATACATAAAGATTGGCTACAAAGTGAGAAACTGAAGGGAATATGTTCGATAGGCAATAATAAAGTGGTTATTATCTTACTCCATATTTATGATAAATGTATATTTCTCATGATATAATTGTATTAGTAGGAAACATTAATACATGTGTGTTTAATAAATAAATAAGAGTTCCTAGTTATGCCTCTCATTCAAACTAGCTCGTTGATTAACAATATGATCAAGGTTTTCTGATCATGACATTGGATGTTGTTAATAACGAGGTCACAACATTGATAGAACGATGTGATGAACATTCACCCAAAGTATAGTAATACGATCAAATTCATTATGTTTACATTTCTATAACATCATATGAAGTAACCCTAATCCTTAGACCATGATATCATGTTAATTGATAACACTGAATGAGGACTTTGATAACATTAAATGTCACATCATAATAGGGTGACTATAAAGGTGGGTTTGGGTACTCCAAAAGTGTTATGTTGAGGCTCATGGATCAAGAGTGGGATTTATCCATCCTGATGATAGAGAGATATATTCAGGGCCCTCTCGGTGATATCACATTGACACAGCTTGCAAGAAAGTGATAATATCACAAAGAATGTTATATCACGGGAACGAGAAAATAGTACTTATCGGTAACAAGATCAAACTAGGTATGGAGATACTGATGATAGAATCTCGGACATGTCATATATCACGAGACAAAGGGATTTAGTTACAATATAAAAGGTTCTCATGATCACAAGAAGTCATCGTTGAATATGTGGGAGTCAGTACGGATTTCCAGGTCCTGCTGCTGATTATTGATTAGAGAGGGGGTCTCGAGCATGTATGCATTATTTGTGAACCATAGGGTGACACACTTAAGGTATCCGATACCAAATGGAGCAGATATAATACCAAAGAAATATTTTGATAGCGCGTGGATTATTTCGATAAGCACCAGAATCGTTTCGGGTGAAATTGCTAAAAATGGTTTCAGATGTTATATCGAAGTAATGTAAGAGGTTTTATGCAAATGTTTGTTAATTAAAGTAATTTACAAATTCTGAATAAAAGAAATAAAAATTGTTTTATTTAATGAGATCTTGAATTGATTTTGGTGGGAAATTAATGCAACTGGAGTTTGTGTTGATGCGAGTGGGCTTAATGGAAGCTCCACTCACCCTTATGGAGGGAGAGGTGGGGGCACCTTCATAGCCAGCGGCCATGCCCCTTAGGGAAGCCCCCTCCCCTATAAATGGAGGCCTCCTCCTCCTCTCCATCTGCAACACCTCCTCATGAAGGATCTCTCTCTCCCTCTAGTAAATTCCCCATGGCTTCAGATTAGCAAAGTACATGTTCTTGGTGGTTTCTCTAGAAGGATCTATTCCTTATGATGCTTTTCTAGAGCGAGGAATCAGAGGTTGTCTGGGTGTTGGACGTGTGGGCGATCAGGGATGCACTGCTACTTTGCGGCACTTGACTTCAACTCGATCTTGAGATCGACAAGGGTACGACTACATCATCCACGAAATCACATTTTGTTAACAAAGCTTTTTGGTCTTTGAGGGTAAGATCTCTATGGATGTATATCCACCTGTTGCTTGTATCTAGATAGATATATCTTGGTGCTTAGTTGTTCATATCTCAGGATTTTTTTTGTTTCTGTGGTACGAACCCAACTGAAACTAAAAACAAACCAAAATGAAAACAAAAACGAAAAAAAAAAATCAAAGTGTCGGAACAAGCCCAACACGAGTATTTCAAAGCTCACTAGGAGTTTTGGTACAACTTCATTATTGCAGAAATACATTGCTTAGGAAACACATTCCCAAGCTTAGGCTTTTGCAAGCCCTCTTGTTTCCCATTGTGGTGGTGGAGGATAATCTCCCAAGTTCCATTGACTACTCTAATTGGTGAACTAGGGCAAGAGTTTTGCGGTGGAATCTTGAAGGTTTATGGTGAGGTTATTCATGCTTTTAATGTTGCCTTTGAACGTTTATATATCCTCGTAGGTGGTGCAGTAGTTCGGTGGCTACTGCTCTTATTCGGGCCCTTCATGCTCTTCTTCTACTTCTTCCTCTCCTTGTGGTTCGGCTTTGTGGTGGTAAGGTTGCCTCAACCTGCGCATCATAATGTAGACATCCATTCTCGATATAGAATATACCATTATGCAAAGGAGGAATGATCAAGTGATCGTCTCTAGGTATATCGAAGTAATTCCTACCACTAATTCTTCTAATCATACCACATGCATTTAGAGTAGCAAAACCAAGACAACGAACACCTTTCAATGGTTGTAAATGACTTACGTTGAGATGGAGTGCACGGGCAAGAACGGTGATAACTCTTCCTCCGCATACGGGTCCACAAGTTTGGAGATCTTGATACTTCAAATAAATCACTAGAAGATCACCCAAATTTGGTGTTAAGTTACAGTTTGGAATGGAAGATTTTGCGAGGATCATCATGTCCTCTTCATTGCCTCTTGTGAACTCACCACGGTCCTGCAGAGTGTTAGCAATAACATAGAACAAATAGGGAACTGTATGACACTCAGTTTGATTCCCCTTTGGAATAGGATGGGAAATTCTCATCTTATTGAAATAGTAATGAGGGGTAGGACTTAGTGTGAAACAAGTGGAGTGGATATTGGTTGTGTTGTTGGCAAACCCAAAATACTGACACCAATCATGAGGAGACGTACAAGTGATACTCACGGTTCATCAAATGGAAAAGTGATCCTATCAGCTCCTGGGATGTCCTCATCGAAGCTGTAGAATGGACCCACCGTATGTTTCAAGGTCATAAGAAACTCGGCGATAAGTGGTGACCTCCAGAAAAACAAAGTCGAGCAAACAAACATTGTTGCAAATATAATTAAAATCACGGTGAAGGCCTAGTTGGTTGAAATGGTTGAGATGAAAGTCTTCGGTGAACTCGATGTTGAGTTCTACAGGGGTTAGTCCTTCAACTAGTGGCACGGCTTGTGCCGCCACCACAACTGAACGGCTTCTTGTGTTCATCTAGAAATAAAAAAATTACTGATTAAAAACTATCTTCAAATAAAATTTTGATCCGATAGAAATAAGTATGGAATACGTCTCTACATGTTCTATAAAATAATCTCCTCTAAATAACCAACTAATCATGCTCAACTAGGATAATATGCTCAAGATAAGACCTAAGTATAGATTGATAATGGCAAGAGCTAGGGCATGGTTTTGTTGCAAATAAGTTGGGGATCGGAGGAGAAACGTACCTTGGATCGATGGTGTGTGAAGAATCGAATAAAAAACAAGTAGAGGTGAAGATCCAATGAAGGTGGTTTGGAGTTTGAGGAAGAATAAAGATAAAATGAGAGTTTAGGTTTTACCCCTTCCCTTGGTAAAAATCACGGTCGAACGGTCAGTACGGGCGGGTAGTACGGGCGCAACAATCAAATCTCGCCCGCACTGAGCGAGGTTGCCTGGGATCCAGGCGACCCACTCGGTATGGGTGTGTGGTACGATCGCACCCCACCATACGGATAGTCGTTATGTGTGTAGTAACTTTCTGAGTTAAGTTTTGCTCCGAACATGGTGCAGGCGGATGGTACGAACGATCCCACTATAACGATGATTGTTATGAGCTTAGTATGGTATGTTGTACGAGCTCATGGTACGGTCGGCTCCCACCGTACTGGTGGTTGTTAAGACCACAGATGTATGCACAACTTGAATTTTTTTGCTGCTTCTTTACTCACGCCTTCGCACATCCGTTATACCTAAAAAAAATTACAATGTTAGCGAACAAAATCAATGGAAAGATTACCTTTATTTCTTCTCCTCTCTTCAATGGATCTTTTGAACACTCTTTATTAGAAACAAAAACAAAACAAACAAAACTAACACTAACATAATAAAAAACTTTTTATTTCACGTGGGTTGCCTCCCATGAAGCGCTTCTAGTTAAGATCAATTAGCTTAACCCAAATGGCGATCATTTTTGTTTTGGAAGTGGAACACACACTCCAGAATAGTTGGCTTTCAATGTTATGATCCCATCTTCATTAATTTTGGCCTTTTTTCTCTAGGGAAGTGGACTAAAATGGTTCTCTATATGGTAGTCCTATTCTAACATTCCCTTCGTGCAAATTGAATAAAGCTTTAATAGTTCTTAGCAATGGACTTCCTAGAATTATAGGTGATATAGGATCTTCAGGCACGTCCACTTTAACAAGATCAAATAGTGTAGGACATCCTTTGATTTATACAACGATATTTTCTTTCACTCCTACAACTTGTTTGTAAGTTAAATGAACTAAGTGCAGTCTTAGTTCAGTAGTTTGAAGTGGCCCAAGATTAATCTGTTCAAATAAACTTCTAGAAATTATTGAGAAACTTGCACCAAGATCACAAACTGCAACAATCTCATTAACCCTTATATTAATTTTAATAGTAGGCTCAAAGATACCATCAAGTTTAGTTGGGAGCTTCTCAGCTAATCTCTTATATTGCATTTCTAGCTCACATATCTTGAGTGCTACTTCTTGAATTAAATGTTGGTACATGGCATCATTTCCTCATTCAGTACTGGGATTTTTCACGGTGATCATCTTCACAAGATCTTTCATTATATAATCCGGAGATGGAGCATTGCTATAGTCTAGCTCTTCAGGCTTCTCATCTTTGTTATCAATCATCATCATATTGAGGTCTTTAACAAGATTTGGCTCGGGATTTCCTACAAATCTTGCTAGTATGTGAGTTTGACTCTCAGCTATTTTTCCCAATTGTGCCTCGATGATCTTTGTCCTTTCCTGTAAAGCTTGAACATCATTTTTATTGCAACTGCTTGGTTAGAAAATTTACCAATAATTGTTTCATGGTTCTCCGTAATCTTTATTAGTTTGCTCAGTTTGTGCTTGTACACAAATCTTTGAAAGAATTTTCAAGCAGGAGATTACTATTACTTTCTCCATTACTATTAGTATAGTTGTTGTTGTTTGGAGCACTTGTAGGATTAGTGTATTGCTTTCTAAAGTTCGAGCCAAAGTTTTGACTCTTCCATGGGTTATAACGATTACAAGCTATAAAATCTACTTCCTTAATAATAGAGTTGGTGATGGCATTAACTTGGGTTTTCTTAGTGTTAATGATACTTAAAAGCCCATCTACCTTTGAAGTAAGCTCTTCATTAGTCTCCTTGGTGACTGCATTCACCTTTATTGAGGAGGATCTCTCTACATGCCATTGGGCATGGTTGCTTTGCATGTAATCTAGCAGCTTCTTGGCAACACTTACTAGTTTTCCCATGAATGTGCCTCAAGCTAGTGGCGGAGCAATACCATACATGGAGCTTGGGCAGAGTAACAAAAGGTAGCTAGATGGCAGACATTTGTCCATGGAACTACTAATAATTTTCTTGATCCATGGCATAGTTTACATGAAGATTCAAGGGCAGAGCCCGGGCAGCTGCCGGGGGCCGCCAGGAGGTGGCTCCGCCACTGCCTCCAGCTGTAGTGTCGAGCATAGATATAGATATTGAGTTAAGGGCATTATAAAATAAGTGGAGAATTAACCACTCTTCCATTCTGTGGGTAGGATATCTCATCACCGCTTCCTTCATCTTTTCCCAAGCAAGCGCTAGTGGCTCGCGATCGTCTTGTCAAAAACCTGTAATATTAGATCAAAGATGCATAGTCTTAGCTGGAGGGAAAAACTTATTCATAAAAATATTAGTACATTCCTCCAATGAAGTGATAGTGCCTTTTGGAAAATCGAGCAACCAATCTTTTGCTTTTGCTCTAAGTGAAAAAGGAAATAAGCGTAATTTAAGCACTTTGGAGTCAACATCTTTTATGCGCATGATGTCGCATATTTCAGTAGATGTATTCAAGTGCAAACCTGAATCTTTAGCAAATGAGGCTCCAAATTGGTTTTGTTGAACCAAACTCAAAAGGTTAGGATTAACTCATAATTCTCTAATGTAACAGCGGGTTAGGTAATAGGTACACGAATAAAATCATCATTGGGAGTAGCATACTCCCCGAGCTTCTTTTGTGCCATCATACTTATATTTTTGGTATTTTTAGATTGATAAAAAAATTAAACAAGTAACTAATCTTTTTGGGTTTTCAATAGATAACAAAAAGTAAACTAAAGACAAAAAGTAAAACTAGAACTAAATTTTTTATTAAAGGTTTCTAATAACCTCACTAGGATAGCGAAATTTCTTACCTGGCAATGGTGCCATAAAAATGGTTGATACCTTCGATCCGAATTACAAATGCAGTATAGTAGCTTTTTCCCTAGAAATGACCTAGCTTTATCAATCCTTGGGAAACACTTGCTACATCTAGGAACGCCAACAAGAGCGCATTCATATGGGATAAAGATGAAGTTAAGCACATTCATGTGTAAAATGATCTAATAGTGATAAGAGTTGTGGGTAGCACATCCTTAGATACTAGAGCCCCTCAAACCACATGTGACAATAGTCTCTTGGTACAACCATTTACACCCTGAAACCATGGGTCACAACAATTATTAAGTAAAACAAAGCAAAGCCTTGCAATTGGTGATGTTGATGTAGATCCCAAGTGGATTACTAAGCGAATATTGTACTACCCGTTTATGTCACCGGGGTTTCGCGTGTGAGACGGAGTTCTCCACTCATCTCACCTCACACGTGGATCAATCCGCAAGGTCTTGGGTCGCTAAAAATCCTCTGATTGAGGTAGAGACAAAGATACAAGATAACAAAGCTCCTATTCAATCACTACACAATATTCCCGTGTAATTAGATGCACATAATTGTTGTGAAGTTTCACCTCTACGCGCAGCCCGTGGGGACTACTCACTCCTAATAATAAGATCAAGGATATAAATCATTGATGAAATATTTAGAATGAAATAAAATATTCTTACAATGGTCGCCAATTCGCAAGGAGATCTCTATTACAAGATGATGGCTATGGCTACGAAGGAGAATGGAGATGGAGAGGATGGACTATGGTGGTGGTGGTGGTGTGGATATCCTTCGGTGTGTGATGGATGTGATCTGGGGATGGCAACTATGTTATGTGGTGGCTCTCTTCTCGAATGATCTCGCTCCCTTCACAAAAGTAGTTTGGTTTGACCTAACGAAGGCTCTGGCATGCAGTATGGTTGGGCTTAACTCGTATCGATGCTCGTTACACCTCCTGGAACCGCCTTTTTGTCCCTGGTTTACTTGGTCATGCTAGCAACAACATATTCTTTAATAATTGCTCTTGATTTCCCCATAAAAGCATGATTTTCTGCACATCACGAATCAAGAGAAGGATTTGCACATCTTTGTAATAATTAGTCATTAGTAGCAAGGGTAGACATATATTTATTCAATTTCTTGACTTAAAATAAGATTTAACTACAAATAAAAATGGCTATTTTCACTGCCATCAATGGCCACATCTGGTGATACTGTCTTTCTTGCCCACACGTCGTACCAAAGGGTTAGATTCAATGACATAGAACTTCACGCTAGCCCACACTTTGTCCCACTAGGCTTGATAAGAACCACCATGCATGAGGAGGGTCTTACCACCACCGTCCCTGATACGTCGTAAACGTATCTATAATTTTTGATGTTCCATGCTTGTTTTATATATACTTTCTTATGTTTTGTTCACACTTTGAGGTAGTTTTATAAATTTTCTGGAACTAACCTATTAACAAGATGCCACAATGCCAATTGCCTATTTTCTGCTGTTTTTGGTTTCAGAAAAGCTAGAAAAGATATATTCTCAGAATTGGACGAAACAAAGCATGAAGTTCCTATTTTTCTCGATATGACACGGAGTCCAAAGGGGAAATGGAGGGGAGCCAGGAGGCAGGCACACCCTAGGGTGGCGCGGGTCACCCCTGGTCGCACCACCAAGGGGTGTGGCCACCCTGGCCCACCTCTGGCATCGCCTCTTCACCTATATATTCCCTCGGGATGAAAACCCTAAGAACTAGATCAGATTTCCACGAAAAGTTCCGCAGCTCCGTCGACACCGAAGAGGAGATTCAGGGGATAGAAGACTCTATTACGGCACCCTGTCGAGACGAGGAAGTGCCCCAGATCCATCTCCATCGACTCCACCGCCATCTCCATCATCGTTGCTAACTCCCATGATGAGGAGGGAGTAGTTCTCTCTCGAGGCTAAGGGTTCTACAAGTAGCTATGTGTTCATCTCTCTCTCTCTCTATGCGTGATCTTATTGAGATCATGAGCTTTTTAATCTAGGATCTATTCTGCTACTCAGGTGCTTTAATTAATCTCTGCTTATCCCCACGTGTTTGAAGTTGACAGTATGCACACCGTGTGGCACTTTGGTTAAGGTTACATAAATACTTATCATGAGTATAATTTGAGTTGGATGTCTCTATGAGATTGTGATGTTTGTTGGAACCATCTAGCGCACAAGGTGATAGTGAGGAGTTATCTAGATGGGGAATGCGAACTTTAAGGTGTGATTCTATAGCCCTACATCGTCCAACCGGAGAGTAGTTCAGGGTAGCATCATGAAGAAAAGATATTTATATGAGAGTGTCCACTAGTGAAAGTATGATCCCTAGGCCTTGTCTCTAAACATTGAAACACTGTTTACAATCAGTCCTATTACATATTTTCTTGTTGCCAGTCTTATTTCAGATTTCAATTACCACATATAATCATCCATATTATCTGTATTTCACTATCTCTTCGCTGAACTAGTGCACCTATACACCTGACAAGTGTATTGGGTGTGTTGGGGACACAAGAGACTTCTTATATCTTGATTGTAGGGTTGCTTGAGAGGGATACCTTTGACCACTTCCTCCCTAAGTTCGATAAACCTTGGGTGATCAGAAACTTGTTGTTGTTCTACAAACCTCTGCACTTGGAAGCCCAACACTGTCTACAAGAATAGAAGCGTGCGTAGACATCAGTCCCCCATGCGGGCTTTGCCCAATGGTGACCACAAGCTACAAGGGGGAGACAAAGGAGGTAGGGGTGATTCAAAGCCAACAGAGGCGACCATATGAAAGCAATCTTTGCACATTAAAACCTTGGGGATCAGAGTTTCTCTCATTATGATGACTTAGGGTTTATGTTATCAACTGAGTGCGATAAACTTTGACATGCCCTTGGTGGATTCTTTGATTTGGGGGAGTAATTTGAATTTGAATATTTCCATGATAAACATTTGAATTCAAATACAAGTAAAAGTAGCATAAATTAAAATAAAGTAACTTTATTGCTTAGGAATAATATTTATTCCATAATGATCAAACAAATGTAATATAAAATTATAATTGAAGGAAAATTAAATACAATAATGAAATGAAGAAAATAAAAAAAATATTACAAACTCAATATTACATTGCCTTTACAATTTTAGAAGAAAAATAAGATTACAACAATGTAAAAGAAAACCCTAAAACTAATCCTAAACTAATTCTTCTTCTTGATCATCTGTTCCTACAAAAGAATAAGACAAAACAAAATAAAAATAAAGGTTAGTGGATTAAATTACTCTGGTCTGGCAGTGAACTGCACTACCAATAACATTATTGAGCATTTCTTAAAAATGGGCCAAGTATTGAATCTGTTCTTATCATATTATTACCTCAATTCAAATATCGTTGGCTAAGGGGAAGTTTCATCCTTGACAATAAGAATGAATAGTCAAATATTAGGAAAATATCATAAGTTTCAATCAAGATCATCCATAAGGAGGACAAATATCTAACACTTGGTAACTTGAACCAGGGGCCACATGTAAGAAGCTCAAACATTTTCACACATTGTTGTGTGTCATCGCAACATTAAAGCATCTTAGAGATAAGAGCAAGACACTAGCCGTAGCAAGGATTCCAGCTACAACATTTTCCACTCTCACATCACACCACGACCTCAAGAACACACCACCACGATCACTTAGCTAGGATTAAGGGTCAAGTAGTACTAGGAGAAGAAGGTCCATATCAATAGATAGTAGGAGCAGGAAAGGGATCAAGCAGGGAGGCAAGAACCACTACAAGATCAAGTACTAGAATAAAATCCACCACAAGATCATCCACAACTTAACCAAGATGAACATTTGTCTCATCCACAACTTCAGCCTAGCATAGTAGTGCTATGACGAGCACATGATAGAGCTAAAATAGGCAAAATAAGTATCTGAACATGTTCTCTGATCCTAGACTTTAGTCTTTGCATCATTAATAGGATCATATGCACAAACATAAACTATATATCTAGTTTGCTCCAGTCACAAGCTACAAGCACGACATAGATAAGCAGCAGATCATGTGATCATGATCTTACTAGTGCGCATCCTCCCAAGAGGTTTCATAGTAGTAAAACATGAGCACATAGGCTATAATATACTGAACAATATCAAACATCTAGTAGATCAAAGACCAAACCTAGGTATATTTCCATATTTAAATAATCTTCCTAAGAATAACTCTATAGGAATCATGTCAAGCTAGGAATCACTGTCATGATTGACAGAAGCAATCTCAACAGTGTACTTAAACCAAGGTTCAGTATTTCAGCATATACAATCAAGGATCAACTTCCACAGCATCAGTAGCAGCAGATAGGAAACTATCCATTAACAATGAGATACAATTAACTAAATATCTCTACCAACATCAACAACCATTACTGAACATTGAGCTATTTCAGTTTAGTAAAGTAACCACCACAGTAGGATGATAGTTCTATTGACACCATAGCTTAGTAGATCATGCTTTTACAAATGGATTCAAACACACCGACTGAATTCAAACAATATAATAAACATGAAGATGCCTAAAACTATAGAGGGGAATAGGGGAAACCCTAAATTCAATTCATGGTTCAGAGAAACAATCAAGCATAATATTAGGATAAGAACTAAGAGCATCTCTAGCAAATACTGTAAAAGGGCTAAAACCGCATAATAACCGCTATTTTGCGGTTTGGGATGGAAATAGCAGTCATAGCAGATCCTATAAAACTTGCCGAACTGTATTTTTTTAAGGGGGACCGGGAAAGCACCCCTCGAACCGGCCTATTCCTGGACTTGGAGACCAAACCGACAGTCCCCTATATGACATAGAAACCCTTGGCGCGACGAAATATTTAGCTGGCCCCGTTCATTCATCCCCCACCTGATGCGAGTCGCCTCCGCTGCCACTGCGTGCTGCCTCCCTGCGCCACCCTAGATTCACGACATGCCTCGCCGATTCCTCCCACGTAGAATCGACATGTCGCCCGCCGCCACCATTCTCCATCACAACACGACTAGAGGGGCCCTCATGACGGAGATCCTCCCTGCTACGGTACACATCTCGTCCTCATGCCCCCGATTTCATAGTGAGATATGTGCACGGATCCTCAACCATTTGTTCTCTATTTCTAGATGGAGTTGAGCCCATAAGAACATTTGTTGTTCTCTGACTTGTCCTCAGTGGATGACTCCGACGTGGATCCGCTGCTCACCAACCACCGATAGGGCATGTTGGTGACTGTTTTGGCCATCAAGGAACGGGAAGACGACCAGAGAAAGAGGAGCCGAGGATCCAAGGTCGGCTGCCTCTGCATCCCACGCAACCGCAAGCTGGCCTACGACTTGCTCATGTGATATTACTTCGCTAAGGTACCAACATATCCACCTCACCTCTTTCGTAGATGATATCGAATCCGATGCTCTATTTTCATCAAGATTGTGAGATCTTGCGAGGACAAATGTAGCTACTTCAGGCAAAAGAGAAACGCCACAGTGGCCTGCTAGGGTTTAGCCTGTACCAGAAGATCTCCATAGCCATGCAAGTGCTATCATATGGAATTCTGGTAGACTATGTTGACGAGTATCTTCACATAGGTGAAGATACGACAATTGAAAGTGTTCACAAATTCGCCAAGGCGGTGATACGCATTTTTGGTCATGTGTACCTCCAAGCTCAGACACAGGAGGACACAATTTGGTTGATGGCGATGAATGAGAAAAGAGGCTGGCCCGATGCTAGTAAGTATAGATTGCATGCATTAGAGTTGGAAAAACTTCCCCAAGGCATATCATGGCTAATGTTGTGGCAAAAGCTGGGATGCAACAATTGTGCTTGAAGCAGTTGCATCCGAGGACTTGTGGATTTGGCATTGTTTTTTTATTGCCGGAAACTCTAAATGATATCAATGTGTTGCAAAGGTCTCATCTATCTACAAGGCTAGCTACTGGTGATTCTCTGGCTTCCAATTTCACAGATAATGGTTTCACTTACAACAAGGGGTACTATCTTGCCGAAGGTATATACCCTCGTTGGTCCACATTTTTCAAGACCATCTCCAATCCCAAAACAAAAAAGGAGCCTCACTTTGCAAAGGCACAAGAGGTAGCCCAAAAAATACACAGAGAGAGACTTCAGTGTTTTGCAAGCACAATTTGTAATCGTACGAGGCCCTGCTCGTTTTGGGACAAGAATTCCCCCATAGACATAATGACATGTTGTATCATTCTTCACAACATGATTGTTAATGATGCGAGGGGTTTGAACCTTGGAGCTTTTCTATGAAAATATGTGTTCTCGTGTAAAGCCAACTAGAAATGAAGATCACATCCAATCTTTCCTTGAAACTTATCAAGAGATCGAGAACTACACCACACATGACCAGCTGCAGCATGACTTCGTTGAGCACCATTGGCAGCTACATGACCGACTATAGACTGCAAGTTGTTACTTAATTTGAATTTACATTCATTCTTGTGTGATTTGAAACATTATTTGTATTGGGACCTATTCTTGTATTGGATTTTATTTGTATCATTATTTGATTTGAAAAATTATTGTAATTTGGATCATTGATGTGGCATACAATTAATAATTTCAAATTTTAATTCGTGTATGACATCATATTTTTATGTGACAAGTGAAATATGTGTGCTAATTTTGAATAAAATTTGATGTTTTGCGGGTTGGGGTCGAGCCCGGGCGGAACGGATACGGGTTCTATTCTGCTCGGGCTCTTTCGAACCATAAAATTTCGTTTTGTGGGCCCGTAAAACACATTTATGGTTCGCGCTTTTATAGTATCTGCTAGAGATGCTCTAAGAATCTAGCATGGATAGTACCATGAGCAGATCATGCTCAATGTCATTGTCTGAGAGAGCTTCTCGAATCTTGGGAGAGAAGACAGAAGAGAGAAATAAGGATGAAGGAAAAACTTACCTGGTGACCTCTCTTAGATCTTATCAGGGAAATCAGAGAGGTCGAGGCGGTGATAGGTGATACATTGCAAATGTCTCTATAATTTTTGATGTTCCATGCTTGGTTTTATCTACTTTCTTATGTTTTGTCCACACTTTGGAGTACTTTTCATATGATTTCTTGGACTAACCTATTAACAAGAGCCACAGTGTCAGCTGCCTGTTTTCTGCTGTTTTTGGTTTCAGGAAGTCAGAAAATGAATATTCTCGGAATTAGACGGGACAAAAGCCAAAGTCATTATTTTACCAGGGGACACTTGGAGCCAGAATACGAGACAGAGAAGGGCCGAGGCTCGGCCACACCATCTGGCCACGCGGCCAGGCCTGGCCCGCTCCAAGGGGTGGTCTGGCCGCCCCAGGCACCCCCTCGGCCTCTCCTTCCGCCTATATATTGCCTCTGATATGGAAACCCTAAGTACCCGATCAAAAATCCACGAAAGAGTCTGTAGCCGTCGTCGTCTCCATCCGTAGATCGGGAGGGATCTGAAGCTCTTCCCGGCACCCTGCCGGACACCCTGGAGGCCTTCTTCATCATCATGCAAGCCTCCAGTGTGATGCGTGAGCAGTTCATCTCTGGACTATGGGTCCATGTAGTAGCTAGATGGCTGGTTCTCCTCCTTTGTGCTTTCATGTTTAGATCTTGTGAGATCCGTTCATGATCAAGATCATCTATTTGTAATTCTGCAAGTTATGTTTGCGGGGATCCGATGGATATTGAGATGCTATTTCAGATTGATTATTGATTCTATCATGTATTTGTTATTTGTGATCTTGCATGATTTCTGTTGTTAGTAGCTATCTTGGCCAAGTAGATGCTAGCAACTCCAAGAGTTAGTATTTATGCTCGATAGTGGGTTCGTGCCTCTGGTAATCTGGGGAAGTGATAGAAATCTCTAAGGTACTAGATGTGTTGTTGCTACTAGGAAGAAAACAACAATCATTTGTTCATAGAACAATCGTATTGTTTACTTTACACACAATTCGTAATGCAATAATCTGTTTCTTGCAACTTAATACTAGAGGGGGTTCAGATGATAACCTGAAGGTGGATTATTAGTCATAGATGCAGTTGGATGGCGGTCTATGTATAATGTTGTAATGCCCAATCGAATCTCAAAAGAGTCAAGATGATTAGTATATGCTTGTATGCTTTCTCGATGTTTGTCAATTTGCCCCGCTCTAATTTGTTCACCTAGCATGTTACGTATCGTAAGGAGAGCCACCTCTAGTGAACTATGGACCCCGGTCCTTTCTTTTACATTCAATCTACAATCAACTATTTACTGTTTTGTGTTTACTTTCTGCAAACTATTACTTCCTTCCATTCAATACGTTTAACCCTTTGTTTTCAGCAAAACTGGTGAGATTGACAACCTCATCGTAAGTTGGGGCAAAGTTCTGTGGTTGTGTTGTGCAGGTCTTCACGTTGCTGCTGGCACCGGTAGTGCGCCCTGCCAACGTTCAGCTAGCTACACCTTTGGGGTGTTTCCTTGCTCCGACTGGATTGATAACCTTGGTTTCATACTGAGGGAAAACTTGCTGCTGTGCTCATCATACCTTCCTCTTGGGGTTCCCCAACAAGCTCGATATATTTTGGGCCATCAATAGGTGCCATGGGTACGGTGGCACAAGGAGCACCAAAGCATTACCACCTGCGCCAAGCCACACTGGTAGCCACACCATCGACGGAGATAGGCAGCAGCAGATAGCCAGCACAACACCACTCGCGCATCCCAGTGACCACCGGAGAGCTCCGACGAGCGGAGGCGGCGATTGGACAAAACCCTAGCACTAGGGAAAGGTTGGGGTGGCCAGAATAGGACTCAAGCGGAAAATTGATCTGGACAGGGAGATGCAGAAGAGAGCGCTGCTTCATCTGCAACCGAGCCACGAGACCAAGCTGGTCTAGCCCAACTAGGTGGGCTAGGATGGGCTGACCAGTGGGTCCCGGCCCATTTTATTAAAAAGGGATTAATATAGAAAAATAAATTAAATATAAATTATCTATCTAAAACAAACCATAGAAAAATAGAGAAAATCCTAAAAATAAATAAAAATCACTTTTCTAAATGAAAAATATTCTACCATCCTAGAAAAATACTAACTATGAAATGCTAAGTCAATTTAGAATTAATAAAATTAGAGTTTATAAAATGGATTATTTAAATTCAATTCTTTTATAAAAATAAAAGTAAGTATTTTCTTTTATTATTTATAAATTATAATAAACCTATTTAGAATTTCAAAACTATTAAGGATTTATACTTATATGAAAAAGTAATTATTATTTAAAATTACTTTTTAAATACTTTTAGTCACTTATACGTAAGAAAATGCCTTTAAATACCCAAAACATGTGGTGAAACACACAAAGAGGGGTAATAATTCAAAACAATTGTATGAAATTATTATGCATAAATTCATTATTTTGCTTCTTTACACATTGTCATTACCGGCCAATGATGGTGTTTTGTAGAAACAGAAGTCTGGTGGAAAGTCGAGGTGTTCGACTTCATTACCTCTTAGTCTCAAGACAAATTCATCACTTGCTTATGTATTTTAAAGTGTTTTATCAAGTATTTAACATTTCGAAAAGGAGACACAAAATATTATTGTCATAATAATATGACTTATTAACTAGTAGAAAAATTCCTAGTGGTGGTGTTCGTAAAAGGGGGTTGATGGCGTTCAACTAACACTTCACTAATCTGGCACCACCGATAACTGCTAGTAGTGACGTGTGGCATGAACGCCACCAACCGAATTCATAGTGGCGGCGTTCACGGGGAGCGCCACCAATACATTTTCAACAGTGGCGTTCATAATAGTTTAGACGCCACTAACATATTTTAGATTTTTTTTAAATACAGGAATTAGTGAATATAATGGTAATATCATCATAACATTAACATTGATGATATAACACAACCGTTACATGCAAGAATCACTAAGGAAATATCTTCAAAGTCCAAGGTTCCTAGTTGCTAGCTAGAGAGATAGCTAACTAATAATCTTAAAAGTCCAAATATTCCGTGTCGTCGGAAAACTCGTATGAGAAATAGATGCCACCATAAGCATTGTCGAGGTAGATCCTGAACTTCATCCCAACATCCATCCCATGCCTCTATACAAGTCATGTCCAACGATGGCCACTAAAGTAGGTTCGATTCATCTCATTAATGACTTGAATCTTGTAGGTCTTGTCGGGCGTTGTCTCTTGCACCAACGCGAGCTCAAACTATCTCACGTCATTGGCGTTTCTGTTGACATGGTCCATAAAGTTCTTCCTTGCATAGTATGACCTTACCAAAATTAAAAATATAGTTAGCTTTTAATACTGTCATAGTTTGACACACACAAGAAGAATGGTAGAAATCATAAACGCTATACCGCCATTGTCAACACCCGGATTTTTAATCCCAGATGCCTGTTATGCCATACCTCGCAATCCCAGGATTACCATTTTTACGAGACATAACAGATTGGATATCACAATACATCACCCATTACAAACCATAATAAGATCTTACATGAATAAAGGATCTCATGATCCAGTCTTAATACAACAAGCAGCGGAATAAATAATAAGCGTAGCGGTGGGGTCCATCTTCAGTGGCACAGGCAATGCTGACGAAGGAAGATAGTCCTAGTTATCATAGCCGTCATGTTGTCCTTCATCTTGGTAGTTTCCTTCATAGTCTGGCCATAGGAATAGCCAGGGACAAAAGCCATGACTACTCTTTAAGTACTCGCAAACTACCACTAACAAGTAAGGTAAATGCTAGTGGAAGAGCTAACTCTATGTTTATTTGTAAAGTTAAGTTTGAAACCTAAGCTAAGTTCAGAAACAAAGAAAGATAAAATAAGGTTCTAGAATCACTTAAGTTGGGAAGCTAGTGTCATAGTCACAACTCTGTTGTGTTCAAGTCAAGATTCATCAGTCATCTCATAAGTCATTTTGAAAACATCTGACAACAAAACAGTATGGCCACTCCAACTGTCCATAACCGCGGACGCGGCTATTCGACTAGTTTGACACTCTACAGAGGTGGTACACTTTCACCACAAGATTCGATACATCTGTCAGGGATAACCCTGAATCATCATACTTAGTATGCAGATAATCAAACATAACCTTTCCTTTACAAACCCTAGTATAAGCACCTCTCCTATGAGTATGGCCTTCCAACCATGACTATCTGTCATCTTGGGCACTGCATAGGTGGACAACATTGAGAGGTAGCCTCAGCTCAAACCTCTCCTGCGAAGGAACTAATACTAATGCATATAAATTTCCGGCTAATCCTTACCCAATTCATGTATTGTGGTTATACGGTAAAATTGGAATGGTATCACATCCGAATCCAACCATCAGTTTTGTAAAAGGGGTAAGGCTCATGCCTCAACATTTTAACCATCATAGACCATTTGTGTTTCCCAACAAATGTCCAAACATTTCAATAGAATGACTCATCATTCCAAGGTTTTCACAATTCATTTTCACCAGGTATTCCCATCTAAAGTGACTCAAGTTTTGGATTTAGCTCTAAGCTACTAAGTTAAGAGTGTTCCCTACGGTGGAATGCTAATCTCAATCTCATGCCATAGAATGACATATAAGGTTATCTAGATAGGTCAAGTTTTATACTTTTTATGCTACCTTCAACAAGTAAGGGACTTTGGTAAAGTAAATGAAGGTAAAGCTTGGAAATAAAACTTGGGGTAGGTAATATTCAAAGTGGTATAACGAAAGCATGCCTAATGCATCTTCTTAGGTTATCTAGTTTAGTCTACTTGCTAACAATAGCTTGCTTAGTTTACTTGAAGTGCTAGGCTTGCAAGTAAAACTTGCAAGGCTTAACTTGTATAGTGTTAGCTTGCCTTGGGTAGTGCAGTGGTTGAAGTTTTCTTCCTCTTCCTCCGGGTAGAACTCCTCCTCCTCGAAAGCTTGGTCGGTACTATCTTCTATAAATACATACGGGATACACAAACACCAAACAATACTTAACTAGGCTACTTAGTACACTAAGGCACACATTTGATGATCTATTATCATCACAAGCATCACAAGGTTTTATTAACTAGTTTCATTCTTTTTATTTGAGAAAAGTAAATTCTACTCATTGAAATTAACTAAGATTTAATATTCTCCAATTAAAATATAGGATCATCTGGACACATGTCATCACCACATATTCTAACATATGGGAATGTGATTTAAAGGTTGGATCATATTTAAATAAGTTTAAGTTTAATAATTAGTGATTTAAAGTGACTAGAAATGCCTATATAGCATTATTTTGGTACTAGTCCAAAGTCACTGCATGCAAACGTATGAAAGAGGGGGTCCAACCAATTTATTCAGAAAACTAAGCAAACCAAGAAAACTAAAAACCAAAATGAAAACGAAAAAGGAGACGCTCCAAGAACAACACAACTGTGCATGAAACAATAAAAATGAAGCGTTTGGAAGAAACCTGGGATTTTTATTGATGAAGGAGGGGATGCCTTGGGCATCCCCAAGCTTTGACGCTTGTACTTCTTGGATATTTCTTGGGGTGACACGCATGGCATCCCCAAGCTTGAGATTTAGTCCATCCTTCATCTCATTACTCATTCCTTCCATACACCTGAAAATTTTCCTTCATACAAAACTTCACACAATCTTTATTAGCAACATTAGTGCACTCAAGTTAAAAGGTCTTAAGGTTTAGTTCTAACACCAAATAAACTACCATTAGAACACTAGATACTGTAGCACTTCCCTCAAAAATCTCAATTCCCCAAAAGAACTCAAGAAGGAACCAACAAGAAGCAAATGCAGAAAATGGCAGAAATCTGTTAAAACAGACCAGCAGGTAAAGACGTTTTTTTCGAAGACCTTATGTTGCTCAAATCAAAAAGTGTTGAACTAACGAAAGTTAGATAACAACCTGTGGAAGAAGCACAAAAATTCACGCCTCAAATAGACGTTCAGAGATTTTACACGAATTTGTATGGTGAAGCATAGAAATCTGTTTTGGGACAGTATCTTTCCCAATCATTACTTCTCTCTCATTAGAGGTTACTCTTGGCACAAAAAGCAAATAAAAAGGATAAGGAGCGGTTATTACAGAGGTGATAACTTCCAAGACTCATCTAAAACATTTGGGTTATCTCCCAATAAGTAATTTTCTTTAACGCCTTTAAGTTAGGCATAAGAAGCAAGAAAAAGAATCAAGTGTTCTCAAATGAAGAAGCATTAAGACCAAATTTCTTGCCCTTACCTCTCTTACTTTTGTTCTTAACCTTGGGGAAAATATTATTATTTGGTGGAGAAGAAAGGTGCATGGTCCCCTTTCCCACATCTATTATCGCTCCAAGGAGTTCTAATAGGGACCTTCCAAGTGTAATTTGTCCTTTTCCTGCACATTCAATAACAAGATAATCAGTAGAATTCATTTTCCCAAGGATCTTTGTAAACACTCCTTCAGCTATTCCAAGAGGTAATATGGTAGTATTATTAGCAAGAGATATTTATTTTTCTCCTTCAGTAAGCCCCCAAGTATTCAGAGACTTATAAATATCTTTGGGCATAAGGCAAAATTCAGACATGATATCACAGCGAGCTTGAAAAGTTTTAGTGTTTATCTCAATCTTTACTGTAGGGAGCCACTTTGATGGTTCGGAATTTATTGGAACATAATTGTGATGCTCCCTAAGCGTATTATAGCAATCTTTTAAGCTAGCAGTGCCAGTCTCAAGAGTGTTCAATCTAGCAAATATTTTTGCAAAAGAAATATCAGTTTGGCTAGGCAAGTTGTAAGTGAGGATCAATTTCTTTATAGCATTAATAGAATCATCCTCATTACATTGGAGGAAATCTCCTCCCACAACACCATCTAAAGCATATCTATAGCAAGGAGCAATTCCAAGGTAAAAACTACTAAGGAACAAGCTTTGAGTCATTTTAGGCTCAGTTTTTTATGTAGATCAGAGATTCTAGACCAAGCTTCCTTAAAACTTTCCTCAATTCCTTGTTTAAAAGTGAAAATCATTTCCTTGGGTGACATAGTGATTGGAGCAAGGCTAGACATAATGGCAACTTAGGATAGGAACTAAATTTTTTGTGTTTTTGAAATAAGAAAGCAAACTAGTAAAACTATTTTTTTGTGTTTTTGATAAAGAAACAAGCAAACAAAGCAAAAAGAAACTAAGCAAAACAAAAATAACAAAGTAAAGAGATTGGTTATGAGGGACTCCCCTTGTGAAGATGTCCTTGACTCCCCGGCAACGGCGCCAGAAAAATGCTTGATGGCTCTGTAATGGCGCGAGGAAAATGCTAGAGCGGTGATGATGTAGAGCTCGTTGGGAACCCCAATAGGAACGTATGATGAGCACAGCAGCAAGTTTCCCTCAGTTATGAAACCAAGGTTTAATCGAACAAGTAGGAGCAAGGAAACACCCCAAAGGTGTTACTAGTTGAGCTTTGGCAGGGCGCACTACCGGTGCTAGTAGCAATGTGGAGACCTGCACAACACAACCACAGAACTTTGTCCCCAACTTGCGATGAGGTTGTCAATCTCACCGTGTTTTGCGGAAAACAAAGGATTAAACGTATCGAATGGAAAGAAGTAATAGTTTACAGAAAGTAAACACAAAGCAGTAAACAGTTTATCGATTGTATGTAAAGAAAAGGACAAGGATCCATAGTTCACTAGAGGTGGCTCTCCTTAAGATAGATAACATGCTAGGTGAACAAATTACAGCGGAATAATTGACAAACATCGAGAAAGCAATACATGCATATACTAATCATCTTGAATCCTTTGATATTCGATTGGGCATTACAACAGTATAAATAGACCGCCATCCAACTGCATCTATGACTAATAATCCACCTTCAGGTTATCATCCGAACCCCCTCCAGTATTAAGTTGCAAGCAACAGATTATTGCTTTACAAACTGCGTGTAAAGTAAACAATACGATTGTTCTACGAACAAAGGATTGTTGTTTTCTCCCTAGTAGCAACAACACATCTAGTACCTTAGAGATTTCTGTCACTCCCCAGATTACCAGAGGCATGAACCCACTATCAAGCATAAATACTAACTCTTGGAGTTGCTAGCATCTACTTGGCCAAGATAGCTACTAACAACGGAAAGCATGCAAGATCACAAATAACAAAGACATGATAGAATCAATAATCAATCTGAAATAGCATCTCAATATCCATCGGATCCCCGCAAACACAACATGCAGAATTACAAATAGATGATCTCGATCATGAACGGAGCTCACAAGATCTAAACATGAAAGCACAAAGGAGGAGAACCCGCCATCTAGCTACTACATGGATCCGTAGTCCAAGGATGAACTACTCACGCATCACACCGGAGGCTTGCATGGTGATGAAGAAGGCCTCCAAGGTGAATTCCCCTCTCCGGCAGGGTGCCGGGAAGAGCTTCAGATCCCTCCCGATCTAGGGATGGAGATGACCGCGGCTACAGACTCTTTCGTGGATTTTTTATCGGGTCCTTAGGGTTTTCATCCCGAAGGCATCTTATAGGCAGAAGGGGAGACCGAGGGGGTGCCAGGGGCCACCACACCACCCCCTGGCACGGGCCCAGCCTGGCCGCGCGACTAGGTGGTGTGGTCGGCCTCTAGCCCTTCTCTGTCTCGTATTCTGGCACTTGATGACTTCCAGAAAAATAGGCACTTTGGCTTTTGTCCCGTCCAATTCCGAGAATATTCATTTTCTCACTTTCCTGGAACCAATAACAGCAGAAAACAGGCAGCTGGCACTGTGGCTCTTGTTAATAGTTAGTCCAAGAAATCATATGAAAAGTACTCCAAAGTTGGAACAAAACACAAGAAAATGGATAAAACCAAGCATGGAACATCAAAAATTATAGATACATTTGCAATGTATCAACATCCCCAAGCTTAACTCCTGCTCGTCCTCGAGTAGGTAAGTGATAAAAAGAAAGAATAATTTTTGAGGTGACATGCACCATCAAAGATTTGATCAAAGTATTTGCAAAACATTCAAAGCTAGGATCATAGTACTTCAATCATAACATGAAAGACAAATTTCTAGCAATAAGAAAAGAAACTATGATGCAACATGAAAAGGCACAAACAAAAGATTCATGAATAACAATGCTTTGCAAGACATTTGTTTGTTTCACATAAAGAAAACATAGCATAATAATATTCAGCTTGTCCCTCATAGAGTAGCAAATATAAATGCATAGGAGACCTTCAAAGTTCATAAGAGTGACTAGATACAATAGTTTAAAACAAGCAATAACAAGTTATGCATCAATCAACTAGTCTTGGGACAATGCACATATAACTAAGAATGGCCACTATGCTCTCAAAGTAGGTGCATAAAGATAGAAGGTGGAGACTCAATGTAATGGTGGAAGAAAGGACTTTGTAAAAGGAAGTAGGGATTCAAGTCTCATAAAGAGCTTCCAAAAATTATGGTACTTATAGCTTTCAGCTCTCATTGCCCCTATCTTAAGCATCTTTAAGGTGATTAAGGTTAAAGTGACACAACTAAGAGGATATGCTTGACAAGTTATAAACCGAAATCGCATGCCCCTTACTTACGAAGACCGATCCTCATGCTACTCAACTTCAGTCACGAGTAAGCTCTTGTCATTGTAAGTACATGTGTATCATTAAGAACCGCCAACGGGGCACCCCTTGCACATGATACATGAGCTATCCCATAATCAAAATGACAAGGCAAGCAGACAATGAGCATCTCAGCGATCTTTTTATTTGCTATTTGCATAGGTTTTTATTGAGGATGCTTCATAGAGTGCTCATTATGGTTATGCTACAAGTTTCCACCATGATTAGGCAGGGCTTAGGCTAGCGGCCCAGGCGTTTCTCTAACACACATACAAACTCCATGATATTACAAGTTCCACTTTTATTTCACACCGCCGGGATCCGTAAGCAAAAGAACATGATATCAACGGGGTACAAAGTACAAGTGCAATGTTGAAAGCGTTCCCCATGAAACACTGTTCTGCTAATTTCAACTTATAAAGCGCAAGCATATACGCAACAAAGAAGGACCCAATGGTTCAAGTTTATTAGATGAAAAAAGTAAAGTGTGCCATCAAGTTCGTGAGAGCTTTAATCACTAGTTTTCTCATAACAAGTTTAATTTGGAAGGTAAAAAAAGCATGAATATACTTGGAATAGAATAAGCTAGTAGGAAGGTATGGTGGACTCTTTGGAATAACTTGGTTTAGGGAGTTGGATGCATGAGTGGAACTCATACTTGGTTGTGGAGGCTAGCAAAAGACTGGGAGCGACAAACTAAGAGAGCAATAATGGCCATAATCATGCAGAACGACAAAACATCATTGATCAAAGTATAAAGTGATACTACAAGTTGAAAACTAAAGGATCATAAAGGCTATGGTGACTTGAGATAGTCATAACATGGTGTGAGCATGCGCCAAGTGAACCCAAATAAAGCATCAAAGGAGAATACCACTATACTATGCTTTAATATGCTAAAACAATGCATGATTCATCCAAGGCACATTAAGCAATTTCAATTGTTTATAACAAGTCATGATACAGCAAAGAATACTAAGCATAAAGCCAAAACAATATCAAGCATGGCATGACAAAGCATAGGCCACAGTCAAAAACGAGCTCTTTTTACCACATAAGCATGAACTTTCATACTCTTTTCCAAACCAAACCAAACTATTTGCAAACCAACGTATGAAAGAGGGGGTCCAACCAATTTATTCAGAAAACTAAGCAAACCAAGAAAACTAAAAACCAAAATGAAAACGAAAAAGGAGACGCTCCAAGAACAACACAACTGTGCATGAAACAATAAAAATGAAGCGTTTGGAAGAAACCTGGGATTTTTATTGATGAAGGAGGGGATGCCTTGGGCATCCCCAAGCTTTGACGCTTGTACTTCTTGGATATTTCTTGGGGTGACACGCATGGCATCCCCAAGCTTGAGATTTAGTCCATCCTTCATCTCATTACTCATTCCTTCCATACACCTGAAAATTTTCCTTCATACAAAACTTCACACAATCTTTATTAGCAACATTAGTGCACTCAAGTTAAAAGGTCTTAAGGTTTAGTTCTAACACCAAATAAACTACCATTAGAACACTAGATACTGTAGCACTTCCCTCAAAAAGCTCAATTCCCCAAAAGAACTCAAGAAGGAACCAACAAGAAGCAAATGCAGAAAATGGCAGAAATCTGTTAAAACAGACCAGCAGGTAAAGACGTTTTTTCGAAGACCTTATGTTGCTCAAATCAAAAAGTGTTGAACTAACAGAAGTTAGATAACAACCTATGGCAGAAGCACAAAAATTCACGCCTCAAATAGACGTTCAGAGATTTTACACGAATTTGTATGGTGAAGCACAGAAATCTGTTTTGGGACAGCATCTTTCCCAATCATTACTTCTCTCTCATTAGAGGTTACTCTTGGCACAAAAATCAAATAAAAAGGATAAGGATCGGTTATTACAGAGGTGATAACTTCCAAGAATCATCTAAAACATTTGGTTTATCTCCCAATAAGTAATTTTCTTTAACGCCTTTAAGTTGGGCATAAGAAGCAAGAAAAAGAATCAAGTGTTCTCAAATGAAGAAGCATTAAGACCAAATTTCTTGCCCTTACCTCTCTTACTTTTGTTCTTAACCTTGGGGAAAATATTATTATTTGGTGGAGAAGAAAGGTGCATGGTCCCCTTTCCCACATCTATTATCGCTCCAAGGAGTTCTAATAGGGACCTTCCAAGTGTAATTTGTCCTTTTCCTGCACATTCAATAACAAGATAATCAGTAGAATTCATTTTCCCAAGGATCTTTGTAAACACTCCTTCAGCTATTCCAAGAGGTAATATGGTAGTATTATTAGCAAGAGATATTTATTTTTCTCCTTCAGTAAGCCCCCAAGTATTCAGAGACTTATAAATATCTTTGGGCATAAGGCAAAATTCAGACATGATATCACAGCGAGCTTGAAAAGTTTTAGTGTTTATCTCAATCTTTACTGTAGGGAGCCACTTTGATGGTTCGGAATTATTGGAACATAATTGTGATGCTCCCTAAGCGTATTATAGCAATCTTTTAAGCTAGCAGTGCCAGTCTCAAGAGTGTTCAATCTAGCAAATATTTTTGCAAAAGAAATATCAGTTTGGCTAGGCAAGTTGTAAGTGAGGATCAATTTCTTTATAGCATTAATAGCATCATCCTCATTACATTGGAGGAAATCTCCTCCCACAACACCATCTAAAGCATATCTATAGCAAGGAGCAATTCCAAGGTAAAAACTACTAAGGAACAAGCTTTGAGTCATTTTAGGCTCAGTTTTTTATGTAGATCAGAGATTCTAGACCAAGCTTCCTTAAAACTTTCCTCAATTCCTTGTTTAAAAGTGAAAATCATTTCCTTGGGTGACATAGTGATTGGAGCAAGGCTAGACATAATGGCAACTTAGGATAGGAACTAAATTTTTTGTGTTTTTGAAATAAGAAAGCAAACTAGTAAAACTATTTTTTGTGTGTTTTTGATAAAGAAATAAGCAAACAAAGCAAAAAGAAACTAAGCAAAACAAAAATAACAAAGTAAAGAGATTGGTTATGAGGGACTCCCCTTGTGAAGATGTCCTTGACTCCCCGGCAACGGCGCCAGAAAAATGCTTGATGGCTCTGTAATGGCGCGATGATGTAGAGCTCGTTGGGAACCCAATAGGAAGGTATGATGAGCACAATAGCAAGTTTCCCTTAGTTATGAAACCAAGGTTTAATCGAACAAGTAGGAGCAAGTAAACACCCCAAAGGTGTTACTAGTTGAGCTTTGGCAGGGCGCACTACCGGTGCTAGTAGCAATGTGGAGACCTGCACAACACAACCACAGAAATTTGTCCCCAACTTGCGATGAGGTTGTCAATCTCACCGTGTTTTGCGGAAAACAAAGGATTAAACGTATCGAATGGAAAGAAGTAATAGTTTACAGAAAGTAAACACAAAGTAGTAAACAGTTTATCGATTGTATGTAAAGAAAAGGACAGGGATCCATAGTTCACTAGAGGTGGCTCTCCTTAAGATAGATAACATGCTGGGTGAACAAATTACAGCGGGGTAATTGACAAACATCGAGAAAGCAATACATGCATATACTAATCATCTTGACTCCTTTGATATTCGATTGGGCATTACAACAGTATAAATAGCATCTGAAATAGCATCTCAATATCCATCGGATCCCCGCAAACACAACATGCAGAATTACAAATAGATGATCTTGATCATGAACGGAGCTCACAAGATCTAAACATGAAAGCACAAAGGAGGAGAACCCGCCATCTAGCTACTACATGGATCCGTAGTCCAAGGATGAACTACTCACGCATCACACCGGAGGCTTGCATGGTGATGAAGAAGGCCTCCAGGGTGAATTCCCCTCTCCGGCAGGGTGCCGGGAAGAGCTTCAGATCCCTCCCGATCTAGGGATGGAGATGACCGCGGCTACAGACTCTTTCGTGGATTTTTTTATCGGGTCCTTAGGCCTGAGGGCGTCTTATAGGCGGAAGGGGAGACCGAGGGGGTGCCAGGGGCCACCACACCACCCCCTGGCGCGGGCCCAGCGTGGCCAGGTGGTGTGGCCGGCCTCTGGCCCTTCTCCGTCTTGTATTCTGTCACTTGATGACTTCCGGAAAATAGGCACTTTGGCTTTTGTCCCGTCCAATTCCGAGAATATTCATTTTCTGACTTTCCTGGAACCAAAAACAGCAGAAAACAGGCAGCTGGCACTGTGGCTCTTGTTAATAGGTTAGTCCAAGAAATCATATGAAAAGTACTCCAAATTTGGAACAAAACACAAGAAAGTGGATAAAACCAAGCATGGAACATCAAAAATTATAGATACATTTGCAATGTATCAGCTACCACATTGGCTTTGCCGGGGTGATAGTGAATGTCAAGGTCATAATCCTTGATTAACTCTATCCATATCCGTTGCCTCATATTCAGCTCCTTCTGAGTGAAAATATACTTCAAGATCTTGTGATCTGAGTAAATCTCACAGCGATTACCCATAAGATAATGACGCCATGTCTTCAATGCTAGAACTACGGTTGCTAACTCAAGACCATGGGTCGGATAGTTCTGCTCATGCTGCTTCAGTTGCCGAGACAAGTAAGCGATGACTTTGCCTTCTTGCATTAATACACATCCGAGACCAATCTTGGATGCATCACAATACACATCAAACGGCTTCTTGATATCTGGCATGATCAATATTGGGGCTGATATCAATCTCTTCTTCAGCTCTTGGAAACTGGCTTCACATTTGTGGGTCCATTCAAACTTTTTGTCCTTCTTCAACAATTGGGTCATGGGTCTGGCGATGCTCGAAAATCCTTCGACGAACTTGCGGTAATATCCCGCTAATCCGAGAAATGCACGGACTTGGGTTGAGTGGTTGGGGCTTCCCATTGTTCGACATCTTTAATCTTGGCGGGATCAACAGAGACTCCTCCGGCAGACACAATATGTCCTAGGAATCCTACTTCTTTCAGCCAAAACTCACACTTGCTGAACTTGGCATACAACCTATGTTCTCTCAGGGTTTCTAGGATGATCCTCAGATGTTGCTCATGCTCTTCTTCTGACTTGGAGTAGATAAGGATATCGTCGATAAAAACCACGACAAACTTATCTAGGAAATTCATAAAGATCTTATTCATAAGATTCATGAAATAAGCAGAGGCATTGGTTAATCCAAAATACATAACCGTATACTCGTATAAACCATAGCGAGTAGTAAAGGCGGTCTTCGGAATATCCGTTGCACAGATCTTAAGTTGGTGATAACCAGTGCTAAGATCAATCTTTGAGAATACCAGGGCACTAGTCAACTGATCAAACAGATCTTCTATCTTTGGCAGTGGGTACTTGTTTTTTATGGTGACGTCATTCAGCTTCCTGTAATCTGTGCACAAACGGTTGCCTCCATCTTTCTTGTCGATGAATAACACTGGTGATCTCCATGGCGATGCGCTTGGTTGAATCAACCATGTTGCTAACATAGCATCCAACTGCTTCTTCAACTCTACTAACTCTGAGGGGTTCATGCTATATGGTCTGTGGGCTATGGGTCTGGTTCCGGGGATTAGTTCGATAAAGAACTCAATATCCCTATCCGGGGGCATACCTGGCAATTCATCTGGGAATACGTCGGGGTATTCACAGACTACTCTAACTTGGTCTATGGTGGGTAGGGCTAGAATCTTGTTGCACTTGAATTGACGAGGTAAGGTTTCAGATATATGCTCTACTGTGACTCCAGAGCTACTGGTCATGGTGATGGCTTTCTTAGCACAATTTATCAGTCCTTTATGCCTTGACATCCAGTACATACCTAGTACTACTTCCAATCCTTTGGTTCTGAGTATGATTAGGTTGGCATAAAAATCTATCCCATGTATTCTGAGAGGCACAGCTTTGCAAATTTTTCTAGCTTTTGTAGTTGAACCGGGGATTTGGACTATCATGACATGCTTCAAGTTGGTTGGGTGGATCTTACTAGTGCATGCAAATTCTTCGGTGACAAATGAATGCGATGCTCCCGAATCAAACAATACCCTTGCTAAAATTGAGTTGACATAAAACATACCCAGCACTACGTCTGGCGCTTCTTGGGCTTCCTCGGCGTTCATGTGGAAGAGACGGCCATTGCGGTTGTGAGGGTTCCCTAGGGAAAATCTTCTCCTTGGTTGAACACGACGCTGTTGTTGAGCTGGGGCATTCACATTGGTAGTGGCGGCAGTCTTATTGGGGCACTCATTGGAGTAGTGGCCCTTCACTCCACACTCGAAACAAGTGATCTGAGAATTGTCTTTTGCTACGACAAGCACAACATTGCTTCCAGTTCGGGGTGCAGTGTTGTTGTTGTTGTTGCTCTTGGGAGGGGCACTGTTGAAATTGCTGGGGTTACCGGAGTTGTTGTTGTTTCCTCCGGACTTCACATTGCCTCCGCTACGGTTGGGGTAGCTGGGGCGAGACATTGGGGGTCGGTTGTTTCTTGGTGCATACCCTGCAGATGGGTTGGGACGGTACTTCTGGTTCCTGCTAGATCCAGCCTGGTGCATCATACGACGTTTGTGGTTGTCGTTTGCCTGGTTAATCTTCCCTTCCATCTAAATGGCAGAGTCGACTAGCTCTTTGAGATCCTCGAAGCGGATGTTGACGAGAACATTCTGCATCTCATCGTGCAGTCTGTTCAGGAATCTCTCTTTCTTCTTTGCCTCTGTGTTGATCTCATCAGGTGCATACCTTGCAAGCGACAGGAATCTGTCACGGTACTCCACCATAGTCATTCTGTCTTGCTTCAATTCTCTAAATTCATCCCTCATTTGGGTGACTAGTCCCTGTGGCACGTGGGTGCGACTGAACTTGATTTTGAAGGCTTCTCATGTCATCACTTGACCATGGTTCATCAGGCGGATGTTGTTCCACCAAGCTCTTGCATCTCCTGCCAGATAGTGCGTGGCAAAGAGAACCTTCTCGTTGTCATCAACTATGTCTACCTCCAAATTATTCTCCATCGTCTGCAACCAGCCATCAGCATCTAATGGGTTCTCTGAAGTGCTAAAGATTGGGGGATTAGTATTCTGGAAGTTCTTCAGCTTGGATCCTTGATGATCCTGATTTCCATGCCCTTGGTTGTTTTGGGCCATCTAGGCTATCTGGTGCAGTGTTGCTAAGTTGGCTTGGCGCTCTGCCCTGCTTGCTTCATGGTCTGCAACTAACATCAACATAAGCTGCAGCATTGGATCTTGTGATGAGCTGCCCCTCTAGGGTTTCCACGAGTCATCTGAAGATTGAGATAGATAAAGGGGTAAGAGGGAAAGTTCTAAGGTTCATGGTTTTGGTTTCAAAGCTAAAACTTTGAGTTTGACTCAGGTTTTGCAACGAACTTCATTTCATTCATTCAAACAAGGCACACGGTACAAACACACACACACCACAACAACAAAGGAAAGCAGATGGTTTTAAGAACCATTCTACAAGCTACAATACATTGGGACCGATACATCTCATGCTACGACAGTGCTCTAGTGCATCTACTCATCGTCTATGAAGTCGGAGTCCTCATCCTCGGTGTAGAAGTCCACATCATCCTCCTCCAGAAAGTCATCATCATTGCTGAGGTAAGAATCCATATCTCCCTGGATGTCTTCACCCTCCTCTTCTTCCTCCTTTGCTGCAAGCTGAGCTTCTTGCTCCTTGACAGTCTTCTCGAGGTCGGCCACCTTCTTGCGAAGACGGGCGATGGTGCGATCCTTCTTCTCGCGCTGGCAGCAAAGAGACTGACGATCCTTGACAAGCAGTGAGAAAGTCTGGGCCTTCTGGTCGGCAATGGCACGGTTGTGGTTGGCCAACTCCCTAGCATTGTCCAGTTCCTGCTGTCTGTCGTGTAGCAAGAAGTCAAGGTTCTCCACTTGACGCCTCAATTCTGGGTGACTTGGCATCTCCATTGGCATTCCCATGAAGTCACGCCTTGCATAGTGAACAAAACGGGTTCCTTGGATTTGGTTGACACTGAGGGCACATGCTAGTGGTATTGGCATTGGAGGAGTCCTTATGCAAACGGATGTCCTATAGCCTACCATAGCGAAAAACTTGATGGTGCTCGCCTTAACTATCCGATTTATGACAAAGAACTTGGCTTGCGTCTCACCAAATTGTTCATCTTGTCTCGTCTCAAGTGCTTGGCAACGTTCACAGAACTCTTGTCGAACGATGAAGTGACTTGCGCGCGTCATGTACAGACCTTGATCTTCTTCTTGGGGAGGTGGTTGGCTCGTCTCACCGTGCCTATCCATCATGCAAAACACACAAGTATTGTATATGGAAGTGGAATATGGTGGTGTTAGCCTTGTACCTCACCTTGGGGATTGCACCAAACTAGAAACCACAAGTGAGAGCTATTAGCGTGTAAAGTAGAAATGCCAAGAAAACTCACACTAACTCTCAAAAGCTTGTTGGTGGTAGGTTAGGGTTGTGGAAAGTCAAAGAACCAACCAAAATAAAAGTGATAGTCAAAAGTGGTAAAAAATCCAACAAAACTCAAGTCAAAGGCGAAGGTCAACAACTCAAAAAGGTGACGGGAACCTACGACTATATACACACACGTGGAGAAAGTTGGGATTGACACGACTATGAAAATGAGCAAACAAAATGACCTAACGAAGACTAAGTTCGTTGTCGTGCCAATGCAAGGAGAGACCATGGCTCGTTTGCAAAGAGGAAACATGAGCAACGGATTTGTGCACTTGCCTTGGGCGCTCTTCTTTCTCTCTTGCTTACAAGCTTTGAGACTCTCTTTTGCAAGGGGAGACTATTTTTCTTTTTTGCTTTTTCTTTGTTTCTTTTTCACTTTTTTTTTGCTCTCCCTTGATGCTACCTAGTCACACTTGCTATTGCTCTTGCACTCTCACTATCCAAGGACAAATGCACAATGCTCAAGCAAACACAAGATGAGCCACTCTCATGGGATAGGTACACACAAAGGAAGATGGGGTTAATAAGGTGACGCAAGTTATACCTTCTTTGATGATGAACTTGGCGTCGGTGGTGTGGGATGATGTTCGTGGTCCGTGGTGTCGATGAGCGCGGAAGTTGATGATGCGGAAGCTTGCTGGTACTTGCTGACACGCACACGGAACACGAGCCAACAAAGGAGATTAGCCAATGCGAAAAATGAGGCAAAACAGTCAAAACTGGCGTTACAGCCGGACACTCTTGTCTGTCTGGGCCGGACACTCCGGTCTGGCCGGACACTCCGGTCTGGTTCGGCCAGACACTCCGGTCGGTATGGGCCGGACACTCCGGCGCGGGTTTCCTGCTCGTGTTCTTGAGCGGAAATCCTCGCCTTCGGGCCTCAAATCCGCGAAAAACTGGCCAAATCGGGCTAGGAAAACACAGGATAAAGCTGGACCAACTCCTTAGACAAGGTTTGGTCGGATCAAAACCACAAATAACACTCCAAATCAAGAGATCGATCCAAAGGCAAATATGGGCTGTTTTTTGTGGGGATTTTCGAATTTTTGGTGGATAGAAGAAAAATTTGTGGGGGAAATCGTGAGCAACGAAGCTCTTGATACCAATATGTTGAGGGAAAACCTCTAGGGTGGCCCGATCTTTCACGATTCCCTTTCAAATCGAGGGTGGAGTGTAGGGAAAGGAGGGGAGGATGAACACGACGAACACACGCACGAAGAACGCGATGAACACACACACGCAAAACCACAATAAACACCAATAGCTCACGCCGGCGGTGACCGGTCCGGCGCAATCCCTAGGATCGGTGTCGGGCGGAGGACTCTCTCTCGAACCGGCACGGCGAGATGGGAGACTCGGTGAGATCTTGACGTCTAGGCAAAGGAACACCGATGCCTAGGCCTTGTACAACGCGGAGGCACAATGCAAACTCCAACGAGGTTTGGGGATATTGGTGCTCCTTAGTCAAGGAGCATGAGGCAAGAACTAGATAGATCCACAAAGGGGTTTCCACTAATTCCAATATCATGCCTAGGGTTTACAATGGAGGTGGGGGTCTATATATAGACCAGCCACAAGTTCAGGGGTAATTCAGGCATTAAAGTAGATTTCTAGGCGAAGTAGAGAGGTACATGGGCCAGAGGGCCCAGCTAGGCTCGCAGGCCCATCACTTGGGCCGGACACTCCGGGTCGCGTGGGCCGGACACTCCGGGGAGGCCGGACACTCCGGGTCGAGTGGGCCGGACACTCCGGGGTGGCCGGACACTCCGGGAAGTATCCGGGCGGTGTCCGATTCGACCTTCTGAATGTCCACGCCATGTCCGGGCTCGGGCAGGCCGGACACTCCGGCTGAGTCGGGCCGGACATTCCGGCTGCGCCGGACACTCCGGCTCTGGCAGCTTCAGGACAGGTGCAGCTCCAGGGCTCGTGGGTCGACGCGGCGGGGGTTCGTACCTGATGATGCACAAAGTAGTGGTATGAAGTAGCACGCCATCCAAGGAAGTATCGAATTGGCACGAAGAGAGGAGCGAGTTCACCTTAGCTTGGAGGAGTTTGGCTCGGGCACGAGTTATGGGTCCACTTGGGGGACTTGTTGGTGTAGATGTAGAAGCGTCCGTAGGACGGGCTACATCAGCACATAGACGTGCGAGAGCTTCATGCATTGCCCTGGCTAATCCATCTAGCCAGTTGTTCTCTCTGACGGAGAACTGGATTCTCCCGGACATTGGTGCTTCGATACTTCCTCGAAGATCTGCGGTGACAAGCCATTGCAAATCTCCTCCTGGGGGTCCAGGAAGTTGAGCTCCAAGAAACTCCAGATGTGGGCGTCCCAATAACTCAGACAGTGAATCCAGATCCCTCTCGAAGATTAGCTGACCTCCATTTCCCAACTGGTAGAACTTGCTGAACTGAGACTCCATCTACAGGAATTAAGTATGAGGAAGTTAGTGAAGGGATCAGTGTGTCAAGTTTTAGGTACTAATGTAAGAATTTGAAGGAACATGAATTTTTGAGAAAGAATGAATTCCCAAGGATAAGAGAGGAAATATTTTTTCATCAATACTCACTTTGGTTTTGAAATTATATTTTTGTTTTGACGTCCATTCTAACTAGGGTCTCCTATGGTCAGGATGGCTCTGATACCAACTTGTCAACACCCGGATTTTTTTATCTCAGATGCCTGTTATGCCATACCTCGCAATCCCAGGATTACCATTTTTACGAGACATAACAGATTGGATATCATACTACACCACCCATTACAAACCATAATAAGGTCTTACACGAATAAAGGATCTCATGATCCAGTCTTAATACAACAAGCAGCGGAATAAATAATAAGCGTAGCGGTGGGGTCCATCTTCAGTGGCACAGGCAATGCTGACGAAGGCAGATAGTCCTAGTTATCATAGCCGTCCTGCTGTCCTTCATCTTGGTAGTTTCCTTCATAGTCTGGCCATAGGAATAGCCAGGGACAAAAGCCATGAGTACTCTTTAAGTACTCGCAAACTACCACTAACAAGTAAGTTAAATGCTAGTGGAAGAGCTAACTATGTTTATTTGTAAAGTTAAGTTTGAAACCTAAGCTAAGTTCAGAAACAAAGAAAGATAAAATAAGGTTCTAGAATCACTTAAGTTGGGAAGCTAGTGTCATAGTCACAACTCTGTTGTGTTCAATTCAAGATTCATCAGTCATCTCATAAGTCATTTTGAAAACATTTGACAACAAAACAGTATGGCCACTCCAACTGTCCATAACCGGGGACGCGGTTATTCGAATAGTTTGACACTCTGCAGAGGTGGTACACTTTCACCACAAGATTCGATACATCTGTCAGGGATAACCCTGAATCGTCATACTTAGTATGCAGATAATCAAACATAACCTTTCCTTTACACACCCTAGTATAAGCACCTCTCCTATGAGTATGGCCTCCCAACCATGACCATCTGTCATCTTGGGCACTGCATAGGTGGACAACATTGAGAGGTAGCCTCAGCTCAAACCTCTCCCGCGAAGGAACTAATACTAATGCATATAAATTTTCGGCTAATCCTTACCCAATTCATGTATTGTGGTTATACGGTAAAATTGGAATGGTATCGCATCCGAATCCAACCATCAGTTTTGTAAAAGGGGGTAAGGCTCATGCCTCGACATTTTCACCATCATGGACCATTTGTGTTTCTCAACACATGTCCAAACATTTCAATAGAAGGACTCATCATTCCAAGGTTTTCACAATTCATTTTCACCAGGTATTCCCATCTAAAGTGACTCAAGTTTTGGATTTAGCTCTAAGCTACTAAGTTAAGAGTGTTCCCTAAGCTTGGTCGGTACTATCTTCTATAAATACATACGGGATACACAATCACCAAACAATACTTAACTAGGCTACTTAGTACACTAAGGCACACATTTGATGATCTATTATCATCACAAGCATCACAAGGTTTTATTAACTAGCTTCATTCTTTTTATTTGGGAAAAGTAATTTATACTCATTGAAATTAACTAAGATTTAATATTCTCCAATTAAAATATGGGATCATGTGGACACATGTCATCACCACATATTCTAACATATGGGAATGTGATTTAAAGGTTGGATCATATTTAAATAAGTTTAAGTTTAATAATTAGTGATTTAAAGTGACTAGAAATGCCTATATAGCATTATTTTGGTACTAGTACAAATTCACTGCATGCAAACCTTAATATTATTACATATTCAGATAGGTATGGTTAAATGTGATTTTTGAGAGTCGGAATTAACTCAAAAGCTATTATGGTTGATTTTATAAAAATGTTTGAAGGTGCAATTGCTTCTGTCTTATTATTTTTACTAGGAGAGATCTATCTCTAAATGAATTAAATCCAACGGGCTTGGATAGATCTTTTCAGAAGCTTTCCAACAAAATTGGAATCACTCAATTTGGTTCAGTAAATCTTCCTGAATTGATTTTTGAACTAAGGGACAAAATTGAGTTTAAACCAAAATAGAAAAGTCTATATTTGAATTACTGGGTCACGTGGGAAAACTAACGGGCCGGCCCAGTGGCGCTCCGCGGCGCGTATGACAACTGACAGGGGGGTCCCGCAGGTCAGCGACACATCAAACGCGAAGCGGTACGGGGCACTCTCAGCACTACGATTAGAAGGTGGATCAACGGCTGAGGATCGTCGTCCCCGGCGAACAGGTCGCCGGCGAGAGCTAACCCTAGCGGCTCGGTGGGGGTACGTGGGGGCTTACCAGGGCACCAGCTAGTCGTGGCGATGGGGGCGATCGAGCTGGTGGACGACGAAGGTTCTAGGCGTGGTCACGGTGGCTCCTGGGGCAGTCGCAATCAACGGTGCCTCTCCTCCTCTGCTGCGGCAAGCTCTGGCAAAATTCCGGCGAACGGTGGCTCGCCTTGCTCCGAGGATGGGGTGGAAGGATTAGTGGAGAGAGGGGAGTGAGATGGTGTGAGGAGTTTGTGCTGGGGTGTCCTCCTTTTATAGGTCGACGAGGGGACCGAAAGGGATGGGCTGGCGACTCCAGCGAGGGCTGTACAGCATGCTATCGTCGGGGCTGAAGGTAGGGGACGATGGCCTGCCTCCTGGCGGTGCTCTAAGGCTTAAATGCGTGGCTAGGGGCGGTGGCGTTTGGTCGGGAGCGTCCCGCGCTCTAGGAGACAGAGGCGGTGCTCGACGCGGCGTACGGCGACTGTGGGTCGCGCGGTGGCGCACGGCCGTGTCTGGCGGGGTGCTGGGGTCGAGGCGGAGCAGCGTGCACGGTATTGGGTCGAGGGACGGTCTGTGGCGTGCTGGCGGTGAGGGCGCTCTGGCTGCGCGCAGAGATAATGGGCGGCGAGGCTGCGGAGTGGTCCAGGGGCTGGCAGTGACCGTGGGGTGGACCGTGGGCGGCGGTAGGGTGGCGCCTAGCTTCCTGGAGCGGTGGAGAGGGGCTGGTGGTCTGTTGCTGCGTTGGCAACGTTGGCCGACGAGCATGGCGTCAGGATGGCGTAGCACTGGCGCCAGGGGCTAGAACTAGGGTGGGTTTTGGTCTGGTTGGACTCAGGGAGACAAGAATGATCAATGCAACTCAAATGGCTCGACAAGATTTGATCAAAAACACAAATAGTTAGGCTAATTTGATTCTGTCTGCAAGGTATTCGACACAATGACCGCAAGAGAAAAATGTTTGAATTTTGGGCTGAATTTTGGTGGAGTGTTGTATCTTATGCTTGAGCTTCTAGGTGTGCTTGGGTTTTGAAAATGGAATTCATTTGAGTGGTTTTTGAATAAGTGTGATCTTGATACCTACACTAGATTCAATTTTCAAATGCCATTTAAAATTAGTGTTTGAAAGTTTTTGGTAGATCACAAAGTGGGCCTTGGTACATTACTACTTGTATTAACAAGGGGTGCAAAGATCCATATTTGTTTCTGTTAAGAATTGAGTTCTAGGAATAGACAAAGTAGGCATGGTAGTTAAAATGGCACAAATGACCATTTCCTTCTTTTATTCATTTTGATTTGTTTTTCTTTGGGATTTGTTTGGGAATGATCTAGATGATGTTTAATTCACCTTAGAATCATTTTACAATCAATGGATCACTTAAACATGGCAATTCAAAACAACTCCTATTTTAAATGCACACACATATGAATGCTTAAATATTTTCAAATGGAAAAGTTTTTGTTAACCCTAATTTTGATGATTTGAATCTTGATCACTTGGATTAGAGTTTTGGGATGTTACAGCCATAGTCTCAGAGTCCCTGGGAATAACTATGATAGACTTCTTATCATGACAACTCTGGTGGCCACAATTGACGCGGGGATCCATTTTCTGCATGTTCACTTTTATATATTACCAATCAAACATAGAATCCCAACTAGCACATTTTATTTAGCATACTCGGAGTTGGTAAAATCAACTAAAATGAGCATCAAGTAGGGCCTGATATATTACACTGGATGCACAAATATAAGGATGCATAAGATTTATATTTGTGCATATCACATCTTGCACCATCCCAGGATCGCATCCAAAATTAATTAAGGCACCTATAATGCTCTAATATTTTAATCATCAATCGTTGCAATAAATAAAAACTAAAATGAACAACAAGTAGGGGGGCTCATATATTACATTGGACGCATGAATTTAGGAATGTGTGAGCGAGCCAAGTAGGGTGCATATTATTTGTGCATATCACAAGGCTCGCTAACACCATTTCCTGGATCGCATCGGCCATATGGAAGTACAATAAACAAAGCATAACATGCAACATTAACTTCATACACATATTGCTGCAACCCACATAAATCTAAAATCAACATAAACAATTATGGACTACAAAAACCTAAATCATGTTCAAATTTGTAGACTAAACACCTAAAAATAAACCAAAGATCATCTAATTAGACATGTGTACCTAAATCAACCTACAACCAAAGTAAATACAAAATTATTGGATAGGGAGGCTTACCGCACGGAGTCGAGGACGAGGCGTAGAGGGGACAGGAGCACGGGAGGCAGGGACGAGCTGTGTCGGGGTGAGGGGGTGCTCCTTTGCTCGAGGTCGGTTCGGGCATGGAGCAGAGGGAACGGGTGCGGGCACGCTATTCCTCCTCTTATCGAGGTTGGCATGACGTAGGGGCACAGGCACAGGCGCGGCGCGGGAAGAGGTGAGAAAGACGGCACGGGAGGAGAGGTGGCGACGGATGTGGGCGGAGGGGGAGAGGCGACGCAATATGGGCAGAGGGGGAGAGAAATAATGGAGTGAGTGAGCCACGTGAGAGTGAGGGGAGTGGACACCCTGGTCCGATATAGTGGCTTAGTGGTGGCATTTCATCAATGGTGGTGTTTGATATACACGCACGCCACCATTCAGTTTGCCCCAGTTTCGTTTGTCGATCCAACAATATAGTGGCGTGTGAGTTCCCTTGAACGCCAGCATTAAGACTTAGGGGCGTTCCAGAATTTTGAAGCGCCATTAGCATTTTCGCTTTTAGTGGTGATGCTTATTTATTTTTGCGTGCAACTATAAAAATAACTGCTATAAGCCTTTTCCTACTACTGATTGATTATCGGCCCGAGTGGTGATAATCTATTATGGCTGGCAATGCAACCATGATTTTGTATGTGGTTGGTGGAGGTACCATTTGCACGGGAATGTATCATCTAGGAAGTAATAACCAATATCATCAGTGATTCTAGAGTTGTATATTACGCGTTAACCATAAGATCTGGAATAAGGCGGAAAAGTCATCTAGATCTTTTTTCCTTTTGCATGCTAACGGATGACCGTATCGTAAGCCGTATGTATGCGTGGCTACATGCACATGGGAGGGACCTCATAATGTTCCATTGTATAGGTGTCTATGATGGTCTGTAAGGGATCAACGGAGGTATGTCTGCCCGAAAGGGGAGTACCAGGGGCAAATCTTCTTGCAGAAACGGGTGGCCATGCGGGATCGTGCGGAAGGGCAACGAATGGTTTGGATCATCGAATGGGTCCCACACGAAAGAGAGTGTGGACGAGAAGGTAAGCATGATTGTGCAATAAAGTTTTGATCTCTTATGGGTAAAGCAACCTCCTTTGCAGAGTGTATAAAATTGACATGTTACTCCTTGTTCCGAGGTGGAACTATGAGCGTGGCAAGAAAGCAGCTTCATGAAGTTCTAGTAAACCTGTGAACGCTGACGGACATAGTTTTATTAATAAAAGAAACCTTTTGAAAAATGTTTATGGAAACTATATTAATTCTAGAACTTGTAGTATGTGGCTGTAGCTAGTGCATCAAACTTTCACCGTTCAAAAAAAATAAACTTATCGGGTAACGTTGTTACTCACCCTTTATTTTGAACTCCTGTTTAGACTCTGAAGACTAGGAGGAGGCTACACTAAATGCTACTGAAGGTCAAGATGATGTCTTCTACGAGGATTCAGATCTCTCCAAAGGAGTGAAGGGTGTAGAGTATATTATTAGCTACGGAGATGGAGAGAAAGAGTCAGGGCAGTTGTCGGCAGGAGTAGTATCTCGGTTGAGTCGAGAAGCAGAAAACCTTAATAAATAAGTTGTTGTGCTCCCATTACGTAAAGTGGTTTGCTTCTTAACGGTTTTAAGTTGTAACCGCACTAAATCAAGTTACTCCGGCATCCTCAAGTGATGAGGACCTCGTTGCGAACACTATTTTTGATTTTGTATAATAATATTGTATGCTATGTAGACTCGTGTTTTTATTGTACTACTTCGAGAGGTAACAGTTATGAAACGGTTTTCGGACAGTACTACGACATGGTATGCTGGGTCACCCGACCTAGGTTTGGCACCGATGTGCACAACGCCATGGCACGGACATCGAAATGATCTTTGCGCATTAAACTTCGGCTCGGAGGGATCACATCGTCTAGCCATGAGAGGCACATTTCAGTCATCAAGTTAGGCACGGTTAACTGTTACCCTAACAAACAACAGATTAGCCTAACCAGCGAGAATTCCACGGCGCGAAGCAATCACATACCGATTAAGACCACAGGAGGGCCCCAGCAAGGAGCAGCTAGAGCCGTGAAGAAAGGTCCCAGCTGCCCCTACATCAGTACATCACTCACAGCGTCTGTACATGATTCTGCTGGCCCTGGCCGCAGCTTTCTCGCAAATGGACATTTTCTCCATTGATTAGATAACGAAGATGATGCGTACATGCGCACTAGTTTTCTAGCTACTGGACATTGGACGTGGCCGCATTGATTAATTAGATAACGAACATATGACGTCGCTGCCGCGCGTCTTTTTTGACCGACCGGGACGTGCGGGGACACGGAGGCCGTGTGTCATGTCTGCTGCCGCCCGCTCGTCGTGCTGTCGTGGTGAGATCGTCCTCCCCTGGGCTCTGCTGCTCGATGTGCGTGGCTGCCGTGAGCCGCCGGGCAAACTTGATGGAATCACGAGTGATTCCTGTGATTCTGTCCAGGGATGTGGCCTTCGAAGTTGGAATCTCTTGGTGGAACTCGTTCTCTTATCCCCTTCACCCCGAGTGTGTAGTGCACCTCTATGCAGTTAGTACAAGGTACACGCTCTGTCCACGCATATGGTTCCTATCATTCCAAAGATTCCCATAATAATCATATCCAATGCCTACACGATATATATGGTCTGTCAATGTCGAGGTATCTCCGTGTATACACGCAAGACATGGCCGACCCGATGGGTACCTTTGTACTTTGCATTTAAGAATAGAGGCCATGCGCCCAAAGTCGTCAGCCTAATTACGGAGAGCTCACCTTGGTTTGTCCACTACCAACGCTTCAAATAAGATTCCCTTGGTGTTTCCTTGAGAATTCACGTCGATGTGTAGAGGATAGGCGGCTGCGTTCTGTGCGGGTCGCTCTTTCGGTTGTCACCGTACGTACGCAATACAACTCTTTTGGATGGAACAACCTTCGCTTCCTTCTAGTCTGCTTTCTGTGCAAATTGCTTCTGCTTTGCATCCAGAAATTATGTTATGAGGTTGTATATATGTGCAGAAGATAGAGAAATTTGCCCAACAGTTGTGAACTTCAGAAGAAGAAGAAAAGGCCAAAGGACAAAGGAGGAGAACGCCGTCGACGTACTTCTTGTTATGTACTTCCTCTATCCTAACTAAGGTGTCGCAGATGTGTCTCGATTCACATGTATGATGCATCTATACACTAAAACGTGTTTACATACATATCAATGTAGATAAATCTATGGCTTCTAATTTGAAATGGAGGGAGTATGAAGAAAAAGATAATATGAATTTGCGATCACAGAAGATCGAACTAATCCGATGGGCTGCAATGATAGAACCCGAGTTTTGTTTGGTTTTGCAGTTATAGGCAAAGGATATTTCACTGACTGCAGATATAGCCCGAGCTACATGTAACTCATTTTTTTTTGGAAAAAATTGAAATAACATTTTAAAAGTTTCAAAATTTTACGAAAAATCCCTAAGTGTATGCAATAATGTATTCTACTAACGTGAAAAAATTAAATTCGGAACACCTTGTATTCTAGGCCACACAAAAGAGTCAAAATTTGATAAATTTTGGAGGTTTGAAAATTTGCACTCTAACTTCAGATCCTCACTTTTGTCATTTTTTGATAGGTGCCATTCACAACCTAAAATACATGAGTTGAGATTTTCAATTTGATATAATACATCATTGCGTGCATCTAGGATTCTTTATAGAATTTTTAGAAATGTCATTTTCAAAAATTTCAAAAAAGATCTACAAGTAGCTTGGCCTAGAAAACGCTGCGCTCTAGGACATGTGCAATACTTAAAGTGGGTGATATATATTTTCTAATAAGTGCTCCTCGAAATAGGTTTATGTCCCGCTATATTAATATAGTAACCACACTATACAACGAGGATGCTCGGGCCATAGCACAATCAAGTCCAAAAGGAAAAAAAGAGAGAAAAAAAAGGAGAGAAACAATGTCGACACCGTTGGATCAACGTAGACGAAGATGACACGCAACCATTGCGCCCTCCGGAGTATTCCCACCAAGCTCCTAGCACTCTGAAGTGTCACGTACCAAGCAGCACGTCTAAGAAGGAAAGCGACAACGATAATGCTGCTGCCCGGACTGATCCTAGGGCTTTCCCTGGTATGAGAGTGGGGAAGAGATACATCCAACGTCTTTCAGGAAGGAACGGTGACACCCGTAGGTGTCACTGTGTCGATGTCGAGACAACATGAATTTCTCCCGAACCCCAAAAACCACAATCCCGAACGATCTGTAGTGCTCCACCAATCTTGCCACCCATCACCACCATCCTCTCACTATGACCAATGTTGCGAGACTGGCAAGACCGAGAAGAAATACCTTCGGCGAGGGGTGGCAATACAATAGCCACGCGGGAGGAACGACCTCCACGCATTAAGAGGCACAAACCCTTGCTAATAAGTGCTTCAAGAGAGAATGCTCTTTTAGCTATGTCACTAAGCCCCTGCATAAAAGGTGTCGGTTTTGATGCTTACCTAACATTAACCGCGTAGATCTAGAGTATATGACAACCACTCAACTATGAAAGCAAAAATAAGTCACCTTCTAGTTCTTTACTACCATATCATCTGGAATCTCAACTCAGGAGATGAAAATGCACTCCTAAAAGTTTGCTGGTTAGGCAGGCCAGTACTTTTTTCCAGAAAGTCTACCGATCTGTTCATAATTATTGACAATTGTATGAAGAATCCTAAAAGTAATAAGATTACAATTAGGTCCTTATACCACATAGCGACGACTACAATGAATCGGTCGAGCCGAAGGCGTGCCGCTGTTCTCGCCCCTCCCTCACTAGAGCTGGGAAAATCTTGTCTTAGTAATGTTTGTTGTAATAGAGAGACGGGAAGTCATCGTGATAAGGCCACAAAGGATCAACGCCCGAGCATAAACCATCGCCAATTACAAAAACTGTAGATCGAAAGAACTAGATCTAAAACCAAACCAAATAATACAAAAACTGATCAGATCGCTGGAGATCCGTCAGACACATAATTCCATGCACTAGGTGCTCCAGCAACCAGGGATAGAGTGGAGAGAATCTTATTCGGAGTTTAGGACGTCACCACCGCCTCACCATCCCGAATAAGACACCACAACTTGCTAAAAGAAGAATGAAAACCCTCTTGGCGATGAGAAGTCGTGGTCTGTCGCACCTCCAAGGCCCCAAGGGCCGCCAGAGACGAGACGGACCAACAATGTCACCGCTGAGGGGAGCGGAAACCCTAGACGGATTCTGGACGGATCCCCTCCTTTTCTGCAGTGGGATATGGTTCATATCCTCACCAGCACAGACGGGCCAATTAATTATGACTAGTTAGGTTTTTTGAGATATTTTCCGACTCACAGCAAGTGAATAAGTGTGCTACATTATTTTCCCTTCGTGTAAAAGGGATATGACAATTGGGGCGTGTTTCAAGAAAGAGACTGCCTTAAACAAGAGTTACATGCATAGTTGCTCCTACACGTAACAATTTATTTCTCTCGTGGATAAGGTTAGTGATCGTTGCAAATCAAAAAGTACAAGTACCCTATTTTATACACACACAAAAAATTCTTTACATATATTATGGTGCTATTTTATGGGTATAAAATAAGTTTATGGTCCTGGTGCGTAGGGCTCCAGGCAGTGTACCTTATCCCGTCCCGCAAAAAGCATAACTCAAACAAAAGACTGGAGCTTATATCCTTGACGGTTGAGCAATGTAAGCTTGTTCATAAATTTGTATATTTTATGTTTTTCCTTTTTATGGGTGAATCGTAAGGTGTCAAGTTGGATCCACTAAAGTCTCACTTCTATTTCATTTGTCAAATTCTACCTTAAATTTTGAAAACAAATTTGAACTAGAATTTGACAGCTGAACTAGAAGCGGGAATTTGACGGAATCCCACTTGACACCATAGCGAATTGACTCTTTAAAATCTTGAACTTGATATGATGTCATTTTTCGCCAATATAGATTACAATAACTCTGGCATGCTTTGTTGATTAGTAATAGAGGGAATACAAGCAAGTTCTAGAGGTAACCAACAATGGCGACCAACACGTGGATCTCCTCAACCGCCATTGCAAAAGGGACATATGATCCGCTGTGAATCTCAGTTACCACTTCCGCACAACCTGACGTTACAAAAAATCCTGCTTGCCCAAATCTTTAACAAAACATGAAAGGTTTGACAAATAGTACAATATCTTCCAACTTTGTCGGATCAGGTAAACCATAAATCACCCCTAGCATAGGGGTACATACATAAACCATATAAGGCCATGCCATACCACATTAACTGCACCCATTGTTTACCCCTGGCGCCACCGTACCATTAACTTTCAACTTGATAAAGCCCTCTGGTGGTCTTGCCATCGCCTTTTAGAGGGATGCCACCCCTCCCATATTCTTATGGCTTGAGAAAACTTCCAAATCAGCCAAAACATGATTACAAATGCATGGGGATGGGGTGTGTGTGTGTGTGTGGGTGGGTGGGGTGGGGTGGGGGGGGGGGGGGGGGGGGACAAAGGGCTCTCATACAAGTCCTTCCAGGAGAGAATGACTCCGTTAAATGTGAGTCATCTGGCACGTACAACATGTAGTCGTTGCGGCCATGCCCCAACGATGATGAACACTTGCCTTTGGAAAATAAGCTCTCTCTAGTCTCCATGTGAATGCCCTGAGATTGCTCAGGAACATGGATTGCTGATAATTTGCGCAATGCTAAACCGCCCACCTCCTAAATGATCAGTTGTACCATCCATGAATGCGTCGCGTCGGTGCTTAATCATGACTACCACTTCGTATACTGAGCGAAAAGAAAACACGCCCTTCCGCATCACCGTGCCAATTCCAAAAATCACTATACGGTATATATATACAACTATTGGGAATATTGTAGATAATATCTACATCCATTGGAAGAAGATATTGGCTAATCATGTTCATGTCCATACTCTATTGAAACGATCAGTATAACCTGCAACGTGCACATGAACATGCCAGCAGACACCCCATTGACTTAAGCATGTAAGGATCACGACGCAACCAGTTATGCTTCCACGTGTTAGGTTGAATGTCCATCTCCAGTTCTTCTAATAAACCTTCAAAATATCTCCACTCTCTAAGATAAATCTTCATATTCTTGAATGACGAGATCACTGTCGATATACCATGTAAAAGTTCTGACAACATGAAGTAGAGTGTTATCAAAATCCCAGCACTCACACTTGACTTGCAAACAATGCCAAATTATTTATTGTTTTTATAGAAGTACAAATGTCTTCAATTTGGCATCGTTACAAGGTTTTCCCTCCCGGTTTTACTTCCACACCACCACCAGAAGTTCCTCATAAGTTTTTTCTTTTAAAATTTATAAACATAATTCATAAACCCCTCCACGATTTGAAAACTAGGCCGAGCAGAACAGACGTGTGTTACCGCTGTCCATACAAAAAAAAAGGACCGTGCTAGGCGTCCACCGGATGATGGGGGAGCTCCCATCGTCCTGCTTCCGCGTGCGACACGAGTCCCAAAATCGCCCCAAATCCCGCCTTTGCTGCAAAACACCCCGTTTTGTTGCAAATGTCCCCGCTTTTGCTTCCGAAGCAAAAAAAGATTCGTTTCAGAAATAGAACGTCTCGCCGGAGACCATGTAGCAAAAAATTGTGCTAATGTAGCAAAACGGATTTCGCTGGAGACATCGCCGAAAAAACTCTCGCAGGAGACATCGTAGCAAAAACTTTGCGCAAATGTAGCAAAATGGATTTCGCTAGAGACATCGCCGAAAAAACTCTCGCAAGAGACATCGTAGCAAAAACTTTGCGCAGATATAGCAAAACCACAAAAACGATGGTAGCAAACAAAATGGTAGCAAACGATGGTAGCAAAACCACGAGGAGGAGCAGACTCGCTAGAGAAGAACCCAAGGGGGCTGCGATACGGGCATAGTTGCCTCCGTCCGCCGCGTTGCAGGAGGCGTAGACCACGGCGCCATGGCTGCGTCAAGTCCGAAGCCTAGATGCGCATGAGGAGGAGCAGACTCGTCGGAGAAGAAACGGAGGGGGGAGGGCTGGGCACAGGCGCAGACTCGCCGACGAAGCATCAGTGCGGGCGCGGGGGGTAAGATGTGCCGTCTCTCATGGATCGTGGGAGAGAGACGGAGTTCATAGAAGAAAAAAGAGGAAGGGATAAGGTAAGGGCGGTGGGAGTGGGCTGTGCAGTTAGCACCACGTCAGACCCGAACGATGGAAGCTAGTGATGGTCCAGGGAATCCTGATCGTTTTCCAAAAAAAAAATAGACACGCACTTGCGGCCCAACTTTCTGTTGGCGAAACCCAGGGGCCATCCCTCGCGGAGGAGCAATGCTACATCTAACGGGCAGAACTCTTATGAAATTTGCTTACGGACATACGTGTCAGTTGCAGGATTGATGTGGACGATATTTTAGCAACTACGTCGCGCAGTTTTCTCCAGTGGCATAGTTCCACGCCTGCCCGTATGATCCTTCCGTAAGTCTTCGCGTCCGTAGCTCTAGGATTATTGCTCGCGGAGATACCTCGTGCGGAACCGGGCATCGCGGGCTGGTGGCGCATGATCACTCCGCTCTCGCGCCGTGCACGCCGCAGCCCCCACCGCTTCGATTTCCCCTCGTCAAAGTCGAAGTGAACCCAGAAGATTGCCTCGTACGCCTGGGGTCCGCACCTGCACGGGCGCGGCTGCCTGCAACCAACCCAGTCCCCACCCACCCCACCTCTCCATCTCCAACCCTCATCCCCTTTCCGCTGGTCGTCTCGTCTCCTCGCGTCCGCCGACCCGACTCAAAGTCCAACGCGCCCGTGTCTTTCTCCTCCCCTCCCTTCCCCTCCCCTCGACCAACCGGGGGAGGCCCGTCCAAGAAGAGGAAGCCAACTCGGATCCGCGCCCCCCACACCTGAATCCGGCCGCCGCAGCCAGCGCAGGTACTTGCACCTGACCCATCGATCGATCCCCCCTCGCTCCATTTCTTTCCCGGATTGCTCCTCCGAAATCGATAAAAAGCTAGGGTTTTTAAATTCTTTGCATTCTTGTCGATTCCTATTGACGGCTATCTCCGCGCTCGTCTTGTTTCCCCGCAGGATCACCGTGAAGCCCTAGGGGTCGGGTGCCCTGTCTCCCATGCCCTAGCCCGTCCGGCCTGCCTGTCCGCTTTGCTGCTGCTCGGGCCTGCGATGTCGTGGGGGCGGATGCGGCCGACGGGGAGCTGCCCCAGGCCGAAGCCCGTGCCGCCGCCCACGCCCACGCCGGTGGTGGTTATCGACGGGGATGACGATGACTGCGGCGGCGGTGATGACTCTGAGGTTTTCATCATCAACGACGCCGCAGAGATTGCTCGTGCTGCGGCGGCGTGCAACAGCAAGAAAGGGAACAGCTCTGGCAGCAATGTGATCAACTTAGATGATGATGATGATGAGGAGGAGGAGGGGGCCCGTGGCGATGGGGCTGCCCCAAGCACGGTGGGTGCTGGGTCTCCGGAGGCGACAACTCCCCCTGGCCACGCTTTTCCGAGAAACAGATATGGGCTGGATTATGTTTCTGACAGTGAGCAGAGCAATCTGTCCGAAGGATCAGACTCGGACTCAGACTCAGACTCAGACCGTGATGGCAGCTCGGATTGTGAGATTCTGTCCTCTGGGGTGGCTCGTAAGTTGTGGGAGAAGGCTGCTTCAAGAAGAACAGTGCCTCATGAGCAGCCACCGCAGCGTAAAGATGGCAGGGCTACTACTTCCGCGTCAAGTGCTGAGTCTAGTACACACAATGATGAAAATCCGGACAACCTCTCTGCTTCAGAGTCCCCTCTAGATGACAACATCTATGAGTATTTTAAGTATGCATTCAACCCAGCTGAGCCAAGTTCTAAAAGTGGTGCAATGTATGGCTCTGGCACTTCTTCAGTGCCAAATGTCCAGGAATGTCCGATGGACAATGTTTCCAATGGAAGAAAAACTGAAGATCGCAACCACACTTGCAGTTTAAATCCTGATACAGCTGGTAATGACGAATCAACTCGTTCTTGCAAGGGCCCCGTTCCTGAAAATGCCCCAGAAAAAAGTCACCCGCCTCCTGCAGATGAAACCTTGAATCCTGAAGGGTACACGGGCTATAGCTTTTTCTCAAAAAACAGGGTTTTTCCTGCATGCTCAGCAGATTGGAAAGACAATAGCTGTTTATTTGTCAGCACTCCTGAAAGGATGGACGAGAAAATGCCTGAATGCTCATTGCCTCAGAAGGATTTGATTGATGATCCTGAACAACTGGCTGTTGTCCAAGATGGTCCAGACTTTCAGGATGGTTTAATTGGTGCTCGTGAGAAGCACAAGCAATCTGATGAGTACAAAAGGGCACAGGAGGAGGAGTGGGCATCTAGACAGCGTCAGTTAGAGATACAGGTATGTAGTAATTTGCTTGCTTAGAATTTGTCCTGAACTAGAACTATACAGCAACAGCAATACAGTTAAGGCTGGGTATTATACAAGTCAGTGTTAGTTTTAAGGAGTTACATGCATATCTTTTTTGTCTTTTGCATGCCTACTTTTGTTTTCTTAATTATATCATCAAAATTCGAAAGCTCACACTGACATTCATGATGGTCCTTCTGTTTAAAAAAAATTCATAGGCTGAGGAGGCGAAGGAGGCAAAGCTGTTGCGGAAGAGAAAAAAAGCTGAAGCTTTACGACTGCTCGACGTGGAGAAGAGACAAAAGCAAAGAGTTGAAGAAGTTCGTGAAACACACAGAAAGGTCTATTTCTACTCAATACTATGCGGTTTGCTAATTTTTGCATTGTTCTGCTATCCTTGTGGTTTCTACATCATTATCTTGCTTCCTTCTTTAAGTGAACTTTGCGGTACTTACTATTCCCTTTTCATGTTGAAAAGATTGAAGAAGATACACAGCTGAAGGAACAGTGTCGAGGGGCAGTAAGACTGGAGCTCGAGAATGTGGAAAGGACATGCAGAGACGTGTCTTCGATTTTGCGGGCACTAGGCATCCCTGTTGAAGGGAACGAGGTATGTTGTTTATCTACTGATACACTGTGACCTGTGTTAAACTTCCTATTGGCAAAAGAGCATGAGCAACGTTGGGAGGGGAGGCCCCTACCTGAATTTTCACTAAAAACCAAGAGATGAGCCGCAGGGGCTCAAAAGTTTACAGCCTCAGATTACATGGGGATGGGAGCAGAACAGAACAGAACAAAGGGGGAAAATGAAACATGCAACACGGAATTAGACTTCTACTGATCTTCAGAATTGCCATTCTGCAATCCATACTTTGGGCCGCCTCCTTTTCTTTTTAGCTTTAAGAGTCCCGAGCTTCACCATATCAACACACTGACGGGCCACCACTGCAGCTGGCATCTCAATGTCATAAAAACCTTCCTTATTCTTGCCAGCCAGATGCTCCAGAAAACTGCAGTAATAAACATGTCCCAAGCATCTCATTTGTTGTCTGAAATTCTCTCCTTTGCTGTCAGTGATACGAGTCAGCTGAATTCCCAGATACCCTAAGATCTGCTTGGTATGTTTGCAATCTAATCCATGGCGTTGAACTGTTTCTTTTTTCCTTACATCCAAACGGGCAAAGTTCATTGTCCACAGTCTGTCGCATGAACAAACTGACCTAACCTTGATCCTCCCTTTTATCATGAGCCAAGCAAATAACTTCCCTTTATTTGGTGCTGCGCTTTTCCAGACCGTGTTTGAGCTAATATGTTTGATACCTCCCCAGTTATAAAGGTTGTTCATGTTCCTGACTGAGAAAGTTTCTGCCGTATTCATCCTCCAACATCTTTTGTCCGGATTTAAAGGGTCCAGGGAGCAGGTATTTAGGAAGGCAATCAGAATTACTCTATCCAGTTCCACACGGTCAGATGTGAAATGGGAGCACCCATTCCCCATGCTTCCAACATTCAGCAACAGATATGTTCGGTCTGCTAGTATGAGAGAATAGAGCTAGGAATTGAATGTTCAAAGGCCCCTTGCTGGTCCACTTATCCTTCCAAAGAGAAGTACACTCCCCATTACCGATCTTAACACATGTTACACTACTATACAAGTCAATTAGTCAACCATCATTTTAACCGAGACCGAGATTATTTGCTATTACTTCTATTTTTGTGATTAGAAAGTACAGATACCAACGGCCCTTTGCTGGAGCTCAAGGGCTAAACATGTTAAACTGTTGCAGCTTCTATGTATCATAGCACATTCAGATTATTACTTGAATTTCATAAAAAGTCTTATAATCCAAATCTACACAAAGTTTTGAATGGAAGCATTGACATATTTTTGTGTGCAATGATCATATATACAAATAAGAAATCGACAATCCTCATGTCTGATAGTACTCATTTCTGATATTATATATGTTTACTCTCTCAGGTTAAAGCTGCTTTCAAGCGAGCCGTTCTGAAATTTCATCCGGACAGAGTATCAAGAAAAGATATTTATGAACAGGTCAAAGCAGAGGAGACGTTCAAGTTTATTTCACGCTTTAAGGAGAAGCTCAAGCTATAGTTTTCCTGTTACCAGTTATAGGAGGATGATCTTTTTGATAGGCTGAGATCTCGTCAGCTGGTCAAGCTGTGGAATTAATTAATGCTGAATGCGGAAAGTGTAATCCTTAGAATTAGCTTAGAGTATTCCTTATCAATCATTTTGAGCCCTTTCTTTCAGTGGTACGTGTTCTGTCTAGCTTAATGTTTCTCTTGGTTTATTGATGAGGAAAATATTTATAGTCGTGGCCAAAGGATCGCTTTGACTGATGATCTTTTGATTAACTGGCAGAGTACCACCCTTGAGAAAGACAGCTAGTTTGTACAAATTTGTTTCCTTGCAATTTATTGTGCAGTATGTTTTCTTTTGACATGTTTAGTTTGCAGTATGTTTTCTTTTGACATGTTTAGTTTGCAGTATGTTATGCCTGTAGTATAAGTATGATGGTATATTTTTTAATGTGGAAACAAGAGGGCTTATCTCTATCTGAATTGACCTGCTCCCCTGTTCGGCTTGGCCAATTCAGTGCGGATGGGGAGATGGCGAAGGTACCGAAAGGTTTGTATTTATTTATTTTCAACCATCTAAATGTACACAATGATCATATTTAATATAGCTTTAATTCACAGAAACAACACCCAGGTTAAAGGGTGTCATGGAAACTGGAAAAAATTGTCACTCATGCTACATATATTACACGGTAAATTGCTCGTACAGACATGTCAGCTCAGGCGTGTGGGGGGAACTGAGCTGGACAAAGTGAAATATACATATTGCTGCTCACCACTTTTCACTGAATTTTTTCCCTTTCTTTTTCTTTCCTCGAGGGGGCAGCTTGCTAGCAACCACAAGATGGCAATAATGATAGGCTTGCATGGTCTGGAAGCTTTTCAGCCATTGATGTGGCTCACCATCCATGGTGGAAGCCCTGGGCGGGCCTGAGGCTGCGCTGCTGCCTCCTCTGGCCTCTCACCAGCCGCCGCAGGCTGGTTGCCGGGACTGCACAACAAAAGGCGAGCACAAGCATATAATTTTATCACTTAAAGATGTCAAAGGATGGAGGCAGATACAACCAACAAGACCAACTTGAAAGAATGCCTCAGTTTGCCAACCAACTGTTGCTCTGAACACTGAATAGGAATAAACTTGTGATGTACATCACCTGATATTTGTTGCTGGGGGAGCTTCCCTAATCATGAATGAAGAGGAAGAAGAGCTGGTTTGGGGCTGTGTTTGCTCCCACTGCCCTTGCTGGGTATGGGCCTTCTGCTTCTCCACGAGCTGCATGAAGGGCCCAGAGTTTCTGTCAATACAACTCTTTCTTTGATGGAAAAAAGATAGATAAGTTGGACCGCGAGTATGGCTGCGAAGCGGCACCCGATCTGCCCCGCTTCGTAGGCAAAATTTGTTAGCCTAGTTAAAAAAAAATTATCAAATTTTTTCTAGTTTGAACTAAATTTTGCTTTCGCGGGCTCTTGCGGGTTGCCGCTTCGCAACCCTAACCGCGAGGTGACGAAGCTTACTTCCTTCTGGAGAATTTTATTCTCCTCCAGCAATGACCTCTCCTGCATCAAGAAGGAGGTAATGAGGTTTTCTGCAAGTACTCTTTACTTGCATAAATACATGCTATAATGCCATAAAACTTGAAACAAGCTACATATATCATAACAAGGTAGCCAGTTCCGGTGCTGAATCAGGTATGCAAGGTTGCCACTTTACCTTCTTTTGAAGCTCAGAAATGGACTCGTGCATAAGCTGGCTCTGCACATACAGGGAAGTTATATTTGTCAGCTCTTGAATACACAGAGCATATGACAAACGCATACACATAATGTAAAATATCTCAGTCTAGAATCTGAATTCAGATATACTTTACTGAAATTTTCTGCAATTTTTTTTGATATATTCTGCCACAGCATAAACACATATTTCTACCTTTCTGGATCTGATATGTTTTAGTGAGCTTTCCAGCTGCTGCTCTAGTTGCTGCAACTCTTTAAGATTCAAAGATTCGAGATCCTCCCCCATCAGATGTCTGCAGGTGCAGAATGTAAGTCCATCACATATATCTTAACAGAATATACATCATACAGGCAACTAATGTAAAATCACTACGATTTACTTTTGACATTTCTGTATTGTCTCAACCTTCGCCTTCAGTTTCCTATATTCATGACACCAGTTTCCCTGCACAAACAAATAAGATTTGCATTAATAGCTTTGAGTGAAACATGAATGGAACAGTGACATAGATCATCACAGAGAATAATTTATGAAAGATAACATTTTAAAAAAAACTTCAGAATAAATTATATCAACTGAAAAACATGTTTTTTTTAACTTCATAATAAAGTTGCATAGTGTAATCATAAAAATGATTTAATTGAGGTATAGTATGAAAGTTCACATATTTCGACTCTTCTTTTTGCTAGAGTTAACATCTTCAATAGTCTTTATCCTACATTGTTATAGTCTTTTGTTATTTCAATCAAAATGTTGTGATTGTCATAAATCCACGAAAATATTATTTAACCCTGCTGTAATATGCATATCTATTTTGTTTCTGAACCTTAGAACACTCAGTCGGCTAATTCACTATTGTAGATCTTGAAATGCGTTCAATTTGCTACTAATTTTGTAATGCTTAAAGTTAGATCACATTTTTCTGGTTCTTTCATAGGAAAACAGTCAAGATATAGTCCAGTGGAGATCAAATTAAATAAGTAAAGCAGTATTTGATAACATCATTCGATAAGCCTTCATCAAAGACAAACTGAATAGAGGTTACGTGATAATCGAAATGGATCCTGAGTCCATTGTCGTAAGTCAAATAAACTTCATAGCTCATGAAAAGAATTTAACAATTTGCGATGGCCTACTAAATAAAGTTCAGAACATCAGATATGAGTAACAAGGTACTGCATAGTTTATAACTAATGGGAAGCAAACTGTTAGCTTTCAGCTTTACCTGAATTTCAGACTCAGTCGAAATGAGAACCTTTTCTGCATAGGAGTAGCGCTCATAACGTTCAAGGATTTTGTCCATACTGTATAAGGGAAAGAAATGTCTGGTCACTTAGAGTACATGTAAAATGATTAGCTGCAACCAGTCTATGGCACAATCTCAAATAAATATATATGCTACACAACTTTCCATAAGTGTTGTTTCATATAGACATATGGAAATTAGTCAAACACTAAATAAGTCATTCTGCTCAAATTCCTTGCAAGTGAGTTTGTGGCAATGAAAGTAACATATGTTAACTACACCAAAGCTAGAAATAACCCACAATTGCAAATTTCAGACACTGCATAAAACTTTCTGCTCCAATTTCTTGCAAAGATTTTCAGGTACTAATTGTGACAATGAAAATAAGCATAGATCAAATACACTAAAGCTAGAAATAGTTCGTGTTCACTAGAGCTCCAATTTATGTTTCTAGTATTGTCCGGAAAATCTGGTGTTTGTTTCCTTGATCAAACTTTCTAGAATGTGCAAACAAAAGCTTAGGCAAGGTTAGTATGGTTCTAACAAGACTCCAAGCTTCATAACTATAGAACTTTAACTCCAACTTAAGCAATGTTCTACCCCTTGCAACACGTTTATGGTAACATTTTACTTAAGAATTATGTTCCTTCCATCTTCTACCCCTCGTGTTTTCTTCTTCCTATGACCTCTCCCCTTTTATCTCGTAAGTCATAATTGTCAACCCCAGCTATCTAACCGAAGATACATCACCACGCCAAGGAGTAGCAGCGACTCGTTGCAGGAGGCGCTAGCACGTCGGTGATAACAGGTTGAAGCCGACAAGCGGAGGGTCATGAGGTGGTAAGCCAGGTTGCGATGAGAACAGTGATGGGAGGATGTGCATGAGTTGTGTGTGCTAAAAAAATTCTAGTCTCCGATGCCATGTGAGGAAATATAACTCGTAATTCGGTGAAGCCAAGGACACAATATATACGCATATAGGTGTTGTAAATATGTTGGAAACCCTTTTAGAACGGGAAAATTACATAGCAATATACGAAAAGAATAAAATACTCTTAACATATGAGTCGTATACCACCGCAACCACCATCTCTCCCGTCAGCAACGAGTATTCACAAACCTTTGAATAAAATAACTATTGTTATCTACACCAAACAATCATTATATCCCGCCTAAACCGGCACTAACTATCATTTGACCAAGTTCGGAAAAAACTATCATTTCATGACCCCTAAGAAGTCCTAAAGAAAGAAGGCTTGAAGAAATAAAGATAAAGCATCATTTCCTAGTTTTCTAGGTTTTGCTGAATCACATTGAGTAGGACATCATTTCCTAGTCTTCTAGGTTTTGCTGAATCACATTGAGTATAGGACAAATCGCATTATTAAGGAGGTCGAAACCAAGTAGATGGTGAGGGTACCTTGCCAATGCTTCCTAGGATTAAGTTCCCACATTCAAAGAATATTTTGATAATCCTTCGTTGCATTTCTAGAAATGTAATCACCTGCAAAATTCTCTTCCGTTTTTTTGTGTATGTTAAGACATCCTGACTTCATGAGCCCAATGTGCAAGTTCTTTGCCTTGAAAGATGAAGTTATCAGAAATTTATTGGGCCCTAGAGAATATGTTTTGACTTATCTTTGAATTCTCAGGAACTTTGCCTCTAAGAGATCAACCTTTAAATAGTCAAAGTTGCCATCATTATGAATGTTAGCATTTCCGAGTCCATGTATTCATGAGGGCAGGGTTTAGCATTTGCAAGCCCTTTGGAGGAAGTGCAAAATAGATGTTAAATTCAATAGTTCGACAAGGCTTATCCAACATCACACCAATGATCCGAACATCGAAGAAATATTGCTTGCCCCTTTGTTTCTTTGAAAGAATTTTAAATTCACGTTACATGAATTATTCTTCATACTCATTTGCTAGCATATAAAGATTTAGTCTTTGATAGGGCCGCATGGAAGTCAGCAATTAATTCATGTGCTGGTACTCGTGCTTTTTTTATTTTTTCTCACTTTCTCTTTGGTATCCATATGCTTCTGGGTTTCATATCTAGCCTACCCAACTTGCTTGGGAATTGGGACTCATTTGCTAGCATCTTGCCTAGGATTGTTCTTGCTGTACTCATTTGCTATCATCTTACCTGGGATTTTTACATCATCTACTAGTTAATTTGCTAGGAAAATAACTTCTAGGACTATAGTTTGATAATCTCTTATGCACCTTCCTATGGATGATAACTTTTGATTCTTAAGAACCCACATAGCCGATGGTGATAATGAAGAGTGTGAAATTGCCCCTAAGGGGGCTATGGAGACAACCAACATGCTCTAATTTGACACTTGGTTAAACACAAGACGATGAGTGTAATATCCTTTCAGGTCAATATGCATAATAACTTGGGATGAGCAAAGAAGTTGATGAGTGGCCAAGCATGGTTGGCACGGGTGTGTCACAATTAATGACCCTTAAGTCAATTCATCAGAGCATTCTAATTAGCCATGTTGAAACACATGACAAGGAGTATGGTCAGCGTGAGCCAACGGGTACACCAACTTAGGACAAGCAAGGTAGATGACATGAAAGAAGCACTCATAGGGTCAAAACGCTGGATGAGTCTCATCTTCCCTGAAGAGTTCTAGTTGGAGAACACATGTCTAAGTGAGGCAAAACCACAAGAAACAATGATGCAAATTGGAGGTGATATTGATGTAAATTTTTCATCTAATTTGGGTATATGGCCAAGATATTGATCGGACCATCCAGAGAGTATGGTGATAGAAGCACTTCTTCATCGTTGATGGATTACTAACATCCAGGGCGCGCTGAGCTCGCTTGCCCTCTGGCAGTATGTCTAGCTATGGATCAGGCTTCAGAACTTCCACTTGTCAAAGGAGACGGACACCCTTCTCTGGAGGTGGAAGACAGATGTGCAGTATACCTCCAAGTCTTGCTACGAGTTCCTCTTTGAGGGGGCCCTCCTATTAAGCTCTTGGAGGTTGAACTGATGCAGCTGGCCCTGCCGCGGGTCAAGTTATTTGTCTAGCTGGCCTGCCAAGACCGCTGCTAGACAGGTTGGAGGCTAGCACAGCGCGGGATGCCACACCACCCGCTGCCCCTTGTGTGATCAATCTGCTGAGACTATAGGCACCTACTCGTTGGATGCCCCTTCTCGAGATGATCTGACACGAGGTCCTGTCCTAGATTCGATCTACGACTGCCCCCCGGAGGAGGATGAGATGGATTTCATAGACTGGTGGCTCAAGGTGTGCCAATCTACCCCCGAGCCGTGCGTAAGGGCACATCATCATTAGTGATGTTGACAGCATGGTGGATTTGGAAGCTTAGAAACGTTGTCGTCTTCGAGAACATCTCATCGGACCTAGGAGGGCTCCTGGGCATAATTGGATCCGAGGCTCAAACCTAGGCTGATGCTGGGGCGAAGGCACTGCATGCCCTGATTCCCGTCGTCTAGATATAGAGTGTCGAGTGGGTTGAGTTGTACAAGGTTTTCATTTGTTTCCGAGCGTGTAAATTTGTGTACAGAGCTCTTCTTTTTTTCTATCAATGAATCGATACACAAGCTTTGCATTTTCGCAAAGAAAAAGTAGTTGGTTATATCAGAACTTTCCAGTAGATAGGACAAAAAGGTTAGAGCATCTCTAGTAGACCCCTTAAAACGCCAAACCCAAAATCCGGCAAGCTTATGGCTTTGGGCCAGCTTTTTTGTCCAGAACAGACCCTTGAAAAGTCCGCGGAACCATAAAAGTTTTAAGGGGCACTTTAAACGTGACCCTCCAACCCTTCTACAGTTTCGAGGGTGGTATAATTGCCACGAACTGGCCGAAATTCACACCAACACCGCCCACGCCATCGTCTATGCAACCGCCTCCAGCCATCGATTTGTTGCAGCTCCGGCAAAATTGTTCACCGTCGTTCGAAGATTCAAGCGCGTCGTGTCGAGATGTAGCCCGTACGCCGTGCTGGTGAGCATCGGGGACATCAAGCCTGCAAGGCGGCCGTGGGTAGCGGGCAAAAGGCGCACAGGGATGCCATGGGCCCCCGTGCGGTGGGCAGCAGCCGCGGAGGCCATGCAGGCGAGCGGGCGGCGTGGCTGCCACACAGGCGGGTGGCGCGAGTGCCATGCAGGCAGGTGCGTTGGTGGGCGGGCTACTGGGCCTAGCAGCAGCTGAGGGCAGGCTGCAGGGCCTGGCTCCGAAGACAGGGAAATGAGAATATGCTCACGACGGGAGGTGGAAGAAGGGAAAATGGCGGGCGCCACCCGAATATTCTGTTTTACAGTTTGTTTTTGAGGAGTCTGTTCCGTCCCTGTCCGCGGTAAAATCATGATTTCCTTGACCATTATTGGTGTTTTAAAGGCCCAGGGGATAAGGGGTGTGCTAGAGATGCTCTTATGCAGTTGGAAAAGTCAAGCTTGGCTCAAGATTGTGCTAAACTCATCTATCAAATCAACTAAATTTGAAAATCATACAAACATGGCTAGACTAGTCCTACCGAATGATGGAACCTTAGCAAATAGCACAATAACATGCGTGTCCTAATAAAATATAATGCCGAGATTCCCTTGTTAGGTCATTTTTTTTGTTTTAATAAAAAATAACTTATACATGATTAATTGCAAGGACATAAGCAGTACCTCAATAACTAACATGATATATGCTGGCACATTTTTAATACATTTTGTGTATTATGTATATGGGTATCTTAATGCATTCAAATCATATAGATTACTTTTGTATATAAGCGTTACAATTCTATGTTTCTTGAAAAGTGACACTAAATATATAATCAACATTCTTTTTTGAGTCGTAACTACGAATTATTCACTTTTCTCTCTCGAATTTTTCTCAATCGGCCTGATACACATCCTCAACATGCATTTTTCTCAACCTCTTATGTGCTTCACGGAGAAGTACTACATTCGATGAAAGGTGTGATTCTAAAGAAATTGGATCTTTGAAATAAGATGTATCTATTTCATGAAGTTTAATAAAATGTGGATAAAACACCTATCTAGATAGATCTTTACTACAAGTCAAGATAGCATCCATGAACAACTCGTATTAGTTAGATAACACACAAGATGTGTGTTGCAATTAGAGCGAGATGGCATGCCATGATTTCGGTTCAAATTTTATAACCATAATTGATCATATATGAAGGGTTTAAAATCCCAACAGAAAAAACATTTTAGACCTTGTTGAAGCATCTACAATTTGAAATTGTTAAAAGTTATTTCAGAATCCTTTCAAACATACATCATTGAATTTAGAAGAATTGTAGCAAAATTTTATTTTTTAAATATACTTTGAACCTAGTCCTTAATTTCATTGAAACTTCACACCCAATATGCATATGCCTTACGTTCATAATCTTGCATTTGATGTTAATAACTTAAGATACATCTAAAGCAAGGACATTAATTTGAATAAACAAAAAGTCTAACAATCATGAAAATAATGCATTGAATTGGCCTCCAGTTGTTGGAATCTTGGATAACTTAAACTCAATTAGGGTTATGTGCATTTCCTTTTAATTTTGCTATTCTATTTGTTAATGAAAAAAGTGGACGTATTTAACTCTCTTTATTTGGTCCTTATGAAAGATGAGGATTTAGTTCTCTGCAGAATTTGGATGTTGAAAATCAAATACTCCCTCCGGTCCATAATAAGTGTCGCTGATTTAGTTCAACTTTGCACTAAATCAATGACACTTATTATGGATTGGAGGGAGTAACCATATTAGAGGGTGTCATTTTCATCAAAAACATGTTTTCATTTTTCTATTGGCTTTATAAATAAACTAGAATTTAATCAGTCAAAACTTGTTATTGTTTTACTAAGTCAAAACTCTAGGCTCAAATATCAAGAAGTACGAATTTTAAAATATAAAAAATAGAAAATTTTGAAAATATAAATGAAAATTTAGCATTGAAAATATAAATATTCAATTGTCCTAATGCATAAACAGTGTTACAATGTATAGAATTTAAAAACCAAGGAAAAATATTTTGAGTTTTAATATTAAATTCCTGTGAATATAAATTTAGGAATTAGGAACAATGATGATAGTTTGCATTAGATTACTTAATAGTAGTTTCGGTTAGATGAAGGTTGTATAGAAAGGAACATGAAATGAAATAGAATGTGTCACTAAAGCAAAGCAACAAAACTAATTCCACAATAAAACATTTTAAGCCCACCATCCATAAGTTGGTATTACCGAGATACTAAGTTACAAAATAAACTAACAATAGTTTGTGGCATATTAAGAGTTTGCTGTGAAATCCTGTGGGAAATTCCATAAGTGGATCCACATAAGACGATGGAATTTGACCTAGAATCAGCATACATAAGTTAAACACTTAAACTAGCAAAAAGTATAACACTGAAACAGTTACTACTCACTCTGTTCCAAAATATAAGATATTTTAGCCTTTTTTGAAACACATGTATGTAGGCGCCTTTTGGTGTGTAGATTCACTCATTTTTCTCTGAACCTACAAACTAAAAGGCGTCTAAATACACGTGTTTCAAAAAAAGCTTCTTATACTTTGGAATAGAAGGAGTAGGTATGAAAGTTATTCTTTCATCTCGCGCAGCTAAAATGATTTAACTAGCTCTCGGTCATGTTGAAGAATGATTCATTTTCATTTCATGAAACTAGTCTATTCATTTAAATATGAGAAACTACCTGCATAGTGGATGAAGGTTAACCAAACTCCCGCTAGCAACATTCATTTATGAGAAACTACCGCTAGCAATATTCATTCATTTAAAAAGATCTTGACCAGATAATGATAATTTTTAATGGAAATAAAGGTAACTTTTTCTGAACTGAAATAAAGGAGAATTGCATGTTGGGTGAGACATGAGATATAAGCGGCCATAGCTGATTACAGATGCAACTGGGTGATGCAACTGGGTCACCAGTAGGGTACCCTTTACCCTCTTTAGTTTTAAAAAACAAACTATTTTTTCAATATTATTATTATTATAAAAAAATAATTTTCTTGAACTAGAGAGGATAGAGGATAGCCTAATTGTGACCCACTTGCATCTCTTGTAACTGACCGTCTACGCGTTGTCTGTGGACTGGGTAAAGACGCAGGAGCGAAAATGGAATTTGACTACCTCTGATTGATAGCCATAAGCCCATTCAAATCATATGTTCAAAGACAATAACACGGCTCCCAACACTGGGAAAAATCACTAGATCGACGCAATACCTGTAAGATAGATCCACCTCACTCAGTAACAGCTTAGTTGGTGTTCAACAAAGATACTTCCTCCGATCCAAATTAATTGATTCAAGTTTGTCTAGATTTGGATGTATCTAGCACTAAAACATGTCTAGATACATCCAAATCTAGACAAATCTAAGTCAATTAATTTGGATCGGAGGGAGCAACTAACTTAGTTCCAGTGACAGCTTTGGACCTTTGGATGTGGTGCCTTGAACCAGCCCAAATTATCCAAACCTGGACTAGCTAATTAAACCAGGTGCTGCCTTTTAGTGTATGCATAGGTTTGAGATGATATAAATATCCATGTGTTTGTACTACAGTACCGCAAGATCTCGAGGTTCGGTCACTACCAGAGCTAGCTGAGTAGTTCGGACAAAATAAGCCATGGAATATCCTCAATTTCTCATGATGCGTCCGCGGTTTCATGAGCTTTAAACAAGCCTGTGGCAATTAATTAACCCCCTGAGCTACTTACAACTGTGCACGCGTCTATCATGCACAGGTACAGCAAACAAAATGGAGTAAAGCAGCAAATCTGATACTACTGTACATGCTACAAAAATGTTTTTGTAAGAATATAGCTGTATATTATTCTTACAAACCGACTGAGAATACTAGTACAACGTAATGGCTAGGGACTCATTATCACCACGTGTAATGGCTAGGGACTCATTATCATCACGTGTCCAGCTTGATACATGTAATCAATCTACCCAATAACTTTTGTACTGCCTGCATGCATCCTTTTTTTTTTTCAGTAAAGCGACAACGAAGCTCAAGGTAAACCAATCGAAGTTTGCTTGCACTCTTTCTTTGGTGCCCTACATAATACATTCACTCATGGCTCATGGCAAAGAATATGGACCTCGATAATATGCATGATACAAATGGCAATTTTGCTTTATCAAGAAGATAAGAAACAACATCAGATATTTACCAAAAGCAGTAGTGTCCATACCATGGTTTGATATTTTTTACTCAGAAACATGCACTTCGATGTAGTATGTCCCCAGACGGGAACTATGGAAGCAGATAGAAATCCGAAAGTAACATGTGTTATTGTCAGCTGGCAGAGAGGCTAGATTGGTCTACGTGATTTCAGTACTCTTTTTCTTTGCAGAAACTAGTGTATCTCACACCCAATTATGGAAGCAATGAGAAGGAAAAGGCCTACAGAAACATACGAGCTACAGAAACATTCAGGGGTTCCATCAGCTCCAGACAATTACGCCTATGGGCCAAGCAGGTTGGGAAGAGCCGAGATATGATGAGGTTCAAGCAGTAAGCACAGTTTTGATCAAGCGAGCAGGCGGCAAACGTGTCATCAAATAAGAAGCGAATGGGGATGGAGGTAGGGGTACAGGATAAAACCACACAAACAATTACTATCAGACTAGTCAGTGGTACATTTGCGAAATAAATATCCCCAGCCGGAAAGACGTGTAAAGTAAGATATTATTACCGTCCTAACCCTTCCACTTGGTTGCCACCTGGCAAAAAATTCCCCAAAATGAAGCAGACGAACACCCTCCCTGGCGATATCGGAGCATAAAATAGCGCGGCCACACATCTCGCAGCCTACTCTCGGAGTCAGAAACCGCACCCCCTGGACCGCCGTCGATTCTAGGCAAGCAAAGGCGGCGCGGCAGAATTCGAAACAGGCAGGAACGCCGAGCAACCGAATCAGGTAACTGAACGGCGCAGAAATGGTGAAGAGCCGGACATCGGCCCGGGGGTGTGGGCGATGAAATCGAAGGCGGGCTAGGAAGAAAACTTCAATCCGGCCGGCGCTGAAGCCGTAGCTAGCGTATGCACGTACCATGAGTCGGTGGCGAACTCGTAGAGCTTTCCCTTGGTGGAGAAGATGATGAGCCCGACCTCGGCATCGCAGAGCACGGAGATCTCGTGCGCCTTCTTGAGCAGCCCCGAGCGGCGCTTGGAGAAGGTGACCTGGCGGTTGATTTTGTTCTCGATCCGCTTGAGCTGCACCTTCCCGCGCCCCATCTCCTTCCTCCAGAACTAATCCGAACCCTAACCGCTAGCCAGCAGCGACCGCGACGGCTACTCCCAGTGGTGCGCGCGCAGGCGAGGGGGCGGTGCCATGGGTGTCCAGTAGGTGTGGGGGGAGGAAAGTGGGAACAAGAGAGGATGGCCGAACAACGAGGGTTCCGGCAAGGGGGGAGGAGGTTTTTAAGGGATCTGAGGCCCGATCGCGGTATGCCGATACCGGGCTGGTCTGGAGCATATCCGTTGTCGAGCCACCATTGGCCCGGCCCGCCCCGCGGGGCCCCGCGGTCCCCTGGCCACAGGATGGCGCGGTGTGGGCCCGGGGAACGTCGACGTGTCCGGCGATCGTACGTCCGAATCGCGAATTTCCTTTTTCTCGCGCCACAGACGCACACAGAGCGAGGGTTTTCTTTTCTTTTTCTGGAGCATTTTGCCTCGCTTTTTCCTTTCCTTTTTGTGCCTTTTGGTAATAGTGTGATGACGGCGGTGTGGGACGAAACGGGAAATGCTAGGTCAGAAGGTGAGGGGGGTGCGTGGACCGGTTTGGTCCGTCCAGGGAAATGGAAGGCGAGATGTTCAGTCAGATGGGGGCGGGCTGCGACAGTAGGAGGCTGCCTGCTTATTTTGGGCCGGCTGGATTGTCCCGTTTGGGCGGGTGGGGTGGGGGCAGGGGCACAGTATGGACGCAATGCTAGTTTTCCTGTGCATGATTTGAGTTGAGCTGGACTTTGATTTGAATCATTGATATGTCATGTGTGCACTATCGTGCTACGGTAATACTAACTTCCACTAGTAGTATACTAGGGTGGGTGTATTTATGTCCTGTCCCTACGCGGCCCACGTCCGGCGACGGCACGAATTATGGCGATGCCCTGGTATGGGTATAATTTTTTCTACTTTTGGTGGATTTCGCTATACCTGGGGAATGACACTCTGCATGCAAACGGCTTGGAGTTGGAGCACGTACGTTTGTACCTGCCAATGCCATCCATCAATCCATTCTTGTCTACGAGCACGTACATTTTTAAAGCTACTCTACGTAGAGTCAAGTGTCTGTTGTTTTTAGAAACGAACAGTTGAGTATCTGGTCATATACGTGTCCATACTGATTGCAGTAGTAACAAACGGTTCTTGTATTTTCCTTAAATGGGTTGTAGAGAAATGCACATAAAATACGTTGTTATCTATATTAGCGTCCACTTGGTCCAACTCAGCACTCAGCCTACGTTTTGAACGTGCATGCGCTCATGGCCAACTATAAGAAGAGAGCTCACTCCATCCCAAAAGCACGGACCGAAAGGAGGAATGAATCTTTCACTTATAAGGTGGGTGTGGCCTCCTTCCGTAGGCGAGGAGGGACTAAACTTCGTGTAGCTTCACCGGTCAACATCAGCCTAACATCCCATCCCCGTGAGAAGCCCCTCAGGAAGGCATGACGATCACTAGCTCTGATACCAGATGTTAGCGTCCACTTGGCCCAGCCCAGCACTTAGCCTGCATTCTGGACGTTCATGCGCTCACGACCCAACTATAAGAAGAGAGCCCACTCCATCCCAAAAGCCCGGACTGAAAGGAGAAATGAATCTCTCCCTTATAAGGTGGGTGTGGCCTCCTTCCGTAGGCGAGGTGGGACTAAACTTCGTGTAGCTTCACCGGTCAACAGCAGCCTAACAATTGACCAACCTCTTGGTGTCCGTTGTATAATCATATAGGATCGTTGCTAATACAGTTGCGGCACAAAAATTGTCGTACACTAAAACTTCTAAACTTCTAAGAGCATCCCTCCTTCAGTAGGTGTATTGAGGCACCGGAGAAAAACAATACACCCAATGGCGCCACTTAGGGCAACTCCAATGGCCCCTGCAGACGGACCACGCAGGTCCAAATCGGTCCGGCCGGACTAAGGCCACGGCCCAACGCATACCCGCAGATCGCAATGACACCTGAACCGGTCCGTTTCGGCGCAAACCGGGCCCAAAAATAAGCTGGATTTGAGGGGGCCTAGACAACCCACGTGTATGTGTGGTGTCCTCCCCGGCCCCGCCAGGCAGAGACCCATCTCCTCCACTCCGACCACCAAATCCCTAGCACACTCCCATGGATGCATCGCCGCCACCCCATCTGGCCACTACCCTCCCTAGCCATGCCCCGTGCGTGCCTCCCGGAGCTGCTCCGGCCTCTACTCCAGTCGCAGCTGATCTGCCGCCATCGATCGCTGCTCGTCCCTCGAAAGCCGCGGGCAAAGCTACTAGCCTCGTCAGGGTGAAGAAAGAATTGACAGATGACCAACGGAGGAATGAGACGAGGAAGAGGGCCGACCATAGAGAGAAGGCCCAGAATAGCCTTACCGCTGCCCAAGCCGCCCAGGAAAGAGTCGTCGCCCTTGAGCATGCTGCAACCGTCCATGCCAAGGCCAACGCCGAGGCCCTCGTTGCGCAGGCCGCCACCTTACTCATGATAAAGGAGCAGTAGCTAGCTACCTTTGGTGCGGTTACGGCGAGCTCGACCTCGTCCGTGAACAAGCCACCACATGTCAACGCGGCCTTCTCCGGAAAATCATGGCCACACCGGAGATCATCAATGAGTCCTCTGTAGGGGTTCCGCGTATGAAAACAATAAATTTTACCCTACGCCCCTGAACCCCTGATGCTGTCAGGACCTATCTATTAGTAATACAGTAATGGGAGGGGCTTTTCGCCAACTTACCCTTGAAGACCGAAAAGCGTTGTCAACGTGTAGGGGATCGGTGCAGAAAACAAAAAAATTCCTACGGTGAACCCCAGAACTGCCTAGGATCTATCTATGTAGTAATACGGTAACGGCCGGAGTGTATATAATACATACCCTTGTAGACCATACGAGGTTAACGTTCCGCGTGGAACGTGGTTGATGTAGTCATACTCGAAGCCGACCTCAAGGTCGCGAAGCTCCTCGCAGGTCACCCCTTGCTCCTTCGTCATCTTCATCGTGCAACAGCTCCGGCTCACGACATTCAAGCGCCCCAAGTGTTGCGCCTCGTGTCTTCGTACACATCCGGTGCACGATGAGACCTCCGGCTCCCCGATCTCGCCGGGAGTATGGAAGTTGATATCTGGCTAGGAATCCCTGCAGCGCAACGGCGTACTGCAGGTGTGCCTTGATCGCACAGTCCAGACTTGGGGCCATGGCCACAAGGTATAGAGAGAGGGAGGGAGAAAGTCAACCAAAGGACTTCTCAAGCTGTGTGTTTAATCCCACCCATGGGCACCCCTTTATATAGGCTAAGGGGGTGAACCTTTCTTAAAGGCTAAGCCCTGTGGGACTAATTGATAAAGGAAAATACAGGAATTTTCGTCCTAGCCGATTGGGCTGAATCTACTCAGCCCAATAGACAAAACATAAAATAACTGATTAAAAGAAAAAGAAAACATCAAGCAGCATAGCAGCTACCGGCGCCAGATGGGCCGGCTCGCCCCTGGCAGCCCAACTCGCGCGTTACCAGGCTGTGACCGGAGCTGGCCGGGTGGGCCAGCCACCTTCCCCCGCGGGGCCCAGCTCGCCAGCCAGGCGCCCGGGTGGGCCGTCGCCTCTTCCCCCGGCCTGTTGGCCAGCGCCCGGGTGGGCTGCTGCCGACGTGGCTCGGGTGGGCCGGCTGACCCCGCGGCCCAGCTACCTACCGCCCTGTGCGGTGGCGGTTATCCGCCGCCCACAGGGCTGGCTATTTTTCTTTTTCCATTTCTTTTTTCTGCAGCTTTTATTCTAGGCTTTTTCCCTCCAGGATTTGGCCTAATATAAAAGTTGCCTTTATAAATCTTAACTTAAATATTATTTAGAATATATTAATTTATAATTAACATATAATAAATATATATTAAATTCCCATTTATCCGAAAACACTTTTCGGGGCTTTTCCTTTATCCTTTCTCCGAATAACTTCGGATCTCTCTACGGAACGATTCCGGCTTTCTCTCTTTCTCTACTGTGGTTCCGTCTTACGAATGATCGCTCTCATCGTACCCTTAAGTGTATCCTCTCACGGCTCGGGAATGCTCTAGACATGATCTGTATCAATGATCAACAGAGGGTCTAGGGATGTCCATGTGACCCCTATGCATTCCTGATGACAATGTCGTTTGAACCGTCTAAATGTAGCATCCTCTTACTTTTGTTTCTCGATACAACTTGTCTGAGATCCGATCATTGGTATCCCATACCTTTGTTCAATCTCATTCACCACAAGTTATATTTTCTTGTTACCGTGATATTACATCCCCGTGACCTAGTCACATGTTGGAACGTTTATAGATGTAATCTCACCAAGTCGTCTGTATGTATCTTTACACGTCATGTGGGTGAACAAATCCCGGTCTTGCAGTCACATGTCATCTACTGTTCCTTCGGAATACCCAACATACACCTTAATGGCCACCGTATTACCAGATGACGGTTGATGCAGTTTAAGTAGCCTAGGGAAACAGTGAGTAATATGAGCTCACGATCTAAGGAGAAGGAGTCTAGGTATAGTTATTGCAACAATGAACTATATGACTTGATCGTGTTGCAATCCTTTAAGGAATGTCCAACCACATCATTCTCCAATGATATGGTATTGTTGTTAGTCGGCATAAATGCCCATGATCTTGAAACCCAAATCATCTTCGTGACCAACGGACTAGTATGAATAGAGGCTACTAGGGACTTGGTTGTTTCATACCATACCTGTACCAATGTTTCTACTTGGCACAGTTATAACACAATATGAAACTATTATAAACTAATTGAGATATGACAATAAAAACCTATTTATTATTTGCCTCTAGGGCATATCTCCTTCCGTCTCCCACTTGCACTAGAGTACAAATAACCTAGCTCGCATTTTACTCATATAAACCATATATCATATGCGTTTACAGATCATGCATGCTCATGGGAAACGTCATGTCCATGTTCTGTTTTACCAGATCATTATGTCTTTTGCAAATCATTAATGTCTTCCTAACTTTTACATTCACACCATTATGTTATAATGGGTCGAAGCATTTGTTTGGCGACAAAGCGAGACTTTGTTTCTAGTGTTTATGATGACGGTCATTTTCACCGTTGTCATCTAAACTTCGAAACACACTTTGCTATCCTTTGTGTATATACTATGGTCATGGCAGCAGAACGAGGCCGGATTCCAGGAGCTTACAGTGACGTTAGATCAACCTCGAGGGCTTTCTCATGGGCACTGGGCCCTGGGACACATCATTCTACGTTAAAAGCCAACTAGCCCCGCCATAACATTATACATCACATCAGATGTAGCCTTTATACTTCTATATCTATGTAGATCCTAGTGCATGAGGTGCAACTATGCCACTTACATTGCTTCTTGCCATTTATGTATAAACTTAATTCTGGTTCAGTGATCAACTCAGGAATCACTTAAAGACATGTTCTTACAGTTAAGAGCTAGTCCTTCCAACCAGAGCCTTGGGTCACATTATGTCGAGTATACAATATGGTCATATGGAAGAACCTATGACTAAGGCATAGGAGATGCAACACATCTCTTTCTTTCAACCATAGTTGCAATGCTCAATGCTTCATATAGTAAGAACTACTTTCTTACCTTGTTCCATTCTGAGCTACTTCAGAATCTTGCTTAGGACATTCTGAACATCTTTCAGAATTTAGTCCAGGAAGCATTCAACGTTTAGTGTTTATTAAACTTACCAATCTATCTCGATAGATCTCTTTGTTTAATAACTTCAACTTCATCCTTACTTAAATATTATTAACACCAGTCACATCATTCATATATGTCGTCCACATATCACAGAATGATTTCATGCTCCCACTCAAATATGACATTCATGTTTGAGATCCAGGGATTTCACTTAGATCCCACTCAAAATATGTCAGCTACATATTATGAATTAGCCAAGTTGATTTGCTCCCACTCAAATCCAGGTCCTCTCGACAATCTTGGACATTCCAAAATTCTTTGATCATCATCAAATCAAGAATTTCACTAATGAGATTTCAATGACAATTCATTTCTCGTACTTAGGTCCATCACGCTTCTTTGCAATTCGTAGGTATGTCTTGTTCAAAACAAGACAAGTGAATCAATAATATAATTCCACAAATTTGTAGAATGTATAGTTGAATCCTACTTCCTTTAGTAAAAGTATTCACTTGAAACTTTATGATCATTATCAATAGTTTCTTATCTATTTGTAGAGTTTGGATTCACGAAACAAATTATGCTACGCCACTCTACAATCCAGAGGTAAGGTTAAATACCTTGTTTTGATCTTTTACTTTCTTCCACTTGTATCTTCATCAAGACACATCAACTTAAGACAATAGCAGGTTTGTCCCTTGTGGATGATGCATTCATAGCTTCCTAAGAATGATCTTCAAAGACTTGTTTATTCGCCACGACTTCGACTTATCAAAATCTCCAGAAACTCGAACGTGCCATAACACTTATGGTGTTGTTTCCAAGAATCTTTAGATGTTCCTTTGTATTTCAAATGAGTGTTTTCTCATTTTGATCTTTAACTCTAAACGACAACTATAACCCCTATAAGAGATGATATTATACCATATGTATCTTAATACATAATGATTATGATGTTTATACATTTCAACATAGTTTGAATTCGTCCAATTATCATAATTTGTGAAACATCTTTCACAAGTCCTTTTTATGCTAAATTTAACTTGAATACTTTAGTCGTGTCGATCAAATTGAAGAGACATGTTAATTCAGTTAATTCAATATCCCATTCAGTTATGAACTCATTTGAACAATTCAAATCATTTCAAACTTCATGTTTTATTAAGTAAATACGCTTATTCACTTAAGTCCACAATTAACTAATGATTTCCACTACTTGTTGAAAATATGATACATCACTATGTATAAGATTCAACACTTCTTCGCATATCACCGTTTTACCAGAATGCGGAGTTTTAGTCATTCTGCCCAAGAGGCATGGTTTTGCAAAGTCTCTAGATTAAGCATCTAGGACCCCGATCTTTCATAAAGAACATGCAATAACCAAAATGACTTAAACTATGGTGTCATTTCATTATTAAACTTTGGATATCTTTTAGCATTCTAATCCTTTATAAATGTTTAACCTATTGTCATTAACATAGTGATGAGAATAACTTGTTTGTAATCGTAATGTGACCATAAGGTATTGTTCATAAGAATAGTACAAACTGGCTTGTAACTTGTTCATATGAATAACCGTCTCGCCAAAATCAAGACACACAAACAGAGATTATAAATTTATATTCAAGTCCACTAATCCAAATGACAAACTTTGAGGAAAGTGGTGATGTCGGCCATCAACTGTTTTGCTTGCCGTCATCAGGCCACATTGCCTCAAATCCAGCAATTCCCAAGCAGATCATCCTGTTTTTACAAAACGGGACAAGTATCAAATACTTTGCAAACTGCAACGAGTTTTGCAAGAACCACATTTATAATTTTGTATATCTAACATATACATTTTTATCAATGACCTCCATTGCAATCAAGCCCTTCTAAGAGTTCTTAACTCTAATGCAAGATTGCTAAGTGTTTTTCCAAACAATCCGGAGTCATCGAATTATCTCCTAATGGTTATTGTATCAAGAAGGGAAGATCACCTTTTACGAGGATATCCCTCAGGCGTGGGTATTAATCTATGAAGTTGGATCCTTTTGCTAAGTTCCATATTAAGCAATATATTCCCATGGTCGCAAAGGACCTCAATGGGATAGGCTAAGGTCTACTAAGATATTTGCAAACATACATCTAGACTAAGTTTATAATAAGAGATCACTTTATAATTGGTCTCCACTAAAATTGTCATCTACTGGACGATTTTAGTGATCACATGATCCCTATCCTCTATACCTCCCCCGATCATCACAGGCATTAGTGCATTATCAAAGGTAGACATTCACTAATTCCAATCACATCATCCATGTGACTCATGCTCGATCTTTCGATCTCTTGTGTTCTGAGGCCATGTTTGTACATGCTAGGCTCGCCAAATCTAACTTGTGTGTATTCGCTATGCAACATGGCTTACACCCACTGTATGCGAACATAGATATGTCTGACCCCCGATCATCACGGCCGACCTCATACAGAAGAACTTTCTTGGTGGTGCACACACAAGGGGAACACAGAACATTGGAATTAAATAGGGATAATCTTATTTGCTACCGTTGAGTATCTAAATACTAGCACACAATAAGATGTAAAAACTGGTATCAATATCATATGTATAATGTGATATGATATGGTCTTTCTTGCGCCTTGATCTCCATCGAGCGCTCTGGCATGATCTCCATCTTGCCCTTGGTTTGACGCCAAGTCCACGACGCCGCCACCAGGTCGTCCATCAGAACGATGACTATTACTATACTACTTAGTAACCGAAAAGTAAACTACTTTACCTTCGTAACGACCAATGTCATATCATAATCACATGCCCCCTGCAAAATAAAGTTAGGCGCCTCTACTTTATCTATTGCAAGTTTTACGTGGTTTTTAGGGCTTTCGCACTAGAATTGTTTCTAAACTACGAACTTTCCAACCACAACATGGATCTAGCAGTTGTCTTTATTACACCCCTTTCCGGGCCCTCCGTTGTAAATGTTATATCAACTATCGAATGAGAGCCAGACACCCGCTAGCCACTTATACGGTACAAGCCGTATGTCGAGCGTGGAACCAGTCTCGCGTACGAATACGCGTAAGGTCGGCCCAGGCTGCTTCATCAAACAATACCGTGATATAAACAAGTACACGTTAGAGGGTAACAACTAAAGGATCAATGCCCGCACAAAACTTGTGCGTACTGGCCATACAACACTCCTACGCATAGATCGGCTCTGATACCACTGTAGGGGATCGGTGCAGAAAACAAAAATGTTCCTACGATGAACCCCAGAACTGCCTAGGATCTATCTATGTAGTAATGCAGTAACGTCCAGAGCGTATAGAATACATACCCTTGTAAACCGTACGCGGTTAACGTTCCGCGGGGAACGTGGTTGATGTAGTCATACTCGAAGCCGACCTCAAGGTCGCGAAGCTCCTCGCAGGTCACCCCTTGCTCCTTCGTCATCTTCATCGTGCAACAACTCTGGCTCACAACATTCAAGCGCCCCAAGTGTTGCGCCTCGTGTCTTCGTACACATCCGGTGCACGATGAGACCTCCGGCTCCCCGATCCCGCCAGGAGTGCGGAAGTTGATATCCGGCTAGGAATACCTGCAGCGCAACGGCGTACTACATGTGTGCCTCGATCACACAGCCTATACTTGGGGCCATGGTCATAAGGTATAGAGAGAGGGAGGGAGAAAGTCAACCAAAGGACTTCTCAAGTTGTGTGTTTAATCCCACCCATGGGCACCCCTCTATATAGGCTAAGGGGGTGAACCTTTCTTAAAGGCTAAGCCATGTGGGACTAATTGATAAAGGAAAATACAAGAATTTTCGTCCTGGCCGATTGGGCCAAATCTACTCAGCCCAATAGACAAAACAGAAAACAACGGATTAAAAGAAAAAGGAAACAGCAAGCAGCATAGCATCAATCGGCACCGGATGGGCCAGCTTGCTCCTGGCGGCCCAGCTCGCGCGTCACCAGGCTGTGACCAGAGCTGGCTGGGTGGGCCGACCACCTTCCCCCGCGGGGCCCACCTCGCTAGCCAAGCGCTCGGGTGGGTCGCCGCCTCTTCCCCGGCCCGTTGGCCAGCGCCTGGGTGGGCTGCTGCCGACGTGGCCCGGGTGGGCCGGCTGACCCCACGGCCCAGCTACCTACCGCCCTGTGCGGTGGCGGTTATTCGCCGCCCACAGGGCTGGCTATTTTTTTTTTCCATTTCTTTTTTCTGTAGCTTTTATTCTAGGTTTTTTCCCTCCGGGATTTGGCCTAATATAAAAGTTGCCTTTATAAATCTTAACTTAAATATTATTTAGAATATATTAATTCATAATTAACGTATAATAAATATATATTAAATTCCCATTTATCCGAAAACACTTTTTGGGGCTTTTCCTTTATCCTTTCTCCGAACAACTTCAGATCTCTCTGCGGAACGATTCCAGCTTTCTCTCTTTCTCTACTATGATTCCGTCTTACGAATGATCGCTCTCATTGTACCCTTAAGTGTATCCTCTCACGGCTCAGGAATGCTCTAGACATGATCTGTATCAATGATCAACAGAGGGACCAGGGATGTCCATGTGACCCCTATGCATTCCTGATGACAATATCATTTGAACCGTCTAAATGTAGCATCCTCTTCCTTTTGTTTCTCGATACAACTTGTCCGAGATCCGATCATTGGTATCCCATACCTTTGTTCAATCTCGTTCACAACAAGTTATGTTTTCTTGTTACCGTGATATTACATCCCCGTGACCTAGTCACATGTTGCAACATTTATAGATGTAATCTCACCAAGTCAGCCGTATGTATCTTTACCCGTCATGTGGGTGAACAAATCCCGGTCTTGCAGTCACATGTCATCTACTATTCCTTCGGAATACCCAACATACACCTTAATGGCCACCGTATTACCAGATGACGGTTGATGTAGTCTGAGCAGCCTAGGGAAACAGTGAGTAATATGAGCTCACGGTCTAAGGAGAAGGAGTCTAGGTATAGCTGTTGCAACAATGAACTATATGAATTGATCGTGTTGCAATCCTTCGAGGAATGTCTAACCACATCATTCTCCAATGATATGATCTCGTTGTCAGTCGGCATAATTGCCCATGATCTTGAAATCCAGATCATCTTCGTGACCAACGAACTAGTATGAATAGAGGCTACTAGGGACTTGGTTGTTTCATACCACACTTGTACCAATGTTTCTACTTGGCACAATTATAGCACAATATGAAACTATTATAAACTAATTGAGATATGACAATAAAAACCTATTTATTATTTGCCTCTAGGGCATATCTCCTTCACAACGCTCTGGAGAGTGTGGTTGATGTAGACGAGCCGCAGCCGACCTCAAGGTCGTGATGAAGTCATTGCGCTCCCTTGGCTCCAACGACTTGAGTGCCTCAAGTGCGACACCTCGCGGGGAGTTACACACCTCCGGTGCCTGGCGATGACTCGCGCTTCCCTGATCCAGCAACAGTTGCGGAAGTAGAGCTCCTGGATCCGAATCCCGCAGCGCGACGGCGCTCCGCCGTGAAGATGTCTCTCGTTCGCGCAGTGCAAACTTGGGACCACGGTCATGAGAGAGAGAGGGATAGAGAGAAAAAATATCAACTGGAGGTCCTCCCAAAAGTGAGAAGACCTTTATTGATTATTGGGTGTATTTATCTGGCCAAATACCCCCACTATATATAGGGGGAGGGGAGGTACTACCTCCCTCAAAGTCCCAGGGTGGGACTAAAGGAGAGGAGGGGGAGGGGAGGCCGCCGGGCAGCCCTAGTGGGCCTCGCGCGGGGGCATTGGCCAGCCGGCCACCCCCTTGCCCCTTCTCCTTCTCTCCTTTCCCTAATGGGCCCTCTCCCCTCCAGGAATTGGCCCATTAAGCCTTTTGACCTTTTAAATGATTTTCTCTTTTATTAAATAATTATGAAAAAATGATTAAATCAATATTTAACATTCATTCCCATATTATTCAACCTCCGTGGTTATGGAACACTTCCACCTCCACTCCGGACATCCTCCAGACTTATCGAAACCCTTCCGTTTTTCTCTCTACTATTCTTCGGCGATTCTTCTGATCCTATAAAAACTCTCTAAGCATCATTAAGCCCTTAAGCGTGATACCCCACGGTTCGGGAACACTCTAGACATGGTTGGGACACTCCCGCACCAATGATCGACGGAGGGACCTGGATGGCCATGTGACCCCTATGCGTTCCACGGAGATCTTTTGTCGTTTGAACTGGGACAGTCGTGTCTTATTCCCTTTGTCTCTCGATACTTGAATTTCCCGAGATCTGATCAATGATATCACTATGTAGTGTTTAATCTTGTTACCGAACAACGCTACTTGACTCGTTCCGACAAGTGATATCCCTATGATCAAATCACACGCTGCGCAGCTATTGGATATAACCTCTCCGAGTGGGCCCTTGAGTATCTTCCTGTCACATGGACGGACAAATCCCGCTCTTGACATATATTGCCTCTACGGTTTCCTCTAAGTACCTGAACACACCTTTATGACCACTGTATTACCAAGTGGCGCTTGATGCTATCTAAGCACTCTCGGGAGACAGTGATTGATATAGCCTCACGGTCTAAGGAATAGTCTACGAGGATCCATTTCTAATCATCGTAACTTGAACTTCGTGACATGATCGGGTCACGATGTTTAGGTTGGGTATTAGTTCATCATCTCATTCTCAGAATGAGTTGACTCCATTTCCAACTGGCATAAATGCCACATGATCAGGAAATATGATCATCTGTTGACCAATGAACCAGTGACTAGAGTTTCACTAGGAACCCCTAGTTGTTTGTATATCACACGTGTATTGATATTTCCACTCAATACAGTTATACCATGATATAAAACTTAATCATAAACTATATGAAATATGATAATAGTCCTTATTACTATTTGTCTCTAAGGAATATTTCCAACAGTCTCCCACTTGCACTAGAGTACAAATACACTAGCTGCATTTGTTCTTAATCATTGGCACCATACCCGGTACCCTGAACATGCTTGCTCATGGAAGAGGTTGAGTCTTGGGTCTGTACTTTACAGTCCCAAATCCTTTGCAACTTACTAATGTCACCTTGATTGACATTAATACTTTATCATCACATGATAACATATGTGTGTATGCATCGTCACTATGGCAGCAGAACAAGGCCTGATTCCAGGAGCCTACAGTGACTTTAGATCAACCTCGAGGGCTTTATCATGGGCACTGTGCCCTGGGACACATCATTCTATGTTAAAAGCGAACTAGCCCCGCCATAACACTATACAACACTTTAGATGGTACCCTTATCTATTATTATAAATGTATTCATCAAAACATAGTACACTCTGTTGAACTTTCAATGTTTTGTTCACCTCGCTTCCTACTTGACTCTAATCGGTATTACAGAAGTTTCCAACATATTTTCTTATAACATAACCCTTTATGATTTAAGATATGTCATCCTTTATGGATTTGGAAAATATGTCTACAGTTCTCTATTAGACACCGCGGACAAACTTAGCTCAACGTTCCGTGATTCAAACTTAATCACTTTCAAATGTTCCTCATTGGATCATATGTTAAGTTAGCATCATGGTTTTCTAAGATAGAACCTATGTCTCAACATAGTGGATGATGATCATCCTTTTCTTTCTTTCAACCATTGATGTTCAACTTAATACTATTCCTAATTTAAGTTATTAAGGACCAGTTCCTTAATTAAATTCTATTTTGAAACCCTTTTCAGAATCCCTTAAGGAATACTACATAATATCATAATACACTTATTATCAACTTCTACACCTCATAAATCATTATTTATTGGTACTTGTGCTTTTATTCTTAATGTGTCGAATACACACTTAAGAATCACTCCTATAAGATCCCACTCAAAATATGTTCCTACCATATTTGGGCATGAGTCAGTACTCTTACGCAAACTATGTTTCTACATATTTGAATTTGAGACTTATATTGCTCCCACTTAAAAATATGTCATTCACATATTGTTTTAGGAAGACTTTCATAGCTCCCACTCAATTTCATGCAAATTTCATATCTACTCACTATTTTGAACAATTTCAAAATCCTTTGATCAAATATCAAACTTGGAGTTTTACTATGAGATACTAATACTTTTACTAGTTTTAAATCCACTAGATATTAAGCACACATGAATCAAATTCATTTGAATTCGTCCAATATTTGACAAATTGTGCCTTTGTCATTCACCCCCATTTCCTACTATGGCTTTGCAGTCATTTGGGAAAATTCAAGTAATCCCTTTTACTTGTGAGATTCAGCAAAAAAATGCTTTCTAATCTCAAGTGAATTTTGCTTTTAGGATTTCTCATAATTCTAGTTTACCATTATTTCCTTAGTAGTTCGTAGGTATGTCATATTCTAAGAATCATGACAAATGATTCAAAAATGTCTCCGTACAAGATATGGATTACATTTTGAATCCTACTTCATGTAGTGAAAACACCAGTGGGGAAAACACAATGATCATTATCATTGATTCTTTCCTTTGTGAAGAGAATCGTTCAGGAACGTTGTCCATTGCGCTTCTCAACACTCTGATGCAGGGTTTGAATCCTCATCGTGTTTTTCACTATCTTCCATTTGCTTCATAATCGAGAAATATCACTAAAAGTGAACTTTCTCAAGAATGCACCAAAATCCAAGCAATACACGTTTTGCTTCCCTTTTGGTTTAGCTATGGATTTCGTATTCAAAGTTTCCAATGAATACTCTACAAGGACTTATTTGCTATTGTTTTGGTTATATCAAATAACCCCAAAACTTTTACGACGACCCATACCAGATATGGAGCCGCTTTCACGAATTCAAATGGTTCACTACATTCTAATTGAGTGCTAAGTATTTCTAACTAATGGTCTCTACATCTACACTACAACGATTTATTTGGTGCCATCTATTTACCCACTTTGATATCAAATATCATATTGTGATGCTTTGCATTCTGACGTTTCAAAACACTTTGCATTTCACAATTTCTTTATGCCATTCTTATAAAATCAAATTTCATTACTATTGATCAAATCATAGTAATTAGATTCTCTTTTATATTTATACCCTTTGTTGATGAAACACTTTAATCATATCAAATATTTTCACACTAATGTTTCCTTTGGTAAACTTCTTTACACATTAAACAATCATATTATGATAATTACCATTTTTGTTAAAACACAATACATCGAATATGTATTTACTTTTAACAATTCATTAAACAATTTGTATTCAAGTAATACACGGTGTTCAAGTTATTTTGTTGGACTTAGGCATGATTTATATGTGATAAGAAATCGAATGACATTCACATATTATCAACATAACTTTGAATTCAAACAATGGTTTTCATTCCGTAATGAAATATCATTTAAGTTGGGTATTTTAAGGCATTTCAATATTTACAAATGTTCATGCATTATCAATTAGTTTCAAACAACAAGGATAATTCACTTATAATCAAACAAGATATGAACACGAATAGAAATCATTTATAAACATGGAACAACTGTTTGTTACAAACTCATATGAATAACCGTCTCACAAAGTGTGAGACATACTAAAGAAGTTCATAATATTTTGATTACAATAACTATCCAAAACATAAACTAAGTGATAAATGTCGAGGGAGAGTGTCGCTGGCCATCAATATCATGCTCGTCATCAACACGCAACGTCACCTCCTCTCCAGCAAGCACCTCTCATGCAGAAGGACCTATTTTCAGCAAAACAGAACAAGTATCAAATATACTTAACACTACAAATGTGTTTGCAAGATTATAACATTTATAAAATTGTATATCAAATATATACCTTTGTCATCGATGACCTCACCGGTGATTGGTTCAACCTTTATGTTCCTGAAACATAATATGAACTCTTGGAAATCCAATGTTTCCATATCACCACTCATGATGCTACTCTGGACATGTCCTTCATAGCTGGGAGGCAACGATCGAAGCAACACGCCTATCACAAACGAATCATCCATCCAGTAGTCCACGAAGTGAACCAGTCTATGTGTGCGTCAAGCATGCGCTCTAAGTGACTCTTTAGACATGTGTGCTCCTCCATCTATATGGAAAGGAACTCTCCAAGCAGCTCGTGCTTCCACATGCGCACATGGCTTATGAACTCTTCTCGCAGTGGATCCACCATCGAATATGGATCAAGATCACCCATGAGCGGGTGGAGTTCATCCACCATCCCGTAACGCATTATTATCTGAATGTAGGTGGACATATCTTGGCGGTAGTAGCGGTCTGCCATCTCTTGCGGGGTCTCATAGTGGTCTGGCTCAGTCAAATCCATCATGTGGCGTATGTAGTCTACCCCATGATTCCTAGTAAGGAGATCATTCAGGCGCACAAGCCAACTAGGGAAATTGGATCCATCAAGTCTAAGTTTCTCACCCTTTACTCATTCCTCAATGACAAAGTAAGTTTCACGGTGAGCAATCTCTACATTTATAATTACAAAAGGAATTTAGACTAAGTTTATAATTAAATGAGTTAATAATAACTCCACTCAGAAACACCTATCCCCTTAAGGGTTCCTAGTGATAACACCACCCCTATCAGCCACATCTCCCCCGATTATCACGGCCATCAATGTGGGTTCAAGGGTGGATGCTAAACGTTGATCACATCATTCATGCGACTCATGCTCGATCTTTCAACCATCCGTGTTCCGAGGCCATGTCTGTACATGCTAGGCTCGCCAACTCAACCTTAGTGTATTCGCTGTGCAACATGGCTTACACCCACTGTATGCGAACGTAGATATGTCTGACACCCGACCATCATGGTCTGCCTCATACCGAAGAACTTTCTTGGTGGTGCACACTAAGGGGGAACACAATCATTGGTAATTTTAACAGGGATCATCTTATTAGGCTACCGTCGAGTATCTAATACTAGCACACAATAAGATATACAAACAATAACATTGAATGTAAATGTGATGTGATATGGTCCTTCACGTTGTGATCTCCATCCGTCGTCACCGGATTCCGGCGCCAGGGTTTTGGCGTCATAGACACCAGGGTACCGCTGTCTTTCCGGCGTGGTAGTCTGTCACCTCCGTGACTATCTACTACTACGTAACAAAAGGTAATCACTTTACCTTTGCCACAACCATATCACAAAGCAATGCCCCTGCAAAACAAAGTTAGACGCCTCTACTTTATCTTTGCATGTTTTACGTGGCTGAATGGGCTTTCGCACAAGAACCGTTCTTACCTACGAACTTTTAGCACAATGCTAATCAAGTAGTTGTCTCTACTACACCCCTCTCGGGGCCCTCCATTGTAAATGGCAAACCAACTAATGCGAGAGAGACAGACACCCCCTAAGCCACTTTATACGGTACAAGTCGTATTTCAAGCGTGGACCAGTCTCGCGAATGAACGCGTAAAGTCGGTTGGGGGGCGCTTCATCAAGCATTACTGCGGTATACACAAGTACACGTGGGAGGGTAACAACTAAAACATCAACGCCCACACGCTACATCTCGTGTGTTCTACTCGTACTAGCATTACTACGCATAGATCTAGCTCTGATACCACTGTAGGGGTTCCACGTATGAAAACAATAAATTTTACCCTACGCCCCTGAACCCCTGATGCTGCTAGGACCTATCTATTAGTAATACAGTAACAAGAGGGTCTTTTCGCGAACTTACACTTGAAGACCGAAAAGCGTTGTCAACGCTCATGAGAGCGTGGTTGATGTAGACGAGCCGAAGCCAACCTCGAGGTTGTGATGAAGTCCTTGCGCTCCCTTGGCTCCAACGACTTGAGTGCCTCAAGTGCGACACCTCGCGGGGAGTTGCACACGTCCAGTGCCCGACGATGACTCCCGCTTCCCCGATCCAGCAGTAGTTGCGGAAGTAGAGCTCCTGGATCCGAATCGCGCAGCGCGACAGCGCTCCGCGGTGAAGACGTCTCTCATTCGCGCAGTCCGAACTTGGGACCACGGTCACGAGAGAGAGAGAAAGAGAGAGGGAGAGAGAGAAAATATCAACTAGAGGTCCTCCCAAAAGTGAGAAGACCTTTATTAATTATTGGGTGTATTTATCTGGCCAAATACCCCCACTATATATAGGGGGAGGGGAGGTACTACCTCCCTCAAAGTCCCGGGATGGGACTAAAGGAGAGGATGGGGAGGCGAGGCCACCGGCCAACCCTAGTGGGCCCCGCGCGCGGGGGGGGGGGGGGGGGGGGGGGGGGGGGGCTTGGCCTAGCCGGCCACCCCCTTGCCCCTTCTCCCTCTCTCCTTTCCCTAATGGGCCCTCTCCCCTCCGAGAATTGGCCCATTAAGCCTTTTGACCTTTTAAATGATTTTCTCTTTTATTAAATAATTATGAATAAATTATTAAATCAATATTTAACATTCATTCACATATTATTCAACCTCCGTGGTTATGGAACACTTCCACCTCCACTCCGGACATCCTCCGGACTTACCGAAACCCTTATAGTTTTCTCTCTACTATTCTTCGGCGATTCTTCTGATCCTATAAACACTCTCTAAGCATCATCAATCCCTTAAGCGTGATACCCCACGGTTCGGGAACACTCTAGACATGGTCGGGACACTCCCGCACCAATGATCGACAAAGGGACCTGGATGGCCATGTGACCCCTGTGCGTTCCATAAAGATCTTTCGCCGTTTGAACCGAGACAGTCGTGTCTTATTCCCTTTGTTTCTCCATACTTGCATTACCCGAGATCTAATCAATGACATCAGCATGTCGTGTTCAATCTCGTTACGGAACAACGCTACTTGACTCGTTCCGACAAGTGATATCCCTATGATCAAATCACACGTTGCGTAGCTATTGGATATAACCTCTCCGAGTGGGCCCTTAAGTATCTTCCCGTCACATGGACGGACAAATCCCGCTCTTGACATATATTGCCTCTATGGTTTCCTCCGAGTACCTGAACACACCTTTATAACCACTATATTACCAAGTGGCGCTTGATGCTATCTAAGCACTCTCGAGAGACAGTGGTTGATATAGCCTCACAGTCTAAGGAATACTATACAAGGATCCATTTATAATCATCATAACTTGAACTTCGTGACATGATCGGGTCATGATGTTTAGGTTGGGTATTGGTTCATCATCTCATTCTCAGAATGAGTTGACTCCATTTCCAATTGGCATAAATGCCACATGATCAGGAAACATGATCATCTGTTGACCAATGAAACAATGACTAGAGTTTCACTGGGAACCCCTGGTTGTTTGTATATCACACATGTATTGATGTTTCCACTCAATACAGTTATAGCATGATATAAAACTTAATCATAAACTATATGAAATATGATAATAGTCCTTATTACTATTTGTCTCTAGGGCATATTTCCGACATCCTCGTCGGCTATTCATGGCATTGACCTAAATGTGGCACCTATCGGCAGTGGCTCTTCATGCAGCAGCAAGACCAGGAGGACCATCCCTGCCGGCAGAAACTCCAACCCAGTTATCAACCTTGTCCCATCCCTTATCCTTGGTCCATGGTCTTTCTTAGTGTGCATGATCCACATACGCCCCTGCCTTGCAGGATCATCCCGGTCCCAACCTTGGTACCCAAGAATATGTTATCTCTATTGACCAAGAGCCTTTGTTTGGGGACGAACTAGTCCGATAAACACAAGGCAGTATCCGAAGGACCGGATCATACACATCCCTCGAGGACGAGATGCTTTGTGAGGCATGGATGGATATTGTGCAAGACCCAATAACCGGTACCGAGCAAAAGTAATTCCATGAGCAAAAACTATTTGGTGAGTATCCGTTTGAGAGTGATCACAAGGAGAACTCTCTTACGAAGAGGTGGGAATTCATCTCCGAATAATGCACAAAGTTTTGTGCTTCTTATGACCATGTGCAGGCATGTCTAGTGAGAAGTATTGGTGTTGGAGACATGGTATTGTTGCTACATGACCATATGTTTTCATTCATACGAGGATACATGTTGTAACATTCAAACTTGAACTTGTTGGTTTAGGTGTGGTAAGCATTGGAGCACTTCAAGACTTGCCACGAGATGAAACCTTTCATATTAGCGCATTGGTCGACAAAGCTCAAAGATTGCGAGAAATGGAAAGAGCTCTATGCGGGAAGTTCAAAGGGAGGAGGCATCGGAATCATCATCGACAAGGAAGGGTCGGCTACCAAAAGGCTGAGAGGAAGGACCAACTCCAAGCTAGATGCCAAGTGTGAAACTTCGCCAATGGCCATCCAAGGTATGTTGAAAGAGTTGATCACCGATAAGGAGGTGTCCTTAGACAAGAGGGAAGAGAGGAAACACAAGGAAAGGGAAGATGCGGCGAAGAACTACTATGAGATGAAAACAAAGCGTCTCGAGATATAAGAGATCAACGCCTGGGCTAGAGAAAAGAAGATACTACTCAAGCTAAAGGAGGTCGAGATCCCCATACTCGCCAAATAAAATTGAATCATGACTATTGATCTCACTGACATGGACCCAATTCAACAGGGTTGGTTTGACAAGAAGAGGAAGTTGATCTACGAGCGAGATGCATAGATTGCTCGTTCTTGTTTATGTTTGTGTGCATGTATGAACCATGGGTACGCGCAAGACATAGGCCGCTGAACTGGTATCATCTCCATTTGTGTTTTGGTCCTACTTTGGTCAAAATTTGATCATCAATTTTTTAGAAAAAAATAGGCCGGACAAATGGGGGCATCGTTGGGTGCACCGGCCAGGCCTAGGCGGGCTATGGCCCGTGGCATGTCCTCCTCGACCCACAAACAAACTGAAACAGTCAAAAGGCATGTCCGTTTTGATGGGGGACGTTAGAGATGCCCTAATACATAAAATCAACCCGGGCAACCCAATATATCGTCCGACACTTCAACCTCGCCCTACAATTTTGGGACCTTGTTGGGAGTGTTGTACATGCGTACCACATTGGATTTTCAGTATGCTGCCTTACTATCTATCTCTACTACCTAAAAAGTGGCTTGAATTCCATCGCGCCTATGTCTTCTCCCTCCCCTCATGCACGTGAAACCAATCCCATTTGCCCCCAAACATCACACCTCCAAACATCACATCGACACTTACCTTGCAAGCGTGAATCTCTCCTTAAACCATGTCGGCGCCCTTAACCCTAATCACATATATCACGCGTGCAATCCCCAACTTGTGATTCTCTCCTTTGTAGATTGACCACCACCGCACCCGCCTTGCCCTACCATGATATGCCACCCTTGCGCCACTAGCCGCCCACCATGCCCATCTTTCTTTTCCGCCCACCACTTCATATATCATGTGGTTGCACTACATCCTTGCCCCCAGTCCATGTCCCCATTGTTCGTGCCAGAAATCCACCCTCCAGGCCTCCTCACTAACGCGCCCTACGGTTGATGCATATGACGTGGATGTTATGCACGCGCCCAATGTCGCCTATCAGCCCCGTGGAGAAAGAGGTCGCCACAGGACCACCCGAGGGAGCCCGCCCACGCACCCTCACAAAGAGCCAACATGCGCGGAGACTCTGCCTGGGTACGATCCCGCTTGGGAAGAACCCTGGGGTCTCATGCTAACTTCACCATGTGCATCTCTTCGCTAGTTAGCATCATCTGTATGACAGGTAAAGTGTGGCCGGACAGGAGTCATCCACGACGAAACAAGGCCTCCGGCCTTATCTTGGCTAGGCCCTCACTTCGGCCACGCGCCCAAGGCAGCAAAACTCGTAAAGCAACGTGTCCATGCCGCCAGATGTGGTGTCCTCTTGCCATTATAAAATGAGGCCCAGGCCGCGGAGTAAGGGGATCAACTAGAAAAGGAACTAGCTAGCTGAAAAGGGAAGGAATCATCGGATCTTCCTTAAGAAAACATATGTAACCAGTTCATCATCCACCAAATACACCATAGTTGCATGACGTAGGGTTTTGCCTAATGTAGCATAATCTTGGGTAAAAAACATGTGGGCCTTTGTGTGATTGTATGTTCTTCGCATTCGCTAATCGAGATTGCTACACATTGCACCCTTGGCCGGACTAAAAAGGAGACTGCATATCCCCAGTGTTGAAATCTAGGACACAACATTAGGGGAGCAAGGCAGGGGCACATTCATGACAATCTTCGTTGATTCCTCCTTCACCAACTTCCAAAGTCATGCCAAGGGGCTCGGGAGGAGCCGCTCAAGGTGTGATTGGAGCCATAACCCGCGCTAGCGCCGTCCGACAGCGGGCCAAGCATCAGCATCAAGAAGAAGAAGCTACAAGCATCACATAACTGAGCCAAGAGTCCCACCGGTCCGAGGCACCGGTCGGAGATGCTTCTCAGGAGCACTCACCTCCGATCGTGCAATGTTTTGAAGAGCATTTGTGCACCACGAAAGCGCATGCGCGAGAGGACAGCTAGCCCTCCAGGAAGTGCTCGCATCGAGCGACTGTGCCCACATAAACATGAGTAGTATAGTGGACCCCGGGGAGATCTAACCGGTGCTGGCAGCTAGTGTCACACTCCGACTCGCCCGAGAACCCACAATCCCATCGCCACCCTCGCTGCAGTGGAGGCCATGATCGAATTCCAACCTGAAGTACTCGGTGACAACTCACAAGCCAACGTGTGTCTGGCACATTTTGCATGTGATGCACGTCTCTGGGGAGGGTTGACTGTCTCACATTAGATAGTGAGAGCCCCTACTGCTTCAGAAGAACGGGGGACCACCCAACATCAAGGAGAGATCGCTTTACCCCTGTGCCCCTCTTGAAGAGGAGACCCCGAGGATGCTCATCGTCTACCACATCGTGACTGTCCAAGGGCCGTCGGGAACCAGAATAGCAATTCAATGCGGAGAGAGAGGGGCAATGGCCATGTCTCGGGAGAATATAATTTTGCGGCCCAAAAGTTGAGGCGCCAAGGCAAAGCGGTACCCAAGTTGCTTGTAATCAGCCACGTTGCCCATAGTTGGTGTGCCAAATACTTAGGGGGTCTTTTTCGACACGAATTTAACTTAACGTTTGAATACAAAATATTAGGCTAACGCTTGTCAAGTTGGCCCCTGTCAGTTTTCGCCGTCATGTCGCCGCTGTTATGGCTGCCATGTTGACTTGCAGCGTTGATGCCTGCATCCATTCCTCATTATGCACTTCTTCTTCCCATGAGCGGTGATCTATGGTCACGACCATGGCACGAAGCTAGGATGCCATCTCGTTCGGTGGTGAGATCTGGGACGTGGAAGAAACTTGTTGGTCCTGCTCTCCTTCCTATCCCAAATCAGAGCTCGCCCTCACCACGGCCGCACCCATGGCACGACGAGGGGATGAGAATTGGTTCCTGGTGAGATTGGTCACCGTGTTGACCATGCTCGGTCCTGTTTTCCTCCTCCAGAATCTGAGCTCGCTGTCGCCGTGGTCGCACCCGCATCAATTCTGCCACCCCTGCCGAGGTCTCTGTGGTAGCTGTACCTTCAGGAGCTCACGTTCTGCCATGTTGAACCTGTAAGCGAATTTGGAGCTAGGCGGCGGCAACCCGTTGTTGAATACAGTAATGCCGATACCTGTTGTTGAATATAGTAATGCCAATGTGAGATCATTTAGTTACTTCAATACGAATTTTCCACCAATTTAAAATCTTGTTGATGTATTCCTCGACAATTATAATATAATCGAGCACTAGAAATATTTGGTAGTGTGCATGAGAATGATCAGTAATATAATTGAACACTAGAAATTTTAAGGAACTTCGTATAAAGGAGTAGATTAATATAGAAATATAGATGAGGTTCACCAGAGACACCACGAATATATTGTCTTACATGCAACCCACAAGTAATAATTAACTTCAACAAAATAAAAGCAGGGACAACAGTAGGAGGCCGGGACACGGACACGCCTGGCAGGGGCAGCAGCAGGAGGCCGAGACAGCCTACTCGAGGGGATACAAGTCAGTCCTGACATAATCCTGGAGGAATTTGCCGAAGGCTATGTGTTGGTGTGGGATGAGCCCCCATTGGCGTCTAAGTGATGCACACATGGGTTATTGGCAATGTCGGCCCAAGAGTAGGTTTTGCCTGGTTGTTGTTCTCCTCTACCTTGGACCCTTGAAGTCCCACGGCCATGCCTGCGGCCTCCGCCATGTCCTCCTCGTCCTCCAGACCCAGAAAAAGTAGTAACCACCACTGTTTCCGCGTTGGGTTTTTCTTCCGAGGTATTTTTGTGCTTCTGAGCTTGTTGCTTTGTCTTTGCTGACTGAGGTACAACCATGACATTGAGTAATCCCTCTGCATCATCGTCAGCATCTGCATATTTGCTCGCTGTTTCTATCATCTCTCCCAAATCAGTGACCTTGTCACACTTCAAGCGATGACGTAATAGTCCAATTGGGAGTCCTGCGATGAAAGCTTCAATCGCGGTTTGATCGTTTACTCCTTCACAGGAGTTCTTGGCGTCGATCCATCGTCCGAGGTAATCCCGGCAAGTTTCTTTGGCTTTCTAGGTGCAACGTTGTAGGTCTCCGACCGAACAGGGCCTCCGATATGTGCCTTCGAAATTCCGAAAGAACGCACTTTGCATGTCATACCAGTTATGGATGGTGTTCTCCGGAAGTTCATTGAGCCATGATCGCGCCGTCTTCCGCAGCATAAGTGGGAGATATCGGGTTTCGACCAGGCTGTTTCCGCCTTTGGCGATGCATCAAGCTTGGAAAAAAATCCTGTAGCCAAGTGTCTGTCCGAGCAATGCCGTCGTAGGCTTGGATATGCCTTGAGATAGCAAATCCTTCCAGGAATCTTGTAGCTCTGATGCATGGTCCAAAGCACTTTGGGCCCACGTACATGTCATCGTTTTCATAGCGCCGCGCCTCTATGTTGGAATTGATCATGTGCCTTGCGTATCTCAGGGATAGAGATCGTCCCGAATGTCGGCTGTGGCTGCGGTGCCTTGGAGCCGGACTTCGGCTTCTGCCACCACCTCCTCCGCCACGTCATCCTCCTTGTCCCCCTTGGGAGCCGTTGTGATGGCTGCTTGGTGGAGAGGGTGGGGCAGCTAAATTGTTTCCGGCTGATTGCCAGCCTCCGTCAGGAGCGTCATTATTCCGGTTCCGGGGAGGATCTTGACTACGACGAGCCCCCTGCCGGCTTGTACCAGCATGGTTTCCGTCGTTCCTTCGTCCGTCGTTCCCACCATGGTGAGGCTCAGCCAGACGGTTTGCATGTCTAGGAGGTGGCATTTTTTGGCGATCCTCCTCCCGACGTTTCTCTTTATCTTCTCCCCTTCGATCGTTAGACTCTCGTCGGGGAGGGTTCTTCAGATTCAGTGCAGCAACGACATCTTTCTCGGCCTCTAGAGTGACATTGCTCCAGTTACGCGCAGTTTTGTGTTGCTGTCCTGATGATCCGGTTCTTGAATAATTGTCTTCCCATCGTTCGGGGTTATGGTACTGCGCCCGAACGTAATGGGATCTTACGCCAGCCCATGCCGGATCTGTGCGACATTGGTCAGAATCCAAGACCAGTTTTTGACTTCCGGACAGGGTGACCTTTTGCTGCTCTAGTCCCTTGTTGAGTAGTTTGATACCCAAACGAATCTCCTCCGGTCCTGGATTAGCCGATAGAATTTCTCGGGCTACCACGGTATTCTGTACTGGGGTTGGGTAAACCCAATCTCCATTGCTATCTTTCCGTAGCTTCCCCATCTCATCTCCAAAAAGGACTACACGGACACGTGGGAATTGGTCGTCATTGGTGTGACGCTTCTGTGTCTTCTGATGTAACCGAGACATGTAGTCCTTAGTTGACATGCGTTTCTTCTCCACCTCGATGTTTTTGGCTTCATCGAGGAGTTGTTGACGACGTGCTTCTAGGGCCCGCGCCCTTTCGTCCAGCTCATCCGCAGTAAGTTCTGCGGCTGTAGGGATATGTGTGGTTAATGCAGCATTTATGAGTTTACGCGCACCTTCGGTGATCACGTGTCCATCCACCGATGCTTCTTTTTTCGGCTCTTCTGGGATAAGTGCTCCATCTGAGTCTTCCTTGTATTCCTCGGCAATCACCTCCTCTGTCAGAGGGTCTTTTGCCGGGGTCTTGTTCTTCTTGTTCCTCTTCTTTGCCTTCTTGGCAGCGCTGGTAGCAAAGACGGCTTTGGGTCCGTTTCTCGGAGTCAAGCTCTGATCGGTACTTTCGGACATCTGGACTTCAGGATTGTCTCCGACGTCCATGTCATCCTGCGCTTTGGGAGAGTGTTCCCCGGATCCTTCATTCATGGCTTCTCCTTCTTCTGCAGCTTTGGAGTTGTACTCCTCTTCATATTCCGCGGAGAACTTTCGGAAATCTGTCGACATCATAGATTCATCCGAGGATGTGGGAATGTCGGCGTTTGTTCCAATTTCCTCTAGCATAGAGTCAGTGTTTTCTCCAGCATCGGCAGAGACGGATACGGATACGGATCCTATGTACCCGACGAAGTGCGTTGCGTGCTTCCTGAGGTACCTGCGGCCTTCGCGATCAGCCATGTCGAAACTTTTGATGGTCTCGAGGATTGCGTCTGTGCTTTCGCCTTGCAGTATCATACGTCTTAGTGTGTACCTCAGGAAAGGCCTGTCTGTCCCGGCGTCATCAGAGCTGGAATCAGTGTCGTTGATATGCTCCTCCTGAATTTCGACTTCCACGGATGGGTCGATCTGGGATCCGGCTTCTCCAGAGAGATCCACTCCAGATTCGACTTGGACCGCTAGGTCTTCTTCAGGCTCGGATTTCTCCACTATCTCCGCAATTGGTGCGGGCTAGGTGGGATTAGGGTTTTCTGAGATCCGGAACTCTGCCGCCTCCACGAACAAAGTGGACCCAGAAAATTCTTCTGCCTCTATCATCACCGCTGGGGTGGGTTGGGCAGGTTTAGCGAAACCGATGTAAACATCGATCTCGCCAAAAGACATGATTGTGTAGGCAATCACAACCTCCCTTGCCGGAATCCAAGTCTCATCGAGAACGATGAGAGGGACGTCGCTGGCGTAGAGGATGCGACCGACGGCGATAGTTTCGCTGATGCCGATTCTTGCAGATCCCGCTCGGAACGCAGATCTGAAGCTCACTTGCCACACGGTGGGCGCCAACTGTCGTCGGATTGAGGACAAGTATGCCATGAGGGGGTCCTCGAGGCATGCTGAAGAGAGGGGTGTGAGATGTACGGTATTCCAGGACGGTGAGCACACAAGTTTACCTAGGTTCGAATCCGCCGGCTTTGGACAAATCCTACTCCTGCTATCAATCCAGTAATACAGCAGAGCCGGAATATGGGTTACAATGGTATCGCTTGTGCGAGTTGAGATTGTAGACTATTGAGGTGTGCCCTAAAGGCTCTCCCTAGGACGGCTTATATAGATATCCGGCCTAGGGTTTACAGGAGAGATCAATCCGGCTACGACTAAGAGTTGGTTACAAAGTACATCTTAAACTACAAGTAACATTATGGGCCTAAGTCGGTAAGTCTTCTGGGCCTTCCCATAGCCGGATTGGACTCCGTCTTTCTCCCTGACTGGGCCGCCCGTGAAGCAAAGCTCTAACCCGAAGTGGGCCACCCTGGTCATTGAGGAACTGTGAGGATACCCGGAAAGTATATCCCCAACATTGCTGCCTCAGGTTCACCAACCCATCCCTAAAAAATCGACACCATCATATGTGTCTCCCCTTGCACTCTTTTGAGGGAAATTTCAATCATCAGCCTCAATGACAAACTGAAATGTAATTCTTATACACTATGAATGCATGCAATACATAATTCAAATATCATAGTGTATGAATGTAGAATAAATTTGGTGGCCTCATAAGTTTCTTCAGGGATGGCGTTAGTGAACCAAGTACCAATTGTACAACCTATTGTTCTTGTACATTGCCCCAGGTTCACTAACTCATCCCTGAAAAAATCTGACACCAATGTGTCTGCCTCTCTTTTGGGGAAAATTTGAATCATTGGCCACAGTAAGAAATTAAAATGTAATCCTATGAAACAATATTCAGGGATATACATATTCAGGTACAAAAACAATCCTAAATATACATCAAAACCATGCATATACATATGCATCATACAAATCATTCAAAGATCAGAAACAATTCAAAGATCTAGTTCCACATAAGAATAATCAAAGGCCTCATAATTTTTTCAGAGATGAAGTTGGGGAAACCAAAGTACCAACATCACAACATATATTGTTTGTGTATATTGTTGCCTCAGGTTCACCAACCCATCCCTAAAAAACGATACCATCGTATTGTGTCTCCCTTGCACTCTTTTGGGGCAAATTTCAATCATCGGCCTCAGTAAGAAACTATTCAAAGAACATAGTTCAAGGATCATAGTTCATATGTGTAGAATAAATCTAGGGCCTCATAATTTTTTTAGAGATGGAGTTAGCGAACAAAACTAACAATTGCACAACTTATATTTTTGTACATTACCTCAGGTTCACTAACCATCCCTAAAAAATCTGACACCATCATATATGTGTCTCCCCTTGGACTCTTTTGGGGGAAAATTGAATCATTAGCAAACCCTGAAACCCTTGAATCAAATGTTATAGGTCGATTAAATTTACAGCACAAGAAGAACCATATGAACAACAACGAGTTAAGCAAATATAAATTTACTAGATGGGAGATGAGCAGATTGGGGTTTTGTGACTAGACGGATTGGGGTTTTGCTAGATGGCAGATGCATCAATCGACCGTTCAAACCATATATATACTACCCTACTTCAAGAGCACAAGAATCTATAGACGATTGAGCAAATCCTAGGTATGAACAGTGAAATCTGCGTCTGTGACTAGAGAAGCTAGTAATGTAGTACCTCAGACTCCTCATCGGGTACCTCCTCCTCGAACTCGTTATTCTCTGTGATTGCGTCAATGATTTCTTGGTAGAGGATGGGGTCATTGATGTAGAGCACCGGGTTACCTCCGCCTGCCGCCTGCCCCTCATCCAGATCTTCCGTTGGCACCACGACATTGTCGGCCACCTGCTGCTCGACGGTGATGGCTACTGGTTGGATGGATGAGCTCGAAGCCTCGATGGCGTGGCGACGAGCGGCGTGCGTGCCCGAAGAAGACACCTCCGCCTGCTCGGTGATGACTGAGCCATCTGTTGTTGTGCCTCCAACTGGCTTCACCTCCGGCTCGTCTCCATGCGTATGCTTCATGGCGCACCTAGGAAAGGCGGTGGTGCAAGCGAAGGAGCTTTGACGCGCGCAGAATGTGCATATTGGGGTTTGGGAGTAGATGGATTGGGGAAAATGGCACGAGCTCGTGGAAAAAGAAGGCCGAGCGGGTTTATATACACTGGATCGTTGGTAGTCCTCCAGTGGACACGTGTGGGTGAGGGGTGGTGGGCTACCATGATCTCTACTTTTTTTTGAAACAACCACGATCTCCACTTTCTAACTGCATTCATAACACGCGCAGGCGTTTCCTCAAAAAACACGCGCATTCTACCCCGGGAAGGTGCACGACGCTTAGATCATGAATGGGAGACCTCGATTCCACTGCATGCAAGTGGCGCAGAACCAATTTCTAGCAACGTTAGGTCTCCTCGAGAGGCCCCCTCCTCGAGACCCATTTCTCAGCTCTTCGGCCTCCCGCTGACGTGTGGAAGTTTCTTGCGGTAGGGCCCAGTTGGAAGTGAGATTGAGAGCGTGCTGCGTAAAAATGGGATATGTATTTGTCAACAGCCGTGCACTCGATGACCCTGTTGCCATGCTGGGATTCAACTACAACATGAATTCTAGCACCAGTTTGAAAGATACTCCATCACCACACCCACTTGGATGTGCGTGTGTGTATCAGTGTGCATCAGTGTGCATCATTGTGGTTTTGGAAAAGAACACATGGAATGATGCCACTCCAGCATGTGGTGTTCTTTTCCTAAACCACATGAATCCACTAGATTCATTGGATGTGTGTTCTTTTCATAAACCACATGGATCCACTAGATGTCATTGTATATGTGTGTGTGTATGAGTGTGCATCATTGTGGTTTTGGAGAAGAACACATGGAATGATGCCACTACAACATGTGGTGTACAACCATGTCCAGGAACCCTAGTAGCATGCTGGGGTTCAACTGCAGCATGCATGTACCACCAGTTTGAAAGATGTTGCATCACCACACCCACTTGGATGTGTGTGTATCAGTGTGCATTATTGTGGTTTTGGAGAAGTACACATGAAATGATGCCACTCCAGCATGTGGTGTCCAACCATGTCTAGGAACCCTAGCAGCATGTCAGGATTCAACTTCATCTTGGATTGTACCACCAATTTGAAAGATGATGCATCACCACACCCACTTGGATGTGTGTGTATGAGTGTGCATCATTGTGGTTTTGTAGAAGTACACATGCAATGATGCCACTCCAGCATGTGGTGTTCTTTTCCTAAACCACATGGATCCACTAGATGTCATTGCATGTGTTCTGTTCATAAACCACATTGGATCCACTAGGTGTCATTGCATGTGTGTTCTTTTCCTAAACCACATGGATCCACTAGAGTTCACTTCATGTGTGTTCTTTTCCTAAACCACATGGATCCACTAGAGTCATTGCATGTGTGTTCTTTTCATAAACCACATGGATCCACTAGATGTCATCTTATATATATATATATGTGTGTGTGTGTGTGTGTGTGTAAGTGTGCATCGTTGTGGTTTCGTAAAAGTACACATGGAATGATGCCACTCCAACATGTGGTGTCCAACCATGTCCAGGAGCCCTAGCAGCATGTTGGGATTCAACTGCAGCATGCATTGTACCACCAGTTTAAAAGATGCTACATCACCACACCCACTTGGATGTGTGTGTGTCATTGTGCATCATTGTGGTTTTGGAGAAGTACACATGCAATGATGCCACTCCAGCTTGTGTTGTCCAACCATGTCCAGGAACCCTAGCAGCATGCTAGGATTCAACTACAGCATGCATTGTACCACTAGTTTGAAAGATGATGCATCACCACACCGACTTGGATGTGTGTGTGTATCCGTGTGCATCATTGTGGTTTTGGAGAATTACAAATGCAATGATGCCACCCTAGCATGTGTTGTCCAACCTTGTCCAGGAACCCTAGCAGCTTGCTGGGATTCAACTACAACAGGCATTGTACCCCCAGTTTGTAGATGTTGCATCACTGCACCCACTTGGATGTACGTGTGTATAAGTGTCCATCATTGTGGTTTTGGAGAAGTACACATGGAATCATGCCACTACAGCATGTGGTGTCCAACCATGTCCAGAAACCCTAGCAGCATGCTGGGATTCAACTACAGCATGCATTCTACCACCAGTTTGAAAGATGCTACATCACCATGATACGTCGTAAATGTATCTATAATTTTTGATGTTCCATGCTTGTTTTATATCTACTTTCTTATGTTTTGTCCACACTTTGGAGTATTTTTACACATTTTCCGGAACTAACCTATTAACAAGATGCCACAGTGTCAGTTGCCTGTTTTCTGCTCTTTTTTGGTTTCAAAAAAGCTAGTAAGGAAATATTCTCGGAATTGGAGCGGACAAAAGCCAAAGTCAATATTTTACCCAAGCAACACGGAGTCCGGAGGGGAGTAGAAGAGGGGCACCAAGGCAGCCACACCCTAGGGTGGCGTGGCCAGCCCTAGGCGTGCCACCACCTGGTGTGGGCCCCCTGGTACTCCACCGACCTTGCCCTTCCGCCTATAAAAGCCTCCTAGGACGAAAACCCTAAGGACCTGATCAAAATTCCACGAATGAGTCTATGGCCGCCATCATCGCCATCCCTAGATCGGGAGTGATCTGAAGCTCTTCCCGGCACCCTGCCGGAGGGGAGAGATCACCCTGGAGGCCTTCTTCATCACCATGCCTGTCTCTAGTGTGATGCGTGAGTAGTTCATCCCTGGACTACAGGTCCATGTAGTAGCTAGATGGTTGGTTCTCCGCCTTTGTGCTACCATGTTTAGATCTTATGAGCTCCATTCATGATCAAGATCATCTATTTGTAATCCTACATGTCGTGTTTGCGGGGATTCGATAGATATCGAGATGCTATTTCAGATGTATTATTGATTCTACCATGTCTTTGTTATTTCTGATCTTGCATGCTTTCCGTTGTTAGTAGCTATCTTGGCCAAGTAGATGCTAGCAACTCCAAGAGGGAGTATTTATGCTCGATAGTGGGTTCATGCCTCTAGTAATCTAGGGAAGTGACCAAAATCTCTAAGGTACTAGATGTGCTGTTTCTACTAGGGAGAAAATAGCAATCCTTTGTCCACAGGGCAATCGTATTGTTTACTTTACACACTTTGCTTAATGCAATTATCTGTTGCTTGCAACTTAATGCTGGAGGGGGTTCGGATGATAACCTGAAGGTGGATTATTAGTCATAGATGTAGTTGGATTACGGTCTATGTATAATGTTGTAATGCCCAATCAAATCTCACAGGAGTCAAGATGATTAGTATATACTTGTATGCTTTCTTGGTGTCTGTCAATTGCCCCGCTGTAATTTGTTCACCCAACATGTCATCTATCTTAAGGAGAATCACCTCTAGTGAACTATGGACCCCGGTCCATTCTTTTACCATCAATCTACCATCTATTTACTGTTTACTATTTACTTCCTGCAAGCAATTACTATCTTCCACACAATACATTTAATCCTTTGTTTCAGCAAATTCGGTGAGATTGACAACCTCACTGTAAGTTGGGGCAATGTTCTGTGGTTGTGTTGTGCAAGATTCTAAGTTGGAGACAACACCTTGGGGCTGTTTCCTTGCTCCTACTGGTTCGATAACCTTGGTTTCATAACTGAGGGAAAACTTGCTGCTGTGCTCATCATACCTTCCTCTTGGGGTTCCCAACGAGCTCATCGTATTTTGAGCCATCAAGCCTATTTTCTGGCGCCGTTGCCGGGGAGTCAAGGACACTTCTCAAGGGGAGTCCTTCATAACCAATCTCTTTACTTTGTTTTTGTTTTGCTTAGTTTATTTCTGCTTTGTTTGCTTGTTTATTTTATCAAAAACACATAAAAATTAGTTGTTCTAGTTTGCTTTCTTTACTAAAAACACAAAAAATAGTTCCTATCTCAAGTTGCTATTATGTCTAGCATTGCTCCAATCACTATGTCGTCTGAGGAAATGATTTTTACATTCAAACAAGGAATTGAAGAGAGTTTCAAAGAAGCTTGGTCTAGAATCTCTGATTTACATGAAAAACTGAACCTAAAATGACTCTAAGCTTGTTTCTTAGTAGTTTTTACTTTGGAACTACTCTTTGCTATAATATGCTTTGGATGCTATAGTGGGAGGAGATTTCCTCCAGTGTAATGAGGGTGATGCTTTTAATTCCATAAAAAAGTTGGTTACGACATATGACTTGCCTAGCAAATCTGATTCTTCCTTTATAAACATATTTGCTAGACTGAACACTCTTGAGACCAACACTGCCAGTTTAAAAGAATGCTAGAACATGCTTAGAGAGCATCATGAATATGTTCCAATAAATTCTGAATCTTCAAAATGGCTTCCTACAGTAAAAGTTGTTATAAATAATGAAACTTTTCATGCTCGCTGTGATATTATGTCTGAATTCTGTCTTATACCTAAAGATATCTATGAATCTTTGAATCTTTAGGGACTTTCTGAAGGGGGAGAAGAAATATCTCTTACTAATAATGCCACAATATTACCCATTGGAATAGCTGAAGGAGTGTTTACAAAGATTCTAGGGAAAGTGGTGTCTACTGATTATCTTGTTATTGAATGTGTAGGAAAAGGACAAATTATACTTGGAAGATCCCTACTGAAACTCCTTGGAGCAATAATAGATGTGGAAAAGGGCATCATGCATTTTTCTTCTCCACAAAAAAATCATACGTTCTCCAAGGATAAGAATAAAGGTAAGAAAGATAGGGGCAAGAAATTTGGTTTTAATGCTTCTTCATTTGAGAATACTTGATTCTTGCTTCTTATGCCTAGCTCAAAGGCGTTAAAGAAAAGCACTTATTGGGAGATAACCCAAATTTCTTTAGGAATCTTTTGTCGAGTCTTGGAAGTTATTGCTTCAGTAATAACCTCTCCTTATCCTTTTTGTGTGGTTTTTGTGCCAAGAGTAACCTCTAATGAGAGAGAAGTAAGACTTGGGAAAGTTGTTGTCCTGAAACAGATTTTTGTGCTTCATTGTAAAAAATCGTGAAAAATCTCTGTATGTCGGATTGAGCTATAAGTTTTTGTGCTTCTGCCCCAGGTTGTTATCCTTTCGTTAGTTCAACACTTTTTTATTTGAGCAACAGAAGGTCTTCGAAAAAATCAGTTTTACCTGCTAGTCTGTTTTGACAGATTTCTGCCATTATTTGCAGTTGCCTCTTAATCTCTTTCTCTTTGAGTTCTCTTTGATCACTTGAACTTTTTAAAGGAAGTGCTACAGTAGCTTGTGTTTTAATGGAAGTTTTACTTATGTTGAAACTGAACCTAAAGACTTATTATCTTGAGTGCACTAATGTTGCTAATAAAGATTGTGTGAAGTTTTGTATGAAGGAAATTTTAAAGTGTAGGGAAGAATCAATGTGATAGGATGAAGTATGGACAAAATCTCAAACTTGGGTATGCCACCCGTGTCACCCCAAGAAATATTCAAGAATTACAAGCGTCAAAGCTTGGGGATGCCCAAGGCATCCCCTTCTTCATCAATAAAAATCTCAGGTTCTCTTCCAAACACTTCATTTTTATTGTTTCATGCACAATTGTGTTGTTCTTGGAGCGTATTCGTTTTTGTTTTTAGATTTTGTTTGCTTAGTTTGCTGAATAAATTGGCTGGCCCCCGTATGCAAACATTAGTTTTCAAATAAGTTGGTTTGGATTGGAAAAGAGTAGGAAAGTTCATGCTTATAAGTGGTATAAAAGGAGTCTTGTTTTTGACTATGGCCTAGGCTTTGTCATGTCATGCTTGATATTGTTTTGGCTGTATTCTTAGTGATTATTGCTGTAGCATGACTTGTTAAAAATAATTGAGATTGCTTAATGTGCCTTGAAATAATCATGCGTTGTTTTAGCATATAAAAGCATAATATTGTGGTATTCTCCTTTGATGCTTTATTTGGGTTGACTTGGCGCATGCTCACACCATGTTAAGACTATACCAAGTCACCATAGCCTCCATAATCATTTAGTTTTCGACTTGTAGTATCACTTTATGCTTTAGTTAATAATGTTTTGTCGCTTTGCATGATTATGGCCATTATTGCTCTCTTAGTTGGCCGCTCCAAGTCTTTTGCTAGCCTCCATACCAAGTATGAGTTCCACTCATGCATCCAACTCCAAATAAAACCAAGTTATTCCAAAGAGTCCACCATACCTACCTATTAGCATTTTCTATTCCAATTATATTCATGTTTTTATCTACCTTCCGAATTAAACTTGTTATGTGAAAATTAGTGATTAAAGCTCTCACGAACTTGATGGCACACTTTACTTTTCTTGCACTTAATAAACTTGAACCATTGTGCCCATCTATGTTGCATATATGCTTGTGTTTTGTAAGTTGTGAATTAGCAGAACCATGTTATCATGGGGAACACTTTCAACATTGCACTTTATTTAGTTGATATCATGTTCTTTTGCTTATGGATCCCGGCGGTGTGAAATGAAAGGGGAGCTTGTAAGGCTCATGGAGTTCGTATATGTGTTAGAGAAACGCCTGGCTGGTCTAAGCCATGGCTAATCATGGTGGAAACCTGCATCATAACCATAGTGAGTGATACATTGCAAATGTATCTATAATTTTTGATGTTCCATGCTTGGTTTTATCTACTTTCTTGTGTTTAGTCCACACTTTGGAGTACTTTTCATATGAATTCTTGGACTAACCTATTAACAAGTGCCACAGTGCCAGTTGCCTGTTTTCTGCTGTTTTTGGTTCCAGGAAAGTCAGAAAATCAATATTCTCGGAATTGGACTCGACAAAAGCCAAAGTTGATATTTTCCCGGAAGACTCGCGGAGCCAGAAGACGAGACAGAGAGGGGCCACAGGGTGGCCACACCATGTGGTGGCGCGGGCTAGCCCTGGCCGCACCACCAGGTGGTGTGGGCCCCCTGGCCGACCACCGACCTTACCCTCTGGCCTATAAGAAGCCTCCCGAGACATAAATCCTAGAGAATCAAGCCTCCAGCCACGAAAAGTTCCGTAGCGCCGCCGCCACCGAAGGGGAGATTCGGGGGACAGAAATTCTTTGTTCCGGCACCCTGCCGGGACGGGGAAGTGCCCCCGGAGCCATCTCCATCGATCTCCACCGCCATCTCCATCACCATTGCTGATTCCCATGATGAGGAGGGAGTAGTTCTCTCTCGAGGCTAAGGGTTCTACCGGTGGCTATGTGTTCATCTCTCTCTCTATGCATGATCTTATTGAGATCATGAGCTTGTAATCTATAGATCTACCTTGCTACTCAAGTGCTTTAATAGATCTCTGCTCTACCCATGTGTGTGAAAGTGACAGCGTGCTCACCATGGTGGCACTTAGGCTAGAGATTACACATACTTGTTATGAGTTATATTTGGAGTTGGATGTTTCTATGAAATTGTGGTGTTTGTTGGACTCATCTAGTACTCAAGGTGACAGTGTGGGGTTTTCTAGATGGGAAAGGCTTACTTTGAGGTGTGCTGTTATAGCCCTACCATCGATTAGAGTGTTCAACCGGAGAGTATTTAAGAGTAGTATCATCAAGAGAAGATATTTATATGAGAGTGTTCACTAGTGAAAGTATGATCCCTAGGCCTTGTTTCTAAGCATTGATACTTCGTTTGCTATTAGATCTATTACATGTTTGCTTGCTTCCATCTTTATTTCAGTTTGCCTTTAGTCTTTTCCACGCATCAAGTTATTTTCCATCACCGTTACCACTTATAATTATCCATACCACTTGTATTTCACTATCTCTTCGCCGAACTAGTGCACCTATACACCTGACAAGTGTATTGGGTGTGTTGGGGACACAAGAGACTTCTTGTATCTTGATTGCAGGGTTGCTTGAGAGGGAATACCTTTGACCACTTCCTCCCTGAGTTCGATAAACCTTGGGTGATCCACTTAAGGGAAAACTTGCTGCTGTTCTACAAACCTCTGCACTTGGAGGCCCAACAACTGTCTACAAGAATAGAAGTGCGTAGACATCAGTGAGAAATCTATGAAGCATCCTCTATATAAAAAAATTAGCCTATGCAAATAGGAAAGAAAGAAAAGAGAGAAAAAAGCATATGCAAATAGGAAATAAAAGGATTGCTGAGATGCTCATTGTCTCTTGCCTTGTAATTTTGATATGGGGATTCTTCCGTATCATCGGGCAATGGGTACCCCATTGGCGGTTCTTGTAACACCCTCAAATCGGCCCTATGCAAGTTTTAGCGCTTCCCGCCAAACCCGCATAGAAACGATTCAAGGACGCCCACCAGGCACTTTCGTGCGGGTGGAAAACAAAGTAATATCATTACACAATAGTCCTCGATGGGACCCACAGAACAGATATATATACAACAGCGACTCAACGAGTCAAGAATATAGACATATAATACAAAGATCCAAATCACATTGAAATCGATACCGCGTCCGAGTACGGACAAGATGCAAATTGGGCTAAGAGCCCCGTAGAATAACCAATGGCGTCCATAACCCTGCCCAGGCCAAGCCAGAAGGGTAACCCTGCTAACGACGTCGATCTCAAACCTGCTAAAACAAAAGGGGTGCCGACAAAGGGCAAAGGAAAAAGAGGAGCGTCGGTACTGAGGCCAATACACAGCGAGGCTAGAATTCGGCGGCTCTCGCCTACATATGTATGGTGAACTGAAAGGGCAGTGCAGCAGCACTAAACCCTATAGAGACTCAGTAAAACTGGCGGCTATTAGAGAGGGATAAGAAAGACCTATTCGGATCCAACCTGATACTAACACCAAACATACCCATCCTGGTATTTCCCCCTCGAGACCAAACGAGGAAGTCGGACCAAGGAACTCACGCAGTTGGCAATTTTACTCATTCCATTATAGTTGCAGCACTTACTAATCAGATATAGATAGCATGAGTCATCCTGAAGCATAAGTAGTGGGAAGTTTTAGTTAACATTCCGTTGTAGTTGGAACATTTACTAGTCAGATATAATGATCCTGAGAAATCCCAAAACCCAGTAGTTGTTGGCACTTTTATTTCATTCCGTTGGAGTTACGATACTTACTAGACAGGTATAACAGGACACGATACACCCTAGTTCCACCAGTTGTTGGCACTTTTATTATCCATTCCATTGTAGTGAAGCTGATTACTAGTCACATATTAAGTCAAATTTATAGCACTACTTTAGTTATGCTTGTCTATGATCGAGATACTGTGCTCCGAGTCGTCCATAACCGTAGACACGGCTTTCAGAAAGATTTACCCTGCAGGGGTGCACAAATAGCAACACACACACGATCAACCTTAGAAAAACCAAATCAAAACCCAATGAGGCTTTCACGACAAAGCACTCACAGGATTCATAAAATATTTCAGGGGGCCACCCCACTAAGCTACCCGCAACGAAGTTGGCCGGCTCCGAGACGGACCCAGGGTTTGCGTCAATGGTTGTAAACGACTGGGAACCCGAAAATGTGACTGGGCTTGTCGATACCGCGAAAACTCTCCGCATTCCAAAATAGTACAGGTGCTCCACGCACAATCGTAATAAAGCAGTAAAGCATGGCATAGGTACAGGATAGTAATAAAGCCCCAAACTACTTTGTGGCCCCAAGAAATAAGAAATGAATCAAGCTCTGGCTAAGGGGATTCATGGTCCCATATGCGGATAGTGCGATAGTCAAGGAACATGTATCAAGTACTCGGGGTCCTACGGGACACAAGTGAGCGTGGAAGAACCAAATAACATCTATTGCCCACCGATGCCTCTGCATTAGTTATATCTAGCAATTTAATGTCAAGTTGTAATTAAAGCCATGATCAACTCCACCATAAACATCTGCCAGCATTCCAACAACTGTGGCACTTGACAACACGAGATCGCACCTGAGCAAGCAACTACGACTCACAAGGCCAGCTATCTACCAACACAGGTAATAGGGGGTGTCCAATGCAATATAGAGGCTGCACGGGATATAACTGGTGTACGGAAACTAAAGCATCGCGACACGGATAACAATAGATCAACAGGAGGAAGTAAAGACTATAAATGCAAAATAGGTAGAAGGGGGAGAGATGCTCGCCTGGGAAACATAGCCGAAGGTTCATATCCGGAGAAATTGTCGATACTCGCATCAACTCATCGGCCTAATCCAGGAAGAAGCAAACACTAGAAGAAACACCGGATGCACTATTTAATACCACAACAGAAGATCCGACATAATTATGTTATGATGCAGATGCGGTGCAATTAGGCAGTATTAAGCGGAACCGGGGTCCCGACAATTAATGAAATGGTTCAAGTTATTTAACAACCCCACAACTTAAATGTTGTATTAATAAGGCAACACATGGCATCGGTTCGCTACACCAATTTAAATGGAGCCGATATAAGACTAGAATAGCCCGCATATAGGCTCCATATTTAATTTAGGTGAATCGACTTATAATGCCCCCAAACCCACAGACAGGTATGCATGCATGAACAATTTAATATGCGACAGTTGATAATGTCATATTATAAAAATAGAGGCTTAGGGTCACACATCTGGGTTCGGAAGATCTTGGGTTCCGGGGGTCTGGGGTCCGGTCTCAGGGTTTGCCGGGAACGGCGAGGTTCGGACACAAGATGGAGAACTTGTTGAGTCGTGACGGAGAACTTGGGTTCCAAGCGGTCGACCTTGTCGTCGATGGCGAACTTGAGTGGATCGGGTATCGGGGGTATTCGGATCCGTGTAGGAGATCTTGACGCCTGTGACGAAGAACTCGGGTTCGGAAGAAGGTCTTGGCGTTCTGAGAAGAAGGACTTGGTGTGCCGAGGGTTCGTTCTTTGGGCTTCGGCCTCATGTCGGTGTACTTGGCGTCTTCGGGTCCGGGAGCGGTTCTCGGTGTTCCGTGTCGGCGACCTTGGTGTCCGGGTTCTCGGCAAACTTGGCGTCCTGTCCTCGGGCATCGGTGCGGGAAGGAGGTCTTGCTGTTTTCGAGAAGGAGATCTTGACGCTTGGTGTCCGTGTAGGCGAACTTGATGGTCCCCTATCGGCATCTTGTTGGTATGGTTCTTGGTGGATTCGTCGGCGGTGGCAAAGATGCCGGTGGAGGGACGATCTCGATCAAGGTCAAAGGGATCTCCGGGATGTAACTGAATGGAGAAGAGCAGATGCCCAGCGGACTGCTAGATCACATAAGAGCACACGCGCATAGAACAACCACATATAGCAGCAAGGGAGCGGGCATTACCAACAACATGAGCATGGCACGAACTCGCGCCTCAAGGACACGTTCGCGTGGAGTAACAGAGGAGTCTTGCGGCCTGTAGAACCGGAGGCAGAGGCGTCCCCGCGGTCTGGGAGACGGAGCGGAGGAGGCCAACAGCGCTGCTCGCTGGGAGGTTGGCCTATGCGGCGGCGGGATGTGGTGAAGACGAGGCCGGGGTGCGGTGCTAAGAGGAGGCGCATGTTAGCGGAAGTGTGGCGCGCTCAGCGAGGAGGAAAAAGGGCGGCGGCAGGTCGGAGAAAAACTTGGGGAGGCGGCGGCTCATAGGTGGAGGCGGGGTCGACGGGTGAGGGAAAACGCGGCGGTGGCGGCGCTGCAGGAGGTGCCGAGGAGAGGGGCATTGAGGACGGCGGCGGTCCGGGTCAAAGCAGAGGGCGACAGCCGGAGGCGAGAGGGAGGAGGGCCGGAGGGAGGCCGCCGTGGGCCGAGGCAGGCGAGGCGGACGGCCGCGGATGCGAGCACCGGGAGAGGGAGAGGCGACGAGCTTGGGGAAGGCGAGGCTTCGGCTAGGACGGAGAACGTCACGGGCTGCATGACAGAGCAGCACCAGGGCGGCCACGACGAGGAGGCGGAGAGGCAAACAGGGGTTGGTGGCGAGAGCGGCGACGATGCGCGGGGTCTAGGGCGGCGCGGTCCTAGGTGTTTGGGGAGTGAGGTTGGTGGCGGAACGGCACTGCAAAGCCGGCAGGATCGAGGTCATGCGGCGGCGAAGGCTCGCGCGAGGGGAGGGATGGCGACATGAGGGCAAGAGGACAATGCGGGAGAGGACGAGCACGTGCGTGCGGGAGATGGTGGTGGTGGGGCCACTGCGGGGGTAGGTGGTGTGTCGGATGGGGAGATGCGTGCGTGAAGCGAGAGTGGTAGGGCCAGGCTGGCGGGGAGGGGCGCGTCTCGCGGGGTGGGTGGTGTGCAGCAGGTGGCGGGGTGCATGCGGGATGGGGTGAGGCCAGGCAGGAGAGAGGCGCTGCGTGGGTGGTTTTTGGCGGCGGGGTGGAGGGAGAGGGAGTGCGAGGGTAGGTGGTTAGGGTTAGATGGGAAGGTAGACTAGGATTTGGATAGATTAGGGTTTAGATTTTTATCTGGGTAGTAGGCTGCTGCCAGCTGGGCCTGGCCGGTGGCGGCCTCCCCCGTTTAATAAAATATTTTTATTTTATTCCGTTTATTTTTAAAAGACTTTTGCAATTAGTTTTTAGACAAATAAAAGATCCGAAAAAGACCAAGGTTTTAATTTGAAATTAAAGAAGGGGACTACTTAGAAAACAAAATAGGCTTTTATCAAAAATACTTTTAGGCAAACATATGCAAGATGATGATGATGCTCAAATGCAATGCGGCATGATGACATGAGCATGTGGTCATGATGATGCACAAAATAAAAAATAACATGCGATTTTCTAGTAGTGGTTTTACCGGGGTGCTACGGTTCTCTATGATACACATGTACTTACAATGACAAGAACTTACTTGTGACTAAACTTGAGTAGCATGTGGAACGGTACTCATAAGTAAGGGGCATGAGATTTTTAGCTTATAACTTGTCAAGCATATCCTCATATTTGTTCACTTTAACCTTAATCACCTAAATATGCTTATGATAGGGTCAATGAGAGCTGAAAGCTAGTAAGTACCATAATTTTTGGAAGCTCTTCATGAGACTTGAATCCCTGCCTCCTTCTATGAAGGGCCTTTCTTTTACTTTTATGTTGAGTCTCCATCTTCTATCTTTATGCACCTATTAAGAGAGCATAGTGGTCATTCTTAGTTTAATGTGCATTGTCCCAAAACTTGTTGATTGATTCATAACATTGATATTGCTTGTTCTTAAACTATTTGTATTTAGTCACCCTTATGAACTTTGAAGGTGTCCTATGCATTTATGTTTTGCTACACTATGAGGGACAAGCTGAATACCATTCTCATTATGTTTTCTATATGTGAAACAAACAAACATCTTTCAAAGCATTGTTATTCATGTATCTTTTGTTTGTACCTTTTCATGTTACAACATAGTTGCTATGTCTTATTGTTAGAACTATATCTTTCGTGCTATGTTAAAGTGCTATGATCCCAGCTATCAATGCAAGATTGTGATGGTGCATGTCACCTCAAAAACTATTCTTTTCTTTTTCCACTTACCTACTCGAGGACAAGGAGGAGTTAAGCTTGGGGATGTTGATACGTTGTAAACGTATCTATAATTTTTGATGTTCCATGCTTGTTTTATATCTACTTTCTTATGTTCTATCGACACTTTGGAGTATTTTTACACATTTTCTAGAACTAACCTATTAACAAGATGCCACAGTGCTAGTTGCCTATTTTCTGCTATTTTTGGTTTCAGAAAAGCTAGTAAGGAATATTCTCGGAATTGGACCAGACAAAAGCCAAAGTCAATATTTTACCCGAAGCAACACGGGGTCCGGAGGGGAGCCGAAGAGGGGCACCAAGGCGGCCACACCCTAGGGTGGCGCGGTTAGCCCTAGGCGCGCCGCCACCTGGTGTGGGCCCCCTGGTACTCCACCGACCTTGCCCTTCCACCTATAAAAGCCTCCTGGGACGAAAACCCTAAGGACCCGATCAAAATTCCATGAAAGAGTCTATAGCCGCCGTCATCTCCAGATCGGGAGAGATCTAAAGCTCTTCCCGGCACCCTGCCGGAGGGGAGAGATCACCCTGGAGGCCTTTTTCATCACCATGCCTGCCTCCGGTGTGATGCGTGAGTAGTTCATCCCTAGACTACTGGTCCATGTAGTAGCTAGATGGTTGGTTCTCCTCCTTTGTGCTACCATGTTTAGATCTTGTGAGCTTCGTTCATGATCAAGATCATCTATTTGTAATCCTACATGTTGTGTTTGCGGGGATCCAATGGATATCGAGATGCTATTTCAGATTGATCATTGATTCTATCATGTCTTTGTTATTTGTGATCTTGCATGCTTTCCGTTGTTAGTAGCTATCTTGGCCAAGTAGATGCTAGCAACTCCAAGAGGGAGTATTTATGCTCGATAGTGGTTTCATGCCTCTAGTAATCCGGGGAAGTGATAGAAATATCTAAGGTACTAGATGTGCTATTGCTACTAGGGAGAAAAACAACAATCCTTTGTCCATAGGGCAATCATATTGTTTACTTTACACACTTTGCTTAATGCAATTATCTATT